>JAYESA010000013.1:157840718-159235718 GCA_036927795.1 Iris macrosiphon | reverse complement strand
CACTGCTACTGTCACCCCCAAACATATCACGGTCCCTCTTCGGCTTCAAGTTTCACTCCCGCTCGACCTTGCGTGCCTTCGAAAGTATCTCAGAATACGTCTCATAGAAAGACGGAATGAGAATCTTCACTTCCCAATTCAGACCCTCACGGAAACGGATAGCCCGAACTTCTGGCTCTCTCACTAAGTACTCCGCATATCGGCTCAGCCTCCCGAACTCTGTGGCATACTCCTCTACGGACATGCTTTCTTGTGTAAGGCTCTCAAATTGCCTTCCTAATTCCAATCTGTCCGTCCGAGCAAAGAACTTCTTCTTAAAGAGATCCTTGAATATCTCCCAAGACTGTCCCGCATTAGTAAGAATTGGCTCATTCCTGAACCAAGTGCGGGCAACGTCGAACATTTGAAGTCCTACCGCCTCAACCTTCAGATCCTCCGCAAGACGGGACACCTTCATGAGTCGCTCGATATCTTCAAGCCAATCGTCAGCATAGACTATACCTTTTGTACCCTTGAAAACTCGAGGCTCAAGCTTCTTGAAATTTTGAATGTTGCCTGGCTTGATCTGAATATCCTGTGGCTGTGGAGGAGCCTCTTTCTGAACTGCTATTATAGTTATCTGATGGGCATTTTCCATACTCTGCGGCATCAAATCTGACTGCCTGTGCTGGGCTTCAATCTGTGCCTTCTGTAATTCTATCATGTCTCTAAACAGTGCAACCATCGGTGCGGTATCTCCTAAAAATGGAGGTGGTGGAAGTCCCTCTGAAGCAACTGGAGTAGTCCTCGGAACAGGTGGAGGAGAACCCCCGAAGGAAGCCGAGACTCCTACATGAACTGATGTCGTAGAAGGTACAAACCCTACTGCCTGAGTAAAAGATTGAGAGGTGGCAGACCTCGCAGAATGTGCTCCCGATCGATAGGATCTAGTCTTCGGTGACATCCTGAAGACAGATCAAAACAAAGGAGATCAATTCGACACAAGATAAGATATCATCAAGGAAGGACAAAAGTATTCAGAAGGAATCAAAAGTAGCGATTCAATTCAGATTGGAATTCCTAGTTGTGATTGAGTATCCCTCTCTCTTCCTAGTATCCTATGCCCTATATCCTATCGCAGGCTCACAGTAGTACAACTAAGTCGTCGCACTACCACAATATCGCAATATTGTGAAGCCTGACCTGCATGGGCTACCACTAAAAATGTGTCACGATCCGCACCCGGTGTAGGGATGCAAGTCGGGAACAACGCCCAGCCTACGCCGCAACATCGACGGTAGAACACTATCTTAGTCAACTATACTATCTAATTATCTCACAAAATGTATAATCCTCCAATAATATCTCAACTCCAAGAAGAGTAATCAACTTAATTCAACACAATACTCAATCATATTTTTATGGCACGAGAGGATATCTCAGAAGCCTAACATAACTATGCAGTTAATATAACAACAACAAATAGAAATAATATTCAAACACAAATATATACCGGAAACAAATCTGGTACCAAAATACAAAAGAGAACTAACTATGCTAACTAGCGAATCCGGCTAAATCTCTCGCAGTCACTCCAGAACTAGTGGGTCCAAGTCTGCACCATCTATAGGCTGAGGTACGTAGTATGTCGGACACCAATCTCCCGGATCCTCTGAAAAATGTTTTTCAGTCAGGAATAGAGCAAAGTACAACCCAATAGCAGTTCCAATTAATTGACAAAAACTATAAAGCAGTAGAATAGAAGATGCTATCTACGATGAGGATATAACTGATAATCAAGAACAATGAAAGAATAGGCAATACTAACAACAGAATATAATCAATGCGTACAAGAATAAAGGAATGAACTATAATGTCAGAATAGAACAAGGTAATCAATGAACTGAATAATGGAGTCTACAATAACTATGTGATTTGAGATATTAACTAAATATGTGATCGGCCTGGGAGATTCAATGATTACACAAAGGAGCTAACTCAACCATACGTGAATTGCATGGTTAGTTAGTAGCCAATGATTATACTGTCACATATTTAATTGGTATTTCCCCTGTCCCGACTGATATGATGGATCGAATCATGACACGTCACTAGCCAACGTATCCAATGTTTAATCTACAATATTCAATGTTATCAAATACCAACAAGGACAGTATCCGATACCATCTCCATAATCAAGGTAACATTCCATGACTGATGATCCAATAACAATACCAATCCGTGTACCATTGTGTCAAGAATCATAAGTAATATTTCTAAAAACTTGAATTATAGTGGTAATCAAATAATGGAAACTATCAGAGAATGTACTCGCCTGTGGTCCAGAGCAAATGATGAGAAATAATGTCCGAACTGGTGTCGCAGACCTATATATGAAATATTGCATTAATACAAGTTTTTGGGAAGAGAAATAAATTAAACTAGTCAATTTCTAGGTCATAAAACTATTTTTAAGTCAAAAGTCAAACTAGGTCAACTCTAAGTCAACTATGGTCAACTATAGTCAAATTATGGTCAATTACCTATTTCTAGGTTGCATGAGTCTAACTCAAAGATATTGGGCTCACATACTATGAATATAGGCCATACAAGCTACATCTTAGGATACTAAGATACCATATCTCAGGATACGCAAACAAGGGATAAATATAACACATATGTATATATCAAACAATTTTATATATATAAAATCATAATTACAAATGCTAAATGGATACCTTGGTTTCGAACCAACTTGGTATCGCATTACTAAACCTCTATCTTGATATCAAAACCCAATACCTTGATTATCCTCCAATACCTTGATACTTACCTTGACATCTCAAGGTAAATTCAAAACCTTATTTATACTAACTACCCAACAATAATTATAAACTACTATGTATTTAATATTTATATAATACTATATACCTTATTTTAGTCACCTTAATACCAACCCATAAATAGTTTACAACTATCCTATTACTTATGCCAATACCTACTACTCATACCTTGGTATATCTTGATACTTACCTTGATATCTCAAGGTAATTGCCAAAATCTCATATATATACTAACTACCCATCAATAATTACATATATCAATCCAATATAACTCTAGTATGTACTAATAGAATAATACTAACTACCAACTACACACTAACTATTAATACATATATACGTACATACATACCTACAAATATATAATATATAAAAGATACTCATAACAATTGATAACTAACTATTCTAATAAATTTATATGCTACAACTAAATATATACATATATATTATATTATAATACAAATAGCAATTATGAACATATTTATATATATATTAATTACCATATATATATACATCTATATCTATATATATATTAATATCTAATATATTAAAAACTGCCAAACTGTCGCTAAATACCTTGTCCACTGTCGCAGAAAGCTGCTGTGTATATAGATACACTGCAGTTTTTGTGACAGTTTCCTGCACTGTCACTAAAAATTGTCGCTGAAGCTTCTGATACTCTGTTGATACACTGTTGTTTCAGCGACAGTTTTCTGCAACTGTCGCTGACTGCTGTCGCTGAAAAGCTGCTATTAATTGCATTTGTTGCTGCTGTTGCGACACTTCTGGCTCGCTGTTGTCGCTGAAAATATATGTATATATATATACTATATATATATAAATACATATATATAACCCACCATATATATTTATATAATATATATTTAAATACATATATATAACCCACAATATATATTTATACAATATATATATATATATAAAACTATATATAACTATACATACACTTATACATAGTAAATTGTATAAATTATCACATAGTAACATACACACACACATATAGTAATATGTATATATAACTATACATATATGTATACATATATATATATAATCATACAATAATATAAATACAAAATAATATATAATATAACAATATATATAACCACATATAAATATATCTACTATATTATATATGCATATGCTACAACTTATAAATATATATCTACATACATATATATATAAATAATCATATAATAACTATAAATAATCTAACTACTTAATTAAACATACACATATATTATATAGAACATATACATATATTTACATCCCTAACATATATTATAACATATATATTAATGCATGTAGAAAAAAGCTACATAATATATATTCTATTAATACATATATAATACATAGATCTATGATACAATAAACACTATAATAAATATACATAATATATATAGATAAATACACAATTATAATTCAAGAATTAAAGCACAATTAATTAGATCTACAGATAAACACACAACGATTTGAGAGTATCACACTGTATCCCCTAGATCTAGGATACGCATGCGACACGAGTCCAACACACATCCAATTGTACCCCGAAGGACACAAACAAATCACATATAATATTTATGAACAAAATAAAGTGTCAAATGTAGATCTATGTGTCCGTGTCAAAATACGACATGTACAAAGTCCCGTGTCGGAGAAAAAACCCCCAAAATAACACGTATCACCAAATTGTTGGGATACGACCTACACGTACCCAATTGTGAACACGACACTAGCCCCAAACACATAAACATATGCCAAATTGATCTATAGGATCAATTGACACACACAACAAAAAGTTATTTTCGGAATTCTCCCAAAATTGACACAAAAAGTACCATAACTTTCTCTATAGGTCTCCTATGAACACAAAACCAAATCCTATAGGTAGTACATATATATGGATTGATTATTCATGATTAAATCTTAGATTTAGAAGCTATTTTAAGGGCAAAAACTGAATTGTACCTATTGGGAGATGGATTCCCAATGAAACCTCCAAAATTGGTGAAATTGGCCTCCAACTTGTAGATCCTTGCTTCTCTTTGTAGATTCTTGCTTCCTTCTTCTAGATCCTTGCTCTTCTAGTCTCCAATAGTGATTTGGGAAGTAATTAGGTGGAAATTTGGTAGAAATTTGATGGAATTTGGTTGAGGGAAATTCTAGATCTAGATTTGGAATAAAAAATGAAGAGAGAGAAAGTTTTCATCCCCTTTATATAGGCCTCACTTGCCCCCTCCCTCAAGCCACTATGTAAAGTCTAAAATACCCCTTGGGGCCTCTCATGAAAAATTAATTAAGGAGGGAAGCTTCTAGTCCAATGGTTTAATTAATTTAATTATCCTCCTAATTAATGGGCTTTCTAGTTGGGCTCAATTCTAACAATTAATATATGTTGGTCCATGAGTCTAAACTAAACTAGTTAGGTCCACTAACACAAGTCCAAAAAAATAAATCTATCATGCTAATAATAAATAAATAATATAATAAATAAATATTTAACATGCACAATATTTAATTAATTATAAAATGACCAAAATACTATTTTCTAGAAAATACGGTAGTGACACCTATGAACACAAAACCAAATCCTATGGGTAGCCTATGCATATGGGTTAATTTCTAATGGTTAAATCTCAGATTTAGAGCCTAAATTAAGAGAAAAAATTGAATTGTATCTTTTGGAAGATGGATTCCCAATGAAACCTCCAAAATTGGTGAAATTGGCTTCTAACTTGTAGATCCTTGCTTTTTTCTTCTAGATCCTTGCTCTTCTAGTCTCCAATGGTGATTTGGGAAAGAATTGGGAAAAAATTTGGTAGAGATTTGATGGAATTTGGTGAGAGAAATTCTAGATCTAGATTTGGAATAAAAATGAAGAGAGAGAAAGTTTTCATCCCCTTTATATAGGCCTCACTTGCCCCCTCCCTCAAGCTACTATGTAAAGTATAAAATATCCCTTGGGACCTCTCATTAAGAAATTAATTAAAGAGGGAAGGTTCTAGTCTAATGGGTTTAACTTACTTAATCATCCTCCTAATAAATGAGCTTCTAATTATTGAGCTCAAATCTAACTAAAATTAAATATTGGGTCCATGGATCTATTCTAACTAGTTAGGTCTACTACACAAGTCCAAAAATAAATCTAATAAGCTAATAATAAATAAATAATACCATAAATAAATATTTAATATGCACAATATTTAATTAATTATGAAATGACCAAAATACCCTTTCCTAAAAAATATGGTAGTGACAGTCTCCAGCATTGTTATTAGTCTTTCTTTGATATGACTCATTGGATATTATTTGTCTAGTGAGCTATATTATGACTCTTCAGTTCTTTTATCATATTCGTGCGATTTGTTCCATCTTATAGATTTATGATTGAGTATTCGTATTTTCATTGGTGGCATTATTATATCTCTATTACTGATAGATAGTTTACCAAAAATATTCTACCACCGATGCTGCGGTGTAGGCTGGACGTTGTTCACTACTCATGCCCCTACATCGGGTGCGGATCGTGACACTAGTAGGGGATAAAGAACCAAGAGTATAAATATGTTCATCTTGATTGCAGGCTGGGGATAAGGGGAGTACAAGTCAAGTTTAGATTTAGTACTTTTTTAGGAACAAGTCAAGTTTAGATTTATTACTTTTTTAGGAACTTACCGTTGATAGACATCATAAGCAAGTCGCCGTTGGGTTTTGTGAGCCAGTAGGCGCTAGTGGGGAATACTGATTCTACGAAGAACGGACCTTCCCATTTGGGTTAGAACTTGATGGCCGTCTTGCGGGTCATAACCATTGGCCTCCTTTTGGTTAGGACGAGATCACCTATTTGTTATGTCCTCTTCTTCACCCGTTTGTTGAAGGCTCCAGAGAGACGCGCTTTTTATATCTTAATTCGTTGTTGAGCTAAGAGACATTTCTCGTTGAATGCTTCTAACTCTTGTAGCCGTCGGCGGTAATTGTCGTCGATGGTTTATTGGTTGGAAAGAGCCACTCGGAGTGAAGGGATTTGGATCTCAAGCGGGGGATCCTTTCACTTTCGTACACTAGAGAGAAAGGCGTATTGCCAGTAGCTGTCCGGACCATTGTACGGTAGGCCTAGAGGCATTCACCCATCTTCCTATTTTATTCACGTTTATTGGAAGACACAAACTTTTTGAGATACTTTGTGATGGTCTTGTTGAAGGCTTCTACCAGACCATTTATCGATGGGTTATAGGCAGTCGACGCTACATTCTGAATCCAATTTTTGTCGCAGAACCGATAGAATGCATGACTTGCAAACTGTGGACCATTATCATAGATGATCCTTTGTGGTAAGCTGAAGCGGTATATGACGTGATGCTTGACGAAGTTGATCACGTTGGACGTCTTGACTTTCGCGAAAGGTATTGCTTTTGCCTACTTGGAGAAGTAGTTGATGATGGCGAGGATGAACTGATATCCCTTGGATGAAGTTGAACTAATCGGTCCAATAATGTCCATACCCCAGGCTTCGAACGGCCAGGAAGAAACAATCGGGTGTATGAAATCCGAGGGTTGGTGGATGAAAGTCTGAATGAATTTGGTACGCTTAGCACTTTCTTGCATAGTCAACTGAATCTGCTACTATTGTGGGCCAATAGTAGCCCAAACATCGAAGACGGTAATGCAGCTTTAGACCAGGTTGGTAGGCACCGCAGATGCCATCATGGGCTTCCCATAGCGCCTGTTTGGCTTCAATATTCGATAGGCATCGTAGCAGAAGACCATCATATGAGCGGCGATATATCATTTTAGTAGCCGTATTATAGTAGAATCGGAGGGAACTTCTCTTGATGGAAGTGGCCTCCTTTGGGTTCTCGAAAAGAATTCTATAGATTGCGTAGTCGATGAATATAAGTCTCCAGTCTTGAGAGTCATTGCCCGTCTCTACTAAGTAACTTTAGAAAAGGGAGAGGTTATTCTTTGGGCAGACCAGCTCCTGACCGACCACGGTGATCAGTTCATGTGTATTAGCTAGAATAACTCGAGAGGCTGCGAGTCCGGCTAGGGCGTCTATCTCGATATTTTACAACCGAGGGACGTTCTCAATGAAGAATCACTCGAAGGTCAAGATGATGCCAAGTGTAGCTTGGTGGTAAGGTACCAGGTCTTCGTGTTGGACTTCGTACCCCCCCGGACTTGGCTGATTATTAATTTGGAATCGCTGTAGGCTTCCAGGTGGTCAACTTTTACTTGTTTAGTGAGTTGTAGTCCAATGATGAGAGCGGTGTACTCTGCCACATTATTGGAACATGGCTTAGTGAGGGAGTAGGCATGGTTGATAACCAGATCATATGAGGAGATCAATACTATCCCGACTTCCACGATAATGTAGCCTTTGGGCCTTGTCTCGAAGCTCCGTTGAAGAACATTTGCCAAACGGCTTCGCATAAAGTCACGTTTGAGTCTGCCACTTTGTTTGTAATCTCGTCGTAGAGTTTCAAGGTTTTTGGCACCGGATGGGCTGCCAAGAAGTTGGCCAGTGCTTGACCCTTGATGGCTTTCTGTGAAACAAACACCATGTCATATGAAAATAATAGTATTGCCCAAGTAGCCAAGCAGGAACTGATCGCCCCTGGTTTTGTCATGAGGACTCTAAGAGGATTGACTCACGAGATTAGATGAATAGTTTGTCCAGCCACGTAATATCGAGTCTTCTGGATAGCAAATACAAGGGCAAGGCATTCCTTCTCAACGGGAGTGTACCTATGCTTTGCGCCAACCATCATCCGACTAAGATAATAGATGGCCTACTTGTCACCTGTCTCACTATTCTAGGCAAATAGAGCACCGAAGGAGTGGTCCTTTACACATACATAGAGCAGGAAAGGCTTTCCCACGACTGGGTCTATCAGTACTGGAGGATTTGATAGTTATTCCTTAATGTCGTCGAAGGTGCACTGGCATTCTTCGTTCCAAACAAAGGAGACACCTTTCTTTATGAGCTGGATGAATGACTGACAATGCACAAAGAGGTTTGATATGAACCTCATGATGTGTGCAAGTCATCCTGGAAGGCCGAAGAGTTTTTGAAGGTTTTTTGGTGGGTTCATCTCAAGGATTTCTTTAGTTTTGTCGGGGTCTATGTGAATACCCCGGGAAGTGATGATAAAACCCATGAATTTATCGCTGGAGACTCCCAGAAAGGATTTTGTAGGTTCATCTTAAGTTAGTTTGTACGCATGAGGTCGAACACAGTCTTCAAGTCCCTGAGGTGATCACCTTTGGAGCGACTTTTGACGGCGATATCATCGACTTAACACTCGACCGTCTTGCGTTGATGCTCACATAAGATGGTGCTCATAGCTCTCTGGTATGTACCACCTTCATTCTTCAGACGGAAGAGCATGATTATATAGCAGTATACTCCTATCGACGTTCGAAATGATGTATGCTTCTGATCTTCTGGAGACATCTTGATCTGATTGTAGCCTGAGAATTCGTTTATGAAGGACATACGCTCGCAGCCACAAGTATTGTCAATCATTATGTCTATGATCAGAAGAAGGAATTCGTCTTTAGGGCAGGCCGCATTTAGATCACGAAAGTCAATACAGATCCGGATCTTTCCATTCTTTTTTATGATGGGCACGATATTGGCAACGCAGTTTGGATGTTGTTCTTTACATACAAAACTACTAGCTATCAGTTTGTTGAATTCAGCTTTGATGGCGTTCATAATGTTCGGCCAAAACCGTCGTTGCTGCTGCTTGACAGGATTAGACTTCGGCAAGATATTGAGCTTATGGACCACGATTCAGGGGTCTAGCCCCGGCATGTCTTCGTAGATCCAGGCAAAGATATCAATGTGTTCCCTGACGAGCTATAGCAGGGATTCATGTTCATCATCAATCAAGATATTGTTGATGAAGATAGGTTTGGAGGAGGATTCGTCGCCCAGATTGACTTGCACGACTTCACCTTTTGTAGGAGGTTCTCGTTGTTCAAACCGCTTCTCCCATTGTGCTTCTAGGTATTGGGCCTACTGTTCTACTTCAAAGAGTTCTAGTGGATCTTCGTCGTCTTTCTCAAGGTCAGCTGAGACCATATTGACAGACAATATTTCCTTGTGCATCTCTCTGATACTGACGTTGGAGTGCCAAGAGAAAGACTCTGAAGAGTGCGAGTGTAACTCATCTTCTTGATTTGATCCTTCGGGGGTTATGGGAGGCGTAACGTACCCTAAGCCATGCTTTTCTTATGGTAGTAGTCCTCGGGCTTGCTTGTCAGAGCGACGAGGCGTACGGGTATTCATCGACCTTTGTCGTAATTCAGACTTTGGTTTCTTTTAAGATTATAGTCCATCTTCTGGATAAGGTTTTTGGCTTGACCACTGAATCAGTAAAGTTGTATTTTGCTGGTATCAGGTTTTGGCTATTGTTCCTCCGGGATGAAGGACCGGGAGTCTTCAACCCTACCGAAGATGATGGATTTTTCTCCCCTCCTCCTTGTTGGAACCGTGAAGTAGAAACCTTGGCTAGGGAGGATTCAGTTCACAACATAGGTGGTAGCCACCCGTGTCTGTAGGTACAGGCATAGACCATGCTCCATGAAATACAGCTTACTTATGTGTGCAACTTCGGAGTAGTTCATAGATAGCCTTTTATCGATGAAATGAGGTATATCGTCTTCCAAAATTACATCATCAAGAGAAGGGACGTTAGCATGAGCAGCTACGTAATCCTCCAGCTCGTCTTTTCCGATATTTACCCCAGTACGAGCAATGACTTTGTAGGTTTAGACGTGGTGGATGGTGCCGAATGTCCCTTCGATGATCGATCCGTCGTAAGAAGGCGGACGACCAGAGGTTCGGGTGCCTTCCTGCATAGTTATACGATGAGAGGAGCAGTTGTGTCCGGTGCGCGTTCTTTTAAACGGACTCTTAAGGGCTCTTCTGGTGTTGTCCCAGCCCCTGCCTCATCATCGACGTCATTGCTACCTTTATCTTGGTAGACCTGTTTATAAAGGATCGAGTTAGAGTAGTAGGCTTCGGTTCCTTTTAATGGGTCGACATAAGCAAACTCTATTTTGACCGTGCCATGTTCGTTGATGTACTTTGGGCACTGGTGTAGAGTCGGCAACATGATCCTATGTTCATGTATCCATGGACGTCCGAGCAAAATATTCTAGGATACGTCTATGTCAATGGTGAAGTAGGTGACCTCCATTTTTAAGTCGTCGATCTGGATTTTCAGGCGAATCTTTCCCAGAGGGTAGCTCCTTCCTGCGTTGAAGCCAGTGATGGCCGTATTGGTGGCTGCCAGGCGATGCATCGGAATGCCTAAGGCCTGAAGCAGACTTTACAGGTTAATGCTGATTGATGAACCGGGGTTGATGTGCATCTGGTCCAACTTAATGCTACCAATGTACCCTATATAATATAAGGGACGATCATGCCAGTTATTCTTCAATAACATATCCTGTTGTGAGAACGTGATACTGTATATCACTTTCATGATATTATTGGAGTGGGGGCAAGCAGCAGGATCTTCAGCTGGCGGCTTGACCTGCGCTAGATAGGTGTCAGAATTTTACAATGCCTCACTAAGAGCGATCCGAGTGTCTTTGGAGAGTCGGAGAAGCTTGAATAGAGACAACTTCGCTGGAGTGTTGGTGAGCTGGGCCAAAATATCAAAGTTGTAGGACTTTTTCAGCCCCTAAGCTGAATCTTTGTGCAGTAGCTTATGAAAGCGAGTGTCTTTCTTCTTAGACTTGTTTGCTGCTGGAGGCTGGGATGGACCCGGATCTGATATCGTGGGTAAAACTGTTGAAAGTGCACCATCGTCCGGGATGTCATACTCTCGTTGGTACGCTAGGCCAGACCTTGTTGTTCTTACTATAGCTTTCTTCGATGGAAGGAAAATCGTGTAGCATGGTTTGAATTTCTTGCCCTTACTCTTGGTGGCAGACGGTGTTGTCTACTGCATCAATTCTAGAGCAAGATCGGGTTGAACACACATGAGCTCCCAATGAGACGTGGTGAGAGGTATCAGCCCGGCCGTTTGGTCATGAGCCGGCAGAAGATTGATGACTTCCATCGTTGCCCAGAGGATCGAGATTTCTCGGTCTTGGGCCTCCGTCACCGGAAAGTTGCTGAACTGGAGAGACACCATGTTTGCGGCAACTGTCTTATCATCGATATCTAAGGTGAGGGCCTTTGTGTCCAGTAGACACTGGATGTACTGCTTGAGGGTGTAGTAGTCCTTTATCAGATGGTGGACATAGCGATAGTAGTGGCAGTACTTTGGATTGTTCATCTCAGCTGCCTCTATAGGGCATTTGATGTCGGGGAACCAAAGCTTGACACCCTTCATCAGCACGTCGAAGATGGGCATGACGTCATCATCCTTGATGGAGTAAGTCACTTGGGCCTTCGGAACCTTAGCCGTCTTTTGTTCGGGCTTCTTGGTTAAGTTAGCCACCAAGGCCTGCTTCCCTTTTATATCGCAGCTAATGCTGTCGCTATTGTTGTTATTGGGATGTTTTTTCCTATCATCAGCGATAGTGATCTTTATTCCTAAGAGACGGGCATCCTTGATTGTCACTACCATATTTTCTAGGAAATAGTATTTTGGTTATTTCATAATTAATTAAATATTGTGCATGTTAAATATTTATTTATTATATTATTTTTTTATTATTAGAATGTTAGATTTATTTTTGGACTTGTGTTAATGGACCTAACTAGTTAGGTTAGATCCATGGACCGAACATTTAATTTTAGTTAGATTTGAGCCCAATAGTAAGCCCATCATTAGGAGGATGATTAATTAAGTTAAACCCATTAGACTAGAACCTTTTCTCCTTAATTAATTTCTTCATGAGAGTCCCCAAGGGGTATTTTAGACTTTACATAGTAGCTTGAGGGAGAGGGCAAGTAAGGCCTATATAAAGGGGATGAAAACATTCTCTTTCTTCATTATTCATTCCAAATCTAGATCTAGAATTTCTTTCAACCAAATTCCATCAAATCCGTACCAAATTTCTCCCAAATTCCTTCCTAAATCACCATTAGAGACTAGTAGAGCAAGGATCTAGAAGGAAGAAGCAAGGATCTACAAAGAGGAGCAAGGATCTACAAGTTGAAAGCCAATTTCACCAAATTTAGAGGTTTCATTGAGAATCCATCTCCCAATAGGTACAATTTTATTTTTTACCTTTAAATTAACTCTAAATATGAGAATTAACCATGAGAAATCAACCCATATGCATAGACTACCCATAGGATTTGGAATTGAGTTCATAGGAGGCATATTGAGAAAGTTATGGTATTTTTTATGTCAATTTTAGGGGAATTTTAAGATTGACACTTGTTGGATTTGTCAATTGGTCCTAATGATTAACTTGGCATGTGTTTGTGTATTTGGGGCTAGTATCGTGTCCATAATTGGGTACGTATAGGTCGTATTCCAATAATTTGGTGATATGTGTTGATTTGGGAGTTTTTCCTCCAACACGGGATTTTGTGCATGTCATATTTTGACATGGACACGTAGATATATAATTGACTCTTCGTATTGTTCAAATTTATTATTTTAGATTTGCTCGTGTCCTTCGAGGTATGTTTGGTTGTGTGGTGGACTCGTATCGCAAGCATATCATAGATCTGTGTGATACGGGTGCGATGCACTCCACGTATTTGCTTCATTACTTTTTAATTCAATTGACTTGGTATATATATATATATATATATATATATATATATATATATATATATATATATATATATATATGTATAAGTGTATGTATTTATATTATACCATATTGTTATGTCTATGTGATTGTGTGTTTATATAAGTATATTGATATCTAGGTGCATCTATATGTAAATATGTATGCATAGTTCAATATATGAAGTATGATTTATATATATGTATATAAGTAGTGATATATGAGTATGTGTTTATATAGTTATGTATATATAGCTATGTGTAATATATGTATATATGATATATCTAAGTGTATATGTGTATGGTGGTATATATGTGTATATGTATAAGAGTGTATATATCTATATGTATATGTGTATGTTTATATAAATATGTATGTATGAAGATGTATATTGATATATGTATAGCTATGTGAATGTTTACATATGTATGTGTATGTGTGTATAAATATATATATATCTAGTTGTATACTTATAGGTGTATGTGTATATATACTTGTGTGTGTGAGAGAGTGTTGTGATGTATATATATATATATATATATATATATATATATATATATATATATATATATATATATATATATGGTTTGTGTATGTGAGTGTGTGTGCTTAGGGGTGGAGGCGCAGCGCAGTGAGTACTAGCAGCAGCAGCAGTTTTAGAGCGCAGCAATAGCAGTTTCAGAGCGCTGCAGCGCCGCAGCTGCAGCGAGGCAGCGCCGCAGAGGCAGCAGCAACAGTATAAACCGAGGCAGCAGCAGTCCCAGCACAGCAGCACCGTGGCTGTAGCGAGGCAGCGCTGCTAAGGTGGCAACAACAGTCCTATCACAGCAGCGCCGCGGCTACAGCGATGCAGCACCGCAGAGGCAGCAGCATCAGTCTGCACCGAGGCAGCAACAGTCCCAGCACCGCGGCTACAGCGATGCAGCGCCGCAGAGGCAGCAGCAGCAGTCTGCACCGAGGCAACAACAGTCCCAGTGCCGCGGCTGCAGCAAGGCAGTGCAGCGGTCTGCAGCTGCAGCGCAGCGGCTGCAGCGTGCATCAGCGCGTGCAGTGGCAGTAGCGAGGCGCACAGCACTTAGTGATGGTTAGCTAGTTACCCATTGTATATATTTATGTAGTTACCTATTGTTATTAGTAGTTAGCTAGTTAGTTTAATTAATAGTTTAGTTAGTTATCTAGTTAATTAGCTAGCTATATATATATCCTTGTTGATAAGTAGTAGTTAGATATATATACATACTTATGTATCTAGCTATGTACATGTATATATGTAGGTATGTATATGTATGTATATATGTATTAGTTGCATGGGTAGTTAGTATAGCTTTGTAATTGGTATTAATTAATGCATATTAGTATATAGCTAGTAGTTTGTATTAGATAAATACATATTTAGCCTATAGTTTAGAGATTGGGTAGATATCATATACTAAGAGCACATAACCTTGAGATACCAAGGTAAATGTCAAGGTATCGGATTGGCACTCAAGGTATTGAGGGATGCTCAAGGTATTAGGTTTGAGTATTGGGAGGGGTGTGTAGGTAGTGTGATACGCTTTGGTTCAAAGCCATGGTATCCTATTTGCATTAGTTAACTAAGGTACTATATGTATTTTCTTGTGTGTATATATATAAATTACTATTTTTATATTAAAAACTTGCGTATCTTAGGATACGGTATCCTATTGTTTTCTTAGTTTCTTAGATCTAGCTAGTGTGACCTAGTTTCATAGTGTATGGACCCAATATCCTAGAGATAGACTCATACAACCTAGAAATAGTTAGTTTGACCAAGTTTTACTTAGAGTTGACCTAGTTTGACTATTTTGACTTAGAAATGACTCTTTGACCTAGATATTGACTAGTTTAACTTATTTGCTTTCCGTAACCTTGTATTAATGCAATATTCCATATATAGGTCTGTGACACCAGTTCAGATATTATTTCTCATCATTTGCTCTGGACCACAGGTGAGTACATTCTTTGATAGTTTCTATTATTTAATTACTACTATAATTCAAGTATTTAAAAATAGTACTTATGATTCTTGACAAGATGGTACACGAATTGTTATTGTTATTGGATCGTCAGTCATGGGATGTTACCCTTATTATGCAGATGGTATCAGATACTGTCCTTGTTGGGATTGGATAACATTGAATATTGTAGATTAAATATTGGATAAATTGGCTAGTAACGTGTCATGATTCGATCCATCGTATCAGTCAGGGGCGGAAGAAATACTAATTAAATATGCGATCAAGAACTATCGGCTAGGAGTGTAATCATTGGCTACTAACTAACCATGCAATTCACGTATGGTTGAGTTAGCTCCTTAGTGTAATCAATGAATCTCCCAGGCCGATCACATATTTAGTTAGTATCTCAAAACACATAGTTATTGTAGATTCCATTATTCAATTTATTGATTATCTTGTTCGATTCTGACATTACAGTTTATTTCTTTATTCTTGTACACATTGATTTATATTTATATTGCTAGTATTGCCTATTCTTTTATTGTTCTTGATTATCAGTTATATTCTCATCATAGATAGCATCTTCTATTGTACTGTTTTATAGTTTTTGTCAATTAATTGAAACTACTATTGGGTTGTACTTCGCTCCATTCCTGATTGAAAAATATTTTTCAGAGAATCTGGGAGATTGGTGTCCGACATAGATGGTGCAGACTTTGACTCACTAGTTCTGGAGTGACTGCCAGGAGATTTAGCCGGATTCACTAGTTAGCATAGTTAGTTCTCTTTAGTATTTTGGTACTGAATTTATTTCCGGCATATATTTGAGACTTGGATATTATTTCTATTTGTTGTTGTTATATTTTTAACTGCATAGTTATGTTAGCCTTCTGTGAAATCTTCTCGTGCCATAGAAATATGATTGAGTATTGTGTTGATCTAAGTTTATTACACTCTTCTTGGAGTTGAGATATTATTGGAGTATTATGCATTATTTTATGAGATGATTAGTTAGTATAGTTGACCAAGACAACATTCTGCCGCCGATGCAGCGGCGTAGGCTGGGTGTTGTTCTCGACTTGCATCCCTACACTGGGTGCGGGTCATGACATTGACCTTCTGCTCTAAACCGATAACAATGATCATTAATGACATCCAGTCTTTGAATTGACTGTCACCCTAGAAGCTAACTGTCGAAAGTTTCTGCGACATAAGTCCATGAATGTCGACTCAGGATTGCCTAGAGGCAACCTCAGTGCTGCTTATCGAAAATGCTCAATATAATTTTGGGCGAGTTTCCTTTTCCCTTGGGTAACATCCATTAGGGAAGACATCATCATGTCGCTTCCCCCATCATAGAATATTTTGAGGAAAAGACCCTTGAAGTCGTCAAACGACGAGATGCAGTTATCTTGTTGGCTGTAAAACCAGTCAAATACGCCCCCAGACAATGTTCCTACAAAGATCTTGGTGAGGAATGTGTCACTGCGAGGTAGGTGCCCTGTTGTAGTCTCAAAATAACTCATGTATTGACGGAAGAAAGTCTTCCCATCGAATGGGTTCAGGTTTAAGGGCTTGTACTTTGGCGGGTACGGGACATCCCTCTACTCATGGGATTACGGTTGTCATATCCCGAGCTCGCATAGTGAATCCCGGCTGCCAATAGAATCTAGGCGAGCCCAAAGTTCCCTGATTTCCTTCAATGCTTCTTTGGCTTCGTATTTCGTAGAAGGGGCAGATAAGCCAGGCATAGGGTAATTTTTGCCTATAGGAGGAGCGGTTGCGTCGGAATCCGCATTGGTCCCAGGATCCAAGCTTGCTTGTCCAGAAGCCCTTGCTGGTTGGGAAACCAAGTTTGCTTTAATCTCTAGCATTGCCTGGGTCAGGGCTTGTATCGATGAGATCACCATTAGCATCATGGCTTCTAGTGCCTCGAGACATTGTCTGTCGCTGGGGACTTCGTGATCGTCCCCTACCATGTATGCAGTCCTCTCATGGGGGAGATGGACGGGGCAGTGGACGCCGGTCTTTCTATATTTGATTCTTGTCGAATGTGGTCATCAGGTAGCGTAGCCTCTTTCTCAGATTCAGACGGGCTACTACCCCCAACGTTGGAAGCTACATAATTTGGACGAGGGTGGCCACCTCCAAGGATATTGGAGTCTGTTTCTTGGGAATCACCGCCTTCTCGGAATGCTGGATTGTTGTTTAGGTCCAGGGGAGTACTGCCCCCAGCTCGTCTAACCCTCAGGGGTCCCAAGGAAGAACTATCCCCAGTGACCGATAGCTTTTTCTTTGAGCTGGTACCTTGGAAAATACCTTCCACAGGTCTTGTTGTGGAAAACACCTTCCACTGGTAATCATCTTCTTAATGCATTGGTTGAGAGTGATGGACTGGAGGTGATGTACTTCTTTCCTCCCATGGCAGAAGGATCTTTCTGAGAAGAATAGCATAAGGTGAATGATAGCTCATCCTCCTCTGGTGTTTGCACCTAATCTCCGGTTTGTTGCCAAATAAGTTCCTTGGGATGTAGTCATTGGAATGTCGAATGCCTGTTTGTGGGTACTACCACTTTGTTGCAGCAGTAGTTAATGATTATTTTGGTGCAATAATGTCTTGGGGAGGATACTTTACGTGCCGAAGTTGTCTCTCTTGTCTTGCGCTTGTGAATGATCACGTTGCGTAAGTCAAACAAGGGTTGATCCATATTTGTACCTTTTTCGTAAAAATGGGTAGACCGAGCGCACTAGTGCATGGGTGTTGCCTTTGTATTTCCTCATATTGTAAGTGGAAGACTTTTGAGACGAACCCTGTCCATTTGCCGCTGTGGACTGGATGCATGGTCCGGTCTTATATATCTTTCCATCAAGGAACCGCATAATGGTTAGCGGCGTCCGCTGACGGTCAGCCAACTTGACAGTTGCTTGAGCTTGACGAGTACGTACTGCCCCAGATTTCTTTGACTTAGCACGCACAGGCGCATAGTAAGAAGAGTCCAACTTTTGTTTTTCTTCAAAGAGGCGCATGGGAGCATGGCCGGCGCATGGGAGCATGACCGAATGAGATTCTATTAAAGATAGAGCTTCTGGGAGTGTCAGAGATGCATACGGCTGAGTTGGAAGCCGCTTAATGCTTTTTTTTTCGTATCCTTCGTAATGGTCGCATGGGCTGCACGTCAACCCCCAAACTCTTGGCATTATATTATTTTTCTCTACCAGAGTTTGGGTGTCAAACACTCTCATTTTTAGGCAAGGAGACCGCATAAACAGGGACAGCCATAGTGGACGCATGCGGTACATCTTCAGTATCGAAGAGAGAGAGACATGGAGTGCATTCTCCGCGGTTGGGTGAGGCACATCGACCTTTGCTACCCATGTCCTGCGGGCCTTCATGTGCTGAGAACCCTTTTGGTTGGAAGGGGCTGCTGCATAAGCCGTGGACACATGATGTGCGGTTGCTGTGGTAGAGGGAGAGACGGGGAGCACGTGCTCTGCAGTTGGGTGAGGCCCAAAGGCCTTTGCAACCTATGTCTTGCGGGTCTTCCTAGGCTTTGCCAGCCTTGGAAAAGCGTCGCTCTCAGAGACCATTTTCTCGAAAGCCTGCTGGTCGAAGCAGACCACCAGCATTCTTTGAGTCGACCCGAGCTTGGCTGCGTCGGATTGTGCCACAACTTTCTCATTTAAGGAGAAAGAATTCTCCAGCAGAGTCGCCACCTTGTTCGCCATTAAATTAGTTTGTGTAAAACTTTTTATTTAAGGAACGAAGAAGAGTATCAAGAATCCTAAAAAAATCTAAGTAGAATATTTTGTTCTGGGGTGTGGCAATGGACAAGGAGTGTTATGGCGGCTCCTTTACTCCGTTGTCTATTCGACACAGGGTGAAGAAGCTTATGCTCATTCTTTGTTTGGCTCTATATGCTCTATGTTCCTCCTCTCCCTCTCTGTCTATGTCTCTTTGTCTGTTTTTGTGTCTCTCCCTTTGTGTCTGTCTTTTGGACATGTCACCCAGGTATATATAGTCATCCTTGGGAGTGCATATGGATGCTAGAGGATACCACGTGTACCTTCCTTACAGGGTATAGTTGTAACCGTGAGCACGCCAAGCTGCCACGCGGGCGCTTGTTGGAATTTTTTGTTGCTGAAGATCTGAGCGGTTCTCGTCCTTTATGGGCGTAACTTGGTCAATTTTGACACATGGCCCACATTTGTTAGAGAGAGCTACTTCATTTATAACGGCAAAACTTGGTATTCATGGAGTCTGAGATGCATATGGCCAGAGACGCATGAGCACGAGGCAAGAGATGCATGGAACACATGGAGTCTGGGACACATGGGGCCAGGGATGCATGGATCGCATGGAGTCTGGGTTGCATGGGGCCAAAGACGCATGAAGCGTATGGAGTGTGGGATGCATGGGACCATAGACGCATAAAGTGTGGGACGGATGGGGTCCTAGTTATGTTGTACACGTGGCACTGTACACCCGTCGAGAGTGAAGTTTTGTGCTGACGTGAGACTTCTATCGTTTAGTATGTTTACGTCTTTTGAGGCAATCAAAAAATCCTTTTTATCGAGATTATGTGTTAGAGACGATCCTGTTAATGGGACATCATGTCAGGACAATTTGCAGCCAAGGCTGCTTCGGCTGATTGGGATGCATGAAAGTTGCCTTGTTGGGCCGCAGAGTGATTATGCAACCTGATCTCTTCTGAGCTTTGGGGGTGCATTATTATTAGATGCATAGACGCATATTTTCCATGCTTTTACAAGGTGACACCCCTGTCACTAAAGGAGACAAGTTCAGTCTCAATCAGTGCCCTAAGAATAGCCTTAAAACTAAAGAAATACAATAGATTCCATGTTCATCAGTTGTAGAAAGTTTAATGTATGCTTAAGTATGTACGTGTTCGAATATTGCGTAGATAGTTGGGATGCTAGACAGATATTTAAGTAGCCTTAGGATGAATTATTTGAAATCAGCCAAATGGGTTACTTAAGTAATATATAGAGAACAAAGGATTAAATTCTCTTTATAAGATATCAGATTATTTGGAGAAAATAAGGTATTCTGACTTCGATTTTGCTGGATGCCAAGATAGTAGGAGATCAACACAAGGTTATGTTTGAGATATATCATGGAAGAGTATCAAACAAACACTATAAGCATCTTCCACCATGGAACCAAAGTTTATAGCATGCTGTGAGGCATCCAATCAGGATATATGGTTGCCAAAATTTTTTACAGGATTGCATGTACAAGAGGGTGTTGAAAGACTATTCAAATTATATTATGACAATAAATCAGATGTACTGTATTATAATAACAATAGAAGATCGTATAAGTCAAAGTATATTGACATAAAGTTCTAAGTTATTAATGAAAGAATTCAGAATTGTCAAGTGTCTATATAGGATATTAGGACAAACTCAATGATAGCGGATCCGCCCACAAAAGTGGTACCACCTAAGGTCTTTTATGAGCACACTACTCATATGAGTGTTATCTTATTTGAGGATATGGCAATATAGTAGGAGTTTGTGTTTTTTTTTGTGCTATTTGGATTTGGACACATTTACTTATTTAAGTATTTTAGATATTTTTCTGATCAGATATATGAAAATTTTAATTCATTCTATTTATATTATTTTAAAGTATTGATCTCATTGAAGTAAAGGAGGACCAATTAAAAATAGATATATGTTGATCATATTGCTTGTAATTTCCATGTTACGCATCCATAATTGATCTATGTCATTTAACTATATTGGTATATGTGACCGCTTTGATCCTATATTGATATAGTTAATGGATGAGATTGTCCGGATATACCCTAAGGTTAAAATATCAATTTTGTACTCATAATGTTAGCACATTTGTAAGGTTACATATGTGGCCCAGTGGAAGATTGTTGGAGTTATCTAATTATTATGGGCCACACATGTAAAATTAATTGCGTTATGCTATCTAAATAATTAAACCAAATTAAAGTGGTCTAATTAGAAAATAGGCTTAATGGTATAATTGTCATGGAGATAATGTATAGATACCTTAGAGATAAATATAATTTGATGAGGGGCCAAATTAGAAATATATATATATATATATATATATATATATATATATATATATATATATATATATTTGAAAAAAGGTAATTGTATTAATAAAAATTCGAATTACATCCCCAACACATTATGTGACATTTTTATGCCTCGTAATTCGAACATCATACTCAATGTTGTGTCTAATACCAATAATAGGAGTGATAAGCTCATCAAAGACTTGATTATTCCTTTCCCTCCATACGTGCCAACTACCATTGCCAGCCGAATCCTTGCTTCCTTTAACTACTGTGCGCCCCTTCTGTTTGCTGTTGTGATATCTTCCACCACTTTTTTCCATTCTTGCGACCCCCTATACTCCATATGGAGCTGCTCACATTGATACTGCCAGAGTTGAGTCATAGTTGGGCAAGTAAAAATTAAGTGTCCCATTAATTCATTTGCTTGGTGGCATAGAATACAAGCTTGTATCCCTACTTGCACTCCGAAGTGATGTAGCCTGTCTAGTATAAGCAATCTCCCAAACTTAGTTTGTACATACACATCTGTACTTTTGTTGATGCTCCCTTAATCCAAACAAATGAGGCCAGCCCAATCCGTGACCAAGCCACCCGAACCGCATCGTACATACCGTATGGGGGAACCATTGATTACCGGTCTTCGACCAGAACTAGCTGTCAGCGGCCTGGTCATGCAAGATTGGCACCCGCCTGATTAGCTCCATGAATTAATGCGTGACTCCATGCAAATCTGGTTTCCAGACCCCATTGTGAATGATGACACTGACACGAGGGTGCCTCCCCTCCATCGCGAATGCATGCCAACCTCCCCTATTCGCCAAACTCCGATGTTCAATCTACGAGTCCAACCACAGATCCGTGGTCTCCCTGTTCTTCATGACTCTCGTAATGAGGCCCTTTAATCTATCCTGATGCATCAGTATGTTCTTCTTGGTGACCGAGTCATTATTTTTTGCTGCTACTCCCCAGAAATACTGGCCTTTCAAATAGCGTCCCTTCAATCAGGCTACCCATAACGAGTCCTAAGCTATAATTTTCTAAGTCTACTTGAGCCATGCGACATCACGTAATACCCGCAAGGATCTGAGATCCACTCCTCCCTCCATGCGTGGCCTACATAAGGTCTTCCATTCAATAGCATGAATGCCTCCCCGCCAAATATAATTTTCACACATTGTCTCTATTCGCCTGATGGTTGCAGAGGGAAGTATGTTAGTTTGGATCTAGAATGATGCGATGGCGTAGATGACATAGCGCAACAACTAATGCGACCTCCAAAATATAAACTCTGAGCATGCCACCCTTCAAGCCTTCGTTGTCTGTAAACCATCAAACTTTGGCATTCCACCTCCCGAGCATAGTTTATAGATAATGGAACCCCCAAGTATTTTATCGGAAGCTCTCCCCGTTCCACCCTAAGCAACATAGCTCGCTCCTCCTTATCCTGATAGTGTCGGTTTAAATACACCATACTCTCATCTTTACTGAGCTATAGGCTCGTGAATTCCTCGAACTGCTACATAACCGCCGTCAAGTTTTTAATCCCTTTCCACGAGGAGACCATAAAAACCAACATGTCATCCGCATAGATAAGATGAGATACATATGGCTGGACCTTCTTACAGAGCGGAACTATTTATTTTTTAAGAATTGCTACATCCATGAGGCATGTGAAATATTCCATTACCAGAGTGAACTAGTACTGTGAGAGCGGATCCCTTTGATGTAGGCCTCGATTGCTGCCGATGAAGTCATATTGTTGTCCTCTAATCTGGCCAGAGAATGTAGGAGTAGATATACATATCCTCAAGCATAAATGGAACACAAAGTCCCTGTTGACGGTGTCATAAGCCTTTCTCAAGTCCAGATTGAGACAAGTTTTATTTTCTCCTGGCTTGTTGAAGTCCCGGATCAAATCATGTGCTAACAGACTGTTGTCTGCAAGGGACTTGCCCTTGATGAATGCCACTTGATTCAGAGACACCAACTTCTGCATAATCCTTTCTATCCTCCTACATATCAAATGGGTAATCAGTTTGTATAAGTAGTTGCAATAAGAGATCAGGCGAAAGTCATTAAGCATCGTCACCTCCTTCTTCTTCGAAATCAAAGTAAGGAAAGTATGATTCAACTCCCGAAGAAGTTTCCCATTTGCAAAGAAGTCCCGTATAATCTCTAGAACCACTGCCTTGATCTCATCCCAATGCACCTTGTAAAACTGGCTCCCAAAGCCATCCGAACCTGGCGACTTATTTGGATCAACATTCTTCACGATTGCCTCAAACTCCTCCATCGTGACAGGCGCAAGAAGTACATTGTTCCCCATAGGCGAGACCAAATGCTTTCAAACAATCTTAGAAAAAATAGATACATAAGTATGTTGATTAAAAAGTTCGGTATAAAACCTTACCGCCTCCGATTATAATGCACTTTCCTCCACAACCTCCTTGCCATCCGGTCCGAATAGTTTGGAAATATGATTTCGGTGTTGTCTGGCTCGGATAACATCATAGAAGAATTTAGTGTACCTATCCCCCTCGTGCAGTCACGTGCATTTTGCCCTTTGTGCAAGTTCGATTTCCCCCCGTAGCCGTATCAAGCTCACTTCCTCTAATATATATATATATATATATATATATATATATATATATATATATATATATATATATATATATATATATATATATATATATATATATATATAACTGGATATGAGCCATATGCTTATATTCCGACATGAGCCATATCCATGAGGACCAATAGGAATGGACTCCTATCTTATGTGGACCAATAAGTATGGACTATTACATTCCATGTACACTAGTACATTCCATTATTATTGGTCCACATGTGCATTGGCTTATGTAGGAATATGAGTCTCTGACTTATATTTCGTTTACAATATATATATATATATATATATATATATATATATATATATATATATATATATATATATATATATATATATATATATTAGGGGTTATGGTTTCCAAACTTATACGGCCACAAAAGAGAAGGTTTTCTCTTTTCTTTTCTGCATCCCAAGCAATAGAGAGCGAGACAAAAGATTCATCTATGTCATTAAGTATCGTATCAAGTTGAAAGATTGAACCGCATAAAGAAACGTTCGCTACAAGATCCACAAGCCAAGCAATGGATTCAGGTACACTTTCGCAATTATTTTTCATCCTCTCCTCTTTGGTGACCGGTGTCACTAAGAATTATATATTCCTAGAAATATGACAAAGATAAATAAGTCACAAGCTATAATTTTGATCTTGTAGAAGAAATTTACTACAATATAAGAAAATCTCAAATAGTCCAGACATATGTTATAACTTGAATAAAACTCAAGTTTGCAGTTTCTTTATTTTTTTAGAAAATATAGTAAATGCACAAAGGATTGTCAGTTTAACATTTAAGTCTCTTATACAAAAGGATGCTTCCTATTAATGTTAGGGGTGCTTTCAAGTGTTCAGGTATGAGGTATATGATGGATAAAGTTCTTTACACCTGTCAAGTTTTTAAGATCGAATAGTGTGTTCTAGTATTCATTATATGATCACGATGTTTGCCCATTTTTTGTTTTAATTTCCAAGGCCTTGCATGATGATGATTTTGATGTAACATTATATGGTTTTGCATTTCTGAAAAGAATAATACTATTAATCCTCTAGTGTAACTCTAAACTATATTTTTTTTTATATTGCAGCCAACGTGACGGTTAATATGATATCAGCACGACAAATTTTAAAATTAAAATTAGTATTAAAATTAATATTAATATTAATATTAAAATTAATATTAAAAAAATTGGATGATTCATTTTTTTGGGTTAAAATTTGTCATGTTAGTAGGAATAATTTGTAGGAACACTTTGGAGGGATTAATGAAATTACTCTTCTAAAAAAATAAAGTTCCAAGGCCTTCATTTTCATGATTGTATTTCTTATACTTTGTTTCTGAGGGATTCTGCTTGATATCACGGTGTAAAATTTATTTAACCAAAGCCAAGTCTAGCTCTCAAAATAGAAGTTCTAACCCACATGAAAAATTGTGATAAATATAGAAATGATGTGCTATGACATAGAGCCTTACATCAAACACATAAAGCATTAAAATGTACCACTCCCTGATAAAACTTGGAATTGGTTCGGCAGACCTCTGGTTGCTGTCTGGTCCAAGCAAATTGGACATGCAATCAAATTAATTGTCTAACTCATTTCTGTTAATTAATGAAATTAGTATGTCTTTGATTCCTCGAAGCAGAAAATGACATCAATCGTAACAATGGAGAGACGCACTAGTAATCCAAGATTGGTCCAGATCGAGAGCTAGATTGATAATTATTAATATTTAGCATCTTAGGAAATAATCCGAGAGGCCAATATTTCCTTGGATGCCCTCCCCTCCATCCCCGTCATCATACGTAATAATTATGCCACAACCCATCACTATTTTCTAGTGTAAAATTATTTGTCTTAGCATGATGTATCTTTGTTTTGTTCTCTCATGCAGATACAAAATTTTATAAGAACATATGCTATACTTATGAACAAAACTTAGATAATCGTCATTGGTGTATACAAGAATGAATTTTAGGTAGTCTCTTGAGACACCCATAGTGGGGAAAAGCAAGTGTGGGGTTCTTTGCTTTTTATACCAATTTGTGCATCCTCTTCTTCCAATTAAAAAAATGCATATGAGCTTCTGAATTTACTCATATATACTGAAATAACATTAATAAATAGTAGAAAAGAAACAATATATTAAACTTAAGGAAGTGATAATATAATTACAAGATTTTAAAATAAGCACAAACAATTATAAGTTTAATAATTTCATAAGTATACACTAAAAAAATATAGAGTTTAGCGATGTCCTAATCCGTCGTCAATCTGCCACTAAAAAGCAATAGAGGTGACCTGGATGTATGATCGGTAAGGGGCGTCAGTAAATCTGTCACTATCAAGCTTCCGTCGCCAAACAATTGGACTTTCAACTATTTTTCAGCTACATGGCGACTCGCCATTCAGCGACGACTTATTATCGCATTAGCGGCGGATTAGATTGACATCACCTTAGTGACGAACAAGCGGCTAACTCTTCAATAGATTAAACCACTAGTTACGACAGCTACACGTCATAATATTTGGTGTCTAGTTGGTGACGCTAAGTTAACACCTTTTAGTTTTTGATACATTTTTGATACTCGCATGGGCGCCGACTGGGCGACTGCTAGATGTGTCGCCTATACGTTGCAATGGCATCGTCGTACATCGCTTAGTCATCGCTCACATAAAAATTATGAGTGAGCGTCGACTGTGTACGTTGCCTTTGCGTTGCGTAGACATCGTTGTCCGTCGCCAAACCATCACTAAGTTGGACAAAATTAAAAAAATATTTTGAATCACAATACTCACAACATATACGCACTATAGAATATGTCCAATACAACAATCATAGTATATAACCATCCAGCGCAACCCGTCGTAGATTTTTTGTCTGATCAGACTTTCAACAGCACAATATGCTTCTTGGAACCATATAATTCACAATAGAATATAAATAAAACTCACATACAAATGAATAAAAACAAATAATCCATGACAAAAATACTTCACAATAGTTTGGTAGTATATACCTCACAACAAAATACAAATCCCAAATAAAAAAATCATATTCAGTGACAACTTATTATCACATTATCAACGGATAAGGTTGGCGTCAGCTTATCGATGCACAAGCGGCTAACTCTTAACTGGATTAAATGATTACTTAGTGACGAATAAGTGTCATAATATTTGGCGTCTAGTGACGCTTAGACGATAATTTTTAGTTTGTAATATTGAAACTAGTTTTTGATACTCACTTGGGCGACGGTTGGGCGAATGCTAAATGTGTTGTCTATGCGTCACAAGGGCGTCGATGTACGTTGCTATGTCGTCGCTCACATGTGAATTATCAGGTGAGCGACAACTATGTATGTCGCCTAGGAACTGCGTAGGGGTCACTGTCCATCACCAAGGCGTCGCTTAGTCATCGCTAAGTTGAACAAAATTGAAAAATATTTTAAATTACATCACTCACAACATATATGCACTATATAAGATGTCAAATCACAAGTATTATAGTATTTAACTACCTAAAACAATCCACCATAGAATTTTTGTCTAATCGATCCTTCAGCGGCACAAAACAGATGTTGGAACCATAAAATACACAATAGAATAAAAATAAAACTCATGCAAATAAACACACACAAATAAACACAAACAAATAATTTATTAAAAAACATATCACAACAGTAGTGAATAAGTACATATAATATCCATAGTTTAATAGGTATAATCAGTGTTTACATAACATCCATAATAAATATACTCTGGTAGTACAAAGCTCACAACAACATATAAATCTCAAATAAAAATCACTTATCTAGTGATGTTCTATGGCCCAATAGACGAGTCAAGATATCCGAAGAAATTAAAATCATTACGTCATGTGATAGTGAACTCAATGAAGTAAACTCAAGAGACTCATCAATATACCAGGATATATGATAGGGTCAATGGGAGGAAGAGAGTGTCACAACCCGCTCCTACCTTTGGGATATGAGTACGTGGCAAAGCCCAGCCTATGCTGCAGCATCGACGATAGTACACTATCTGTGATAACAATGGTCCATAAAAATTAGCCAGACACACATATCATCCACAACTAAGTTATAACAAGAAATTAAACTAATAGTCTGAATAAATAATTTAAAGAAATAATCTACTACAACTTAGATCGTCTCGAGAACTAACCCGGTAGAAATAAAATAAAAGCACCTAAAAACTAGAGTCTACTAATCCTACTAACTAAGAATAATACAAAAAATTATAAGAAAATAATTATGCTAATCCACATCTGTAGAACCAACCAGAACGTTGGTAACATTGGTGTCACCAAGGTACTCACCATAGACCTCGGAGGAAAATTAAATCATCTAAAGATGAAAAATAGTTATCCAGTCAGGATTTGAACAAGATCACGATAACGCTATACTATATAATATAAAATACAAACATGGAAGAAATAATAGTAAAGAGAGAGGAACTATAGGCATGCTACGGTATGACAAATGAGAGTACAATAATGACATAGTAACAGTATGAAAGTATAATCAAGAAAAGATGACCAATAGACAAATAACAACAGTAATCAAGTCACGTGTACAGTGTGTTTTAGAATACTAGTTTCTTGTATATGGATGGTCTAGGATATCCGTCAGTCGTACATGTGGTGTATGACTGATATTATTCAGTTAGACAGAAAAATAAATTTGTACAGGAATGTAGACCACATGCATACTCATAGCATTCCCCCACCCACAACTCATAGAAAAACACGTTCACAAATAATGGTACAGGTAAATAGGTTAAATAGTTAATCATGACAACAGTCATAGTGAACAGTATAATACAGATGATAATGAACAAGTAACTGGAGAAGGAGTAAGGCTCGTGCACAAGTAAAGTCACGGTGAATCAAGAATAACGACAACATGTTATATGAAGAAGTAATAGTGACCCAAGACGCATGCAACACAAAATAAAGGCAATTTAGGTCACAATGATACTTGCCTGCTTTAGAAAAAGATGAAGTCGCAACTCAAGATGTCGCTCGATCTACCCCGCCACATAAATTAAACAAGTTAGACTTACAAAAGTGGTCGAATAGGTATTTCTATTTTAATCTATTTTAATTATGAATATAATCAACTACCTTTTTATCCTATTATATTCTGATCTTAAGGTTAAACCTAAATTTTGTGCCAAAGAACATCAAATTTACAAATTCGGGATCCATGGCACGCAAATTGAGGCTTTTCATTGACCAAAAGTCAATCATCAAAAAACCAAGATTTGAGTATGAAATCTTACATATTTTATTATTACAAAAATGCTGAAATCGACGATTTTATCAAATCTCTAATCAGTAAAAAGTTATGGGCAATATGACATGCAGATAGTAAATTCATTGGTTCACGAGTGATCTATATGTTCAATAAATTAAAAATAATGATGAACTACTGTATAAAATTTGGGAAATATATATATATCCTAAATCTTTGTGTCATCTTTCTAATACTTTAAACGGTCATGAAAACGAGTTTGGGATCTCCCAAAATCTTGAAAACATCAAAAATGCCAAATTTTGGACAACTGACACTCTAAGAATTTTATAGAATTCTATGTTCTAAATTAATTAAAATAAATTACATATCTGGAAACTTTACCTTGATATAGTTTCAACGTAAGAAACGGAGACACGTTTGAAGTCTGGAGCTAATTATAATGGCCCCACGAAATTCAAACACCATAGAATAATTCTCCTCATAGTCTCTCTCTCTCCATCAATAATTCCGCAAAAATAAAACCCTAGGTTATATTACACACACACACACACACACACACACACACACACACACACACACACATATATATATATATATATATATAGAGAAGGGAACCAGCAGCTCACAGGGACACATGGAAAGCATCCGACCGTTTCACGCTCAAATCCGATGCATAAAAAGAAGCACGGCTCTAAGTTGGTTCGGTCTCGAGTTCGAGCTCGGGTCGGCTCGATTGATCGAGCATGGCTCGGACTCAATCTCCTCTGCACCCTTGACTGACACGTGGTGCCACGTGTTCGACCCCTTGTGGCTGACAACGGGCACCACAAATCTGGGTGTGGCTGACTGGGATAAAGGGTTTTAGTTTTTATTTTTTATTTTTTTTGAAAATAGTTTATTTAATCAATTTTACTTATTTAACAAACAATAAATAGTAAAAACTAAATGGATTTTTTTTAGAAAATATAGAATGAGGTCAGCAATCCTAGAAAAATACTTGGGACCATATTATGTTCTTAGTTTCCTACAATAATTTCTAGAAGGCCTAGAAAATTAGTTTTCCTAGGTTTTAATTATCCAAAAATTCTTAAAAATCCCCATAAATCTAAAATAATCCAAATATAATTTTAACCCTAAGTGGGATCCTTCATGAGCCGTATGTAGCTAAGTGTTACACTATTATCATTATAAAACTATATTTAGTATTCAAAACAAATTCTTACAAAATTTTACTAGTATATTATTTATTTATCAAATATTATTGTACAATATTTTGGTAGCGGATGCTACAATCAACCCCCGTTAAAGTATTTTTGTCCTCAAAAATCAAACTACACAAGTTATATATATATATATATATATATATATATATATATATAATATCGACTCTTAGGGTAAGTCATGGAGAGATCATTATTGCAAAATAAATTAATAGGAAGCTAAAACTAACTAATATCTAAACCAACTAGGACATACTAAGCATGTACCTTAATTAGCATCTATAATTATATATAATGCTTAAAAAAATCTACACAAGTTACCTTCATCGTGAGGTTGTGTCACAGCTACGAATGCTTGTCCTTGCCGTTAGAGTTGTGCTCCTCAGAAATGTTAATTCGGGGTTTGCCTATGAGCTTGTGGAGGGGGATATGTGGTATGATATTTTATTCTATGATCAGGTAATCCACAATATAGACAAATTCCTAGTCTCATCCTACAACCATCCCAAGTGTGTACTCCTCTTTGACAAAAAGCACAATTGGGTGTCATTCTAAAGATAGGAGGGAAACAATATGGAGACAATCAATGGATATTTAAACTATTATGGTCTAACTTTAATTAACTAAATATGCACAAAAATTAGGCAGCAATTGCTAATTGAAAGGAACGAAAGGACATGGTTAGAACGGTAGATGCAAATATATCAAAAAAAACATGGACGAAATCAAGCAAGATGAATATGAGAGACAAACATAATCGAAAGGATAAAATAGACTAATATGGTTGGAAATCCTATTTATGGATGATATAACCCTCCCAAAGTTATTCTAGATCCAATCTTTAATTGAATTTGCAGGCTCGCGGTTATACAACTAACTTAAGTATTACCATGAGTTCAAAACCTTTTACGAAATCGGACCTGCATGGGCCACCATAAAAACTTGTCACAACCCGTTCCCACTTTTGGAATATAAGTACATGGCCAAGCCCAGCCTATGCCACAACATTGACGGTAGTACGATGTCTATGATAACAATGGTCCATAAAAAGTAGCCAGACATACATATCATCCATGACTAAGTCATGATAAGAAAATAAACTAATAACCTCAATAAATAATTTAAAGAAATAATCTACTATAACTCAGATGGTTTCGGGAACAAATCTGGTAGAAATAAAATAAAAGCAACTAAAAAAACTAGAGTCCACTAAGCCTACTAACTAAAAATAATAGTAAAGAGAGAAACTATATGCATGCAACATTATGACAAATGAGAGTACAACAACGACGTAGTAACAGTATGGAAGTATACTCAAGAGAAGATGACCACTCGACAAGTAGCAAGAGTAATCAAGTCAAGTATACAGTGTATTTTAGAGTACTGGTTTTTCGTATTTGGATGGTATGGGATATCTGTCAATTGTACGTGTGGTATATGACTGATATTATTCAGTTAGATAAAAAAATAGATTTGTACAGTAACGTAGACCATATGCCTACTCATAACATTCCTTCACCCACAACTCTAAGAAAAATACGTCCACAAATAACGGTACAGGTAAACAGGGTAAATAGTTAATCAGGATAACAGTCATAGTAAACATTATAATACAAATGATCATGAACAAGTAACTGGAGAAGGAGTAACACTCGTGCACAAATAAAGTCATGGTGAATCGAGAATAACGACAACATATTATATGAAGAAGTAATAGTGATTCGAGACACATGCAACATAAAATAAAGGCAATATAGGTCACAATGATACTTTTCTGCTCTGAAAAAATATGAAGTCAAATTTAAGAAGTCGTTTGATCTACCCCGTAACATAAATTAAGCAAGTTAGATTTACAAAAAGTGGCAGAATATATTTTCTTATTTTAATCAATTTTAATTAATTTTAGTTATGAATAAAATTATCTAAAACCCTTTTCAATCCAATTATATTCTAATTTTAAGGTTAAACCTAACTTTTGGGCAAAAGAACATCAACTTTACAAATTCGGGATCCATGGCAAGCAAATCGAGACATTCCCTTGACCAAAAGCCATCCGACAAAAAACCAAGATTTGAGTATGAAATCCTATAGATTTCAGCGTTATAAGAATGCTAGAATCAACGGTTTTATCAAATCTCGAATCAGTAAAAAGTTATGGACAATATGGCATGCAAATGTTAAATTCATAGGTTTACTAGTGATCCCAATGTTCGACGAATTAAACATAATAATGAACTAATCTATTAAATTCTAGGAAAAATATGTCCTAGATCTTTGTGTCAATTTTTTAAAAATTTAAATGGTTCATAAAAAAAGTTTGGGATCTCCCAAAATTCAAAAATACTGAAACGTATCAAATTTTGGACAACTGGCTGTAGAAGCATGAAAAATCTCTACCATGCGCCAACAATAATCAATGGCCATGCACCGCAGTGATCAAGCCCTACGGGCCATAATGATCCAGTGTCATGTGCCGACCGTTTCATAACTAGTATTTCCATGTGCCATCAGTGCCATGCGCCACTAAGTAACTAGTGTTGCTATGCGCCAACAGTGCCATGCACCACTAAGTAACTAGTATCTGCATGCACCAGCAGTGTCATGCACCACTACTCCCTCAATAATCCCCATGAACCAAGCGGAATGACAATTCACAGATGCGTCATTGCAGTTCCTGTAGTTATCTCCTCCATGTTTCTGTTCAAAGTATTCTGAACTTAAAAACTTATAAAGTTTAGAAACTTTGAATAAGATCTTGTAGAAGCATGCAAATCATGCAGGCTGCATAGATGTCATGCCTCTTCAAAATAAAAGCAGGATGTAAAGGTGTCCATAAATAATCCATGTGGCCAGAACAACCAAAGAGGAGCATAACATAATTAATGCGGCCTAAATAGCCACGAAGTAAGGGGTCTCATGGGATTCCCTGATAAGACTGCCAATGCATGTCAGAAGTTCTGAGTGCCTCAAGAATCGTGAGAGAGGCGACAGTTCATAAAAAGATAAAAGTTATATTAGTGCATTAATAACTTTGTCAGATGCATCATGCTATGTATTCCCTCATATGCGGCTATGACCCTATGCGGCCTCCTTATCATGCAGCCAAAGTGTCCATTTGACTAAGGCTAGACAAAAGTTTGCATGCAGCCACAACGCCATGTGGTCAAAGTGTCTATTCGACCAAGGCATATGAGATTTTACATGCGGCCACAATGCCATGTGGCCAAAGTGTCCATAAGACCCAGGCAAAAGGAGAGCACATATGCGGCTAAGATATTATGTGGCTTTCATCCTGCAAGATATGTCCATTGCAACATAAAATATCTTCCCATAGTTGGTGCTGATTATGAGTCCAACTGACCGAGTCACGGATATGATGGAGCTGAAAACAATCTCAAGATCTTATCAAACAGTAGATCCCAATCGAAGCTGCGTGGCAGCCTACCCATAGTATGCGACTACAGTTGCAACCATATTCTGTTGAAGGAGCCTCCTGCTGGCACTAAACATAACTATATGGGATACCTATAGCCCATCAAACATGATGGATATAAATAGGAGCAACTTGGATATTCCAAAGGGCTGGATTTTCTGTTTTTAGAGACCATACCCTCCAGGCGAGCTACGTAAGTGTATACAAGCTCAAGAGAGAGAGAAGAGAAGAGAGCATCCCTCGTCTCCTTGTCGGATCGTCAACGGAGTAAAATAGTCGCTGTAGTACTCGATCTCCATCATCACATTTTTCAGATAAAAAATATTGTACTTAGATTTTTATTTTAGGATTTCTTTGTACGTTTTGTTGGTTGTTAAATAAAAGTTTTCTAAAGTTACCTTAATGGCGAACAAGGTGGCGACTCTGCTGGGGATGTCCTTTCTTCTGATGAGAAGGTTTGACGTAGTCCGATGCATCAAAGCTGGGTTCGACCCAGAGGATACTGGTTGTACACTTTGACCAACAAGCCTTTGAGAAAATGTTCTCTAATGGCGGCACTTCACCAAGGCTGGCAAAGCCTAAGAAGACCAGCAGGACATGGGTTGCAAAGGCCGTTGTGCCTCACCCAACTTCAGAGCATGTGCTCCTGTCTCCCTTTCTGTCGCAGGGAACGTACATTATGCGTCCACACGAGCTGATCCCTTTCTTGCGGCAGCCTATTCTGACAAGGAAAGTGCTCATCACTTGAGCTATGGCAGAGAAAAATACTATGATGCCAGGAGTTCGAGCGCTAAGACATATTCAATGCGGCCGCGTCAAAGGCTTCATAAGGAGGAGTATGCGGCACTGGTCGAAAGCCGCAGGCAGAAGGCTGCATGCGGCCATGACAGCAACAAAAGTTCCATCTTTGACCAAATCTCTCACAACGCTGACTCTATGCACCATGCTGAGAAAGGAGAAGATATAAACTTGGACTCATCGTACAACATATCGCCGCATACTAGGTCGAAGAAGTCTAGGGCAATGCGAGCTCGCCAAGCTCAAGCAATTGCCCATTTGATCGATCGTCAACAGGCGTCGCTAACTGTAATGCATGCCCCTGACAAAAAGTTGTACAAGACCGACCCATTCGTCCAGCCCACCGTGGCAATTGGATAGGATCAGTCTAAAGAGTCTTCCATTAGTAACCTGGGGAAGTTCTTGTATGAACCCCAGGTCAGGAATAAAGTTAAACACCTACGTACAAATGTGCTTGGTCTACCCAGTCTCATAAGAAGGGTGCAAAGGTAAATTAGCCCTCGCTTGACTTACGCAACGTGATCAATCACAAACACAAAACGAGAAAAACAACTACAACATATGAAGTATCCTTACCAGGGCATCACTATGCCAGCATTATCATCAATTGATACTGTAACAAAGTAGCAGTATCCACAAATAGGCAGTCGGCATTCCAACGTTTGCAACCAAGGGCACCAACCGATGACAACCCGGAGAACAGGTTCAAGAACTAGAGGAAGAGGAGCGGACCTTCGCCTTATGTTATTCTGCTCGGAAGGCCCCCTCCATGAGGGAAGGTCGAAAGTCTACCACCTCAAGTCCGTCGGTCTCAGCCAGCGAGTCAACAAGACGGGTCCAAGAAGGACAGGCAGCGGAACCCACGTGAGATATTTTTCTGGGCACCCGCTCAAAGAAGAAGCTATCAGCCACTAGGGGTAGTTCTTCCTCAGGACCTCATATAGTTAAGAAAGATGGGGATGGTAATCCCCTGGACCTCTATGACAATTCGGCATTCCAAGATGACGTTGATTCCCAAGGAACAGATGATGAGATCCCTGGGGGTAGCTTCCCCCTACAAGAAGATGTAGCCTCCTACGCCAGGGGCAATGTTCCCTCCGAGTCCGAAGAGGATGCCGCACTACGTACTTTCTCGGATGACTATTCACGACAAAAGTTTGAGACAAAAAGTACGACATCCACCGTCCCATCCATTTCTTCTAATGTGAGAACATAATACATAGCGGGGGACGATTATGAGATCCCCAGCGATCGACAATGCCTCAAAAATCTTGAGGCCATGATGCAAAACATGAGCGTGTCAATACAGGACTTAATCCAGACAATGTTGGAGATGAAGGCAAATATAGCCTCACAACCAACAAGGACCTCTGGTCAAGCAAGCCTGGACCCTGGGACCAACGAGGATTCGAATGCAACCGCTCCACCCGCTGGCGGTAATCATCCCCTGCCTGGATCATCTGCTCCTTCCATAGTCGTTGAAGCTCGTGAAGCAATGCAGAAGGTAACTCCAGGCCCACCTAGACTCAATGAAAAATCAAGACTTACTACACTAGCTGGGGATCCGATAATCGTATCCCCTAGAGTGAAGAGATATACCATACCCGCCCAAGTACAAGCCCTTTAACTTGAATCTGTTTGATAGGAAGACATATTTCCGTCAATTCATGAGTTACTTCGAGACGACAACGGGGCATCTACCTTGCAACGACGCCCTCTTAACCAAGCTCTTTGACGGAGCATTGTTTGGAATAGCCTTCGATTGGTTCTGTAGCCTCCATGATAACTGTATTTCATCGTTTGACGATCTCAAAGGTCTTTTCCTTTCTCGGTTATACGACAGAGGAAACGACATAATGATATCCTCTTTAATGGATATCACACAAAGAGAGAAAGAGTATGTACGAGAATACATTGAGCGGTACAGGCAAGCGGTGCTAAAGTTACCTCCCGATAACCTGAGTCCACGCTGATGGAAACCTGCCCGAGAAATCCCCTTTCCATAGTCAGACTCTGGATGGGAGACTCTTTATTTAAAGACTGGACAACGTTCATCATAAATATTGTCGGTGCTGAGAAAAAAGTAAAGGACGCCCGCATCTTGGGAATACAGATCCTCATCTCTGATGATAGGGGAAAATGCCCTTACAACAACAACAACAACAACGATAATAGCGTCCAGGATGGCAAGGGGAAGAAGGCCCTTGTTGCCAGTATAACTATGAAGCCCGAGCATAAACTTACAGAGGTCCCGAGACCGAAGAAAACTTATTCTTTCGAAGATTATGATGTTATGGCAGTCTTTGACTTGCTAATAAAGAAAAACAAGCTTCGGTACCCCGACGGTAAGTGCCCGGATGAGGCAGTCGATGTGAATAATCCAAAGTACTGTCACTACCATCGATACATCCGCCATGCAATATAGGATTGCTACACACTGAAGTGGCACATCCAGCGTCTGCTTGACACCAAGGCCCCCACCATGGACTTTAATGACAAAATAGTTGCAGCTAATATGGTATGTCTCCAGTTCGGTAACTTTTCGGCAACGAAAGTCGAAGACGGAGTGATCTCGATCTCCACGACAACAATGGAGGTTGTCAATCTCCCGCCAGCTTGTGACCAAACAACCGGGCTGATACCTCTCACTACATTATGGGGGGAAGGTCATGTGGGTTCATCCAAATCTTGTTTTAGACTTGATGCAACAGGAAACACCTTCCTCCACCAAGTCCAAGGGCAAGAAGTCCAAGTCTTGCTACATGGTTTCTCTTTCTTTTGAAGAAGCTATGGCAGGAATGGTAAGGTCAAGCCTAGTGTACCAATGAGAATACGACATCCCTGATGAGGGTGTGCTCCCATTCTTCGTACCTATAACATCTGATCCGGTTCTATCCCAGCCTCCGGCAGCGGACAAGTCCAAGCAGAAATAAATTCGCTTCAAAAAACTGCTGCATAAAAATACAGCTCAAGGGATAAAAAAGCCCTACAACTTTGATATTTTGGCACAACTGGCCATTACTCCAGCTAAGTTGTCACTATTCGAGCTTCTTGGACTCTCTAAAGAAACTTGGGTTGCTCTGAGTGAGCATTACAGAATGCCGACACCTACATGGCGCATGTCAAGCCGCTAGTTGAGGATCCTGTCACATGCTCCCACTATAATAATGTGATGGAGGTGCTACCTAACATCACGTTCTTGCAATAATAAATGTTGCTAAAGAATAATAGACACGACTGTCTTCTGTATTACACCGGGTACATCGATACCATCATGGTGGACAGGATGCACATCAATACTGGATTGTCAATCAATATTATCCCAAGGAGTCCGCTTCAGACCTTGGGCATCCCGATCCATCCTTTGGCAGCAACCAATAATGCCATTAGTGGCGTCAACGCAGGGAGGAGCTATCCTCTGGGCAAGATTTGCTTGAAGTGTCAAATCAAAGATTTAAAAATAGAGGTCATCGGCTACATCATAGATGTAGAAGTATTCTATAACATCCTGTTGGGACATCAGTGGATACATCAGTATATGATCGTACCATCAACCTTGCATCAGTGCTTCAAGTACGTGGACGATCATGACATCGACAAAATTGAGTTTGCCGATGTTGATCCTTTTAAAGGTGTTGAGGCCTATTACTCTGACTCGATCCTCTAAAAGCAAGTCCACCATGATGAAGGTGGCAATGATGCCGATGATGAGGCAGAGACTGGGACAATATCGGATGAGCCATTGAGAGTCCATCTCAAAGCACGCACTTCCGATACAGCTCCTTCCCTCATGGTGAAACATCATAAGAAAGTACCTGAATCTCTGGTCGTTCGCCTTCGTAGACCGAGTCGCCCGTTGAAGAAAGATCTGGCACCTACTACGACTTTCGAACCTCTAGTGGTAAAGCTGTGCAGGAGATCTCCGAATCCGTCGCTCGCACTGAGGGTAGATCTCGAAAAGGATGAACTGGAAGAGTACGTAGCCATTCATGCTAACATCCCTTCTCTTGATGATATAATTCCTGAGGATAAGATACCTTAGTTAATAAATAAATGGCTATCTTTGAACTACTCGGATGTTGCACATCTCAGCACATTATATTCCATTGAGCACGGTCTAGGCCTACACCTGCATACACAGTTGACTACCACCTATGCAGTGAACCAAATTCTCCCCAGTCAAAACTCCTACTTCATAGTTCCAGCAAGAAAGAGGGAAGACAAACCCATCATCTTCAGCAGAGTAGAAAGTTTCCAATCCTTCGTTACAGAGGAACTAGAGCCAGAACCCGATACCGGTAAAATACTACTTCACTGGTACAGCTCTCAAACTAAGCACCTCATCTAGAAGATGGGCTACGATCTGAAAGCTGCTAGGGTCTTAAACTATGACAAAGGTCAATTATTGCCTCTGCGTATTTAGGCTCCTGCAAGGAAGTCCGAGGATTACTACCATAAGAGCATGCATGGTCTAGGTTAGGTCACGCCTCCCACAACCCCCGAAGGCTTGGATAAAGAAGATGAGTTACACTCTCACTCTTCAGAATCTTTCTCTTGGGACTTTGATATCAGTATAAGGGATATGCTCAAACAAACGTTGTCTGCCAACATGGTTTCAACTGACCCTGATAAAGAGGACAAGGATCCACCTGAACTCTTTGAACTAGAACCATGGGCCCAATGCCTAGACTCATAATAGGAGATGCGGTTCAAGCAACAGGAACCTCCCATTGAGGACGAATTTGTATAAATTGATCTGGGTGATGAATTATCCCCTAAACCTATCTTCATTAGCAAAGTCTGTCTGGTAAGGATCGAGAATCCCTACTACATCTCATCAGGGAGTACATCGATGTCTTTGTTTGGAGTTACAAAGACATGTCGAAACTGGACACCCAAATCACAGTCGACAAGCTCAATATCCTGCTAAATGCTAAGCCGCTTAAGCAGTAGCAACGACAGTAGGACAAACCATCCATATGATGTCACGAGTTAATCTTCTTAGTGTCCTTATGACTAAACCCCGAGCACTCAACTCTCGCCTAGCAATATGGGAAATACTGTTATCGCCGTACGACATGATATTTGTCCTACAAAAGGCGGTCAAAGGCCAAGCATTGGCAGATTTCCTAGCAGCCAACCCGGTACCAAAAACCTCGAAGCTCTACGAGGAGATCCCAGACAAAGTAACAAACTCAAACATGACCACAGTACATAAGACGTTTGACTAATGTTCTTTGACGGTGATTCAAGAACAGGGCCCAAAGGTGATATTGTCGCTGGCGTCATGATAATACTGATTTCTCTAAATGATCTGGTCATCAACCACGCTTATTTTTTCATAGAACCATGTTCCAACAATGTGGCAGAGTACAACACCCTCTTCGTTGTGCTTTGACTCACTAAACAAGTGGAAGTAGACTATCTGGAGGCCTACGGTGATTCCAGGTTGATAGTCTGTCAGGTCCGGGGTGAGTACAAGGTCCGACACGAGGACTTAATTCCCTACCACCAAGTCGCGCTCGGAATAATCTCCACCTTCGAGAGGTTCTTCATAGAGCATATTACTCGAATGCAAAATATCGAGACTAACGCCCTGGCCGGTCTCGCTGCCTCCCTAGCAGTCCCGGTCAAAATCTATCACCTAATCACAGTGGTCGGTCAAGAGCTTGTCTGCCCAAAAAATAACCTCTACATCTGTCTAAACTATACAGCAGAAGTAGATAATAGCATCCAAGACTGGAGGCTCCAATTAATCGACTGTGCAGTCTATGGAATATTTTTGAGAACCCAAAGGAAGCCACTTCTACCAGAAGACGTTCCCTCCAGTTCTATTATGATACAGCTACTAAAATATTGTATTATTGTTCCTACGAAAGTCTTCTACTATGATGTCTATTAAATACAGAAGTGAAGCAGGCTCTCTGCGAGGCTCACGATGGGGTTTGTTGTTCCCAACAGGCCAGACCCAAGCTATAGGACCATCTTCAAAGAATAGATTATTATTGGACGACAATAGTAGCGGAGGTTGTTGACTATGCGAGAAAGTGCCAAGCGTGCCAACTTCATGCAGACTTTATCCACCAGTCCTCAAAATTTCTACACCCAATGGGTAGCATCTTACTCGTTTAAAGCATGGGGAATAGATATTATCGGGCCAATTAGTCCACCTTCTTATAAGAGACATCGGTTCATCTTGGCTATCATCGACTACTTATCCAAATAGGAGAAAGTTGTTCCACTTGCTGAAGTCAAGATCACAAATGTGATCAGCTTTATCAAGCATCACATCATATACCACTTCGGCTTGCTAAGGAGGATCATCCACGACAATGGTCCACAGTTTATAATTTATACTTTTTACCAGTTTTGTGACAAAAATTGAATCCAGAATGTAGTCTCGACTGCTTACAACCCAGCAGCAAATGGTCTGGCATAAGAATTCAATAAGACCATCATAAAGTTACTCAAGAAGTTTGTGTCATCCAATAAGCGCGACAGGAATAAGAAACTAGGTGAGTGTCTTTGGGCCTACCGCACAATAGTCCAGACACCTACTGGCAGCATGCCATTCACCATAGTTTATGAAAGTGAAGTGGTCCTTCCCCTCGAGATCTAAATTCCCCCACTCTGAGTAGCCCTCTCCAACCAGTTAATTGTTGACGATAATCACGCTTACGACTACAAGAGTTAGAAGTACTCGACGAGAAATGTCTCTTAGCTCAACAACGCATTGAGTTGTACCAAGCGCATCTCTCAGGAGCCTTCAACAAATGGGCAAGAAGAGGACTTACCAAGTGGGTGACCTCATCTTGAAAGTAAGAAGACCGATGGTTATGATCCACAAGACGACCGATTCTAACCTAAATAAGAGGGTCAGTTTATTGTGGAGTCTGTGTTATCTAATATCTCCTAGCGGCTCATAAAACCCAATGGTGACTTGATCATGATTCCTATCAACGACAAGTTTTTTAAAAATTTACTATTTCTAAGCTAGACTTGTACTCCCCTTACTATCAACTCGACAACAAAAATATACAGTGTACATTCTTCGTTGTTCATCCCCAACAAGTGTGTAAGCACAATGTGTACTTCTCTTCCACAAAAGTTGGATGAAAGCTATTTGTCTGTATTCAGGGACCCTGAATACGCAACAGATAGTGGATCCTCAAAAAGATCTCCAACGGAGCTACCTTCAGGTTTATCCACACTCTCGGGTAGACCGCTCATAATTAGTTCCTTTGGGCATTAGTTTACGTCCACATCACCTCTGAATTATTGTCCTAAATATTCTTCCCAGTTGGGTTTGCCATGTCCATATTACTTCCGAGAAAACCTCTCTATATAACTATCAATTATCACGTACACAATACCTCTGATGTCGGTCGTCATCTAAACTTATCATCCATACTTAACTTTAAGTACACTAGTAGTGTTAAGTCCACAAAACTTGCCATGTCCATATTACCTCTGAGAAAACTTCTCCATATGACTATCGATTATCACGTCCACAATTCCTCTGATGTCGGTCGTCATCTAAACTTATCATCCGAACTTAACTGTAAGTACGCATGCGGTGTTAAGTCCACAAAACTTGCCATGTCCGCACTACCTATGAGAAAACCTCTCTATATGACAATTGATTATCACGTCCATAATACTTCTAATATCGGTCGTCATTTAAACTTCTCATCCTTACTTAATTCTAAGTATGTCAAAGGTGTTAAGTCCACAAAACCTGCCATATCCATAATACCTCTAAGCAAAACTCTCTATATGATCATCGATTGTCATGTCCATAATACCTCTGATATCGGTTATCATCTAAAGTTATCACCCATACTTAAATCTAAGTATGCCACCGGTATTAAGACTACAAAATCTGCCACGTCTTTATCACCTCTGGCCGGGCTTGTCTCGAATCTATTACTTGCACCCAAGTGAGAAAAAGGTAATAGGTCCACCAAAGATCCCCCAGTGGGATGTCCTTGACAACTACATTATTGTGCTATATCCATATTACCTTAGCAAAATACCCAAAGTCCACAACATGTAATATGACAAATACAAGAAGAAATTCTGGAAAAGAAGAGTCTTTTTTTATTAATATTCAAGATCATGAGTACATATGATAAAAATCTATTTTAAGGATTTTTTATTAGTATTCAAGGTCATCAGTACATATGATGGAACCCCATTTTTAAAGGTTTTCATGAAGTCCCACTGATACAAACCTTTTCCGTTAAAGATACCCCTCCGTGCTGTTTTACTATTAACACAAGTGAAGCCAGCAGCAGACAATAACACATTCTGGATCATCCCTCTATAGTGCAAATCTCAGTATATGGAAAAGAATCCATACTGATGGATAACAAGGGTGGAGCAGCATCAGGCACTCTTCAACCATGCGAAAAGACCGAAGGCATGAATGGTAATTAATCCAAATCCTGTCATCGATACTACAAATTTTTGGGCGGTTATATACCGCATAAAGAGGGACTTCTCCGTGCATGACACAGGATAATTCATCCTTGTCTCCTGGATAAGTTCTTGGCAAACCGTCACATAAGGTTGGCATTCTCTTCGAATGATTGTTTCTATGATATCCTTCCATGTTCCATCATGGGCACCACGAAGGGTAGTGAAACCTACATAAAAAGAACACATATTAGTCTCAACGAAGATTGTAAAAGTATACACCGGCCGTATGCCGCTTCCAGGTCTTAGCTAAATGCAGGAGAGGACATCTCGAGATACTTAATTCGCACGCATGAGCAAGAGAAGGTCTCATCCATGTGGCCAAGCTACAGATAAGCTCTGCACATATTGTAGATAAGTTTCCATCCATGCGGCCAAGCAACAGATAGGCTCTGTGCGTATATTGTAGATGATTGCTTATCCATGCGGAAGAACTTTGTGGGGGGCCTGTGCATATTTTAGATGATTTCTCATCCATGCTGCGAGGACTTATACTTGTATCTCTGTGTCCCTACAATCATGACACACACCTAACTCCAAAATGAAAGCCAGCATCAGGGGGCCACAGATTGATGCCGATATTGACAAATCCTTCGGCGATATAGACAATAGCCCTCAGCATCTTCTTTCACAAAAGAGGGGGAAGACGAGAGAAAAAGTTCTCTGTCCTCCCTAGCCCACCTATTTATATGCTCCTAGGGAATGAGAAGATCGATGCAATAAACCAGGCAGTTATGAGGATGAACCTGATACTTCGATTTGCGTGATCCACATTTATCTCCTCGAAAACTATCGTAGACTCAGAATTCTCCAAAAAAAATTCAGAGGTTGAGCCAAATCTTGACATTTAATGATCTTACAGCCTGGCAGAACAAACTATGAAGTAACATATCTATAAAATATGTCACTCATATTCGGCCAAAATGCTCGACCATGCTGCTCTTCAAAGTATTCTGAACTTAAAAAAACTCACAAAATTTAAAGTTCAGAAACTTTGAATGGGGACTTGTAAAAGCATCAAAAATCTCTACCATACCCCAACAGTAATCAAAGGCCATATTCCACAGTGATCAAGCTCCTATGCCATAATGATCCAGTGTCATACGCCGACCGTTTCATAACTAGTATTTTTATGTGCCATCAGTGCCTTGTGGCACTAAGTAACTAGCATTTCCATAAGCCAACAGTCTATGCGCCACTAAGTAACTAGTGACCTCATACGCCAACAGAGTCATGCACCACTACTCCCTCAATCATCCCCATGCGTCAAGCGAAAGGACAGACATGTTGTTGCAGTTTATGCCATTATCTCCTCCATGCTTCTGTTTATAGTATTCTGAACTTAAAAAAACTTAAAAGTTAAAAACTTTGAAGGAGTTCTTATAGGAGCATGAAAATTGTGTTGGCCGCATAGAGCTCATGCCCCTTCTAAATGAAAGAAGAAGCAAAGGGGTCCATAAATAACCTCTGCGGCCAAAACAACCAAAGAGGAAGCCGCATAGCATAATTCATAAGGCCTGAACAGACACAAAGTAAGGGGTTGCATGAGATTCCCGGGCATCCCTTGTCCCCTCGTCGGACTGTCAACGGAGTAAAAGAGTCGCTGTAGTACTCGATCTCCATCCTCATATTTCCCAGATAAAAAATATTGTACTTAAATTTTTTGTCCAGGATCTTTTTGTAGTTTTTGTTAGTTGTTAAACAAAAGTTTCCTAACGTACTTCAATGACAGTTGACCCGACCCCAGCAAGTGAGGTGACCGATAGGGTGCAAGAGCAAGGCAAGCCTGGGGGCTTAGATAGTCTCAACTTAATAGCGAACACTGGCACTGTAAGAATTTTATAGAATTATATGTTTAGAATTAATTAAAATAAATTACATATCTTGAAAGGTTTTCTTGATATAGTTCCAACACAAGAAACAAAGACACATTTGGAGTCCGAAGCTAATCGCAATGGTCTCACAAAGTTTAGGAACTATAAAAGAATTCTCCTCAAAGTCTCTCTCTCTCTCCTCCAATAATTCTGCAGAAATAAAACCCTAGGTTATATATATATATATATATATATATATATATATATATATATATATAGAGAGAGAGAGAGAGAGAGAGAGAGAGAAGGGGGGGAAGCCTCAAGTAACGGGGACACGTGGCAAGCATCCAGCCATTTCCAGCTCAGATTTGATGAGTGATAAGAAGCTCGGCTCTTAGTTGGCTCGATCTCGAGTTTGAGATCGGGCCGGCTCGACTAACACGTGGGGCTCCGCGCTCGCCCATGTGTGGCTGACAGTGGACCCTACAAATTATGGTGTGGATGACAGCGATATAGGGTTTTAGTTTTGGGGTTTTTATTTTTTTTAAAATAGTTTATTTAATCAATTTTAATTATTTAACACAAAATAAATAATAAAAATAATTGGAAAATTCCGAAAATTTTTAGAAAATATAGAATGAGGCCAGGAACCCTAGAAAAAATACTTATGGACATAATTTATAGATGTCCTAGAAAATTAGATTTTTCCTATGTTTTAATTATCTAAAAATTCCTAAAAATCTCCAAAAATCTAAATTAACTCAAATATATTTTTAACCCTAATTAGGAGCCTTCATGAGCCGTATATAGCCTAGTGTTACACTATTATCATTATACCACTATACTTAGTATTTCAAAATAAATTCTCAAAATTTTTACTAGTGTATTATTTATTTATTTATCTAATATTATTGTACAGTATTTTGGTAGTGGATGCTATGCAGAGACACTGTCAGTATCTGAAGTCGTGGAAGAATAAGTGTTTGGGCCAGCGTCGCTAACAGGTGCAGTCATCGAGACCCTAATGGTGGTTTGAATAATGCTAATAGGCTCATGCATCACCACCATGTTGGCCTACAATATGGTTATTCCTATAATCATCTACAACATCTGCGTTGCAACGTTCGAAGACGGATTAGAAGAAGGCATCGACTATAGAGGTCTCGAGACAACCGATATATGTGTCGCCAATGAGCTGACATTGTAGATCGTCTGACTTTTCCTTTACCATTAGCGGCCTTTATCCAAAGATCGTTGATTGGAAAGGGTATAAGAGTAACCGTGGTCGTGGGCATAAGCTCGGTGACACTATTGGCCATCGCATCCCGAGGGTTTGAGTAGCTATCTCAGTCTATAGAGACTAAAACACAGCCTATACTTCAACACGTGCTTAATATCCTATTATGTTAAGAACTAATCTTATAATATAAATTTTAATATTTAATGTTATTATAACTTAAAATGTAAATTCTAATACTTGCAACATTCTTGCTCGCCTTCTCGTCCATATATGTCCCATCCTTCCTCCTCATGTCCGTATACTCGAAAACATCGACAAAACCAATACTAGAGGGATCTCCTTCTTCTTCGCAAGCATTTTTACCTATGTACAAAACATTAAGCAAATGTATTAGTTTCAATAACTAATATTATTAAACTATATAATAAGAGTATTTAAATACGTCGAGTTATCAGACGTACCAGGTTTTGATGGTGCACACTGGTGGGGATCGATCCACCAATATGCAAACTGATACAAGATTGAGCCTTCTTCGCTTGCTCGAGCCTCTTCTTGAACTTTGGAGTCCCAAGCTGGTTCTGTATTTTCCCCAAAAAATGTCCCTAATCTAGGCTTTCTTGCCCTTTTTCTTAGTCATCGCCCTCTTTAGATCATCCTTTGCATCCTATATCTTCTTGCTACAAGCATCTCGATAGGTCTTCCTAATCACCTCATCTCGATGCTAGGGCTACCAGTAGGTTTTACTGACATACAAATTTAAATAAAAATTAATATGAATAGATAAAAAGATAATTAAAAAATAAAGTGATGGTAAATTTTAAATATACATGTATCTAATCAAGCCATATATACATCTTCTTCGCTGGCACCTAGGAGAAGTTACTGTAGGGGCCATGGTATTTCCCCCTAATGTTTGCACCAAGTGTCGGGATAGTAGAGTAGGAAAAAATTACAAAATTATGAATAAAAAAGAATTATATAATTGAATAAACAAATAAAATATATGAAATAACATTAAATTTTAAACTAAAATTACTTACAAACCGTGGGTAAGGAGCTAAAGCTCTTACTTGAACTGCCCAACTGGCCTCTCAGGTGCTATCGAAGGATCATCTTGTTGGCAAATATACTGACCACTAGCATCGTACTCTAAGTTAGGATACTCCGAAACCCATCCCATCACAGTCGGAGTAACTGTTGGACGAACAAATGATGGCATAGCCGGATCTCCTACAAAGGATGGGTAAGTATGGATGTCGATGCTGGAGTAGAGGTGTGTGGGGACTATGGTGGAGTGGAGATGTCTGGGGACGATGGCAGAGTGGATGTGGCTCGGGTCAACGAGGGTGTGGAGGGATCTCGGTGGATAATCTTTCCCTAGATAATATAACATCAGCAGGCTGTGTCCGACCATGACCATGACCATGACCAAGATCACAATCAAGACCACAAACAGACATCTATGGTAATGATATATATATATACTAGATTGAGAAATTAAGAAATAACATCAATAACGATAAAAATAGCTAAGAAAGTATATTATAAATCTAAGTATGTATCATAGACTGAGTAGATAAGAAATTAAAGTATATCAAAATTAGTTATTAAAATTGAGTAAAAAATTTAATTATCAAAAATAGTATGTATTATTGACTGAGCAGCTAATAAATAGAAGTATATCTAAAACAGCTATGAAATAGAAGTATAACCAAAATAGCTATGCGGATGAGCGACAAAATTAAACCCTATCTCTAGGTACATTTGCAAACAACATAGGTACCATAATCATCATATGGATCGTCATAATCATCATCATCATCATCTTCTTCTTCTTCTTCTTCAGATTCTTCTTCAGAGCTATCTTTCTGGTCGGGGATAAGGCCAATTGTTTGGATGCGAGCTAAGTCTTATATATCAACCTTTTTTTACCTCTATTTTCCTCAAAAATGGCTTTAACCTCCTATTATTCACGACGAGAATAGAGACGAGGGTTGCAGTTTATATAGAGGAGAGGGAGGAGTGAATCATGACGATGATAGGGGGACTAGGTCGGGGGTGCAGTTGGCCTGTCTACGAGGAGCAGTCTCGTACATTAGCAGGCAACAAAAGTAGTACGAGATGGAAGCTTCCATATTAGTTGTTGGTTGAAAATTAAAGGGCATTAGTTGCTAATAGTTAGGATGTTATACGATTAGATTAGGGAAATTAATTATTTTAGTTATTAATTAATAAATAGAATTTTATTAGTATATGATTTAATAATTTAAGAATTACGATATTTAATAATAATAATTTACTTCCTTTAGGAAAAATTTACAAATGAAAAGGGAAACAAAAATACTAATTACCAATTAGCATTACTAGCAATAACTTATTAACTATTAATCCAAAAAATTGAATTGGGGGTGTTTAAAAAGATGGACACATTTTGCTGTGGAGCCTAGTAATCTTTTGGGCAGTCCAAATCTCATTACTATTGTTGGTCGATAATTTTGTAGTCTTACAATCTACTATCATGGATGTGCAAACCTTACATGTTTTTGATATTTATCATATCTAGTCCCAAAAATGTAAAAAGGAACATTGATATCTACGTACAACCATTGTTGGATGAGTTGAAGTAATTGTAGGAGTTCGACGTCCAAACGTACAATATTTTAAACAAAGCAAAACTTTTAGATTAGATCTATACTTATGTGAATGATTTTTCTGACATGATATGTTATCGGAATGACGTACGCATGGCACTAATGCTTGTCCAATATGAATGAAAAAGAGTAAGATATTTTGTCTTCAACATGGAGAAAAAACTTGCTTTTTACTGTTACCATCATTTTGGTAATGTGTAGTCGTTTAGTAGTCGGATGACGACGACTTGGCGGGAGGTAGTTTTGGCAACGACATGTGTATTGGTGACGACCATTTTCTTCCCTTATATGAGAATAGCGACGGATCAACGATGACATTGGTTATGATTATACTTTTGTATTTTTGTAGTGAATGACCAAGCTATAAAATATGGAGAACTAAATGTTCATACATTATTTATCCTTGATTCCAATTTGTGAGTTTGGAATTGCTTCCTAAGTAATGTGGTCCACAATGTGGTTCATGCGGCCATGCCAATAATTTCCTTCTCTATATCTATTTGGATAGCCTTGTCGTGCCAAATTATTTGCCATTGCATGGATTTGAAATGGCTACAACTTAAGCGATGAGGGGCACGACAAGGAGAATGCGGTGAAAGAAAAATAGATCACATGCCCGAAATGTCCTTTGATCGACATTTGCAGAGTTTTTGGCGGCAAGCTGGGAATATTGTACAATGCCCGCTCTCTATTATTTGATGTATTGTCTCTGTCATTGCAACGTTGTGTCATATAATTATCAGCATATTCTCTACGCTATTAAAGAGTGAAAGGGATGGTATTTATGCACATGCTGACAACATAATTATTGGCCTTGGCATTATTTATTGCTACTCGTTTAAATTATATAAGGCGACACTTACCTTGGCATGGAAGCACCTACAAGTAATTAAATCTTAACTTGTGGAAACTTTGCAAGGTAGAGTTCACTACCTCTATATATCTAGCTCCGTCATCAATCGACAAAGAAGGAATTCGAATCTTGATCTACTCAAAAATGATCCGCCAAAACATCACTAGGATAATGCCTTCGGTAGTTCACTACCTCTAAAGATGAACAGTTCTTTTATAACATGTTCCCGTATGCTTGCATAGACGCTCAAAGAACTCTCCCATAGTTTTTTATTTTTTATTTTTTATTTTTTATTTTTTTACTGATGCCAGAATAATTGGAAAAGAAGGCAATAGCAAAAAACAAAAAGTTCACCTAAACATAAATCTACCAAAATAAAAACAAAGGAGAAGAATACCAATTTCAAACATAATATTTCATTCCATTCATCTCCCTTGTCAAATTGTAATGACGAACGGGTTACAAGTATAAACAACTAAATTTATGCATGTTATTGCAAATGCAAATTATAAAGTAGAAATAAACTCATGCACATGAATTAGCTCCAAAAAGATTTCATAGCACTAAATAGTAAATTTCCAAACACTAAAAAAAAACACTGTTATTCAGCTATATACCATCGGCGACGGCCGCCATCTGCCTGTTATATACTTTGTTTGGAAAAAATTAACTTTTTTTAGTCCAATATTGACTAGACCAAAATCCTTTACGGTCCTTATATTACTTCTCCTTTCTTGCTCACTTGTGAGTTGTTGTGGGCTAGACCTGTGGTTCACATGTGCGTGCCGCCGTCCGGTCCGGCTTGGCTCGATTCGGTTTGGTTAACGTGTGCACATCTGTGGGCGCCAAATGTTGAACCGAATTATACTTCCTGAAACAAATCAACAATATTAATTTTATTATTGGATAATGTAAAAAGACGATACAACTACGAATATATATAGAGAGAGAGAATGTATCCATATCCGTATAGGAGTAGGAGAAGAGATATGTATCCGGATAGGAGCAGAAAAAGATATATGTATCCGGAGAGGAGTAGAAGAAGAAATATATATCAATATGGGAAAAAAATTCTATTATTAAATCTAACTAATATCTAATCCTAAATTCTTTTTTTGGGCATCTTTTTTCTTTCATCTCTTTTCTATTGTATGAACCATATTTGTTTGAATCAGAAATGATTCTCCTTTTAGGGAGGCACTAAAATGGATCTTTGATCTGAGGTATCCAATCCCGCCGCTGAGATGTCCAGCGGATTCCGGGGCCGCGTTCATCACCTTTTCATGCGATAGAAGTAGGTATTATTCTTAACACACCCTTCAAACTTATGTTGGATCAAACAACATGAGTTTGTCCAATAGAAACTAAAATCGTGGTATAGGGGTATGACTTAAAAAAAAAAATCTGGCAACTGATCAATGGACGTCACATGTGGTAGAGAAATAGTGTCAGCCAAAAAATTCTCACGGACGAAGTGACCATCAATCTCAATGTGCTTTGTTCGTTCAGGAAAAATCGGATTGTTTACAATCTGTATAGCACGCTTGTTGTCACAGTGAAGTAGCGTAGGTCCTGTAGAAGGAATACCTATATCAGAGAGTAGTCTACGTACATAGACGATCTCCCTGGTGGTGGCAGCCATAGCTGTACTTTGCCTCAGTAGAAGAACATGCAATAATGTCTTATTTCTTGCTTCTTCATGAGATCAATAAATCTCCAAGAAACAAACAAAATCCTCTCGTAGATCGTCTGGTCCAATCTATATCAGAAAATGCTCAAATCTCCAGAGTAGATGCAGAAGACATAAATAATAAGCATGCAATAGATTCCTGAAGATATCAGAGAATCAGAAGTAAGACACTATAGTAAGCTGATCGAGGAACGAAAATAAATTGGCTAACATTACTAACTGCATGAGAAATATCTGGCCTAGTCAAACAGAGATACACAAGTTGACCCACTAGCCGTCTGTAGTGAGTAGGATCTTTGAGAGTCTCACCATCTGTGGGACGAAACTTTACATGAAGCTCTAAAGGAGTATCAACTGTGCGACTATCTAATAGACCAGCAGACGAAATAATATTTGAAGTATATTTCTACCGAGAAACTAGTATCCCTCTCTTGCCTTGTGCAATCTCGAGTCAAAAAATATATCGAAGATTTCCATGGTCTTTCATCTAAAACTGCTGATGAAGGTACCTTTGAGAAATTGCAATCCTTGCTGAGTCATCGTCAGTCAAAATCATGTCATCCATATAGAGTAAAAGAAGAACTCGCCCCTATGGTGACGACCTTACAAACAAAGAATGATCCTGAGAACACTACTAAAAATCTTTCTTGCATATAAAACTCCGAAAATACTCAAACCAAGCTCAGGGAGCTTTCTTGAGACCATATATAGCACGACGAAGGTGACAAACATGTCTTAGCAGAGTAGAAATTCCTGGAGGGGCTCCTTATAGACAACCTCGAATAAAGAACCATGGAAAGCAATCTTCATATCCATCTGATAGAGTGGCCACCGACGAGCGACAATAAGAGCAATAATGTACGAATTATGATCATCATAGCAACATATGCAAATGTCTCACCATAGTCAATATAATACTCTTGTGTAAAATCTCGGGCAATAAGGCGAGCCTTGTGTTTCTCAATGGATCCATCAGGTCGATACTTGACCTTGAAGACCTACTTGCAACTAACAGGCTGGACCCCATCTGGTAGTGGAACAACATTCCAAGTACCTGTCTACTGAAATTCTCGAAACTTCTCTGCCATGGCCTCTTGCCACTAAGGGTACTGAAAAGCCTCTTGATAAGAGGTGGTATCTCATGTAGTATGAATAGCGATAATAAAAGACTAAAAATATGGAGAACATGAGGCTAATATAGCAAAACCAAACTTGTCCGGTTGACAGAAATAATTGGGAGTAAAATAAGCAGGAGTTCGATGAGTACGTTATGACTGGCGGAGAGGTGGTGGTGGAGGTATAGATGGTGGAGATGATGGTGTAGTAGATGTTGGTAGAATATGTGGAGGATTCTCATAAGACAATGATGAGGCATCATAGAAGGAGTTGTACCAAAAGAGGGAAGCAAAGGAGTAGGATCAATGATAACACTTGACGACGGAGCTGGAGGGTACAAAAAATGGACATCCAGTGGAGGGACAGTAAAATAAGAAGAGTCCTCTAGAATGGTGACATGGCGAGATATACGAAGATAACAGGCAAATAGATCATAACAATTGTATCCCTTATGCTCCAAACAACCCTTGTGCTCGAAACTAAAACCGATTAAGACACACTTGGCTGATCGAGATGTCAACTTTGTGCATTCTGTCTCACGAAGAAGAATAAAACAAGTACACCTAAAAGTCTGAAGCATACTGTAATCAGGAGGACATAAAAAAGACTCTCAAGAGGTGTTTGACCAGATAAAATAGAAAATGTGTGATATTGATAAGATTGACAGAGGTAAGAGTGGCCTCTGCCAGAACGTCTGTGGAACAAAAGAAGATAACAAGATAGCACGAGCATTCTCAAGAATATGACGATGTTTACGCTCAGCTACCATATTCTATTCATAAGTGTAAGGGTAAGACTACTCAAAAATGGTGCCATGAGATTACAAGATAGATCTCATAGTAGTGGAGAGATACTCACGAGCACAATCATAACAAAATTTTTTAATCCTAACTTTGAGTTGAGTAAGAATCATAGTAGTAAACGTCCTATAAATGGTAGGAAGATCAGAATGGTAACGCATGAGATAGACCCAAGTATAATGAGTATAATCATCAATAAAGCTAACATAGTAGCGAAAACCTGTCATAGATGGGATAGGAGCATGTCCCCAGATGTCAGAGTGGACTAATTCAAATACGCTAGTAGATTTTAATAAACTCTTAGGAAATGATAAGGCTATATGTTTTGCCAACTTATAGCCCGTACATACGGATAGAGGAGAGAAAGAACCACGTCCAAGAGCTCCACTATGGAATAAAGTCTTCAGACGGGGCTCTAAAATATGACCTAAGCGTCTGTGCCATAAGTCGGTGGCAGCCGTGATGATAGCAGCATGACTGGAACTCAAAGGTTGAGTTGATAAAATATGAAGAAACTCTAACTGGTTACAACCGCTCCTGCCTATAAGCACGACCAATCCTTTGGCCCGTACGAAGATTCTTCACAGAACATGTAAGAGAATCAAAAGAAATAATAAGTCCGCTGTTACAAAGGCTACTGACTAATATGAGGTATAAAGTAAGATGGGGAACATGTAAGACAAAAGAAAGACTCAAAGTGTCAGAAATAATGGAGCCAGATTGGGTGATGACCAATTAAGAACCATCAGCAGTATGTAAAGAGGGAAAGTGAGGTGGTAAAGATGTAATACTAAACAAGAAACTAAGGTCAAAAGTTATATGATGAGAAGCACCAGTCTAATATCCAAGAAGTAGACGTACCAGTAGAGGCAAATACATAGGAGCTAGTAAAGACAGGTTGGCGTTGGAGCCATAGCTTGACCTGGAGCTCTGAGTAAGGAGATGATAAATATATGTCGATGCATGTATACTATCAACAATGTCAACCTGAGGCACTGGAGAGGAAGTCGAGGAAGAATCCTTTGTCTTTATTTGCTTAAAAATTGAGTTCTTAAATGTGGATGAAGCATAAAATAATTATCAACTATATGACCGGCCTTATGGATGTGAGAACAAATCATATCAGACTGGTGACGAGCATAGCAGGTGGTAGCATAATGACCATACTTCCTGCAATAGGTACATAGAGGACTTTTTTTTTCTATTAGTTTTTGATTTTTTTAAATTTTTAAAATTTTTTTGATATATAATTAGTAGGCTAGCTTAGTTAATTAGACTTGACATTTGTGAACCAAATTAGACTTATCATGACAACTAGTGAGCCCAACATGGACTTGGCCAATTAAATCCTTCCCTATAATTAATTAAGGAGTTTAGACTAATTTTTATTAGTGTAGAGACTCCCTATTTTAGCCCTCATTAATTATTCTTCATAATGGATTATTAGGGTGCAAATTAGATAATGCAAGGTTGCTTGGAGAAGAAGAAAGTGACCGGCCCCTATAGGGAGGTCTTCTCTCTCTCCTCTTTATTTACTCCTTTATTTTGAGATCCCCAATTCATAGATCCCCAATTATATTATTCCTCCATCAATTTAACATCAATTTATTTGTATTTTCCTTCCACTTTTACCATTAGAAGAGCTTTCGAGCTTGGAAAAGCAAGGAGCACAAGAAGGAGGAGCATTGGTAGAGAGATCGTGTCTAGATCATGTCCACTTAAATTTTTATTTGGAATCTATCTCATAATTGGTAGTTTCTAAATTTCTCTTTATTATAACTTCTAAGTCATTCATTTGTTCCTTAGGAATTACCCTTTGGCATAGGGCTACCTATAGGAATAAGTTCTAGGCTCTTTGGTTGTTTATTATGATTTCTACATGGTAATTTGTGTCCAAATAGGGGAAATTATGATATTGACACATCAATTATGTGTCATGAGACAAATTAGATCTAATTAGATTTAGATCGGGTTGTAGGACTAGGTACGTATCCACAATTGGATATGAGTAGGTCGTATCACAATACGGTATGATACATGGCTCATTTTGGTTGATTTGTGCAATTCTTCTTCAATTTCTATTATAACTAATTACTTTAGTTATCATTATATATAACTAATATGTATTGTTGTTAATCGTTGAGAATTGATGAGTTTTGGTATTTGAGTTGAGGAGTACCATGAGTATCTCAATTAAACACCCTAGGTAATATGGAGTTGGATTGTGTCTTTCAGTGATTGTGAGAGTGGGATATTGCATCAGTTAAAGGGGAGAAGTGTGAGTGTGAGGTGTGACTGAATGATAGTGGGTGAGTTGAATTTGATACTGTGAAGGGAATTGACAGTGATACTTATATGTTTGTGGTGTTAGTGAGGACTGAAAGTTCATTGAGGATTTTAGGTAGTACATTGGTGTCAGGCTCCACTTTGGAGTGATTGTTTGTGTGTGTATCTGAGTGTTGGAGATCTGATGTTCAATGGTGAGTTAAGGCATAACAGCAATTACAGTTGCAAATAAGAAAGAAAGTGCAGCAGTAGCAAGGTACTGCAGTATTCTTGCAATCAGTGTGCAGTAGCAATTTGGGGATTAAGGTATCCTAGATGTTGGGGGTCAGGTATATGAGTAGAAGGAGGATTAATGGGTAACTGGTTGTAGGGTATATTATAGGTGTTGAGTGTCACTACAAGTATGAACAACTACAGTAGTGGCAATTGAAGCAACAGTGAGTTTTTTGGGGAGAGTTTAGGTTGGAGTATGGAGAACTTTGTCTCGAGTTGGGGTAATATTCAGTTAGTAAGGGAATAAGGTAAGTATTGTAGCATAGCAGCAGTCAGTTTTGGGGGATCTTGAGACATGTATCAAGGATACATGTTGTTGTCAGTAACAAGAACAGCAGGTTAGAGAGTTCAGGTACATGAAAGTGCACGGGTATACACACTGTGTGTGCTAGTGAGGTAAGACCATGGCTTTAGTGTTAGTTTTATATGTATCTATATAAATATTGGTGTTAGTGATTCAGATGTCAAGACTAGAGTAGTAGATATCACGTGTAGGTAAGTGTAATGTCTAATATTGAGTATCTTGAGGGAATAGGTATGAATGAATATCAATGGCATTATTGAAGTTCCATCCATTAACTTTAGCCAGGTTGGTATCAGTGAGAAGGTAGGTTCAGTTAGTATATGAGTAGTACTAGTGTTAGATAATAGCCACTAGGTAATATATACACACTACTTAGTATTATTAACTATAATATATATATATATATATATATATATATATATATATATATATATATATATATATATATATATATATATATATATATATATATATATTACTCTCTTATCATTATCTAGAAAGGTAATACTTAAGGGTAATGACTTAGAAACCCAACCAAGACCTAGAATATCTCATTATTAGCTAGTATAACCTAGAATAACCTAGTATAGGTTAGTATTAACTACTATACTCTAAGTTTGACCTAGAAACGGCCTAGAAAGCATGTTTTGACTTATTTAGCTTATTTATTACCTTTTTACACCAAATTGACATTATATTCATCTATAGGGTTGTGTGGCACCTGTGCGTACACCGAGTTACCCTTTTTTCTCAGGACCAGAGGAGAGTACATCTCTCTGTTAGTTTTTATTTTATGATAGTGTATATATCACATGTTCTAGAACTGTATACTTGATTCTGACACGGTGTTACACGGACTGGTACTATATAAATCCTGTCCGGAGATGTTATCCCCTACCGTGTTCAGAGAGTAATCATTTACATATATTTTATCGCGTGTATCGGATATTGATTATCGTGTACTTCGTGGTCATACACTGCTCGTATCCAGTGTACCCATATTCGTGTTCGTAACGTGTCGTGATTGGGTCCATAAGTATTAGTTGGGGATGTGGAGTAGGAGTTGTTTATGTTATCAAGCCCAAGTGTATTCGTGTACATGTCGATTATATATCACACGTGTAATCGTGTTACCATATTGTATTCGAGTTAAACCAAAATCGATCACATAATGAAATTGTACTCTATAGTATAGTAGCAAGTTTTATATATTTTTATTACTTGCAGTTATTCATATTGCCTATTTTTTATTCCAGTACATTACCTGTTCACTCTAGTTTATTCCATTTTTTTTAGCTAGTTATCTTGTATTCTTTTTTATTATCTGTTATATATGCTCTATTATGTATTTGGAACTGCTTTCAAAGGTATGTATTTTGCTCCAATCCTGACTGGATATATTTTCTAGATGATTGTCTTATGGATCAGTGTACCATGTATTACGGGCCGCATGACGATGAGCCATTAGAGGATTCTCCCCTAGAGCATGAGGACATAGTGCCTGTGACCGATGAGGTATAGTTTTATATTTTGGACCTTGTGTTAGTCTCATTCTAGACTCATGGCATGTATATATATTATTTTGGATTTGTGGATGTATTGTGACTCTTATTTTCTCTCTTTTATTCCCTATCGTACTTTCATCCTCCTTTAGTTTTATTTTGTGATTGAGTATTGTTTACCATTATCATATACTATATTGTTCCTCCGTTAGGAGTTGAGATGACATTGACAGATACCATATATATATATTATATGAGATATTTAGATAGTATGGTTGACCCCGATAACGTTCTACCAGTGATATTGCGGCGTAGGCTTGGCGTTGTTCACTATTCGTACCCTTATTCCGGGTGTGGGTCATGACACATTTTTAGTGGTGGCCCATACAGGTTTAGAGTCACAATAAGTGCCATATCGTAGTAGTACTCTAAGTCCGAGATACTGCTACGAGACTGTTTTACGATATAGGATATAGGCTGAGAGTATACTCAAGTACAACTAGGGAACATTTCCAAATATTTGTTTTGCTACCCTTATCTATTTGAATGCTTGCTTTACTTTGAATAATTATATCCTTCTTTGATGATATCGTATCTTACTCAATATTGATTCCTTTGTTTAATCTATCTTCAGGATGCTGCCAAAGATGCGTTGCCAGCGCTTAGGAGCAGTATCAGTGAGGTTGGTTACTTTGTCACCTCTGATAGCAACACCAATAGGCTCCGTTCCAGTAGCATCAGTTCAGAGCTCTGCTTCACCGATCCAGGTGGGTATTTCTACAGCAGCTTTCGGAGGTTCTCTACCTCCGGTATAGAGGATAGCACCGACAATCTCAGAGGATCTTCCACCTCCACCACCCGCAGTCGATCAGACGAAGATGATGGAGGCACAACAGTGTCAGTCAGAGGTTTTGAGGTAGGGCATTGAAAATGCCCACCAGATTGCATTTACCGTACTCGAGAGTGTCACCTTAGTCCAGCCAAAGACGATACCGTCTCAGTTCACCCTGCAACAGCCGAGGCCAGGGACTATCATTGATTTTAAAAGGATGGGGCTGAAAGATTTTAAAGGCACCGAGAGAATTCTTTGTGCTGATGATTGGATAGAAGAAATTGAGAGAAATCTGCGACTGGCGCAGATTTCAGAGAGGTTACAGGTAGAGGCCGCAGGAAGCGTGATGTTTGATATCCCATTGACTTGGTTCAGGATGGACCCCAGGATCTCAGCACCGGTACTTACTTGGGAAGCTTTTAAGGAGCTATTCAAGAAAAAGTTCTTCCCAGATGTGGCTCTGACATCTCTAGAGAGCCAATTTTTAGTACCTCATTCAGGGAGGTATGACCGTGGATGAGTATGCGATAGAGTATTACAGTTTAGGCCACTTTGTGGAGGGATAAAACCCTAGAGGGAATGCCAAGAAGTTCAAAAAGATCCTAAACAAGAAGATCAAATCACATACGAATGGAGACCCCACCGCTACTTTTGAGAAGATTCTGAGCCAGGCATAGCAGGCAGAGGATGATCTAGAGCTTGGCTCCAAGAGGCCGAGAGATATTGGAGGATACACTACTAGTACGGGTCCAATGAAGTGGCCTCACTTTCAGCAGCAGCATCAGAGACATTTTCAACAGCCGAGACAGCAATACCTTGTACCCGTTAGAGCTCCATTGCCGCAAGCGCACTAGATCTAGAGTCCAGTTATTCCATGCCAATTTTGCAAGAAGCCGGGACATTGATGTGATGCGTGTAGGATTAGATTGGCCCAGTATTTATTTTACGGATCAGGAGACCACTAGTTGAGGGCTTGTCCTAGAGCTCCAGCTCGTCTAGCTCAGGGAGGGGCCTAGGCATAGAGAGCACCCTCGAGACCAGTAGAAAAAAAGAAGAGAGGACCTTCCCTACCAATACAACAACAGTAGTTCGCTCTGTACCAGCAGCAACAGAGAGGCGCTCAGCGATAGGGGCAATCTTTTGCCTTGACCGTTGAGGAGGAGAAGCCAGTTGGAGATGTTATTTTAGGTTCATTCTATCTTGATTCTTTCTCAGCTCATACTTTATTTGATTCTAGTGCTTCTTATAATTTCGTATATGTATATTTTTCTTTGAAGCATCATCTTGTGACTGAATCATTGGCGAGGACTTAGAAGATCATGATCTGGGGTGGCATTATCCTAGTCCGTGATGTTTGCAAGGATCGATGAGTTTCTTTGGCAGGCCGAGAGTTTATCGCGTGTCTACTCGTAATGCCACTTTCGAGCTACGATATAGTACTCGAAATGGATTGGTTGAGTAGGCACCATGTTAGTATCGATTATCGTAGAGGCAGAGTTTATTTTAGACGCTAGGATAGCCGGAGTTTGAGTTCGCAAGAGGAGCAGCAGAGCAGTGTGAAGGAGTCTTTTATGGAGCTTCGGTGGAAGAGCAGGAGCCGCCACATCCTTTGATTGCGGAGTATATGGATATCTTTCTGGAGGAGTTGCCGAGGTTTCCACCAGACAGAGATGTGGAGTTCTCTATAGACTTAGTGCCAGGTACAGAGCCCATATCGCAACATGTCTATAGGGTGAACAACAGCGAACTAGTACAGTTGAAGAAGTAGGTGGATGAGTTACAGGACAAGGGCTTCATCCACTCCAGTCCATCACCGTGTGGTGCTTTGGTATTATTCGTACCGAAGAAGGATGGGTTGGTACGTATGTGTATCGACTACAGGGCACTCAACAACCTCACTATGAAGAATAAATACATGTTATCGTAGATTGACGATTTGTTTGATCAGTTGAGCGGAGCGAAGGTATTCTCGAAGATAGACAGACTTCAGGTCGGGGTACTACTAGGTGAAAGTGAAGAAGGAAGACATTCCCAATATAGCTTTCATGACTCAGTATGGCTTTTTGAGTTCTTAGTGATGCTGTTTGGGTTAACCAATGCCCTGGCAGTATTCATGAATCTGATGAATAAGATTTTTCATCAGTACCTGGATCAATTTGTTGTGGTCTATATTGATGATATATTGATATATTCGAAGACCCCGGAGGATCATGAGAAATACTTGAGGATAGTTTTGGAGACCCTCAGGAAGGAGAAACTATACAACAAGCTTTCAAAGTGTGAGTTCTTCCTTGATTAGGTTGAATTCCTCAGGCATGTGATTACAGGATACGATATCTCATTAGACCCGAAGAAGATATCAGCAGTTGAGTCGTGGTCTACCCCGTGTTCAGTGACGAAGATCAGGAGCTTTCTTAGATTGACAGGCTATTATCGGAGATTTGTTCAGGATTTTTCCAAGATTTTAGAACTGATGACTAGGCTAACCAGGAAGGATGTAGAGTTCGTCTGGACTGAGAAGTGTCAGGCTGCTTTTGAGGAGCTGAAGAAGAGGTTGACTACAGCTCCAGTGTTGACATTGACATCAGGGATAGGAGAATTTTGTATATATATTGATACTTCGGGTAAGGGTTTGGGTTGTGTGTTGTAGCAGAAGGGGAAGGAGATTGCCTACGCTTCTAGGCAATTACGCCTGCATTAGAAGAATTACCCTACCCATGACTTGGAGTTGGCAGCAATTATGTTTGCTCTTAAGCTCTGGAAGCACTACTTATATGGAGAGAGGGTAGATATGTTTATAGACCAAAAGAGCTTGAAATATGTGTTTACATAAAAAGAGTTCAATATAAAGCAGAGGCGGTGTCACGAACCCACCCGATGTAAGAGAACAAGTCAGAAACAATGCCCAGCCAACGCCGCAGAATCGGTAGTAAAATGTTGTCAGGGTAATCTATCTAGCAATATAATGAACCACCAATAATAATAATATACTCAATTACAGATCTAAGATGGAACGAGCACGAATCAGATAAAGAATAGAATAGTCACATACAACTCATGAGTCTGAAATAATACATAAATGAGTCTGAAAGAAATACTAACAAATAGCTGAAGATAAATCCAGTACAAGAATACTATAAAGCTACTAAACTCGGGTCATCTGTCTCAATAAGGATAAGTCCCTCCTGAGCCAGGGTCTCTGACTCTAAACCCATAATATCCTGAGGTCCATAATGTGTAGGGTACCAGTCTTCAGTGTCATCTGGGAAAAATATATCCAGTCAGGAAAGGAGCAGAATATATCTCTAACAGTAGTTCTAATCAATGATAAAAACTATGCAACATTAAATAGATATGAATATACAAGATGCACAATAGATATAAAGAGATATAAACAATAAGGAAATACTAGAGTAAATACAATAATGAGCAATATGTCAATGAAGAAGAATACTAATGACTAAGTGTGTGAGTACTAGCTTTAACATGTGATCGGCTTGGGAACATGATACAAGATATACGGCCTGGCTAATCATACGTACAGTGTATGATTAACACTATACAAGATACAATATGGGTATGATCACATATCTACACTACATACTCCCCACCCCGACTGGTATAATAGATCCAACCATGGTACGCTATGGCTCGGGATTCTCCAGAAAGGTAGCAAGTCTCCCCGAGAATCAGTTTCTGTACATGTACAAGCTAATCAATGAACCAAGTCTTGTACAAGATACACCATATAACCAGGAATAATATCTCATGACGAGATCCGGATATACCAATCCATGTAACCATCGTGTCCAGGAAACATGGATATCTATACTAGATACAATGAATATAGAGGATATCATAAACGAGAAACTATCAGAGAATGTACTCGCCTGAAGTCCAATGAATAGTCTCACAGATGTCTGACACTGTGCCTCGAAGACCTAGATATGGAATACAACATCAATACAAGGTTTCGAAAAGAAAATAAGTTAAGCTCGTCAACTTCTAAGTCAACAAGTCAACTCTAAGTCAAAAGTCAAACTAAGTCAACTCTAAGGTCAACTATGATCAAACTATGGTCAACTAACTATTTCTAGGTTGCAAAAGTCTAACACAAAGATATTGGATTCAGATACTAAAGTCTAAGTTATAAACTACATCTTAGGGTACTAGGATACCGTATCTCTGGATACGTAAAACAATAGAGAAAATATCACGTATTAATATCAAATAATTTATTTGTTATATAAATCTTAATTACAAACATTAAATAGATACCTTGGTTTTGAACCAACTTGGTATCTCAACACTAAACTATAATATTGATACCCAAACCCAATACCTTGGGCATCGCCAATTACCTTGGTACTTACCTTGGTATCTCAAGGTAATACCCACTACTTACTTATGCTAACTACCTTTAAATATAATATATGCTACACTAATTATTATACATATAGTATACTATAATACATGTAGCAATTAGGAATATATTTACATATATATTAATTACCATATATATATAAATATACCTATACATATATATATATATATATATATATATATATATATATATATATATATATATATATCTAATATATATATAAACTGTCAAACTGTCGCTAAAACCTTGACTGATGTCGCTGAAAACCGTGGTTCTGCTGATACTCTACTGATTTAACAACAGATTCCTGCAGTCATTGCTAACTGCTGTCGCTATAGGGCTGCTGTTGCTGTTATTGCTGTTGTTGCTGCTTTTCAGCGACGCTTGCTATCGCTGTTGCTCTTGCGGCGGCTGTTGTGCTGTTGGCATTTCTGCTGCTGTCGCGACGCTCCTAATGCCGCCAAAGCCCCTCTCCGTTGTCACTAATATATATATATATATATATATACAAAATATATATAATACATATATATATAACCCACATAATATCTATACAATATGCATATAATACTACAATAACTATACATACACCCATACATAGTAATATGTACAAAATGCCACATAGTAACATACACACAAATACATAGTAATATGTTCATAACAACATACATATATATAAACATATACACCAAATAAAACATATATTATATGATTATAAACACTTCTAATTATCTATTAACATATACATATCTATATATATACTACAATATATATATATATATATATATATATACATATAGAAGAATAGTTACATACAATATATACACATATAGAATATACATAGGTACATAGATCTAAGATTCAATATTACATAAATATATACGCACAACATTATATGTATATATACATGTATAATTATACTTCTCCATGAAATAGGAACACAAGAGAATTATATCTATAATTAATTGCACATACATGGAACGTATCACTCCGTATCCCCCTAGATCTAGGATACGCATGCGACACGAGTCCACCACACATTCAAATGTACCCCGAAGGACACGGATAAGTCATATATATTATTTATCAACAATATGAAGAGTCAAATACAATTCTACGTGTCCGTGTCAAAATATGACATGTTCAAAGTCCCGTGTCGGAGAAAACCCTCCAAATCAACACGTATCACCAAATTGTTGGGATACGACCTACACGTAACCAATTGTGGACAATACACTAGCCCCAAATATACATGCATATGCCAAATTGATCTATAGGACCAATTGACATACACAACAAATGTCAATCTCAGAATTTTCCTAAAATTAACACAAAAAGTACTATAACTTTCTCATTAGGCCTCCTATGAACACAAAATCAAATCCTTTGGGTAGCCTATGCATATGAGTTGATTTTTCATGGTTAAATCTCATATTTATAACCTAAATCAAGGAAAAAAACTAAATTATAACTATTGGAGATGGATTCCCAATGAAACCTCCAAATGTGATAAAATTGGCCTCCAACTTGTAGATCCTTGCTCCTTTTTGTAGATCCTTGCTTCTTCCTTCTAGATCCTTGCTCCACTAGCCTCCAATAGTGATTTGGGAAGGAATTGGGATAAAACTTGGTAGAAAAATAAAGTGGGAATGAAGAAATTTGGTTGAGAAAAATTCTAGATCTAGTTTGCAAATGAAAAAAGGAGAGAGAAACTATTTCCACCCTCTTTAATAGGCCGCCCCCCTCTACCCCTTCCTCAAGCTACTATGTAATGTCCATTATACCCCTTAGAGCCTCTCATGAAAAAATAATTAAGGAAGAAAGCTTCTAGTCTAAAGGTTTAATTGATTTAATCTATCTCTTAATCAATGGGCTTTCTAATTGGGCTCAAATCTAACAATTAATACATGTTGGTCCATGAGTCTAAACTAAACTAGTTAGGTCCACTAACACAAGTCCAAAATAAATAACTAATACCTAACAATAATTAAATAATACAATAAATAATTATTTGTCATGCACAATATTTAATTAATTATAAAATTACTAAAATAAACTTTCCTAGAAAATATGGTAATGACAAGTCTACCCTCCTTAAAATAATTTTATCCTCAAAATTCAAAGCCGAAAACCACCCCCAGAAAATAACAGAACATAGCAATGAACAGAACTAAAGAACAGAATTAACTACGAAAGAACATAACGTAATTTGGAAAGAACATACCTCAAGGCACAAACAAATATGGATAACGCTCTCGTATTTCATCCTCTCTCTCTCCCAAGTAGACTCCCCCGAAAAGTGATGCCTCCATGCGACGCGCACCAAAAGAATAGTCTGGTTCCTCAGCACCTTCTCTCTCCGATCCAGAATCTCAACTGGCTGCTCTGGATAGCTAAGAGTAGGGCCCAACTCTATCTTCGAGTGATCTAATACATGACTAGGATCTGCCACGTACCGTCTCAACTATGACACGTGAAACACGTTGCGCACTCCCTCCAATATAGGTGGCAAGTCTAGTCTATAAGCAAATGCATCGATCCCCTCTAGAATAGTGAAAGGTCCGATGAATCGTGGACTAAGCTTTCTGCCTCCACCGAAGCGAATTGTGCCTCGTGTCGGAGAAATCCTTAGAAACACCAAACCACCCACCTAGAACAAAATATCATCTTAAGAACTTATTCTATAACAAATAACCAATAATAAGCATAAAATAAAATCTAACTATACCTCGAACTCCAAAGCTCTCCGTTGACAATCGACCCAATGGCGCTGTCTGTCCTGTGCCACATGATGTCTGTCTCGGATCAACTAAACATTCTCTGCTGCATCCACAACCATCGCTGGTCCAAGCAAAACTCTCTCTCCAACATTGTCCCATGACAAGGGAGTACGACACCTCCGACCGTACAGAGCTTCAAAATGTGACATCTCTATACTAGCCTGGTAGCTGTTGTTGTAAGCAAACTCTACCAAATAGAGATAATCCTCCCAAGAACCCCTAAAATCTAGTACACAAGTGCGCAACATATCCTCGAGATTCTGAATAGTCCTCTTTGACTGCCCATCTGTCTGGGAATGATATGCAGTACTGAACTTGAGTTGAGTACCCAAACTCTCCTAAAAACTCCTTCAGAAATAAGAAGTAAAACTACTATTCTGATCCGAGACTATGCTGACGGAAACTCCATGTATCCTAACGATCTGCCTCACATATATCTCTGTCAGCTTCTCCGTAGACAAACCCATCTTGAAAGGCAAAAAGTGTGCTGACTTGGTCAACCTATCAACGATAACCCAAATTGCGTCTTTCCCTCCTGGTGATCGTGGAAGTCCGGACACAAAATCTATAGTAATGTGTGTCATGCCCCAGTCCTAAAATACGTAGGACTAGGAATACGTAACACGCCAGCCGTATGTATACGAACTCTAATATATGGAAACTATATACACATGTACGCTGTATAATGAATATCAAATCCATAAGTGGTAATATATTGTCAACAAGTCACACGCAATCTATATCTCATCCACAACACAAATAAAGAAATAAATGGGAATAAATAACTGAATCTCAAAGATAAAGTATCAAAGTATGATAGTCGGATGGAAATAAATCCACTACAAATCGACTATACGAAAACTACTAAAAGAGAGAAGAGATCAACTCTAATATAAGATAAATGTTAATAAAACAAATAGCAACTAGAAAATCCATCAACTACGCTGAATCAAAGGTACTCTGAAGATAAGACCTCCACAGTCTGGTATGAAGCGTCAGGTCCGGGTCCGTACTCCTGTGGATACTCCTATAAGTCTATACCTGGAAATGGACCAGGTCCTCAGAGGGATATAACAAGATACATAGAAGCATGCCAATAAAGTACTAAAAATAAACATCAAATGGGTCGCCTAATATCATGACCCACACCCGAAAAATCGAGCATAAGTCATAGGTACGTCCAGTCTACGCCGTAGAATCGGCGGTAGAACACTGTCTAGGTCCGTTCTAGGTCACAACTATATATATCTCACAATAACCTGTCAAGGTAACCTCTCCAAAAGGAGGGCAACAACACAATATATATAAACACAATTACAATAACTAGGGGAAAAGTAAAAGCACGATATGATATTAACAAAGAAATAAAGAACCAAAGAGAGCAAGTACAAATCCAAATATACAGTCCAAGTCTAAGAGTCTACAATATCTCACAGCAGCAAATTAATAAATAGTAATACAGTCATCCAAAAACCAACTGGGAACAAACCCAGTGAAAACCACCTAGCTATACTAGGGCGCTAGCGGCGTCTCCTCAGCTGGGAAGGGCTTCTCCTCAATCTCAGAGTTCGTTACGTGATCGGCTTAGGTTGCACATAATTTAATCTACGATAACTCCGTTATGCATGAGTTGCATAACCGATATACACATAAATACAGTTTGGATTTTATCACATAACCAACTTCTACTCCCCTCCTCCACTAATACCCTTGGATCCAACCACGACACGCTACGTATATGATAAATAACTAGCGCACATAAAGGCGAGAGCACACGAAGCACATGATAGCACATGAGAATCAATACCCGAAGCACATGATGAAATACACGTGATAGAGTACCCGCTGAATACGGTAAGGGGGATAACATCTCATGATAGGATCCAACTAGTACCAGCTCGTGAAACAATATGTCAGAATCAAGTATTACTGTTCTAGAACAGGTGATATATACGCTATCATGAAATGAAAACAATCAGAGGTAGGTACTCGCTTGACGTCCTGAGCAACTGGTAAGGATCGAGATCTGGACTGGCATCGCAAGGACCTATTATGAAAAACAAGATTAAACGGGGTTCTAAAGAGTTAAACTGATATAAAATAACTAAAAACAAGCTTCTAGGGTTGTTCTAGGTCAAACCAGTAAAATCTGGGTCAAAAAGTCAACTCGTGGTCCAAAAAGTCAACTTTAGGTCAAAACTAGGTCAAACGTTGACTTTTGCTGTCAACGGGGGCAATTACGGTCAACTTTAGGTCAAACTAGGGTGCCCCTAAAATTCTAGGTCAAAACTAGCTCATTAAGCTAGTAAACCTCAAACTCGTCTCTTTGAGATACCGGGATATCCTCAGTATCTGATATCTCAACTTATGCTATAGACCCTGCATATACCCACTAATGCAAACCCTAACACGTATATATATATATATATATATATATATATATATATATATATATATATATATATATATATATATATATATATATATATATATATATATATATATATACATATAAACCCTACTCTAATCCCAATTCTAGGCAAACGCCCAATACCTCGCCCCTATACCAAATACCTTGAGTATCTCAAGGTATTGAGATACCTTGATATCTCAAGGTATCGAGATACCTCACCTACCCATCTCAACTCACTAACTAACTAGCTAACTATACCTATGTGTATATATCTAGCTATCAATCTAGGTAAATATATATGTATCTAACACATATGTATATATATATATATATATATATATATATATATATATATATATACATATATATATCTATTTACCCATCTATACATATATATCTCCATACACATATATATATCTATACTTATATCTATATATCTATCTATATATATACATATACATATCTACCTCTCCCTCTCTAATCTCTGCTGCTGCTACTACCTACTACTATTGCTGCTGATGCTCCTAATGCTACTACTGCTGATGCCACTGCAAATGCTACTGTTGCAGCTGATGCCTGCAGCTGCTGCTGCTGCTCTCTCATCTCTCCCTATCTCGCTCTCTCTACACACACACCTCGACACTCCCACGCACATATATATATACACACACACACACACACACATATATATATATATATACACACTCATATACATATATACAAACACACACACACACACACACACACACACACACACATATATATATATATATATATATATATATATATATATACATATAAACACACTCACACACACACACACACACACACACACACACACACACACATATATATATATATATATATATATATATATATATATAAACACATATATATACACACTCACATATATCTATATATACAAACACACACATAACCACACCAAGACACGCACAACCACCCCTATATATATATACCTATATATATATAAAATATAACTCGAAAACTCTAATACATACTCCTCGAAGCTAAACCAACCCGCACACAAGCCCAAAACCTAGAAACCAAGTCGAAATGGCCATTTGCTCATTTCGACGAATACTTGGTGTGCGACTCGCGATGTCTCATGAAACGCACACCAAACCTACTCGGAATTGACCAAAAATTTATCCACGAATTCTAATCGATGTCTAAAACCTCACAAAAATGCTAACTCTCCGATTCTAGGTCTGTGGCAAAATCCCACATGCATGTGGAACCCACGGTGACGAAAAACCCCCAAATCGCCCGAAATGCCCAAAACTCTGCGATACGATCTCATGTGTCCGAACGGGGACACATACTTACCCTCAAGACACCCAAGCACGTCTATCTACGTCCGTCTAACCTAGGAAATCACCCAAAATTGGGCCAATCTCAGATTTTACCCAAAATTGACACAAAATCTAATGTCAAAGTCTCCAAACACAACCAAACAAGCTCTAACTTTCTCCCATGGGTAGCCCTAAGGTTTAGGAAGGTTCTAAACTACTAATTATACTATATTAAAGCAATCACTAAGAGAAAAGTTAGGATTTACCTTTTGGGAGTTGGAGTCCCAAGGCCAAAGTCTCCAAAACGTAGAAATCACTACTCTCAAGCCTCCAAGCCAAGTCTCTACACCAAGTCTAGGCTCTACACACCTAGGTTAGGAAAAAAAAGGGTTAGGGTTTACATTAAAGCGGAAAACAAATAAAGGAAGTGAAGGAAGAGGGAAGTGAAGAACTTACTTGAAACTTGGGAGAAAAAATTGGAAGAAGGAAAGAAGAAAGAGAATGGAGAGTGAAAATGGAGAAGAAGAATAAAAAAAAGGGAGGGGGTGTTCGGCCATGTATAGGAATGCAAGGGTTAGGGTTTGTGGTTTAACACAATGACTAAAATGCCCTCCACTAATACATCCAAACGAGGGTTTAGGTATAGGATTTTCTAATACATTCTAACTAATCCAAAATACTCCAACTAATAATTAAAAAAATATAATAACTATTCTAAACCTATAAATGAGTCTGACAAGGTTGTTGGTTGGGTCTGACATGGGTCCACTAGGGTCTGACATGGGTCCAAACTAGCCAAAACCCTAAAACAACTAATAAAAATAAATACATCCACTAATTAAATATAAATACAATTATTTATAATCAGTACACAATTTACCAAATTAAAATAAAAAGAAAATAGAATTTCTAGATTGGGATTGGCATGATTCTCTTGGAGATTCAGGGGCCTAAAAAGCATGTCGTCTTTTGAACGCCAGAGGCCGCCTGATAATATATAATATATAGTAGTCATCATGACCGCGCATCTCCGGCGGAGCGTACGGGTTACACAAGAAAAGTGCAAAGGAGCCAAAAAGCCTTACTTGTTGTTCTTCCCATCCCATGCTCTATGCATGTCACATCCATGGCACAATAATACCTCTAAATAACTGTCAGGTCTTCTAGCATGCAAAGTTTCTATCGACAGTTATCCCTATCCGTCGTACGACCTATACGTACCAGTGGCCAGCCGAGTACGCAAGTCTGTATCCTACATGTGACTGGCATTCGTGTAATAAATATGTCATGGCCAATGAAACATAAATGCCTCATGATAATGGGGTGGTCTCATAAGCTAGGTCAGCATGCATGTATATAATAAAAACAGAATACGACCCCACCGTCATTGCACCCAAGTTATCCTTGGACGTGCAGTTTATATAGCTGTTAAAATATATGAACTAAATAAAAATAATAAGATACATGCATCATATGGAATATAAATTACAGTACAATGGCCAGGTATACTTGCCCGGTTAGCAATCTGTATAGTGTAAGCGTCCAGATGTTAGGTACACAAGATCAGAAACTAAGACCTTTGAATAAACGTCTCCAGATACTGAAATAAACATCACTAACATTTCCAAAATCAGCGATATAGCTAGAATACACTACCCTTTCGTCCAATTTGGACACAGGAGCAAAACGGTAATTTTGGGTCAAAACGGGGTCCACATGTGGCCCACATTGTACCGAAAAGTGTGCCAGGGGTAACAGTCTCTAAATAGAATAAATTATAGGTCAAACAAATTTTAAACACCAATATGAACTCAATGGTATGTCCAATTTTGGATTTCGGTGAGCCGAATACAAATTCGCCCAAAAAGACCTGCCAATTGGCGGCTTCGTCAACTGTCTCAGAATTGCATGAAACTTGGGTCACAGGACTAGTGTGATACCATAAATCTAATGGCTCTAGTTTCGTCGTATTTCGATGAGCGTACACTAAATGGTGTGGTGTTTTACAAAAGTCACGATACAGGGTCCTTTTACGGATACGGGTTGATTTCGATACACCCACGCGTCCAAATCAGTTTTCGCGAAAGCTCACACGTCTGGACATACTATACGCGTCTTTCGGTGAAAACAAATCCACTACAAATCGACTATATAAAAACTACTAAAAGAGAGAAGAGATCAACTCTAATATAAGATAAATGTCAATAAAAGAAATAGCAACTAGAAAATCCTTCAGCTGCGCTGAATCAAAGGTACTCTGAAGATAAGACCTCCACAGTCTGGTATGAAGCGTCAGGTCCGGGTCCGTACTCCTGTGGATACTCCTATAAGTCTATACCTGGAAATGGACCAGGTCCTCAGAGGGATATAACAAGATACGTAGAAGCATGCCAATAAAGTACTAAAAATAAACATCAAATGGGTCGCCTAATATCATGACCCACACCCGAAAAATTGAGCATAAGTCATAGGTACGTCCAGTCTACGCAGCAGAATCGGCGGTAGAACGCTGTCTAGGTCCGTTCTAGGTCACAACTATATATATCTCACAATAACCTGTCAAGGTAACCTCTCCAAAAGGAGGGCAACAACACAATATATATAAACACAATTACAATAACTAGGGGAAAAGTAAAAGCACGATATGATATTAACAAAGAAATAAAGAACCAAAGAGAGCAAGTACAAATCCAAATATACAGTCCAAGTCTAAGAGTCTACAGTATCTCACAGCAGCAAATTAATAAATAGTAATACAGTCATCCAAAAACCAACTGGGAACAAACCCAGTGAAAACCACCTAGCTATACTAGGGCGCTAGCGGCGTCTCCTCAGCTGGGAAGGGCTTCTCCTCAATCTCAGAGTTCGTTACGTGGTCGGCTTAGGTTGCATATAATTTAATCTACGATAACTCCGTTATGCGTGAGTTGCATAACCGATATACACATAAATACTGTTTGGATTTTATCACATAACCAACTTCTACTCCCCTCCCCCACTAATACCCTTGGATCTAACCATGACACGCTACGTATATGATAAATAACTCGCGCACATGAAGGCGAGAGCACACGAAGCACATGAAAGCACATGAGAATTAATACCCGAAGCACATGATGAAATACACGTGATAGAGTACCCGTTGAATACGGTAAGGGGGATAACATCTCATGATAGGATCCAACTAGTACCAGCTCGTGAAACAATATGTCAGAATCAAGTATTACTGTTCTAGAACAGTTGATATATACGCTATCATAAAATGGAAACAATCAGAGGTAGGTACTCGCTTGACGTCCTGAGCAACTGGTAAGGATCGAGATCTGGACTGGCATCGCAAGGACCTATTGTGAAAAACAAGATTAAACGGGGTTCTAAAGAGTTAAACTGATATAAAATAACTAAAAACATGCTTCTAGGGTTGTTCTAGGTCAAACCAGTAAAATCTGGGTCAAAAAGTCAACCAGTGGTCCAAAAAGTCAACTTTAGGTCAAAACTAGGTCAAACGTTGACTTTTGCTGTCAACGGGGGCAATTACGGTCAACTTTAGGTCAAACTAGGGTGCCCCTAAAATTCTAGGTCAAAACTAGCTCATTAAGCTAGTAAACCTCAAACTCGTCTCTTTGAGATACCGGGATATCCTCGGTATCTGATATCTCAACCTATGCTATAGACCCTGCATATACCCACTAATGCAAACCCTAACACGTATATATATATATATATATATATATATATAAACCCTACTCTAATCCCAATCCTAGGCAAACGCCCAATACCTCGCCCCTATACCAAATACCTTGAGTATCTCAAGGTATTGAGATACCTTGATATCTCAAGGTATCGAGATACCTCACCTACCCATCTCAACTCACTAACTAACTAGCTAGCTATACCTATGTGTATATATCTAGCTATCAATCTAGGTAAATATATTTGTATCTAACACATATGTATATATATATATATATATATATATATATATATATATATATATATATATATATATATATATATATATATATATATATATATATATTTACCCATCTATACATATATATCTCCATACACATATATATATATCTATACTTATATCTATATATCTATCTATATATATACATATACATATCTACCTCTCCCTCTCTAATCTCTGCTGCTGCTACTACCTACTACTATTGCTGCTGATGCTCCTAATGCTACTGCTGCTGATGCCACTGCAAATGCTACTGTTGCAGCTGATGCCTGCAGCTGCTGCTGCTGCTCTCTCATCTCTTCCTATCTCGCTCTCTCTACACACACACCTCGACACTCCCACGCACATATATATACACACACACACACACACACACATATATATATATATACACACTCATATACATATATACAAACACACACACACTCACATATATCTATATATATATATATATATATATATATATATATAAACACATATATATACACACTCACATATATCTATATATACAAACACACACATAACCACACCAAGACACGCACAACCACCCCTATATATATACCTATATATATATAAAATATAACTCGAAAACTCTAATACACACTCCTCGAAGCTAAACCAACCCGCACACAAGCCCAAAACCTAGAAACCAAGTTGAAATGGCCATTTGGTCATTTTGACGAATACTTGGTGTGCGACTCGCGATGTCTCATGAAACGCACACCAAACCTACTCGGAATTGACCAAAAATTTATCCACGAGTTCTAATCGATGTCTAAAATCTCACAAAAATGCTAACTCTCCGATTCTTGGTCCGTGGCAAAATCCCACATGCATGTGGAACCCACGATGACGAAAAATCCCCAAATCGCCCGAAATGCCCAAAACTCTGCGATACGATCTCATGTGTCCAAACGGGGACACATACTTACCCTCAAGACACCCAAGCACGTCTATCTACGTCCGTCTAACCTAGGGAATCACCCAAAATTGGGCCAATCTCAGATTTTACCCAAAATTGACACAAAATCTAATGTCAAAGTCTCCAAACACAACCAAACAAGCTCTAACTTTCTTCCATGGGTAGCCCTAAGGTTTACAAAGGTTCAAAACTACTAATTATACTATATTAAAGCAATCACTAAGAGAAAAGTTAGGATTTACCTTTTAGGAGTTGGAGTCCCAAGGCCAAAGTCTCCAAAACGTAGAAATCACTACTCTCAAGCCTCCAAGCCAAGTTTCTACACCAAGTCTAGGCTCTACACACCTAGGTTAGGAAAAAAAGGGTTAGGGTTTACATTAAAGCGGAAAACAAATAAAGGAAGTGAAGGAAGAGGGAAGTGAAGAACTTACTTGAAACTTGGGAGAAAAAATTGGAAGAAGGAAAGAAGAAAGAGAATGGAGAGTGAAAATGGAGAAGAAGAATAAAAAAAAGGGAGGGGGTGTTCGGCCATGTATAGGAATGCAAGGGTTAGGGTTTGTGGTTTAACACAATGACTAAAATGCCCTCCACTAATACATCCAAACGAGGGTTTAGGTATAGGGTTTTCTAATACATTCTAACTAATCCAAAATACTCCAACTAATAATTAAAAAAATATAATAACTATTCTAAACCTATAAATGAGTCTGACAAGGTTGTTGGTTGGGTCTGACATGGGTCCACTAGGGTCTGACATGGGTCCAAACTAGCCAAAACCCCAAAACAACTAATAAAAATAAATACATCCACTAATTAAATATAAATACAATTATTTATAATCAATACACAATTTACCAAATTAAAATAAAAAGAAAATAGAATTTCTAGATTGGGATTGGCATGATTCTCTTGGAGATTCAGGGGCCTAAAAAGCATGTCTTCTTTTGAACGCCAGAGGCCGCCTGATAATATATAATATATAGTAGTCATCATGACCGCGCATCTCCGGCGGAGCGTACGGGTTACACAAGAAAAGTACAAAGGAGCCCAAAAGCCTTACTTGTTGTTCTTCCCACCCCATGCTCTAAGCATGTCACATTCATGGCACAATAATACCTCTAAATAACTGTCAGGTCTTCTAGCATGCAAAGTTTCTATCGGCAGTTATCCCTATCCGTCGTACGACCTATACGTACTAGTGGCCAGCCGACTACGCAAGTCTGTATCCTACATGTGACTGGCATTCGTGTAATAAATATGTCATGGCCAATGAAATATAAATGTCTCATGATAATGGGGTGGTCTCATAAGCTAGGTCAGCATGCATGTATATAATAAAAACAGAATACGACCCCACCATCATTGCACCCAAGTTATCCTTGGACGTGCAGTTTATATAGCTGTTAAAATATATGAACTAAATAAAAATAATATGATACATGCATCATATGGAATATAAATTACAGTACAATGGCAAGGTATACTTGCCCGGTTAGCAATCTGTATAGTGTAACCGTCCAGATGTTAGGTACACAAGATCAGAAACTAAGGCCTTTGAATAAACGTCTCCAGATACTGAAATAAACATTACTAACATTTCCGAAATCAGCGAGATAGCTAGAATACACTACCCTTTCGTCCAATTTGGACACAGGAGCAAAACGGTAATTTTGGGTCAAAACGGGGTCCACATGTGGCCCACATTGTACCGAAAAGTGTGCCAGGGGTAACAGTCTCTAAATAGAATAAATTATAGGTCAAACAAATTTTAAACACCAATATGAACTCAATGGTATGTCCAATTTTGGATTTCGGTGAGCCGAATACAAATTCGCCCAAAAAGTCTTGCCAATTGGCGGCTTCGTCAATTGTCTCAGAATTGCGTGAAACTTGGGTCACAGGACTAGTGTGATACCATAAATCTAATGGCACTAGTTTCGTCGTATTTCGACGAGCGTACACTAAATGGTGTGGTATTTTACAAAAGTCACGATACGGGGTCCTTTTACGGATACGGGTTGATTTCGATGCGCCCACGCGTCCAAATCAGTTTTTGCGAAAGCCCACACGTCTGGACATACTATACGCGTCTTTCGGTGTAATTGGTACACGACGGGGTGGTCCCGTTTGGCAGGACGCGCTCCGTATCATAAATTTTGAAGGTTTCAAAAATAGTTTTTTATGATTTTTAATCCAATTTAATTTTTCATATAATACCAAATAAATTAATCTAATTAACAGGAAATCATCTCGGTTATATGGTCTTCACATAGCAAAAAGAAAATCTAAGTTTGGATCTCTGTGGTGGGAGATACGAGTCCTTAAATATAGGTCATCGTAACAGTTTTCTGTAGTGTAAAAGTTGTAGTTTTCTCCAACTTGGTCTCAATTTTTACCTAGGGTTGCGCGCTGTTCGGAGGAAACTAATACATAAAGTTGGAAGAGGGATAGGTTGTGAACATACCGGTGAAGATGGATCAAAATTTGGTCGCAAGATGGAGCAGAAAACAGCGCGTGAACAGGGGTACGTTGCTGTTTGATTCAGTCGCGGCGCATGCGGGATCTCGCGCGGGGCGAGCGGCGATCGCGGCGGTGCTGGGCTCCGGCGGCGGTGGTGTCGTGGAGGTCGACGGCGCTGGGTTGGTGTCGTGGAGATTTAGGGTTAGGGTTTAGGGTTTATATGATGTTATATATATATATATATATATATAGCGGGGGTGTATTCCGTGCGGGTCGCTGGCAGCGAGTTTCCTGGCAGCGGGGGTGGTAGGCTTAGGAAGTTAGCTGCTAGTTTTAGGTTTAGGCTAATTTAAGGTTTTCTAGTTTAAGATTTTTTTTTAATTCTTCTCTTTTCTTATTCTTTTTTTTTATACTATTTAATATATAAGTATATATATAAATAGGTATATATATATATATATATATATTAATGGTATAAAAATTCTAGATTTTTTTTTATTAGTACCTTCTAAATTCTATCATCATTTTACTTCCGACATAAAATAAAATAAGGTAAAATAATAGTTTGCTCCATGAATATCTAGCTAAATATTTACCTAGTAATTAAATCCAATAAATTTATATTTTCTAATATACTACAAAATAATGCAATTCAATAAATGATTAATTAAATAATTATATTATTTAAAATTAGGGGTTTACATTCTACCCAACTTATAAAATTTTTATCCTCGAAATTAAAACTAAGCCACGATAGAAAGTCAAGGATGGTATAAGGTAAAAATTAACAAAACAAATTCATACCTTAGTCTACGAATAGATATGGAAAATGTTTGTGCATGTCGTCCTTGCGCTCCCAAGTGGATTCTCCTGGTGCACCATGCTTCCATGCCACACGAACCAAGGAAATCGACTGGTTCCTCAACACTTTCTCTCGACGATCAAGGATTTCCACTGATTGCTCTTGGTATGACAAGCTCGGCCCAATGGTGATCTCCGTGTGGTCGAGAATATGACTGATGTCTGCCATATATCGCCTAAGTTACGACACATAGAATACATCATGTACTCCCTCAAGTGAAGGTGGTAGCGTAAGTCGATACGCCACTTCTCCCACTCTCTCTAGCATGTCAAATGGTCCAATATACCTTGGGCTCAACTTGCCACGCCCTCCAAACTAAATGGTGCCTCTGGTAGGTGATATCCTCAAGAAGACATGATCGCCCTCTTTAAACTCCAGGGGACAACGACGAAGGTATGCCTACTGCTTCTGCCTGTCTTGCATTGCTCGCAAGTACCCTTGTATCTTCTTTACTGTCTCAACGGTGTTAACTACCAACTCTGGTCCCAGAATCTGACGCTCTCCCATGTCACTCTAACACACGGGAGACCTACACTTTCTTCCATACAATGCTTCAAACGGAGCCATCTGGATACTCGCTTGATAGCTATTATTGTAAGAAAACTCCATAAGATCTAGGTGGTCCTCCCATGATCCTCCAAAGTCTAACATACAAGCCCTCAACATATCTTCCAGTGTCTAAACAGTACGTTCAAACTGTCTATCTGTTTGAGGGTGATAAGATGTACTTAACTTCAGACGAGTTCCAAGACTCTCTTACATGCTTCTCCAAAAGTGAGATATAAAATGCGAATCCCTGTCTGACACAATGCTGACCGAAATGCCGTACAACCTCATGATTTTCCTCATGTACAAGTCAGCCAAAGCTTCTATAGACTGGCCAACTCTAAAAGGCAAGAAATGTGCAGACTTGGTGAGTCGATCCACTATTACCCATTCGCGACTCAACTATTACCCATACTGCATCTCTCCCACTTGGACTCTTTGGAAAACCCGTGACAAAATCTATAGTGATGTGTGTTTGTGGTATTAAACGAAAGAATGAAAGTATATTTCAATGACGGGGTTTGTGCGAAACCCGCGCCCTTTGGTTTACAAACTTGTACAATGTAATCCTATACGAGGATATGGGAGTACAATTTATTTAATCTGGATATAAATTGCTATAGGTGTCTGATCTGCGGTCGATCACTTTAGCCCTTGGACCACGCGATGTTGAAGAAGTACCGTGGAAGACAGGTAGCAGCCTCGAAGGTTGTAGGAGAGGGTGGATGCACGATGCCGAAGTCGTCGATCCCCGCTCTTTGCCTGAGCTCCAGGCCCTCTCTCTCTCTCTCTCTCTCTCTCTCTACTCCTCCTTGTTCGATCTTCTCCAATTGTCGACCTTGGATCTGATATTGGTATTCTTGACCAAATTTTTCGACCTTGTTTCCCATTGACAGGGGCCTCTATTTATAGAGTCTTTGGTGACAGTGACCACTCCGTTGGTGTAGCAACCGAGGAGTGGAAAGTACAGTACCCTTTTACACAACGGTTAAAGTAACCAATGCCTACGTATAGATGATCTTTTGACTGAGCGGGTGACGTGGGTCCAACTAAGGGGACACAATACGTACAGTTGCTACTAAGATCATGGCGTAAAAGCCACGTGGGTAGGTATCCATTGTGTAGAAGAGGTTGGCGTAGAAGCCAAATGTCCGTCACCATGGCATAGAAGCCAAGTAGGCATAAAAGCCGAACAGGCATAGAAGCCGAGTAGGCATGGAAGCCGAGCAGGCATAGAAGCCGAACAGTCATAGAGACTGAGTGGTCGTAGAGACTGAGTGAGCACAGATCCTGAATGGGCGTAGAAGCCGCTGCATATCGTGCTAGAATATGGACGCCTTAGCCAAAATTACGGCTTTTGAAGATATAACCAAATCTCTTGCAGAGATTTGCCATCATCTTATGCATTAAATACGGAGGCGTGTTTCGAAGGTCTGCAGGCCTTCTGTGCACCCGTCGCAGAGACGTGTCTTGAGAGAAACTGTCACCGCTCTGTGCAATTAGACGTGGAAACGTGCCTCGAATCCCGTACGAAGTGCAGCTTTTGACGTGGCAGGCGGTTTGTTTGCTGCGGAGCGTAAAATAGCTCATGTTTGCCTGTGTAAAACAGGGCGGCGTATTCCCTTGTATGCAAAAGAGCGGTTTATGCTGAGGGGACTCCAGTAAAAGACGGTTTGGTGATGTTTTACCAAATCCTCTGCATTAAATGGTAAGATCCACCATCATACTGTGGGACGCGTCCCGAGAGGTCTGCCATCGTTTCCAGCCGTCGTCTGGGTAGCCGTGCATCACCTTTTGTCAGGAGTCCGAGGTCAGATTCATTGCGTGACTTGACAGGTTCATTTCTGGGAAGATGAAGCGTTCCTCGTACGCTATAACGCTGCTTTGAGAGCGGATGGGTTTTATGCCATGGAGGCGATGAAGAACTCTGTTCACGCTGGAGAGGCCTGGACGTACTGCACTTATGCGGATTGTCCTTTGAGCTTTATTTTTCACGCTATATTTTAGCGGAGAAAACTCTGTTGTACGCCTGATGGCTCTGAAGGCCTCTGCTTACGCTGCTCTGTATCAAGAGGCTGCGTAGCTCTTCCCAGCGTATTTTTTATGCTTCTACAAGACCCCCTTCAGAGCTTTTTAAATTCCTTGGACTGTGAAATACTTTGAACGAAGCATGAACGGCCTCTCGTAACTCGAAACGTTTCTGAATGGAGCGTTGAAACGGTCTGTGCAGACTTTATGGCAGATTTATGGGGGACCGCTGTGATCTCTTTTGCCTATAAAAGGCTGGGAGAGTTAGCCTGTTCTCCCCACATCTTCATCACCATGCAGAGATGATCACCGGAGTTCGTCGGGTCGATTTGAGGAAGAAGGAGATCATGTTCTTCCAGCGTATAAGGAGCCAAAAAAGACGGCGTCTTCGAGCAAGTGTCCACTGCAACGATGGATCATGGAAGGATATCTTAGCCTCCCTTGCTCGGGATAATCAGCAACTTTGTATGGCGTTGCCCCAGGAGAGAGAAAGGGTCGTATTTGACCACGGCGGCTGGCATGCCACGCCTTCTCTCGATGCCCTTCGGTGACGAGAGTCAGACAGACTTGTTCTGTCCCGGATTGAGTGGCGGTGGTTTGTAGGCAAGCAGATTTACTCTGCTTTCCTTCTATTGGAGGATGGGTCATCTGCCCAGTTTTGTATCCTCCTGCCACTGATCACCTTCTTGGAAGAAGAGGAAGACCATCACCGGCGCGAGACCCTGTCAGAGCGGCTTCTCGGTGTGATCTTCGGACGATGACGGGGAATCCTTTGTAGATGGGATTTCCCTCATATGTAGTCATAAAAATGAAAAGAAAACCCTTGTAGATTGGATTTCCCTCATATGTAATCATGATTTTGATTTTTTAATAAAATTGTCTTTCTTCTTCCTATGATCATCTTGCCATACGTTGCTGTGAAGTCTGAATATGTGCAGCTTCAACACGTCTGAATCTGTATGCCGACTCTGTAGAAAAAGTGCTAGGTCCTGTCCTTTACGCATAGCGAGTAGTCCATAGAACGCTGTAGAGCATTTTAAACTTTTTTTAGAACTTTCCTGTTGCTAAGACTGAGGAATCGCGTAGAGCTCTGAACTTCTGGTGAACAAATTTTTTTGTTCAGTCTTCGTCTTCAAGAGTGACTTCTCGAAAATCCTTTGGAACAAAGTCGAGGAATGGTTGTCAAAACTGAGTTGCCATCTTTTGATAGACGAGATATTTGGACTGGAGTCTGGATGAACCTCCCATTGACCCGAGAAGAGTAATTTCTCAATATTTGAACTCTTGTATGCTTCGGGTACTTGGGATATGTTGAGGCCAAGGAGGAGTATCTTCTGTGTGAACTCCTATAATTGATCGTCTTGGGGACTGTTCAAATATACGGAAAGTCGTGGAGCGAGAAATCATCAGTCTGTAGCCTCCGGGCATAAAATACCGTCGAGCGTAAAATCGTAGACTCGTAGTTCCTGTGCGTGAAGTCATGGGTTTGTGGCCTCTCGAGCATAAAAGCTACTGAGCACAAAGGCATCCGGGCCAAAAACCTGACTTGTAGCTGTCGAACGTAAAGTTGTAGATTCGTAGCCGTCGAGCGTAGGAAGCTCCTTTAGCGTAGAACTGTTTATCTGTAGCTCCTGAAAAGAAAATTTCTCCGAGCGTGAAGTCTTGCGGATTTGTTTGCTTCTGAGCGTAAACTGAGCGCCACCGAGCGTGAGATAATCAATTTGGTATCGGCTGAGCGTAAAGTCGTAGATTTGTGGCCTCTCGAGCGTAAAAGCTACTGAGCACAAAGGCATCCGGGCGTAAAACCATAGACTTATAGCTTGCGAGCGTAAAATCGTATATCTGTTGCTGTCGAGCGTAGAAAGCTCCTTCAGCGTAGGACCTGCTGAACCGTCTTTGCATGAAAAACTTTTCAAATTTGCTGACTGTCCGTCTTTCAAGGTTAGTGGGCTGACGTGGCATCCAATCATAACCCATTATTTAATTTTGTGAGATTTGGTTAGGGTCTCGAGGAGTCCGTCTGAGGATTCGAGGAGTCGGCCCGAACTCTATATATATCTCAAGTTTTCTGAGAGAGAAACTTTTTATCCGTCTTCTGCGAAAGGGAGTTTTCGACTGTTCGAGTTTTTCTTCGTTCTCTGTCCGAGCATCTCGAGTCTTCAGAAAATGGCGTCGAAACAGACCCCCTCCGCTAAGGGAAAGGGTATAGGTTCCTCTTCTCATTCTTCTGCCCCAGTGAGGGAGTCTTTGGTCGGTCAAGGCAAACTTCCTTCTGAGCGAAGTATCCTGCCAACGAGCAGTGCACCCGGTCTTAGAGGTAAAGCCTTCGGGGTGACAAAAATGACGAAAAATCCTTCGCACACATTGAACGTGACCGCGCTAGGTCATCTTCTGTGCTGATAGCCCCTTCTTGAGGAAGATGATGCACGGAGGCATTTTCATCTTTTACGCCCACATTTCTAATGTGTCAGCGTAAAGACTCCATATTTTTATAGTTCTGAGCGTAAAAGCTCTGGCTACCGAAAATTAGGGTATATCATAAAATTTGAATTTTACGCTTGTGGGGGGACCTCCGGCGTAAAATTGCCAGATTTGCACAATCCTGCGTAGAGCACAGACTGTTGTTTCTTTCGGTCCGTATGTTCGTGCAAGACTTATAATGACGTATTTTCCTTGCACTTTTGTAGTTGACTTGGGTGAGTCTCCACTGGCCGAGGTGATGGGCTCCGCTGCTGGGATGCTGCACTCGAACTACCTGAAGGATCTGTCCCACGTGGCATTCCCTATCTCCGGACCCCAGTACCCTGAAGGAAGGGGGATCTTAATATCGGCTTAGGGCGAGCGAATGCTGTTGAGCATGATCAACGGGGAGCCTCTGACTTATGTAGACGGAGAGCCGTACGTAAAGCCGGCTTTCCTTTTTGGGGACATGATCGACAAACAGTCCCAGACGAAGCCTAAGAGGGAGCCCTGGGTCTTCCCAGCCGAGAATTTAGTTTTGTACCTGCCAACGATGCCGAGGGATTATCCTATCTTGGCCTTCTTCCACGCGACGCATCCTAGGAAGATGTCGTGGACGCTGACTCCTGATCTTCACGGCAAGCCGGGAAAGATTTTTCATCTGAAAGGAGCTGACCAGGGATCATTCGTCAGTCGCCCTTCCGGCGTTGTGATGTTGTTCAGAGGACTGTGCCTGGGCAGTGTTCCAAGTGAAGATAGCTTGGTGATCCAGCCGGTCCAATTGCCGACCTTCTGCAATGACTTCATGGGTCGAGGTGGGGTATATCCCAAGGAGAATCCTCGATGCAATGGGTGGATTGCCCCAACGAACTCCCGATGGAGATGCCTAGTTGACTGGGCCTTGACGCACTTTCGAAGAGAGTTGGAGGGCATTGGACTATATGCCGCTGTGAGTGTGACGAGCGTCGGGTTGCCTCCGAACCGTAATTTGTTCCTGGCGTTGATGGAGCGGTACATTCCGCTCATCGGGACCTTTGCCACTCCCCTGGGAGAGTTGGAATTGGTGCTCCACGAGATGGCAGTTGTCTCGAGACTGCCGATGGGGGATACTCCATATGAAGAGTATGTTCCCACCAACTAGGAGTTGGGGGATTTGGACCCTTGGATGGCGGAAGTATATCAGGAGCTGATGTGTCAGTACTTCGCGTGCACCGCCTTTTATAACGAGCCTTCTGATTTGGCTCATACCACCAAGTGGATGTCCTACCTCTTCTTCCACCGAGCCAGGGCCGCCAGGTCGGAGAAAGCCTCGGGTGGCAAGAATGAGCCCGTGAACTGTTTGGGCGTGCTTAGTGCCCAGGTTATGGAGACTCTTATGGAGGAGGCTGAGGCTCCGGATCAGATTCTTGTCGAGGGGGTAGGAAAGTACCCGGAAGGCACTAAGGCCTGTAGTTACTTGAGGCGCTGTCGCAGGGCTTTGTCTAAGGAAGCCCAGCTGGCTGGTTTCCTCTCCATATGGTTGCGCCGAGTAGTGGTGCCAGGTACCGCGTCCGCGGACCGCATTCACCGGAACATCCTGTGGCCGGCAGTGCGCCTGGTGTTTGGGGCAAGACTGGGCTTGCTTCCTGCCATGGTATGCCGTATACAGGCTGGTTTGAGAGCCATAACTGACGGGTTGCTCGTCGATGAAGCTCGACGTGAGATTTTTCCCATGGTGGAATTACCATACCTATACTTGATGGGATGGTTGATTCTCCACAATCCCCGGGTGATGTCTCCTGGGTCCGGTAGCAGCTCGGAGGATATATTCTTGCTGAATTACAAGGATTCCTCCTGGAATGTGAGCACAGTTTTAGACTGTCGGCTGGTGTTGAACCTCAGCCACGGTTGGAAGCTCCTCTGTACTGCTCCCCCCGTGCATCGCAATCAATCAGGGGTACGGCTTAAGGATTCAGGTGGAGAGAAGACCGACCTTTCCCCGGAAGCTTTTAACTGGTTGGTCTGTATTAGACCCTCCCATCTGCTGTACAGGAGCGAAGATCACTGCTTCTTCGAGCCCTACTTGCCTAGTCGGTTTGCCAGGCAGTTTGGGTACGATCAGTTGCATGTGGGCAATGCCGTTACCAGCTTTAGGTCTAGGGGCGGACTTATTGATGGAGCTAGAGGGTGGCAATATTTTATCATGGGTTGTACGAGGGCAACCTTCATTGTGCCGGTCATTACAACCTCCACGGAGCTTCGCATTCTCCATTCTTACGCCCAGTTTTACGCGACGGTTAACACCTTTCATCGTGATTTCGACGCGCGTGGAAGCTTCCGGGTGCCTTCTCCCAAGCCTGGGGGAAGAGTTGACGTCCCTTCGGTTTCTTTGGACGAAGGTGAGGAGTCTGGTACTCCGGACGAGCCTCTGGTGTCGGTGCCGAGATGCGAAGTGCCTCTGCCTGCGGGGGCTTTGATAGTCCCTTCTGGGAAGCGACGGGCTTCTGCTCTGAAGGAAGTTTCTTTTCGCAAGAGGAGGAAGGAGACGGTTGCTCATCCTCTCCGCGTTCCTGGTATTGAGGCTCCTGTGAGTGAGCCTGCCTATCCCTATTTCGGGGGTGATTCTTTGGTGGAGGTTCCTTGCCTTCTAGAGAGGGACCTCCTACAGTTTCGGTCGTCGATGCCGGAGAATCCTTGTTAGAGGTGGCTGTGGCGGCTACTACTCCAGGTAGCGGAGCGAGATTGCCTGTGTGGCCGAGGCAGATGGAAGAATCTTTCCCGAGGCCAGCAGCGGGCATGACTCCTGCCACGTCAGTGAGCGCGTCTGGCGAGATTCTGGCCGATGAACTTCGACCACGTCTTGGTGGAGGCCTGACAGAACTCTCGGCGATGTCGGTCGGCCCACCTCCTTCTCCAGGCATGACGATTCGCATTGCGTCATTAAGACGTGGTTTAGCTATATTGACTGCAGATGCGTCGTATATGCCGTTGGCTCTGGGTAAATGTCGTCTTTATGCCTCCCTTCAGAAAGATTGTCATCATACTGATATTGACTTTCTCGTCTTCTTCTCAGGGGATAGCGCCCACAGGGAGTATAGTGTTGAAGTGCATTCTGGTTCCGCTTGGGCTTCTGACGAGTAGGCGTTCGACTTTGATGAGGAAGTGGCTTCGGGGGCCAATACGCCCGGAGTAGCTTCGTCATCTCGAGAGGAGGATGAACACGTCGTCGTGACCTTGCCTCCTGTGAGTGTGGCGACGACTTCGACCGCCGTTACCGCACCTTTTTCGATTGCGCCATGTGTCGATACGACGGCTGTGGCCACCTCGTCTGCAATCATCCCTAGAGAGGGACTTGCTGACATTGCGGGCACTTCCGGCGTTCAGTCGGATCTTGTTCCGTTGACCGAGCAACATACCAGCCTTTTCTACACCGGTTTGAGAACGATGGTATCAATGGTGTTAGCGAAGAGTCTGGATTTTGAGCGCCTGAGGAAGACTTCTCTCGCTTCGATCGGGGTCATCAGGGAGCTCGGTGATCCCGGGGTAGTTGACGCCCTAGAGGCGGTGGTTATTGGGTTAGAGCAACCTATTAAAGAACATTTGTGGCTGACTCGGGGCCTCGATGCTGATGTTCAGGCTTGGTTTGACCTCATGACTGCGCGGCTTGCTACGAAGCTGGAAAGCCTAGACAACTCTATCCAGAAGCATAAGCTGGAGGTGGATAGGAGAAAAGTTATCGTGGAAGAGGCTCTTGCTATTGAGACGCAGTGTCGTTCTGAGCATGAAGGGAATGCAGCGAGGGTCTCCATGCTGAAGGAAGAACTCGCTCGGGCAGAAGAGTGGGCTTCCCAGTCGTTGGCGGGTCTGGAGGTAGCGTTTGGCCGACTGAGTACAGCACGACGGGAGTTGGACCGTGTAGAAGCTGCTCGCACGGGCTGTGTTCGGGCAAAGGCTGATCTGACCCTCACGGACACTCCCGAGGCACGACTGGAGCAGGCTCGTACCGACGCCTTGGTTCTTAGGAACGAGAGGATAGCTGCGCTGGAGTGGCTGATTCACAATCTGACTCATCCGCCATCATGATGTATCCTTTCCCCTTTTTGCTTGCCCAAATGTAATTCTGCCTCCCTCTCAGGAATAAATAAAGGCGACTCTTTTCTGACTTTTGTGGACCCATCATTTTGGAATATAAATGACAGGTTTTGGTGAGAGTGATATCAGAGGTAGTATGGACATGATAGACTCCTGATAAACTTCTTAGCAGGATACATCTATTCAGAGGTCATACGGACATGATAGAGCGTAACCCTACCAATTGCGTTTTGGAAGTAGTTTTGTCAGAATCGAGATCCTTGCTATGTCCCACCCGAGCAGGGGAGATTAAGCATAGTACCTTTTCAGGAATTTGCCGTTGATAAGAGCCATTAACAGGTCTCCATTAGGCTGGGCTATCCTATAGGCGCCGTTCGAGAACGTTGTCTCGATCACATAAGGGCCTTCCCACTTGGGCTGGAATTTGCCTTTACTTCTGTGGGTAAGAATCATCGGCCTTCTTACGGCTAGAACTAGCTCGCCGACCTTGAACACTCTTTCCTTCACTTTATGATTAAAAGCTTTGGAAATGCGTGCTTGGTAGAGCGCGATGCGCTGTTGAGCTTGTAGGCATTTCTCGTCTAATCCTTCAAGCTCTTGGAGCCTTAACAGGTCATTCTTTTCTCGAGTCAACTCACTAGTCACTGCTATCCTGAGCGACGGGATCTGGATTTCGATGGGAAGAACTGTCTCGCTCTCGTAGACCAGTAAAAAGGGGGTACAACCTGTAGGTGTCCGTACCGTTGTGCGGTATGCCCAGAGACATTCGCCCAGCTTCTCGTTCCAGTCTCTTTTGTTTGAAGAGACGAACTTCTTCAGGAGTTTGATAATGGTTTTGTTGAAAGCTTCCGCCAAACCATTAGCAGCTGGATAATATACCATAGAGGCAATATTATGTATTCGACTTTTATCGCAAAATCGATGAAACGCTTGGCTGATGAACTGAGGCCCATTGTCATAGATTATCCTTCGAGGAATCCCAAAGCGATAAATGACGTGGTGCTTGATGAAGCTGATCATGTCAGACGCTTTTACCTCAGCCAGAGGGATCGCCTCTGCCCATTTAGAGAAGTAATCCGTGATGGCCAGTATGAACCGGTGGCCTCTGGAGGAGGACGGGTGAATGGGACAGACGATATCCATACCCCATGCTTCGAAGGGCCAGGATACGACTGTAGGATGTAGATATTCAGACGGTTGGTGTATGAAGTCTGCATGAACCTGACAGGCTCTGCATTATCTTGCATAGCTGATCGCGTCTGTGATCATAGTGGGCCAGTATTAGCCCATTCTCCTGATACGATCCTGTAGTTTAGGACCGGGCTGATGCGCTCCGCATACGCCATCGTGAGCTTCTCGGATAATCTGCTGTGCTTCGTCGTCTGAGAGACATCTTAATAGCAGTCCGTCGTAGGTTCGACGATATAGACAGTGTGAAGATGCATCGAAATAGAAGCGTAATGATCGTCTCTTGACGGATACTGCTTCTTTGGGGTCCTCTGGCAAGATTCCGTATACGACGAAATCTATGAAGGGACTTCTCCAGTCTCTTCCGGGGGGATCTGTGCTCACAGCGTGGTTGCATTCTATGTGAAGGTTGTTCTTCACGCAGAATAAATTTCTGTTAAGAAGGATCACCGAATCTTGCCTTCTTATAGGGGTAGCTAAGTCCGCAGCTAGACTGGCCAGGGCATCAGCTTCCAGATTCTGAGATCGAGGTACATGCTCTAGGAAGAACCCTTTGAATGTCATGGCTATCTCGATTGTCGCTCGATGATAGGGGATGAGGTCTGGATTCCGGACTTCGTATATTCCTCTGACTTGATTGACGATAAGCAGAGAATCACCGAAAGCTTCCAGGGATTCGACCCCCAGCTCTTCAGCGACTTGGAGCCCGATCAACAGGGCATTGTATTCTGCCATATTGTTGGGGCATGGTTCTTTAAGAGAGTATGCCTGGTAGATGACGAGTTTATCAGGAGTGACCAGGACGATTCCTACCCCTGAAACCACGTTTCTCTGGGAACCAGTCCTGGAGGCGCCGTCAAAGAACAGTTGCCATGTGTCACTTTTTATTGTGGAATTATACTCTGCCACTTCATCGGGAATGTCTTCGTATAACTTGGAGGCCTCCGGGATCGGATAAGCAGCCAGGAAGTCGGCCAGCGCTTGACCTTTGATGGACTTCTGCGGGATGTACACCATGTCATATGGTGTTAACAGCATCGCCCAGGTTGCGAGTCAGGAATTAAGAATACTCGGCTTGCTCATCTGTACTCGAAGAGGGTTGATCCTGGAGATGATATGAATAGTCTGGCCGGTGATGTAGTGCCGCGTCTTTTGGATAGTGAACATCAGAGCCAGACATTCTTTCTCCACTGGGTTGTACCGGTGTTCGGCTCCGACCATCATCCTGCTGAGGTAGTAGATAGCCTGCTCATGCCCCACGTCGTTCTTCTGCGCTAGAAGAGCTCCTAGCGAATGATCCATTGCTCGGACGTATAACAAGAATGGTTTCCCCATGATGGGGGGCACCAGAACTGGCGGACTGGTGAGGTAGCGTTTGATCTCCCCGAATGCTTGTTGACAGGTTTCGTCCCATACGAAGGATACACCTTTCTTCATGAGGTACAAAAAAGGCTGGCATCTTCCTGAGAGGTTGGATATGAACCTCCGGATATAAGCCAGACGGCCTTGAAATCCCCGGAGTTCCCTTAGATTGCGGGGTGGTCGCATTTCTATGATGGCCTGGACTTTGTCAAGGTCTACCTGGATGCCTTTGGCGGTGATAACAAATCCCAGGAATTTGCCACTAGATACGCCCAGGAAGGACTTCGTAGGGTTCATCTTGAGTTGATGTCGGCGCATTAACTCGAATACCGTCCTTAGGTCCTGAATGTGATCATCCTTGAGACGGATCTTGACGGCTATGTCGTCTACGTAACATTCTACTATTTTACGTAAATGTTCATGGAATATGCCGCTCATAGCCCGTTGGTATGTAGCCCCGGCGTTCTTCAATCCGAAGGGCATGACCGTATAGCAATACACTCCCAACGGGGTGCGGAAGGCAGTGTGCTTCTCGTCTTCAGGATGCATCTTGATCTGATTGTATCCTGAGAACCCGTCCATGAAAGATATGCGTTCAAAATCGCAGGTGTTGTCGATCATGATGTCCGTGATGGGAAGAGGAAATTCATCCTTGGGGCAGGCCGCATTCAGATCTCGGTAATCGATGCAGATACGTACCTTCCCATTTTTCTTCATGACTGGGACAACGTTGGCGACCCAGTCGGGATATTGTTCTTCCCGGATGAACCCACAGGCTATCAGCTTTTTGACTTCAGCTTCAATGGCGTCCATCATGTCCGGTCGGAACCGGTGTTGGTGCTGCTTTACAGGCTTTGAGTCAGTCAATATGTTGAGTTTGTGAGTAGCCACCTTCGGGCCTAGGCCCGGCATGTCTCCATAATCCCATGCAAAGACGTCGACGTATTCCTTTATCAGCTGTATGATTTCTTCCTTTTTGGCTGGTGGAAGATTGTTACTGATAAATCGGCTTTGGCGAAAGCTCACCCCCAACATCGATTTGGATAACTTCGTCTTTGGTTGGAGGTTCCCTCTGTTCGAAGCAAAATTTCCACTGTGTATCCATTTGTTGAGCCCAAGAGTCATTCTCAAATGGCTCAGAACCTCGTTCCTCTGCTTCTGAGGGATCTGTCATCACCATATTTGCTGATAGTGCTTGTTCGGGAGCACTAGGCGAGTCGGGGGGTGACGAGCCATCCTTGTGACATCCGCCGAGAATGGAGGCACACATCTGCTCAGAGGTGATATGGACATGGCAGGTTTTATGGACTTAACACCACTGGCGTACTTAGAGTTAAGTACGGATGTTAGGTGTAGGTGACAGTCGATTATCAGAGGTAATATGGACATGATAATTGACGGTCGGAAGTTTATTCAGAGGTAACATGAACATGACAAACTTCTTGGGATGCAATTCTATCGGAGATGGAAGTGCGTATCTGCTCAGAGGTGATATGGACATGTCAGCTTTTATGGACTTAACATCACTGGCGTACTTAGAGTTAAGTACGGATGTTAGGTGTAGGTGACAGTCGATTATCAGAGGTAATATGGACATGATAATTGACGGTCGGAAGTTTATTCAGAGGTAACATGAACATGACAAACTTCTTGGGATGCAATTCAATCGGAGATGGAAGTGCGTATCTGCTCAGAGGTGATATGGACATGGCAGCTTTTATGGACTTAACACCACTGGCGTACTTAGAGTTAAATACGGATGTTAGGTGTAGGTGACAGTCGATTATCAGAGGTAATATGGACATGATAATTGACGGTCGGAAGTTTATTCAGAGGTAACATGAACATGACAAACTTCTTGGGATGCAATTCTATCGGAGATGGAAGTGCGTATCTGCTCATAGGTGATATGGACATGGCAGTTTTTGTGTAGGGAGCTTTGTTCAAAGATATCTTCCTTGTTTTTACACACATGAATCTTGGCGGGAGCAATTTGTTATGTAAGAATGGAAATCCAATCGGGTAAGGGCTGTCCCCTCGTTTACAGATTCAAAGTGATGACCTTGGCCTCTATCAACTCCTGAATCTTCTTTTTTAGCATATAGCACGCCTTTGTGGGGTGATGTGTGTACCGATAGAAGAGACAATAATCTGGGTCATCCACTTTGCCAGCCCTCTCAGGACGTCTGATGTTGGGTAGGTGAAGCTTGTGCTCTTTCATCAACATATCGAAGATCTCAATGATGTCGTCTTCGCTGAAGGAGAAGGTTCCTTTTGGTATTCGGGCTCGTGATGTCCGAATTTCATGGTCTCGCGAAAAGATGGTAGTTGTTGTATCATCTACGGCCCTTGAGGGGATTCTACCCCTGGCCTTGGACGTCACTTTGTCTTGTCGAGGTATGTTACCTCCGGACATGTCGCGGCTCCTGGTCATAGAGACCGATTCATCAAGAACTGTCTCTGGTTGTTCAGGACTGGACTTCGGGATTTTCGGTCTCTTGAGAGACGCGACATATCCCAACCCGAAACGAGCTCCTTGATAGCGAGAATTACTGCGCACCGGCATTCGCCTACCTTTCCCATAGTTGAGACCTTGTTTTAGTTTTAAGTCGTAACCCATATTTTGCATAATATTTAATACTTGTGGGCTGTATCTGTGGGTTTGTATTCTGCCAGATTCAGACTTGTGTGATTCTTCCTGTACGACTGGAGTGTTCCGCCTACTACCGAAGATTATCGGACGCTGATCGTCGTGGTTGGGTGGGATGATAAAGATGGAGTCTTCCTGTGGCCCACCTGTGATGACGACATCAGACGTTGACGTATCCTCCCATAAGATCTCCCCGCGTTTGATTGTTAGGGGAACTGCAGGCTGTTTATGATTCCTGCCTTCGTGTTTCTGGGTTAGATAATCCCGTAGGTCCGAAGAATTTACAGAAGAGGACGACGAATTGTTTCTTCTGTTCCTAGCAGTGGGCACGCGGAGATTGGGCACCCTGGCTTTCTCTATTCCACCTGTGTACAATAGGCTGGCCATCTGGGCGGCGGATAATCCCTGTGGCGGGGGCCTTCCCGTAATCTGAGCTCGTCCTGCGTCGTGACGTAATTTGGGGATCTACTCAGACCGACGTAAAGCTGAAGAGGTTCTTAGTCGTCCATCGGCTTCTCGCATAATATGGAGGGTAGGCAGATTGTTCTCTTGCTGGCGTAAAGGCCGAGAGGCTGAATATTCGCCTGCTTGCTTCCCCTTGCGGAGATCACCGCGCTCATCTGTTCTACCGTAGAAGTCAGATGTTGTTTCGCGCGTGGAGCGTGATCTGTTCTTCCTATTTGGCGTTGTGGCACCATCGGAAGTTTTGTCTGTACCGCACGTAGCGGGAGACTGATTCCTACGCGTAGAGTGCAGTGGATACTTCTGGGTTAGCGCAGAGGCCTTGCCCAAAGTTTTGTCTGTACCGCGCGTAGCGGGAGACTGGTTCCTACGCGTAGAGCGCAGTGGATACTTCTGGGTTAGCGCAGAGGCCTTGCCCGAAGTTTTGTCTGTACTGCGCGTAGCGGGAGACTGAATTTTACGTGCAGGGCACGGAGGGAGCGATGCTACTACCTCATTGGTCGGAGAGATCGGAGAGATCGGAGAGTCCACAGGAATGGTTGAGGATGTCTTGGGCATCCACACTTTGCGCAGCTTCCTGTTGTCTTGGACGGAGAGAGAGTGAGGGCTACCCCCGGTTCGAAGTATGTCTTCGTAAGCAGACTGGTCGAAATGAACGACTAGCATCTTCTTCACGGTTCCAATAGATACCGCATCGCGTTGAGCAATTACTTCCTCGTCAGAAGAGAAAGACGTTCCCAGCAGAGTCGCCATCTTGTTTGTGGTATTAAACGAAAGAATGAAAGTGTATTTCAATGACGGGGTTTGTGCAAAACCCGCGCCCTTTGGTTTACAAACAAACTTGTACAATATAATCCTATACGAGGATGTGGGAGTACAATTTATTTAATCTGGGTATAAATTGCTATAGGTGTCTGATCTGCGGTCGATCACTTTAGCCCTTGGACCACGCGATGTTGAAGAAGTGCCGTAGATGACAAGTAGCAGCCTCGAAGGTTGTAGGAGAGGGTGGATGCACGATGCCGTAGTCGTCGATCCCCGCTCTTTGCCTGAGCTCCGGGCTCTCTCTCTCTCTCTCTCTACTCCTCCTTGTTCGATCTTCTCCAATTGTCGACCTTGGATCTGATATTGGTATTCTTGACCAAATTTCCCGACCTTGTTCCCCATTGACAGGGGCCTCTATTTATAGAGTCTTTGGTGACAGTGACCACTCCGTTGGTGTAGCAACCGAGGAGTGGAAAGTACAATACCCTTTTACACAACGGTTAAAGTAACCAATGCCTACGTATAAATAATCTTTTGACTGAGCGGGTGACATGGGTCCAACTAAGGGGACACAACACGTACGGTTGCTACTAAGATCACGGCGTAAAAGCCACGTGGGTAGGTATCCATTGTGTAGAAGAGGTTGGTGTAGAAGCCAAATGTCCGTCACCATGGTATAGAAGCCAAGTAGGCATAAAAGTCAAACAGGCATAGAAGCCGAGTAGGCATGGAAGCCGAGCAAGCATAGAAGCCGAACAGTCGTAGAGACTGAGTGGTCGTAGAGACTGAGTGAGCACAGATCCTGAATGGGCATAGAAGCATATCGTGCCAGAATGGGCGTAGAAGCCGCTTGAGCACAGATCCTGAATGGGCGTAGAAGCCGCTGCATATCGTGCCAGAATGTGGACGCCTTAGCCGGAATTACGGCTTTTGAAGATATAACCAAATCTCTTGCAGAGATTTGCCATCATCTTATGCATTAAATGCGGAGGCGTGTTTTGAAGGTCTGCAGGCTTTCTGTGCACCCATCGCAGAGACGTGTCTTGAGAGAAACTGTCACCGCTCTGTGCAATTAGACGTGGAGACGTGCCTCGAATCCCGTACGAAGTGCAGCTTTTGACGTGGCAGGCGGTTTGTTTGCTGCGGAGCGTAAAATAGCTCATATTTGCCTGTGTAAAACAGGGCGGCGTATTCCTTTGTATGCAAAAGAGCGGTTTATGCTGAGGGGACTCCAGTAAACGACGGTTTGGTGATGTTTTACCAAATTCTCTGTATTAAATGGTGAGATCCGTCATCATACTGTGGGACGCGTCCCGAGGGGTCTGCCATCGTTTCCAGCCGTCGTCTGAGTAGCCGTGCATCACCTTTTATCTGGAGTCAGAGGTCAGATTCACTGTGTGACTTGACAGGTTCATTTCTTGGAAGATGAAGCGTTCCTCGTACGCTATAACGCTGCTTTGAGAGCGGATGAGTTTTACGCCATGGAGGCGATGAAGAACTCTATTCACGCTGGAGCGGCCTGGACGTACTGCACTTATGCGGATGGTCCTTTGAGCTTTTTTTTCACGTTGTATTTTAGCGGAGAAAACTCTGTTGTACGCCTGATAGCTCTGAAGGCCTCTGCTTATGCTGCTCTGTATCAAGAGGCTGCGTAGCTCTTCCCAGCGTATTTTTTATGCTTCTACAATGTTCTCCCACTTCCACTCAGGAATCAGAAGTGGTTGCAGTAACCATGTTGTTCTCTAATGCTTTGTCTTTACTAGCTGACATACTAGACATTAGGCTACAAAGCGAGCTATCTCTCTTTTTATCCCATGCTACCAAAAGTGCTGTCGTAAGTCATGGTACATCTTGGTGCCTCCAGGATGAATAAAATATATCAAACTATGAACTTCTGCCATCAGATCCTGTCGAATATCTCCATTGGGAACATATAGACGATTACCACATCGTAATATCCCGTCATCATGAATACGCAATCTCGTCTGCTCTCTGGCCTCTGTCCTTTCTTTCAATCTCCTGAATCTGGCGTCTGTAGGCAAAGCTACCTTGATCCTCTCTACTAGTAATAAATGTACTTACAAGTTGGCTAATGTCCCATCTGCTCCAGGTAATACCACTTCTATGCTAAGTTCTTGTAAGTCCTCCAATAATTCTCTCTGTATTGTCAAGAAATAAGCTGCTGGTTTCTGGCTTAACGCGTCTGCTACTACGTTAGCCTTGTCCGAATGATAATGTAGCTCTATCTCAAAATCCTTTATCAACTCAAGCCATCGATGTTGTCTCATATTTAGCTCCTTTTGTGTGAAGACATACTTGAGGCTTTTGTGGTCTGTATAAATCTCCACTTGTTCCCCATATAAGTAATGTCTTCATAGCTTCAGAGCAAGGACAACGGCTGCAAGCTCCAACTCATGAGTTGGATAATTCTTCCCATGTACTCGTAACTATCTAGATGCATATACGATCACCTTGCCATGTTGCATCAACACGATCCCAAGCCTTTCTCCGATTCATCACTGTAAATCATATAACCTCCTAATCCTGATGGAATAGTCAATACTGGTGTTGTGGTCAGTCGCTTCTTCAACTACTTAAAAGAGGTTTGATACTCGTCGGTCCATATAAACTCTTGATCCTTGTACGTCAAACGAGTCATAGGTACTGCTATCCTTGAGAAGTTCTCCACGAACCGTCGGTAATATCCCGCAAGTCCAAGGAAACTCCCCACTTTCGATGCTTACTTAGGGACGGGACACGTCTCGACTGATGAGATTTTCTCTGGATCAATAGAAATACCATCTCCCGTAACGACATGCCCAAGAAACGAGACTTTGTCCAAGAAAAACTCATATTTACTGAGCTTCGCATATAACTGCTGTCTCCTCAATGTCTTTAGAATAATCCACAGGTGCTTCTCGTGCTCCACGTAGCTCTTCGAATAGACAAGTATGTCATCTATGAAGACGACCACAAACTGGTCCAAATACTGGTGGAATACTCGATTCATTAAGTCCATAAAGATAGCTGGGGCATTGGTCAACCCAAATGGTATGACCAAAAACTATCTTCGAGAAAACCTTGGCTCCACTAAGCTGAATGCGGTCTTCGGAATATCCTGTTTTCGTACCTTCACTTGGTGATATTCCGACCTCAAGTCTTTCTTCGAGAATACCTTGGCTCCACTAAGCTGATCAAATAAGTCATCAATGCGTGACAATGGATATTTATTCTTTACGGTCACTGTATTTAAGGCTCTATAGTCAATGTACATACGCACTAACCCATCCTTCTTTGGTACAAACAACAATGGTGCTCCCCAAGATGATGCACTTGGTCGGATGAAACCTTTCTCCTCTAATTCTTTCAACTCTGTCTTCAGCTCATCCATCTCCTTCTTCCCCAATCTATAAACATGCGACGCTATGGGTGCTGCTCCTGGTGTTAATTCAATTAAGAATTCTACATCTCTGTCCGGGGGTAGTCCTGGCAATTCTTCTGAAAAGACATCTTGAAACTCTAAAATGATGGGGTGATAAATAACATCGTCCATTGTAAGCTGAATACCATCAAAGGCTTTTATGGATCTTCGTGCAAAATTAAGTTCTAGCTGGTCTGGTACCTTAAAAAGAATGCTTCCTCCAAAACAATCGAAGAAAGCGTGGTACTTGCTTAGCCAGTCCATTCCAAGCACAATATCAAAAGTTGGTATAGGAAGGACTAAGAGTCTGGCATTCATCTCTCTACAAGAGGTGGACAAAACGATTAGAAGGAGTACAGGAATCAAACAAGATGCAAGCATTTAAAATAGGATAGTTGAAAGGGAAGATGAGTTTTAGTCAAGCGTGGATGGGATCCTATACTCTATTCCTATACGCAGGCTTGTTCGGTACAGTAACGTAACCGAGACAATATATTCTAGACCTGCATGGGCCACCACTAAAAATATGTCACACCCCAGTCCCAAAATACGTAGGACTAGGATTACATAATACGCCAGCCGTATGTATACGAACTCTAATATATGGAAAACATACACACACGTACGCTGTATAATGAATATCAAATCCATAAGTGGTAATATACTGTCAACAAGTCACACGCAATCTATATCTCATCCACAGCACAAATAAAGAAATAAATGGGAATAAATAACTGAATCTCAAAGATGAAGTATCAAAGTATGATAGTCAAATGAAAACAAATCCACTACAAATCGACTATATAAAAACTACTAAAAGAGAGAAGAGATCAACTCTAATATAAGATAAATGTCAATAAAAGAAATAGCAACTAGAAAATCCTTCAGCTGCGCTGAATCAAAGGTACTCTGAAGATAAGACCTCCTCAGTATGCTATGAAACGTCAGGTCTGGGTCCGTACTCCTGTAGATACTCCTGCAAGTCTATACCTGGAAAGGGACCAAGTCCTCAGAGGGACATAACAAGATACATAGAAGCATGCCAATAAAGTACTGAAAATAAACATCAAATGGGTCGCCTAACCATCTATGTGAATGCAGTTTGAGAACAACTTTCTAACAAGTGGGCTATCTGGCTAATATGGGATTGGCATAATTCTCTTGGAGATTCAGGGGCCTAAAAAGCATGTCGTCTTTTGAACGCCAGAGGCCGCATGATAATATATAATATATAGTAGTCATCATGACCGCGCATCTCCGGCAGAGCATACGGGTTACACAAGGAAAGTACAAAGGAGCCCAAACGCCTTACTTGTTATTCTTCCCACCCTATGCTCTAAGCATGTCACATCCATGATACGATAATTCCTCTAATAACTGCCAGGTCTTCTAGCATGCAAAGTTTCTATCGATAGTTATCCCTATCCGTCACACGACCTATACGTACCAGTGGCCAGCCGAGTACGTAAGTCTGTATCCTACATGTGACTCACACTCGTGTAATAACTGTGTTATGTCCAATAAAACATAAATGTCTCATGATAATGGGGTGGTCTCATAAGCTAGGTCAACATACATATATATAATAAAAATAGAATACGACGCCACCGTCGTTGCACCCAAGTTATCCTTTGACGCACAGTTTATATAGCAGTTAAAATATATAAACTAAATGACAGAAATAAGATACATGCATCATATGAAATATAAATTACAGTACAATGGCAAGGTATACTTGCCTGGCAAGCAATCTGTATAGTGTAAGCGTTCAGATGTCATGTACACAGGATCAGAAACTAAGGCCTCTGAATAAATGTCTCCGGATGCTGAAATAAATATCACCAAAGTTTTAGAATCAGCGAGATAGCTAAAAAATACTACCCTTTCTTCCAATTTGGACACAGGGGCAAAACGGTAATTTTGGGTCAAAGCGGGGTCCAAATGTGGCCCACTTTGCACCGAAAAGCGTGTCAGGGGTAACGGTCTCTAAATGGGACAAACTATAGGTCAAACAAATTTTAAATGTTAATACGAACTCAACGGTATGTCCAATTTTGGATTCCGGTGAGCCGAACACAAATTTGCCTAAAAAGTCAAATGTAGGGCCCGCCAATTGGTGGCTTGGTCAACTATCTCAGAATTACGTGGAACTTGGGTCACAGGACCAGCATGATACCACGAATCCAATGGTGCAAGTTTTAACGCATTCCGACAAGCGTACACTAAATGGTACGGTATTTTACAAAAGTCACGATATGGGGTCCTTTTACGAATACAGGTTGATTCCGACGCGCACATGCATCCAAATCAGTTTTCGCGAAAGTCCATACATCTGGACATACCATGTGCGTCTTTCGGTGCAATTGGTACGCGACGGGGCGGTCCCGTTTGGCGGGACGCGCTCCGTATCGCAAATTTTGAAGATTTTGAAAACAATTTTTCATAATTTTTAACCCAATTTAATTTTGCATATAACACCAAATAAATTAATCTAATTAACAGGTAATCATCTCAATTATATGGTCTTCATATAGCAAAAAGGAAATCTAAGTTTGGATCTCTTTGGTGGGAGATACGAGTCCTTAAACATGGGTCATCTTAATAGTTTCTATAGCGTAAAAGTTGTGGTTTTTCTTCAACTTGGTCTCAATTTTTATCTAGAATTACGCGCTGTTCGAAGAAAAGTAGTATACAGAGTTAGAAGAGGGATAAGTCGTGACCATACCGGTGAAGATGTATCAGAATTTGATCGCAAGATGGAGCAGAAAACAACGCATGAACTGGGATAGGTTGCTGTCTGATTCAATCGCGGCATGCGTGGGATCTCGCGCCGGGTGAGCGGCGGTCGCGTTGGTGCTGGGCTACGGCGACGGCGGTGTCGTGTAGGTCGGCGGCGCTGGGTTGGTGTCATAGAGATTTAGGGTTAGGGTTTAGGGTTTATATGATGTTATATATATATAGATAGCGAGGGTGTATTCTGCGCGGGTTGCTGGCAGTGGGTTTCCTGGCAGCGGGGGTGATAGGGTTAGGAAGTTAGCTGCTGGTTTTAGCTTTAGGCTAATTTAATGTTTTCTAGTTTAAGGTTTTTCTTTTTCAATTCTTTTCTTTTCTTATTCTTTTTGTTTATACTATTTAATATATAAGTATATATATAAATAGGTATATATATATATTTATGGTATAAAAATTGCAGAAATGTTTTTTATTAGTACCTTCTAAATTCTATCATCCTTTTACAAAGCTTCCTACATAAAATAAAATAAGGTAAAATAATAGTTTGCTCCATGAATATCTAGCTAAATATTTACCTAGTAATTAAATCCAATAAATTTATATTTTCTAATATGCTACGAAATAATGCAATTCAATAAATAATTAATTAAATAATTAAATTATTTAAAAATTAGGGGTTTTACAATGTGCTTCCACTTCCACTCTGGAATGGATAATGGCTGAAGTAAACCTTCTGGCCTCTGCCTCTCGGCTTTCACCTGTTGGCACACTAAGCATCTGGATACAAACTGTGCCACTTTCCTCTTCATGCCATACCACCACACAATCTCTCGTATATCCCGATACATCTTGTTGGCACCTGGATGTATGGAATACTGAGAGCAATGTGCTTCCTGCAATACCTTCTCACGCAGCTCCCCACTAGGCACACACAACCTAACTCCATGCCTCAAAGATCCATCCTCAGGAATGGTGAAATCAACCTCCAATCCTGCTCTCACCTGAGCTCTGATGCTTCTCAGAGATACATCCTCATACTGGACTACCTTGATCCTGTCCATCAAACCTGAATGTATCTGCAATCCCCACATCTGCATAGCACAACCAGGAACTAACACCTCAATGCCCAAGCTCTCCAAGTCCTCCAATAAATATCGATCCTGTGTCAAGAACATAGCTACCGGATGCCTCCTCAAAGCATCGGCAACTACATTAGCTTTCCCAGGAAGATACTGCAAAGATATATCAAAATCCTTCATCAGTTCTAACCACTGATGCTGCCTCATATTCAACTCCTTCTGCGTGAAAACGTACTTCAAGCCCTTGTGGTCTGTGAAGATCTCTAAACGCTCTTCGTACAAATAATATTTTCACAACTTCAGGGCGAAGATGACTATTGCCAACTCCAAATCTGGGGTATGATAGTTCTTTTTATGAGGACGCAATTGCTTGGATGCATAGGCAATCACTTTCTTATTCTGTTGAAGAACACATCCCAAATCTTTTTCCGATGCATCACTATAAATAGTAAAACCTCCAGACCCTGATGGCAATGTCAAAATAGGAGCAGACGTCAACCTCCTCTTCAATTTTTCAAAAGCAACCTGGCAATCCTCCGTCCAAACAAACTCTACATCCTTTCGGGTGAGTCTGGTCATCGGCTCAGCAATCCTCAAAAAATTATGCAATAACTTCCTGTAGTAGCCTGCCAAACCCAAGAAACTTATGATCTCTGCTACCGAACTCAGGGTCTTCCAAGATTCCACTGCTGCGATCTTCTTCGGATCTACTAAAATACCATCACTAGTCACAACATGTCCCAAGAATTTTACCTTGTCCAGGAAAAACTCACACTTGGACAACTTTCTATATAGCTTCTCCTTTCTCAGCACATCCAACACAATCTGCAAATGCTCCTCATGCTTCTCCGGTGTCATCGAGTATATGAGTATGTCATCGATGAACATCACCACAAACTTGTCAAGGTACTGATGGAACACCTTGTTCATCAAGTTCATATATACCGCTGGTGCATTAGTCAACCCAAACGACATCACCATAAACTCGTACTGACCATACCGAGTTCTAAAAGCAGTCTTCGTATATCCTCCGGCTTCACCTTCACCTGATGGTAGCCTGATCTTAAATCTATCTTAGAAAACACCTTTGCACCACTCAACTGATCGAACATATCATCAATCCGTGGCAAAAGGTACTTATTCTTGATAGTGACATTATTCAAAGCCCTGTAATTAATGTACATGCACACCGATCCATCCTTCTTCGGTACAAACAATATCGGGGCTCCCCACGGTAAAGAACTCGATCTGATAAACCCCTTATCCTACAATTCGTCCACCTGCGTCTTCAGCTCGACCAGCTCGCTGTTGTTTACTCTACAGATATCTTGCAAAATTGGTTCTGCACCTGGCACCAAGTCTATAGAGAATTCAATATCTCGATCTGGCGACAACCCTGGCAATTCCTTAGGAAACACATCCAATAACTCTACTATCAACGGATGTGGCAACTCCTTATCTTCTACCATAGCTCCACAAATAATGCCCTTTCCCTGCTCTGCAGCTCCTCTAGCAAACTCAAACTCTGTCCCTTTCGGCGGACCAAACAAAACTCTACCTCCTCTATAATCTATACTAGCATGGTGCCTAATCAACCAATCCATCTTGAGTATAATATCGTAGCTCGGAAGTGGCATTACAAGTAGACATGCACTCAACTCTCGGCCTCCTAGAGTAACTCTCCGATCCTTGCAAATATCATTAACCAGGATAATGCCTCCCCCAGTCATGATCTTGGAAGTCCTAAGCAAAGACTCAGCTACCAAACCATGCTTCAGAGCAAAAAAAACAGATACAAAACTATGGGAAGCACCACTATCAAACAAAGCTAAAGCTGGAATGGAATCAAGAAGAATAGAACCTGCGATGACATCTCCGGTGGGTTCGTCCTCCTCGATGGTCATAGCAAACGCTCGTCCCTGACGTGTACCCCCTGCTACTGATGCTGGACATAACGCTGCTGCTGTATCGGTAGTGGTCCCCTCGGCAATACTGCAGGTGGTCTCGCCTGTGCCCTGGGAGCTGAAGCTGCTCCCTGAACTGCACGACGAGGACACTCTCTCAGCTGATGCCCTTCAGGACCACAATACAAACAAACTCCTAGCCTCCTTCTGCAAACTTCCAGATGTGGCCGGGCTTCTTGCAGAAATGGCAGAAAGATTGCTGTAACTGCCTCTGTTGCTGTGGTGCCTGGTAAAACGGTGCCCTAGTTGGAGTTTGGTGCAGCTGTAAAGGCCTAGACTGGAAATAAGGACGTTTTGCAGATACTGCACTGTTGTTGGCTCCCAGAAAAAATCTCGGTCTCTCTTGGGCTTCAAACCCAACTCCCTCTCAACCTTGCGCGCCTCTGCAAGTATCTCCGAGTATGTATCATAAAAAGACGGAATAAGGATCTTCACTTCCCAGTTTAGACCCTCACAGAAACGAATAGCCCGAACCTCCGGCTCTCTCACCAAATACTCTAAAAATTGGTTCAACTTGCCAAACTTCGCAGCATACTCCTCCACAGACATGCTTCCCTGAATGAGGCTCTCAAACTATCTCCCCAAGTTTAGCCTGTCTGCTCGAGCAAAAAACTTTTTCTTGAAGAGGTCCTTGAATACCTCCCAAGACTGTCCCGCATCAGCAATAATTTGCTCATTCCTGAACCAAGTGCGAGCAACGTCGAACAGTTAAAGTCCTACCGCCTCAACCTTCAGATCCTCAAAAAGATGGGGCACCTTCATAAGACGCTCAATGTCCTCGAGTAAATCATTAGCATAAATGATGCCCTCCGTCCCCATGAAGACCCTAGGCTCCAGCTTCTTGAAGTCCTGAATGTTGCCTACCAAAGCTGAGAAACCTGAGGAATAACTTGCTGCTGGACCGAAACTCCCCCCTCGACTACGGCACGAGCAAGCTGATGAGCACTCTCGAAATAGTGTAAACATCTATGTCGCCTTTGCTGGCACAGAAGGTGGAGGTGGAAGCCCCTCAGATACAGCTGGCACAGTCCTCTGAGTAGGTGGTGGACCTCTGAAAGCAGCTGACACTCCAATCACTGGAGAAGTGACTGGTGCAGGCCCTCGGGATGTCGCAGACCTCTCAAAAACTGCTCTCCCCTGCTGCGATCTAGTCTTAGGCGGCATCCTGAGACAAAGCAAAAGAAAGAATCAATATGGTATAAGATGTAAGACACTCAAGGAAAGGACAGATTAAAAGATCAAATATCAATATCAAAGAAGAATAGTTGAATGAATCAAAAGAATTTCCTAGCTATGATTGAGTATTCTCAGCCTATAGCCTATGTCCTATATCCTAATTCAGGCTCATAATAGTACTCAATTCAGAGCACCACAATGAATCACACTAATTGCGACCTCGAGGACCTGCATGGGCCACCACTAAAAATGTGTCATTATCTGCACCCGATGTAAGGTTACAAGTCAGGAACAATGCCCAGCCTACGCCATAGAATCGACGGTAGAACGCTGTCTGGGTAATCTATCTAGCAATATAATGAACCACCAACAATAACAATATACTCAATCACAGATCTAAGATAGAACGAGCATGAATCAGATAAAGAATAGAATAGTCACATATAACTCATAAGTCTGAAATAATACATCAATGAGTCTGAAAGAAATACTAATAAATAGTTGGAGACAAATCCAGTACAAGAATACTAAGAAGCTACTAAATTTGGGTCATCTGTCTCAGTTGGGATAAGTCCCTCCTGAGCCAGGGTCTCTGACTCTAAACCCACAATATCCTGAGGTCCATAATGTATAGGGTACCAGTCCTCAGTGTTATCTGGGAAAAATATATCCAGTCAGGAAAGGAGCAGAGTACATCTCTAACAGCAGTTCTAATCAATGATAAAAACTATATAACAGTAAATAGATGTAAATATACAAGATGCACAATAGATACAATAAGATATAAATAATAAGAAAATACTGGAGTAATTACAATAATGAGCAATATGTCAATGAACAAGAATACTAATGATCAAGTGTGTGAGTACTAGCTTTAACATGTGATCGGCTTGGGAATATGATACAAGATATATGGCCTGGCTAATCATACGTGCGGTGTATGATTAACACTATACAAGATACAAGATGGGCACGATCACATATCTATACTACATACTCCCCACCCCGACTGGTATAATAGACCCAACAATGGTACGCTATGACACAGGATTCTCTAGGAAGGTAGCAAGTCTCCCCGAGAATCAGTATATGTACATGTGCAAGATAATCAATGAACCAAGGCTTGCACAAGATACACCATATAACCAGGAATAATATCTCATGACGAGATCCGAATATACCAAAACCATATAACCATCGTGTCAAGGAAACATGAATATCTACACTAGATACAATGAACATAGAGTATATCATAAACGAGAAACTATCAGAGAATATACTCGCCTGAAGTCCAATGAACAATCTCATAGATGTCTGACATGGTGCCTCGAAGACCTAGATATGGAATACAACATCAATACAAGGTTTCAGAAGAAAATAAGTTAAGCTAGTCAACTTCTAGGTCAACAAATCAACTCTAAGTCAAAAGTCAAACTAAGTCAACTCTAAGGTCAACTATGATCAAACTATGGTCAACTAACTATTTCTAGGTTATAAAAGTCTAACACAAAGATATTGGGTTCAAATACTAAAGTCTAGGTCATAAACTACATCTTAGGGTACTAGGATACCGTATCTCTGGATACGTAAAACAATAGGGAAAATATCACGTATTAATATCAAATAATTTATTTATTATATAAATTCTAATTACAAACATTAAATAGATACCTTGGTTTTGAACCAACTTGGTATCTCAACACTAAACTATAATATTGATACCCAAACCCAATACCTTGGGCATCCCCAATTACCTTGGTACTTACCTAGGTTTCTCAAGGTAATACCCACTACTTACTTATGCTAACTACCCTTAAATACAATATATGCTACACTAATTATAATACATATAGTATACTATAATACAAGTAGCAATTAGTAACATATTTACATATATATTAATTACCATATATATATAAATATACCTATATATATATATATATATATGGTAATTAATATACGCTAAAACCTTGACTGTTGTCACTGAAAACCGTGGTTCTGCTGATACTCTGCTGATTTAATGACAGATTCCTGCAGTCATTGCTAACTGTTATCGCTATAGGGCTACTGCTCCTGTTAATGCTGTTGTTGCTACTTTTCAGCGACGCTTGTTGTCGTTGTTGCTCATGCGACTGCTGCTGTGCTGTTGGCATTTCTGATGCTGTCGCGATGCTCCTGCTGTCGCCAAAGCCCCTGTCCGCTGTCACTAATATATATATATATATATATATATATATATATATATATATATATATATAATATATATATAATATATATATAATACATATATATAACCCATATAATATCTATACAATATGCATATAATACTATAATAACTATACATACACCCATACATAGTAATATGTACAAAATACTACATCGTAATATACACACATACATAGTAATATATTCATAACAACATACGTATATATAAACATATAAACCAAATAAAACATATATTATATGATTAGAAACACATCTAATTATCTATTAACATATACATATCTATATATATACTACAATATATATATAAATGTAGAAGAATAGTTACATACAATATATACACATATAGAATATACATAGGTACATACGTCTAAGACTCAACATTACATAAATATATACACATAATATTATATATATATATATATATATATATACATACATGTATAATTATACTTCTCCAGGAAATAGGAACACAAGAGAATTAAATCTACAATTAATTGCATACACATGGAACGTATCACTCCGTATCCCACTAGATCTAGTATACGCATGCGATACGAGTCCACCACACATTCAAACATACTCCAAAGGATACGAACAAGTCATATATATTATTTATGAACAATACGAAGAGTCAAATATAATTCTACGTATCCGTGTCAAAATGTGACATGTTCAAAGTCCCGTATTGGAGAAAAATCCCCAAATCAAAACGTATCACCAAATTGTTGGGATACGACCTGCACGTACACAATTTTGGACATAAAACTAGCCCCAAACACACAAGCACATGCCAAATTGATCTATAGGACTAATTAACACACACAACAAATGTTAATCTCAGAATTTCCCCAAAATTGACACAAAAAGTACCATAACTTTCTCAATAGGCCTCCTATGAACACAAAACCAAATCCTATGGGTAGCCTATGCATATGGGTTGATTTCTCACGGTTAAATCTCAGATTTAGAATCTAAATCAAGGAAAAAAACTAAATTGTACCTATTGGGAGATGGATTCCCATTGAAACCTCCAAATGTGATGAAATTGGCCTCCAACTTGTAGATCCTTGCTCCTCTTTGTAGATCCTTGCTTCCTCCTTCTAGATCCTTGCTCCACTAGCCTCCAATGGTGATTTGAGAAGGAATTGGGATAAAATTTGGTAGGGAAATGAAGTAAAAATGAAGGAATTTGGTTGAAAGAGATCTAGTTGGCAAATGAAAAGAGGAGAGAGAAACTATTTCTCCCCTCTTTAATTGGCCGGCCCCCTCTACCCCTTCCTCAAGATACTATGTAATGTCTATTATACCCCTTGGAGCCTCTCATGAAGAAATAATTAAGGAAGGAAGCTTCTATTCTAAAGGTTTAATTAATTTAATCCATCTTTTAATCAATGGCCTTTCTAATTGGGCTGAAATCTAACAATTAATACATGTTGGTCCATGAGTCTAAACTAAACTAGTTAGGTCCACTAAAACAAGTCAAAAATAAATAACTAACACCTAACAACAATTAAATAATACAATAAATAATTATTTATCATGCACAATATTTAATTAATTATAAAATTACTAAAATACCCTTTCCTAGAAAATATGGTAGTGACAGGCGGTGGTTGGAGTTGATGAAGGACTTCGATATTTTCTTGCAGTATCATCCATGGAAGGCCAACGTAGTCGCTGATGCCTTGAGCAGGTATCCAGTGGCTATTTACTTGATGAGGGACAGACATTTATTGGTCGATCTTGATAGCTTGGGTATTGAATTTGTTAGTTCCTGGAGTTGTGGCACATATATGGGGACTTCAAGTACAGTCATAGTTGATGGACCGAATTAGAGCCGCACAGTTTGAGGATGAGTCTCTGAGGAGCATCAGAGCGCAGGTCTAGATGAGATTAGCAGAGGACTTCATTATTGCAGAGGATGGATCATTGCGGTACGGTACCAGATGGTGTATGCCGAGTGGAGCGTTGTGCGAGGAGGTTCTTCAAAAGGCGCATCGATCTCAGTACTCTATGCATCCAGGTGACAACAAGATGTATAAAGACATGAGAGAGCATGTTTGGTGGTATGGTATGAAGCGAGAGGTGGCTAGCTTCGTATCCAGATATTTTGTATGCCAACAGGTAAAGGTAGAGAGACAGAGACTAGGTGGATTGCTTCAGCCTTTATCTATTCTAGAGTGGAAGTGGGAGCATGTGATGATGGACTTTGTTTTGGGGCTTTCGTATTCTCTAGGAGGAAGAGACGCGATTTGGGTCATCGTAGATAGGTTGACCAAATTGGCCCACTTTCTGCCATTCAAAGTTGGTACATCTACGGAGAAGATCGCAGAGATGTATGTATAGCAGATAGTCAGATTACATGGATTTCCTGTGAGCATCATCTCGGATCGGGATAGTCGCTTCACGTCCCACTTGTGGAGGAGTTTGCATCCTAGCTTGGGCACCTAGCTCAAGTTTAGTACCGCATACCACTCCAGACTGACGGAAAGTCAGAGAGGACTATCCAGACTCTCGAGGATATGCTATACACTTGTGTTTTGGACTTTGGGAGATCTTGGGAGGATCACCTTCACTTAGTAGAGTTTACTTATAACAACAGCTACCAGGCCAGTATCGAGATGTCACCATTTGAGGCATTGTATGGACGGAGATGCCGTACTCCATTATCTTGGAAAGATATTGGTGAGAGAGACTTATTGGGACCGAAGATGATTATGGATGCAGATGAGAAGGTAATGCTTATCAGAGATAAACTTCAACTGGAGCAAGACAGACAACGGCATTGGGCCGATAGCCATCGGAGACTGTTGGAGTTTGAGGTATAGATTTTTTTATTGTTGCTCGTGATTGCTTTTTTTTTATATAGAGTGCTAAGGCTGTGTTTTATTCTTGGTTGGCGATCGAGTATTATTGAGGATTTCTCCGACACGGGGCATAATTCACTTTGGTGGAGGCGGAAAGCTTAGTCCACGGTACATCGGACCCTTCGGTGTTGTTGAGAGGGTCGGTGTAGTGGCCTACAGACAAGACTTGCCGTCTGCACTAGAGGAAGTGTATAATATATTCCATATGTTGCAACTGAGACGGTAAGTGGTAGATCCATGCCATGTATTGGATCACTCGGAGATCGGAGTTGGTCCTACTCTCAGTTATCTAGAACAACCCATGGAAATTATGGATCACAGGAAGAAAGTACTGTGGAACCAGACGATTCATTCAGTACGTGTTGCGTAGAGGTATCACTCGCCAGGGGAGTCTACCTGGGGGCGAGTGGCCGAGATGTGCGAGCGATATCCTTATATGTTTAACCGGTGAGGTAAAATTCTTTCTTGCTTGTTGCGATTGCCTTTTGTAGATAGTTTTTTCCTTAAATTTCGAGGACAAAATTTTTCTAAGGTGGGTAGGATTGTCACCAACACTTTTCAAATAGGGGTAATTTAGTATTTTGGCCTAGTTATTTTTTTAGGAATTAAATATTATTTAGTGTGCTATATAATTATTTGGTGCTTTTTATTATTTATTTATAATTATTAGGCTAGCTTAGTTTATTAGACTTGACACTTGTGAACCTAATTAGACTTGTCATGACAACTAGTAAACCCAACATGGACTAGGCCCATTAAACCCTTTTCTCTAATTAATTAAGGAGTTTAGACTAATTTGCATTAGTGTAGAGGCTCCCCATTTTAGCCCTCATTAATTATTCTTCATAATGAATCATTACGGGACAAATTGGACAATACAAGGTTGCTTGGAGAAGGGGAAAGTGGCCGGCCCCTATAGGGAAGTCTTCTCTGTCTCTCTCTCTTCTCTTCATTTACTACTTCATTTTGAGATCCCTAATTCATAGATCCCCAATTCTCTCATTCCTCCATCAATTTATCATTAATTTATTTGAATTTTTCTCTCACTTTCACCATTAGAAGAGCTTTGGAGCTTGGAGAAGCAAGGAGCACAAGAAGGAGGAGCATTGGTAGAGAGATCATGTCCGGATCGTGGCTACTTGAGTTTTTATTGGAAATCCATCTCCCAATTGGTAATTTTTGAATTTCTCTTCATTGTAGCTTCTAAATTATGTATTTGACCCTTAAGAATCATCCCATGGCTTAGGATTATCTATAGGAAGAAGTTTTAGGCTCTTTAGTTATGTATTATAATTTATACATGATAATTTGTCCAAATAGGAAGAATTATGAGGTTGACACATCAATTGTGTGTCACGAGACCAATTAGATTTAATTAGACTTAGATCGGGATAGTGGGACTAGGTACGTGTCCATAATTGGATACGAGTAGGCTGTATCATAATACGATATGATACGGTGTGATACGGGGCTCATTTTGGTTGATTCTTGCAATTCCTCTTCAATTCCTATTGTATCTAATTACTTTAGTTATTATTATATATAATTAATGTGTATTATTGTTAATCATTGAGAATTGATGAGTTTTGGTGTTTGAGTTGAGGAGTACCATGAGTATCTCAATAAAACCATAGGTGTTTGATTATTAGACATTAGTGTACGTATATATAGACATATAGTGTAGGTATGTCTTATATATATTTAGATGTACATAAATATGCATATCAGTGTGTGTTGTGTGTGTCTTAATTATTTGAGTGTGAATGTGTAAATTGTGAGGATGATTGCATAGGCAGACATGGGTCATTAGCTGTGGAAGTGCTCGACCTGTCACAGGGAACTGAGGCATTGTAATGTGAAGTTGGATTGTTTGTTTCAGTAATTGGGAGAGTGGGATATTACATCAGTTAATAGGAAGAAGTGTGAGGTATGACTGAATGATAGATGGGTGAGTTTACTTTGATATTGTGAAGGGAATTGACAATGATACTTGTGTGTTTGTGGTGTTAGTGAGGACTGAAAGTTCACTGAGGATTTTAGGCAGTACATTGGTGTCAGGCTCCACTTTCGAGTGATTGCTTGTGGGTGAATCTGAGTGTTGAGGATTTGATGTTCAAGGGTGAGTTAAGGCATAGCAGCAATTACAGTTGCAAATAAGAAACCAATTGCAGCAGTAGCAAGGTACTGCAGTGTTCCTGCACTCAGTGTGCAGTAGTAATTTAGGGATTAAGGTATCCTGGATGTTGGGGATCGGGTAAATAAGTAGAAGGAGGATTAATAGGTAACTGGCAGTGGGGTATATTATAGGTGTTTAGTGTCACTGCAGGTATGGACTACTCGAGTAGTGGCAATTGTAGCAGCAGTGAGTTTTGTGGGGAGAGTTTAGGTTGGAGTATGAAGAACTTGGTCTTGAGTTGGGGTAATGTTCAGTTAGTAAGGGAATAAGGTAAGTATTATAGCATACCCGCAGCGAGTTTTGGGTGATCTTGAGACATGTATCAAGGATACATGTTGTTGTCAGCAACAACAACTGTATGTTAGAGAGTTCAGGCACATAAAAGTGCATGGGTATATACATTGTGTGTTAGTGAGGTATGACCATGACTTTAGTATTAGTTAAAGTCGTTAGTTAGTTAGTTAGTTAGTTAGTTATACTAATTAGTATGTATCTATATAAATATTGGTGTTAGTGATTAAGATGTCAAGACTAGAGTAGTAGATATCAAGTGTAGGTAAGGGTAATGTCTAATATTGAGTATCTTGAGGGAATTGGTATGAATGAATATCAATGGCATTAGTGAAGTTCCATCTGCTAACTTTAGCCAAGTTGGTATCAGTGAGAAGCTAGGTTCAATTAGTATATAAGTAGTACTAGTATTAGATAATAGCCACTAGGTATATATATATATATATATATATATATATATATATATATATATATATATATATATATATATATATATATATATATATATATATGACTTAAAAACCCAACCACGACCTAGAATATCTCAATATTAGCTTGTATAACCTTAAACAAACTAGTATAGCTTAGTATTAACTAGTATACTCTAAGTTTGACCTAGAAATGGCCTAGAAAGCATGTTTCGACTCATTTAGCTTATTTATTACCTCTTTACACCAAATTGACATGATATTCATCTATAGGGTTGTGTGACACTAGCTCGGACATCGATTTACCCTTTTTGCTTAAGACCAGAGGTGGGTACATCTCTATGTTAGTTTTTAATTCATGATAGTGTATATATCGCATATTATAGAAATGTATACTTGATTCCGACACAGTGGTTACACAGACTGGTACTATATGGATCCTGTCAGGAGATGTTATCTTCTACCATGTTCAGAGGGTACTCTTTCACATATATTTTATCGTATGTATCAGGTATTGATTATCGTATACTTTGTGTTCATACACTGCTCGTGTTTAGTGTGCCCATATTCGTGTTCGTAACGTGTCATGATTGGATCTATAAGTATTAGTTGGGGATGGGGGAGTAGGAGTTGGTTATGTGATTAAGTCCAAGTGTATTCGGGTACATGTCGATTATGTATCACATGTGTAATTGAGTTACCATATTGTATTCGAGTTCAACCCAAATCGATCACAAAATAAACTTGTACTCTATGGCACAGTAGCTAGTTTCATCTATTTTGATTACTTGCAGTTATTCATATCGCATGTTCTTTATTCCAGTATATTAGTTGTTCACTCTAGTTTATTCCATTTCTTATGACTAGTTTTCTATATTCTTTTCTATTATCTGTTATATATGCTTTATTATGTATTTAAAACTGCTTTCAGAGGTATGTACTTCGCTCCAATCTTGACTGGATATATTTTTTAGATGATTGGCTTGTGAATCAGTGTCCCACATATTACAAGCCGCACGATGGCGAGCCATTAGAGGATTCTCTCCTAGAGCACGAGGACATAGTGCCTATGACCGAGGAGGCCTAGTTTTATATTTTGGACCTTGTATTGGTCTCATTCTAGATTCATGGCATGTATATATATTATTTTGGACTTGCAGATGTATTATGACTCTTATTTCCTCTCTTTTATTCCCTATCGTACTTTCATCCTCCTTTAGTTTTATTTTGTGATTGAGTATTGTTTACCATTATCATATACTATATTGTTCCTCTGTTGGGAGTTGAGATAACATTGACAGGTACCATATGTATATTGTATGAGATATTTAGATAGTATGGTTGATCCCAATAATGTTCTACCGCCGATGCTGCGGCGTAGTCTGGGAGTTGTTCACTACTCGTGCCCTTATTTCGGGTACGGGTCATGATAAATACGCAAATATGGATACCATCTCAATACTCTTAACAAAGAAGATAGTTAGAGGATTACCAGAGATCACTTTCAAGAAAGATATGGTATATGCTGAATGTAAAATAAATAAACAAACAAAATCTTTATTTAAATCTATCAACGTTGTAAGTACTTCGAGACCTTGATAGTTACTTCATATGAATTTATTTGGACCTAGTAGAGTCGCTAGTCTTGGTAGAAAGCTCTACACTTTTATATTAATAATTTTTCTAGATATACATGGGATTTTTTTTATCAAACAAAGGTGATGCTCTTTCTGAATTTGAAATATTTTGCAAAAATGTGCAAAACAAAAAAAGGCTTTATGATTAGTTGAATATGAAGTGATCATGGTGGCAAATTCAAAAATTTTGATTTCAAAAACTTTTATGATTCTAATGGATTTTATCATGAGTTCTCAACAAAATGGCATTGTGGAGCAAAAAAATAGATCTTTTGGCGATATGGCTAGAGTCTTGTTAAATAAATTCAACCTTCCAAAATACTTTTGGACAGAAGCTATAAATATAGCCTGCTATGTTTTCAATACGATTTTAATTCGACTTATATCGAAAAAGACTCCCTATGAACTTTGGTTTGGTAGAACTCCTACTATTTCTTACTTTAAACTATTTGGATAACGTTGTTTTATCTTGAACACCAGATAACATAGGTAAGTTAGATGACAAAGCTAACGAAGGTATATTTCTTGGTTATGTTGCTAAAAGTAAAGGTTATAGAGTTTTCAATAAACGTTCATTAACGGTTGAAGAATCTATATAAGCATTACTTTTGAGGAGTTTAACAGTCATGTACCAAGTGATAGTGATGATGAAGATATCAGAACTAAATTCAAAAAAGAACCAACCCTTGATGATACAACTCGTACAAGCTGGAAAGTTTACCAAAGAAGATGATATTCATGTCCAATCATCAAGAAGACTTGGTAATTGGTAATGTATCAAAAGAAATAAGTACTTGTTCTACATTCAAAATATTGTTGCCAATGTAGCTTTTATTTCTCAAATAGAGCCTAAGAATGTTAATAAAGTATTTACTGATGAATTTTGGATTAATGTTATGCAAAAGGAATTAAAATAATTTGAAATAAATTAAGTTTGGGAACTTGTTCCTAAACCTAATAATTATTTGGTGATTGGCACTAAATGGGTATTCCGAAATAAACTTAGTGAGGATGGACAAGTCACACATAACAAAGTACATCTCGTAGCTTAAGGTTATAGACAAGAAGAAGGCGTTAACTATAATGAGAATTATGCTCCTATTTTTAGAATAGAATCCATTCACATGATTTGTTCTTTTTTAAATTTTTATAATTTGAAATTATTTCAAATAGATTTTAAAAGTGTTTTTCTAAACATTTTTATAAAAGAAGAAGTTTTTGTTGAACAACCCCTGGTTTGGAAGATTTTTAATTTTCTAATCACGTTTTCAAGCTAAAGAAAGCACTGTATGGACTCAAACAGGTCCCTCGTGCTCGGTATGAGCGCCTCAGTTCTTTCTTACTTGGAAAAGGTTTTTCAAATAAAAAAGTTGACACAACTCTATTTTATAAAAGCACATGATAAAATTCTATTGTTAGTGCAGATTTATGTTGATGATATCATATTTGGTTCTACTGATAATACTCTTTGTTGCTAAGTGTATATGTAGAAGCATAAAAAATTATGCAGGCTGCATAAAGGTCATGCCCCCTCAAAAAGAATAACCAAGCCGCAGAGAAGCCATATGCGGCCTAATTAACCAAGAATCTAGAAGCCACATAATAGACTACAGGCGGCCTGATCGACAACAGAGCATATGGGCCACATAAGACCCTCCTGACATAGCATTCGATGTCTGTCAGGCTCTCTGACACATCACTCATCATCTTGAGATACTTCAAGACTAGTGAAGACGGCAGCTCAGAAAAAGACAAAAAATTATATCAACTTATTGATAGCCTCGTCCGACGCGCCACTCCACGTGCTAATGTGGCTACATACCTATGCGACCTCATCATCATGCGGCCAGAGTGTCTATCCGACCAAGGCCAAATGAGAGCACGCATGTGGTTACATGCCCATGCGACCAGAGTGTCCATCCGACCAAGGCGAAATAAGAGCACGCATGCGGTTACCAAACCCATGCGGCCTCACTATCATGCAGCCAAGGTGTTCGACCAAGGCCAGACGAGAGCATGTATGCGATCACAATGCCGTATGGCCAGAGTGTCCATTCGACCAAGGCTAAGCTAGAGCCTATATGTAGCCACGATGCTATGCGGCCATGATATTATGCGTCTCTCGATTTACAGGATCTTTTCTTTTAAAACCGAAGAAGATTTCTCGCACGATTAGTGCTGACTACGTGTCCAGCTGACCAACTCACGCACAAAACGGGTTAAAAATAATCCCGAGATCTCATCAACATCGTATATTAACCAAGACCACGTGGCAGTCTACCCATGACATACAGCTACTGTTGCAACCGTATTCTGTTGAAGGAGCCCCCTGCGGCCACCAAACAAGAGCATATGCGGCACCTATAGCCATCAGCATAATGGATATAAATAGGAGCAACTTGGACATCCTAAAGGCTATCTTTTTCTGCTTCAGAGAGAAACCATACCCTACCAGAAAGTTACCTATGTGCACACAAGCTCAAGAGAGAGAGAGAGAGAGAGAAGAGAAGAAAGTATCCTCATTCCCTCGTAAGACCGTCAACGGAGTAAAGGAGCCACCAAAGTGCTCGATCTCCATCGCCATACTACCCAGATTACATATTGTATATAGATCTTCTGCTTAGGAATTCCTTGTACGTTTGTTTATTATTGAACAAAAGTGTACTTAAACTCACTTGTAATGGCAAACAAGATGGAGACTCTGCTGGGGACTTTCTTCTCCTCTGATTAGAAGATAGTGACGCAGTCTGACACGGCCAAACTAGGATCCATCAAGAGGATGCTGGTGGTGCGCTTCAACCAACAAGGGTTCAAGGAAATGCTCTCAGGGGACAGCGCGAGTCCTTCTCTAAGGGTAGAAAAGCCTAAGAAGACTAGCAAGCCATGGGTTGCAAAGGCCGTTGAGACTCACCCAACATCGGAGCATGCGCTCCTCGTCTCTCTCTCTGCCCCTAGGACTGGACATTATGTGTCCTCCTCTCATGCGGCAACCTCTTCTGACAAGCATCAGGGGATCTGTAGGACATGGGTTACAAAGGTCGCTGTACCTCACCCAACTATGGAGCATGCGCTCCCCGTCTCTCTCTGTTGTAGGGACCGTACATTATGTGTCCACTTCCCATGCGACAGTCTCTTATGACAAGGAAAGTGCTCAACACTTAAACTCTAGCAAACAAAAATGCTATGATGCAAGAAGTTCGGGTGTTGAGGCATGTTCCATGCAACCAGAATTGAAGCCGCAGAAGTCGGTAGCCACAGAAAAAAGTCCACATGCAGCACTGATGGTCGATTGCAGGCAAATATTCATAAGCGGCCAGGACAGCCGCAGAAGTTTCGCCTTCAACCGAATTTTACGCAGTGCTGACTACATCCGCCTTGCTGAAAAATGACAAGACGTAAACTTGGACTCTTTCTACTATGCACTAGCGCTTGCTGGGAAGAAGATGTCTAGGGCAATACGAGCTTGCCAAGCTCAAGCAATTGCTCATTCGATCGACCACCAGCAGGTGCTGCTTACTATGCGTGCCCCTGATAAAAAGTCATACAAAACTGGCCCATACGTCCAGCCCGTAGTGGCATTTAGACATAGTCGGTCCAAAGGGTTATCCGTTGGCAACTTGAAGACAGTTCTTGTATGAAGCCCAGGTCAGGAAGCAAAATCAGGACCTACGCACCCATGTGCTTGGTCTACCCTAAACCATAAGAAAGGAGCAAAGGTGAGTCAGCCTTCGCTTGACTTGCTCGACGTGATCAATCACAAGCACAAAGCAAGGAAAACAACTTTATCGTTGAGGTATGGTAACATGGCCAGCGAGCCTGCCATAGGATAGAAATTACTAGGTCTCATCCCCATTGATTATATTTTTGAACTTCCTTCGTGTTACTTCTAAATATCTATATCCTGTTTGTTTAATCCCGTACTCTTTCTAATGAAGTCCTATCTCTTGCAGCAAGATGAACTTGCGCAGTGGACGAGGAGCACCCAGTACCGCGGTGCCCGGCAACACCACTCAAAGAGAGGAGGTACCCCAAGGGCAACCACCGCTACAGACCCCGCTGATACATTGGCACGAGACTTCTCAGGACGATCCTACCCCGCAGCCCGAGGGACAGACTTCCCAGACGATACCCATGCAGCATTTTGAGGGACAGACTTCAGGAGCTTCACCGATACCACAGACCGAGAGGCTAACATCTGAAGAGACACCTACCGCACAGCCAGAGGTCCCTTTACCCCCACCTCCACCTTAACCATCCCATATGCCACCATCAGATAGACAGCCACATATGCTTCAGTTCTTCCAGACGATGATGCAAGCACAGTGGCATCAGACAGAGACGTTGAGACAGAGTTTGATGGCAGTACTAGAGAGGACACCTATTACAGCACCAGCACCAACACCTCCACCATCTCAGACAGGTGGCACTGTTAGATGGTTCCGACAAATAGGACCAGATACTTTCTCAAGCAACGAGACTGTAGAGCAGATCTCCGATTGGGTCGCCAATACCGAGATGCTACTAGAGGTTTCGCAACTGCATCCCGACCTTTGGATGACCGCAGTGAGGGCACAACTAAAAGGCAACGCCCATCACTGGTGGGATTCTATTGAGCACATTGTAGGCAAGAACCAGACTTGGGAGCAATTTTTAGAATACTTCAATGCAAAGTATTTTCCAGCCACAGTTAGGAATGCCCTGTACTCCCAATTTCTACATCTAGAACAAGGGAATATGACTGTGGACGCATACGACTCAGAGTTTAGCCGTCTTAGCAGATTTGGTGCTGTCTTGATACCCAACGATCTGGAGAAGGCTCAGAGATTCCATCACGGCCTTACTTTTGAGCTGTAGAGGTATACCACCACACAGGTGAGGATCTCTTATGAGGAGGTTCTTGCAAAGGCGAGGATCCAGGAGGCCATTGTCAAAGGAGCAAGACGTTCTAGCACGATTATACCAGCCAGAGCCTAGCCCAAAGCAGGAGGACCGATCCGTCATCCCGGAGTGCAGACACAGCAGAGGATAGCACATACCCGCAAAAAGAGCTTCCGACTTGCTACCACTGTGGTAAGAGAGGACATTTCGAAAAGGACTACCAAAGGAGATTGGGGATATGCATAATTTGTAGAGCAAACCAGCACCAAGCCCGAGACTGCCCACAGCGCAGAAATGCAGCACCCCAGACAGGACAGAGCCAGCAGCACTAGTTTCGAGGATACTACCCCCACCAGGAGGCCAGCGTCCACCCGCACCCAGAGAATTTCAGAGGGGACCACCTTGGGGCCCATAACAGGCACAGTTTGATCAAGCCCAACAGCAGACCGGAGGGCAGAGGCACGGACAGGCCTTTCCATTAGCAGCTACTGAGGAGGAAATAGAAGGGGAAGCGATCACAGGTACCATTTTAGTTGCATCATTACCTATGACTGCATTATTTGATTCTGGTGCTACGTTATCATTTATATCTAGTAGATTTATGGCCATGCATAGGGTAGCAACTTCCCCTTTACCTAAGAGTCGGAAGATTCTTACCGGAGGAGGTATCGTGCCGGTTACCAGCACTATCAGAACGTATTCGGTAGTCGTATGTTATAGAGAGATAAGAGCGTAATTCTTGGTATTGCCTATGTCATACTTTAATTTTATGCTAGGCATGAACTGGTTAAGCCAGTATAACGCCGTACTGAATTGCCGAAAAGGTTGCATCACTTTTAGATCGCCAGATCAGCCGGAGTTTGAGTACATGCGAGGGACCGTCGAAAAAGGAGTAGGACAGATAGTTGGAGCTTACATGGCTACGGAGATGGTATCCCTACCAATAGTTGCAAAATTTAAGGATATTTTTTCCAAAGAATTGTCAGGTTTACCGCCAGATAGAGACATAGAGTTCACCATTGAGCTAGTACCCGGAGCAGCACCGGTATCTTCTAATGTGTATCGATTGGCGAAGAAGGAGTTAGATGAGCTGAAGCTACAATTAGAGGAGTTGCAGAGCAAGGGATTTATCCGTCCTAGTGCATCATCCTGGGGAGCACCAGTGTTGTTTGTACCTAAGAAGGATGGAATAGTTCATATGTGCATTGATTACAGAGCCCTTAATGCTTTGACTATCAAGAAAAAGTACCCCCTACCGCGAATCGATAATTTGTTCGACCAGTTGACAGGGACAGTAGTATTCATAAAGATCGACTTGAGATCGGGTTATCATCAAGTAAAGATGCGAAGAGAAGACATTCAAAAGACAGCCTTCAGGACTCGATATGGACACTACGAGTTCTTAGTGATGCCTTTTGGACTGACGAATGCACCTGCTGTATTTATGAACTTGATGAAAAGAGTCTTCCATCAATACTTAGACCAGTTCGTTGTAGTCTTCATCGACGACATTTTGGTGTATTCGAAGAGCCACGAGAAGCACTTGAGACTAGTGTTAGAGACGCTGAGGAGAGAGAGGCTTTATGCCAAGCTGAGCAAGTGCGAGTTTCTTTTAGATCGTGCCACTTTCCTTGGACACGTTATCTTAGAAGATGGCATTTCAGTAGATTCGGCAAAGATTTCATTCGTAGAGACATGGCCAACCCCTACCAATGTCTCAGAGGTAAGAAGTTTCCTAGGACTTGTCGGATATTACCGGAGGTTCGTGGAGAACTTCGTGAAGATTGCAGAGCCGATGATCCTTCAGACCCGTAAGGAGCAGGAGTTCACTTGGACAGAGGAGTGCCAGAAATTATTCGACGAGCTGAAGAAGCGTTTAACTACAGCACCTATCTTGACCATACCTTCTGGACCCGGAGGATTCGTGATCTACAGTGATGCATCTGGGAAAGGATTAGGATGTGTCTTAATGCAGCATGGAAAGGTTGTGGCTTACGCCTCTAGGCAGTTGAGGACACATGAGAAGAACTATCCAACCCATGACTTGGAGCTTGCAGCAGTGATCTTTGCCTTGAAGCTTTGGAGGCACTACTTGTAAACACCCTATTTTTCAGAATAATTTTAATACAATTTTTCCCCAAATTTTTCGGTATTTTTTGGACGAAGAAGCAAGGTAATTGTAAGCTGAGGATTTTTAAATACAGTTTAATAATGTTAAAATATTATGGAAATAATATTTTATGGTATAAAATAGAAAACCGGATATGGGATATTTTTTTGTGAATTTATTGGACTCCGGAGTAGCATTTTAAGTCCTAAAAACTATTGGCTTATTAAACCAAACCAAACCCAAATCTGAACCGAACCCCAATCTGGCTGAACCAACCGCATATTGGGTCGGGTCATGTCGGATCCGAGCCAAACCCGACCAGGACCCAAAACCTAATTGGAACCCTAGCCTCCGCCGGATTTACTGTGCACAGCCTATAAATTCCTACCTCGACATCCGTGCCCGGCCCTCAAAAAACCCTAGCCGCCGTGCCGTCATCTTCCTCCGACCTCGCCTGAGCCCTAGGCTGCCCTCGACGACTCTTTTCCCCTCCGCACGAGCGCCGCCACTCGATCCCCCACCTCAAACCCTAACGGCAGCTCATCTCCGTCGTTCCCCCTTTGCTCGACGGCCGTTCCCCCTTTACTCGACGCCGCCGTCCCTTGTGCTCGACTCCGCCGCCGAGCTGACCTAGCCGTACACCTCCCATCCCGAATGACGCCGACCCCCTGTCGCCGAGTCCAGCACGACCCTGACTCCCCTCAACCCTCAACCCTCGACCCGCCGCCAGGCCGTCCGACGTCGACTTCCACCGCTGCTCGACTCCTCGAGCCTCGCCGACCCAGCACCGACCTCATCCGCCGTGTCCACCGAACACAGCGACTCAGCCAGGACACAGTTCGAGTCAGACACAGCGAACAGTATCCACGAATGCGTGAAAACTTAGATTCACGGAGCCCTATTCAGGTACCGTTTTCTCCCTCATTGTAATTCTATTTTTGATTCTGTCAGTTATGTCGCGTAAACTGTATGACCGTCTCGGTGCCCGTGCAACCCGCTCGGTGCATCGCGTCCTGTGGTGATCGCAAACCGCGATCCAAAAACAGGAAGAACAATGCCCTGTTTTACCCCGGAACTGAGTACGCCCCGCCAAACGGGACGACTTGGTCGCACGCGGTCTTTACCAAAATATGCGCGTCGTTGATACGGACGTGTGGAATTTCGCAGAAGTCCATTCGGATGTGCATGCACATCGGAATCAACGCGTATCCGTCGACACCGTCCCGTATTCGTCTATTCTGGAACATGCTGTAACTTTGTGTACCCATGTCGGATCGAGACAAAACTTGCGCCATCGGACTCATAGCAATACGCTGGTCCTGTGACCCAAGTTTGGTCTGTTTCTGAAAACGTTGACAAAATTGCGTATCGTGGGCCCCACAGGCTCCACTTGATGGGCGAATTTATGATCGGCTCATCGGAATCTAATTCTGGAAGTTCCGTTTGGTTCGTATCATCGTTCCTGACTTATAGATACTGAGTTTGAGGAATTTGGAGACCTTTGATCGTGACACATTTTTCGGTGCAAAGTGGCCCACAAATGGACCCCGCTTTTGCTCGAAAATGTCATTTTTGCCATTGTGTCCAAATTGGACTTAAGGACAGGCGTTTCTAGCTATTTGACATATTCTGAGATGGTTGGTGATATTTATTACAGCTTTTGGAGGAGTACCCACAGGATCCGCTGATACCGTGATGACTGTTGATATTCAAACATCAGGCAAGTGTACCTTGCCAAACTCTGCAGTATTGTTACATATTTTCCTTGATTCATTTATATTGCTGTGTATGCTTGACCTAGGACCGAGTGACTTACTTAGCGTCCGATTATTAGTCGGGTGCCAACACCGTACGCGGTGTTGTGTATTGTCATCTAGAGATGGACATTCGTGACACTTTATGTTCTCGTACTTGTCTTACCAAGTACACTTTGACCCAGAACACTTGGCACTATTTATGAGACAGGATATTCCTGAGATATTCATGGTGATTCTGTATAGGATACAGGACTTGATAGAGATACTATATTCATAGATACTTTATGACTTGTTGCATTAGCTATGATCCCACTTGACATGGACATGAGGCATTATGGTCATGATATGCGTGGTTACATTGGGTGAGGAGAGACACACAGGCTACAGGCTATTTCATATATATATCTACTACTATTGTGAGGCCGTAGACTCTCGTAGCAGAGCTAGGCACATTACGTGTTATTACCGCTACCGGCTCCCCGACACAGAGCTTGTAGTGGCTCAGCCTGAGTACTCGTGATGCTCTCATCTTGCATTTCACATAGATGGTTACATACTTACCCTATTTATTTAATTTACTTTCTGCACTGTATTTATTTTGGCTTGTATTTTCTGTACCTTGCTATGTCCCCTGAGGACCTGGATCCAGATTATGTCCCCAGGATTTGCAAATGAGATCTATCCCGAGGTATACGGGACCGGAGCAGAAGTAGATACAGGATCTGTACCGCCATCCGAGGATGAGGTGTTAGCTGAAGACTTTTCCTGAGCATCCATGTTTCATGCTTAGTATTTAATTATTTCAGTCATTTATATTCTGGTATGTTGAACCATTGTATTAGATTTTATCGGGTTGTTCCCCGAAGCACTTTGTTGAGACTAGTTGATGATTTACATTCCTTATTTATTCTGTGGGTCATATTTTATATCTTGTGTGGATGAGATTAGTTGTTCCATATTGTCGTAGATTTTTTTTACAGCTTAAGTATGTCCTGATGGATCCATTAAATTGGGTTGTCCATCGGTGCGTGTTGCTAGCCATTACCACGTATCTAGTCCCTCGGTATTTTGGGACTGGGGCATGACATAGTTTTTGTGGTGGCCCATGCAGGTCTACGACTAAACTGTTCGATTTCAACTTAGGGACTGAATAAACCTGCCCTAAGGATAGGATAAATTATAGGATCTCATCCATTATTTAAACTATTATTGAATTTTATGTCGAACTCGAAATTGTTACTTGATTTGCATCATGTTTGATTCCTCTGAGCGTTCTTACAGTTTATCTTTTGGTTGCAGAGTAATGGATCCCAGGAACGGAGACGAGATTCCTTTGGATACGCCACACAACGCTGTGGTTACTTATATAGACAGAGTGACTCCAGAGAATGGAGGACAAACATAGCAGAGCGATCAGACCGGCCAGCCTAATCCAAGGTTCCGGAGAGATGACATCCGACCTCCACCACAGTTCACTCCACAGATGCCAGTTTTCCCGCTCGGATAAGCCATGGACGGGCAATAGATGTTCCAGATGATGTATGCCATGATGCAAGCCCAGCAACGGATTTAGCAAGAGGCACATCGACAGGAAGCAGAGTATCTGAGAACCAGCCTGGTATCTGCATTGGAACAGGCAAATCCACCAGCGAGGCGATCAGCGATGGGATCTATCACCGATTTTCGTCATCTCAAGCCTCGTATATTTTCTGGTAAAGAAGGGCCAACAGAAGTTCATGAATGGCTCAGGAACATTCAGCACCAGTTGGAAGCAGCTGAACTTCCGAGAGAGAAGTGGATGACTACAGTCAGAATGCAGTTAACTAAAAATGGATATCACTGGTGGTTAACAGAAGAGAGGAGGCTCGGACAGGACCGAGCAACTTGGGAAGAGTTCTCCAGACTCTTCCAAGAGATGTATATTCCAGCAGTTGCACGGTCAGAGCTCAGAGACCAGTTCAACCGCCTTATCCAAGGCAATATGCCAGTGGAAGAATACAACGCAGAATTTATTCGCCTAAGTCATTTTGCCCCAACCTTGATCTCGATAGAGGAAGAGAAAGCTGAGAATTTCTTTGACGGACTAAAGTTCGAGCTCCAGAGATTGATTTGATCGGTCGCACCTACATCTTATACCGATGTCCTTGCAGCAGCACGACGCATGGAGCACGTCACTAGAAGGGTGTCGAATCTGAAGAGGCCAAACACATCAGCACTATCCAAGTCAGCACCTGAAGATTCTGCAAAATGATTCCAGAGGAGTATACCAGAGAGAGCAGCACACAGGGCCATATCTCTTCCTACCTGTCACCACTGCGGCAAGGTAGGACACATTGAGAGAGAGTGCAGGCGTAAGTTGGGACTATGCCTGCTTTGCGGATCAAACCAGCATCTATCCAGAGATTGCACTAAACATAGAGAGGGAGCACCGAGACTAGCCTTGCCTGCACCACGACCAGCTTATCCAGCAGTAGGAGCACAGCAGACAGGAGCCGGAGGAGTTAGACTACCAGCTATAGGGGGCTACCAGCAGAGACCACCACTGGCACCACAGGCAGCTCTATTTCAGCAGACTCAGCAGCAGCAGAGAGGTCCAGCTCATGGACTAGGACAGGCATTCCCATTAGCTGTTGAGGAGGAGGCTACTACAGGCGAAGTCATCGTAGGTACTATTTTAGTAGCTTCACTACCAGCTGTAGCTTTATTTGATTCTGGAGTATCGCATTCATTTATAGCATCTAGCTTTGTAGCAACCCATAGAGTTGCTACCGCACCCCTTCCGAAGATGAAAAGAATTCTTACGGGAGGTAGAATTATTTTGGTTAGTGACGTCTGTAGATCATGTTCTGTAGTAGTCTATGGGAGAAAAATTCAAGCTCAATTTCTGATATTTTCTATGCCGGATTATGATATTGTACTTGGTATGGACTGGTTAAGTCAGTACCATGCGACTCTTGATTGCCGACTTGGGCGTGTTATATTTAGACCGCCGGGACATCCAGAATTTGAGTTTCTTCGAGGAGCAGTAGAGCAAGGAGTTTAGCCTACTCTTAGGGTACTATCTGAAGAAAGGGAGACAGGTTACCCAAGAGTCATATTAGAATTTGTGGATGTATTTCCTGATGATCTTCCAGGTTTACCGCCTGATCGGGAAATAGAATTCATAATAGACTTAACTCCAGGAGCAGAGCCTATCACTTCATCAATATATCGGCTAGCACCTAAGGAGTTAGTGGAGTTGAAAGAACAGGTTGATGATCTTCTGGAGAAGGGTTTCATTCGGCCCAGTGTTTCGCCTTGTGGAGCACCCATATTATTTGTGTCGAAGAAGGATGGAACAGTACGGTTATGCATTGACTACAGGACACTAAATGCTGTGACCATCAAGAACAGGTATCCCTTACCACGCATTGATGATCTATTCGATCAATTGAGTGGTGCTAGGGTATTCTCGAAGATTGACCTTAGATCTGGCTACCATCAGATCAAAGAAAGGAAGAAGGACATACCGAAGACAGCTTTCAGGACCAAGTATGGACATTATGAGTTCTTGGAAATGCCATTTGGTTTAACCAACGCGCCAGCAGTATTTATGAGTTTGATGAACAGAGTCTTTCATCAGTTCTTGGATAAATTTGTGGTTGTATTCATTGAAGACATTCTAATATATTCTAAGAGCCACGAAGAGCACGAGGAGCATCTCAGAATTATGTTAGAGACCTTGAGACAGGAAAAGTTATATGCCAAACTCAGTAAGTGTGAGTTTTGTATGGATAAAGTCTTTCTTGGGATATATTATTTCAGGAGAAGGACTTTCAGCTGATCCAGAGAAAGTTGCTGCCATAGAGACTTGGCCTACACCCACATCAGTTGCAGAGGTGAGAAGTTTTCTCGGACTTACGGGATATTATCGAAGGTTTGTAAAAAAATTCTCAAGGATTGCAGAACCGATGACGAAGCTGACACGTATAGACCAGGAGTTTATATAGTCAGAAGACTGCCAGAAGGCCTTCGAAGAATTGAAGAGAAGATTAACAACAACACCTGTCTTGACTCTTCCTTCAGGGTCAAGAGGTTTTGTTGTTTACAGTGATGCGTCTGGCAGTGGACTAGGATGTGTTTTGATGCAACATGGCAAAGTTATTGCTTATGCATCGAGACAGTTGAAGGTCCACGAGAAGAACTACCCAACACACGATCTGGAGTTAGCAGCAGTTATATTTGCATTGAAGATTTGGAGGCACTACCTATATGGGGAGAAGGTAGACATCTTTACAGATCATAAGAGTCTGAAGTATGTATATACTCAGAAGGAGATCAACATGAGGCAGAGACGTTGGCTGGAATTGATGGTAGACTTTGATATAGATCTGCAATATCATCCGGGAAAGGCGAATGTCGTAGCAGACGCACTCAGCAGAAAGCCTATGGCTTATTTCTTGACGATGCAGCCCGAGTTATTGAGAGATCTACAGAAGCTTCAGATAGAGGTTGTTTTACCAGGACAGAGTGGCTTGCTGGCTAATCTTGAAGTTAAGTCATCACTTGTGGAGAGGATTAAAGAGGCATTGCCCACCGATGCTAGATTTCGAAGACTCAAAGAGAGGACAGAAGCAGGCATGCAGACAAGACTTCGCATACACGAAGACGGGATATTGAGGTTTAGAAATCGCCAGTATGTTCCAAATAGAGAATTGAGACAGGAGTTAATGACTGAAGCACATAGCTCCACGTACTATATTCACCGAGGAGGAACCAAGATGTACCGAGACTTGAGACAGTATTACTGGTGGCATGGAATAAAAAAGGAGATTGCAAGATTTGTGGCCAAATGCTTAGTCTGCCAACAAGTAAAGGACGAGCATCAGAGGACTGCAGGTATGTTACAGCCACTTCCTATACCAGAATGGAAGTAGGAACATATTACGATAGATTTTGTCACAGGATTTCCAAGGAGCCCCAGCGAAAGAGATGCGGTATGGGTTATCGTGGATCGACTCACTAAATCGGCATATTTCTTGCCATTTAGAGTTGGACAGTCCATAGAGGTACTAGCCGACATGTATATGCGATAAATCGTAAGATTACATGGAGTGCCGGTTAGTATTGTATCGGATCAAGATTCGAGATTTATATCTTATTTCTGGCAAAGCATGCAAGAGAGTCTGGGCAGCAGACTCAAATTCAGCACAGCCTACCATCCACAGACAGATGGTCAATCGGAGCGCACGATTCAGATCTTTGAGGATATGTTACGATCGTGTATGCTAGACTTTGGAGGATCTTGGGAAGATCATTTGCACTTGGTGGAGTTCTCCTACAATAACAGTTATCAGGCCAGCATTCAGATGGCACCATTCGAAGCTTTATACGGAAGGAAGTACAGATCACCTATATGTTGGAGTGACGTTGGTGAACGTCAAATACTGGGTCCAGAATTAGTAACACAGACAGTGGAGAAGGTGAAACAGATTCAGAATCATCTACGAGCAGCTCATAAAAGACAGAAGTAGTGGGCTGATACACACAGACGTCCCCTAGAGTTTAAAGAAGGAGAGCACGTATTCTTGAGGATTTCGCCCACTCGAGGTACTATTAGATTCGGGAGCAGAGGCAAGTTGAGCCCAAGGTATATTGGGCCATTTGATATTCTAGAGCGCGTTGGTGAGGTGGCTTATCGTCTTGCATTACCTCCATCCTTAGAGGGAGTGCATGACGTATTCCACGTCTCACAGCTGAGAAGGTACGTGACCGACCCAAGTCACGTAGTCGATCAATCAGAGATCGCAGTGGGCCCTAGCTTGAGATATGAAGAACAACCAGTTGGCATCCTCGACGTCAGTGAGAAGACATTGCGGGAACAAACAATCAGACTGGTTCATGTAGCTTGGAAACATCATTCTCCTAGCGAATCGACTTGGGAACGAGAAGATATTATGCGCCAGCGTTACCCCCACTTATTCCCGGAGGCAGTTATCACCTAAGCACTCTTGTAATTTTTATAGTTCTCTTTTAGTAGCTTATTCTTTGATTGCGAGGAAGCAATCCTATTAAGGAGGGTAGATTGTAAACACCCTATTTTTCAGAATAATTTTAATACAATTTTTCCCCAAATTTTTCGGTATTTTCTGGATGAAGAAATAAGGTAATTGTGAGCTAAGGATTTTTAAATACAGTTTAATGATGTTAAAATATTATAAAAATAATATTTTATGGTGTAAAATGGAAAATCGGATATGGGGTATTTTTTGTGCATTTATTGGACTCCGGAGTAGCATTTTAAGCCCTAAAAACTATTGGCTTATTAAACCGAACCAAACCCAAATCTGAACCGAACCCCAATCTGGCTGAACAAACCGCATATTGGGTCGGGTCGGGTTAGGTCGGATCCGAGCCAAACCTGACCCGGACCTGATACCCAATTGGAACCCTAGCCTCCGCCGGATTTACTGTGCACAGCCTATAAATTCCTACCTCGACATCCGTGCCCGGCCCTCAAAAAACCCTAGCCGCTGCGCCATCATCTTCCTCCGACCTCGCCTGAGACCTAGGCTGCCCTCGACGACTCTTTCCCCCTCCGTGCGAGCGCCGCCACTCGATCCCCCGCCTCAGACCCCAACGACAGCTCATCTCCGTCGTTCCCCCTTTGCTCGACGGCCATTCCCCCTTTGCTCGATGCCGTCGTTCCCTGTGCTTGACTCCGCCGCCGAGCCGACCTAGCCGTGCTCCTCCCATCCCGAACGACGCCGACCCACTGCCGTCGAGTCCAGCACGACCCCGACTCCCCTAAACCCTCAACCCTCAACCCTCGACCCGTCGCCAGGCCGTCCGACGTCGACTTCCACCGTCGCTCGACTCCTCGAGCATCGCCGACCCAGCACCGACCTCATTCGCCGTGTCCAACGATCACAGCGACTCAGCCAGGACACAGTTCGAGTCGGACACAGCGAACAGTACCCACGGACGCGTGAAAACTCAGATTCACGGAGCCCTATTCAGGTACCGTTTTCTCCCTTCTTGTAATTCTGTTTTTAATTCCGTCAGTTGCGTCGTGTAAATTGTATGACCCTCTCAGTGCCCGTGTAACCCGCTCGGTACATCGCGTCCTGTGGTGATCGCAAACCGCGATCCAAAAAAAAAAATAACAACGCCCTGTTTCACCCCGGAACTGAGTACGTTCCACCAAACGGGACGAATTGGTCGCACGCGGTCTTTACCGAAACATGCGCATCGTTGATACGGACGTGTGGAATTTCGCAGAAGTCGATTCGGATGTGCGTCAACACCGGAATCAACGCGTATCCGCCGACACCGTCCCATATCCGTCCATTCTGGAACATGCAGTAACCTTGTGTACACACGTCGGATCGAGGCAAAACTTACACCATCGGACTCATAGAAATACGCTGGTCCTGTGATCCAAGTTTGGTCCGATTCTGAGAACGTTGACAAAATCGCGTATCGTGGGCCCCACAAGCTCCACTTGACGGGCGATTTTGTGATCGGCTCATCAGAATCCAATTCTGGAAGTTCCGTTGGGTTCGTATCATCGTTCCTGACTTGTAGACATAGAGTTTGGGGAATTTGGAGACCTTTGACCCTGACACATTTTTCGGTGCAAAGTGGCCCACATATGGACCCCGCTTTTGCCCAGAAATGTCATTTTTGCCCTTGTGTCCAAATTGGACTTAAGGACAGGCGTTTCTAGCTATTTGCAATCTTCTGAGACGATTGGTGATGTTTATTACAGTTTTGGAGGAGTACCCACAGGATCCGCTGATACCGGGACGACTGTTGATATTCAAACATCAGGCAAGTGTACCTTGCCAAACTCTGCAGTATTGTTACATATTTTTCTTGATTCATTTATATTGCTGTGCATGCTTGACCCAGGACCGAGTGACTTACTTAGCATCCAATTATTAGTCGGGTGCCAACACCATACTCGGTGTTGTGTTTTGTCATCTAGAGATGGACATTCGTGACACTTTATGTTCTTGTACTTGTCTTACCAAGTACACTTCGACCCAGGACACTTGATACTATTTATGAGACAGGATCTTCATGGTGATTCTGTATAGGATACAGGACTTGACAGAGATGCTATATTCATAGATACTTTATGACTTGTTGCATTAGCTATGATCCCGCTTGACATGGACATGAGACTTTATGGTCATGATATGCGTGGTTACATTGGGTGGGGAGAGACACACAGGCTACAGACTATTTCATATATATATCTACTACTATTGTGAGGCCGTAGACTCTCGTAGCAGAGCTAGGCACATTACGTGTTATTACCGCTACCGGCTCCCCGACACAAAGCTTGTAGTGTCTCAGCCTGAGTACTCGTGATGCTCTCATCTTGCATTTCACATAGATGGTTACATACTTACCCTATTTATTTTATTTACTTTCTGTACTGCATTTATTTTGGCTTATATTTTTTGTACCTTGCTATGTCCCCTGAGGACCTGGATCTGGATTATGTCCCCAGGATTTGCAGACAAGATCTATCCCGAGGTATACGGGACCGGAGCAGAAGCAGATACAGGAGCTGTACCGCCATCCGGACGAGGTGTTAGCTGAAGACTTTTCCTGAGCATCCATGTTTCATGCTCAGTATTTATTTATTTCAGTCATTTATATTCTGGTCTGTTGAACCATTGTATTAGATTTTATCGGGTTGTTCCCCGAAGCACTTTGTTGAGACTAGCTGATGATTTACATTCCTTATTTATTCTGTGGGTCATATTTTATATCTTGTGTGGATGAGATTAGTTGTGCCATATTATCGTAGATTTTTTTTACAGCTTAAGTATGCCCTGATGGATCCATTAAATTGGGTTGTCCATCGGTGCGTGCTGCTAGCCATTGCCATGTGTCTAGTCCCTCGGTATTTTGGGACTGGGGCATGACACTAATTATATGGAGAAAGAGTGAAGATATTTACTAACCACAAAAGCTTAAAGTATGTCTACCCCCAGAAGGACCTTAACCATCGACAAAGATATTGGCTCGAGGTAATGACAGACTTTGAGATCGAGCTACAGTACCACCCGGAAAAGGCCAACGTAGTAGCTGACGCTTTGAGCAGAAGACCCATGGCATTCTTCTTGACTAGTCAACAACATCTGTTGAGAGATCTATAGCAGATGGGTATAGAGGTCGTTATGCCCGGAGTAGATGGACAATTATCGAGTTTCCAGTAGCAATCAATATTAGTGGAGAGGATCAAGGCTGCTTTGTCGGTAGATGCCAAATTTCAGAGGCTTAGACAGAGGACAGAGGCTGGAATACAGACAGGACTGCGTATACATGAAGACGGAACCTTGAGATGTGGAGATCGTCTCTATGTTCCAAATGGTGAACTTCGTCAGGAGTTGATGACAGAGGCACACAGTTCCACCTATTCTATTCATCCAGGAGGTACGAAGATGTACAGGGACTTGAGGAAGTACTACTGGTGGCATGAAATGAAGAGAGGGATAGCCCGCTTTATGGCAAAGTGCCTGGTGTGTCAGCAAGTCAAAGATGAACATCCGAGATCTACAGGATTACTTCAACCGCTTCCGATACCAGAATGGAAATGGGAGCACATTACTATAGACTTTGTTACGGACTTTCCAAGGAGTCCTAGTGGTCGCAATACAGTATGGGCAATCGTAGATAGACTCACAAAGTCCGTCCACTTTTTACCCTTCAGAGTTGGGCAATCTACAGAGGTCTTAGCAGAGATGTACATGAGAGAGATCGTGCGACTATATGAAGTGCCAGTTAGCATCGTGTCTGACAGGGATACGAGATTTACATCTTACTTTTGGCGGAGTATGTAAGAGAGTCTCGGTACCCACCTGAAGTTTAGCATAGCGTATCACCCACAAACGGATGGCCAGTCGGAGCGCACCATTCAGACATTGGAGGACATGTTAAGGGCATGCATGCTTGATTTTGGAGGATCATGGGAGGACCATTTGCATTTGGTCAAAATTTTCTACAATAATAGCTATTAGGGGAGCATCCAGATGGCTCCCTATGAAGCATTGTATGGAAGGAAGTGTCGTTCCCCAGTATGCTGGAGCGATATAGGCGAGCGACAGATTCTCGAACCAGAGTTGGTTGTTCGTACAGTAGAGAAGGTGAAGAAGATCCAAGGAGACCTATGAGCAGCACAGTAGAGACAGAAGCATTGGGCGAATACGCATCGACGACCCTTAGAGTTCCAGGTTGGAGATCACGTATTTCTAAAGATCTCGCCTACTCGAGGGACTATCAGATTCGGAGGCAGAGGAAAGATGAGTCCGAGATACATCGGACCATTCGATGTGTTAGAACGCGTCGGAGAGGTTGCTTATAGATTAGCCTTGCCACAGACTTTGGAAGGAGTCCATGACGTCTTCAATGTATCTCAGCTGAGGAGATACATACCAGATCCGAGTCATGTACTCGACCATTCAGAGATCACAGTCGGCCCGAGCTTATCATACGAAGAGGAGCCAGTGGAGATTCTAGACAGAAGTGAGAAGGTATTGCGAGGACAGACTATTCCCCTAGTTCGTGTTGAATAGAGGCATCATGCACCAGGTGAGTCGACCTTAGAACGCAAGGTGGATATTCGCCAGCGTTATCCCCACCTCATCGAAGGCCTACGTATGTAGTAGCATTTTAAATTCAGTCATTAGTTCTTACCATACGTATGTTTTAATTTCGAGGACGAAATTCTCTAAGGAGGGTTGATTGTAAACCCCCTCGACCAATTTAGGGTTTAATTTGAATTAAATCAAGAGACTAGGATTAATTTGGTACCATTAATATTAATACGCAAATCATGTGACTTAGTACACCTTACCATTGCTTCGATGTTTGGAACGCTACGATAGTAGATACCCACAAACTAATTAAATACACATCTTCTAGACATGCCAGACTACCCATCTGACGCCTGTATAATTTTTAGATCCTCAATATTGTGCTTCATTTGAGCTGCACAATATTCGTTACATACGCCTATATTTTATTTCAATAAATTCAATATTCCTTGATTGTCCATTCCTACTTGAAATTGAGGAACAACCACAACCCAATTTCCTAGTACCCAAATTAGGGTATTAGCCTACACCAAGCCTGCTACGCCCACGACTCTTGTGTCCCACCCTAAACTTAGTTCTATAAGTCTTTAATGCATTAGGAAACACCATGTGCAATTATTTTAATTTAATTAAATTAAAGGCCATTTTTACCTCAAGCGGAACCGGACCAAACCCACATGCACCCTCTCATGTGGACCAACCCCACCCCAATGAGACCAGACAGGCCCAAGCGGAGATCAGCCCACAAATTCCCTACATATATATATATGCAATTCCTTCACTTGAAACCCTAAAATCTATCACCACCTTCGAACCCTAGCCGAGCCACCCCCTTCATCCAATCGAGCAACCATCTTCCCTCTTCCGACCTTCTAACTCCACCACCAACGTCAGGCCACCACCACCGCAGCCTAGACCACCTACACCTTCCCTCCCTCGACGCCGGACCACCCCTTACACCACCGCCTCCACCTTCACCATTATCACAACCCCCTCCATCATCAACCATCTCCCTTCACCACCATAACCAACCCGACACCCCCTTATCACCACCTCAACCACCGGCCTCCCCTGCCTGACCACCCCGTCGATCCCCCATAACCCCCCACACACGGCCGTCACCGCCGCACGCCAAAGCTGCTGCTGTCGTTGCTGTTACAGCCGTTGCTGCCGCTGCTGCTACTACTGCAGTGTTGCTGCTGCCGCTGCTGTCTTGCCGCCGGCCAACGCCGGAGCATCCTCTCGACGAGCACAGACCCTTATCCAGCCAACTAGGTAAACGCTTGGTACTCCTCTATTTTTGTATCGTGTCCATAAATGTTCGTAGTATCGTCATGTCGAGAGCCATAGTCTTGGACACGGCCTAGTTAACCCTAAACTATATAAAAAAGCATGATAACCTGCAAGAATTAGCATTTACGTAATGACAACCTTTTCCTTAATCATAAGACCTGTTGTTAGAGACATAAGATTCTTCAATAAAATTTAGACATCACCAAGTATGCTGAATATGGGAATTTAAGGACCAGAATTTTATACTAAACGTAATATAGTTTTCGTAAAACCATAAATTAGAAATTACTAGCTCCAAGCGCACGTTAATCGAGGATAGAACATGTGTACACCTTAGCTACGTGCGCGTATGGTGTTGTATTCGATCAGTTGTGAACCTGCAACAGTACCCAAGAGTAGCGACGTAATCATGTGTATATATTGCTTAGTGTCTGATGTTAGATTGCTATATTATATTGTGTGTTTAGGACCATTGGATCAGCCGGGAGACACCACAAGAGCAGGCTTTTGGCAGTCACAACTTGAGGACTCAGGCAAGATACCTTGCCATATTTATTGTTTATATTAAATGCTTCATATGTTGTATGATATCTTGTTGCTTTATTTTATATGACTGTGCGCATCCGAGATTGACTCGGTGCAGTTGACGGATGCGTCGATGGTTTAGTATACTTGACCTAGTTGCTAGTAGACTCACCCCATTGGGATGATACTGTGGTATTTTCTGAGACCTGACACTCTTACACGTATCACTGTGATAACTCATATTGGGATGCGGGTTCGCGTACTCGACTAGCTATCGGTGCGTGTGACATGCATCACGGCTAGTACGAACTCAAGGCTATTTTAATTATAGAGACTGGCATATAGATACGTGGTATGCACGTCGAGTATTCGACTAGTATATCTACATTAGGCGGGGAAGACAACTACTAGGCGTATGGGATACACCCATTAGAATTCGGGATATCCGGAGGAGCCACGTATCCGATGACTCCCTTTATGCAGGTACCCCATTCTTCGGAGCGGTATGGATGTTATATTATTCAGGTGTCCCGTTCTTTGGAGCGGTATGGATGTTACATTATTTAGGTGCCCCATTCTTCGGAGCAGTATGGACGTTATATTATGTAGATACCCCGTTCTTCGGAGCGGTATGAACGTTATGCCTACACCTACCCATACGTACCAATGTTGTCCTCACATTGCATTCACTTAGATTGTTAGCACACCTTTTATTGCATTTATTTTATTTAGAATTCATATATATGGCATGTTTCTATGTATCTTGTTACGTCCCTCTTAGGACCTGGTACCTTTCCAGATTTGGACGAGGTATATTACCCCACAGTGTACGACCCAGGATAGGAGACTAGATACGCTACAGCTGAGGAGCTAGAGGTGCTACCGTCAGAGTTTTCGTGATCAGTTGGTAGACCTTTTGCCTAGGATTGGGTGCATTATTATCTAGTCAGCCGATGTCCTAGTCATTATCTTTCACCTATCATTTCATTATTTTATTTCGTCATAGTAGTGGGTTTGTCCCCACCAGACATTTTTGGTTGTACTATGATATTTTGACACTGATGTTTATCTTCCAGCAATTATTATTAGTACATTCTTGCTGTTTATTTTTGTGGATGAGATTAGATTACCTGTTGTTGATTTATATGGGACATGTTAGTATTTTAGGACAGCGTTACACTCTTCGTTAGGATCCATTAAATTGGGATATCCTCGGAGACGTGACAGCTGGCTATTGCTACGTGGCCTGTCTATCCTCTTGAAGTCAACTATAGTGCCTGCCTCTGCTGTTGCTGCTGACCAGGATACTGCTGGGTAACTCTCTCAACTGCCTGTAATGCTATCTGGTGAGCATTCTCTATGCTCTCTCTTATCAGCTCAGTCTGCGCTTGGTGCGCCTCTGCCTGCACCCTCTGAGCCTCAGCTTGAACTCGCTGAGCTTCTGCCGTCACTTTCTGGGCATCTACCATGCCCTGGATCAGTGTAAACATCTGTGCCCCATTAGCGGACATACTTCTAGGAAACGGAGTCGGTGGTGGAGGAAGGTGCTCCGTCACAGTTGGGGCAACCCCCAGAATAGGTGTCACGACCCGCACCCGGTTTAGGGGCACGAGTGCGTGGGTACGTCCAGCCTACGCCGCAGCATCGGCGGTAGAACGCTGTCGAGGTCATGTAACTATCTAATCAAACTCACGTGAATACCCAACTCCATAAGGAGACGTGGATATCATAAAATAATGTTAGAAATACTCAATCACATAAACTAAAGCACGATGAGATATCAAGGCAAGCAAGAAATACAAGACAAGTCTAACGACAGAATAATCATACCTGCAATCATTAACTTCCAATCCTCAAGTGTGTCAGAAACCAGTCTACTAAGGTCACAGTCTGGAAAAATATTTTCCAGTCAGGAAGGAGCAAAGTACATCTCTAAATAGCAGTTCTATATTAATGATATAAACTATGTAGCAGTTCTAGATGGGAATATACCAGAAGCATGTATAGGTACGAGAAATAAAAGAAATACTAGAAATACTGTAAGTAAATGCAGGAGAAGAAACAATATGTCCATGAGCAAGAACCTATGACTAAGTGTATGAATACTAGCTTTAACATGTGATCGGCTTGGGAACTTGATCAGGCTGGTTACATGTGATTAGCTATGATTCTTGTAAGGTCAGACTAACCGTTGGTTAGCTATGATGCATGTAGAGGTCAGGCTAATCACACGTAACAGCTATGAAGCAGGTAAATGGTCAGGCCGCACCCGACGTGAGATGTGGGGTGAGCTATGATACATGTAAAGTTGGGTATGATCACATATCTACACTAAAATACTCTCCACCCCCGACTGGTATAGTAGATCCAATCATGGTACGCTATGGCACGGGATTCCCTAGGGAGGTAGCAAGTCTCACCGGAAATCATTGTCTGTACATGCACAAGATAACAAGGAAACAAGTCTTGTACAAGCTACACCATGAATAAGGAATAACATCTCATGACGAGATCCGTGTATACCAATCCGTGTAACCAACGTGTCAAGAGCATGGATATCTACACTAGATACAGTGAACATAGGAGATATCATAAATAAGAAACTAATCAGAGAATGTACTTGCCTTGGCTCCTTAGCTGTCAATACCAATGTCCTGTCCCAGAGTATCGTCTGGAGAATCCGACAGTCCTATAAACATATAATAGTATTACTTGTATCAGATGCTACACTAACACACAATAGAAATATACTGGCCTCAGGGCTATGCCAGTCATGGCTCTAGTCAACTAGGGTCATCTAGTAGGGATACGTATATAGTACACATTTACACTCAGGGTATATACCAATAAAAATGTATATAATATATATATAAGTGTCTATTAGTAATTGTACAAAATACGTATACGTGTATATACACTAATAGATGTATATAAATATATTTTTATACCAAAATACATATTTGTATATATATATCAATCAAACATTTTATATATGTATATTAACAAATCAAAGAATGTATATAATGCCACCCTCCTCAAGGTGATCCCAAATGAAATAGCAGTTAGTTCCAATGGGTTCGGAGAAGTCCCAATAGCTAGAAACTATATAAAGAAGTTCAAGATCGGAGTTCGGCACGAAAATCGAGATAATGATACCGAGTCCTCAATACATAGAGAAACCTACCGGGGTTTAGCTAAGGTTAAGATTAACAAGTTAGCTAATAAGAGAAAATGGTCGATTGTTCGTTACTAGGGTAACACCTTAATTTAATGAAAATCATCTCGAAATTATTTTGAACAATAATTACAAATAAAAGTTTATTTATAAAAATCTAGAATTTATGTAAAAGCCAATATATTTTTATTTCTATAGTAAAATTCAGTTACTAGTCCAAATAACCAATTTTGAACAAATTTATTATTGTAACTATTCCTTAATTAATAATATAAACCAGAAATTATTATTTTTACATAGTCAAAACCCTTATGTTTATTACATAAAATAAACTAATTACATAAAACTAGCTATTTACATATACTAAACTAATTACATATAAACTAATTGATTAATTAACTACTGATTAAGAATAATTAACTGATTAATAATAATTAACTGATTAATAACTTAATTAACTGATTAAGAAATAATTAACTAATCTAATTATAAATTAACTAATAAACACTAAGCAGTTCAGTCCCTGAATCGAAAGAAAGGGGGAGAGGGAAGGGAAGAGCTCACCTAGGTTTCCGGCGTCGGCGGAGGAGTCTCGCCGGGGACACGCGGGCAAGGCGGTCGAAGAGATCTTCTCGGGCGGCGGCGGAGCTCGGCTCGACGGATCTGAGGCGGCGGTGCTCGGTTCGAGGAGGCGGGGGATCTGCTCGAGGCGGCGGTGCTCGGTTCGAGGAGGCGGCCATGGCTTGACGGAGGAGGAGTCGTGTGTCGGGGTGGATCTGAGGCGGCACAATCGAGGTACCGATGTCAGATCCGGCGGATCTGAGCTCGATTGGGCGGATCGACGCAGAGTCGGACACGACGAAGCTACTGAAGACGACTATGGTGATCGGATGGAGCTCGTCGACGAATCAGCGGCCAACGACGATGGCTAAGTCAGATTTAGGGTTAGGGAAGGGTTTGCTGTGTCGGGGTGGATCGTGTCCGGGGGTGGACACGATGGATTCGATGTGCTGCGGACGTGTCCGGGTGTTGGACACAGGGTTGGGTGTACTGTGGTAGGGATGTGTCCAGATGGTGGACACGAGGATGATGTTTGCTGTGGTGGAGGTGGATGTGTCCGGGTGTGTCGGACAGAAAATCTGGTTGTAATATTGTAACCGGACACAGGAAATGAATGGATACGATAGGACACCCGGGGTCGGACCCGAGGCCAACACGGCTGACACGGTAATGCTGGACACACGAACACGAGCACACAAAAATGGTGATGGCTTGTTGGCTTATGGAAATTTGTGAGGCTAGCTAGGGTTTCTTGGGAATGGTGATAAGAGACTTAAATAGGGAGAGAGGGTGTGGGATAAAGGGTGAGGATTGGCCCAAATAATGAATGGCCCAGATTAGGTATGAATGAGTTTTCATGTGGGAAAATGAGGGTGTGAATGGGAGACGGTAAACTGGTAAATTTAATAGAAAAATATAATTTAAGAAAATGTTTTAAGAGGCTTCCAAGGCTAACTGATTCCAAATTAGCTACTAATTAATCCATATTTCAAAACCCTTGAAATTATGTAATTTAATTATTTACTATTCCAAAATGGATATAAAAATTTATTATGAAAACAACTAGTCCTTCAAAATTTTTATTAAACAAATAATTTCATAATTTCAAGCCAATAAATATTCGAAGCTATAGTATTATATTTACATTATTATTTATCTATTTATTTTATAATAAATCGACATTTAGGGAAAATGATTTTTATAAAAGATTTTAAATCACCTTCTAAAATCAAACATTGTTCGAAAATCTAATACTAAAAATTCAAGGAGAAAATAATTTATAAACTTGATATTTAAAGTAAATTAAAAATCTAATTATTTCAGAAATTTGGAAATCAGAGGTTACAAGTCTACCCACCTTAGAAAAATTTCGTCCTCAAAATTTAAGGTCCTCAATAATTGCATTTACACATTGTATTGTTTCTATCAAAATTTAAATTTCAAACCAAATAATCATGAAGTAATTCCATATTTGCTATTTTACAACCTTTCAAAAATTTTATAACATCATATTCCTGAAAATCTTCAAGTTTAAAATCAAATTCAAATTTTTCTCATATTCTCCTCCAAAATTTAAGTTTGTATCAAAATACTCAAGGATTTTAATATCCAATCCTCCAATTGAAATCCAAATCAATGCATATTTATAAAAATCGTATCCCAAAATTTAAATTTTAACCACTAATCCATCAATCATCTTACTCCTCTAACTCCAATTCAATTGATGCTTATTCAAATCTAAATTCTCCTCCCGAGAATTGAATTCGACACCATTCCATTAACGATTTTATTTCCCAAATTTTTTTTTCCTCAAATACTCAACGATGCGATACTTTCAGAATCTTCAATGCAACATTCATAATATAAAATATAAAATTTCTATCTTGCAATCAATGAGATATAATGATAATTTTCCAAATTTTCTCAAATTTTTAATAACCAATTCAGTCATATCAAGACATTTCCTAAAATTAATAAATCCTCAAATTTTGTCCTGTGAATTTCTTAATTCTCCATTCAAGTTAATGTTTATCCTCGGATTTCAATCATACCTTGATTTTCGTACAATCAATGATCCATCACCTCTGTTATAACAACCCCTTAATTCTTTATTTAAATTAATGCTCATCCATAATTTAATCCTCTTGTCTCTTTTGTCGGTCATAACCTTGTCATAGATCTTTGCTATGGTCAAAACCCTAATGATCATGGTTTAAAAAAATTCTACCTACAGCCATGCAATTTAAGAAAATATATAGGTCATGTATCTTTTGTCATGGTATTTCAGTCTCTGTTAAAGTGTACTACTAGTTATATCCTAACAAGAAAATCATGAATACGAACTACAGTATTAGGAAAATCAATCAAGAGACGGGAACATTAGGAAAAAGAAGAACCTGCTAACGTATTACTTGTAGTATCTACTATCTCTAACAAACACTTAACTCTAGCACATTCACTAACTAATTCATATTCATGTACACTGGTACCCATATCAACTAATCATTAATCCACAAGATCCATGAATATATCCGTATTGCACACACCTGTCTATTAGTACTTAAATCTGATACCAAGATTCTCTAATATAACCATGGTTCAATAATGCATCCAAGTTGATACCTCTATCTCTTTAGTACTACACTCTCTGTCGGTTCTCGTTCCTACTACAATTGTCCATACTATTCGTTCTTATCACTCAAATATACGTCAAGTGCAACACCATACTAAATACTGCTCTTTCCAATTCAACTTTAGATGGACACCCGAGTCAGTCTGCGGTGCCATCTCAATCATGCTCAAGTCATCAGATCCTTACACATGTATATCATCTACTCATATATTAATATTCATCTCTCATCTACCATAAAATTAATCCTTAAAATAATCGTCAAGGTTTAACTTCTCGAACAACTTTAAAATAAAATGCATATACCTCCTCAAAGTCAGATACTTAACATCGAAATAAAATTTAATCACTCCAAAATCTTTGTAGCCTTAACCATGTTTATTGAATTCATATTTAAAATCCTCAAAAATTTAATGACGTAACCTCAACTCCTCAATTATTCTAAAAATAAAATTTTATTTCCACCTTTTAATTTATAACTCCACAAATGTACATATCAGTGCTCACGGTCTCTGATACTCAAGGTGCACTCAATGCATCTAGTGTCTATAACTGTGTACTAAAATTGTACTACCTGAATCACTTGCACCATTATCTCCATTGATCAAAGTTATCATCACCTGTAATTTCTTTCATGATTTTCAATTTATGTCAACTGGTATATCATCTAATTATCATCATACAGGCTGCTTACTGTTATTAACGTTATTCTTGACAAATCCTCGATATAGAATCATTAGCACTCTTGGTATTATATCGCAAGCTTCATTATTGTATCATCTCCTCAAACTTATTAGAACTCATGATTAGCTGTACCTTTTATAACACTCATATTTCTTATTCTCATGGGCAAGTATATGGTTCCTCATCTCGATTATTGTGTAGGTATTTCCTTTTAACCTTTTATAGCCTGTTAAACTGGTCTGTGATACGCTTCACCATCTTCATTACCAATTTCGATATTTCTCTACTCATGACACCTTATTATAACTCCTCATGCATATAAATTTCTTTACCTTTAACACGCCCGATATCAATCATCCGATTGAACGTTATGCTCCATTAATTCTTAACACAATTCCTTGATACATAGATCACTTAATTGCAAAATCATGATTATCCAGGACGGGTAATTGGCTCTGATACTAACTCTGAAAACTATCATTGATACTTTATACTCTCCTTCTACTCACAGTCTCTAATGACACTTATCCTAGAACCATTGGTACAAGGTACTATGCTAAGGGCTAACTCTAGATTAAAGCCTACTGCTCACATGTCCAACTAGGAAACACTTATAACTCACTAACAACACTCAACCAATACTAACACTCAAGACACAACCATAATTACAAGTCACTAATTATCATACTTAACAAGGAATCCTCAAAGAATAAAAGCTCAAAGGAACTGGATTGAGGACTGAAGGTGTTTCTACTGCTAGCAACCAAAAGGACGATGGAATAAAGTCTTGGAATAACAGAAATAGTTAAGTCTTGAGATGATACTTTAAGAGCCAATTTAAGATACAACCTGATAATCATACACGTCTGTCTGAAATCACGACACTCAGAATCCTCGCCACGCCAGTAAGCATAGATGCAATAAACGATAGGTTTCATAACTAAGGTATGCAACTCTATAATCATGTCATTTAGAATCTTCGTCACGCCAACCGGTATGGCTGTGAGAGACTCTAAGTTTCATAACTATAGTATGTACATCCAAGTCAGGTTCCTACGTTCTCGTCACCACAGCTAATATGGCTGCGATAAACTCTAGGGTCCATAACCAAAGTAGACGTTTTACCTTTCTCACTGTCCTCATCAACATATGTCATTAGATGATACCATAAATTTTAGCCCGTAAAATTCATCTCGATATGAAATCAATTCAACAACGATACCAAGAATTAAATTTAACAACTGGTCAACAAGAATCAAACTCAAAAATGATACCAAGATTTTAATTTAATAACTGATCAATAAGGATCAAGTTCAATAACAACAAGCGAGAGCAGACGGGAACAAGGGGGAAGGATTTAAATTGGAATTTATAATAAGATTCTCAAGGGTCATCCCAGGAATCTCTCAAATAATTTATGATTGAGTATCCTCTCTCATCCTAGTATCCTATGTCCTATATTCTATAACAGGTACGCAGTAGTACAACTATGACGTCGCACTACTACGACATCGCACAACTAGCGAAGTCTGACCTGCATGGGCCACCACTAAAAATGTGTCATGACCCGCACCCGGTTTAGGGGCACGAGTGCGTGGGTACGTCCAGCCTACGCCGCAGCATCGGCGGTAGAACGCTGTCTAGGTCATGTAACTATCTAATCAAACTCACGTGAATACCCAACTCCATAAGGAGACGTGGATATCATAAAATAATATTAGAAATACTCAATCACATAAACTAAAGCACGATGAGATATCAAGGCAAGCAAGAAATACAAGACAAGTCTAACGACAGAATAATCATACCTGCAATCATTAACTTCCAATCCTCAAGTGTGTCAGAAACCAGTCTACTAAGGTTACAGTTTGGAAAAATATTTTCCAGTCAGGCAGGAGCAAAGTACATCTCTAAATAGCAGTTCTATATTAATGATATAAACTATGTAGCAGTTCTAGATGGGAATATACCAGAAGCATGCATAGGTATGAGAAATAAAAGAAATACTGGAAATACTGTAAGTAAATGCAGGAGAAGAAACAATATGTCATGAGCAAGAACCTATGACTAAGTGTATGAGTACTAGCTTTAACATGTGATCGGCTTGAGAACTTGATCAGGCTGGTTACATATGATTAGCTATAATTCTTGTCAGGTCAGGCTAACCGTTGGTTAGCTATGATGCATGTAGAGGTCAGGCTAATCACACGTAACAGCTATGAAGCATGTAAATAGTCAGGCCGCACCCGACGTGAGATATGGGGTGAGCTATGATGCATGTAAAGTTGGGTATGATCACATATCTACACTAAAATACTCCCCACCCCCGACTGGTATAGTAGATCCAATCATGGTACGCTATGGCACGGGATTCCCTAGGGAGGTAGCAAGTCTTCCCGGAAATCAGTGTCTGTACATGCACAAGATAACAAGGAAACAAGTCTTGTACAAGCTACACCATGAATAAGGAATAACATCTCATGACGAGATCCGTGTATACCAATCCGTGTAACCAACGTGTCAAGAGCATGGATATCTACACTAGATACAGTGAACATAGGAGATATCATAAATAAGAAACTAATCAGAGAATATACTTGCCTTGGCTCCTTAGCTGTCAATACCAATGTCCTGTCCCAGAGTATCGTTTGGAGAATCCGATAGTCCTATAAACATATAATAGTATTACTTGTATCAGATGCTACACTAACACACAATAGAAATACACTGGCCTCAGGGCTATGCCAGTCATGGCTCTAGTCAACTAGGGTCATCTAGTAGGGATACGTATATAGTACACATTTACACTCAGGGTATATACCAATAAAAACGTATATAATATATATATAAGTGTCTATTAGTAATTGTACAAAATACGTATACGTGTATATACACTAATAGATGTATATAAATATATTTTTATACCAAAATACATATTTGTATATATATATCAATCAAACATTTTATATATCTATATTAACAAATCAAAGAATGTATATAATGCCACCCTCCTCAAGGTGATCCCAAATGAAATAGCAGTTAGTTCCAATGGGTCCGGAGAAGTCCCAATAGCTAGAAACTATATAAAGAAGTTCAAGATCGGAGTACGGCACGAAAATCGAGATAATGATACCGAGTCCTCAATACATAGAGAAACCTACCGGGGTTTAGCTAAGGTTAAGATTAACAAGTTAGCTAATAAGAGAAAATGGTCGATTGTTCGTTACTAGGGTAACACCTTAATTTAATGAAAATCATCTCGAAATTATTTTGAACAATAATTACAAATAAAAGTTTATTTATAAAAATCTAGAATTTATGTAAAAGCCAATATATTTTTATTTCTATAGTAAAATTCAGTTACTAGTCCAAATAACCAATTTTGAACAAATTTATTATTGTAACTATTCCTTAATTAATAATATAAACCAGAAATTATTATTTTTACATAGTCAAAACCCTTATGTTTATTACATAAAATAAACTAATTACATAAAACTAGCTATTTACATATACTAAACTAATTACATATAAACTAATTGATTAATTAACTACTGATTAAGAATAATTAACTGATTAATAATAATTAACTGATTAATAACTTAATTAACTGATTAAGAAATAATTAACTAATCTAATTATAAATTAACTAATAAATACTAAGCAGTTCAGTCCCTGAATCGAAAGAAAGGGGGAGAGGGAAGGGAAGAGCTCACCTAGGTTTCCGGCGTCGGCGGAGGAGTCTCGCCGGGGTCACGCGGGCAAGGCGGTCGAAGCGATCGTCTCGGGCGGCGGCGGAGCTCGGCTCGACGGATCTGAGGCGGCGGTGCTCGGTTCGAGGAGGCGGCGGATCTGCTCGAGGCGGCAGTGCTCGGTTCGAGGAGGCGGCCACGGCTCGACGGAGGAGGAGTCGTGTGTCAGGGTGGATCTGAGGCGGCACAATCGAGGTACCGATGTCAGATTCGGCGGATCTGAACTCGATTGGCCGGATCGACACAGAGTCGGACACGACGGAGCTACTGAAGACGACTATGGTGATCGGATGGAGCTCGTCGACGAATCAGCGGCCAACGACGGTGGCTAAGTCAGATTTAGGGTTAGGGAAGGGTTTGCTGTGTTGGGGTGGATCATGTCCGGGGCTGGACACGATGGATTCGATGTGCTGCGGACGTGTCCGGGTGTTGGACACAGGGTTGGGTGTACTGTGGTAGGGATGTGTCCAGATGGTGGACACGAGGATGATGTTTGCTGTGGTAGAGGTGGATGTGTCCGGGTGTATCGGACACGAAAATCTGGTTGTAATGTTGTAACCGGACACAGGAAATGAATGGATACGATAGGACACCCGGGGTCGGACCCGAGGCCAACACGGCTGACACGGTAATGCTGGACACACGGACACGAGCACACAAAAATGGTGATGGCTTGTTGGCTTGTAGAAATTTGTGAGGCTAGCTAGGGTTTCTTGGGAATGGTGATGAGAGACTTAAATAGGGAGAGAGGGTGTGGGATAAAGGGTGAGGATTGGCCCAAATAATGAATGGCCCAGATTAGGTATGAATGAGTTTTCATGTGGGAAAATGAGGGTGTGAATGGGAGACGGTAAACTGGTAAATTTAATAGAAAAATATATTTTAAGAAAATGTTTTAAGAGGCTTCCAAGGCTAACTAATTCCAAATTAGCTACTAATTAATCCATATTTCAAAACCCTTGAAATTATGTAATTTATTTATTTACTATTCCAAAATGGATATGAAAATTTATTATGAAAACAACTAGTCCTTCAAAAATTTTATTAAACAAATAATTTCATAATTTCAAGCCAATAAATATTCGAAGCTATAGTATTATATTTACATTATTATGTATCTATTTATTTTATAACAAATCGACATTTAGGGAAAATGATTTTTATAAAAGATTTTAAATCACCTTCTAAAATCAAACATTGTTCAAAAATCTAATACTAAAAATTCAAGAAGAAAATAATTTATAAACTTGATATTTAAAGTAAATTAAAAATCTAATTATTTTGGAAATTTGGAAATCGGAGGTTACAATAGGTGGGAGAGGAGAAACTTCAGATGTCTGTCCGTCAGGTCAAGAGGTGGCAGACCTCTCTGAAGCTGATGGTCCCAATCCCAAGGACCTAGTCTTCGACGGCATCCTGAAGACAAACCAAAAAGAATCAATTAAGGTAATATATACGATATCATCAAGGAAGGACAGTAAAATTCTGAAGAAAATAATATTCAGAAAGAATAAGGATAACAAGATAAATAGATTCAAAATATTCCTAGTTATGATTGAGTATCCGCTCTTATCCTAGTATGCTATATCCTAGATCCTATCACTGGCTCATAGCAGTATAACTAAGTCGTTACACTACTATGACATCGCTCTAATTACGAAGCTCGACTTGCATGGGCCACCACTAAAAATGTGTCACGACCCTCACCCGATATAGGGGCACGAGTACGTGGGTACGACCAACCTACGCCGCAGCATCGGCGGTAGAACGCTAATACTATCTAATCAATCTCACACGAATATCCAACTCCATAAGGAGACACATATATCACAATATAATATAAAAATACTCAACAACATAACTAAAGCACGATAAGATATTGAAGAAAATAATCAAAATACAACACAAGTCTTAACAAAATAATCTAACTACAAACAATAACATCCAAGTCTCAATATATGCTGGAAACAAATCTGGTACCAATAATCTGCTAAAAGAAACTAACTGAATAACTAGTGATCCAGGCTAGACCTCCCGGAATCACACCAGTGCTACAAGGTCCATGGCAGCAACTACTCTCCCTGTGGTCCATAATATGTCGGACACCAGTCCTCTAAGTCACAGTCTAAAAAAATATATCCAGTCAGGATTGGAGCGAAGTACAACCCGATAACAGTTATAATTAATTGACAAGGACTATAAAAAAATAAATAGATAATGTTATATACTGAGGGAGAATAATAAATAGATACAATGACAATAGTAAAAAGAACAGTCAATATAGACAATATGGTATAGTCAGTGCATATATAAAATGAAGAAAAATAACTACAATAACATATACAGGGTAATGTAGAATATGAAACTGAAATGAAGGACTGTAACTATTCTAAGTATTTGAAATAGTAGCTTTGATATGTGATCGGCTTGGAAATATGTACAATAGCGATGTGGCCTGTCTAATCATACGTGAGGCGTATGATTAACACTAATATTATTTTACACTTGTAAGATAGGGTTATGATAACATCTCTCACTAGCAATTTCTCCGCCCCCAACTAGTACAGTGGATCCAACCATGATACGTTACGATACAAGATCAATATCTAATATATCATGTATAATGTCTAATATCAATGTCGTATACAATATCAATACGATAACCAATATAACATCTCATGACTGTAGATCCAATCTATATACTAGTCCGTGTAGCACAGTGTCAAGAATCAGATATAATATTTTTAAATTCTTGAATTATAGAAATTGTCAAATAACGAAAATTATCAGAAAATATACTTGCCTGGGGTCCTGGGCTGGCAATACCAATGTCCTGCTCCCAAAGTCTCGCAGAACAATCCAACGGTCCTATATACATAATGTAATTATATAATAGCATCAGTTGTTACTCTAGTACACACACAAACACAATTATGCTGAACTCAAAAGCTACGCTAGGGTGGTAACTGGCCAACTAGTAGGGTCAAGTGTGCGTGTCTAAATGCACATGTGTCATATTCTCGAATATCGTGCATAACAAGACAGTCAACTAACACTAACACCTATTTAAGACTCTAAATCTTATGTAACACTAACACATAGTCTAGCTAGTAGGTTAGATACACCAGGCAGTGAGTTACCAAAATACATATATATATATATATATATATATATATATATATATATATATATATATATATATATATATATATAGCACCTTAATATATAACTTAATATTAACTACTACTATATGTATATACTAATACACCTAGGTCTACACAACATATAGAAATATGTGACACCCACTACTAATAACCAAATCCCATAAAGCAAATATTAAACCTAATTATCATACACACATGCACACACACATACTAGCTATTAGGTTTACTTACATAGTGTCATGAAATCACATCTAACAAACTCCTATGAATAACATGCTAACCCTAATTACCATTTACACATGCGCATACAAAATCACTAGAGAAGGCAAGTTCCAAACATTGGCTTTAGCATGCACGTGAACGAGGAGGTATAGTCAACGTCAAGGGAGGTCATTGATTGTAGATGGTGCTCGGGCTGCTGTAAAGTCGGGAAGGGACTGTTGCTCGGCTGCTGGGGTCGTCTCCGGCGAGGTGGTCGACGGTCGACTGTGCACGGTGGTGAGGATGGTTGCTGTGGGGGAGAAAGGTCGTAGGAGAGGATGGTGAACGGTCCGGGATGAGTCAGGGTGGCTCAGTATTCGGTGAGATGATCGGGAAGATGAGTCGAGGAGGAGGGTGTCGACTGTGCTCGGTCGGTGATGGCATGGGGAAGTCGGTTGCTAGGAGGTTGCAGCCGACTGCTGCTCAAACGGGGCGGTGTCGGGGTCAACGTCGGTGATCGGGATGATGGTGGAGACGGTGGTGTAGACTCGAGGAGATGGTCGATGGTCGTCCGGCAGGATAGAGGCCGGGGGAGATGAAGAAGGGTTTGGTTTAGGGTTTGATGTTGGTGATAGTTATGAAAATACAATAAAAAAAGTGTTTATGTATGGGAAGAAAAAGGGTGATGTAAACCATAGGAATTGGGGTTGGCTTTTACATGAAGGAAATTTGAATGGCTAGGATTGAGTGAGTTTGAATGGAGGGCCAAGAAGGCTTAAGGGGGTGAGGTTTGAGTGTTGCACACTCCAAAATATGGAGAAAATGCATATGACCGATCAATAAAGAGATGAGTTATTTCTTCATGTGTTGGGTCCAATAGAAAGTGGACACCTCACTGTACTTTTGCATAAAGTCCCCAACAATTAGAAAATTACACAAAAAGTGGGATTTATGATTGAATGAAGAAAATTACCATATTTGGTGTGATGTAGTGGCTAAAAAGGGTGTGTGTGTTTAGTATAAACCTTGAGGGTGTGAGTGGGGGCTTGGCTTAGTGTTGGATCTAGTTTTGGGTTGAGTTGGGTCCTTACACCAATTTAATTAAAATTAATGTAAATGGTGTTCTTAAATTAATTGGAAGTACATATGGTTAAAATTAGGTGGGACACAAGTGTCATGGGCGTTGAAGACTCAGAATAGAATATTTTCATAATTTTGGTTGCATAAATGGGTCGAGATTGTGTCTCCAATTTTGATTGGAACGGACAAAGGTGCAAATTTGAATTTATTGGGAGTTAAAAATAAACGTCTGCGACGAATATTGTGCGACTAAAATAAAGCACAAGAGAGGGTATTTATGAGTTACACAAAGGTCAGAATGGAAGACTGGCACGTCTAGGACAAGGGTGTAAAAATTTGTTGGAAGGCAAAAGCTAGAGTAGCGCTCCAATTATATATATTGCATAGTGTTCATTAATGCATAATATATATATAAAAAAAATTTACATTAATGAACACATTTTTACACTATGCATTAATGAACACTATACAATATATATATATATATATATATATATATATATATATATATATATATATACACATATCATGCAATTATTTAAAAATAAAATAAAAATTTACACAATACTTATAATAAATAAAAATAACAAAATTATCCTTATTTTAGAATGTGGTAGTGACAACGCACTAGCTCAAAATGAATCCTACCAAATTCTTCCTAGGAGTCTCCAACAGCAAGTTTCGGGTTTTGGCATAACTTCGAAGGGTATCCACATAGGCCCTGACAAGACTAAAGCGATCCTTGAAATTGATCCACTAAAGAACCTTAGAGAACTACTTAGCCTTCAAGGAAGATTGGCATACATCAAGAGGTTTATATCAAATCTCTCTGGACGTTGTCAATAATTTACCCAGCTTATGTAGATGGGAGTCTCCTTTGTCTAGAATGAAGAATGCCAGCGCGCCTTCGATGATATCAAGGAGTATCTCATGAACCCCCCAGTACTTTTGGTACCCTTTTTGGGGAGACCCTTCTTGCTATATGTGCAGGCAATGGATCACTCCATCGACGCTCAGCTAGCCCTGACGAACGATGCAGGCCACGAATATGACATCTACTATCTAAACAGAATGATAGCCAAGACATAGCACAGGTACAACACCATAGAGAAGGAGTGCCTCGCTCTAGTCTTCGCCATTCAGAAGACCTGGCATTACATGAAAGGATAAACCGTCCACATGATCTCGCGAGTTGATCCTCTCAAGGTTCTTATGACTAAACTTGGAGTAGTTAACTTTTGCCTAGCCACAAGGGCAATACTGTTTTAACCATATGACATGGTATTCATCCCACAAAAGGCGGTCAAAGGCCAAGCATTGGCAGATTTCCTGGAAGCCCACCATGTACCAAAAACTTCGAAGCTCTACGAGGAGATCCCAAACGAGATAGCAGACTCAAACATGACCACTAGCATTGAAGTCGTTTGACGAATGTTCTTCGATGGTGGTTCAAAAATGGGTCCAAAGGCGATATTGTCGCTGGTGTCAAAATAGTACTAATTTTCTTGTATGACCTGGTCATAAATTATGCTTACTCCCTTATAGAGCCATGCTCCAATATTGTGGCAGAGTACAACGCTCTCGTCATTGGTCTCCAACTCGTTAAACAAGTGGGAATAGAAACTCTTGTTATAGACCATGTATTAGTTTGGATAACAATGGATTGTATAGACCCGCGTGAGTGTTAGACGCGCGAGAACATACGATTATAAACACATGGACAATTTTTTTCTTTATTTTTGTTATTTGTGTTCCTATGGCCTCTAAGGTCGGGTTATCTGTTTTGTGACCATGTGGCCTTAAAGGTCGGATTATTTGATCAACCTGTGGCCAATAAGGTCGGATGAGTGTTCTTTTATCCGTGGTTTACTTGCGAGCTATGGTATTTCTATTTTGTCATATTTTGCAGTTCAATGGTAGTTAGTTGTTCTCTTTCATACATGACTATTGTATTGGTTATGCCCTAGTTATTTTCCTACATGTACATGTCTATTTTAGATTCTATACTTTTAATATACTTGGCATTCATCTATGTTTCTTGTTACGTTCCACTGAGGAACTGGTCCTTTCCTTAGAGTGCAGGATTACTCGGAGTCCTGCGGATAGTCACCAATCGAGGGTACAACCACATTTGATGACTCAAATATTGCTTAGTTTATTTCTAGTATGGACATAGCTTATTTTTTTGTCTTTCTCTTTTCGTCTACTAGTAGTATATTTTTCTCCATCGAACGAGTCTTAGATTTTTGATGGAATTAATCTAATTGTATTTACATTCATCATTATCCATTATTATATTTATTTCTCGTTTGACTTATTCTGCTGATATAGCCTAGTTTTGATAGACTCTTATTATTCCTTTGAGTCTATTCGAACATATATGTAGTGGATTGCAGACCATGAAACATGTTGTTCATTCTTGATGTTTGTTCTTACATGAATAAAGATGTAATTAGACTTGCCATATTAGAAATAATACTCTATTATAGATAGCATATTCATATTTAAGTTGGGCTAGAGTCTACTTGATAAGTAGCTGGCTATTGTCACATACTCTGGTCCTACATATTTTGGGACTTGGGTGTGACAGTTTCAACCAATCACATGAAGTCTACGTGATTTTTGGATCAAAGCACGTGTATGTAAGAAGTTACAAGTCTTCAGATCAAAACTTGTGATGTACGCTATTTCACAAATAGTGGATTAACATCGAGCAAGAGTACTCGAGCCTGGACTAGTACTCCACAAGGGAAACCATGATACAATTCTCGGTGTCAGCTTATTTTCTTACTCATATTTTTTATATACTTGCTTTAGTTTTTCATATCTAACTGCATAGTTTACAAGTTGGTTATTAGGCTTAATTAACAGTGGAGATTACTGCTAAACTCTATTTATCCCCCTCGAGAGTTGCCTTCACTTAGTATCATAGTAGGTTCTCTTATATAGGCTTTATATCCTAAGAGTAAAAAACATGGCAAATGTGAAATCTATCTTCACTAGTGAAGGCCAAACCACAAACAGACCACCTCTATTTGATGGAACCAACTAAATAAACTAAAAAATATGGATGAGTTTTTATCTCAAGTCACTAGATTTTGATCTACGGTCAATTATCATAGATGGCTACAAAAAGCCACCGAGAATTTTTGTAGATTATAACTTAGTTAAAAATTCATATGACAAATACACAGATCTTGAAAAGAAATAAGTTATTCTTGATGTTAAAGTTATTAATGCCTTATTCTATATTGTAGATAGGACAGAGTTCATTGGAGTATCTAAATGTACTAGTTCGCATGAGGTCTAGAAACTTTATGAAGTGACTCATGAAGGAACCACTCAGGTGAAGGAGTCTAAGATAAGCAGGCTGACACAAGAGTATGACATTCAAAATAAAGTCAAGTGAGACCATAACTCAGATGTTCACAATATTTCTTAACATCGTCAATCCTCTATCCTCTATCGTCAAGGATTACAACAACCATGAGACGATACACAAGGTTTTTAGGGGACTTCTGAAGAACTGGAACCTAAAATCAACAAAAATTATTGAAGAAAATGATCTCACTACAATGACATTAGAAACACTCATTGGGAAGCTGATGACACATGAGTTGGACCTCAATGACCTTGAAGAATCAGCACCAAAGGAGAAGACCATAGCTTTCAAATCATACCACAAGAAGGTCTCCAACGATGAATATGAAGATGATTATTCAGAAGGTGAGAAACAAGCTCTGATGGTCATAAAGTTCTTAAGGTTTGAAAAGTTAAATAAAAAAAGAAGGGCTATCAAGAAAATAATGATGAAGATCCAGTGTATTATGGCTGAAAGAAGACATGTCATATAAAGGACTGCCCATCAGCTAAAAAGGGGAATTATTTTGAACGCCCAAGCAAAAGACAGTCTTCACAAAAATATGAAAACACAAGCATATGAGATAAAAGTGATGCAAGCGACACCAAACAAGAAGAAAATCCTCGCGATGCTGAAATTTTTTGCTTAATGGCTTTCGATTAGGTAAGTAAAAATCCTTCATATGATGATTTTACTTTTGATGATCTTTCTGATACTTTTAGTGGTCTTATTGAGGATCATAGGTAAGTTCTAGATAAATAAAAGAATGCTAAGAAGAAAACAAAAATGTATAAGCTTGAAGTTGATAGGTTATTTTTCTTGTTAAAAGAGATAAAAGAGGCTCTTTCAACTAGTGATACAGAAGACACATCACTACCAGAATAATTCAAATTAGCAACGTCTAAAAATGTCGCTAAATGGTTAAAAAATATCGCTAAATAATTTTAGCGACGTATGTAGCAACGTTTCGATGAAATCGCCTTTAAGCTAGTCGCTGACCAGAAAAATGTCACAAAACATCGCTATACCGATATTTTCTAGCGACATAAATGCGTCTCTATATTAGCGACATTTAGCGACGCAATGTTGCTAAATTAGCGATGTGTTGTGTGTCGCTATATGTCACTAAGTTTTTTCTTTTTAGCGACATTGTGCGACTCATTTAGCGACGTTATATTGACCTGGCAATACTGCCATGTCAGCAGATTTGCGACGATCAGCGACGTTTTTAGCGATATTTATAGCGACGTGTATAGAGACGTGCATAGCAACTTTTATAACGACATTTGTAGCGATGTATATAAACGTTGCTAAACGTCACTAAAAACATCGCTAAAGATATAGTAAAAAAATTTAAAAAAATGAATATTGAATTATTTCCAAACCATTCTTCCGGAAGTTTATAAATTCACAATTTATACAAATAGACCCAGAGAAACCATCCATTGAATTTGGTGGGTTCGTCGACCCCCTTCGGTTGAACGCTCAACACCGGTAAATTAACATACATTTAATATAAATAATATAGTAAACTTTGAATAAAATAAAATATTGAGATTACAAACCGAGTTAGGAGAAAATCTCGTTGTAAAGAATACTACAAATATCCACACAATAGAGTCTGAAAGCCACGTCGTAAAGAATACAAGAAATAAAGTCTGAAAGCCTCAAAAATAAAGAATATTCATAAATGACCAAATATCATAGGTCTGAAACACAAACAATCAATAAACTATCCTAACCATGACTACTGCAAAACTCCAAGAGGATGACCATTGGCGCGCATTAGGGATAAGAACAGATTATACTGCTCCCGTAAAATTGACACCGATGTCGATGGAGAAGGCAGTGACGTCGGTGGAGTATGTGTTAATGAAGGCGCACCAGGAGGACGTATCTGCTCCAACTCTGCTAGTCGATGGTTGTATAAATCCATGGTAGATAACAGTCTCATACTGCTATGAACCATTGAATCCTGCATCATCGTCAGGCTCTCACCCATGGACAGCTGTGTTGCCTGCAGCTCTATCACGCTGCATTCTGTCGACGTTCTAAGATCAGTTGTCATATCCAGGAGCTCCATGATACTGCGCTCAAGCATATCAAATCATGCGATGAGCGTCGCATCATTCGCCTGCGGTTGGGATAGGGGCTGCTCCTCCATCCTTCGTAGCAACTCGTCACGGAGAGACGCAATCTGACGGTCAACGGTCTCCTGGACTCGGGCCGACGACTACGAGGGCTGTGGGGAATACACACTTGCCGTGGAGGCCCTAGATGACTGCGTCACAACAAGGAGGCCATAGGATCCCGTACCATAGTACGTACCCCTTTGGAGACCACCAGCGAAGGTCATCCACAGCTCGTCCATCGACGGAGCTAGAGAGGGCTGTAAGGAAGTGCTAGCCTCTCCCGTTGTAGGTGCACTAGCTGTCGCCTGCTCACGCAGCCTAAGATACTCGGCCTAAAAAAGTTTGGATACTCGATAATTGCCTAAGTTATATTAAAATTAACACAAAGTAAAGTAATACTTACATAGGTCTGCGAGGCCCTCTTATCAATGAGATCCCTGCCCTTTCGATGGGTTATCAGGAAGACGATCATAATGTTTGCATCCTCACCCCTCTGTACCTATTAAAAATATATTATTTAGTACTAAAATTAAATATTTTATCTTGCTACCATTTTATCGTACTTGTATTAAAATAATATATCTGAAATAAAAAATATACCAAACGACAAAAATGTTTCTTCATCGGAATCGAGCCACCACACCACTTTGTTGTCTTCTGCCTAGCCGCCTTGGCCTTCTTAGACCTTTCCTTGTACCTCCGATCGTCGAATCTACCTCTAATCACAGTCCACTGCTCAAGCGTGATCCAACCTTGGATTGGTTTTCCTGAACGATCACGAGCCTTCTGGTCATCCAAAGCATCACGGATTAGCCTGGCGACAACGGCAGGAAATATCTCGGCCCGGTCCGGTGGATAAAAATATATTTGCTACAATAAGTAATTTAGTAAGTTATATAATATGCATAAATTAGATGATTGATATAATATACTTTTTCTTTGAAGTGCGCAAACCAGAATGCCTTCCTCTCCTCCGGAGCATCAGAGTAGTTGATCCAAGGGCCACCATAGTTGTACCTCAGAATGTGGCCCAAGCATCTCTGTACCGACGAGGGACGATATCTATGCAGAGATAATTATTTTTATCGAAAAAGTCAATATATGATGAATAAAGAAATATATGATATATATAATATAAAACTATCTAATTGACTTACTTTGTACCGTCGGCTCAAATCTTCGTCGTCGTCTCGTCCAGAGGTGCGCATAGAGGATCTAGCTGATGCTGGGATAATGTCGGATCAACCTTCACCATATGTTCATTTGTCTCTATAGTTCCATCAGCAAAAGGAACGCTGGACGAGGGAGTATTAACAGGCCTGAAACTACTTATCCCAGGAGTGCTGCCACATAACATCGTCGCAGTCGGAGATGTGACTGGTCGATATATTGGATTACTAGGCGCCGATGATCTAGAACCAATAGTAGGCCGTACCGGAGGAGCACTCCGCCTACTTCGGGACCTGTCGAACGCTCCGCGTCGTCCTGTCATACTTGATAACAACATCTGATGAATAAAGAAATACACAAATATATAGTACATTCTACAGTCAAAATATTATGCATATCTCATAGCATTAATATAATTGCACAGTAAATAACTAGTGGTGTCACAAGTCTAAATGGATAGTACATTCTGCAGTCAAAATATAATACATATCTTTGCCAAAATAGTACATTCTACAGTCAAAATATAGTACATATCTTTGGGAAAAATATTTTATTTTCAATCATCTTCAGAAATTTTATCTTGTTCGCCTTCCTCGTCCTCCTCTTCCTTCTCATCTACTTTGTCTTTATTTTCGGATAATTCTAGCTCTTCTACATTATTAGTTGTGTAATGAGTAACTTTCGTTGAGTCCACATCTATAATAATTATTACAAGAGGTAGCTCGTCCTTCTGATAAGTTATTTCGTCAACGCAAAGGTATTTCTAGCTTTAGTCTTGCATACTGCCCACCAATCCGACCTCGCTGTCCACCATCAAGGATAAGATGTGAAGTACACGAGCTGAGCCTGACTTGATAGGACAAATGGTTCGTAGCATTGATATTTATGCTTGTAGTTTATATCCACAAGACCGTGCTTGTCAATTTTCCAACCTTGATCTTGAATCTGATCGAACTATTCACACTTGAATAGCACGATCTTAGCAGGTTCTATGCCATAATTATATGTCAACTCTTTAATCTCTCGTAAGATGCCAAAGAAATGATTGCCTGGATCGATGTATTTGTAGTTCAAAGATTTGATACACAAACAACTATTTTTCGTGGAATCAAGATCTAGAAAGCTGTCTCTGATCGGAGCATTTGTTGAGTTGAACCTAAACCCATTCACATAGTAACTTGGCCATGTTTTAATGGCAGTAATTGGTCCCTTGGCTAGAGTTCTAATAGATTCAGTCTCGGGTGTTATTAGACGATCGAACTAAATACCAAAGTAGCGATAATAAGTTATTTATAGTACAAGTGCATACAGAAAAAGTAATTACCAAGCTTTTTACATATGCGCTCGACAAAGAAGGAAAATGGCATCGTATTTCTTGTTCTAGAAAATGGCATCGCATTTCTTGTTCTACTTCTTCGTCTGTTATGTAGGGTCTAACCGACCTCACCTCATCATTATATGTGCTGAAAAATAATGAAGCAACCGCTGATTAGTAGCATAATAGTAGCTTATGCTATTATATTTAGATGACGTAACATGGATGTATTAATTACTTACCCCTCTAGCTTCTCCACTTCATCCTCGTCGCAATTGAGTAATATATACAACTGAGCAGCCCTTAGCTCGCCGTCATTCAAATATCTCTTCTTCATTTTCCCCAAAGGCTTTTCGGACGCATTAAATACTTTTATTATTGCATCATTAGATTCCTGGTATCCGTCTTGTTTCGTGGAGCTCTCGTTCTATTAGTAGCAACATAAGGTTTGAAATACGTCGAGCAAAAGTTTATAATCTCCTCGAGAAAATAAGCTTCACAAATAGAGCCCTCAACCCGTGCCTTGTTTTTCACCTTTCTCTTTAGGTGATTCAGATGCCGCTCGAAGGGAAACATCCACTGATAACCAACTAGACCACCAACACGTGCCTCATAGGAAAGATAAATTGGCAAATGCTCCATAGAGTCGAAGAATCCAGGAGAAAATACCTTCTCGAGCTTGCACAGTGTTATCGCAATGTCCTTCTCTTGCTTTTCTAGACGATCGACGGACAACTTAGTAAAACAAAGATCTCTGAAGAATATGTTGAGCTCTGTCATTGGATCCTAGACGACCTGCGATAAGAATTCTCGAAATATAATCAGAATTAACCTCTCCATGAATACGTGACAATCGTGGCTCTTCATACCCACCAGTTTGTTCTTCTTGAGGTTGATGCACCTTCTCAAGTTCGACACGTAGCCGTCTGAAAATTTTAGACCATGAATCCACCTACAAAGTCTCCCTTTATCCTCTTTCTTCAGTGATAAAATTGACTTAGGCTGCTTTAAATTTCCATTCCCCTCCTCTATCAAATGTAACGCAGGATGTCTACAAATTTCTTCTAAGTCCAACCTGGCCTTCGGATTATCTTTCGTCTTCCCCTTTACCTCTATTACAGCATTAATTATATTATCAAACACATTCTTCTCGATATACATGACATCGAGGTTATCTCTGATCAGATTGGTGCTCCAATATGGCAAATTTCAAAATATACTCATCTTCATCCAGTTATGGGTGCGACCAAATCCGTTATACTTGTACCCCTTAGCAGGCTCTTCGATAGCACTTGGTAAATCTTTTACCTCTTTCCGTATCGTGTATCTGGGTCACCATGGCGGTAGATTGGCCTTTTCCACATCGCCCGCACGAAAAGCTTTCATGTTCCTCCGGTACGGATGATCCTTCGACAGAAATTGTCGATGACAATCGAAGAAGCACGGTTTGACTCCGTATTTCAAACAGAAAGCCTTAGTACAGTCCATGCAATATGGAAAAGAGAGACGACAATGGGTGCTCCATCCCGATAACATTCCATAGGCCAGAAAGTCGTTGAAGGTCCACATAAGTGTTGCCCTCATCTGAAAATTCTGCTTTCTAGAAACATCGTATGTGTTGGCACCTACTTAATTCCCACAACTAATTCAACTCATCTATCAAAGGCTGTAAATATACATCGATGTTCCTCTTCGGATTGTTCGAACCCGGGATAATAACGGTTAGGAACATATACGGAGTCTTCATGCACATCCATGGTGGTAGATTGTACGGAGTGACGATCACAGGACAACACGAATATTGGGAGCCCAAAAGTTCGAATGGGGTAAAACCATCGGAGGAGAGCCCAAATCTGACATTATGCGAATCCGAAGCAAAATTTGAATTCTCTCGATCAAAGTTCTTCCATGCTTCTCCATCGGATGGATGATCCAATACTCCTTCGATCTGTTTTTGCCTGTGCCAACTCATATTTTTGTCTCCTTTACCATAAATAATCTCTACAACCGGGCGTCAAAGGCAAGTAGTACATCAAATCGGTGGGCTTCTTTGCACTGACAGACTTTTCTCTTCCAGTAGCCTTTTAGCGATCAGCACCAAAGAATCTGCACGCATCTTCATCCTTGTCATCTTTGTAGTACAACATGCACCTGTTGCGACATGCATCAATTTTTTTGTATCCCATCCAGAGCGACCTCACCATCCTCTTAGATCGGTAGAAGTCTTTAGGCAACTTTGCATCCTCTGGTAAGATCTCTATAATCAAATCTATCAGTCGGTTATAGCATTCTTGCGACATATTTAAATCGGCCTTGATACTCAACAATCTTGTAATCACCTCCAACGGTGAATGATCCTCACAACGAGGATATAATTGAGTCCTTACATTCTCCAGCAACTCTATAAACTTCACAATATCGGCATTTTGTGCCTTCTCAACTGCATCATGATTGTCCGGATCAAAACTTGGCCATGTCGCATCAAAAATCATGCTCACCCACCCGTCGTCATAAGCAGCATGGTCGTGGACATCCATATACGGCTTCACATAAGGCTCTGACTCTGATGCTAAAGACACAAGTTCTCCGTGTGTGGTCCATTGATAGTAATTTAGCGTGAAACCCTTCCAGTATAAATGATATGTGACTTTCACTTATGGATGATATTTCAAGTTATGATATCTCACACACGGACACTTAATTTTGGTACCGTCCATGTACTGAGGGAACGCCTTGGCGAACTGCAGGAACTGCTGTACAACCTCAATAAATTCATCCCGTATACCATACATGCCATTAGGATGACGGTTGTATATCCATGAACGATGACACAGATAGTAATTCATATCTATTTCTAGATACTTCTGCAAAAATAAATAGACATCTTCAAGTATATACTCATCGTTAAATAAAGTACATGTACTGATACTCCTAGTCCTAGCATATAAATACAGGAATACCCAATTATGTTATATGCCTACTCGTCTACACACATATAAGAATACTCATGAATATAGTACATGCACTGATACACCTAGTCCTAGCACTGATACTTCTTCGTTCAACTCTGTATCCTAGATACTCATATTATAGAGTATCAGTTAGTGTCGACTGAGCAGATTTGGGTTATGGTTAGTGTTATGGTTTGTGCACTGCTTTAAGTATTAGTCATCTGGTTCTAGGAGAGTGCCTGTCTATAGGAGTATATGTCATATAGATAGCAGATTTGGGGAGCAATACAGTGAAGAATGAGATGGGCAGAGGCTGTTGCACACACCATCTGCACAGATCCGACAGTGTATATTTGATGTGCACATAAGTGTTGCGGTACACTTCACAGGGTCTGTGCACACCATCGTACAAAGCAGGGTGCGACATTAGGCAGCAGCAATTTAAAGTTGTATTTTAAACTTGAGTATCACAATAGGCATTAGAAGATTGGGGGAATCTCTGTTTATCTTATGTGTATCAACTGTGGTTGTGTGTAGGTGAGGAATGGATATAGGTATAAGTTGTGAGTAAGATTCACTAGAGTTGATCATACTACAACTAAGGGCTTGATGTCAGTCTAGTTTTGTATCAGTAGTACACTGATGGGCCTTCGATTAGTGCCTTCAGTAGGAAGGTATTGATGTATATATTATAGGGAATATCGGTAAGTGCATTAGGTTAGAATATGTCAGTGTCAGTCTGGGTTAGGATTAGGGTTAGGGTTTACACCCTCTGTGACAGTCTGTGTCGTGTGTGTGTATGTGTGTCATGTCTGTGTCATTGTCATGTCGTGTGCATCTGTGAGAGAGAGAGAGATCGTGTTAGGGTTAGGGTTTATACCCTCTGTAACATTCTGTTTCATGTCTGTGTTAGTGGTGTGTGTGTCGTGTTTTTGTCAGTGTCATATCGTGTGCATCTGAGAGAGAGAGAGAGAGAGAGAGAGATCTGGTTAGAGTTAGGGTTTACACCCTCTCTCACAGTCTGTGTCGTATCTATGTTAGTATGTGTGTGTCGTGTTTGTGTCAATGTCTTGTGCATCTGTGTGAGAGAGAGAGAGAGAGAGAGTTAGGGTTTACCTAGAGGAGGAGAATGAGGAGGAGGGGGACGCCGGAGTAGGTGGCTACGTTGGAGGGTGCACTTCGCTGGAGGGGGGGAGGGGGGAGTTTTTGAAAAATTGGGGGAAGTCTTCGACAGAAGGGGGGAATCGAAACCTATATTAAAATTTTAGAGATGTTTAGCAACGCCAACTTATGATGTCGCTAATAAAAATAGTTTGCGACGTTATAGACGTCGCTAAAAATCAAAAAAACAAACGTCGCTAAATACGTCGCTAAATTAAAAACTCAGCGACGTTTAGTGACTTTAAAGAAGCTTATAGTGACTATTCTTTAAAAAAAACTTAATTACTGTCGCTAAACGTCGCTATATGTCGCCAACAGCGATGTATAACGACGTTTATTTTTGGAGTCGCTGAAATCTTTAATATTAGCGATATTTTATTATGACATCGCTAAAAACGTCGCTATTCATCATATTTTGGTAGTGGATCTGCATTAAAATTGAGGCTTTTTTATGCTTTGGAAAATGTTAAAAAGATGACAAAGGAAAATGCAAAACTCAATGAGTTGTATGAAGTAGAAAAGAAGAAGCACAATATAGCTGTACAAATGATAGATGCACTTACGGCTAGATATCAAGAAGTATGTGACACCTCTAAAAGGTTAGAGATTATATTAGGAAAATAGGTGATGCAAGCTATGACCATGTCTAACACAAGTCACATGACAAGACACAAGGTGACTCATTAAAAATTTACTTGAGAGTTTTTGGCTGCGTTGTGGATTACTTGAGAGTTTGGAATCAGAGCCAGCTTTTGTGGCTGGTCTCTTTACCATTCTTGTCTCTACCCAAACCTCTTTTGATCACCAAAATATATTTCCACCATGTTTTCTCTTACCTCTAACCAAGTACCCATCTTTGATGGAGAACATTACGATTATTGGAGTAGTCAAATGCAAATATTGTATATCTCCCTAGATCATTGGGAAATAGTGGCGAGTACATATGAAGAGCCACTGAAAGAAGGATCGAGTGCAACATGGAGTAAAGAAAATCAAAAGCTATACAAGGAGAATGTTCGTAAATATGCAAGTACCTTGAGATATCTCCAACAAGGTGTAAGTAAAACCATTTTTCCTAGAATCTTTTGTGCAAAAAAGGCAAAAGAGGCATGGGATATACTAAAACAAAGTTTCAAGGGAGATAACAAAGTCACCTCCTTGAAGCTGCAATCTCTTTGGAGAGATTTTGATAACATGGCAATGAAAGAAGGCGATGGAATGCAATCTTTTCTCTCTAAAGTTGCTGAAATTGTGAACCAGATTCAAAGTCTCAGAGATGTTATTGAAGAAAGAAAAATTGTTCAAAAATTTCTAAGAAGTCTACCAATGAAGTTCGATCATGTTGTCATAGCCATAGAGGAGACTTAAAATCTTTCCACCTATAATTTCAATGAATTGATGAGCTCTCTTCAAGCTCATGAAGAAAGGTTGAATAGATCGTCAAATCAGCCTATGAATCAAGCTTTTCAGTCCAAACTTTAAATTTTGGACAAGAAAAGTTCAAGAGGACAGCAAGGTGGAAGAGGAGGCTTCAACAACAACAAAGGAAAGAAGAAAGGAAATTTCTTTAAAGGAGGAAAACAATAATCTGAAAATTCATTTTTAGGTTGTCGTATTTGTAAGAAAACCAACCACGAAACAAAAGATTGCCTCTTTAGATGCAAGAGCTGCAAGGATACAGACCACTCATACACAAAGTGTCCAAGGAAGGGCAGAAACGACAAAGAAGAAGCCAATTTCTCCAAGCACGAAGGTGATCAACTCTTTTGTTGCATGATTGAACAAAAAGAATTTGAAAACGTGTGGTATGTCGATAGCGGCTGCAGCAACCACATGTGTGGAGATCGTAGTATCTTCATAGAGTTGGATACTAGCCATAATTCACAAGTAAAACTTGGTGACGGGAAGATTCAAGAAGCAAAAGGAAAAGGCGTTATTGCTGTCAACACAAAAGGAGGTAACCAAAAGCTCATTAGTGATTATGTTCCGAATCTCACTCAAAATTTATTGAGCATCGGCCAACTCTTGCAAAAAGGATATTCGGTGTCTTTTGATGATCGAAAGTGCAGAATATTTGACAAAAAAAGCCGCACTCCAGTGGTTACAATCCACATGACATCAAACAAGGTTTTTTCTTTTCTCCAGGGAAATGGCCTTCAATGGAGAAAGTGTTGATAAATTCCAGCTATGGCATTTGAGATATGGTCATTTGCACAACAAGGGGCTGCAATTACTCAAGCAAAAGAATATAGTTGTTGGTCTTCCACCAATCGAAAGAAATGATCGAGTTCGTGAAGGGTGCATTTTCGGCAAAATGCATAGGCTACCTTTCCCTAAAACTTCTTGGAGAGCGAAAAGTCTATTGGAGTTGATTCATTTCAATATTTGTGGTCCTACAAGGACTCCATCTCTCGGTAACAAAAGATACTTCATTATTTTTGTCGATGACTTTACAAGAATGATGTGGTTATATTTTTTGCATGAAAAATCGAAAGCTTTTTCTGTTTTTCTACAATTTAAAACTCTTGTAGAAAACCAAAGTGGATTAAAAATCAAGATATTGTGCACCGATCGTGGTGGTGAGTTTCTCTACACTCAATTCATAGAGTATTACATGCAAAATGGGATCCAAAGGCAAATCACCGTTCGTAGAAGTCCACAACAAAATGGAGTAGCTGAAAGAAAAAAATAGAACAATTGTCGAGATGGCGAGGAGTATGCTTCAAGATAAAAAATTCTGGGCTGAAGTTGTTCACGCAGCTACATACATACTCAATCGATCTCCGACAAAGGCGGTTCTAAATCAAACACCATTTGAGGCGTGGCATGACAAGAAACCAACACTGGATCACTTGTGAGTTTTTGACTGAGTTGCTTACTCTCATATTTCAGCTCCAAACCGTCATAAATATGATAAAAAAGGCGAGAAATTGATCTTTATTGGCTACAGTGATGAGTCTAAGGGTTACAGACTTTATAACCCGGAAACTAATAAACTCATCATCTCAAGAGATGTATTTTTTGATGAAATGACTACATAGAATTTGGTGGAAAAATCTTCACATAACTTAGTGACAAATGATTCTTTGGAGACATCATTTGTACAAGAAGAGCAGCAGCAAAATGGGAGTGAAACTCCATTTACAAGTCCTCAAAGAACACCCTGAAGAAGTTCCTCAAGTTCTTCAAGTTTGGATTCCGAATCACCTCCAAGAAAGGTACGATCTTTGAGTGATATTTATGAAAATTGTGATGTTGCATTCTTTGGTTGTGAACCTCGGAATTTTGAAGAAGCAACAAAAGAAGATGTTTGGAGGAAAGCCATGGATGCCAAAATTGAAACAATTGAGAAAAATAAAACTTGGGAGCTTGTGGAGTTGCCGCAAGGAAAAGAAGTAATCGACTTAAAATGGGTCTTCAAAACCAAACTTAATGAAGACGGTTCTATCCAAAAACACAAGGCGAGATTGGTTGCAAAAGGGTATTCGCAACAACCCGGGATAGACTTCAATGAAACATTTGCACTGGCAGCACGAATGGAGATAATCCGATGTGTTCTTGCAATTGGAGCTCAAATGGGGCTGAATATCTACCAATTGGATGTCAAATCTGCATTCCTCAATGGAGAACTAAAAGAAGAAGTTTATGTTCATCAACCTCCTGGTTTTCAAGTTGTCGGGAAGGAGGAAAAAGTGTATCGGTTGAAGAAAGCTCTCTACGGATTAAAACAAGCGTCCCGAGCTTGGAATAGCAAGATTGATGGATACTTTTGCAAAAATGGAATTCAAAAAAGTCCAAGTGAGCCCTCACTTTACGTAAAAAAGGAAGGTACTAATGATTTTTTGATCATTTGCTTATATGTTGATGATCTTATTTATCTTGGTATTAACATAAAAATGGTTGAGGAGTTCAAGAAAAATATGATGCAATTTGAGATGTTCGATTTGGGACTTATGAGATATTTTCTTGGAATACAAGTGAAGCAATCGAAGGGGGAGATTTTTATCTCTCAAGAAAAATATGTGGATGATTTATTGAAAAAGTTACACATGGAAAATTGCAAGCCCGGGGCAACTCCTTCGGCGATGAATGAAAAGTTGCAACAAGATGATGGTGCTGAAAAAATTGATCTGAAGGTGTATTGAAGTCTTGTTGGCTCGCTGATTTATCTCACAAACACAAGACCCAAATAGTATATTCTGTTAGCTATGTTTCGCGGTTCATGAGTGAGCCTAGCAAGCTTCATTTTGTAGCAGCAAAGAGAAACCTACGATATCTTCAAGGAACAAAGAAACAAGGCTTGAAGTGGCAAAAAGAAGAAAATGATAATTTGATTGGGTTCACGGATACTGATTGGGCTGGTTCGCTGGATGATAGAAAAAGCACTCCGGGCTATGTTTTCTCTCTTGGTTCAAAAGTAATTGCATGGAGTTCTAAGAAGCAGAAAACAGTTGCTTTATCTGCAAGCGAAGAAGAATATATTGCAGCAGCGGATGCCGCTTGTGAAGCCGTTTGGGTTAGAAGAATTCTCTCAAATTTGCAAGAAGAGCAAGTACAAGCTACAACTATCTTTTGTGATAACATGTCTACCATTGCGATGACTAAAAATACAGTCTTTCATGCAAGGTCCACGCATATCGAGCTACGTCATCACTACATACGTGATCTTGTTAGCAAAGGAAAATTTTCAATGGAGTTTGTTAACACCAATGATCAAGCAGCTGATTTTCTTACAAAGGCAGTGACAATCGAGAAGTTTGAGAAGTTCAAGAAGATGTTAAAAATTATGAATTAAGAGGGGGTGTCAAAAATATTAATTCATAATATTCAATAAAGAAGTTGGAACATCACATTGGTTCCAAGATGAAGACTTGACCATGAAGAAGTTTAAAGAATTTTGTGTAAAACCAAGAGCTTCTCTAGTTTCCATAGAATTGGAATTAATATCATCATGAAGTGTTGTATTGCTTTATGTTGATATTAATTCCAATTCTATGGAAACTAGAGAAGCTCTTGGTTTTACACAAAACTCTTCAAACTTCTTCATGGTCAAGTCTTCATCTTGAAACCAATGTGATGTTCCAACATCTTTATTGAATATTATGAAATAATATTTTCAACATGATGTTGGGTCCTTGTTTGATCACATTATGACAATGCGAGCAATCAACAGCTGGTTTAGGATTAGGTTCAATTTTCGTTAGACAAGACTCTACCTATAGAAGAGCTTCTCGGAGTGTGTCCCTTATTTTTTTCCGAAAGACGTAGAATATCATAAAACAGAAAGGGGAACCGGAATATTAGCCAACTGTGCTAGAATGTCATAGTTGTATGGTTCTCTGAGACCTGATCAATTATTTTCTGCAAAGATTGATCAAATTTGCTTTCCTTGGTTTTATCCGTCAATGGGTTATGCTCCCAAATCTTTTACTGCAAGTACTGGGGCAGGTATTGAAGGTTGTAGATCTTCACCAAGAACTTGATCGTACACTTCTAAAAATTGCTTGACTGTTCTTATGGCTAGAAGATGAGTGATGTCTTTATTAGCTACATGAGCATCTATCTCTTCCTATGAGTCCGTCATGGAAATGATCGGAAGATGATCTTCTTTTTCCTAGCATGTAACATTTGTAATTCTTTTCCTTTCTCTTGCTAGCTAACTTGGGCTTAGTTGAAGATCAATCCCATTGTTCGTCTTCTAGGAGATTTGGATGCACCTATATTGTCTCTCATTTCTTCGTTGTCAGAGGTACCAAACCACTATCTTGTTTCTTAGGAGGCAAATTCATAATTTTTAACTCCGCCACGGAAATAGGACTATACCATCTTGCACTTTCACTTGCTCTTGCATTTGGAAATTTTTTTCAAATTGTAGTGATACCATGTTGGAAGTGACCTTTTTCTGATCGTTACGAAGTGTGATGGTTTTGGAGTCCACAAAATATTGGATTTTATCTTTGAGCATAGCAATAGATTGTTGGAAGGTGTATGTACGATAATACCCGTAATACTACGATAATACCCGTAGTACTTGGGATCATTGGTATACCTTTTTCCTCGGAATGGTTGGCATATGGGGGATGTAATTTGTTCTCCTTCTGTAAAATATGGAAGATTTAAACCATGAAGACTTCACTAAAAGTGTAATTGCGTGGCAGCCTTGTAGTCCGTTGAAGCTGCTGTTGATTGGGTGGAGCATTGGTTGACAATTCCCTGACCAAGGATATCATGTCTTTAGCTCTAGGATTTATTCTTTGGGAGCCCAATTTGTCCAGGTTAGTGGTCTGTTCTTCTGCAGATTTGGTACCATCAATTAATGCTGACCAGTTTTAAAGTGACTTACCAAAATACAAAATTTTACTGTTGGCCCAAAATTATTCTTGTATGTGTCCATAGGCATGGATTCTTGAATCCTAAGAGGGAAGTTTAGGGCCAACCTTCAGAATCTTTTAATCTATTCCCTAGTCGATTCTCCCTCTTTCTGTTTTGTGTTGATGTTGATGAGAGAAGACATGATGAAGATAGCCTCCTCCTCATAGAAGTGAGGCAAGAAAATAGTTTTTATGTCAATATTCAAGAATTTGATGGAACATGGTGTATGAGTACAGAACCACTCAAAAGCTTCTCCTCGGATGATGCCAGTGAATAACATCCCTCTCAACGTTTGGGACTTAAAGTAATAAAGGAGACGACTTGGAGATGTTAGCCCCTCATTTGGTATAAACATAGGAGGTTTATAGTTGATAGGGATAGCAACTTCATCTCATTCGACTGGGTATTGCAAGCTTGCCCCTACTTTTTGAAGATTGTCCCGAACTTCACTTCCAAAATTCTTGATGGTGTTCTCTAGAGAAGTTTTACCCATGCACACGTCAGGTTTAGGGGCAATAGATGTAGTAGCAACATTATGATTTCCTTTATTAGCAATCGTTGGTGCAAGAGGTTGCAGAGCGACAGTAGCAGAATCTTGCTATGTTACCATTGTCATCAAGAGATTTTGAAGCTTTTTAAAATTTTCCTCCTTAATTTGCATACGACGGCTTATATCTTCATTTGATTCATCGTTTTGTTTTCCCATGTAAGCTGGTACAAACTGTCTTTCAACAAACGGTATAGGATCAGAGGATGGATAAAATGAGTTATTGCTTTCAGTTTTAGACTCTTTAAGTTCAAATATTGATTACCCCTGCCTATCATAGTATAGTATGAATAAGATGAAAGGCTTCTGTTTTTTGTGCCCTAGTACACACTTTCAACAAGAACATATCCGAGGAGCCATTTCTGGTTTATACTCAAAATACAATAGGTTAGCAAAAAGTACCGGAGGTCGACTAGTTTCTGTTAGAGTTAATCATGTTGAGGAGGTTGAAGAGGTTGTTATTTGGGTTTCAATAAATCCTAGTTTTAGGATTTTTGTTATTTAGTCTATGCTTTTGATTTGTTTTAATTTTTTATCACTTAGTTACAATATGGTTAGAGGGTGCTACTTTTATGCATTCTGTTAGAGTTGTAAATGGCTATTTAAAGGCCAAGTTGAGATTGAACAAAATATACAAAATTATTCTGATAAAGAATCAAATACTCCTCTTTTCTTTCATTTGGTATCAGAGCTATGGCAACCAACGACGAGCAAAGCCCTACGACGTGACATCTATGAAGGAGACCACATTCACCTTCAAGTACCCCATGCTGACACGGACCAACTACGCGGATTGGGCTATCTTAATGGGAATCAACATGCAGGCGCAACGCCTGTAGGCGGCGTTCGAACCCGAAAAAGTCGACTACCGCGACGACAGTATGGCCCTGTCCGTCATACTCCATGTCGTGCCACCAGAAATGCTGCAGACACTAGCTGTGAAAGACACTGCCAAGGAAGCATGGGACGCTGTGAAGATGATGTGGATGGGGGTCGATTCCGTGCGCGAGGCCAAGGCGTAGAAATTGTGCACCGACTTTGAATCAATGAAGTTCAAGGACGGCGAGTACGTCGAGGACTTCGCGATGCGGCTCACGGGTCTCGTCAGCGACCTGCAACTACTCGACGACGAAATGGACGACGAGAAGGTAGTTAAAAAATTTCTTCGAGTCGTTCCATCCAAGTACACGCAAGTTGCCAACGTCATTGAGACTTTAGTGGATCTCAAGACACTATCAATTAAAGAGCTTATCGGTCGTTTTCTAGCCTTCGAGGAGCGGTACGATCTTGGCAACAACTCCGGTGACACAAGTAGCCACCTTCTCCTCTCCGAAGAGGAGTGGCTTGCTCGCACGAAGAAGAGGAAGGAAGGCGAGTCCTACTCCGATGGTGGCAAAAGTTGTGGTCGCGGGCGCGGCAAGCCAAGAGATCATGGCCGCAACGACACGAACAAAGGCAACGGCAACGCGTCCGTTGGCATGCGGGACAAAAAGGGTAAGTGCCACAATTGTGGCATCTACGGCCATTGGGCGAAGGACTGCCACAAGACGAAGCGCGATGAGCACGCCAATCTGACGCAAGTCGACAACGATGAGCCCAAAATACAGATGGAGCAGGAGTACACGTTCGTCGAGACAACTGTGGCACGACCAACAACATCGTATTCGAGGAGGTGCACGCTCAGGTGCATCTGGACCGTGAGGACGACCACCATGGCGAAGCACGGTACCTCGACACCGGCGCCAGCAACCACATGACGGGCTGCAAAGAGGTCTTTGCCGAGCTGGACAACGGAGTCACGGGCTCCATCAAGTTTGGGGACGAATCCATCGTCGACATCCGAGGGTATGGCAAAGTGATGTTAACGTGCCAGAACGGCGAGCACCGCGCCCTCACCGACGTCTACTTCATCCCGAAGCTACAAAGCAATATCATCATCCTTGGACAGCTCGATGAGAACGACTATCAAGTCTTGACCGAAGGCAGCGTGCTCTTAATTTGAGATCGTCAGCAATTCCTTCTCGCCAAGGTAAAATATTCCCGAAACTGACTGTACATTCTATCTCTTGATATTGTACAACCAGTGTGTTTAGCAGCATAACTCAATGATGATGCATGGCGGTGGCATGCACGGTTCGGCCACCTCAACTTCGAAGCACTCAGGAAGTTAGCTCGCTGCAACATGGTGCACGGGATACCACAGATCGAACACATTAATCAAATCTGCGATAGTTGCCTTGCCGGGAAGCAGCACCGTACGCTATTTCTGCAGGAGACCAAGTACCGTGCTGACAACCTACTAGATCTCGTTGACGGTAATATCTGCGGGCAGATCGCACGAGTGACACCCAGTGGTAAGCTGTCACGACCCGCACCCGGTGTAAGGGTACAAGTCGGGAACAACGCCCAGCCTACACCGTAGAATCGGCGGTAGAACGCTATTTTGATAATCTATCTAACAATATAATTAGCCAACAACAATATCAATATACTCAATCACAGATCTAAGATGGATATGAGCACGAATATGATAAAGAATAGAATAGACACATAAAACTCATGAGTCAAATAATAACATCAATGAGTCTGAAGAAATACTAAACAATAAGTCTGGATGAGTCCCTCCTGAGTTAGGGTCTCTGACTCTAAGCTCACAACATCCTGAGGTCCATAATGTGTAGGGTACCACTCCTTAGTGTCATCTGGCAAAAATATATCCACTCAGGAAAGGAACAGAGTACATCTCTAATAGCAGTTCTAATCAATAATAAAAACTATGTAACAGTAAATTGATGTGAATATACAAGATACAACAATAGATACAAGAGATATACAATAAAGAAAATACTGTAAATAAATACAAGAATGAACAATATGACAATGAACAAGAATACTAATGACTAAGTGTGTGAGTACTAGCTTTAATATGTGATCGGCTTGGGAACTTGGACAAGAGTAAAAGGCCCGGTTAATCATACATTCTGTGTATGATCAACACTCACAAGGAACAAGACATGTACAAGGAGCGTATGATCACATATCTACACGAAAATACTCCCTACCCCCGACTGGTATAGGGGATCCAACCAAGGTACGCTATAGCACGAGATTCTCCAGGAAGATAGCTACTCTCCCCGAGAATCAGTGTCTGTACTTGTACAAGATAAACAATAAAACAAGACTTGCACAAAATATACCATATACCAAGGAATAACATCTCATGACGAGATTTGGATATACCAATCCGTGTAACCATCGTGACAAAAAATCATGGATATCTACACTAGATACAATGAACATAGAGGATATCATAAATGAGAAACTATTAGAGAATATACTCGCATGAAGTCTGGTAAATAGTCTCACAGATGTCTGATACGGTGCCTCGAAGACCTAGATATGGAATATAACATCAATACAACGTTTTGGAATAAAAATAAGTTAAACTAGTCAACTTCTGGGTCAAAGGACCATTTCTAAATTAAAACAGTCAAACTTGGTCAACTCTAAGTCAAACCGATCAAACTATGTCAAACTATATATTTCTAGGTTGCATGAGTCTATCTCAAAGATATTGGGTTCATAAACTATGAAACTAGGACATATAAGTCAAATCTAAGATACTAAGATACCATATCTCAGGATACGCAAACAAAAATATAAAATAGTCATATATACATATTCAAATAATATTATATATACTAATCCTCACTACAAAAGCTAAATGGATACCTTGGCTTTGAACCAATGCGGTATAGCACTACTAAACCCCCATCTTGATACACAAACCCAATACCTTGAGTAATACCTTGGTATCCCGAGGTAACCTAAAACTCTAACATATAACTAATACATATATATAAACCAAACTAATACTAACTATAACTAACACTATAATATATATATATATATATATATATATATATATATATATATATATATATATATATATATATATATATATATATACATAGGAAACTAACTATAATATAATGCTCAAGACTAACCATCTAATCAATACAATACCACACTAACTAATACAATAAACATATAGCTAAACTATACCCAAAATACTATGCTAACACAAATAACTAACTACTATAATGTATCTAACTATATATCTAACTAACTACTAACCATAGCATATCAAATACCTTAACTACTCAATACCTTACAATTAAACTAACTAACCAATATACCCGATCCCAAGTGAAACTCAACTGAAAATTAAAACTCAAAATATTGTGCTCGGCACAGTGACTAATACAATGTGAAGCTACTGATACACAGTGCCCCCCCTTAGTTGTTGATCCTCACCTCCATTTGTTGAACACTGTTGTTGGATCTTCGTTTTGCTGCTGCTGCTCTCCTTCGTTTTGCTGCTGTTGTTGATCTTTGTTTTGCTGATACTGCTCAGCTCTCCGTAGCTGCTCCTGTTCTCCTTCGTTTTGCTGCTGCTCCTGCTGATCATTATTTTGATGATGCTGCTCTGCTCTTCATAGTTGTGCCTCACTGCTCAGCTGTGTGATGCTGCTCGTGTTACTGTCTCGAGCCCCCCTCTCTCCTAACACAACTACACACACACACACACACAAGAACACTACTATATATATATATATATATATATATATATATATATATATATATATATATATATATATATATATATATATATATATATATATATATATATACCTTCTCCCAACTATACAAATATATATATTCATACATATACATATATATGCATATACATCTATGTACCTATAGATATAGCATACCATACATATATATACATAGCATCACATATACGTATACATATAATATAACTTACAAGTTATATATAACATAACTTATTCAAATAGTTAATATATATAGATGTATAACTACATATATATATATATATATATATATATATATATATATATATATATATATATATATATACAATACACATGTACATAGATAAATGATACACTAGCACATATAAATGCATATGTAAGCATAACAATACACATATATATAAATGCATATGAATACATCTACTACTATAGTTAAGAATAATAGAAATAAGATCTAGAAATGAAATGCATTAAACACGTGGAGTGCATCGCACCCGTATCACACTAGATCTATGATACGCTTGCGACACATGTCCACCACACAACAAACATACCCCGAAGGACACGAGCAAGTCAAATATATTATTTATGAAAAATACGAAGAGTCAATCACATACCTACGTGTTCGCGTCAAAATATGACATGCCCAAAGCCCCGTGTCGGAGAAAAAATCCCTAAATCAATACGTATCACCAAATTGTTGGGATACAACCTATACGTACCCAATTATGGACACGACACTAGCTACAAACACACAAACATATGCCAAGTTGATCTATAGGACCAATTGACAACCACAACAAGTGTCAATCTCGGAATTCCCCTAAAATTGACACAAAAAGTACCATAACTTCCTTAATTGGCTTCCTATGAACTCAATTTCAATTCCTATGGGTAGCCTATGCATATGGGTTAGTTTCTCATAGTTAATTCCTAGATTTAGAACCTAAATTAAGGGGAAAAATTGAATTATACCTATTGGAAGATGGATTTCTAATACAACCGTCAAATATGATAAAATTGGCCTCAAACTTGTAGATCATTGCTCCTCTTTGTAGATCCTTGCTTCTTCCTTCTAGATCCTTGCTTTACTAGCCTCCAATAGTAATTTGGGAAGGAATTGGGATAAATTTTGGTAGGGAATTGATATAGAAATGGAAAATTTGGTTGAGAAATATTCTAGATCTAGATTTGAAATAAAAAAAGTAGAGAGAAACTTCTCCCCTTTAAGTAGCCCCCTTGTCCCTTCCTCAAGCTACTATGTAATGTCCATTATACCTCTTGGGGCTTCTTATGAAGAAATAATTAAGGAGCAAAGGTTCTGGTCCATTGGGTTTAATTAAACTAATCATCCTCCTAATCAATGGGCTTCTAGTTGGGATCAATTCTAACAATTAATACATGTTGGTCCATGAGTCTAAACTAAACTAGTTAGGTCCACTAACACAAGTCTAAAACAATAAACTAACACCTAACAATAATAAAATAATATAATAATTAAATATTCAATATGTACAATATTTAATTAAAAATAAAATTAGCAAAATATTCTTTCCTAGAAAATATGGTTGTGACAAGTCTACCCTCCTTAAAATAATTCCGTCCTCGAAATTCAAAGACGAAAAATATCCCTAGAAAATAACAGAACATAACAAAAGAACAGAACATAACTATGAAAGAACATACCTTAAGGCACAAACAAATCTGGATAACGCTCTCGTATTTCATCCTCTCTCTCCCAGATAGACTCCCTCGGAGAGTGATGCCTCTATGCAACGCGTACCAAAGGAATAGTCTGGTTTCTCAATACCTTCTCTCTCTGATCCAGAATCTCAACTGGCTGCTCTGGATAGCAAAGAGTAGAGCCCACCTCTATCTCCGAGTGATCCAACACGTGACTTGGATCTGCCACGTACCGTCTCAACTGCGACACGTGAAACACGTTATGCTCTCCCTCCAATGCAGGTGGCAAGTCTAGTATATAAGCAACTGCACCGACCTTCTCTAGAATATTGAAAGGTTCGATGAATCGCAGTCTAAGCTTCCCGCCTCCACCGAAGCGAATCGTGCCTCGTGTCGGAGAAATCCTCAAAAACACCAGACCATCCATCTATAACAAAATACCACCTTAAGAACTTAATCTATAATAAAAAACCAATAACAAGCATAAAATAAAAATCTAAAACTATACCACAAACTCCAAAGGTCTCCGGTGGCTATCGGCCCAATGCCGCTGTCTGTCCTAAGCCACTCGAAGTCTGTCTCTGATCAACTAAACATTCTCCGCTACATCCACAGACATCTCTGGCCCAAGAAAAACTCTCTCTCCAATATCGTCCAATGACAAGGGAGTACGACATCTCCGACCGTACATAGCCTCAAATGGTGACATCTCTATACTAGCCTGGTAGCTGTTGTTGTAAGCAAACTCTACCAAATTGAGATGGTTCTCCCAAGAACCCTAAAAATCTAATAAACAAGTACACAACATATTCTCGAGAGTCTGAATATTCCTCTCTAACTGCCCATTTGTCTGGGGATGATATGCAGTATTGAACTTGAGCTGGGTGCCCAAACTCGCCTGTAAACTCCTCCAGAAATGAGAAATGAAATGACTATCCCGATCCGAGACTATGCTGACGAAAACTCCATGTATCCTAACGATCTGCCTCACATACATCTGCCAGCTTCTCCGTAGACAAACCCACCTTGAAAGCCAAAAAGTGGGCCAACTTGGTCAACCTATTAACGATGACCCAAATCGTGTCTTTTCCTCCTGGAGATCGTAAATGTCTGGACACAAAATCTATAGTAATGTGCTCCCACTTCCACTCTGGAATGGGTAATGGATAAAGTAAACCTTCTAGCCTCTGCCTCTCGGCTTTCACCTGCTGGCACACTAAGCATCTGGATACAAACTATGTCACTTTTCTCTTTATGCCATACCACTACAAACTCTTTCGCATATCCCGATACATCTTATTGGCACCTGGATGTATGGAATACTGAGAGCGATGCACTTCCTATAATACCTCCTCACGCAGATCCCCACTAGGCACACACAATCTAACTCTATGCCGCAAAGAACCATCCTCAACAATGGTGAAATTATCCTCCAATCCTGCTCTCACATGAGCTCTGATGCTCCTCAGAGATACATCCTCATACCGTGCTGCCTTGATCATGTCAATCAAATCTGAGTGTATCTACAATCCCCACATCTGCATAGCCAAACCAAAAACTATCACCTTAATGCCCAAGCTCTCAAAGTCCTCCAACAAATATCGATCCAGCGTCAAGAACATAGCTACCGGATACCTGCTCAAGGCATCAACAACTATATTGGCTTTCCTAGGATGATACTATAAAAATATGTCAAAATCCTTCAACAGTTTCATTTACCGATGTTGCCTCATGTTTAACTCCTTCTGCGTGAAAACGTACTTCAAGCTCTTGTGGTATGTGAAGATCTCCACACACTCTCCGTACAAATAGTATTTCCATAACTTTAGGGCGAAGATGACTGCTGCCAACTCCAAATCATGGGTAGGATAGTTCTTCTCATGAGGACACAATTTCTAGGATACATAGGCAATCACTTTCCTATTCTGCTGAAGAACACAACCAAAATCTTTCCCCGATACATCACTATAAATAGTGAAACCTCCAGACCCTGATGGCAATGTCAAAATAGGAGCAGACGTCAACCTCTTCTTCAATTCCTCAAAAGTAACCTGGTAATTCTCCGTCCAAACAAAAAGTACATCCTTCCTGGTGAGTTTGGTCATCGGCTCGACAATCCACGAAAAATCTTGCATAAACTTTTTGTAGTAGACTGGCAATCCCAAGAAACTCCTGATCTCTGCTACCGAACTCGGGGTCTTCCAAGACTGCACTGTTGCAATCTTTTTCGGATCCATTGAAATACCATCACTAGTCACAATATGCCATGAGAACTCCACCTTGTCCAGAAAGAACTCACACTTGGACAGCTTCCCGTACAGCTTCTCCTTCTTCAGAACATCCAACATAATCCGCAAATGCTCCTCGTGCTCCTCTGGTGTCTTCGAGTATTTGAGTATGTCATCGTTGAACACCACCACGAACTTGTCAAGGTACTGATGGAACACCTTGTTCATCAAGTTCATAAATATTGTCGGGGCATTAGTCAACCCAAACGATATTACCAAAAACTCATACTGACCATACCGAGTTCTAAAAGAAGTCTTCGGTATGTCCTCTGGCTTCACTTTCACTTGATGGTAGCGTGATCTTAAATCTATCTTAGAAAATATCTTGGCACCACTCAACTGATCGAACAAGTCATCAATCTGTGGCAAATGGGTACTTATTTTTCGTAGTGAGATTATTCAATGTCCTGTAATCAATGCACATGCGCACTGATCCATCCTTCTTCGGTACAAACAATACCGGGGCTCCCCACATGAAAAACTCGATATGATAAACCCCTTATCCTATAATTCATCCACCTTCTTCTTTAACTCGACCAGCTCGCTATTGTTTACTCCATAGACATGTTGTAAAATTGGTTCTGTACCTAGCACCAAATCTATAGAGAATTCAATATCTCCATCGGCGGCAATCCTAGCAATTCCTCAGGAAACACATCCAAGAACTCTGCTATCAACGGATGTGGCAACTCCTTGTCTTCCACCATAGCTCCACAAATAATGCCTTCTTGCTGCTCTGTAGCTCCTCTAGCAAACTCAAACTCTAGCTCTCCTAGGGGACCAAACAAAACTCTACCTCCTCTACAATCTATACTAGTACAGTGCCTACTTAACCAATCCATTCCGAGTACATTATCGTAGCTCGAAAGTGGCATTACAAGTAGACACGTACTCAACTTTCGGCCTCCCAGAGTAACTCTCGATCCTTGCAAATATCATTAACCAAGATAATGCCTCCCCCGGTCATGATCTTGCAAGTCCTAAGCAAAGACTTAGCTACCAAACCATGTTTCAGAGCAAAAGAAACAGATACAAAACTATAGGAAGCACCACTATCAAACAAAGCAAAAGCTGGAATATAATCTGGAAGAATAGAACTTGCAATGACATCTCCGGTGGTCTCGTCCTCTTTGACGGTTATTGTAAACGCTCGTCCCTGACGTGCACCTCCCTGATGTTGATGCTCGACATAACGCTCGAAAGCGGTCCCCTCGGCTGTACTGCAGGTGGTCTTGCCTGTGTCCTCAGAGCTAAAGGCGAGGCAGAAGAGCGGCGACGGCAGCGAGGGACCAACGGGGGGCACTACCAGAATAACACATATTAACGATGCCAAAAAATGTCGCTAATATGTAAAATGATGCCGCTAAAATGATTTAACGACGTAATTAGAAACATTTTTATGTTGTCTCATATTACATGGTCGTTACAAAAATGTCGCTAGTCGTCGTTGTTGTGAAGTATATTTGCGACGAGAAGACATCGCAGAATATATGACGTTTAGTGACGTCTCGTCATTAAATTGGCAATTATGAATGACATTTTGCTACAAGAATGCTTACATGACAAGCTTCGTCATGTCAGCATATTAGCGACATGTAGCGACGTACTAGCGATGTCCATATTTTCTAGTTAGCGACCTTCACCGACGTAATAGTACGCGTCGGTGAACGTTGTAAAACGTCTAAAAATGTTGCTAAATTGAAAAAAAACAAGCTACAATTTTTAAAATATTTCCTAACAAAACCCTACCTGTAGTTATAAAATCACAGTTTATATAAATAGACCCGGAGCAACCCTCCGTTGAATTCCCTGGGTTCTCCAACCCCCTAGGTAGAACACTCAATACAGGAAAATTTTGGTGTATAGTTAATATGAATAATAAACTAAACTCACATAGAAAGAAATCTACAAAGTTATATTATACTAAATATGTCCCAAGAAATAGATAAATAAATTTAAAATAATTGTCACATGCATCTCAGAATGGAATAAAAAGTATGAAATAAATACATCAAAGATCGAAGAACGGGCCAATGCACACAAACACACTAAAACATGTCCAAGAATGGGTCAATACACACAACTACTGATGAGGAGGAGCATCGTCGTGCATCTAGGATAGAAGGAACTCATACTTCTTCTGTGAAAGCATCACCGATGTCGATGGAGGAGGCATTAATGGAGGCGATGTCGATGTCGACGAACCAGAAGGACGTATCTGCTCCAATGCTAGCAGTCAATCGTTGAATGAATCCCTGGCAGATACGACCATCGAAGTGTTCGTCGACACCGACCGGCTCAACAAATCCTGCGTCGCATAGATCCTCACAAGTGACTAGCTCATGGCCATATGAGAGCCCTTCAACTTTGTCTGTCTACGCTCCATAGACGAGACCAGAGTTTCCAAGCTGCACTCTATCGTGTGGCCCATAGTCCTGAGCTCCATAAGGCTATGCTCTATCGTTTGGCTCAGAGTACTGAGCTCCATAAGAATATGCTAGAGCGAATCAAAACGTGCAGTGATCGTCGCATCGTCCATCTATGGTGCAGACTATGGCCACTCCATAATCCTCCATAATAACTCGCCACGCAAGTCAGCAATTTGATGGTCAACGCTCTCCTGGGCACGTGTCGGCGCCTACGAAGGCAACGAGGAATGTATAATGACAGAAGGGGCCCTGGATGACTACATCGTAACATATGCGTCGTAGGATCCCGTACTGTAGTACATACCCCTTTGAAAACCACCAACGACTGTCATCCAGAGCTCGTCCGTCGACGGAGCTCTAGAGGGCTGCAAGGATGTAACAGTCTAACCCTCTGCAGGTGCACTAGCTGTAGCTCGCTCACGTAGTTTAAGATACTCGTCCTAGAAAATATGTTGTGAACGTCAAAGTTACTTCTTTAAACTAACACAGATAGTAAAACGTATATAGCTCTGCGTGGCCTTCTCATCGATGAGCTTTCCGCCCTTCCGATGGGTGGCCAGGAAGACTGTCACCATATTGGCGTCCTCACCCCTCTGTACCTGTTAAAAATTATATTATTTGTTATTAAAATTATACATCTTATCCTACTTACATTAAAATAATATATATTCAATAGATACATACCAGACGTCAAAAATATTTTGTCATGGGAATCGAGCCACCATACCACTTTTCTGCCTTCGACCTAGTCGTCTTTGCCTTCTTCGACCCTTCCTTGTACTTGGGTTTGTCGAATCTCGCCGTCATCAGCAGTCCACTACTCAGGCGTGATCCATCTATGGATCGGTTGTCCGGAGCGATCACAATCCTTTTAGTCGTTGATCGCATCACGAATCAGCTTGGCGACGACGGCAGGTATTGCTCCTCGATCTTCTGAGCCCAATGTGGTGGATAGAAATAGGTTTTCTTCAAAAAGTAAAATAAAGAGTTACATAATATTCATAAATAATTATTGATATTAAAAGTAAAAATATTTTTACCTTGAAGTGGGCTTACCAAAATGCCTTCCTATCTTCAGGAGCATCTGAGTAGTTGATCTAAGGCCGACCATAGTTCTGCCTCAGAAAATGCCCTAGTGCTCTCTGTATTGGCGAGGGACCATATCTATACAACAATAATTAAATTCATGAATATATAGATATAATCATTTGGAAAATGTTAACTATTGTACTTACTTGCTAGGCTCGTCCTACCAAATCTCTATCCTAGTCTCGTCCGGAGACGCGCATGGAGGAACACTCTAATCATGCGTAGACGGGGTCGGCTCAACCTCCTCCATCTGCTTCTATGTCTCCATGGTGCCGTCAGCGGGAGGGAGGCTGGACGAGGGAGTAGTCTCAGGCATATAACTGCTGGTCCCAGGTACCATCGACGGAGTTGGATATGTGACTGGCCGGTACATAGTACTATCACGACCCGCACCCGAAATTGGGGCACGAGTACGTGGGTACGTCCAGCCTATGCCGCAGCATCGGCGGTAGAACACTGTCAAGGTCATGATACTATCTAAGCAATCTCACACGAGCATCCAATCTCCAAAAGGAGGCACGGAAGACACAATATAATATGAACACATACTCAATCACATAACTACAGCACGATAAGATATCGAAGAAATAAAATAAAATACAACACAAGTCTAAATGTAATAATCTAACTCAACAAATATCCATGTATCAACAAATATGCCGAAGACAAATATGGTATGAAATAATCTACTAAAAGAACTAACTAGATAATTAGTGATTCCGGCTAGACCTCCCGGAATCACAACTGAACTACCAAGTCCAAGTCTGCAGCTACTCACCCTGTGGTCCATAAAGTGTTGGATACCAGTCCTCTAAGGCAGAGACAGGCAATATATGCAATATGATACAGTCAGTGCATATATGAAATAAAGAGTACAAGGTAAAATATCATATACGGGTGATGTAGTATATGATATAAAATAGAGAACTGTACCTATTCTAAGTGTTTGAAATAGTAGTTTCAAAATATGATCGGCTTGGGAACATGTATGAGAGCTATATGGCCTGGCTAATCATATGTGAGGAGCATGATTAACACTTACATTGTTCTATACTTGTATAATAGGGATATGATCACATTTCTCACTGACTACTTCCCCGTCCCCAACTAGTACTGTGGATCCAATCATGACACATCAAGATACACGATCAATGTCCAATATATCATGTACGAGGTCTAAATATCAATGTCGTGTACAATGTTAATACGATAATCGATGTAACATCTCATGACTAAAGATCCAATCTATATACTAGTCCGTGTAGCACATTGTCAAGGATCAGATGTAACATTTGTAGATACTAAACTTAAAAAAATTATCAAATAATTAGAAATTATCAGAGAATGTACTTGCCTTGGGTCCTTAGCTGGTAATACCAATGTCCTGTTCCAGAGTATCGCCTGGATGATCCAACAGTCCTATAGACATATCATAATATAACATTTGTATCAGATGCTACACTAACACACAATCATAATACATTGAACTTAGGGCTATGCCAGGTATGGCACTTAGTCAACTAGGGTCAAGTGCGTCAAGTTGCACGGGCGTCGCGTTTGTAATTTCTGTGAATTCAGATTGTCGGTGATACGGGTCTCACCAATACGTGAGTGTACATATAGCAGCCAACTAACATTTACAGGGTTACAGGTCAAGGTAAAGACGGGGTATCCGTATTTACACTCGGTTACCTAGTAGATATATATATATATATATATATATATATATATATATATATATATATATATATATAAATATATATTTATACTCAGAATATATATATACCAATTAAATACGTACATAATATATATAAGTGTATATCAATAATTTCGTACAAAATATGTATAAGTGTATATACATTAAATAGAAATATATATTATATATATACATATGTTAAAAATATACGTAACACATTTATATATAACAACCATTATTTAAGAATATATATATTGAATATATATATATATATATATATATATATATATATATATATATATATATATATATATATATATATATATTCTAGTGAAAATATACATATGTTTTATTTATATATATATATATATACCAATAAAAATATACCTAACTATATTTAATACAAGTAGCTATATATATATATACCAAAATACATACATATATATATGTCTATACATATACCAAAATACGTATTAATATATACCAATACCAATACAAATATATATATATATATATATATATATATATATATATATATATATATATATATATATATATATATATATATATATATATATATATATATATTTATACCAAAATAGTACTTATTCTATATACAGGTATGTATATACCAATACGAACATTAACATATATCATATATATATACAGATATATTAATATATATATATATATATATATATATATATATATATATATATATATATATATATATATATATATATATATATATACATTGAATACGTATTTATATAAATAAAGAAATACACGATATTTATATATATATATATATATATATATATATATATATATATATATATATAGGCATATAAATAAGAAACATACATACACACATACACATATACACATATACAAAGATACGCGTACACGAGGGGAGGATCGAACATGAGCATGCACGACGACGGCGAGGGCGTCGACGACGATGACGAGGTGGTGGTGGTTCTGCTGATGAGGGTGGCCAGAGTAGGGATGGCCGGAGCTGGCTCGTGAAGGGTGGCCGTCTCGGCGGAGGGTCTGGCCGGAGTTGGGGAAGTGGAGCAGCGGGGCACTGGTGGAGGGTCTGGCCGGAGTTGGGGAAGTGGCGCTCGATATGGGGAGGATCGGAGTGTACGAGAGCTGTCGTGCAGTCGAGGGAGACCGGTTGGAGGTTACTGGTGGGAGGCCGGTGTTCGGTCGGCTCCGGTGTGGAGGGGGCTCGCGAAGAGGTGGTCGAGAAGGAGGAGGCAGGGGGTTGCAGTGGTGGTGGACAGTAGAGTGGGGTCGGTGCAGTAGTGTGCTCGACACCGGGGTCGGGAGGAGGGGAGGTGTAGGGAGTTGCCGGAGAAGATGGAGGATATATGGCGAGGGTGTGACAGAAAGGGGATTTCGGAGCTCGGGATGGTGGCTCATGGAGGGGACTCGGCTGACCGGTCAGTGGCCTGAGCTGCGGGGTGCGACGCTGCTCTACCGGCCGGAGAAGATGCAGGGGAGCAGTGGCTGCGGCTGCCGGATAATTGGAGCACTACACTAGCCACTGCCTTCCTACAAATTCTATACCCTTATCCTAGACATGCCCATCTTCCACTCTGACCTCTGTGCAACTTATAATTAAGCTCCCTTGCGCTAAATTTTGGTCGCACAACATTGCCCCCTCATTTAAACCTAGCCTGGTGTTTTAAAATAATACAAATTATAGCCCTCCGAATGTCCCCATGACAATTGGAAAATCATGGAGGTTAGGATGGAGGAATGGACAGAAAAAGCTGCAAATCTCTATCATATGCCATCCTTGACTTTCTACCGCGGCTTAATTTTAATTTCGAGGACCAATTTTTTTTAAGTTGGGTAGAATATAAAACCCCAAATCCTAAAAACCGTAATTACCCTCTTTTAATTAATTATTAATTTAATTATAGTAATTATTGGCTAATTAGGAGAAATAAATTTTATTTAATTTTAGGTGTTCGTGCACTTAGGAGATTTATGGAGCCACTAGGAATTTTTCTAATTTATTTCATGTAGGAGACCCTTTGAACAGTTGCTAGCTTAATGGTATGCATTAGTGTAATTCTAGATTTTTCTATAGGTATATACGTATATGTATATGTATGTATGTATATATATATATATATATATATATATATATATATATATATATATATATATATATATATATATTTAAATATATATATATATACATATATATATATATATACATATATATATTTAAAAGAAAAAGAAGGAAAAAAAGAAGAAAAAAACATAAATCCCCTATTGGATCCAAATCCCTAAACTACCCTAAAACTCATCTACCCGTATTAACCCAAACCCACCTGGCCGCTGGAATATCAAAGCAGCAGCCGCAGCCCTAACATATCCCGACCCCGCGTAGCTCACGACCCCTTTCACCATCTTCATATATATATATATATATATATATATATATATATATATATATATATATATATATATATATATATATATATACCTTAAGGAACCAAAAACCCTAACCCTAATTAATTCTCCTCCATCTTCCCATCGACCCAGCGCCGCCCTCGACGCCGCGCCGCCCGTCGATCGCCGCCACCAACCCCGGCCGACCGTATGAGCACTGCGCACTGCAACACCCGAACTAGACAGCGACGTACCCCTGTTCAGGCTCTATTTTCCGTGCCCTCGCTGAATCAAACTCGTCCCCATCTTCACCGGTACGTTCACGACTTAACCCTTTTCAATACCTGTATAATAGAAGACCTCGAACAATGCGTAACCCTAGACGAAAATAGTATCCAAGTTGACGGAAAAAGAACACTTTTTGGGTATCACAGAAAACTACGGTGACCACCTATGTTCCCGGATTCGTATCTCCCACCAAAGAGATCCGAATACAATTTTTCTTTTTGGTATGTGGAGACCACTTGACCTAGTATAATTTCTGTCAATTAACATTTAATTATTAACTGCTGTATATAGAATTAAATTCGTTGAAAAACCCCAAAAATATACTTTTTCCAGAATTCTAAAAGTTGTGAAACGGAACGCGCTCCGCCAAACGGGACCGCCCCGCTGTGTACCAAGTGTACCGAACGGTGCGCGCAGTGTACCCGAACATATGAGAGTTCGCAAAAACTAATTCGGACGCGTGTGCACGTCAGAATCAGCCCGTATCCGCGGACAAATCTCGTGTCACAACTTTGCGAAAGTTGTGCGTATTTTGTGCACGCCGGTCAGAATTCGACGAAACTTGTGCCATTGGACTCGTGATAACGCGCTGGTCCTGTGACACAATTTTTGCACAATTCTGAGATATTTGACCAAGTCACCAATTGGAGGGCCCCACAGTTGACTTTTTTGGCAAAATTTGTTTTTGGCTCATCGGATTCCACATTTGGACAACCGTTGAGTTCGTATTGATATTTAGAGTTTGTTTGACCTATAATTTATCCCATTTAGAGACTTTCACCCTTGGCACACTTTTCGGTGCAAAGTGGGCCCTCACGTGGACCCTACTTTGACCCGAAATTACTGTTTTGCCCTTGTGTCCAAATTGGACGAAAGGGAAGTGCTTTCTAGCTATTTTGCTTGTTCTGGGAATGTTGGTGATGTCTATTTCAGCATCCGGAGATATTTGTTCTGAGGCCATAGCTTCTGATCCTGTGTGTTGGACTTTTGGACGTTACACTCTGCAGCTTTTTTACTAGGCAAGATACCTTGCCAAATTACTTACAGTATTTTGCATGCTTAGTATATTTCTGTATATTTATTATATTTTTGTTTATTCATTCCATGTGTAGTCTTTCAGTTATTACTATATATTAGATATGTTGACACACACTTGACACTTAGTATCATAGAGGGCAATCAGTAGGCGTATGGGCTTTAACCACTCTGGTAAATCGTAGTAACTAGTACGCATTATGGTGGTCATGTTCGATGGTCGCTACCGCCTAGGTATGTCGATTGATGGAGTCACGAGGGTCGCTACCCTCGAGGTATGTCTGTCATGCCCCAGTCCCAAAATATCGAGGGACTAGACACATGACAATGGCCAACAGTACACACCGATGGACAAACTCAATTTAATGGATCCATCGGGGCGTACTTAAGCTGTAATACAACAATAAGGGTCTACTAATATCATCCATAGAATGAATACATCAATATCAACAAAAGGATAATATAAACATCATCAAGTCACGAGTAAATAAATCGGGGAACAACCCGATAATAAGTCTGTTACAATTGTTCATTAAACAAGAATTAAAAGAGTTTAATAGCATCAAGACTGAGTATAGAAGAAGCAGATATTCAGGAGAAATCCTCTGCGATCACCTCGTCCTTAGGTTCTGGTCCTGCTCCGAGAAGTGCTCTAGTCCCGTACACCTCAGGATAGATATCCTCTGCTAACCCTGGGGACATAATCCAGATCCAGGTCCTCAGGGGACATAGCAAGGTTCAAAATAACTCATGCCAAAATAAATTCAGTACAACAATAAATAAAACAATAGGGTAAACTATATAACCAGCTAAGTGATATGCAAGTGAGAGTTTTAGTCTTACTCGGGCTGAGACTACTATAGGATCTGTGTCAGGGAAATACGTAGCAGTATTCTCTCGAAGGGCCAGTAATATAACAAAGCTCTGTGTTAGAGTCTAAGGCACCTCCAGTAAAGTAATATATATATATAATCAGCCTTTTGTATGGTAAATCTCTTCCCACCCAATGTAATCACACGTCACAGGTTCATGATGTCTCATGTCCATATCATGCAAGATCAGAACTAATACAACAAGTCATATAACAGTTATGAATATAATGTCTATGCCACAATTCCTGCAATCTACACAGAATCACCTTGAATATTTCAGGAAGATTCTGTCTCATGAATAGTGTCAGGTGTCTTGAGGTATAACGTACTTGATAATGCAAATACGAGAATGTATAGGGTCTCGATATCCATCTCTAGGTGACGTTACACAACTCCGCGTACGGTATTGGCACCCGAATATTAATCGGACGCTAAGTAAAGTCACACGGTCCTAGGTTAAGCATGTACAACATAGATATGTTAAGGAAATAATATGTAATAATAACTGCAAGGTTGGCAAGGTACACTTGCCTAAGGTTCTGACTCCAACTGTAGCTCTGGTACCAGTAGGACTTGCAGGTACTCCTCCAGTTGCTGAAATAGACATCATCATCGGATTCAGAAAATATTAATTAGCTAGAAATGCCTGTCCTTGAGTCCAATTTGGACACAGGGGCAAAAATGACATTTTCAGGTCAAAGCAGGGTCCACATGTGGCCCGCTTCGCACCGAAAAATATGTCAGAGTCAACGTTCTCCAAATTCGTCAATCTTAGTGTCAACAAGTCCATAATGATGATACGAACCCAACGGAACGTCCAGAACTGGATTCCGATGAGCCGATCACAAAATCTCTCGTCAAGTAGAACCGCGGGGCCCACGTTACGCGACTTTGTCAATGTTCTCATAATCGAACCAAACTTGGGTCACAGGACCAGCATATTGCTACGAGTTCGATGGCATAAGTTTCTTCTCGATCTGACGTGTGTACACGAAGTTACAATGAGTTCTAGAACAGGGCCGATACGGGGCATTGTCGACGGACACGCGTTGATTACGGTGTGCACGCACATCCAAATCAACTTTCGCTAAATCCTACATGTCCATATTAATGGCATGCACCTTTCAGTGAAGTCCGCACACAACCAAGTCATCCCGTTTGGCGGGGCGCACTCAGTTCCGGGGAAAAGTAGGGCGATAATTTTCTTGATTTTGGATCGCAGTTCACGATCGCTAAAGGATACGACACACCGAGCAGGTTGTACGGGTATCGAGAGGGTCACAAAGGGTTCGCGTCACAACAGACAAAACGGAAAATGGGACAACGAGGAGAGAGAAAAGTCTACCTGAACAGGGCGCCAAAGAGGGCAAAAATACTCGTATCCGCGAGGCGGTACGATACGACACAGCTAGGGTTAGGGTTAGGTTTCCAGCCACTGCTCTGTGCTGCTGGGTCATCGGGGCTTCATCGGAGGAGGAGACGGCTCTAGAGGAGCTCGACGGAGGCAGCGCTAGTGGCGGCCGGGGCTGCTACGGGCTCTGGTGGCTAGGACTAGGGCACGGTGGCTGCTCCTTCGTCGTGGCGGGTCAGGTCGAGCGGAGGGGAGCGGTGGAGCTTTGGGCTTGAGGTGGAGGACGGTGGTTACAGCGGGTTATGGTGGCGGTGTTGGTGAGGAGGAGGGACGATGGTGGCTAAGGTTACGGGACTGTGGAGTCGGGGGCGAAGGGGTAAGGCGGAGGTGGCGAGGAGAATGGTTTATATAGGAGGCGGTCCAGCGGGTTGGGAGTGTCACTACCACATTTTAGGAAAAAGGGTATTTTGGTAATTTCCTATTTAAATAAATATTGTGCATGGTAAATAATTTTTGTTGTATTATTTAATTGTTGTTGGATGTTATTTAATTATTTTGGACTTATTTTAGTAGACCCAACTAGTTTAGTTTGGACCCATGGACCAACATGAATTAAATAGTTAGACTTGGCCCATTTAGAAAGCCCATGGTTAAGGAGATGGATTAAATTAATTAAATGATTAGACTAGAAGCTTCCTTCCTTAATTATTTCTTCATGAGAGGCCCCAAGGGGTACATTGGACATTTTATAATTGCTTGGGGAAGGGGGCATGGCCGGCCTATATTAGAGGGGGAGAAAATTCTCTCTCCTCTCATTCTCATTCCAAATCTAGATCTAGAATTTTCCACTCCCAAATTCCTTCCATTCCCATTCCAATTCTCCACCAAATTCATTCCAAATTCTTTCCAATTCACCATTAGAAAGTTGAGAAGCAAGGATCTAGAAGGAGGAAGCAAGGATCTACAAAGAGGAGCAAGGATCTACAATTTGGAAGCAAGTTTATCTCAATTGGAGGTTTCATTGGGAATCCATCTCCCAATAGGTATAATTCAGTTTTTCCCATTAAAATAGCCTCTAAATCTGAGATTTAATCATGTAAAATCAACCCATATGTATGTACTACCCATAGGACTTTGTTTTATGTTCATAGGAGACCCATGGAGAAAGTTATGGTGCTTTTTGTGTCAATTTTGTTGGAATTCCGAATTTACATTTTGTTGTGTGTGTCAATTGATCCTATAGATCAATTGGGTATGTGATTATGTGTTTGGGGCTTGTGTCGTGTCCATATTTGGGTACATGTGGTTCGTATCCCAACTATTTGGTGATACGTGTCATTTTGGGAGTTTTCCCTCCGACACGGGGCTTTGAACATGTCGTATTTTGACACGGACACATAGATCTACTTTTGACACTTTGATTTGTTTATAAATATTATTTATGACATGTTTGTGTCCTTCGGGGTGCAATTGGTTGTGTGTTGGACTCATGTCACATGCGTATCCTAGATCAAGTGGGATACGGTGTGATACTCTCCAATTTGGTGTGTTTATGTGTAGATCTAATTATTTATGCTTTAAATTCTTCATTTATAATTAGTAAATATATATATATATATTATATATTATTTTAGTGTATTTATTATGGTATTTATTGTAGTATAGATCTATAGATATTTCTATGTGTTCTAAAGTGGTGTATAAATATATGTATGTAGCTTTCTTGCATACAATTATATATGTTACTACTTGTTAATAAAATAAATTATACATAAATGTTTTATAAATATATTTATGTGTTTAAATGTGTAATTATATTATTTATAATTATTATATAATTATTTGTATATTAATGAATATATTTTTATGTGTGCTTCTAGCCATGTAAAATACATACATTAATATGTGCATGTGTTATATAACTATTAATATTTAATTATGTAAGTTTATATGTATATGTATATATATATATATATATATATATATATATATATATATATATATATATATATATATAAGTATATAGTTATTAAATTGTTTTATATATATATATATATGTATTTTGATTTATATATCTTGTATATATATAGGTGTTTTTGTGAGGTATAATACTAATAATAATATATTATTTTATTTGTATAAATATTGGTTTGTATATACATTATTTAGAGTGTATAATATTGTATTATTAGTATACTTTGTGTGGGTATCAATTGGAATTTAATTTGATTCCTAAATTATTGTATTTTATTTTCTATATTATTTGTATAGATGTCTTGTGAGGATGACCTTGGTTTGACCATGTTTGACTTTAGATGACTTTAGAGTTGACCATAGTTGACTTTTAACTTAGAATTGATTTATTTGACCTAGAAGTTGACTAGTTTGACTTGTTCTCTTTCCGGGACCTTGTATTAATGTGGTATTCTATATCTAGGTCTTCGAGGTACCAGTCAGACATCTGTGAGACTGTTCTTTGGACTTTAGGCGAGTACATTCTCTGATAGTTTCTCATTTATGATATCCTCTATGTTCGTTGTATCTAGTGTAGATATACATGTTTCTCTTGACACTATGGTTACACGGATTGGTATATCCGAATCTCGTCATGAGATGTTATTCCTTGGTATATGGTGTATATGGTGCAAGTATTGTTTTATTGGTTATCTTGTACATGTACAGACACCGATTTTCGGGAGGAGTCGCTCTCTTCTTAGGGAATCTAGTGCCATAGCATACCGTGGTTGGATCTATTATACCAGTTGGGGGTGGGGAGTATTAGTATAGATATGTGATCAAATCCCTATTGAATAAAGTATTGGTAAGCGAATAGTGTTGATCATGCACCGCACGTATGATTAGCCAGGCCGTATTGTATCTTGCCCAAGCCAATCACATGTTAAGCTAGTACTCACACACATAGACATTAGTATTATTGTTTCATTGGCATATTGTTCATCATTGTATTTCTTTCCAGTATTTTCTTATTGTCTATATATCTCTTGTATCTATTGTGCATCTTGTTTATCCATAGCTATTTACTGTTACATAGTTTTTATCATGGATTAGAACTGCTGTTAGAGATGTACTCTGCTCCTTTCCTGACTGGATATATTTTTTCAGATGACACTGAGGAGTACCCTACCTATTATGGATCCCAGGATGTTGTGGGTTTAGATTCTGAGACCCTGGCTCAAGAGGGACTTATCCCAATTGAGACAGTTGACCCTGGAGTTGTAGCTTTGTAGTATTGTAGTATTCTTTTGTACTGGATTTGTCTCTAGCTTGTTTTTGTTACTCTTCAGACTCATTGATGTATTATTTTAAACTCATGAGTTGTATTGTGACTATTCTATTCTTATCTGTTTCGTGCTCATTCTATCTTAGTTCTGTGATTGAGTATTCTATCATTATTGGTGGTTCATTACTTTAGATAGACTATCTAGACAGCGTTCTACCGTCGATTCTGCGGCGTAGGCTGGGCGTTGTTTCCGACTAGTATCCTTACATCGGGTACGGGTCGTGACACATTTTTGGTGGTGGCCCATGCAGGTCAAGCTTCACGAGTATGTGACGTCGTGGTAGTGCGACAACTTAGTTGTACTACTGCGAGCCTGCGATAGGATATAGGATATAGGCTGAGATACTCAATCACATCTAGGAAAATTCTTTTGATTCAACTATTCTCCTTTGACATTGATACTTGATCCCTTAAACTGTCCTTTCCTTGATGTCTTACATCTTGTGCCATATTGATCCTCATTCCGTCTTTTTATGAGACATACTCTGAGATACTTGCGGAGGCACGCAAGGTTGAGCGGGATCTGGGTTTGAAGACCAAGAGAGACCGTAATTCTTTTCTGGGGGCCAACGGCAGTGCAGTATCTGCCAAACGTCCTCATTTCCAGTCCAGACCTTTCCAGCAGCCACAGCAGAACCAGACTCCAGCTAGAGCACCTTTTCACCAGGCACCTCAGCAGCAGAGACAGTTACAGCAAGCTCCATGCAACTTTTGCAAGAAGCCCGACCACATCTGGGAAGTTTGCTGGAGGAGGCTAGGAGTTTGTTTGTATTGTGGTACTGAAGGGCATCAATCAAGGGAGTGTCCTCGTCGTGCAGTTCAGGGAGCAGCTCCAGCTCCGAGGACACAGACGAGACCACCTGCAGCACATCCGAGGGGACCGCTTTCGACACAACAGCAGCATTTTGTCCAGCATCAACAGCAGGGAGGTGCTCGACAGGGACGAGCGTTTGCTATGACCGTCGAAGAGGAGGAACCCACCGGAGATGTTATCGCAGGTTCTATTCTTCTTGATTCCATTCCAGCTTTAGCTTTGTTTGATAGTGGTGCTTCCCATAGTTTTGTATCTGTTTCTTTTGCTCTGAAGCATGGTTTGGTAGCTGAGTCTTTGCTTAGGACTTGCAAGATCATGACCGGGGGAGGCATTATCCTGGTTAATGATATTTGCAAGGATCAGAGAGTTACTCTGGGAGGCTGGGAGTTGAGTGCGTGTCTACTTGTATTTCCACTTCCGAGCTACGATATTGTACTTGGGATGGATTGGTTGAGTAGGCACCGTGCTAGCATAGACTGTAGAGGAGGTAGAGTTTTTTTTGGTTCGCCAGGAGAGCTAGAGTTCGAGTTTGCTAGAGGAGCTGCGGAGCAGGGAGAAGGCATTATTTGTGGAGCTATGGTGGAAGACAAGGAGTTGCCGCATCCGTTGATCGCAGAATTTTTGGATGTGTTTCCTGAAGAATTGCCAGGATTGCCGCCAGATCGAGATGTTGAATTTTCTATAGACTTGGTGCCAGCTGCAGAACCAATTTCGCAGCATGTCTATAGAGTAAACAACAGTGAGCTAGTCGAGTTGAAGAAGCAGGTGGACGAATTGCAGGATAAGGGATTTATCAGATCGAGTTCTTCACCATGGGGAGCCCCGGTATTGTTTGTACCAAAGAAGGATGGATCGGTGCGCATGTGCATTGATTACAGGGCTTTGAATAATCTCACTATCAAGAATAAGTATCCTTTGCCACGGATTGATGATCTGTTTGATCAGTTGAGTGGTGCGAAGGTATTTTCTAAGATAGATTTGAGATCAGACTACCATCAGGTGAAGGTGAAGCCGGAGGACATACCGAAGACTGCTTTTAGAACTCGGTATGGTCAGTTCGAGTTTATGGTGATGCCGTTTGGTTTGACTAATGCACCGGCGGTATTTATGAACTTGATGAACAAGGTGTTCCACCAGTACCTTGACAAGTTCGTGGTGGTGTTCATCGACGACATACTCATATACTCGAGGACACCGGAGGAGCATGAGGAGCATTTGAGGATTGTGTTGGATGTGCTGAGGAAGGAGAAGCTGTATGGAAAGTTGTCCAAATATGAGTTTTTCTTGGACAAAGTAGAATTCTTGGGGCATGTTGTGACTGGTGATGGTATTTTAGTGGATCCAAAGAAGATTTCAGCAGTGGAATCTTGGAAGACTCCGAGTTCGGTAGTAGAGATCAGGAGTTTCTTGGGATTGGCAGGCTATTACAGGAAGTTTGTGCAAGATTTTTCGAGGATTACCGATGACCAGACTCACAATGAAGGATATAGAGTTTGTTTGGACGGAGGATTGCCAAGTTGCTTTTGAGGAGTTGAAGAAGAGGTTGACGTCTGCTCCTATTTTGACGTTGCCATCAGGGTCCGGAGGTTTCACTATTTATAGTGATGCATCGGGAAAGGGTTTAGGTTGTGTTCTTCAGCAGCATGGGAAAGTGATTGCCTATCCATCCAGGCAATTGCGTCCTCATGAAAAGAACTATCCTACCCATGATTTGGAGTTGGCAGCCGTCATCTTCGCTCTGAAGTTGTGAAAACATTATTTGTACGGAGAGCGTGTGGAGATCTTCACAGACCACAAAAGCTTGAAGTACGTTTTCACGCAGAAGGAGTTGAACATGAGACAGCGTCGGTGGTTGGAACTGATGAAGGATTTTGATATCTCTTTACAATATCATCCTGGAAAAGCCAATGTAGTTGCAGATGCTTTGAGCAGGTATCTGGTAGCTATGTTCTTAACGCAGGATCAATATTTGTTGGAGGACTTGGAGAGCTTGGGCATTGAGGTGATTGTTCCTGGGTGTGCTATGCAGATGTGGGGATTACAGATACACTCAGATTTGATGGACAGGATTAAGGTAGCACAGTATGATGACGTATCTTTGATGAGTATCAGAGCTCAAATGAGAGCAGGATTGGAGGATGATTTCACTATTGCAGAGGATGGATCTTTGAGGCATGGAGTTAGATTGTGTGTGCCTAGTGGGGAGTTACGAGAGGAGGTGTTGCAGGAAGCGCATCGCTCTCAGTATTCCATACATCCAGGTGCTAACAAGATGTATCGGGATATGCGAGAGAGTGTGTGGTGGTATGGCATGAAGAGGAAAGTGGCACAGTTTGTATCCAGATGCTTAGTGTGCCAGCAGGTGAAAGCCGAGAGGCAGAGGCCAGGAGGGTTACTTCAGCCATTACCCATTCCAGAGTGGAAGTGAGAACACATTACTATAGATTTTGTGTCCGGACTTCCACGATCTCCAGGAGGGAAAGACGCGATTTGGGTCATTGTTGATAGATTGACCAAGTCGGCCCACTTTTTGCCTTTCAAAGTGGGTTTGTCTATGGAGAAGCTAGCAGAGATGTATGTGAGGTAGATCGTTAGGATACACGGAGTTCCTGTTAGCATAGTCTCAGATCGAGATAGTCGTTTCACTTCTTATTTCTGGAGGAGTTTGCAGGAGAGTTTGGGCACTCAGCTCAAGTTCAGTACTGCATATCATCCCCAGACAGATGGGCAGTCAGAGAGGACTATCCAGACTCTCGAGGATATATTGCGCACTTGTGTACTAGATTTTGGGGGTTCTTGGGAGGACCATCTCTATTTGGTAGAGTTTGCTTACAACAACAGTTACCAGGCCAGTATAGAGATGACACCTTTTGAAGCTCTATATGGTCGGAGGTGTCATACTCCTTTGTCTTGGGACGATATTGAAGAGAGAGTTTTGCTTGGGCCAGAGATGGTTGTGGAGGCAGCAGAGAAGGTTCAGTTGATCAGAGACAGACTTCGAGTGGCGCAGGACAGACAACGGCTTTGGGCCGATAGCCATCGGAGACCTTTGGAGTTTGAGGTATAGTTTAAATTTTGTTTGTGCTTGTTCTTGTTTGTTTTAGATTAAGTTCTTAAGATGGTATTTTGTTCTAGGTGGGTGGTTTGGTGTTTCTGAGGATTTCTCCGACACGAGGCACGATTCGCTTCGGTGGAGGCGGAAAGCTTAGTCCGCGATTCATCGGACCTTTCACTATTCTAGAGAGGGTCGGTGCAGTTGCTTATAGACTAGACTTGCCACCTGCATTGGAGAGAGTTCACAACGTGTTTTATGTGTCACAGTTGAGACGATACGTGGCAGATCCTAGTCATGTATTGGATTACTCAGAGATAGAGGTGGGCCCTACTCTTAGCTATCCAAAGCAGCCAGTTGAGATTCTGGATCGGAGAGAGAAGGTGCTGAGGAACCAGACTATTCCTTTGGTATGCGTCGCATGGAGGCATCACTCTCTGGGGGAGTCTACTTGGGAGAGAGAGGATGACATGCGAGAGCGTTATCCATATTTGTTTGTACCTTGAGGTATGTTAATTCTCTAGCTATGTTCTGTTCATTGTTATGTTTTGTTCATTAGTTAATTATGATTCTTTAGTTCTTTTATGTGATTTTCTGGGGGTAGTTTTCATCTTTAAATTTCGAGGACGAAATTATTTTAAGGAGGGTAGACTTGTCACTACCACATTTTAGGAAAAAGGGTATTTTGGTAATTTCCTATTTAAATAAATATTGTGCATGATAAATAATTTTTGTTGTATTATTTAATTGTTGTTGGATGTTATTTAATTATTTTGGACTTATTTTAGTAGACCCAACTAGTTTAGTTTGGACCCATGGACCAACATGAATTAAATAGTTACACTTGGCCCATTTAGAAAGCCCATGGTTAAGGAGATGGATTAAATTAATTAAATGATTAGACTAGAAGCTTCCTTCCTTAATTATTTCTTCATGAGAGGCCCCAAGGGGTACATTGGATATTTTATAATTGCTTGGGGAAGGGGGCATGGCCGGCCTATATTAGAGGGGAGGAAATTTATCTCTCCTCTCATTCTCATTCCAAATCTAGATCTAGAATTTTTCACTCCCAAATTCCTTCCATTTCCATTCCAATTCCCCACCAAATTCATTCCAAATTCTTCCCAATTCACCATTAGAAAGTTGAGAAGCAAGGATCTAGAAGGAGGAAGCAAGGATCTACAAAGAGGAGCAAGGATCTACAATTTGGAAGCAAGTTCATCTCAATTGGAGGTTTCATTGGGAATCCATCTCCCAATAGGTTATAATTTAGTTTTTCCCATTAAAATAGCTTCTAAATCTAAGATTTAATCATGTAAAATCAACCCATATGTATGTACTACCCATAGGACTTTGTTTTATGTTCATAGAAGACCCATGGAGAAAGTTATGGTACTTTTTGTGTCAATTTTGTTGGAATTCCGAATTTACATTTTGTTGTGTGTATCAATTGATCCTATAGATTAATTGGGCATGTGATTATGTGTTTGGGGCTTGTGTCGTGTCCATATTTGGGTACATGTGGTTCGTATCCCAACTATTTGGTGATACGTGTCATTTTGGGGGTTTTCCCTCCGACACGGGGCTTTGAACATGTCGTATTTTGACACGGACACATAGATCTACTTTTGACAATTTGATTTGTTCATAAATATTATTTGTGACATATTTGTGTCCTTCGGGGTTTAATTGGTTGTGTGTTGGACTCGTGTCACATGCGTATCCTAGATCTAGTGGGATACGGTGTGATACTCTCCAATTTGGTGTGTTTATGTGTAGATCTAATTATTTATGCTTTAAATTCTTCATTTATAATTAGTAAATATATATATATATATTATATATTATTTTAGTGTATTTATTATGGTATTTATTGTAGTATAGATCTATAGATATTTCTATGTGTTCTAAAGTGGTGTATAAATATATGTATGTAGCTTTCTTGCATACAATTATATATGTTACTACTTGTTAATAAAATAAATTAAACATAAATATTTTATAAAATATATTTATGTGTTTAAATGTGTAATTATATTATTTATAATTATTATATAATTATTTGTATATTAATGAATATATTTTTATGTGTGCTTCTAGCCATGTAAAATATATACATTAATATGTGCATGTGTTATGTAACTATTAATATTTAATTATATAAGTTTATATGTATATATATATATATAAGTATATAGTTATTAAATTGTTTTATATATATATATGTATTTTGATTTATATATCTTGTATATATATAGGTATTTTTGTGAGGTATAATACTAATAATAATATATTATTTTATTTGTATAAATATTGGTTTGTATATACATTATTTAGAGTGTATAATATTGTATTATTAGTATACTTTGTGTGGGTATCAATTGGGATTTAATTTGATTCATAAATTGTTGTATTTTATTTTCTATATTATTTGTATAGATGTCTTGTGAGGATGACATTGGTTTGACCATGTTTGACTTTAGTTGACTTTAGAGTTGACCATAGTTGACTTTTAACTTAGAATTGATTTATTTGACCTAGAAGTTGACTAGTTTGACTTGTTCTCTTTCCGGGACCTTGTATTAATGTGGTATTCTATATCTAGGTCTTCGAGGTACCGAGTCAGACATCTGTGAGACTGTTCTTTCGACTTCAGGCGAGTACATTCTCTGATAGTTTCTCATTTATGATATCCTCTATGTTCGTTGTATCTAGTGTAGATATACATGTTTCTCTTGACACTATGGTTACACGGATTGGTATATCCGGATCTCGTCATGAGATGTTATTCCTTGGTATATGGTGTATATGGTGCAAGTATTATTTTATTGGTTATCTTGTACATGTACAGACACCGATTTTCGGGAGGAGTCGCTCTCTTCTTGGAGAATCTAATGCCATAGCATACCGTGGTTGGATCTATTATACCAGTTGGGGGTGGGGAGTATTAGTATAGATATGTGATCAAATCCCTATTGAATAAAGTATTGGTAAGCAAATAGTGTTGATCATGCACCGCACGTATGATTAGTCAGGCCGCATTGTATCTTGCCCAAGCCGATCACATGTTAAGCTAGTACTCACACACTTAGACATTAGTATTATTGTTTCATTGGCATATTGTTCATCATTGTATTTCTTTCCAGTATTTCCTTATTGTTTATATATCTCTTGTATCTATTGTGCATCTTGTTTATCCATAGCTATTTACTGTTACATAGTTTTTATCATGGATTAGAACTGCTGTTAGAGATGTACTCTGCTCCTTTTCTGACTGGATATATTTTTTCAGATGACACTGAGGAGTATCCTACCTATTATGGACCCCAGGATGTTGTGAGTTTAGATTCTGAGACCCTGGCTCAAGAGGGACTTATCCCAATTGAGACAGTTGACCCTAGAGTTGTAGCTTTGTAGTATTGTAGTATTCTTTTGTACTGGATTTGTCTCTAGCTTATTTTTGTTACTCTTCAGACTCATTGATGTATTATTTTAAACTCATGAGTTGTATTGTGACTATTCTATTCTTATCTGTTTCGTGCTCATTCTATCTTAGTTCTGTGATTGAGTATTCTATCATTATTGGTGGTTCATTACTTTAGATAGACTATCTAGACAGCGTTCTACCGCCGATTCTGCGGCGTAGGCTGGGCGTTGTTTCCGACTAGTATCCTTACATCGGGTACGGGTCGTGACAGGGAGGTAGAGAGACGCTGGGAGACGAGGCGGCGCGGGGAGGCGAGGGTTCTGGCGGTTTCGTCGGCGAATCAGTGAGGCGTCGGAGGCGGTGGGGATGTAAATGGAGGAGGCGGCGGTTTCTACGGCGGTCGGGATTCGGGGGAAGGAGAAAGGATAAGGCAGGTCGGATTTCGGGTTTCGGGTCGGGTTTGGGTTTTGGGCCCGAATCTGACCCAATAAGGATTGGGTTGGGTTCAGTTAGACCGGTCTGGGTTGGTTTGGTTCACTAAACCGGTTGGTTCAGGAATAAACCGGGTTTATTTTAGGGTTAAAATTAAAACTTAGTTTGTAGGTCTTTAAAAATGTTTTTAGGGTCCACTAAATTCCCGGAAAATTACCCTATGTCTAATTTTTTATTTTACACCCAAAAATATTATTTTTATAATATTTTAATATTGATTAACATCATTTAAAATTTGTTTAAATCCAAATTACCTTAATTTTAATTAGTTAAAAATTCCAGAAAATTGTGAAAATTGACTATTAAAATTCTTGAAAAATCAGGGGGTTTACATGTCGACTGATAATGTTCTAGACGGGCGTGTGAGTTATAAAGCTTAAATCGAGTAGCCTACCCTTGCCCATACGTTAAAAAGTTGTCCTCATTTGCATTCATATAGATTGTCTTGTATAGCGTACTTGTATATTTTCAAACATTATGCATGTTTACTGTATTCAAATTGGCTTGCTTCTATGTATCTTGTTACGTCCCTCTGAGGACCTGGTCCCTTTCCAGGTGTATCTGTTCTTGAGTATTCACAGAAGCACAGATTCGGATGGTTATATATGTTTCGAGGATGTCTTCTCTTCGAGCCCGTAATTGTTAGCTGGTATTCTTATATTATATTTATTGTGTTGTACTTTTCCATTCGAGTTGGTAGTAGATTTGTTTCCATCCAACTATCATCTTTAGATACTTTTTATTAAGATCTAGTTATATAGATGTTGGTTATTTATTTATATTTAATTTTTGTGGATGAGATTTAGATTATACCTTGTGACTTGTGATATATGTTTATGCCACTTGTGGATTGATATTCATATTACAGCGTACGTGTAGATTTTGGTTTCCATATATTGGAGTTTCCATATCCATACGGTTGGCATACTTACGTGTCCTAGTCCTACGTATTTTTGGGACTGGGCGTGACACAGAGCATCTCCGCAATTACTGCCTACGTGTCAATATTGTGGCAAGCGTGGACATATTGAGAACGAGTGCAGATGCAAGTTGAGATTATGCTTGATTTGTGAATCCAACCAACATTTAGCTTAGGAATATCCTTAGCATTAAGATGGAGCACTAATGGTAAACCAACAAACTTTACCAATACTGAGGCCAGCCTATCCAGCATTAGGAGCACCACAGACGGGAATTGAAGGAATCATACTACCAGCTCCTAGAGGGTATCAACTGAGGCCACCTTTGGCACCCCAGGCAGCACTCTCCCAGCAGGCCCAGCAACAGCAGAGGAATCAACCGCAAGGACACGAACAAGTTTTTGCGATAACCATGGAGGACACGCAGACTCAAGAATTAGCGAATACGCGTAAGATTTAAGTTATTCATAGCTATCTATTCATAGTATTGCTTTAGCACGTGCCTGTTAGTTCATGACCTTATCCTTAAAACCTAGTATTTTGAACTTATTAATAATTGATAACCTAGTTTTTCTAAGCTGTAGATTTCCTTGCTCTATCCAGATTTCTTTACTCTTGAATTATCTAACTTTAATTGTCTAGGAAAATACATTATTCTTTCCCTAGGTGTTTTGCTTAACCCTCATCCTTCAATTTTTCTTGATTATGATTCTTTCTTTGTGTCATGCCTTCAAACATATTTTGCAACCGTGTCATCTCTTCTGACCGGTTATGTTTCGTTATTCTTTGATTGCGAGGACGCAATCCACTTAAGAGGGGCAGATTATAAACCCCCAAAAAATTTTAGAATTTAAAAATAAATTTTTAGGATTTTCTAAGATTTTTAACTGATTAAAATAAATGTTTTCAGGTATTAAATAATTTTTTTAATGTTATTAAATATTAAAATATTATAAAAATAATATTTTTGGGTGTAAAATAATTAACTAGACCTACTGTAATTTTTCTAAAATTTATTGGACCCCGAAACTATTTTTAAAGACATAAAAACTTAGGTTCTAAATAAACCAGATTAAATCGAACCAAATCCTAAACCGAACCAAACCGAGCCTAAAATAAACCAACCCAACCTAACCCAAATAGTAACGGGTTAGGTCAGATCCATATCCGTACCCGCCAACCCGACCCGACCCATTAACTATTATAATGTACCAATCCCTAATTCCACCGTTCCCCGACCCCCTATATGCCGACTGCTCGCCTCCCCCTCCGTCGACCATTTCACCCGCCGCCGCTGACCCGTTCACCTCCCCGCGGTGACCACTCGATTCGCCTTCCTCCACCGGCCAACTTTCTACCTCCCTGCAACCGCCGCGACCAAGCCTATATAAACCCAACGAAACCCCCGCAGCCCTTCATCCACCACCGCTACCACTCCTCCGCTGCTCCCCCTCCACCGCGGCCTTTGACGAATCCTACTGTCCCCATCAACCCCCAGCTCGACTCTCCAGCTAATCCTCTCTGCCACTCTCGGCCGCCCCTAACCGCCGTTGTCATCCCCTGCCACCGCCTAGCGTCCCTACCACCGCCAACACCGACGACGCCTCCGCTCTGAGCCTCCGGTGACTCCAGCGACAACCCACGACCTCCACCGCCGTCAGCAAACCTACCACGACTAGCACAGCGCCGCCGGCCGGACGAGCACCGTCGCGCCTCCCCGCGTATACGCGAAGCACAATCGATACCTACCCCTGTTCAGGTGAGTATTTTTCTCTCCTCGTCGTCTCGTTTTTTGAACTGTCTACTGTGACGCGTATCCTGCTGATCCTCTCGAATTCCGTGTAATTCGTTTGGGGTATCGCATCCTATGTCGATCGCAAACTACGACGCAAAATCAGAAAAATATTTCCCAATTTATAAAAATTTAGGATTTGACCAGAACTCCCCAGTTCACTACCGTTTTGCGACCAACTTGCTAAATATTTTCAAGATCCACCTAAATAGTTATTTGGACCACTTACCCAAGTTTTAAACCCTATTTTTGGTTTATTTTATTATGTTGTAGTTTGTAAGTAATTTGAGGGTAAAAATGATGAAAATATTGGTTATTTAAAATCCTAATTTTCTCAGAACTGGGTATGCCCCGCTAAACGAGACGACTTGATTGTGTGCGAATTTTATCGAAAGGTGCACACTGTCAATACGGACGTGTAAGATTTTGCAAAAGTTGATTTAGATGTGCGTGCACACCGAAATCAACGCGTATCCGTTGACAACACCCCGTATCGGCCCTGTTCTAAAACTTATTATAACTTTGTGTGTGCTCATCGTTTCGAAATAAAACTTGCGGCATCGGACTCGTAGCAATACGCTGGTCCTGTGACCCAGGTTTGGTTCAATTTTGAGAACGTTGACAAAATTCCGTATCGTGGGCCCCATGGCTTTACTTGACGGACGATTTTGTGATCGGCTAATCGGAATCCAGTTCTGGACATTCTGTTTGGTTCATATCGTCGTCTGGACTTATTGATACTACGTTTGACGAATTTAGAGAACTTTATCTCAGGCATATTTTTTGGTGCAAAATAGGCCACATGTGGACCCCACTTTGACCAGAAACGGTCAATTTTGCCCCGATGTCCAAATTGGACTTATGGACAAGAAATTCTACCTATTTGATATTTTTTGAGCATGATGGTAACATTTATTTCAGCAACCAGAGGAGTACCTGCAGATCCCGCTGATACCAGAGCAACAGTTGGAAACCAACCGGAGGAGTACCTTGCCAATCTTACAATACTTGCTACATAATATTCTATTGATTTATTTATATAATGTTCAACCTAGGACAGTGTGACATTACTTAACGTCCGAATAATATTCGGGTGTCAATGCCGTACGTGGAGTTGTGTAATGTCACCTAGAGATTGATATCGTGACCCTATACAATTTCGTGCTTACATTATCAAGTACGTCTTACGATAGGACACTTGACACTGTTCATGTGAGAGAATCTTCCTGAGATATTTATGGTAATTTTGTATAGGTTACAGGATTCGTGACATAGATATTACATATGCTTACCTATCAATATGACTCACTGCATTAGTTAGAGGTCATGATCTTGCGTGTCATGGACATAAGATATGTGATTACATTGGGTGGGAAGAGTATTACCATATTAAAGCCTGATTATATTATATATATGTAGTTTTATGGAGGTGCCTTAGACTCTGACACAGAGCTTTGGCAAAAGTTCTGGCCCTTCGAGATAATTGGATTTCTCCAACATAGAGCCTATGGTAGTTTAAGCCTGAGTATGACCAATGCTATCACTTGCATATCACATAGCTGGTTATATAGTTTACCCTATTCATTTATTATTGTACTACATTTATTTGGCTTGAGTTATTCTTGTACCTTGCTATGTCCCCTGAGGACCTGGAATCCGGATTATGTCCCTAGGTTTAGCAGAGGAGATCTACCCCGAGGTATACGGGACAAGAGCAGACATTGGAGTAGTACTAGAACCAGAAGACGAGGTGATCGCCGAGGATTTTTCCTAAGCATCTGGTTATTATATTCAGTTATTTCTATTGTTGGACTCTTATTTCCTGTCTATTGAACTGTTGTATCAAACTTACTATCAGGTTGTTCCCCAAGATATATTTTACTGAGAATTAATGTTGGTTTATATTCCATATTTATTGTATTTATTTTTGTGGATGAGATTAGTACCATAGACCCTTACTGTTGTTTTACAGCTTAAGTACACCCTGATAGGTCCATTAAATTGGGCTTGCCCATCGGTGTGTGCTGCTGGCCATTGCCATGTGTCTAGTCCCTCGATATTTTGGGACTGGGGCGTGACAATTAGTAGCAATATGCGGCTTAAAATACATCAAGAAAAGTTTGTAATCTCCTTAAGAACACATGCTTCACAAATAGAACCCTCGACCCGTGCCTTATTTTTCACCTTTCCCTTTAGGTGGCTCAGTTGATGCTCGAACGGGTACATCCATCGATAACCAACTAGTCCACCAACACGTGCGTCATAAGAAAGATGAATTAGCAAATGCTCCATAGAGTCGAAGAATCCCGAATGGAACACTCTTTCAAGCTTGCACAGTGTTACCGTAATGTCCTTATCTTGCTTTTCTCGACGATCGACGATCGACGATCAACTTTGTAGAACAAAGATCCATGAAGAATATGCTAATCTCAGTCAATGGATCACAAACTACCTACGGTAAGAATTCCCAAAATGCAATTGGAATTAACCTCTCCATGAATACATGACAGTCGTGGCTCTACATACCCGTCAGTTTGTTCTCCTTTAGGTTAACACATCTTCTCTGATTCGACATATACCTGTCTAGAAATTTTAGCCCAATCCACCTACAAAGTCTCCCTTTAACCTCCTTGTCCAGTCTAAAAATTGACTTAGGCTGCTTATACTTCATATTCCCTTCCTCTATCAAATGCAACGTAGGACGTCTGCATATTTCTTTTAATTCCAACCTGGCCTTGGGATTATCTTTCGTCTTCCCTTTTACGTCCATCACAGTATTAATTATGTTGACAAAAAATTCTTCTCGATATGGCTAGCATCAAGGTTATGTCTGATCAGATTGGTGCTCCAATATGGCAGATCATAGAATATGCTTCTCTTCGTCTAGTTAGGAGTGTGACCAAATCTATCGCACTTGTACCCCTTAGTAGGCTCTTCGATAGCACTTGGTAAATCTTTAACCTTCTTCCATATCGTGTCTTCGGGCCACCTTGGAGTAGGATTTGCCTTCTCCATAACGCCGGCACAAAATACATTTATGTTCTCCGGAACGGATGATCCGATGGCAGAAATTGTCGATAAAAATCGAAGAAGCACGGTTTTCCTCCGTGTTTTAAATGAAAAGCCTTATTATAGTCCATACAATACGGATATGAGAGACGACCATGTGTGCTCCATCCTGATAATATGCCATAAGTCTGAAAGTCGTTGATGGTCCACATAAGTGTTGTCCTCATCTAAAAAATTTATTTTTTTGAAACATCGTATGTGTTGGCGCATACTTCCCCAGCTAATTCAACTCATCTATCAACGGTTGTAAGTACACATTGATGTTCCTCTTCGAATTATTTGGACCCAGAATAATGACGGTTAAGAACATAACCAGAGTCTTCATGCATATCCAAGGCGGTGAGTTGTACGGGGTGACAATCATAGGCCAACACGAATATTGAGAGCCCGAAAGTCCGAATGGGGTAAAACTGTCAGAGGAGAGCCCCAATCTTATATTACGCGAATCCAAACCAAAATCGGGATACTCTCGATCGAAGTGCTTCCATGTTTCTCCCTCGGATGGGTGATCCAACACTCCTTCAAATTATTCTCGTCTGTGCCAACTCTTGTTTTTGGCATCTTCTTTACCATAAACAACCTTAGCAACTGCGGTGTTAAAAAAAAGTAGTGCATCGAATCGGTCGGCTTCCTTGCACCAACAGACCTTCCTATACCAGTTGCCTTAAAGCGATCAGCACCACAAAATCTGTACACATCTTTATCCTTGTCGTCTTTGTAGTACAACATGCACCCGTTGTGACATACATTAATTTTATTGTATCCCATCCAGACCGATCTCACCATCATCTTAGACCGGTAGAAGTATTTTGGTAACTTAGCACCCACCGACAAGATCTTTATAATCAACTCCATTAGTCGGTTGTAGCATTCTTGTGACATGTTAAAATCGGACTTGATGCTCAACATTCTTGTAATCACCTCGAATGGTGAATGATCCTCACAACCAGGATATAATGGAGTTCTTGCATTCTCCAGTAACTCTATAAACTTTGCAGCATCGATATTTGGTGCCTTCTCAGCTGCATCATGATTGTCCGGATCGAAACTAGGCCTTACAGCGTCAAAAACCATTTTTATGTACCCGTCGTCGTGATCAACGTGATCGTGGACACCTGTATACGGCTCCATATTAGGCTCCGGCTTCGATGCTAAATATACTAGTTCTCCATGTGAGGTCCACTAATAGTAATTCGGCGTAAAACTTCTCGAGTATAAATAATGTCACATCCACTTCTGAGTGATATTTCAAGTTACGATATCTCACACATGCATACTTAATTTTGGTGCCAATAATGTACTGAGGGAACGCCTTGGCGAACTACAAGAACTGTTCAAACCTCTGTATGAATTTATTTCATACACCGCACATGTCATCAGGATGACGGTTATACATCCAAGAACGATGATGCAGGTAGTAATTTATATACATTTCTAGATACTTCTGAAAAGATGAATAAACATCATTCAAGTATATTATCCAAATAGATACAAAGATTGATACACATGTTTACCAAAGTAACAACTCATATTGATGCGTGAGTATTCGAGGTATGATGTGTAGTTATTTGAGTCAAACTAGGTCAAAACTGTGGTATCCCGTTCCTCCTATTCGGGGAGCGCAGCTAAGAAATACAAATCGGTATCGTTCGATCATGACAGATTGAATCAAGATCTTATCTTTGTTATGAATTTGCTTCTTCGGATTCGATTTTCATATTTAGTGGACCGTGCACCGAGGATAAACTTAGAAGCAGAGTCAAGAGGGACCTCTCCGCTGCAAGTTTTTTGCCTAGTTTTTGTTGTCGTCTTGTTGCTTTCGTGCATTTGAGTTGGTTTTCGGATTTGCATTTTCTTGAATGGTTATGATGGATTTTATTGCTTCCGTTCGTTGAACCGTATTTTATTGTAAGCTTGGAAAGAGTAGAAGAGGTATTGATCGGCTGTTTGTGGCAATACAGGTGATCGTGTAGTAGACATCGTGCGAGCGGAGTCTTAAAGCACCTCTTTCCTTTCCTCTCTCTAACCAACTTTTGAGTGGCTATAATTCAATTTAGTTGACCCTTCTTCCCAGTCTTCACACATAGAAATCTTATATTCTTGATTGTTCCGATCAAACGATACCATAATAACTAAAAGATGTCAAAAAAAAAAGAAATAGACTTGGACTACTTTATGCTTGTCAATCAACTTTTGAATGGTTACCTTATTGCATGCTAGTTCGTTTAGGAATATTCTTTCATAATGTTTCAATTCAAGTTAGAAAGTATACTTCTTCTATAATTGTACTATGTGTAAAACACACCTTGCTCTGCCATGAAAGTATACTTCTTCTATAATTATGCTATGTGTAAAACATACATTGCTATGGAATGAATGTATACGTCTTCCATAATTGTGCTATGTATAGAACACACCTTGCTATGGAATAAACTGACTCAGGGAGACTATGCAAAATGAATCATGCCATGTAACTTGTATCGTGCTCATATTGCCTTAAACTGCATAAATTGATTGATAACTTAATATAGACGCCGTTTGATCATGGTCAACTTGTGCACATGGTTTCTGGTTTCTGCGGACGGTCATCCTGGTGCTGGAACCGATCTGATTCGGACGAAACAAATTGTATGGCGTTTGTATGGACGAAATATTATGTAGCTGAGCTCGCCACCTGCATTGCATATTATTCTCGTCTCGAGACTATAACCCATCCTTTAGGGCATTATGCCAGTGATCCCCTCTTATGTTTAAACTGTGCAAGCTAACTATGTCTTCGTGGCAGGGAAGGTCATGGTAAGTATTTGTGCAGGTGGTTCAGACGGGCAGATAAAAGTCACCGAATGGTGGCATATTCATTTCGTAATTTCTATATCTATTACATGCTTGTGAAATGAACTAAGGCAAGATAAAAAGACCACAAATTAACTTGCATGCTTTATATAAACAACTTGTGAATTGGTATAGTTGGGTTAGCTCGCCTTCACTAGTGTATTTTGATGTACTGACCCTCGTTGAAACAGGTTTCCCGCACCAAGGAGATCATGCGAGAAGACAAAGCTACTTCCCATTCCAGTCCACTAACCGGCACACCCTGATCGTGCCTTATTAGAAATATTTTAAAGACCGAGGAGCTCGTGCATCAAATTTATGCAGCTTCGAGGGAAGGCGATAGCTTCGCCAGAAGGTCTTTAACATTTTGAAGTTTTAGTAAAAGGATGTAATGTATATGATGACTATCTCATTTTGCGTCCACTTTTGTAAGACCGTGCGACAATTATCTGACTTGTTCAAGAGTTTGTAAAAGATGTTCATTATCAATAAAGAGAACTTTTCCATATTTTAATATTGTGTTTCAATTATTTGCGTACTCTGAATATGTGCTCGTTATATAAAAATACCTTGGCCTTGTGCGATGCGTAACCTAGGCACGCACGTTGTTAGCCTCGGGGGACGACTATCGATTCCACGGAATCGGGACATGACATATAGGTATTATAGCACAGCTTCAAGTTCCTTTGGCCCTCGTATCAAAAAAGTTCTTTTAACGATCTAATCCCTATGCGAACTCTTGAACTCGTTTGGCCAAAATAAGATATGTTCCGTACAATGAGTCCATTGTACCTTTCTTTGTGCTAGCGCTGATGCTTGCGCTTGAGTCATTCCTTTAAAAAGAAGTTTCGGCACCTCGGCAAGTTTCAGAAGCCAACGAGTCATGCCTCGTGTCGACCCGATTGAGCAAATAATGCGGATGCTTGAGGCTAGCCAACAGAAGGATGAGGCTCATAATGAGTGAGCCAAAAAGCACGCGAAAGAACGACAGAGCAAGTTCGAAGGCAATCTAGAAGTCCAATTTGTAGTCCAACAAAAGCAGGTAGATACCCTACAACAGATCATTCAGACCTTGGCCTCCAACTATTCCGCGACAGCAGCAGCGACACCAGTGGAGCAACCCATACCTGAAGTCGAAATGCCTCAAACTCCAAAGAAGAAGGAAGTGACTACCTTTGACTTTGCCGACTTCAAGAAGGTTTGCAACACGCCATTTAAATGGACTGAAGATCCAGTCATGGATCTAGATTGGCTGGCAGAGCTTGAGGATCACTTTAAACTGCTAGAGGTACATGAGGAGAAGCATGTCATGTGTGCCCAACTACAGCTTCGCTTGAACGCTCACGATTGGTGGGATGTGCATCAAAGATCTATCTCAGTCAGTGATAAAGAAGATACGATCGCATGGGCTACCTTCCGTGGCATATTTGAAAATAAGTTTATATCCCCTCCCATACGTCGGTAAAAGGAGAACGAGTTCGTACAGCTTCGGCAAGGCAACATGACCGTGAAACAGTACTTCGCTGAATTCAATCGGCTTGCCAAATTTTCAAGCTCATATTTACCTGATGCGAAGAATCGTGACAGATGATTTGAAGGCGGCCTGCGACCTGCCATCCATCCGCACATACTCGTTCCCAATTATCTGACTATGTGGGAAGTTCTCAACCATGCCATTTTCCTCGAACCGCAGTATCCTCTAGTTGTTGTCGGTACTGTGCATACTTCCAATCAGAAGTGCCATAGTAACGCGGGAGGAAACACCGCTCCAAAGCGTTCAAATAATAGCGGTCGACAAAAAGGAAATATAGGGGCGCGTTGTGAATACTGTAATAGGCCTGGGCACACCATCGACGATTGTTATTTTAAGAATCGGTCTTGCTTCAACTGTGGTGGCAAGGGCCACGTGATTAAGAACTGTCCACTCCCCTCCAAGCTTCTCCCTCAATATCCAAATTCTGTCTCAGCACCCCAAGCAAACTGAGCTGCACCATAGCAAGAGCGTCGTCAAGCTCAAGGCCTATTGTACACTATGACATGGGAAGAAGCCCTGGTATCGGACACCGATGTGTCAGGTATATTGTTTTTCAATAATATACCTGCACGTGTGCTATTTGATTCTGGTGCAACGCATAGCTTTATATCCACAAATTTTGTCGTAGAAAATATGATAAAAATGACACCATTGTTTCTAAACCTTACTGTTAGCACCCCATCGGGCACAAAAATACATGTTTATTCAGTATGCCAAGACGGTCACGTCTGTATTGGGGATGGATTTGCTCGACACTTGCTCGCTAGATATTTTAGTCCTAGATGTTTGAGATTATGAAATTATCTTGGGGATGGATTTGCTCGACACTTGCTCGGCAACTATCGAATGTGCAGAAAAATGAGTCATCTTCCATCTACCTGGAGAAGCCAAATTCTGCTACACGAGTGGTTCAGCAACGGATGCGTCGGGGGCCTGCATTATAATTTCTGTGATGTCAGCTCGGCGGATGCTATACTCTGGATGCGAGGGATACTTAGAGTTGGTTCAGGACACGCAGCTGGATTACGCAAACGTTGAGTCTTCTTTCATTCTGGCAGAGTTCCCTGATGTGTTTTTGAGTGAACTACCTGGCATGCCACCCGACCGAGAAATCGAGTTCACCATCGACACATTTCCAAATACACAACCGATTTCCAAATCCCCATACAGAATGGCCCCTGTTAAACTAAAGGAGTTAAAGTGCCAACATCAAGAATTGCTGGACTGTGGATACATTCGTCCGAGCGTATCTCCTTGGGGCACGCCTGTGCTCTTCATGAAGAAGAAGGATGGAACGTTGCGACTCTGCATAGATATCATGACCCGCACCCAGATTTTGGGGCACGAGAGCATGGGTACGTCCAGCCTATGCCGCAGCATCGACGGTAGAACGTTGTCTAGGTAATAATACTAGCTAATCACTCTCACATGAATATCCAACTCCATAAGGAGACACAGATATCATAATATAATATGGACTATACTCAATCACAGAAATAAGGCACGATGAGATATCGAAGCAAACAAATAAAATACAAGACAAGTCTAACAATAATAATATTCTAACCTGCAATCAATAACATCCAGTCTCCAAGTATGTCGGAAACAAGTCCTCTATGTCACAGTCTGGAAAAAATATCCAGTCAGGATTGGAACAAAAATACACCTCTAACAGCAGTTCCACATATATTGATAAAAACTATAATACAGTGTAAAGAAATACAAGACAGATATGAAATGACTAGCGATGAGATACTGGAATAAAGAAAATGCTGGAATAAAGAAATACTGGAACATCATCATCAATATACATATAGCAATGAAATAGAAATCTAAGTACACGCTAGAACAATGAACTGGTATATAAGTGTGTACAAGAACAATAACTAGAACATGTGGAGATACAAGATCAATCTATCAAGATACATGTCAAGAACCATCTATCTAAGTGTGTGAAACATCAGTATATCATGTGATCGGTTTGGGACTATATGACTCATTACATGGATTAGCGATCATCCTCAACAGGTCAGGCTAACCAGAATGTAACAGCGATGAGGCATGTAAGGGTAAGGCTGCACCGTCGTGAGATGTGGGTGAGCTAATGCTGCATGTAAGTTGGGTAGGATCACATAAACTACTAATATTTCCCCGTTTTCCCCCCAGCTAGCACGATGGATTCCAATCACGACTCCTCGTGACAGGTCTCAATGATGCCAACTCGTTTAAAGAACAGTGTCAGAGTCATGTACGCTATACAACAAGAATTATAGAGATGATCAACATAATAAAAATTGTCAGAGAATGTACTCGCCTGGGGTCCTGCTGCTGGCAATACCAATGTCTGTTTTCGAATCTTGTCTAAAAATCCAACAGTCCTAAAGACAACAAATAATATAATATTGCATCAGACATTACTCTAACACACAGTCATAAAAATACTGGACGCAGGACACTGGTCAACTAGGGTCAAGTGTGCATCAATTGCATGGGTGTCGCGTCTGTAATTGCTGTACAAATCAGACAGTCAATGATACGGGGCTTGCCAGTATGTCAGTGTACATATGGAAGTCTTCTAACATTTATCGGGCTACAGGTTAATGTAACTACGGGTCACCTAATACATATACAATATCCATATTATTACTTAGAAATAACATTAATACTCAATATATATATATCAATACGTATGCTAATACGTACATACCTACACCTATATACCATACAAGCATATACTAAAAGAGAGAGAGAGAGGAGGGGGAATAAGAGGCGCACATAGGCTTCAGCTCGAGGGAATGCGGTATCCAGTCGATGTGGAGGAACGTAGGAGCTCCAGCTCTGTTGTGGTTCTAAGTGGCCAGATTAATGGACCGGACGGCGAGGCAAGATAGAGGCGATGATGGCGTTGATGATAATAATGACGACGATGATGATGGTGAAGGTAATGGTTATGATGTTGATGATCATCATGGTGAAGATGGGGATGTTGATCATGGCGATGAACAGGTGGTGATGATAGTGAACAGGGATGACCGGAGGTGACTGTCGCGGTGGAGGACGTTCAGTCAGGCGGTGGCGAAGGCTCAGGCGGCTGTGAGTTATTGACGATGGGCCGGTGATGGAGGAGGTGGTGGTGGTAACGGAGAGGAGGAGGCAGGGAAGGGAGATCCGACATTGTGCAGCTGGGTCGGGGATCGCTGCTCAGGCGAGCTCCGGTCGAGTCGGGATCCAGGCGGCGCTCGGGGACAGTCGAGATGAGAAGAACAACGGGGTGTCGAGATCTAAGGTGGACGGAGTCGTGGGCACTGTTACTCGTCGTCGGCGGGACGACAGACTCTGGTCGGTACAGCGGTTCCAGCGAGGAGTAGTGAAGGGAGGGAGATGGCCGGGTTGCTGTGGGATGGGTGGTTAAAGACGTCGAAGGCTCCGGCGAAGGAGGAGGCAGTGAGGGAGAAGGTCGTGGAGCGGGTGGGCAGTGCAGCGGGCTCCGGCATCAGGGATGAGCTCTGGTCGAGTTCGTTGCCATCCGGCGGAGGAGATGTCTGTCGACGAGTGCAGTCGATAGCGGCGTCGTCCCGGCGGCCGAGGAAAACAGAGAGATGTGAGCGGGATAGACGTTGTGGAGGCGGGGAGAAGATGGGCCATGGACGAGGGTGGTGGTGCACATCATTCAGGCGAGGGAGATGGCCGGTTTTCGGCAGGCTTGGGGATGGAGATGAAGGAACATGGAAAAAGTCGGCTGAGAGCTATTTTTTGGTTTAGGAAAAAATAGAAAAGAAAAATAATGAAAAGAATATTTATAAAGGGTGGTTGGGTATGACCTAGAAATATTTGACTGATCAACCCCTCTTGGGATTGGGCCTCTCATGGAAATATTCAATGGCCATGATTCAAATGGGTTCAAAATGAAGGACTAGGGTTCAATTGGTTCAAGGTGTGGAGGGCCATGGTCTTAAGGAGGTGGATGTTAAATTTCACACTCCTAAAATCATGGAAAAATACTAATGAAGAGGAAATAGGTTTATTCACGTATTGTGCTCAATGGGGTGGACACCTTAATGCACTTTTGCACAAAAGTGCCCAACAATTGGAAAATTGCACAAAAGTCAGAAAAGAAGGCATGCATGTCTAGGACAAGATTATGAAATTTGTTGGAAGGCAATGACTAGGGTAGCGCTCCAAATATCGAAGCAACGGTAACGCGCAACAATGAAATAAAATTACGAAAATATAAATATAATTAAATATCATGCAATATTTTATACATTAATCATGAAAAGACGAAAATACCCCTAATCCGAAATATGGGGGTGACAAGTCTACCCTCCTTAAAAGAATTTCGTCCTCGAAATTTAAGATCCTCAATAGTTTTATTTTACTTAATATATTATTTTTCATCAAAATTCAAATTTATCGAACCCCATAATCATGAAGTAATCCCACATTGTCATTTCACAAACTTTTATAACTCTATAGATATCTTATTTCTGAAAAATCGTAAATTTAAAATCAAATTCCATTCGTATCATAATCTCCTCAAAATTTGATGTTAATAATTAAATACTCAAAATTTAATATCCAATCCTCAAATTTTTTTTTAAAATCCAATCAATGTACATTTATAAAATTTAAAATCTCATCCAAAAGTTTATATTCGAACACTAATCCATTAATCATCTTACTCCTCAAATTTTGAGTAAATCACTAAATACAAAATTTACTATCCAATCCTTTAATTGAAATTCAGTCAATGAAAATTTAAAAATCTTATCCCAAAATTTGAATTCAAACACTAATCCATTAGTGATCTTATTCCTCGATTCTTTTTCCACACAATACTCATATAATATAATACTCGTAAAATCTTCAATTGCAATATTCAAAAATAATTTTATAACTTGCAGTCCAATGAATATAATGATAATCTCCTTAATTTCCTCAAATGTTAGTGACATTCAATCATACCACAATCTTCATAAAATTTTGATTTAACAAATCGTCAATTCTGTCATATTAAATTCTCAACTTTCTTTATTTAAATAAATATTTATCCTCGAAATTTAAGGCACCTTGTCTCTCTTTGTCAAGTCATAACCTCTTCATTAATTCTTCACTACGGTCAAACCCTCAACAATCAAAGTCTAAGAGAATTCTACCTATAGTCATACAACACACAATATAACACGCAATCTAGATAATGTATGCAATCTAGATGAAATATGCATGGTCACAGTCTCTTTTGTCATGGTATTGCAGTCTCTGTCGAGGGGTACTGCTAATTATATCCTAGCAAGAAGATCTTTTATACAAGCTACGGTACTAAAGAATAAATCAATCAATCAACAGACGGAAAGAAAAAGAAGGAAAGAAAAGAATACAGTCTTCTAACCCATTACTTGGACACTACAACCTCTATCATACACTTAAATCTGGCACATTCACTCACTAATTCCTATCTCTATATACTGAGATCCATACCGACTAATCCTTAGTCTACAACATCCATGAATACATCCTCATTGCATACACCTGTCTATTGATACCTATATATGATACCAAGAATCTCTAACACAACCATAGTTTAATAATGCATCCAAAGTTTGATACCTATATCCCTTTAGGTACAACTGTTTCTACTACAAGCACACCCACTGCTAGTTATCTTACCTACTACAACTGTTTATACTATTTGTTCTTATTACTCAAGTGCACGCCAAGTGCAACACAGCACACGAAGTATTGCTCCTTCTAATACAACTCTAAATGGACACCCAAGTCAGTTTGCAGTGCCATCTCAATCATGCTCAAGTCAACAGATCCTTACACATGCATATCATCCACTAATACACATTTCTTACCAATCGTAAATCTTATCCTCAAAATTTAACTTCTCGAAAAATTTAAAATAAAATGCATATACTTTCCTCAAAAGTCAAATGCTCAAATATCGAAATAAAAATTTTAATCACTTCTAAATTCCTTATAGCTTTGATTATGTTTATTGAATTAAATTTGAATCCTCAAAATTTTAATAACATAAAATCTCAACTCCTCAAAATTCTTAAAAAATTGAAATTCATTCCCACTCTTCAAATTATAAATTTAAATCCACAAGTATACATATAATACTCACAGTCTCTAATACTCAAGGGACACACAATATACCAATTGTCTATAATTCTCAACTATGCTCTAAAATTTGTACTGTCCGGATTACTTGCAATATTACTTCCAATAATCAAAGTTATCATCACACATATTTTCTCCAATAATTTTCTATCTATATTAATTGATACACCAATCTAATTATCATCACACGAAGTACTTACTGTTATTAGCACCTTGCTCAACAAATCTTTGATATAGAATCACTAGCACTATTGGTATGGTAACACTAGCTTCATTATTAGATCATCTCATCACTTATTAGAACTCACAATCATTCGCACTAGTTATAACTTATATAATACACATGTTTTACTTCGCTCTCATGGGCGGCATATGGTTCCATATCTCGATTGATGTATAAGCATATCTCTTAAACCTTTTACAAACTGTTAAACTAATCTATGATATATTTTACAACTTTCATTACCAATCTTTATATTTCTCTTCTTATGACATCTCATTAAAACCCTTTATGCATATACATTTCTTCACTCTTGATACACCAAGTATCAATCATCAAATTGAACATCATGCTCCATTAATCTTTAACACAATTTCTTGATACTTAATTATTTACATAGATCATCCAATTAGATAAATTCATGACTATCCAGGACGGGTATGCTGACTCTGATACTAACTCTTGAAACCATTACTGATACTCTTACTCCTCTTTCTATAATACCAATACTAATTATAATAATGCCTATCATAGAACTATTACTATAAGGTACTATGCTACGGTTATCTCTAGATTAATGCCTACTGCTCCCATGTCCAACTAAGAAACACTTACAAACTCATAATTCACACTCAGTCAAACTAATACAAGACACAACCAAAATTGCAAGTCACTAATTATCACACTAACAAGGATCCTTAAAGAAATAAGACTCAAAAAGGAATTAGATCAAGGACTGAAGGTATCTTTACTGCTACTAAAGAAAAGAAGCGATGGAACAAAGTCCTGGAATAACAGAAATAGATAAGTATTGAGATGATACTTTAAGAACCAATTTAAGATACAACCTGATAATCATACACGTCTGTCTGAAATTATGACACTCAGAATCCTCGCCACGCCAGTAAGCATAGATGCGATAAACGACAAGTTCCGTAACTAAAGTATGCAACTCTATAATCATGTCATCTAGAATCCTCGCCACGCCAACCGGTATGGCTGCGAGAGACTCTAAATTCTATAACTTAAGTATGTACATCCAAGTCAGGTTCCTACGTTCTCGTCACGACAGCTAATATGGCTGCGATAAACTCTAGGTTCCATAACCAAAGTAGACGTTTTACCTTTCTTACTGTCCTCATCAATATATGCCATCAGATGATACCATAAATTTTAGCCCGTAAAATTCATCTCGATATGAAATCAACTCAACAATGATACCAAGAATTAAATTTAATAACTGGTCAACAAGAATCAAACTCAACAATGATACCAAGATTTTAATTTAATAACTGATCAACAAGAATCAAGTTCAATAACAACAAGCGAGAGCGGACGGAAACAAGGAAAAGATTTAAATTGGAAATTATAACAAGATTCTCAAGGGGTCGTCCCAGGAATCTCTGAAGAATTTGTGATTGAGTATTCTCTCTCATCCTAGTATCCTATGTCCTATATCTTATCGCAGGCACGCAGCAGTACAACTAAGACATCGCACTACTACGACATCGCACAACTTGCGAAGTCTGACCTGCATGGGCCACCACTAAAAACGTGTCACGACCCGCACCCAGATTTTGGGGCACGAGAGCATAGGTACGTCCAGCCTACGCCGCAGCATCGGCGGTAGAACGCTGTCTAGGTCATAATACTAGCTAATCACTCTAACATGAATATCCAACTCCATAAGGAGACACAGATACCCTAATATAATATAGAATATACTCAATCACAGAAATAAGGCACGATGAGATATCGAAGCAAACAAATAAAATACAAGACAAGTCTAACAATAATAATATTCTAACCTGCAATCAATAACATCCAGTCTCCAAGTATGTCGGAAACAAGTCCTCTATGTCACAGTCTTGAAAAAATATCCAGTCAGGATTGGAACAAAAATACACCTCTAACAGCAGTTCCACATATATTGATAAAAACTATAATACAGTGTAAAGAAATATAAGACATATATAAATGACTGGCGATGAGATACCGGAATAAAGAAAATGCTGGAATAAAGAAATACTGGAACATCATCATCAATATATATCTAGCAATGAAATAGAAATCCAAGTACATGCAAGAATAATGAACTGGTATATAAGTGTGTACAAGAATAATAACTAGAACATGTGGAGATACAAGATCAATCTATCAAGATACATGTCAAGAACCATCTATCTATGTGTATGAAACATCAGTATATCATGTGATCGGTTTGGGACTATATGACTCATTACATGGATTAGCGATCATCCCCAACCGGTCAGGCTAACCAGAATGTAACAGCGATGAGGCATGTAAGGGTAAGGCTGCACCGACGTGAGATATGGGTGAGCTAATGCTGCATGTAAGTTGGGAAGGATCACATAAACTACTAATATTTCCCCGTTTTCCCCCCAGCTAGCACGATGGATTCCAATCACGACTCCTCGTGATAGGTCTCAATGATGCCAACTCGTTTAAAGAACAGTGTCAGAGTCATGTACGCTATACAATAAGAATTATAGAGATGATCAACATAATGAAAACTGTCAGAGAATTTACTCGCCTGGGGTCCTGCTGCTGGCAATACCGATGTCTGTTTCCGAATCTTGTCTGAAAATCCAACAGTCCTAAAGACAATAAATAATATAATATTGCATCAGACATTACTCTAACACACAGTCATAAAAATACTGGACGCAGGACACTGGTCAACTAGGGTCAAGTGTGCATCAATTGCATGGGTGTCGCATCTGTAATTGCAGTGCAAATCAGACAGTCAATGATACGGGGCTTGCCAGTATGTCAGTGTACATATGGAAGTCTTCTAACATTTATCGGGCTACAGGTTAATGTAACTACGGGTCACCTAATACATATACAATATCCATTTTATTACTTAGAAATAACATTAATACTCAATATATATATATCAATACGTATGCTAATACGTACATACCTACACCTATATACCATACAAGCATATACTAAAAGAGAGAGAGAGGAGGGGGAATAAGAGGCGCACATAGGCTTCAGCTCGAGGGAATACGGTATCCAGTCGATGTGGAGGAACGTAGGAGCTCCAGCTCTGTTGTGGTTCTAAGTGGCCAGATTAATGGACCGGACGGCGAGGCAAGGTAGAGGCGACGATGGCATTGATGATAATAATGGCGACGATGATGATGGTGAAGGTAATGGTTATGATATTGATGATCATCATGGTGAAGATGGGGATGTTGATCATGGCGATGAACAGGTGGTGATAATAGTGAACAGGGATGACCGGAGGTGACTGTCGCGGTGGAGGACGTTCAGTCAGGCGGGGGCGAAGGCTCAGGCGGCTGTGAGTTGTTAACGATGGGCCGGTGATGGAGGAGGTGGTGGTGGTAACGGAGAGGAGGAGGCAGGGAAGGGAGATCCGACATTGTGCAGCTGGGTCGGGGATCGCTGCTCAGGCGAGCTCCGGTCGAGTCGGGATCCAGGCGGCGCTCGGGGACAGTCGAGAGGAGAAGAACAACGGGGTGTCGAGATCTGAGGTGGACGGAGTCGTGGGCACTGTTACTCGTCGTCGACGGGACGGCAGACTCCGGTCGGTACAGCGGTTCCAGCGAGGAGTAATGAAGGGAGGGAGATGGCCGGGTTGCTGTGGGATAGGTGGTTAAAGACGTCGAAGGCTCCGGCGAAGGAGGAGGCGGTGAGGGAGAAGGTCGTGGGGCGGGTGGACAGTGCAGCGGGCTCCGGCATCAGGGATGAGCGTCGAGTTCGTTGCCATCCGACGGAGGAGATGTCTGTCGACGAGTGCAGTCGATGGCGGCGTCGTCCCGGCGGCCGAGGAAAACAGAGAGATGCGAGCGGGATAGACGTTGTGGAGGCGGGGAGAAGATGGGCCATGGACGAGGGTGGTGGTGCACATCGTTCAGGCGAGGGAGATGGCCGGTTTCCGGCAGGCTTGGGGATGGAGATGAAGGAACAGGGAAAAAGTCGGCTGATAGCTATTTCTTGGTTTAGGAAAAAATAGAAAAGGAAAATAATGAAAATAATATTTATAAAGGGGGGTTGGGTATGACCTAGAAATATTTGACTGGTCAACCTCTCTTGGGATTGGGCCTCTCATGGAAATATTCAATGGCCATGATTCAAATGGGTTCAAAATGAAGGACTAGGGTTCAATTGGTTCAAGGTGTGGAGGGCCATGGTCTTAAGGAGGTGGATGTTAAATTTCACATTCCTAAAATCATGGAAAAATACCAATGAAGAGAAAATAGGTTTATTTCCGTATTGTGCTCAATGGGGTGGACACCTTAATGCACTTTTGCACAAAAGTGCCCAACAATTAAAAAATTGCACAAAAGTCAGAAAAGAAGGCATGCATGTCTAGGACAAGATTGTGAAATTTGTTGGAAGGCAATGGCTAGGGTAGCGCTCCAAATATCGAAGCAACGGTAACACGCAACAATAAAATAAAATTACGACAATATAAATATAATTAAATATCATGCAATATTTTATACATTAATCATGAAAAGACGAAAATATCCCTAATCCGAAATATGGGGGTGACAATAGATTTTTGGGATCTAAATAAGGTCACTATTAGAAACAAGTATCCCCCGCCTAGGATAGACGACCTCTTTGATCAGTTACATGGAGCAACGGTGTTTTCAAAAATTGATCTTATCTCTGGCTACCACCAATTGAAGATTAAGCTAGAGGATATGTCGAAGTCAAAATTTTAAACCCGCTATGGCCATTATGAGTTTTCTGTTATGCCGTTTGGACTGATGAATGCTACTGCCGCTTTCATGGATTTGATGAACCATGTGTTCCGACCCTTTTTGATAAATTTATGGTAGTTTTCATAGATGACATCTTAGTGTACTCGAAGAATAAGGATGAACACGCAGACACCTGCGGATTGTGCTTCAAACTCTTCGAGACAATAAGTTGTACATGAAGCTAAGTAAGTGTAAGTTTTGGTTAAACATCATTTCTTTGCTTGGTCATATTATTTTTGCAGAGGGCATCCCAGTTAACCTGAATAAAGTAGAAGCCATCGTGAAATGGAAAAGGCCTGAGTCAGCTAGGAACATTCGAAGTTTCCTTGGTTTAGCAGGCTACTACAAGAGATTTATAAAAAAATTGCAAAAATTGCCTCACCTCTGACTCGTCTCACTCGGAAAGGAGTAATGTTCGTATGGACGAATGACTGTGAAGCTTCATTTATGGAGTTAAAGTAGCGACTTGTCTCAGCACCAATTCTTACACTTCCGGATGGATATGATGATTTTAAGATCTACAGCGACGCCTCAGAAAAGGGCTTGGGATGTGTCCTTATATAGAAGGACAAAGTGATAGCCATTGTGTCAAGGCAGTTAAAGCCTCACGAGAAGAACTATCCAAAGCATGATCTGGAACTCGTAGCAGTGGTGTTTTCGCTGAAGTTGTGGCGGTATTACCTCTATGGTGTGTCGTGCGAGAGCTTTATGGATCACAAAAGCATGAAATATCTCTATACTCAAAAGGATCTAATTCTACGGCAACGACGCTGGCTTGAACTCCCTAGCAATTTTGACTTGATGATCAGATACACACCGGGCAAGGGTAACGGTGTAGCTGATGCATTGAGTCGAGTGTTCGTTAGGATCTTGGCTATCGATGACAGGCTATGACAGGATCTCAAAAGTTTGGATATTATACTTTGAATCAGATACAAAAAGGGGGTGCAAGTGGCTCAGCTATGCCTCAAACCAGACTTATTAGAAAAAGTTAAGTCCGCTCAGAAGACCTATTCCTGGAAAAGATACGAAGTCTTATCTCAGTAAGAAAGAAAACTGACTTTGTGGTAAGAACGGATGAAATGATGCGGGTGTAGAAAAGATTGTGTGTTCCTAATAATGCAAACCTCAGAAAGGAGATACTCACCGAAGCCTACTATGCGAGTTACACTTCACATCCAGGTAGCACAAAGTTGTATCGAGACCTCTGTACGATATTTTGGTGGCACGACATGAAAAGAAATGTGGCTATGTTCGTATTGCAATGCATAGCTTGTCAGAGGGTAATGGCCGAGCACCAGAAGCCGGGCGGATAGTTGTAGAACCTTGCTATACCATAGTGGAAATGGGAACATATGGATTTTATTATTTGTTTGCCAAAGGTGCAACGGGGGAATAATGTCGTCTGGGTCATTGTTGATTGACTCACCAAGTCAGCTCACTTTTTGCCTATCAAAGTTACTTAGAGTGCTGACCGCCTGGCTCAGATCTACCTCAACGAGATCGTTCGACTCCACGGCCCGTATCTATTATCTCCGATCAAGATGGTCGATTCTTATTACTTTTTTGGGAGAGCGTTCAGTCAGCAATGGGGACGAAGTTGAAGTTTAGCTCCACCTACCATCCTTAGACCAATGGCCAAACATAGCAGGTCAACCAAATCCTCGAAGATATGCTACGGCTCTGCTCCTTGGACTTGAGGACAAGTTGGGACATGCATCTACCGTTAGCCAAATTTTCATACAACAATAGCTATCAATCCAGCATTCAGATAGCGCCGTATGAGGTGATATATGGGCGAAAGTGCATATCCCCGATCTGTTGGGATGAAGTTGGTGAACAGCAAATTTTTGGCCCGGAACTCCTAGAGCAAACTGTATAGAAGATCCGCTTGATCCGTGAATGGTTGAAGGTAGCACAGAGTCATCAAAAAAGCTACTAAGACAAGCATCGTCGATCTCTTGAGTTCTTAGAAGGTGATCGAGTATTTTTAAAAGTCATTCCCATGCGAGGAGTTAACAGATTTGGAACAAAGGGGAAGCTAAGTCCAAGATTCGTCGGCCCGTTCGAGATACTTAAGCGAGTCACCCCGGTCGTATATATGATTGTCCTTCTACCATCACTATCTAAAGTGCACGATGTCTACCATGTTTCACAACTTAGGAAGTACGTGTATGACCCGAGTCATGTGGTGGATCTTGATCAATTGGACTTGAAGGCAGACTTGACTTATGTTAAACATCATGTACGTATCTTGGATCATAAGGTGAAGCTGCTTCAAAGTTGCTCGGTTCCTCTCGTACTCGTGCTTTGGAGTAATTATTCGGTCAAAGAATCTGTCATGCCCCAATCTCCCGCAATCTCAATAGTCCCCGCTGAACGTGAATCGCCACGTTGCAGCTCTCCCGCGGGACAATCGTTCTCTTCGGGACGTGATGCCGTACGAGCTATGAGTTACGCTCGTACAAGGCGATGTTGTCAAACACCAAATGTTATCATTGAAACAACCAAGTTGCAACGAAAGTCAAGTATTGTGTACCAAGCACACATCAGAGTAATCCGCAGCGAAGCTTTCAAAAGGGTCCAAATGAAATGCCCCGAAGGCAATGCCACGAAGGCGATGCCACGGAGGCGATGAAATACTCTTGCTCTTTTCTCTAGCCCACAAAGGTACTTACAGTTCATACATCATGTCTCGTATATCCAAGCAGCGCCACTATGCCTGCGTACCTGAAATAATGCCCACAAACGTGGGTCAGTACACAGCCGTACTGGTGAGTGGGGTAACCCACTCGTCTAAGCCGACACTAAGTAAATAGTGCATACAAACAGTTATATGGTGATCTTTCTAGTTGAATCCTAGATTATTTCATGGCATATAAATGACATATTAAGAAAAGCTGTAAAGAAGTTTACGCATGCAAGCATTCAACTCAAACCAAACGACAAGCAATATATAAATAACCCGAAGGTAACTAGCATGCAACCCGTCCTGCTCAAGCGATCGTTTGCACGATAACATATCGAACCATCAACCAAACCTCAATAGCCTTCCTCAACCAAAGTTTGTATTCCAATCTCAAGTGCACACTCTTGCCGAGGCAAGGTGGCCGCGCCTACACGAAGCCAAACCAATAAAAGAAAAGCAAGCCAACATTTATCTATATGAAGTCACTGGCTAAGCCATACAGGACATTTCCAAGCATTACGGCGCGCCCTATCAGCCCGGGTAGCAAGCCCCGCTGGAGGTCCCGCAATGCATCGTGACTAGCACGAATCAAATATTTCTCTCCGGATCGATACGGTTCCAGTGCCCCGGAAAGCCGTTTCGAGGATATGCCAAAACTTGTGCACAAGTTGTCCGTAACATGCAAACACAAGTTGGTATGACGAGAGGATCGAACATTCTCGCCCCACCAAGCGATCCTAGACTCGTTCAACCGATATCCAACCAAAGCATCCATAACCATTCTTCCAACATATCCAACCAAGGATTCCAAAACCAAACCTCAACATATAGCCCAAGGCACCAAAATATCAAGTTATGCCCATAGGAACATTGCCTCTTCTCAACACAGTGTTTCAAATTGGATGCAACACCCCAACTCAGAACAAACCCATGGCACAATGCCCCAACAGTGGCACAATGCCCTATTCGTTGCACAATACCCTCGCCGATGCATTTGTTCGGTTTCGAACCACAACTGCTCACTTTGCAAGACAAAGCGACCAAGTGATACTCGTGCACTGATGCACGCTCGCTCCCCCAAATTCCCGATATTCCCAATGCCTCAATGTATCATTCCAACCGTCCAAGCATAATCCCAATTATTCAACCGACTGCCTCAAATGTATAATCCAACTCTAGCTCCAACTATCCAACGCACAAATTATTTCAAGCCACAATCATATCCAAGCAAATGATGTACACTCTATGTACGCCTCAATGTAGTGATTCCCAAGTTTCAGCCCAAGTGTTCAAGCCTTTAAATTTTTTTCATATTATTAGGCATGAAGGAGTAGAGGAGAAGGAAAAGAGCCCACTCATAATGTTTGATCCCGTTAGGCATCCTGTCCTGCCGATACGGCCAATCCCTTGAACCCGTAGTCCGATGCAAGCGTGATTTACTCAACTGGTATGACCGTGCGAGCAGGCCGTGCTCTTCAAATTATCCGACCGATCGGACTAAGGAAGACGGCATTATCGCTCCCATCCAGCTATCTCAGTACTGTTCTGATCGAACACCTGATTTCCATCGAACTCGCTAGCCATCTGCACATGAAACCAACTCAATTAATCCTTCTTCCCAAAATCCAACAATTCAAATATTACCAGCATTTGTTTTATTTAATCCGACTCAGCGTAATGTACCGTGTGGTTGTGGGGCGTTACATAATATACCACTTAGAATTAGGTTCGTCTACGAACCGTGCTGGTACCCATTCCTGTCACATGCCGCTTGTCCATTTCCATAGATCAGCTCTATGCAACTCACATATTCACGATCCGGACACCGTATTTTGTTCTTATGAATGCTCGTACAAATTTTATGAATTCTCACATCCTTCTTGCAGCTCAATACGAATTCCTCGTATCGCTTAGTTTTGGATCGTACACATATTTAAGGCGTCCATAAAATACATATATTTCAGCCGAGCCTTCGATAGCAAATTTGAACAAGTTACAAGGATATCTTTATGTTCGAGGCATCCATTTTGCTTTACTCCCAATTGAACCAAATCATAATTTTTATTCTAAAATATTCTCTTGAGCACTATTCTCAAATATGATGATTTCCACCGGCTCAATCTGTTCGTGTTCCAACTCAATCCATGCAACTATTTCTGAAACCGCACTAGCAATATCTCTAAATATATCTCGTGCACCGAACGATCATCACAACCGATACTACCCCAGCTAGGCGACTTACCCAAATATCAACTTTGCTTAGATCAGCTCAGTCCAACACCTTTTCCTGCAATCTCAATACCTCACTGGGTGAATATCTATATCGAGGTTCGTGTGATCCATGAAAATCTCGCCGCCACGCCAAAGGGATAGTGTCGCCACGATTGCAACGTGGACACACTCGCCATAATTCTTAGGTTGTGCATGGAATAGTTCTTCGTGCTGCTCCCACTGCCTCGAAGCATAGGATATCACCTTTGTCTTCTGAACGAGCACACTTCCCAAACTAAGTTCCGAGACATCTTGTAAATCTGAGGCACATTTGTCCCTTCCAGTATTCGCAAGGATTTGATCTGAACGAGCCGCTGCTTTAATTTCACGAGCTAGTTTCATAGTCGTTAATTCATATGAATGTTATTCCCTTCCAGGGCACAATGAGTCAGAGGCGATGCCATCGATAAAAATTTGCGACTCTGAATCTCATCAGTTGACTAGGCTATTTCCACCATCGCTCTGATCTTCCGGCTGCATCTTCAGCTGAAGACTATCCTAAGGGTCTCTCAAATCTGACACTCAGTCGATAAGCCAAATCTCCAATACATATTACTCACATCTGCCCTCGATGTATTCCCAAATACGCCACCTCAAGGGTCGTTCTATGGGTCTACCATATTCATTTCCGATTCAGCGGACAAGTCGCTAGGGTCAGCTGTCCCGAAGCTACGCTCGATAATTATAAGTCATCACGATGGACAGTTACTATAAACCATGCTATATCTCATCTGCAAATCTGAACCATAATTCAATCGTTTCATCCGAACGAACTTTCGAATCTGAGGACCGCGCTCGTTAAAACCGTCTTCCATCAATCCGTTGTTCTGTCCTGATGCACAGTAATTTATTTCGACGTTGCTCCCATATTTAGCTATCTTTAAAAGTCTGTCTGCCATAATCTTTGCCTTTAGTTGTTGCCATAATTCGTTCACGTCTTTCGGAGAATCCGTCTACCATCGTTGCACCATTTTTCCCAAAAATTTCATTTCCGCTAAACCTGAGTCGACTTCTCGAGCAGCAATATCCAAAATCTCCAAGTTTGGGTGAATCCATCGCATTGTCCCTCCAAACCAAATCATGTTTTATTGCTCAACCAACAGCTCAAATACGTTGCCCAAAAATCGTAGTTCGTGCTCGTTATCCTTCAATTAACCCATCGCTTCGCTCAAGCGTCTCAACTGTTCGTTCGAATCTCATCCATCTCTTAACCAAACGATACTTCCATTTGCACGAGTTCGTTCTTGAGTTCTCAAGTCAATATTCGCTTGCTTCATTTTCATTCTTTCCAACTCAGTTGATGTGCACCAACCAACTTGTATTCTCGTTACCCGAGTCCGTTCAGGCAATTCCCATTGATGTCCAACCAAAATACTTTCAATGCCTTGCTCAATACATGGTATCCCATATACCACTCCGAATCAAGTCGCTACTCGCATTACGATTTCTTGTATTGATCCAAGAATCCGTTCGAACCATCCCTTATGTGTGATCCTGTCATTCACAACTCAAGTCTGACACAAAACTCAGCCAATAATTGAATTATCCAAATCTTTCCATCAATCTCGTGTTATATCCTGTTCTCAATAATTCTAACTGTTTTTAAACCGTCTGATACTTTCGCTACACGAGCAATCATGCAACGATTGTCTTCCAAGTAGTCCAACCCAAAACCCAATGGTTACACACATTTGTTGTACGAGCAACTCGTACAAACTTATCCTGATATTCCCAAGCCAAACTCAAACATGCTCAACCGATGCGCCACAGCCAAAATTCTAACTTCTATCCAACCATTTCGCTATACGAGCAACTCGTACAATGATTTATTCTCATTGAATGTTTCTACTCACAACATGCCGCATAGCCAAATCTTGTATGCCAACCAACTGATCCACTAATGCAATCAGAATCTCCCTGAACGACAAGCCAAGCCAACCCAATGAAAGCTCTTAACTTGTTGCATAAATGCAACAACGCCACCCAACTTGCTGTACGAATGCAACAACGCCTAATGAGGCTAAGCGATCTAACAAAAACTAACCAAGGCAACGCAACCAAGAATAACATGCAGCCACAACCAGCAATATATAGACTTATTGCATGAAACATCCAATGCGGCACTGAGTAGAGTCAAGAGCTAAACGACACGGAGAAGCTATTTAGAGTATGTGATGAAACGAAGGACCAAGTCCGAAAAAATGAACCAGGCGCTCTGATACCAATCTGTCATGCCCCAATCTCTCGCAAGCTCAATAGTCCCCACTGAACGTGAATCACCACGTTGCAGCTCTCCCACGGGATAATCGTTCTCTTTGGGACGTGATACCGTACGAGCCTGGAGTTGCGCTCATACAAGGCAATGTTGTCAAACACCAAATGTTATCATTGAAACAACCAAGTTGCAACAAAAGTCAAGTATTGTGTACCAAGCACACATCAGAGTAATCCGCAGCGAAGCTCTCGATAGGGTCCAAATGAAATGCCCCGAAGGTAATGCCACAAAGGCGATGCCACGGAGGCGATGAAATACTCTTGCTCTTTTCTCTAGCCCACAAAGGTACTTACAGTTCATACATCATGTCTCGTATATCCAAGCAGCGCCACTACGCCTGCGTACCTGAAATAATGCCCACAAACGTGGGTCAGTACACAGCCGTACTGGTGAGCGGGGTAACCCACTCGTCTAAGCCGACACTAAGTAAATAGTAAATACAAACAGTTATATGGTGATCTTTCTAGTTGAATCCTAGATTTATTTCATAGCATATGAATGACATGTTAAGGAAAGCTGTAAAGCCGTTTACGCATGCAAGCATTCAACTCAAACAAAATGACAAGCAATACATAAACAACCCGAAGGTAACTAGCATGCAACCCATCCTACTCAAGCCATCGTTTGAACGATAACATATCGAACCATCAACCAAACCTTAATATCCTTCCTCAACCAAAGTTTGTATTCTAATCTCAAGTGTACACTCTTGCCGAGGCAAGGTGGCCGCGCCTATATGATGCTAAACCAATAAAAGAAAAATAAGCCAACACTTATCTATATGAAGTCACTGGCTAAGCCATACAAGATATTTCCAAGCATTACGGCGCGCCCAATCAGCTCGGGTAGAAAGCCCCGCTGGAGGTCCCACAATGCATCGTGACTAGCACGAATCAAATATTTCCCTCCGGATCGATACGGTTCCAGTGTCCCGGAAAGCCGTTTCGAGGAAATGCCAAAACTTGTGCACAAGTTGTCCGTGACATGCAAACACAAGTAGGTATGACGGGAGGATCGAACATTCTCACCCCACTAAGCGATCCTAGACTCGTTCAACCGATATCCAACCAAAGCATCCATAACCATTCTTCCAACATATCCGACCAAGGATTCCAAAACCAAACCTCAACATATAGCCCAAGGCACCAAAATATCAAGTTATGTCCATAGGCACAATGCCTATTCTCAATACAGTGTTTCAAATTGGATGCAATACCCCAACTCAGAACAAACCCATGGCACAATGCCCCAACAGTGGCACAATATCCCATTCGTGGCACAATACCGTCGCCGATGCAGTGTTCGGTTTCGAACCACAACTGCTCGCTTTGCAAGATAAAGCGACTAAGTGATACTCGTGCACGGATGCACGCTCGCTCGCCCGAATTCCCGATATTCCTAATGCCTCAATGTATTATTCCAACCGTCCAAGCATAATCCCAATTATTCAACCGACTGCCTCAAATGTATAATCCAACTCTAGCTCCAACTATCCAACGCGCAAATTATTTCAAGCCACAATCCTATCCAAGCAAACGATGTACACTCTATGCACGCCTCAGTGTAGTAATTCCTAAGTTTTAGCCCAAGTGTTCAAGCCTTTACGTGTTTTCCATATTATTAGGCATGAAGTAGTAGAGGAGAAGGGAAAGAGCCCACTCACAATGTTTGATCCCGTTAGGCATCCTGTCCTGCCGATACGGCCAATCCCTTGAACCCGTGGTCCGATGCAAGCGTGATCTACTCAACTGGTATGACCGTGTGAGCATGCCGTGCTCTCCAAATCATCCGACCATCGGACTAAGGAAGACGGTATTATCGCTCCCATCCAGCTATCTTAGCACTGTTCTGAATGAACACCTGATTTTTATCGAACTCGCTAGCCATCTGCACATGAAACCAACTCAATCAATCCTTCTTTCCAAAATCCAACAATTCAAATATTACCAGCATTTGTTTTATTCAATCCGAATCAGCGTAACGCACCGTGCGATTGCGGGGCGTTACAGAATCAACTTGGGAGATTGAGTCTGAGATGAAGGAAAGGTTTCCTTCATTGTTTCATAGTGGTAGGTTCTATTCCTAAGTTTCATAGATGAAACTTCCTATTAGTTTGTTAGGATGTAGTGCCCCGTTCCCCCAATTCGTGGAGCGCGGCTAAGAAATACAAATCGGTATCGAGATAGATTGAATCAAGATCTTATCCTCATTGTGGATTTGCTTTTTAGGAATCGATTCTCATATTCAATGGACCGTGCCCCGAGGATGGACTTAGCGGCAGAGTCAAGAGGGACCTCTCCGCTGCAAGTTTTCTTGCCTAGTTTTCGCTGTCGCCTTGTTACTTTCATGCTTTTGAGTTGGTTTTTAGATTTGCATTTTCTTAAATGGTTTTAATGGATTTCATTGCTTTCGTTCATTAAACCATATTTTATTTCTAGCTTGGAAAGAGTAGAAGAGGTATTGATCAGCTGTTTGTGGCAATGCAGGTGATCGTGCAGTTGATATCGTGCGAACGGAGTCTTGAAGCACCTCTTTCCTTTCCTCTTTCCAACCAACTTTTGAGTGATTATAATTCGATTCAGTTGACCCTTCTTCCAAGTCTTCACACCTAAAAATCTTGCATTCTTCATTGTTCCGATCAAACGATGCCATAATAACTAAAAGATGTCAAGATAAAAAAGGAATAGACTTGGACTACTTTATACTTGTCAATCAACTTATGAAATGGTTACCTTATTGCATTCTAGTTCGTTTAAGAATATTATTTCATAATATTTTAATTCAAGTTAGAAAATATACTTCTTCTATAATTGTGCTGTGTAAAACACACCTTGCTATGCAATGAAAGTATAATTTTTCTATAATTCTGCTATGTATAAAACACACCTTGCTATGCAATGAATGTGTAATTCTTCCATAATTGTGCTATGTGTAGAACACACCTTGATTTGGAATAAACTGACTCATGGAGACTATACAAAATGAATCATGCCATGTAACTTGTATCGTGCTCATATTGCCTTAAACTATATAAATTGATTGATAACTTAATATAGACGCCGTTTGATCACGGACAACTTGTGCACAAGGTTTTTGGTTTTCGCGGACGGTCCCTGGGCGCTGGGACCGATCCGATCTGAACGAAACAAATCGTATGGTCGTTTGTATGGACGAAATGTTATGTAGCGGGGCTCGATACCTGCATTGCATATCATTCTCATCTCGAGATAATAACTCGTCCTTTATGGCATTATGCCAGTGATCTCACGTATGTTTAAACTGTGCAAGCTAACTATGTCTTCATGGCAGGGAAGGTCATGGTAAGTATTTGTACAGGTTGTTCAGACAGGTAGGTAAAAGTCACCGAACGATGGCATGTTCATTTAGTAATTTCCATATCTATTATAAGCTTGTGAATTAAACTAAGGCAAGATAGAAAGACTACAAATTAACTTGCATGCTTCATATAAACAACTTATGAATTGGTATAGGGTTAGCTCGTCTTCACCAGTGCATTTTGATGTACTGACCCTCGTTGAAACAAGTTCCCTGCACCAAGGAGATCCTACTAGGAGCTAAAGCTACTTCCCATTTCAGTCCACCAACCGGCACGCCCTGATCGTGCCTTAGTAGAAGCATTTTGAAGACCCAGGAGCTTGCATCAAATTTATGCAACTCGGAGGGAAGGCCATAGCTTCGCCAGAAAGTCTTTAATATTTTAAAGTTTTAGTAAAAGGATGTAATGTATATGACGACTATCTCATTTTGCGTCCACTTTTGTAAGCCCGTGCGGCAATTATCTGACTCGTTCAAGAGTTTGTAAAAGATGTTAATTATCAATAAAGAGAACTTTTTTATGTGTCAATATTGTGTTTCAATTATCTGCGTACTCTGAATATGTGCTCGTTATACAAAAAATTTTTGGCCTTGTGCGATGCACAACCTAGGCACATACGACGTCATGCCCGAGGGATGACTATCTATTCCACGAAATCGGGGTGTGACAAAAACTACTTAGTTTGGGTTCCGAGTGGATAAACGGATTCGCCTTAATCCAAATACATACCCTAACTCAATACTTATACACACACACACACACACAAACATCACTAGTACACCCTACATACACACTCCACTCATGACACTCCACTCAAGACACTCACTCCAAATATAGCCTTCATTGGATATAGTAGCCTTTTCTCAATCTCCCTCTCCGGAATCAAACCCTAATTCTCTGTCCCCCGTCACCACCTTGGTAGGGTACTATCCTATCATCAAAAGTTGATAGGGCAAAAATTTGAATAATGCTCGTCGGCAAAAAAGTTTCTCAGGCTCCATCTTCAGAATCAAACCCTAAATTAGACGTTAGCTCTGCCTGTCCTCCCGTACGAGGCGAGGGATGACGGAAGGGAGGGTTGTCATGTCATCAAGAGCGGCATAGAGTAAATCGTTCGAGTCCAGAGTCAGGGGGACAATGTCCCCCGATCGACCCCCTTCGCGTCTACCGCATAAACAAGCCCTACATCTCGTTAAAACTAGGGTGTGTGAGTGTCCAAGTCAGTGTCCGTGTCTGTATCATTCAAAACCAACCCTAGCCATACCGACAACCCATGTCAGTGGATGTGTCAGTGTGTCTATGTCAGTATCGTGTCGTATCTTGTCCATGTCGTATTTGTGTTTGTGTCAGTTTTGTGTATCCGTGTCGTGCCTGTGTTTCTATTTCCTTCTTACTAGCCATAATCCTAGTTTTGTGTCAGTATTTGTGTGTCCATGTCATGTTTATGTGTCTATGTTGTGTGAGTGTATGTATATGTGTGTCGTGTCAGTGTGTGTGTGTGTGTGTGTATGTATGTGTGTCATGTCAGAGAGAGAGAGAGAGAGGAGGTTACGGTTTACCTGAGTAGCCGGAGGGGGTCGAAGGGGGAGCACCACCGAAGCCGGAGGGGGCGAGAGGGGACCACGGCGAAACCCTAACCCTAACCCAACTCAGATTATTAGAGAGAGAGAGGGGGATTAGGGTTTACCTGAGCCGCCGGAGGAGGGAGCACGGTCATCGCCGGAGGGGGGAGCACTGTCTGCGCCGGAGTGGGGAGCACGGTCGCAGGAGGCTCTTACGGGGAAGGGGGGAATTTTGAAATTTTGGTGGAAGTGGGGGAAATGAAATCGATCTGTCCTATATGAAAAATTTAGCAATGTTTTAAAACTACATCGCTAAACGTCGCAGATGTTATAATGTTTAGCAACATATGGAATATTACGTCGCTAAACGTCGCTATCATAAAAAAAATAGCGACGTTTTATGATATTTGGCAACATCAACTTCCTTAATATTATTCATAGTCGTTAGGCGTTACTCAAAGTCGCTAACAATAATGTCCTGCTACATTTATTTATTGCGTCGCTAATTTTTTAAATTTGCGACGTTAACAGATGATGTCGCTAAAAACGTCATTATTTCATCATATTTTGGTGGGGAGGGTGAGCAGAGTCCGGGGGCTGTGGTCGGGTGGTGGGTGTGGTGGGGGGCCGACAGCGGGGGGTGCATGGAGTGGGGTGGGTGTGGGGGGAGGGGTGCGACAAAGGGGTCTGCGGGTGGTGGGGGTTACTCAAAATCTCTAATTTTTTATTTAGAGATTTATTTAAAAAATAATAAAAAACTAAACTTCCCAAAATCCAAACAAAATCTTGATCATCCACTTCAGCAGATTCTCTGGTACGTATTTTCAATATGATATGTTGAGATGGCAGTTTAGCACGTTTATCCATAAATCGTTCCAACATTATTTAATGCATTCAGAGCATAAAAATGTTTTCTTTGTTTCCCGTATGTTACTGTCAATTGGCATATAAAATTACAACATTTAGCAATCTCATTTTCATTTTCTTATTCTGTTTAATATATTGCAGCCTATGCTTAATCTTGTCCAGTTATGCCTGTAACTTAATCATACAATATTATTTATATATATATCAGGCAAGTTGCCATCTACCAAATAAGTATCAAAAGCACCTCTGAGTTGAATGAACCCACACAATAAGTAATAAATTTGCGTCATGATAAGGGGAAATTCTCTAAATTAACAACCTTAATCCTTTCATTATTTTTGCATCAACATGACGCATCATCAGGTCAAGTTCCACAGCGAATAATACTTGAGCTTGGGCACTTTTGCAGCTTGCTATTTTTCTATCTTTAATTTCTTTTGTTGATGTAGAAACGCCTTTGTTGCACTTTTTTGTTATTGATAGTTTCAGACAAGCAAAAAATGGTTAAATTATATCTCATTTTCGGTTAAGCTCTTAAAAGATGTTGATAATGGAGTTTATAATTTAGTCTCAAGTTGGGTAGGAATTGGATCATGAGTTGTAGATTATTGTCATTTGTTGAGGTCTTACATGGGAATTCTCTTTTAAGGCATATGGGGGCAGTCCAATATCGCATCTCATGGGTTAACTTCGATTCGGTCACACCACGTTCCCAACAAGTGGTATCAGAGCCCAAAGTTACGAGACTGATTTGGGTGGCTCTAATTTTTCGAGACAGATTGTGCTGAACATCCATGCATATAATCTGATTTTATTGGCTCTCTTCTCATGGTGGAGTAGGAATATCCTCTATAAGGTGTTCTGAAGACAGAACAGACCTAATATTAGAGACAACTACACTAATTGGCTTCAAAGGTGGGTTCGGTGCGTCCAAGGTGTAGCAAGACGTTGTGGTTGACACACAATGATGATGTGGATGAACGTGTCGGTTTGGTTCTGTAGCCGAACGGATCGAGATGACAATATGTTGAATCTCCTGGGTTCTCGACTGGAGTTAACGAGCAAGGGTGCTCGCTAGCGGAAACGAGCAAAGATAGCCAGGGTGTGCGTGGTTGCTCAGTCGGCGAAAATGAGCTAAGATGCAGATTGTTGAATTGAATCTCTTTTCCGATTGAGCCCTCAAAAGGAGGTGATCACAATGGAGTTGATAAATTAGGAGGAAGTGAGATCATGGAGTGTAGATAATTGCGATTAGTTGAGGCGTTACACAATAAAAAAAATTTCAAGACATACAGACTCAGTCTAATATTGCATCTCATGTATCAACTCCTATTCGAACCACACCACGTTACCAACAAAATTGAAAACCAGTACATTGTTACGAGGAATAGCTCGCAAGGTCATTCTAGCAAACTTGACATACAAAATTAGTATTAGTACTAGTACTAGTACATAACATACTTGAGAAGTGTGAAATCTCAAGTGTAAACTAGTCCTCTTTATTTTCAAGTACTATTTGAGGTGAAGAGAAAAGAATAAAACAGGAGATTTCTTGTGACCATGGGTTTTCTCAAGTTGGTCTTGCCGAACAAGCTTGAGGACCCAAGCGTCTTTCCCCGCGCGCGATTGCGACGGGAGCGCATGCCTTCTCCGCGGAGAAGACAGGCCCAGATGAACATTTATTTATATTTATTTATTAAACAACAATTGGCAGAGCTTTCAAGACCTAACTATCAATCTGTAGCTTAATCAATAATCACCAATAGCTTCTCAGAACTCTCTCTGTATATACGTATGTAGTATATATAATTGTTATGTATATCCCAAAGTCGAGCGAAAGGTCTTCTTGCTTTCATTGGATTCGCTAACACCCAACAAAATCTAACTTAGAAGTACCTCCTTTACTAGTTAAACACGACCCCTATCCAACTTTATCACCCTCTCTCTCCTCCTCCTCCTTCTTCTTATTCTTCTTCTTCTTCTGTTTCAATTTCTGTTGAAATTATGGGATTGAGGGACATAGAGTCCACTCTTCCCCCAGGCTTCAGGTTCTTTCCCAGTGATCAGGAGCTGGTGTGCCACTACCTCTACAAGAAGGTTACTAACGCGAGGAACTCGGAGGGAACCATGGTGGAGGTCGACTTGCACACTCGTGAGCCGTGGGAGCTACCAGGTGGGCATCTTATTCTCTCTATGTTCATTCATTTCTTGGTTTTGTTTTTTTGTTTTTTGTTTTTTTGTTTTTCTGATTAGTTCTTCGTTGATGCGTTACTCGATGATTAACTCAAGTCTTATTTCTGTTCTTAATACCGATTCATGGATGACAGAATGAAGTAATTAGGCTAGATAGTCTTAATTTATCAATGATCATATAATCAAAGATCTATACATGAACAGTTACAATTTTTTCGATACTTGATGAAAAAAACCATGTTAATAGGAAAGAACATGGATGGGAGCATATATGTTGATTCTTATGGTTATACATGGGTGAATATATATGTACTACCAGTTTTGTACCTATTCCTGCTTCATGTACTCTTGCCTCTGGATCAACAAAGAAACTTAGATTAGAATATATTTTTAGTCAGCAAACATTGCTAAACAAGTTTCAGGCAATTTTTTTTTTTTTTTCCTAAATCAAATATGCTTATCCGAGAAATGCAATAATGATCTTAGGATTCTCTGATTATTTCCATTGGTGCATATTATTACCATAGATTCATCTTAAAAGAGCCCATTGTATAATTTGGGCTTTTAGTTACATACCAGTTATTTTAATTATTTACTCAATCATATAATAAAGCTTCACAAAAGTAACTTATTTCTACTGTGGAGATATGAGCGTCATCGTCATCTAAACCTTCCATCATGGTAATGGGTCGACTATGAAACATATAAGAAAAGGATCGATAAAGTTTCTATATATGACCGACTATCGACCTGAGGTCAATCCTTGTCTTGGTGCCAACCATGCCAAAACCGCGCTATAGGTGAACAAGGGTGGTCTCACCATTTAAAACTAGACATTAGTACTGCAACCATATCCAGGCATAATGCCTTGTCCTAACTATTTGAGGTATGAATCTTCTTTATGAATCAATCTTATTCAGCAACATATTATTTGCAAAATCACCTAAACTATATCATATCATATTCACTGCAGCATTCACCTATTAACTAGTTTCTTATAGAAGGGGAACTCCCAATTATTTGCCTTATCGATCCTTTTCTTCCTAGCTAACAATCTATTTTTTGTCTATTACACTGTCACTTGATGAATATTATGACTTCTATAATCTTCCTCTTGTTATCAGCTTTAAATTACATCTAATAATCTTCCATGGTCTCAGAGGTGGCTAAGCTCAGCGACAATGAGTGGTACTTCTTCAGCTTCCGAGACCGCAAGTACGCTACCGGCTTGCGCACGAATAGGGCAACAAAGTCCGGGTACTGGAAGGCCACGGGGAAGGACCGCACCGTGTACAAGCAGAAGACCCGCACGATTGTAGGGATGAGGAAGACGTTGGTCTTCTATAGCGGAAGAGCGCCCAACGGGATCAAGACCGCCTGGGTGATGCACGAGTTCCGCCTAGAGAATCCCCATACACAACCTAAGGTATTGCCAGCTTCTACTCCTATGGTTCTTCTCTGTATCCAAATGAACAATCTTAGTAATGTGAAGTACATATTAGGAAATATTGATGCTTATTGTGATAAAACGGTTCAGTGTTTTGAGAACAAAAATCAAATAGTCAATTATAATGACGATTGTTAAATAATTGATGAGTTTTAGGTTTATAATGATCTGCATAAATAAGGAACGGATGGACAGACGTACATAAACTCTTTAGAAAATATCCTAGAGGAACTCATAAGTTTTTAATTCTTAAATCTAGACCATGAAATATTGTTGGATTACATTCAGCTCAGTCTTTGTGCTTTTTTTAAGGGTCTAAACAGAAAAATAAGTACACTTTCAATGTTGGTCAAATCTACGTGTCATATCAATATTATAAGTTCTTATTTGAGTTTCTGTAGTCGTTGAACTTGTAAAGATTAATTAGATTTCTTTTCCTATATGGATACATATTTTTTCTTCTATACGGATATGAATCCGTTCTATATATATATATATATATATTGCTTTTTATATCATGAATTAATAAATATCAATATTGTCGATTTGTTTCAGAAGTGTAAAGTTAACTTTGATGGATCTAAAATCTCAAATTGATGGTAGTCAGATTATTTTGGTTACAGGAGGACTGGGTTCTATGTCGAGTATTCCACAAGAAGAAGGGAGAGGCAGCTGCAGCAGCAGATTGTCTCAGCCCGCAGCAGGAGAGCAGCGAGCAAGACGTTGGCAGCATCAGCAGCTGCGGCCTCTCGCTCCCACCACTGATTGAGCAACAGCAGCAGGCAATGACAGCAGGGGACGGTTGTTTCTACGACCACTTTATCATGGGGCCATCGTCCCTTGTCCCCCCACATCAGGATGGCAACAGCAGCAGCCCAGCCACTGCTGCACTCCTTAACTTGGCAGTATTGCACTGCAGTAACTTCCTTGACTACAACTTCCCTCAAGATCATGTGGCGGGGGCCGCGGCCACAGCAGGCATGATGATGATGGCAGGGGAGGATGAATATGGGGGGTTCCTTTTGGATGTGGATCCGGAGGCTCATGAGCATGCCATGAGGATGATCGGTGGCGGGGTGACCGCTGCCTGCAGCAGCAGTACTACTGCGAATAATAATGTTGGGGATAGTTAAGATTGCTGCATAGGAGTTGTGGACATATACTACGGTCTCTCTATTGATTTAGTACAGATTTGTTTGTAGGTATAGTAGAGCTTGAGTGTGGTTGTAAAATTGTTACAGTATGGAGTTTGGAAAGATCCTTCTTTTATATATATATATATATATATATATATATATATATATATATATATTTTGTATGCCAGTCAAACAGACTATTTGAGTATGTATCTCCAAGTGTGTATATATGTTGCGCAACACAAGTATAAGATACGAATGTTGTGATATGGATACGACATTAATTTTGGTATATCCTATATATGTTTTGGAGTGTCGGTTTACGATAAGAAAAAAAATGGAGGACAAAAACACGTCTATCACTATTTTTTTTTTTACTTGGAACACTGATAGGATTGGATTGGAGCAAAGTTCTGGTTTTACTTGGTCAATGAGTTCTAAATATAGAAACCTATGTCAATCCAACAAAGGATTTAATTTTCATATATGGACACATGGCATGCTATATAAAATGGGACTATGGATCTTTTTCTTATATAGATCAGTTGTGCTCAATGAAATATATTCTTTAAGTTGAACACAAGATAAGAGAGCTTTTGAGATCAAGAAGACAAGTGTTGTGAGAGCTATTGTAATTACATTTTTTCTTCATAGTGGAAATGAATCACTTTCGTCCGTGGACTTAAAGCATCTTGGCCGAACCAAGTTAAATTCTTGCCTTTTCGGTTATCTACTTTTTTTTGGTGGTGTTTTCTGTTTTCTTTTAGTTTTTTTCTCTGACCCAATAGTAAGTATCAGAAATTATGATAGAGAAATAACACACAGTACTTACTTTTTTTCTTTTCAGTCTAGGTGCTTCCTAGCTTGGACCAGAATCAATGTTGTAGTTGTCCAAACTGAATCAGAAACCAAAACCAACTATTTTTGATCTTTTGTAAGCTGCTTACATAGTGCCTTTACTTCAAAATAAAGCAGGAAAATCAATCTTCTCAATGTATAGAAAACTTATTGATCACATCTGAATCCTTAATATCAGAATGTATACAACATTTATGCTAAAATATGTCAATTGTACCAAAAGCCAGTACCAGCTATGATGATCAGTTAGACCTTCCTAAAAGCAATGCATCTATATAGAAAGCCTCGTCAAGTTTGTACTTTAGTGTGTGATTTCAGCAAGGATATATGAGGAGATAGTAAAAAGAAAAAAGAAAAACACATTTTGCTGTAAGTTCAATATGACCCATGTTGTTGCCCTTTCCTTAAAGACAACCTCTAATTCATTTGTGTCGAGAAAGAGTTGCAACACCAGTCACTTAGGTTTCTCAAGCATGCCCATATATAGTATACGTCTGCATGCCATGCAGCAAATATACATCAACCTACCACCATGAAGAATCTCAAGTAAAAAAAAATATAATTTCCACATTGCCATTCTCTCATTTTCTTCCCCATGGGACCTGCTGCTTAGCTTATCCTAGACCAATCTATCTAGTGAGCTTTATAAAGCTACTTTTGAGGACATCTTTAATTAACTTGACCATATGGATGACAATAACTGACTTTTTCGTTAGGGCCACACATGAGCCCTTTCCTTATAACCAGTACACTAATGATGCATGTCCTCCCTTTCTTGGTAGCCTACTTTAACTAGACCTTTTGTTCTCTAGCGTTTGGTAAGTATTTTGCATTGCTCTCTTTTTCTTCTCCATCCATATGAAAGATGATAGATTATGACATAATGTTGCTCTCTCTCTCTCTCTCTCTCTCTCTCTCAATATAGGTAGTTTTTCTTCCCAATATTGGTAATTATTTGGAGGATTCACTTAGTCTTTTAGTAAATTTCCGTGGCAAAATAAAACAGGATCTTGTCTTTATTTACATGCAAGTGAGAGTAGTAGTTGTTGGCTACAAGCAGCGGGTTGTAACCTGTAGGAAGAGTGACAGAGAACTAGGGAAGCAACTGTTTGTTTCTCTTTTATTTCTCGCTGATGTTAAACAAACAACTACACTCACATTTGTATAGCCACTACTGCTAACCACTCAACTCTAAAATCAAGCTAACAGACTCTATTAAGGTGGATCTGAACTTTGACAAGTTCTATTCCTACAAAGAAAGTGTCATATCTAGATTATTAACTGATATTCTCCTCCTTAATCTAGATTTGATTAAGGTTGATAACTCCAAGCATCTGCTGCATCTCAGCGAACTTCAATTTGGCGAAAGCCTTCGTGATAATGTCGGCACGTTGCTTTCCTGTGCTCACGAACTCCACATTTATTTGTCCTCTTTCAACACACTCGCGAATGAAATGAAAGCGAGTATTAATGTGCTTACTGCGTCCATGAAACACTGAATTCTTCATCAACACAATTGCAGACTTGTTGTCGACATAGAGCGTGACTGGCTTAGGTTCGCGGCCAGTCACTTCACTAACAAGATTACTCAGCCACAAAGCTTAACACGCTGCAGCCGTTGCCGCCATGAACTCAGCTTAAACAGGAGGACAACGCGATAGTTTTCTGCTTCTGAGACGCCCAAGTGATCAGGTTCTTGTTGAGGTAGAACGTCATTCCGCTGGTGCTCCTCTGTCATCGACATCTCCGGCTAAGTTGTTGTCAGTGAATCCGTGCAGTTCATCTTCACCATGTCCTCTTCCTTACATGAGTCCATACTCAAGTGTTCCCTTCACATATCTGAGGATCTGTTTCACAGCCTGGTGATGCATGGTTGTTGGCTTCTCCATGTACCTACTCACCATTCCGACAGCATAACAAATATTCGGACGAGTGTGAGTTTACCTGAGACAGCCAATGATACGCCTATATTGCGTCGGATCGACTGGTGTTCCTTCAAGGTTCTTGCTGAGTTGCAGTTTAGCTTCCATGGGATACCTGGTAGGATTGCAATCTCCCATTCCAAACTGCTGTAAAACTCTCTTCGTATATGCTGATTGCTTCAGTGTAATACGATCACCATGTTGATCTACCTCTATACCAAGGTAGTAGGAGACTAACCAAAGATTACTTATCTCAAATTTTTGCATCATCTGCTACTTGTAAACCTTTACTATAGTTGCTCTTGTGCCTGTGGAAATTAAGTCATCAACATACACTCCAACAATGAGTGCACCCTCTCTATTGCTCCTCGTGTCCACGACATGCTCATGAGTGCATCTGATGAATCCCAGATCCTTTAAGCAGCTGTCCAGGAGTGTGTTCTAGGCCCTCAGTGCTTGCCGCAAGCCATAGAGGGCCTTGGACAGCCTGTACACCTTGTGCTCCTGGTTCTTGACGATGAAGCCTTCATGTTGAGCTACATATACCTCCTCTTTGAGGTCACCATTCAGGAATACAGATTTAACGTCCAAGTGGTGAACCTCCCATCCATGCTGGGTTGCAAGGGCGATAATCAAGCGAACTGTGTCGAGTTTGGCAACTGGAGCGAACACTTCATCAAAATCAACTCCATGTTACTGGACGTAGCCCTTTGCCACAAGTCTAGCTTTGTGCTTGAGGATCTTACCTTCACTGTCTCTCTTCACCTTGTATACCCATTTAAAACCGATGGATTTGTGCCCAGTTGGTAATTCAGTAAGCACCCAAGTCACATTCTTCTCGATGGCTTCAAACTCCTTCTTCATAGCTTCCCGCCATTCATGTTCAAGTATAACATCTTGAATGTTTGCCGGTTCTTCAGCCGACAAAAACAACATCTCTGGATCAAGAAATGTCTCCTTAGTTTCAGCATATACATCAAAAATTGAGCGGTATCTCCTTGGCTCATTCGAGTCTCCGTCGGTGTGGGTGAGCTGCTCGAAGTTGAGGCTGCAGCTTGTGGTATAGTAGGCTCCCTTGATGCCATTGCCGCTCCGTGTGTCACAGGTGTTGCCGCGTCTCCTGTGCCCTCCAGCGTGTGCACAGCCGCGCCCACCGCTCTCTGTGGAGTGATCACTGTCTCGACAACAGGATCTTCGACTGAGAGTTCTACCTAGCCTTGTGGTTCGATACCATCACCATTGTTCCAATTCCATCTCCTTTCTTTTTCTACACAACATCCCTGCTCACATGGATCTTGCTGTATTGAGGATTATAGAGACGGTGTGCTTTGCAGCCCTCTTCCACGCCAAGTTACACCAATGGCGTGCTTCGGTCATCAAGTTTTTTGTGATAAGGACCTGCAGTCTTCATGTGTGCGACGCATCCAAACATTCTTAAGTTTACGAGGTTTAGTTTCATACCAGTCCAGGCTTTATACGGCATGAGCTCACTGAAAGCTTTAGTTGGTAACCGGTTGAACAGATACACAGCATGTCTTACCGCCTCGCCACACATACTTCCAGGAGCATGCATGCTCTTGAGCAATCTCTTTGTCGTGGCCATCACGGTGCGATTCTGGCGCTCCACTACGCCGTTTTGTTGTGGCGTATATGGTGCGATGAGGTGCCGTTGTATGCCTTCGCATTCACAGGTGCTTATGAATTCCTTGAACAGGAACTCACCTCCTCGATCAGTTCTTAGTATCTTCATCTTGCTGTCACATTCATTCTCTACAAGAGATTTGAATTTCTTGAAAGCATTAAAGGCATTACTCTTTTCTTTGAGCAAATACACCCACATCTTGTGACTGAAGTCATCAACAGGTAGAAGAAAGTACTTGTTACCTACAAGTATAGAGGGCGTAATCGAACCACAAATGTCAGCGTGCACAAGTTGTAGTGGCCTCTCGGCTCTGAAGCTTGCCTGCAGAGGGAACGGTAGTCGTGCTTGTTTGGCGATGAGGCACCCTTCATAGAGCTGGTTTGGATGAGAAATCTTTGGCAGCCTGGTGGCCATTCCCTTCTCTGCCATTATCTTGAGCACGAAGAAATTCACGTGCCCGAGCCTTGCATGCCACAACCAGGCAGGGTCTTGTACTTTGGCCATTAGACACTGCAAGATTCAAGAGCTATCTTGTATAGGCGGTTAGGTGATCTCCTCACCTCCATCAGCAGAATATCATTCCAATCGAACACCCTCAAGTAGGAACCGACAATCTCCCCCTTGCTTCCATCTTCTATTAATTGACCAAGGCTCAATATATTATTTCTTAAACTTGGAATAAAGTATACCTCCAATAGAAGACGTTGTTCGCCATTCTTGCATTGGAACAAGATTAATCCCCTGCCCTCAATCTGCACGGTTGAGCCGTCGCCGAACTTGACACGGTCGATAATATCCTGATCAAGGTCCTTGAACTTACCTTGTTGGCCTGTCATGTGGTTTCTAGTGCCGTTGTCAAGGTACCACACGTCAGTGTCGGCCTGCGCTTCTCCAACACTGCGCAAGTCTGGTACTATCTTCTCTTCATTGAGCATGACGAGGTCAGGTGTCTCCTCTTGGGTCTCTCCCAGCAGCAATGCGGCCTCCTCGTCTTTCGCTCGTGCGAGGTTCTCCTCCTCATCACGATGTTTGTTACGACACTCCGACGCATAGTGCCTATAGTTTTCACAATTGAAGCACTTGATTTTTGATTTGTCGCGGTTGGAGCTTGAACCGCGAGTCCCCTCACCCTCCTGGTGTTGCGCTATTTGGCCGCCACGGCCACCCCTGCCGCGCCCGCGGCCACGTCCACAGGGCTTGCCACGGCCCCGGTCGTCGCTAGAGTGCCCCTTTCCGCTCGACGAAAAATTAGCGATGCCTTTCCTCAACCGTGCCTGCCACTTAGTGTGAGTAAGCAGGAGTTGGCCTTTGTTGCTCTCGCCTTGACCGCGTATGCGTTCTTTGTACACTTTGAGGCAGCCTATCACTTCCTCGACCGGCATGGTCTCCACATCCGCAAACTGCTCGATCGCAGCAACGACCTGCAGGTACTTGTCTGGGACAGAGATGAGCAGCTTCTTGACGATGACAACGTCCTCCATCTTGTCTCCCAATCCACGAATCTTGTTTACGAGGGTCGTCAATTTTCCCGCAAACTCATCGATGGAATCTATCTCCTTCATACGCAAGACTTTGAACTCACTCTTCAAGGTTTGAATCCTTGCCTTCTTCACCCGATCAGCACCGAGGTACATTGTTTTCAGGCTTTTTCAAGCTTCCTTAGTCGTTTTATGCTTGGTCAGCTGGAGTAGGATCTCCTTGGGAACAGCTATAAAAATGTACGCCAACGCCATCTTGTCTCTTTTTGTTTCTACGACCACCTTGGCCGCGGGTTCAATGGCGTCCCAAACGCCTTGAGCCTCCATGAAGACCTCCATCTTGATCGCCCAAGTGGAGTAGTTGCTAGATGTCAGCATCGGGTAGTGCAAAGTTATGCTTCCCTTCTTTATTGCTGGCGCCGTCGAGTGCTCGATGATTGACATCTTGTTGAGCCGAAGGTACTTTGGCTTACACCCTGCTTTGATACCAGATGTTGGCTACAAGTAGCGGGTTGTAACCTGCAGGAAGACTGACAGAGAACTAGGGAAGCAACTATTTGTTTCTCTTTTATTTCTCACTGATGTTAAACAAACAACTATACTCACATTTATATAGCTACTACTGCTAACAACTCAACTCTAAAAATAAGCTAACAGACTCTATTAAGGTGGATCTGAACTTTGACAAGTTCTATTCCTACAAAGAAAGGGTCATATCTAGATTATTAACTGATAAAAGCTGCAATCCTTTGTTCGGTTGTTGTAACTTCTGGTGCAGAAATGGAGCTGCACCGAAGCTTTTTTTGGATGCAACTTTACCTACTGCAACCCTATGTTTGGTTGCCTGCAGCTTTGGTTGTTGCAATAGTACAACTCATATGTTTTGTTTGATATGAACATAGACATCAGTGCAATAGGTCATGCATAGAGTTCTAGGAAGTGGAATGATATCAGTGCCACGAGGCTGCCACGAGGCTGCCACGAGGTTGTTAATGTGCAGATGCGAAAGTGATATGACAACCTTAATGGCGATGAATAAATAACAAGGGACACATTTAACCGAACAAATAGCACGATAAAAACATATAATATTAACATAGTAGGGTCAAGATTTTCTCCATGGACCAAAAAAAGTTTATTGAATCAACTTGAAAAACCTTACAAGGATTTCACACACAAACCGCAATATAAAATTATTTTCTTATGAGATATTTGAAGAGCTCTCTTATTGTTTCAATTTGTAGAGAGGAAATAATTGATTGATTTATTTATAAGAGAGAGGGTACATATATATAGCAGGAGGCTAGCCTAATATATATAAGAGGAGGCTAACCTTACATGTGCTTCCATAATATTTATTATAAAAAAGTGTTGAAATAGCAAATTTTTTAGCGACGTTATTCATTGACGTCGCTATAATTTATGAATTTAGCGATGCCAAGAAGGAATGTCGCATAACGTTGCTGTTAGCGACTGTCCGCGATCCTTAGCGACTACAAAAAATATTACGGAAGCATATGTCGCCAAATGTCGTAAAACATCGTTAACGTTTAACAACATTATTTTATATACGTCTTAATCAACGACGTTTAGCAACGTCTTTTAATGGCGTCGCTAAAGTATTTAATATAGGGTTTGAGTTTCTATTTCCCCCTCAGTCGTCTCGTTCCTCCCAAATCTCCCGAGAAACCCCTCGCCCCCGAGACCCCCTAGCCCCCGCGACACCCCTCACCCGCCCGCCCCGGCGTTGCCCTCGTCGGCAACCCCCTAGCCCCCCTCGCCGACCGTCGCTCCCCCTCCCCACAGGCGCTCCTCCTTCCCACCACCGGTCCTCCTCCCCTCCGGTCTACCCCTCCTCGGTCAACCCCTAGCCATCTCGGTAAACCCTAACCCTAACCCTATCTCTCTGTCTCTCTTTCTCTCTCTCTCTCTCTCTCTCTCTCTCTCTCTCTCTCTCGTAGCACAAACACATCACAACACACACAATGACACAAAACTGACACAGACACAAACACTAACACTAACCCTGACACGACACACACAGGCGCACACTTTCACAGACACATACATGACACAAACACACTCACTAACACGGACATGTTTATGTTGGACACGGACACGGACACAGACACAGACACAAGCCCTATTTTAATTATATATATATATTCCTTTATAAATTTCTAATATAGTGTGATTTAATTTCCTAGAATTATATGTTCATTTATAAAAGAAACATAGAAATAGGAAATTCATATGTGTGTGTATGTAAAAAAAATTATAGTATTGTGTGATTTAACCCCCATTTCTCATGCGATAATGTTGAGATAATATTGATAATCATGCGACTACAATTTATCTTTTTGGATTTGCATCAAAGGTCAAATAGAGTTGGTTTGAAATTATAACACGTATTTAGTGACTGTAGGAGATATATATGAAATTGGTGTGGTTGTGAAAAGGTAGTAGATTTATATGAAATGTGAGTGTTAGGGGTCTTGGTATGAGAGTATTGATAGAGTATTAGTGTGTGCCCCCATATTAAAAATAACCAAGGACAATATTATAGTATACACGAATACAGGAATGACTCTTCAAAGTCGAGACACGACACGATATTGGCTTCTTCTAGAACTTGTATTCAACTTGGGTTAGAGCAGTGTCAAACCTATCATTGACACAAAAGTTCGTGTTCGGGTGGTTGTGGCACGGCATTGGTATATGTATCGCGTAACTAGATTTATGTTCTAAGCTAGATAAATATAAGTTAAGTGGTAAATAGTTTCACATAGGTAATAGTTGTTATAAAAGTAGAATAACTAAGATCCTGAGGAAGACAATGAACACGTGACGACACCTATTTAATAGGGTTTGAAATTAGAGTTGTCCATATGTCTACTAGTTTTTGGATAGTCACGAATTATAAAACGGATACTTATGAAGCACGATATGGATACTCACGCATCATAACTCGAATATTCACGCATCAATAGGAGTTGTTAATTACTTTAATGAACATGTGTATCCATCGTTGTATCCATTTAGATAATATACTTGAACGATATATATTCATCTTTTTAGAAGTATCTAGAAATGGATCTGAATTACTACCTGCGTCATCGTTCATGGATGTACAACCGTCATCCTGATGGCATGTACGGCGTGCGGGATGAATTCATACAAAGGGTGGAACAGTTCCTACAGTTCGCCAAGGCGTTCCCTCGGATCATGGACGGCACCAAAATTAAGTGTCCGTGTTTGAGATATTGCAACTTAAAATATCACTCAGAAGTAGATGTGACATATCATTTGTACTTGAGGGGTTTTACGCCGAACTACTATCAGTGAATCTCATACGAAGAACTTGTGTCTTTAGCATCGGAGCCTGAGCCTTATGTGAAGTCATATATGGATGTCCATGACCATGCTGATTACGATGATGGATGCATGAACATTATTTTTGACGCTGCCGGGCCGAGTTTTGATCTATACAATTATGATGCAGCTGAAAAGGCACCGAATGCCGATGCTACAAAGTTCATAGAGTTATTGGAGAATGAAATGACTCTATTATATCATGGTTGTGAGGATCATTCACCATTGGAGGTGGTTATAATACTGTTGAGCATCAAGTTCGATTTTAACATGTCACAAGGATGCTACAACCGACTGATGGAGTTGATTATAGAGATCTTGTCGGCGGGTGCTAAGTTACCTAAAGAATTCAACCGGTCTAAGAGGATAGTGAGATCGCTCTGGATGTGATACGAGAAAATTAATGCATGTCGCAACGGGTGCATGTTGTACTACAAAGACGAGAAGGATGAAAACGTGTGCCAATTTTGTGGTATTGATCGCTACAAGGCAACTGGTACAGTAAGGTCTGTCAGTGCAAGAAAGCTGATCGATTCGATGCACTACTTGTCTTTGATGCCATAGTTGCATAGGTTATTTATGGTGAAGGAGACTGCCAAAAATATGAGTTAGCATAGGCTAGAACAGATTGAAGGAGTGTTGGATCACCCATCCGATGGAGAAGCATGGAAGAACTTCGATCTAGAGTAACCCAATTTTTCTTTGGATTCGTGCAATGTAAGATTAGGGCTCTCGTCTGACGTTTTACCCATTCAGACATTCGGGCTTCCAGTATTCGTATTGGCCTATGATCGTCACCCCGTACAACCTACCGCCTTGGATATGCATGAAGACTCCGGTTATGTTCTTAACAGCCATTATTTCCTGTCCGAACAATCTGAAGAGAAATATCGATGTGTACTTACAACCATTGATAGATGAGTTGAATCAGCTGTTGATAGAAGGTTGCTCATCGATGAGAAGGCCATGTAGACCTATGTACGTTACTTTACCTTGTGTTAGTTTTAATATAACTTTGAAAATATGCGAATATATATCTATATAGTTAGTAATATGTACCTTAGACGTTAGCAACCATTTTTCTAGAACGAGTATTTTAGCTACATGAGCGGATGACTGCTAGTACACCTGCAGAGGGAGGGGCTAGTACTTCCTCGTAGCCCTCTACAGCTCCGTCGACGAACGAGCATTAGATGACCGCAGTTGGTGGTCTTCATAGGGGTACATACTACGGTACAGGGTCCTATGGCGCCTTTATTGCAACACAGTTATCCAGGGCCCCCTCTGACAGTGTGCTTTCCTCGCAGCCTTTGTAGGCATCGGCACGAGCCCAAGAGAGCGTTGACTGTCAGATTGTTGACCTAAGTGACGAGTTGCTACGGAGGATTACGGAGTAGCCTCAGTCTCAACCACAGACCGACGATGCGACGATCACCGCACGTTTTGATGCGCTCGAGCGTAGCCTATTGGAGATTAGGATTCTGAGCCAGACGACGGAGCATAGCCTTACAGAGCTCAGGACTATGAGCCAGACAACAGAACGCAGTTTGGCAACTATGGTTGCGTGTACGGAGCACAGACATGCGGAGCTGGAGGGGTCACATATGGTCATGAGTGACTCACTTGTGAGGATACATGCGACGTAGGATTTATTAAGTCAGACGGTGGAGATGAACACTTCGAGGATGGTATCTGCCATGAATTCATTCAATGCTGAACTGCTAGCATTGGAGCAGATACGTCCTCCTGGTCCGCCAGCATCGACCTGACTCCATCAATTCTACTGCCTCCTCTATCGGGACTAGTGATGCTTTCTCAGGAGCAGCATGGCTTCCTCTTATCCCAGATGCGCGACAGTGTTCCTCCTCCTCCTCCTGATCTACAGTAGTTCTTATTAGGACTTTTTTAGTATGTTGGTGTGTATTGGCCCATTCTTGGGTCTTTGATGTACTTATTTCATACTTTTTACTATATTATTTGGATGAGACGGATGTGACATTATTTTAGATTCATATATTTATTTTTTGGAACATTCAAGCGTGTTTCGATATTCTTCATGTGTTTGTATATGTACCGGTGTTGAGTGTTCCACCGAAGGGGTCAACAAACCCAAGAAATTCAACCGAGGGTTGCTCCGGGTCTATTATATAAAATATGATTTTATAATTGTAGGCAGCCTTTTGTTGGAAAATAATTTTAGAAATTACATGCTTTTTTTAGTTTTTTTTTAATTTAGCAACGTTTTGCGACGTTTATCGGTTTTTACTAACGTGACAGTGCATCGCTAAATTATGTTAAAATGTCGCTAACTGGTATCAGGGACATCGCTAATCTATGTCAAAACGTCGCTACACCTTGCTAAAAAAGCTGACATGGCAATTTCTGCTAGGTTAGCATTGGTGTAGCAAAACGTCGATGATAATGTCGTTGATTTGGCGACGCTATACGACTATATACAACATCACTGATATACCGATGTCGCATAGCTGAACGTCGCTAATTTGACGACGTGTACGTGTCACAAATATACGTCACTATAACGACAAATAGCGACAAATTTCTTGTCAGCGCCCATGGATTATGCGACAACACCAAAATATCGCTAATTATATTACTAATATATTTTAGCGACATTTTTTTACCTATTAGCGACATTTTTTGACGTCGCTAATATGTATTATTTTGGTAGTAGGGTCTTTACATATATCGAGAAGTCTTAAAAATATTTGTACACCTCAGATTTTTGCTTCATCATGTAGATCCAGGTCATAGGTGAATAGCAATCAATGAAGGTAACAAACCATCTGAATCCACTGATAGAAGTAGTAGGACACGGTCTCCAAACATCAGAATGAACAAGCCCAAATGGCTCAAAACTTCAAAGATCAACCATTTTATAAGTAGAACGTGTATGCTTTCCATGTTCACAAATATTACAAAATAATATTTTTTGTCTACTTCATTCATTATCTGAGGTTCTAACTTATTATTACTATAAAAAGATAAATACCCTAATCTGCAGTATTGGAGCATTGCTTCTTTCTCTGGACCTCCATTGCAGCCTCCCGGTCCAGGTACCAAAGACCATCATGCCTTATGCCAGCCCCAAGCCTCTTCACTGTAGCCTTCTCCTGGAAAGAACACATATCACAATAAAAAAATAGTACAATTCAATTGATCAATGAGAGAGCTAACAAAAAGTAAGTTGACTGAAAATGAAGGAACATGCAATACAGATGATAGGATAACAAATAAAGTACAATGGACAGAACCAGTACCCCTGATGGGTTGGGATGTCCCATCAGCAATCTGAACTATCTCGAGATGCATATGCTTACTCGGATAATATAATGTAAACTCACTAGATGCACCTGTGATATGCCTAGATGCACCTGAGTCTATGATCCAACCAGTATGAGATTTAGTGGATGCAAGTGCCTGAACCAAAATACCTTTGCCCATATGGCAGCGTAACTGGGAAAGTTACCAAGGTAGATAGTGTTATCCAGATCTTGAGTGGTCAGTCCCTTGCCCTTAGAACTCTCAACCTGAACCTTGAACTGACGTAGTTACTCCAGCTCTAACATCTCAGCTCCAGTTATTTCGGTAGTGGTCTCCTTCGTCACAGCTAGGTGAGCAACTCCCCGGCCTCTGTGTCCCCTGTCTCATTGACCTGCATGTCCACCTCTCTGTTGTCACGCCCGGATCTCCCGCAGACTAAATCGGCCGTCCCCGCTAGGCGAGAATCACTGCACCAGTGCTCCCGCAGAACGATCGCTTTGACCCATCTGGACGTGATGCCGCACGAGCGTAAGCCACGTCCGTACAAGGTCGTGGTTCATTGGCTGGCGGTAAGATTTTAAGCCACAGAGTCACACAAATTGTCCGAGTGCAGCAGAATTATATAAACGCATAGGCGATTGATAACAGGTTCACTAAGTCGACAATATAGCAGAAGCATTGAATAACACAAGTTGAAGTAAAGCAACTCTTTATTGGTATAGACAAGTGTTATAGGCGGCGCTTAGCCGAGATTACAAGTCGCTCAAGCCTCTCTCTCTGAAATAATAAAAGAGTGCCAAGTGGCTATAATTGTGGAATGATTGTACAGGCGATGTTCAGGCAATGTTCCAATATTATGTCTTGTATATGTGCTTCAGTTCCGGACGCAGCGCTCCAAGGCTCCGGAGTAAACTCCACGCCTTAGCACGCACGAATGAGGCATCTGCACCGAACGAGGTTCTCTCGTACCCTGCAAACGATCTGATGGATTATCAGTACATTGAATGCATTAGTAGGGAGGCTACTCGCCCGCTCGACAAATCCAAACACGTAATATAGGTTCCGTGCATCAACTATTATGTTGTCTTTTTAGTTGCCTTAGGATCAGTTTCATGGAAATATTGAATAGCCTAACTCGTGTGGCAGTGCGCCGTGCGATATAAAAGGAAACACGGCGAGACTTACCAACTTACTATTTACCTTCCCTGTCCAAGGAAAATATTGTTAATTCAAGCACGAGCAGCATATATGAAAATCAAGGCAATAACATATGCAAACACGAGAGTTGCTATATGATCGTTCAGCTGTTCAGTTGTTCTTTTGATGAGATACAATGAATTGCACGCGGATAGCCACTAAGAGAGGATGACTTATCTATATGAACATGAGTCGCTGGCATAGCCATAAAGAACCCTAGTCAGTGGCGAGAATGGTATACAGCGGAAGAACAATGAGCGCTACATGCCATCTCGTCTACTACAATAGACTACACAATTAGAGTTCAGCCGTTGGAGAGAATGGTATTGTCACGACCCGCACCCGGTTTAGGGGCACGAGTGCGTGGGTACATCCAACCTACGCCGCAGCATCGGCGGTAGAACGCTGTCAAGGTCTTGATACTATCTAACTACTGTCACGCAAGCATCCAATCTCCATTAGGAGGCACGGATGACACAAATAAGATGAACACATACTCAATCACAGGATTACAGCACGATAAGATTTCGAATAATAAAACTAAATTAAACACAACACAAGTCCACAAGTAATATTCTAACTCAACAATATCCAAGAATCATCAAATGCCGGAGACAAATCCGGTACCAAATAGACTGCTAAAAGAAAATAAACAGAAACTAATAATTTCCGGCTAGAACTCTGGAATCACAACTAAACTACCAAATCTGCAGCTACTCACCATATGGTCCATAAAGTGTCGGACAGCGGTCCTCTAAGGCATAGTCTGGAAAAATGTTTCCAGTCAGGAAGGAGCAAAGCAACAATCTCAAATAACAGTTCCATTAATTGATAATGTCTATAATACAATAAAATATGTCATGCTAGCTACTGAGAAGACAGTAAAATAAATGCAATGGCAATTTCTAAGAGAGACAGGCAATATGATATATTCAGTGCATGTATGGAAATAAAAAGAACAAGGAACAGTATCATATACGGGTGATGTAGTATATGATTTAAAATAGGGAACTGTAACTATTCTAAGTGGTTTGAGATTGTAGTTTCAAAATGTGATCGGCTTGGGACATGTACAATTGCTACAGTCTGGCTAATCATACGTGGGGTATGATTAACACCAATAATATAAACTTGTACGATAGGTATTTGATCATATTTCTCACTAGCAATTTCCCCGCCCCCAACTAGTACTGTGGATCCAATCATGACACGTCACGAATACACAACATTGTCTAATGTATTATGTACAATGTCTAATGTAAATGTCAATGTAAATGTCAATGTAAATGTCGTGTATAATGTCAATACGATAATCAAGGTAACATCTCATGACTGCAGATCCAAGCTATACTAGTCCGTGTAGCACAGTGTCAAAGATTCAGTTGTAACATTTCAAGATCATTGAACTTATAGCTATTATCAAGAATTGGAAATTATCAGAGAATGTACTTGCCTTGGTCCTTAGCTGGTATTTATGGATGTCCTGTTCCAGAGTATCCCCTGGGTAAAACCAACAGTCCTATCAACACATTACAATATAACATTGGTAACAGAAGCTATCCTAACACACAATAGAAATACACTGGCCTTAGGGCTACGCTAGGTACGGTAGGGGTCATCTACTAGATAGGCCAACTACATATATATTAATATCCCTTAATTACAATAATAGCTATAAGTATAAATCTATACACTTTAAATAAAACTAATACTTGTATGTACATACAACATATCTCAAATTAAATACAACTACAAAATATACATGTATATATATTATAAAAATGTACTAAGGGTTTATACAAAATATACCTACACATATATATCTATGTCAATTGAACAATAAAGATATATATATACACACCAAAAATAGTACGTATACTATTATTTTTATATACTAATTTATACCAATTAAACATACCTTGAAAATATGCTAAGTGTTTACATATTAAAAATGCTTATAGTAGAACACGTATTTATATTTATCAAATTAAACACATATACAATGTATACGTATATATTTTTAAAAACATGCCAAGGGTTTATAAAATATATATACACATATATATATATGCCAATACATTATAGATATATTATTAAATACTAAAACATATTTTTAATACATGTTTAACATTTAATGAAAAATAAAATATACATGTACATATATATATAACACACAAAAGAATATATATATGTATACTAATTATATATTTACTAAATTACAATTACCAACATATACTGAAATATATATACTATGCTAATACATTATTTAAACATTTTATTACATGCACAAAATATATTTTTGAAATTATATCAAGTATATATATATATACAAAATATATATATATACCAAACTTAATTATAGAATTTATTTAAGTACCTACTATACTCATATAATTAGATAATAATATATTCATATGCCAATTTCACATTAATTAAATATATAAATACTTTACATTATATATACAGATTAAATTAATTACATATACTAATTACTTATGTATGTATACATTTACCATCATTGAATTAAATAGACAAAATATATTTACAAAATATATATACATTCTAGTGAATACACCCACAATACATTATACAAGGTATTTATATATATATACCATACCAATATATATTAAACATTAATTTAATTTAATACTATACACATTTATTAATATATATACAAAATATACATTGGTTATATATACATATACTAATTCTCATTACTTAAATATATAACAAACATATATATATACATTATATATATATATATATTTACATATATACATATATACACTATACTATACATTAATAATAAAATAAATAATATACGTATACATATTTTAAATACATACAATATATATTTAAACATATACTATACTAAGCACATACATGTATACATTAATTTAAAATTACAATTACATATACAATTTACATGTTAATATATACATATACGTATATATATATAAAGATATATATATATAAAGATATATATATATATATATATATAAAGATATATATATATATATATATAAAAAGAGAGAGAGGAGAGGAGAGGAGACTTACAGAGAGGGGGTTGCCACCGGCCGCCGGCCGGAGGGGGAACTGGCCGGTGGAGGAGCAGCCGCAGCAAGGGAAGGGGAGCAGCCGGACAGGAACTCGGCGCCGGAGCAGCCGCCGGACTGCGGGCAGCGGGTTCAGCCAGAGGGAGGAGCCGCCGGACGCACGGGAAAGCCGCTGGCCGGCCCGCCGGAGAGGGCAGGGACCGCCGGTGCACAGGGAAAGGGTTGGTGAACAGTAAGTTTCCCCCCTTTAACAATTATTTGAATTCAAAATCAAGAAGAAAAGAAGAAGGGAAGAAGAGGAAGAAGAAAGAAAAGAGAAGAAGAAAGGAGAAGGAGAAGAATCCTACGTTGGAGAGAGGGGGCTTGTGAGGAGGTGGAGTTTTCTAGGTTGCCTAGGGATTAGGGTTTGAGGGTACAAGTCATTAAATAGGAAGAGAGAGGGAATGATGTAGGGTGATGATGGGCCAATTTCAAATGAATGGCTAGGATTGAACATGAGGAAATTATTCATGGGGGATGAGGGTTCTTAATTAAAATTAATAGGCTCCCTCATTGATTAAAATAATTAGGTGTTGGCACCTACAATTGAATAATTGTAACTTAGCCCCTTAAATTCGGGAAATTGCACCAACACATAAAATGACAAAAATTTGGCGGGCGATTCGGGGTCCGATGTTTTGTAGGGTCAGGGGGTGCTGTAAGACTGGTACGGGCTGAATTGCAGGGCACTGAAATTAAATTGGGATTTTAAAATCAGATAAAATGGTATCCTCAATTTAAATAGAAATAAAATGCAAGTTGTGTTCAACAATTAATTAGGAGTACATGGAGCCAAAATCAGGTCAGGTCATCAATACCAATATTGAAGAAGACTCAGAACAGAATATTTCCCTAATTTGGGCCGCACGAAAAATAGGTCAAGATGGCCTCCAATTTTCGATTGGAACGCACAACGATGAAAATAGGAGTTTATTAAAAATAAACGTCCGCGACGATTTTTGTGCGGCTAGAAACAATGCACAGGGAGCAAAATTATGAGTTGCAAAAATAGCAGAATTGAAGGCGGGCATGTCTAGGACAAGATTGTGAAATTTGTTGGAAGACAAAAGTCTGGATAGTGGTCCAAATATCGAAGCAAAGGCAATGCGCAAAATATTAAATAAAATACAGTAATTAATTACAATCTCCAAATATTAAATTCTAGATAAAATAATAAAATCCAGAACCCTATAATTCCGACAGGTGTTCGTCTACTGGGCTTCTAGGTCTAGTCTGCTAGCTAAAATAAAATAAATAAACACTGCATATAATTATATATTTAATTACACATCGCACAAAATTATTTAAATCAAATACGCTATCATGCAATTAATTAATTATAAATAACATAATATTAAATATTGTAAAAATTCGAAAATACCCCTGTTTTCAGAATGTGGTAGTGACAAGTCTACCCACCTTAAAAGAATTTCGTCCTCGAAATTTAAAATCCTCATACTAGTGTTTAAATCATACACACTATTATTCCCGCAAATTTAAATCCATTAACCATGAAATCAGGTTATAATCCGCAATGTCTTTTCACAAATAAAATTTCTGTAATTATTTCATTCCTCGAAATAAAAATCAAAGTCCATTTGTCAAAATTCCCTTGAAAGTTTTGAGTTAATAATTCAATAGCCGGAATTTAATATCCACTCCTCAAGATACTCAACATTATGATATTTAAGGATTCTCCAATTGTTATATCTAATTATAAAGTTCAAAAATTCATAACTTGCAATTAAATAAATACATTGATAAATCTCCCAAAATTTCCAAATTAATAACCAACTTAAACATGTCATAATCTTTCCTGGAATTAATACATCATAATTTCCGTCATGTTAAATTCTTGACCCTTTATTTAAATCAATGTTTATCCTCGAATTTTTAAATCCTCGATGGTTTTATTTATGTATTTATTCCCATCAAATTAAATTCCTTAAATCATATAATCATGAACTACTCCATATTGTTATTTCACAATAAATTCTTTCAAAAATTCTATAATTATCATATCCCAAAAAAAATCTTCAAAATAAATCAAATCCCATTCTTATCACAATATCCTCCAAAATTTTAAGTTAATAACGGAATACAAGAATTTAATATTCAATCCTCTAATTGAAATCCAGTCAGTGCATATTTCAAAATTGAATCTCGTCCCCAATTTGAATTTAACACTAATCCATTTGTGTTCTTATCCCTCGATTTATATATATTTTTTTTTTTCCATAATATGCAACGATGTAATACTTATGGAACCTCCAATACAATATTCAAAATATAAGTTAACAACTTGCAGTCCAACAATATATCGATGGCCTTCTTAAATTCCTCAAATTCAATGATAAATTCCATCATTTCAAAATTTTCAAAAATTAATGATTTAACAAAACTTCAATTACGCCATATTAAATTCCCAACTCTTTATTTAATTTAATATTTTCCCTCAAAATTTTAGGCACCTTGTCTCTCTTTGTCAAGTCATAACCTCTTCGTTAATCTTTTACTATAGTTAAATCCTCAACAATCAAAGTCTAAGAGAATTCTACCTACACCCATACAACATGCAACCTAAAGGAATTATGTATGATCATGGTGTCTTTTGCCAGGGTATTACAGTCTCTGTAACAGGGGTACTACTAACTACATTATAACAAGAAATCATGCATACAATTATTGTACCAAGGAATCAATCAATTAATCAAGTAGATAGGAACAGAATGAAGGAAAGAACAGAACTTGTTAACACATTACCTGCAGTATCGGTCTTCTCGACCGTCGTCGCAAATGCTCGCCCTGCTGGGGTGGTTCCCTTTGTGGGTGCTGAGCAACATGCGGTTCTACAGGTAGCCTAACTGGATCTCTATAATTTGGAGTCGCGCGCTGGTTGGAAGAATAAGGAACTCGAAGACAATCCCTTATTCGATGTCCCGCGGTGCCACAGTGCAAACAAAGTCCCAGCCTCGTTCTACAGCTCTTCCGAAGGTGACCTGGCTTCTTACAGAAATAACAAGTTCGTTGATCCTGCTGTACAGGAACTGGTGCCGGGTACTGCTGTTGATACTGAAATGCCCTCGGCTGCCACTGGCCAGGATACTGCTGGGCAACTCTCTCAACTGTCTGTAGTGCCATCTGGTGAGCGTTCTCCATGCTCTCTCTCATTAGCTCGGTTTGTGCCTGGTGCGCTTCTGCTTGCACCCTCTGAGCCTCAGCTTGAACTCGCTGAGCATCTGCCGCCATTCTCTGGGCCTCTACCATGCCTTGGATCAAGGTGAACATCTGTGCTCCGTCAATGGGCAAACCTCCGGGAATCAGAGTCGGTGGAGGAGGAAGGTCGTCCGTCACAGCTGCGGCAATCTTCTGAACAGGTGGAGGAGGAGGGTCACCTACGTGCATCGGAGATGTAGGAGGAACTACGGCTGTCTGTCCATCAGGTGGAGAGGTGGCAGACCCCTCTAAAGCTGATGTTCCCGCTCTCATAGACCATGTCTGCGGCGACATCCTGAAGACAGATCCCAAAGATTCAATTTAGGCAAAATACGATATCATCAAGGAAGGACAGTACAGTTCTAAGGAACAACATTCAAGATAAAAGATTTGAATAATCCTAGTTGATTGCACAGATCAAAGATGCATCCATGGTTGATACCTCTATCCCCTAGGTACCACAGTTCTTCTTGAAGCATACTCACTGCTAGCTTCCTTACCTACTGCAATCGCTGATACTAGTTATCCTTATCACTCAAGTGCATATCAATTGCAACAACTATACTAAGTACTGCTCTCTTCAAAACAACCCTAGATGAACACCTAAGCCAGTTGGCAGTGAGATATCAATCATGCTCAAGCCAATAGATCCTTACACATGCATCTCATCTATTGTATACTAATATATCTCTCTTACTATAAATTCTTATCCTTAAATAAAATTCCTCAAATAACTCCTCGAATAAACTTTTAAAGTAGCAATGCATACACTTTCCTCAAGGTTAATTATTTAAATACTGAAATAAAACTTAATCACACAAAATCCTTACAGACTTGTCTAGGTTTATTGAATCGAATCTGAATTCCTCAAAATAAATTTTTAATAACAATATTTCAACTCCTCGGATTTCAAAATTTGCAATTTATTGAAATCTTCAAAATAAATTTTAATAACAATCTCAATCTTCTCAGAATTCAAAAATTTGAAATTCATTTTCAATCCTCGAATTAAAATTAAAATCCACCTTTCGTAGTCCAATAGCCCTAATGTTAATCATTTTCACTGTCCTCATCGACGTGTGTTATCAGATAATATCATAATTCAGTCTGCAAATTCTTTTTAATATGAAATCAACTCTATAATGAAACCCTAAATCCTAACTTAATACCTTAATTAACAACAATCAAAGCAATATCAACAAGTGAGAATGGACGGAACAAGGGAATGATTTAAATTGGAAGTTTTAACAAGATTCTCAGGGGTCATCCCAGGAATCTCTCAAGAAATTGTGATTGAGTATTTGCTCTCGTCCTAGTATCCTATGTCCTAGATCCTATAGCAGGCACGCAGTAGTATAACAAGGATGTCACACTACTACGACATCGCTCTAATTGCGAAGTCTGACCTGCATGGGCCACCACTAAAACGTGTCATGACCCGCACCCGGTTTAGGGGCACGAGTGCGTGGGTACGTCCAGCCTACGCCGCAGCATCGGCGGTAGAACGCTGTCAAGGTCTTGATACTATCTAACTACTGTCACGCAAGCATCCAATCTCCATTAGGAGGCACGGATGACACAAATAAGATGAACACATACTCAATTACAGGATTACAGCACGATAAGATTTCGAATAATAAAACTAAATTAAATACAACACAAGTCCACAAGTAATATTCTAACTCAACAATATCCAAGAATCATCAAATGCCGGAGACAAATCCGGTACCAAATAGACTGCTAAAAGAAAATAAATAGAAACTAATGATTTTCGGCTAGAACTCTGGAATCACAACTAAACTACCAAATCTGCAGCTACTCACCATATGGTCCATAAAGTGTCGGACAGCGGTCCTCTAAGGCATAGTCTGGAAAAATGTTTCCAGTCAGGAAGGAGCAAAACAATAATCTCAAATAACAGTTCCATTAATTGATAATGTCTATAATACAATAAAATATGTCATGCTAGCTACTGAGAAGACAGTAAAATAAATGCAATGGCAATTTCTAAGAGAGACAGGCAATATGATATAGTCAGTGCATGTATGGAAATAAAAAGAACAAGGAACAGTATCATATACGGGTGATGTAGTATATGATTTAAAATAGGGAACTGTAACTATTCTAAGTGGTTTGAGATTGTAGTTTCAAAATGTGATCGGCTTGGGACATGTACAATTGCTACAGTCTGGCTAATCATACGTGGGGTATGATTAACACCAATAATATAAACTTGTACGATAGGTATTTGATCATATTTCTCACTAGCAATTTCCCCGCCCCCAACTAGTACTGTGGATCCAATCATGACACGTCACGAATACACAACATTGTCTAATGTATTATGTACAATGTCTAATGTAAATGTCAATGTAAATGTCAATGTAAATGTCGTGTATAATGTCAATACGATAATCAAGGTAACATCTCATGACTGCAGATCCAAGCTATACTAGTCCGTGTAGCACAGTGTCAAAGATTCAGTTGTAACATTTCAAGATCATTGAACTTATAGCTATTATCAAGAATTGGAAATTATCAGAGAATGTACTTGCCTTGGTCCTTAGCTGGTATTTATGGATGTCCTGTTCCAGAGTATCCCCTGGGTAAAACCAACAGTCCTATCAACACATTACAATATAACATTGGTAACAGAAGCTATCCTAACACACAATAGAAATACACTGGCCTTAGGGCTACGCTAGGTACGGTAGGGGTCATCTACTAGATAGGCCAACTACATATATATTAATATCCCTTAATTACAATAATAGCTATAAGTATAAATCTATACACTTTAAATAAAACTAATACTTGTATGTACATACAACATATCTCAAATTAAATACAACTACAAAATATACATGTATATATATTATAAAAATGTACTAAGGGTTTATACAAAATATACCTACACATATATATCTATGTCAATTGAACAATAAAGATATATATATACACACCAAAAATAGTACGTATACTATTATTTTTATATACTAATTTATACCAATTAAACATACCTTGAAAATATGCTAAGTGTTTACATATTAAAAATGCTTATAGTAGAACACGTATTTATATTTATCAAATTAAACACATATACAATGTATACGTATATATTTTTAAAAACATGCCAAGGGTTTATAAAATATATATACACATATATATATATATGCCAATACATTATAGATATATTATTAAATACTAAAACACATTTTTAATACATGTTTAACATTTAATGAAAAATAAAATATACATGTACATATATATATAACACACAAAAGAATATATATATGTATACTAATTATATATTTACTAAATTACAATTACCAACATATACTGAAATATATATACTATGCTAATACATTATTTAAACATTTTATTACATGCACAAAATATATTTTTGAAATTATATCAAGTATATATATATATACAAAATATATATATATACCAAACTTAATTATAGAATTTATTTAAGTACCTACTATACTCATATAATTAGATAATAATATATTCATATGCCAATTTCACATTAATTAAATATATAAATACTTTACATTATATATACAGATTAAATTAATTACATATACTAATTACTTATGTATGTATACATTTACCATCATTGAATTAAATAGACAAAATATATTTACAAAATATATATACATTCTAGTGAATACACCCACAATACATTATACAAGGTATTTATATATATATACCATACCAATATATATTAAACATTAATTTAATTTAATACTATACACATTTATTAATATATATACAAAATATACATTGGTTATATATACATATACTAATTCTCATTACTTAAATATATAACAAACATATATATATACATTATATATATATATATTTACATATATACATATATACACTATACTATACATTAATAATAAAATAAATAATATACGTATACATATTTTAAATACATACAATATATATTTAAACATATACTATACTAAGCACATACATGTATACATTAATTTAAAATTACAATTACATATACAATTTACATGTTAATATATACATATACGTATATATATATAAAGATATATATATATAAAGATATATATATATATATATAAAGATATATATATATATATATATAAAAAGAGAGAGAGGAGAGGAGAGGAGACTTACAGAGAGGGGGTTGCCGCCGGCCGCCGGCCGGAGGGGGAACTGGCCGGTGGAGGAGCAGCCGCAGCAAGGGAAGGGGAGCAGCCGGACAGGAACTCGGCGCCGGAGCAGCCGCCGGACTGCGGGCAGCGGGTTCAGCCAGAGGGAGGAGCCGCCGGACGCACGGGAAAGCCGCTGGCCGGCCCGCCGGAGAGGGCAGGGACCGCCGGTGCACAGGGAAAGGGTTGGTGAACAGTAAGTTTCCCCCCTTTAACAATTATTTGAATTCAAAATCAAGAAGAAAAGAAGAAGGGAAGAAGAGGAAGAAGAAAGAAAAGAGAAGAAGAAAGGAGAAGGAGAAGAATCCTACGTTGGAGAGAGGGGGCTTGTGAGGAGGTGGAGTTTTCTAGGTTGCCTAGGGATTAGGGTTTGAGGGTACAAGTCATTAAATAGGAAGAGAGAGGGAATGATGTAGGGTGATGATGGGCCAATTTCAAATGAATGGCTAGGATTGAACATGAGAAAATTATTCATGGGGGATGAGGGTTCTTAATTAAAATTAATAGGCTCCCTCATTGATTAAAATAATTAGGTGTTGGCACCTACAATTGAATAATTGCAACTTAGCCCCTTAAATTCGGAAAATTGCACCAACACATAAAATGACGAAAATTTGGCGGGCGATTCGGGGTCCGATGTTTTGTAGGGTCAGGGGGTGCTGTAAGACTGGTACGGGCTGAATTGCAGGGCACTTGAATTAAATTGGGATTTTAAAATCAGATAAAATAGTATCCTCAATTTAAATAGAAATAAAATGCAAGTTGTGTTCAACAATTAATTAGGAGTACATGGAGCCAAAATCAGGTCAGGTCATTAATACCAATATTGAAGAAGACTCAGAACAGAATATTTCCCTAATTTGGGCCGCACGAAAAATAGGTCAAGATGGCCTCCAATTTTCGATTGGAACGCACAACGATGAAAATAGGAGTTTATTAAAAATAAACGTCCGCGACGATTTTTGTGCGGCTAGAAACAATGCACAGGGAGCAAAATTATGAGTTGCAAAAATAGCAGAATTGAAGGCGGGCATGTCTAGGACAAGATTGTGAAATTTGTTGGAAGACAAAAGTCTGGATAGTGCTCCAAATATCGAAGCAAAGGCAATGCGCAAAATATTAAATAAAATACAGTAATTAATTACAATCTCCAAATATTAAATTCTAGATAAAATAATAAAATCCAGAACCCTATAATTCCGACAGGTGTTCGTCTACTGGGCTTCTAGGTCTAGTCTGCTAGTTAAAATAAAATAAATAAACACTGCATATAATTATATATTTAATTACACATCGCACAAAATTATTTAAATCAAATACGCTATCATGCAATTAATTAATTATAAATAACATAATATTAAATATTGTAAAAATTCGAAAATACCCCTGTTTTCGGAATGTGGTAGTGACAGGTATGCAGCCAAAGAACAATGAGCGCTACACGCCATTCTCGTCCAAGTACAATAGATTGTACAATAGAGTTTCATCCGGATTGGATCGGTCCCTGTGCCCCGGTGACCGTCCATGGAAATATACCTCATTTTTGAGTTGTCCGTGACATACAGGTCTCTAGGGTTGTCCAAATTCACATATTCAATAAGACAATCCATAACACGAGTACACTCTTTTAATTTCTGCTTTGAACGAGCATTGCTCCATGAGCTGGGATTCATGACTTTGCTTGACAAGATTCTCGTTCAGAGGTAAACTTGATATGATTTGAGTTCAGTATTCATTTATCTTGATGTATGCCCTTGGTTCGGGGATTGCCTTGGGTGACCTAACAGTCCCGGATACTTGCAGGTTCAATTGCACAGAAGAGCTATTGGATAGTCTCTTGGTTAACTAGAATGGATGCACAATACGAATAACGTTAGACATTTGTAGGCAGGCAAGCATGCGTTTCTAAGGAACTTAAGCAAACATGTTGGCTCGGGCCCAAAGTTAAACTGAGAGATGAAACCGTAAGGGACTTTCCGAGCAACAAGATCTTGGGTAGCATGTGAGGGTCTGAATATAAGCAATATTTTATTTTCATGTTCTAGCACAAGCAATACAAGTTAGGATTATTCCCTTAGCTTGGTGCATTGTATTCTTATTAGAATGCATGGGATGATTCACCTAGCAACTAGCATGTATCGTTCAGATTTTAAGTGTGCTAGCTAAGCAAAGACAAGTTCACCGTAGCCACCCACCTTAGCGATAATTCACCTCGGTTGAGCGATAGGTCTAGCGAGCCTCTGAAAGCCTAAACCGAACTCCTGTAGGGACAAGTCTGGATATTCTTTGCCTCAAACGAGTATTCTCGCCTGAGCAAAGTGGGTCGGGACATTGCACTTTTGCCGTTTGAATCGGCAGTCCGCTTGAACGGAATATGGTGTTACATCCTACCCAACTCAAAAAAAGTCTCGTCCTTGAGACTTACTGAGGACAAGTCGTACTAACGCATTATGGAACCTATCCCAAGCGTAACAATCTTGATTAACAATCTAAGGCTGAGGCAAACCTATACAAGTCATTGTACTTGTTTATTTGGATATTCACTTGCACAAGTATTAGAGATCAGCATATAGCTAGTCTGGATCATTCACATATTCGAAGTGCACCTCAAGTATGAGCACGCCAACCAACTTAGCAATAGCGAAGTCTTAGAACTCGAGTTTCACGTTTTCTTGAGTCCTGGATCGTGCACAAGTTCAAGGCATCTCTCAAACATATGTATTCAACCAACCTTAGAGATAGTAAAATCAGACTTCTACTTGCAAAAATCTCAAGGGTTTGCACAGGTCGGCACAAAGGCCCTAGCATCACAATTTGATACAACCAATCACATTATTCTAATGCGCTGTTTGAAAGTATTTAGACTCATTGTTGGAACATTCCGTTTGGGACATTGAGAGAGAGCATGCACATAACCCACGAACGAGCTTTCAAAACTGAGACAATCGAAATGAAGTCCAAAGGCGTATAAGCCAGGCTCTGATACCAATCTGTCACGTCCCGATCTCCCATTGGCTAAATCGGTCGTCCCCGCTAGGAAAGAATTACCGTGCCAGCGCTCCCGCAGAACGATCGCTTTGACCCATCCGGACGTGATGCCGGACGAGCGTGAGCCACGCCCGTGCAAGGCCGTGGTTCATTGGCTGGCGGTAAGAGTTTTAAGCCACAGAGTCGCACAAATTGTTCGAGTGTAGCAGAATTATATAAATGCATAGGCGATTGATAACAGGTTCACTGAGTCGACAATATAGCGGAAGCATTGAATAACACAAGTTGAAGTAAAGCAACTCTTTATTGGTATAGACAAGTATTACAGGCGGTGCTTAGCCAAGATTACAAGTCGCTCAAGCCTCTCTTTTTGAAACAATAAAAGCGTGCCAAGTGGCTATAATTGTGGAATAATTGTACAGGCGATGTTCAGGCAATATTCCAATATTATGTCTTGTATATGTGCTTCAGTTCCGGATACAGCGCTCTAAGGCTCCAAAGTAAACTCCACGCCTTAGCACGCGTGAAGGAGGCATCCGCACCGAACGAGGTTCTCCCGTACCCTGCAAACGACCTGGTGGGTTATCAGTACATTGAATGCACTGGTGGGGAGACTACTCGCCCTCGACAAATCCAAACACGTAATATAGGTTCCGTGCATCAACTATTATATTGTCTTTCTAGTTGCCTTAGGATCAGTTTTATGGCAATATTGAATAGCCTAACTCGTGTGGCAGTGCGTCATGCGATATAAAAGGAAATACGGCGAGACTTACAAACTTACCATTTACCTTCCCTGTCCAAGGCAAACATTGTTAATTCAAGCATGAGCAGCATATATGAAAATCAAGGCAATAACATATGCAAACACGAGAGTTGCTATATGATCGTTCAGCTGTTCAGTTGTTCTTTTGATGCGATACAATGACTCGCACGTAGATAGCCGCTAAGCGAGGATGACTTATCTATATGAACATGAGTTGCTGGCATAGCCATAAAGGACTCTAGTCAGTGGCGAGAATAGTATAAGCGAAAGAACAATGAGCGGTACATGCCATTTCGTCTACTACAATAGACTACACAATTAGAATTCAACCGTTGGAGAGAATGGTATGCAGCGAAAGAACAATAAGCGCTACACGTCATTCTCGTCCAAGTACAATAGACTGTACAATAGAGTTTCATCCGGATCGGATCGGTCCTAGTGCCCCGGTGACCGTTCGTGGAACTATACCTCATTTCCGAGTTGTCCGTGACATGCAGGTCTCTAGGGTTGTCCAAATTCACATCTTCAACAAGACAATCCATAACACGAGTACAATCTTTTAATTTCCACTTTGAACGAGCATTGCTCCACGAGATTGGATTCATGACTTTGCTTGACAAGATTCTCGTTCAGAGGTAAACTTGATATGATTTGAGTTCAGTATTCACTTGCCTTGATGCATGCCCCTGGTTCAGGGATTGCCTTGGGTGACCTAACGGTCCCGGATACTTGCAGGTTCAATTGCACAGAAGAGCTATTGGATAGTCTCATGGCTAACTAGAATGCATGCACAATACGAATAGCGTTAGACATTTGTAGGCAGGCAAGCATGCATTTCTAAGGAACTTAAGCAAACACGTTGGCTCAGGCCCGAAGCTAAACAAAGAGATAAAACCGTAAGGGACTTTCCGAGGTACAAGATCTAGGGTAGCATGAGAGGGTCTGAATATAAGTAATATTTTATTTCCATGTTCTAGCACAAGCAATACAAGTTAGGATTATTCTCTTAGATAGGTGTGTTGTATTCTTATTAGCATGCAGGGGGTGATTCTCCTAGCGACTAGTATGTATCGTTCAGATTTTAAGTGTGCTGGCTAAGCAAAGACAAGTTCACTGTAGCCACCCACCTTAGCGATGATTCACCTCGGTTGAGCGATACGTCAAGCGAGCCTCTAAAAGCCTAAGCCGAACTCCTGTAGGAACAAGTCTAGATATTCTTTGCCTCAAACGAGTATTCTCGCCTGAGCAAAGTGGGTCGGGATATTGCACTTTTGCCGTTTGAATCGGCAGTCCGCTTGAACGGAATGGGGTGTTACTTCGGTCCTCTGCCTCCTCGGCCATAACCAGAATTACGGGGTTGAGGGCAATTATAGCTGAGGTGCCATTTCTTTCCGCAATTATAGCACTCACTGTCATCGCTGCTGGGAGCACTAGGAACCACCAATGCAGAATGGACATCTGGTTAGGTCTCTTCTTTCATCACCTTCTGTCGGATCTTCTCTAGCTCCATCGATGCAACAGCCTCATCCAGGGACAAGAAAGATGGTAGATGACACATTGCTTTCTACCTAGCCTCAAACTGCGGGTTCAGAACCTTGAGAAAATGAGCCACACGCCTACACTCAAGGTTTTTTTTCCAAGAAGAACATCTGTCGAATTTTGCAATGATAGCGGATCATAGTAGTCCAAGTCCGCCCATAAGAGACGTAGCTCCGCTGCATACTGGAGTACTATCTTCTTCCCATGTGCGGTAGCATCAGTGTTCTCCTCAACTTCCATCATCATCATGATACTCCCAGCTCCAGAGTACATCATAGTCAATGTCATCCAGACATCAGCTACACTGCAGATCTACTCCACCATCCCAACTATAGATGGAGACACAGAAGGCAACAACCAAGAAACTACCAGAGAATTAAGGTAACTCTATGTGCTCCACTCAGTACTCGTTTTAACCTTTGGTTCAGTGCACTCTCTCTTCATATATTTTTTAAGCCCCTTGGTTCGAAGGTTCAACAGCGCCCTCCTAGACCAAATTAGGAAGTTTCTCCTCCCCTCAAGTTTGATGTCATTGGACAGCAATTCTGTCACGCTCCAGTCCCAAAATATCGAGGAACTAGACACGTGGCAATGTCCAGCAGCACACATCAATGGGCAAACCCAATTTAATGGACCCATCAGGGTGTACTTAAGCTGTAATACAACAATAAGGGTCTAATATACTAATATCATCCAGAAAAATAAATACAACAATATCAGAGTATAAAGCAATATCAAATCTCAATAAAACATAACTCGGGGAACAACCCGATAATGAGTCTGATACAATAGTCAAGATACAAGAATAAAGATAACAACAACAAATACTGAGTATGGATAAATCATATACTCAGAAGAAATCCTTGGCGATCACCTCGTCCTCAAGTTCTAGTAATGCTCCAATGACTGCTCTTGTTCCTGCTTCTGCTCCTGCTAATGCTCCTATCCCGTATACCTAGGGATAGATCTCCTCTACTATTCCTGGGGAAATAATCCATATCCAGGTCCTCAGGGGACATAGCTGTGGTGCCCCGTTCCCCCTATTCGGGGAGCGCGGCTAAGAAATACAAGACGGTATCGTTCGATCGGGATAGATTGAATCAAGAACTCATCCTCGTTATGGATTTGTCTCTTCGGAATCGATTCTCATATTCAGTGGACCGTGCCCCCGGGATTGACTTAGCGGCAGAGTCAGGAGGGACCTCTCCGCTGCATTCTTTGTTGCCTAGTTTTCGCTGTCGCTTGTTGCTTTCGTGCCTTGAGTTGGTTTTCGGATTTGCTTGGGTTTTCTTGAACGGTTTCGATGGATTTCATTGCTTTCGTTCTTAGGACTGCACTTACATTCCGATAATGGAAAGAGAGGAAGAAGTACTGATCAGCCGTTCGTGTCAATACAGGTGATCCGGCAGTAGGCGTCGTTCGAGCGGACTCCTAAAGCACTTCTTTCCTTTTTCCTTCCAACTACTAAAGTGAGTGGCTACCAACCTGATTAGCTAGCCCTTCTTGCTAGTCTTCACATCTAAATCTTGTGTTCGTGCTTGCCCCGATCAAACGATACCAAGTAAATAACTAAAAGATATCAAGATAATAAGGGAATAGACTTGGGAAATATTGCTTGTCAAATAAAACTTGTGAACGGTTACTTACTTATATGCTTGCTCGTTTGGAATGTTCGTCATATGCATAAATATAAGTTAGAATGTATATTTCTTCTTAAAACTGTGCTATGTATAGAACTCATTTTCAATGCAATAACTCAACAGGAAGACTATGCAAAAGTAAATCTTGCCTGTTACTGCCATGCTCCTGATATGCCCTGATTTGCCTCGATGCTAACTTAGTGTACTGCGTTGATCACGGACAACTTGTGCACAAGGTCTTAGTTCCTGCGGACGGTCGCTGGGGCACCGGCACCGATCCGATCCGGACGGAACTCATGATAGTCGCCTGCTATAGGACAAAATGCCTTGGGACGTCCTGATTTATACGTCGTACGACACTCCGTACTGAGACTAGCCATCCATTATGGCAACGTGCCAGTGATTTCCCCTTGTATATTTAAACCTGTTGCTACTAACTTGTGTCTTCTTGGCAGGGAAGGCAAGGTAAGTATTATGCAGGTGGTTCAGACGGGCAGGTAAATGTCACCGAACGGTGGCAAGTTATTTCAATGATTCTATATCTATGTCTTGCTGTAAAATGAACTAAGGCAAGATAGAAACCCACAAATATGCATGCTTCATTAAAACAACGTGTTGATTGGTATAGTTGGGTTAGCTTGCCTTCACCAGTACGTTTTGATGTACTGACCCTCATTGAAACAGGTTCCCCGCGCTAAGGAGAGCCGAGCGAGGAGCAGGAGACAAACCCCCAATCCATTCCAAGCTGTAGGCATGCCTCGACCATGCCAACCTTTTGAAGAAGCATTTTGAAGAAGCATTTTGAAGAAGCTAGCCACCAAGTAAACATGCAACTTCGTGGCAAAGCAGTCATTCCGATACAAGGTCTTATATTTTGAGTTAGTAAGGATGTAATATACAGGACTGCTATCTTATTTTGTGTCAACACTTTTGTAAGCCCATAGAGGCAATCCTTATGACTCAGTTCAAGAAGTTTGTAATAGATGTTCATATTATCAATAAAAGAAAACTTTTCCATGTTTTAATATGTGTTTCAATTATCTGCGTACTCTGAATATGTGCTCGCTATGCAAAACAAAATACTTAGCCTTGTGCGGTGGTGCGCAAACTAGGCCCGCACGGCGGTCACGCCCAGGGGATGACTATCGATCCCATGGGATCGGGGCGTGACATGTTGGTATCAGAGCACAGATTCAAGTTCCTTTGACTCTTGAACTGGAAAAGTTCCCTTAACGATAAATCCCGGTGCGAACTGCTGAACTCGTTAAGGCCAAAAAATGAGATACGTTCATGCAATAAGTCCATAATACATTATGATCCTGATGTAATTTACCTTCCTTTCAAGGAACGACGCAAGCGCAACCATCAGCGCTGGCGCCAGGCGAGACAAGGACTCAGGAGAGCAGTTCCAGAACTTCAGGAAGCTCTCGGAGCCAACGGGGCATGTCTCGATCAGATTCACTTCAACAGGTGATGCAAATATTCACGGAGCAACGACAGAGGGATGATGCCCGCCAAGCCAAGTTCGAGAGCAACCTAGAGGCCTGGCTCTCAGTCCAACAAAAGCAGGTAGATACCCTGCAGCAGCTTGTTCAGACCCTGGCCTCCAACCATTCTGCCGCAACGGCAGCTACACCAGTGGAGTAGCCAGCGCTTGAAGTCGAAATACCACTAGTGCCAAGGACGAGGGAAGTGACTGCCTTCAGTTTTGGCAACTTCAAGAAGGTCTGCAATACGCCATTTAACGGGACTGAGGACCCGATCGTGGCCCTAGATTGGCTCGCCGAGCTTGAAGATCATTTTTCTCTCCTAGAAGTTCCGGAAGACAAGCGCGTCACCTGTGCCCAATTATTGCTCCGCCTCAATGCGCACGACTGGTGGGACGTGCATCGACGATCTCTTCAACCTGGCCATGGAGAGGAGACGATCGCGTAGACGACTTTTTGTACCGCATTTGAGGAGGAGTTTATACCCCCACCTCTACGCCGTCAATGGGAAAATGATTTCGTTCAGCTCCGGCAGGGCTGCATGACAGTAAAGCAATATTCGGCAGAATTCAACAAACTGGCCAAATTTGCTACCGCTTATCTACCGGATGCAGCAAGTCGTGCCAGACAATTCGAAGGAGGGCTACGTCCTGGCATCCACGGGCACGTAGCTATTTTGCAGTATCAGACGATGAGGGAAGTCTTAAACCATGCCCTCTCCCTGGAACCGCAGTATCCTCACGTTGCTGCCGGCGCTGTGCAAACTTCCAATCACAAACGCCAAGGCAACGATAGAGGAAACAACGCTGCAAAGCGTCCAAATAACGGCGGTAAACAGCGTGGAGACACCAACAAGACCTGCAACTTTTGCAGGAAGCCAGGGCATATCGAAAAAGATTGTCGCCGCAAGCTTGGGACTTGCCTCCGTTGCGGCAATCCAAACCATCAAATTAGCAGCTGTCCGCTCTCCCCACCACAACAGCAGAATCAGACACCGGTACCTCAGGAAAATCGAGCGGCGCCTCAGCAGGGGCATAATCAAGCTCAAGGCCGGGTCTACACCATGACACGGAAAGAAGCTTTAGCTTCGGATACCGTCGTGTCAGGTACTTTGCTTTTCAATAATATACCTGCTCGTATTCTATTTGATTCAGGTGCAACCCATAGCTTTATTTCTATAAACTTTGCCACGGAGAACAATGTGAAAATGACTCCGTTGCATTTAGATTTAAGCGTTAGCACCCCATCCGGTACAAAAATACCTGTCTGTTCAGCATGCCTAGGCGGTTATATCTGTATTGGGGAGAGAAAGCTGTCACTTGATGTTTTAGTTCTTGATGTACGGGACTACGATATCATTTTGGGAATGGACTGGCTAGGCGCATGTGCGGCAACTATTGAGTGTGCAGAGAAGCGAGTCATTTTTCGTCTGTCCGGAGAAGCCGTGTTCTGTTACACTAGTAGTCCAGCGAACGATACGACCAGGGCCTGAATGGTAATTTTGGCAAAATCTGCTCGGCGAATGCTCTACACAGGCTGCGAGGGATTCCTAGCATCGGTTCGGGACACACGGCAGGACTGCGCAAACGTCGGGTCTACTTCCGTTGAGGCAGAGTTCTCCGATGTGTTTTCGAGCGAACTACCCGGTATGCCGCCAGATCGAGAGATTGAATTCACTATCGACACATATCCAAATACACAGCCGATTTCCAAGCCTCCGTACAGAATGGCTCCTACAGAGTTGAATGAATTAAAGTGCCAACTCCAGGAATTGCTTGATCGCGGGTTCATCCGTCCGAGCGTGTCTCCTTGGGGCGCTCCTGTGCTTTTTGTGAAGAAGAAGGACGGAACGCTACGCCTCTGCATTGACTATAGAAAATTGAACAAGGTCACAATCAGAAACAAATATCTTCTTCCACGGATAGACGACTTGTTTGATCAGTTACAAGGGGCAATAGTGTTTTCTAAGATTGATCTTCGCTCGGGTTACCACCAGCTGAAGATTAAGCCAGAAGACGTGCCCAAGACTGCTTTCAAAACCCGCTACGGCCATTACGAGTTTTCAGTAATGCCGTTTGGACTGATGAATGCTCCTGCTGCATTCATGGATGTTATGAACCGTGTATTTAGGCCTTTCATCGATAAATTCGTGGTGGTTTTTATCGATGATATCTTGGTGTACTCGAAGACTAGGGATGAGCACGCAGGACACCTGCGGATGGTGCTGCAAACCCTTCGAGACAATAAGTTGTACGCCAAACTAAGTAAATGTGAGTTCTGGCTAGACAGCATCTCATTTTTGGGGCATATCATCTCCTCGAAAGGCATCTCAGTTGATCCGAAGAAGATAGAAGCAATTACACAGTGGAAACATCCGGAGTCAGCTAGCAATATCCGAAGTTTTCTTGGACTGGCATGGTACTACCGTAGGTTCATACAAAATTTTGCTAGAATTGCTTCACCTTTGACTCAGTTGACACGGAAGGGTGCAAAGTTTTCTTGGACGGACGACTGCAAAGCTTCATTTACGGAGTTAAAGCAGCGCCTCGTCTCAGCACCAATTCTCACTCTGCCGAACGGACCGGATGACTTTAAAATATATAGTGATGCCTCAGGAAAGGGTCTGGGATGTGTCCTGATGCAACGAGACAAAGTGATAGCCTAGGCTTCTAGACAGCTAAAGCCACATGAGCAGAACTACCCAACGCATGATCTCAAACTTACCGCGGTAGTGTTTGCATTGAAGCTGTGGCGTCACTATCTTTATGGCGTGCCGTGTGAGATTTATACGGACCATAAGAGCTTGAAATATTTGTACACTCAAAAAGATTTGAATCTTCGGCAGCGACGATGGCTTGAACTCCTAAGCGACTTCGATCTCACGATCAGATACACACCTGGAAAGGGAAACGTAGTAGCTGACGCGTTGAGTCGAGTGTTTGTAGGGAGTTTGGTTATTGATGATAGGCTGCGCCGAGATCTTGAATCACTGGGTATTATACTAAAAATAAGATATAAGAAGTGGGCGCAAGTAGCTCAACTGCGCCTCGAACCCGATTTGTTACATAAAGTGAAGACCGTTCAGAAGGACGACTCATACCTGCAAAAGATACATGCCCTTATCTTAGCAGGGAAGGCGTCCGACTTTGCGGTAAGCACGGATGGGATGCTTCGAGTAAAGGGAAGACTGTGCGTTCTGAACGACGCGAGCCTCAGACAAGAGATACTCACTGAAGCTCACTATGCTAGTTATACTTCTCATCCGGGTAGCACTAAGATGTATCGGGATCTTCGTACGACGTTTTGGTGGCACGGCTTAAAACGGGATGTGGCACAGTTTTTGTCGCATTGCATGGCTTATCAACGAGTGAAGGCCGAACACCGAAAACCAGGCGGAGAGCTTCAGAACCTTGCTATTCCGGAGTGGAAATGGGATGATATAACGATGTATTTTATTGTTAGCTTGCCGAGGACGCAACGGAGACATGATGCAGTCTGGGTTATCGTCGATCGACTCACCAAGTCAGCTCACTTTCTGCCTATCAAATCTACTTGGAGTGCCGACTGCCTGGCTCAGATATATCTCAACGAAATCGTTCGACTCCATGGCGTGCCCGTATCTATAATCTCCGATAGAGATGGTCGATTTATATCACGTTTCTGGGGAAGCCTGCAGTCAGCAATGGGGACGAAGTTGAAGTTTAGCTCCGCCTACCATCCACAGACCGATGGCCAAACCGAACGTGTCAACCAGATCTTCGAAGACATGCTGCGACTCTACGCCTTGGACACGAAGACTAGTTGGGACCTTCATCTACCTCTAGCCGAATTTGCTTACAACAATAGTTATCAATCAAGCATTCAAATGGCGTCGTATGAGGCGCTATACGGGCGGAAGTGTCGATCTCTGATCTGTTGGGACGAAGTTGGTGAACGGCAAGTACTTGGTCCTGAGCTCGTGGAGCAGACCGTCCAAAAAGTTTGGCTGATTCGGGACAGATTAAAGATAGCTCAAAGTCGTCAGAAGAGCTATGCGGATGTTCATCGGAGACCCCTAGAGTTTCAAGTAGGCGACCGGGTATTCCTCAAGGTCTCGCCCATGCGAGGGGTCAGCAGGTTCGGATTTAAGGGAAAGTTAAGTCCACGATTTGTTGGCCCGTTCGAAATACTAAAGCGGGTTGCCTTAGTTGCTTATCAGATCGCCCTACCACCATCCCTATCTGACGTACATGATATATTCCATGTTTCCCAACTTAGAAAATATGTGTACGATCCAAGCCACGTGGTAGACCTGGGACAACTGAACCTTCAGCCCAACTTGACGTTTGTAGAACAACCGGTACAAATTTTGGATAGAAAATAAAATCTGCTTCAGACCCGTTCGGTTCCTCTAGTGCGCGTGCTTTGGCGGAATCACTCTGTCGAAGAATCTACTTGGGAGCTCGAATCTGATATGAGGGAACGGTTCCCCTCATTATTTCTTAGTGGTAGGTTCTATTCCTTTAGTTTTGGGACGAAACTTCCAATTAGTTGGGTAGGATGTGGTGCCCCGTTCCCCCTATTCGGGGAGCGCGGCTAAGAAATACAAGACGGTATCGTTCGATCGGGATAGATTGAATCAAGAACTCATCCTCGTTATGGATTTATCTCTTCGGAATTGATTCTCATATTCAGTGGACCGTGCCCCCGGGATCGACTTAGCGGCAGAGTCAGCAGGGACCTCTCCGCTGCATTCTTTGTTGCCTAGTTTTTGCTGTCGCTTGTTGCTTTCGTGCCTTGAGTTGGTTTTCGGATTTGTTTGGGTTTTCTTGAACGGTTTTGATGGATTTCATTGCTTTCGTTCTTAGGACTGCACTTAAATTCCAATAACGGAAAGAGAGGAAGAAGTACTGATCAGCTGTTCGTGTCAATACAGGTGATCCGGCAGTAGGCGTCGTTCGAGCTGACTCCTAAAGTACTTCTTTCCTTTTTCCTTCCAACTACTAAAGTGAGTGGCTACCAACCCGATTAGCTAGCCCTTCTTGCTAGTCTTCACATCTGAATCTTGTGTTCGTGCTTGCCCCGATCAAACGATACCAAGTAAATAACTAAAAGATATCAAGATAATAAGGGAATAGACTTGGGAAATATTGCTTGTCAAATAAAACTTGTGAACGGTTACTTACTTATATGCTTGCTCGTTTGGAATGTTCGTCATATGCATAAATATAAGTTAGAATGTATATTTCTTCTTAAAATTGTGCTATGTATAGAACTCATTTTCAATGCAATAACTCAACAGGAAGACTATGCAAAAGTAAATCTTGCCTGTTACTGCCATGCTCCTGATATGCCCTGATTTGCCTCGATGCTAACTTAGTGTACTGCGTTGATCACGGACAACTTGTGCACAAGGTCTTAGTTCCTGCGGACGGTCGCTGGGGCACCGGCACCGATCCGATCCGGACAGAACTCATGATAGTCGCCTGCTATAGGACGGAATGCCTTGGGACGTCCTGATCTATACGTTGCACGGTACTCCGTACTGAGACTAGCCGTCCATTATGGCAACGTGCCAGTAATTTCCCCTCGTATATTTAAACCTGTTGCTACTAACTTGTGTCTTCTTGGCAGGGAAGGCAAGGTAAGTATTATGCAGGTGGTTCAGACGGGCAGGTAAATATCACCGAACGGTGGCGAGTTATTTCAATGATTCTATATCTATGTCTTGCTGTAAAATGAACTAAGGCAAGATAGAAACCCACAAATATGCATGCTTCATTAAAACAACATGTTGATTGGTATAGTTGGGTTAGCTTGCTTTCACCAGTATGTTTCGATGTACTGACCCTCGTTGAAACAGGTTCCCCGCGCTAAGGAGAGCCGAGCGAGGAGCAGGAGACAAACCCCCAATCCAGTCCAAGCTGTAGGCACGCCTCGACCGTGCCAACCTTTTGAAGAAGCATTTTGAAGAAGCTAGCCACCAAGTAAACATGCAACTTCGTGGCAAAGCAGTCGTTCCGACATAAGGTCTTATATTTTGAGTTTAGTAAGGATGTAATGTACAGGACTGCTATCTCATTTTGTGTCAACACTTTTGTAAGCCCATAGAGGCAATCCTTATGACTCAGTTCAAGGAGTTTGTAATAGATGTTCATATTATCAATAAAAGAGAACTTTTCCATGTTTTAATATGTGTTTCAATTATCTGCGTACTTTGAATATGTGCTCGCTATGCAAAACAAAATACTTAGCCTTGTGCGGTACGCAAACTAGGCCCGCACGGCGGTCACGCCCGGGGGACGACTATCGATCCCACGGGATCGGGGCATGACAATAGCAAGGTACAAGAATAACTCAAGCCATAATAAATAAAACAATAGGGTAAACTATATAACCAGCTAAGTGATATACAAGATGAGAGCATCACTATAACTCAGGCTGAGACCACTACAAGCTCGGTGTCGGGGTGCCGGTAGCAGTGATATCATATAGTTGTCTAGCTCGAAGAGAGACTACGAAACCATCATAATATAATCAACCTGTAGCATGTGTGTCTCTCCCCACCCAATGTAATCACACGTCTCATGTCCATGACACGCAAGATCATGACCTCTAACTGATACAACAAGTCATAAAGATAGCTAAGCATAGGAATAAAGTATATGTCATGAATCCTGTAGCCTATACAGAATCACCATGAATATCTTAGAAAGATTCTGTCTCATAAATAGTGTCAGGTGTCCTGAGGTATGACGTACTTGATAAAGCAAGCACGAGAATGTAGGGTCACGATATCAACCTCTAGGTGACGTTACACAACTTCGCGTACGGCGTTGACACCCGAATATTATTCGAACGTTAAGTAATGTCACACGTTCTAGGTTGAACAGAGATATTACAGTAATAAATCAAGAGAATGTTATAAACAAAGGCTGCAAGTATGGCAAGGTACACTTACTTGGGGTTCTGACTCCAACTGTTGTTCTGGTATCAGCGAAATTTTCAGGTACTCCTCTGAATGCTGAAATAAATGTTACCATCAGGTTCAGAAGACATCAAATATCTAGAATTGCCTGTCCATAATTCTAATTTGGACACAGGGGCAAAAGTGACAGTTTCTGGTCAAAGCGGGGTCCACATTTGGCCCGCTTCACACCAAAAAACATGTCGGAGACAATGTTCTCCAAATTCGTCAAACTTAGTGTCTAAAAGTCCAGAACGATGATACGAATCCAATGAAATGTCCAGAACTGGATTCCGATGAGCCGATCATAAAATCGCCCGTCAAGTGGAGCCGTCGGGCCCACGATACGCGATTTTGTCAACGTTCTCAGAATCGAACCAAACTTGGGTCATAGGACCAGCGTATTGCTACGAGTCTGATGGAGTAAGTTTTATTTCAATACGACGAGCATACACGAAGTTACAATGAGTTCTAGAACAGGGTCGATACGAGGTATTGTCGACGGATACGCATTAATTTCGGTGTGCACGCACATCCAAATCAACTTCCGCAAAATCCCACACGACCGTATTAACGGTGCGCACCTTTCGGTAAAGTCCGTACATGACCAAGTTGTCCCGTTTAGTGGGGCGCACCCAGTTCCGGGGAAAAATAGGGTATTAATTTTCTTGATTTTGGGTCGCAGTTTACGATTGCCACAGGACGCGATACCCCAAACAAATTACACGGGTATCGAGAGGGTCATGCAGTCTACGCGTCACAGCAGAAGGAACGGGAAACGGGGCAGTGAGGAGAGAGAAATAGTCACCTGAACAGGGCTCCGAAGATGACTGAAAATACGTTCTCGCGGGGTGACGCGACGCTCGGCCGGCCGGAGGCTAGGGTTTCTACTGCTGGAGATCGCCGAGGAAGTTCGGCGGAGCTCGAGGCGGCCTGAGGAGCTCGTCGAGGCGACGCTGGTGGCTGCCGGGGCTGCTACTGGTCGTAGGCGGCGGAGTCCGGTGGAGCTCGGGTGGCCAGCTGCGGGGTCATCGAGGCTCGTGGCGGAGAGGGATGGCCAGCTGCAGGGTCGTCGAGGCTCGAAGGTGGTGGTGGTTGTAAGGACGGGGTGCGGTGGCGGCAGTGGGGATGAAGATGGCGGGGATGACGGTGGCTGCTCGGAGGGGTGGAGAGGTGGTGGAGAAGCGGTGGTGTAGTTGGCGGTGGCAGCGGGGTTTTATAGGGGGCGGACGGGAGGAGAAAGGTCGGCGGTTGCGGGAGGTGATGCGGCGGAGGCTGAGCGGCGGGGAACGGTCGCGGGGAAACCGGAGGGTCACGGAGGCAAAAACGGTCGGAGGGGAGCTGCGGGGTCAGGAAGAATTTAGGGTTTTCTGTTGCAGTCGGGTCGGGTTGGGGGTCGGGTTCTGGATTCGGGTCCGAATCCGATCCGCTAGGGTTTAGGCCCGGTTCAGGATTTTGGGCCGGTCTGGGTTGTTTCGGTTCAGAATTAAACCGGGTTTATTTCGGTTTATTTGGTTTATTAAAAATATTAATTTTTAGGTCTTTAAAAATAGTTTCGGGGTCCAATAAATTCCAGGAAAATTACCCTATGTCTAATATTTTATTTTACACCCAAAAATATTATTTTTATAATATTTTAATATTTACTAAAAATATTTAAAATTATTTATAACCAGAATACCTTGATTTTAATTTGTTAAAAATTCCAAAAAAATTCTAAAATTTTGTTTTTAAAAAATCCTGAAAAATCTGGGGGTTTACAATCTACCCCCCTTAAGAGGATTGCGTCCTCGCAATCAAAGAAATAACCGGTCAGCATAGATGACACGGTTTGCCAAACAAGTTCGAAGCACGACACAATCAAGGAATCATGATCAAGGAGAATCAAAGGATGAGGGTTAAGCAAAACACCTAGGAAAAAAAAATATCATTTCCCTAAGCAATGAAAGTTATGTAAATTCAAGAGTGAAGGAAATCTGGTTAAAGCAAGAAGACTATAGCTTAGAAAAACTAGCTTATTATTAACAAGTTCAAAATTACTAGGTTTAGGGCTAAGGTCACGAACTAACAGGCACGAGCTAAAGCAATACTAGAAATAACATCAATGAATAACTTACGCGCATTTGCTACTCCATGAGTTTGCGCGCCTTCCATAGTCATCGCAAAAGCTTGTCCGCATCCTCGCGGTGGATTTCTCTGCTACTGCTGAGGCTGCTGGAAGAGTACTGCCTGGGGTATCAATGGTGGCCTCAGCTGATACCCTCCTGGAGGTGGTGGTATGACTCCTTCAACTCCCATTTGCGGTGCTTCCAATGTTGGATAGGCTGGCCTCGGTACTGGTAAAGCTTGTTGGTTTACCATTGGTGCTCCTTTTCGACACTCAAGGCATTCCCTCACTAAATTCTGACTGGATCCGCAAGCTAAACATAATTCTATTTTGCGTCTGCACTCGTTCTCAATATGGCCTCGTTTGCCACAATGTTGACAGATCGGTAGTGCCTGTAGAGATGCTCCGGGTGGCTGGTGCATGTGAGGTCTCTTTACAGCTTCTTCCTGTGGTGCTCTAGCTGGTGCTGATGTGGAAGGTCTTTCTCCTGGTGATGCGCTCCAAGCGTCGGGCTGCAACAAGGACGTCGGAGTAAGAAGCAGGTAAAACGGATTCGATCAGTCTCTGTAGCTCAAAGTTTAGTCCATCGAAGAACTTCTCAGCCTTCTCTTCTTCTGTCGGGATCAGGGTTGTGGCGAAGCGACTCCGACGAATGAACTCCGCATTGTACTCTTCCACTGACATATTATCTTGAGTGAGGCGATTGAACTTGTCCCGAAGTTCTGATCGAGCGATGGCTGGAATGTACATCTCCAGAAAGAGTCTAGAGAACTCTTCCCAAGTGACTCGGTCTGGTCCGAGCTGTGTCTCCTCAGATAGCCACCAGTGATGTGCATTGCCCGTCAATTGTATTCTGACGGCAGTCATCCAACGTTCCCGTGGAAGCTCAGCTGCTTCTAATTGATATTGAGTGTTGGTGAGCCACTCATGAACTTCAGTGGGCTCCTCCTTGCCTGAAAAGGTGCGGGACTTCAGCTGGCGAAAATCGGTGATAGAGCCTGTCATTAGCCGTCGTACTGGTAGATTTGCCTGCTCCAGTGCGATTGTTAGGCTGTGATGCAGAGCCTCGTATTGAATCTGCTGTTGAGCTTGCATCATTGCGTAGATCATTTAAAATATTTGTTGTCCGTCCATAGCCTGCCCTTATGGGAATATGGGCATTGGTGGAGTAAATTGCGTCGATGGTGGAATGTCATCTTGCTGGATTATCGAGGCATGCTGATTTGCTTGACTGCGTTGTTGAGATGATTGACCTTCACCTACTGGTGTCGCTTCTTCTTCATGGTTAACCATAACTCATCGCGGTGATCCTGCAGGAATCTCGTCGCTTGCTGGTGGATCCATTACTCTGCATCCAAAATAAACGATAAGAGGCGCACAGAGGAATCAAGGTCGGATGCAAGTCAAGAAATTAATTCGAATCCAATATAGATATCAAGAACGATTCAAACAAGTGGATGAGATCCTTATCCTATTCTTTATTGCAGGCTTGCTCGGTCCCTAAGTTGAAACAGAAGCAATTTAGTCGTTGACCTGCATGGGCCACCATAAAAACTATGTCATGCCCCAGTCCCAAAATATCGAGGGATAAGACACGTGGCAATGGCCAACAGCACACACCAATGGAAAAACCTAATTTAATGGACCAATCAGGGTGTACTTTAGCTGTAATACAACAATAAGGGTCTAATATACTAATCTCATCCACAGAAATAAATACAACAATATCAGAGTATAAAGCAATATGAAATCTCAATAAAACATAACTCGGGGAACAACCCGATAATGAGTCTGATACAATAGTCAAGATACAAGAATAAAGATAACAATAGAAAATACTGAGTATGGATAAAGCATATACTCAGAAGAAATCCTCGGCGATCACCTTGTCCTCAAGTTCTGGTAATGCTCCAATGACTGCTCATGGTCCTGCTTCTGCTCCTGCTAATGTTTCTGTCCCGTATACCTTGGGATAGATCTCCTCTGCTATTCCTGGGGACATAATCCGGATCCAGGTCCTCAGGGGACATAGCAAGGTACAAGAATAACTCAAGACATAATAAATGCAGTAAAATAATAAATAAGACAATAGGGTAAACTATATAACCAGCTAAGTGATATGCAAGATGAGAGCATCACTAGAACTCAGGCTGAGACCACTACAAGCTCAGAGTCGGGGAGCCGGTAGCAGTGATATCATATAGTTGTCTAGATCGTAGAGAGACTATGACACCGTCATAATATAATCAACATGTAGCCTGTGTGTCTCTCCTCACCCAATGTAATCACACGTCTCATGTTCCTGACACGCAAGATCATGACCTCTAACTGATACAGCAAGTCATAAAGATAGCTAAGCATATGAATAAAGTATATGTCACGAATCCTGTAGCCTATACAGAATCACCATGAATATCTCAGGAAGATTATGTCTCATGAATAGTGTCAGGTGTCCTGAGGTATGACGTACTTGATAATGCAAGCACGAGAATGTAGGGTCACGATATTAACCTCTAGGTGACGTTACACAACTCCGCGTACGGCGTTGACACCCGAATATTATTCAGACGTTAAGTAATGTCACACGGTCCTAGGTTGAACAGAGATATTACAGTAATAAATCAAGAGAATAGTATAAACAAATGCTGCAAGTATGGCAAGGTACACTTGCTTGGGGTTTTGACTCCAACTGCTGTTCTGGTATCAGCGAAATTTGCAGGTACTCCTCCGAATGCTGAAAGAAACGTTACCTTCTGGTTCAGAAGAAATCAAATAGCTAGAATTGCCTGTCCATAATTCCAATTTGGACACAGGGGCAAAAGTGACAGTTTCTGGTCAAAGCGGGGTCCACATTTGGCCCTCTTCACACCGAAAAATGTGCCAGAGACAATGTTCTCCAAATTTATTAAACATAGTGTCTACAAGTCAAGAACGATGATATGAATCCAATGGAATGTCCAGAACTGGATTCCGATGAGCCGATCACAAAATCGTCCGTCAAGTAGAGCCGTGCGGCCCACGATACGTGATTTTGTCAACGTTCTCAGAATCGAACCAAACTTGGGTCACAGGACCAGCGTATTGCTACGAGTACGATGACGCAAGTTTTGTTTCGATACGGCGAGTGTACACGAAGTTACAACGAGTTCCAGAACAGGGTCGATACGAGGTGTTGTCGACGGATACGCGTTGATTCTGGTGTGCACGCACATCCAAATCAACTTCCACGAAATTCCACATGACCGTATTAACGGCGCACATCTTTCGGTGAAGTCCGCACATGACCAAGTCGTCCCGTTCAGCGAGGCGCACCCAATTTCGGGAAAAAATAGGGTATTAATTTTCCTGATTTTGGGTCGCAGTTTTCGATCGCCAAAGGACGCTATACCCCGAACAAATTGTACGGGTATCGAGAGGGTCATGCATTTTACGCGTCACAGCAGACGAAACGAGAAATGGGGCAGCAAGGTGAGAGAAACAGTCACCTGAACAGAGCTCCTAAGATGACTGAAAACACGTTCTCGCGGGGTGATACGACGCTCGGCCGGCCGGAGGCTAGCGTTTCTGCTGCTGGAGATCGCCGGGGAAGCTCGGCAGAGCTGGAGGCGGCCGGAGGAGCTCGTCGTGGCGGCGCTGGTGGCGGTCGGGGCTCCTACTGGTCGTAGGCGGCAGAGTCTGGTGGAATCGGAGGCGGTGGAGCTCGGGTGGCCAGCTGCGGGGTCGTCGAGGCTCGGAGCGGAGAGGAATGGCCAGCTGCGGGGTCGTCGAGGCTCGGTGGCGGTGGTGGTTGTAAGGGCGAGGTGCGGTGGCGGCAGTGGGGATGAAGATGGCGGGGACGACGGTGGCTGCTCGGAGGGGTGGAGAGGTGGTGGAGAAGCGGTGGTGGAGTTGGCGGCGGCAGCGGGGTTTTATAGGGGGCGACGGGAGGAGAATGGTCGGTGGTTGCGGGAGGTGATGGGGCGGAGGTTGAGCGGCGGGGAACGGTCGTGGGGAAGCCGGAGGGTCACGGCGGCGGAAACGGCCGGAAGGGAGCTGCGGGGTCGGAAAGAATTTGGGGTTTACTGTTGCAGTCGGGTCGGTCGGGTTGCGGGTCGGGTTCTTGATTCGGGTCTAAATCCGTCCCTCTAGGGTTTAGGCCCGGTTCAGGATTTTGGGCCGGTCTGGGTTGGTTCGGTTCAGAATTAAACTCGGTTTATTTTGGTTTATTAAAAATATTAATTTTTAGGTCTTTAAAAATAGTTCCGGGGTTCAATAAATTTCAGAAAAATTACCCTATGTCTAATATTTTATTTTACACCCAAAAATATTATTTTCATAATATTGTAATATTTAATAAAAATATTTAAAATTATTTATAACCAGAATACCTGGATTTTAATTAGTTAAAAATTCCAGAAAAATTCTGATTTTTTTTTTTAAATCCTGAAAAATCTGGGGGTTTACAAATTCTATCTTCTTTAGCACCTGCGACGGTTTTGGTGCGGGCACGACTGCCCTACTCCGTGAGGTCTCCTCTAATTTGGTCTGAAACACCCTTGCCACCCCCTCCAATATCTCTTTCAACTCCTAACTAGTCACAGGTGTTCCCATCTCTATAGTTGCACACAAGGACGAGGTCAAACGTAACTCAAATACGTATCGTGCGCCTACATGCGATCACGACTTTCTCCTCTATACACCCCCAAACTAATGCGGCATGAGAAATGCACGATGGATAGAACTTTCCGGAACAAGGGCTAGAAATGCAGATTTGTGCAAAACTTTCCAGGAAGTATGCTCTTTAATCTCAGAAGTCACGTTAAGATCGAAATCAGAGGATCGCACAAGAGTTCCTCTCTGATTATCCACGATCCAACGACAGGTTTGACGACACCCTCAGGCAAATCCGCGAGGAACGTCGACGACACCCGAGGTTGGAGGAGGGGGGGGGGGGGGGGGAGACTTCCACGCATAGAGGAAGGGGGGGAGGGTTGGTCTTCCACCCTGGTAGAGGAAAGCGGGGGGTGGAGGGTTGGGTGAGAGACAGGTGAAAAAGAAATTTTATATGTTTTTTAGGAATTTTTTTTTTTTTTTGGAAAAATGATTCAGAACTTTAGCTCTGATACCATGTAGAGAAAAAATAATTAATTTAGTTTCAAGAAAGAAAAAATATATATATATATTGGAGGAGACTACTCTCGTCCTTATTTTCTATTCGATATAGGACTAATTAAATAATTAAGTCTTACATAACTCAACACTCTTAAAGACTCCTTTAGTAATTTCTTGGAAACTGTAACAAAACCCTCTTTAGCTCTTAGCACAGAATATGCGCAAGCAGCCTTCCAATGCAGTCAAAGGCTGGTGGAGATCTTTTATAGGACTCCCAATCTTTAGCAAAAGCCAAAAGCTTCGTCACATATCTTACCATACACTGAATTGGACCAATCTCGACTATAGCGCCACTATATTGCGTGTGTGTAAGAAGTGGGTGGGGGGACATAATGGTGTAAAGCCGGTAAACTGGCAGAGTAGTGTGGCATTGATTTGGCAATTAAAATGAATTCAAAATTTATGAATTGAAATTATGAATCAGACTACGACTATATATTGGTAACGCCTAGTAAACCAACAAATGGAAGGATTTTGATTTCATTTCAGTTGCCAAATCAATGTCCGGGATAGCCCCTGTATCAATATATCGGCTATCCTCTTGGGTTATTCTGATTCCTCGGACAGTACATTTTGTAGTTGAACATGAACTATATCCAATAATGACTACTGCATATGTAGTGTCTGTGAGAAGGGTCAAGATGTAGACCCGCTTATACCCATATATATTGGGGTATTATTTTTATGACTCAATGTCAAGGATGTTTTTTTTAGATGTCCAACGAGATACACGAGACTTTGTGCACGTTGTGTTGTATGTCATTTGGGTTTACTGTAGTTCTACATCTTCTTCGCGATTTGATTCCGAGATTATCCGTCAAGACAGGAAGATTATACCTCTTCTCACTCAATTATGGATGTAAGTAGTAAAATCTACCATCGTCCCAGACCACGCCCTCCCTTGTGTATAAAAGGTAGGAAATAGAAATGAACTAAAATTTTGTGGACTAAAATTATCGATTGGACTACCATTGGATATGGTAATGTAAAGTAAACAAACAAATGGAAGGGTTTTTATTTCAAGTTAACTGGTGCTTTTCCTTTTCTTTTTTTTCTTTTTTTAAATGAAGGATGGGATCTTGGAGATTCTAGCCAAATTTTATTCTAATAAATTGAGCTGTAACAAATATATGTCCAGGTTTTGCTGAACCAAATGTCATTACTGGGTGTGATATTGTACAAGTCTAAATTATATTTGTAAAAGACAAGAACGAATACGATCGAAAAAAATCAAAGAAACAAAGTCATTATAGCAGAAAATAAGCAGAAATATTGATAGACACAAGATATAATGATTATTGCAGCGGAAATACAACGGCTCTTAAGGCTAAAAAACAAATCGATTACAAATAGTGGTCATAATACAATGAACGATGCCACAAGGCTTACAAATCATAAAACTAATTACAAATAGCATTAAGTCGCAAAACGAGCTTCGCATACCTATGAACGTCCAAGAGACTCCCTGCACCTGTATAGAAGGGGGTCAGCACTTTGAAAAATGCACTAGTGAGTGCTCTCTAACTGACTAACCTAAAGCAACACGGTAATTATGTGAGAGGAGATAAAACTATTATGTGGACTTTCTATATTGTTGTCTTAGGATCAATTAACATTTCAGAAGTATGTATATATAAGAATAAAAGGGTTGTCAGTAAACAGTTTCATTATATATATATATATATATATATAAGAAGTACATTAAACCAAACTTATGCTGAGCTCCTAAATGGCCATAACATCCTTACATCATGGTCAATATTGTGTAAAATCCCAATCTCAGAAGTAATTAATTCCTCAAATATTCAATTATTTCGCTACTTTCATATATGCCAAACTGACGCTGCAAGTCTGAGTCTTGCTTATCGGAACCATTTTGTGTCATTTCTTCTGTTTCATTTGATACTCTCCACGATCGCAAACAACTCCGGTATCGCATCATATCTGATATTCATCTTCTCCACTTGCTTTGCACATATCCTCCTAGTCAGCGAACAATGAAAATAGAGGTGCTCGATGGACTCGTTGTCCTGTCAGCAAAGGCTTCATCCTAGTCCTCCCAGTCTGCACACCAAACTGATTAAGCCGATCTACTATAAGTAGCCGACCTAAATAAATTTGGTACATGCATAATTGGAACTTTCGTACCATCCCCCACCTATATAAAATCAGCGGCCTCTATAGGAGCACCCCGCTCCCGAATGCACATGTACACATCTCTATGTATGAATGTTACATTGCCAGTTTTCTCCCATATCCATATGTTTGCATCCATTGTAGAATCAAGCATAACCCTCTGGATCTCCCGAGCCTCATGTTTAGCAAACACATGTACCTCCGGGCGCCACCCCCCTGATTGGATAACACATCTTACTCTCTCCCTCATGTGCCCCATAGTCAGTGCATTCCACCCGATCTTGTAGACTAGACTTGTCCGATCCATGGATCCCACCATAGGTTTGTCGTTGTCCCATCCTTGATAAGCATATTGATGTGTGGCTTCATCCTGTCAAGATAATAAATAATGTTCTTAAAGATAACTGAATCATTATTATTAATCGTGACCGGCGAGAAGTTTCTCCCCTTTAGATATCTGCATTGAATCTATTTTGCCCATAGCGATCCACCAGTCATGAAATTCCAAGCAAGCTTTTTAACCCCGCAATGTCCTTGAGAACCTGAAGTGCCTGGAGCCCTACACCTTCCTCCTCTCTAGGCCAACAAAGAGACGCCCATCCAGTCGCATGTATACCTCCACTCCAAATAAATTTTGCACAGGTCTTCCTATCTGTTTTATAGTTGCCGCCGGGTGTAAGATGGTCTTGTAAACCCCCAGAATTGTCAGAATTTAAAAATCAATTTTCAGAATTTTCTGAAAATTGTCTGTGATTTTTAACTAATTAAAATCAAGGTATTCTGGTTTTAAATAATTTTAAATATGTTTATCGAATATTAAAATATTATGAAAATAATATTTTTAGGTGTAAAATAAAATATTAGACATAGGATAATTTTTCTGGAATTTATTGGACCCCAAAAATATTTTTAAAGATTAAAAACTAATTATTTATTAAACCAAAATAAACCCTAAATAAACCCGGTTTATTTGTGACCCAAACCAACTCGAACCGGACCAACCCGGTCTAGCTGAACCGGGCCCAAACTCTAGCGGGTCGGATCCATACCCGACCCGTACCCGCGACCCGTACCCGACCCGTACCCTAGCGGGTCAGATCCGGACTCGAATCCAGACCGACCCGCAACCCTACCCGACCCGTACTGTAGCTGCTACAGTAACCGTAACCCCCCCCCCCCGAAACCCTCGCCGGCCGTTATGATTTTTGGCCATTTTTCGACGGTGCCCCGCCTCCTCTGCCGGCGGTTACGCCTCCCCGCGCCTCCTCCGCTCGTAACCGCGGCCGCCCAGCTCCTCCCCGCTCCTCCTATTTAAATCCGCCCAGCCACCGCCGTCTCATCCACCATCCACCACCCTCGTCTCCGCCATCACCATTATTCTCCGACCACCGTCTCCTCCAGCCCTCGCCCCTCGTCGCAGATCTCCCCCTTCGCCGTGAACCCCCGAGCCCGATCCAGCCCCCGCTGCACCCGAGTTCCCCTGCGCCCCCCTGCCAGCGAGCTTTGTCAGCCCGCCGCCTCCAACACCGGCAGCCCTGGTCGACGACGACCCCGACGAGCCGCCTACCTCCGTCCTCCGCCTTCACCTCAGTCTCCACCGGCTGCTCGACAGTACCCCGACGACCAGAACCCCTCCGCTGAGGACCTCGAGCTCTGCCAGCGCAGCCTCCACAGCTCCGGCAGCCCCCGACTCGACGATAAGCCGATAACCCCGCCACGACGAGCAGTCGCCAGCACCGCCACTAGCTTCGGCCGCCTCCGACGACGTCCAACGTAAACCCTAACCCTAGCAGCCCCGCCGTAGTGTCGCGAAGCCTCGCGAAGCACGCGTTTTAGCACTCTGCGGAGCCCTATTAAGGTAGCCGTTTCTCTCTCCTTGCTGCCCTATTTTTCGTTTCGTCTGCTGTGACGCGAATCCTGCATGACCCTCTCGATACCCGTGCAATTAGCTCGGTGTGTCACGTCCTGTGGCGATCGCGAACTGCGATCCAAAATCAGGAAAATATTTACCCTATTTTTCCCCGAAACTGAGCGTGCCCCGCTAAACGGAATGACTTGGTCATATGCGAACTTCACCAAAAGGTACGCGTCGTTAATACGGACGTGTGAGATTTTGCGGAAGTTGATTTGGATGTGCGTTCACACCGAAATCAACGCGTATCCGTCGACAATGTCCCGTATCGGCCCCGTTTCGGAACTCGTTGTAACTTCGTGTACGCACGTCATATCGAAATAAAACTTGTGCCATCGTACTCATAGAAATACGCTGGTCCTGTGACCCAAGTTTGGTTCGATTCTGAGAACGTTGACAAAATCGTGTATCGTGGGCTCCATGGCTCCACTTGAGGGTGATTTTGTGATCGGCTCATCGAAATTCAGTTTTGGATGTTCCGTTGGGTTCGTATCGTCGTTCTGGACTTGTTGACACTAAGTTTGACGAATTTGGAGAACATTGTCTCTGACATATTTTTCGGTGCGAAGCGGACCACATGTGGACCCCGCTTTGACCATAAACTATCACTTTCGCCCCTGTGTCCAAATTGGACTTATGGATAGGCAATTCTAGCTATTTGATGTCTAATGAACATGATGGTAATATCTATTTCATTAATCGGAGGAGTACCTGCAGAACTCGCTGATACCAGAGCTGTACTTGGTAACCAAATCTCAGGCAAGTGTACCTTGCCCTACTTGCAGCATCTGTTTATACTATTATCTTGATTTATGACTGTAAGATCTCTGTTCAACCTAGGACCGTGTGACATTACTTAATGTTCGAATAATATTCGGGTGTCAACACTGTACGCAGAGTTGTGTAATGTCACCTAAACATGGATATCGAGACACTATATATTTTGTGCTTGCCTTATCAAGTACGTCATACCTCAGGACACCTGACACTATTCATGAGACAGAATCTTCCTGAGATATTCATGGTGATTTTGTATAGGATACAGGTTTATGACATATACTTGGTACATGCTTAGATCTCAGTTTGACTTGCTGCATTAGATATGATCTTACGTGACATGGACATGAGACATCTTGAACATGAGACGTGTGATTACATTGGGTGGGGAGAGTTTTACTATACAAAAGGTCGATTATATATATATATTACTTTACTAGAGGTGCCTTAGACTCTGACACAGAGCTTTGGCACATTTACTGGCCCTTCGAGAAAATACTGCTATGGGTTTCCCCGACACAGAGCCTGTAGTAGTCTCAGCCTGAGTATGAATAATGCTCTCACTTGCATATCACTTAGCTGGTTATATATTTTACGCTATTGTTTCATTTATTGCTGCACTGCATTATTTTGGCATGAGTTATTTTGTACCTTGCTATGTCCCCTAAGGACCTGGATCTGGATTATGTCCCCAGGTTTAGCGGAGGAGATCTACCCCGAGGTGTACGGGACATGAGTAGTCTTTGGAGCAGTACCAGAATCCGAGGATGAGGTGATTGCTGAGGATTTCTCCTAAGTATATGCATAATCTATACTCAGTTATTTCTATTGTTAGACTCTTTATTTCCAGTCTATTGAGTTGATGTATCAAACTCATTATCGGGTTGTTCCCCGAGTTATGTTTTATTAAAACTTGATATTGCTTTATATTTCTGATATTATTGTATTTATTTCTGTGGATGAGATTAGTACCATAGCCCATATTATTGTATTACAGCTTAAATACATCCTGATGGGTCCAATAAATTGGGTTTGCCCATCGGTGTGTGCTGCTGGCCATTGTCACGTGTCTAGTCCCTCAATATTTTGGGACTGGGGTGTGACAGGTCTGTAATCAGAAATGGGTGATAGATTTGAAAGGCGATCGCACCAACTCAATTCTTCCACCAAAAGAGAGGCTCTGCGCGTGCCACCCTTCAACTCTACCCTGCGTATGCTCTACTAATTACTGGCATTCCTAAGGTATTTGACTGGAAGGTTCCCTTTTTGAACTCCTAACACCAAGGCCCAATCTTCCTTATCCGGGCAATGCATGTTGAAATAAGCTTTTCTTTTATTCAGTTTCAGTCGCAAACCAGACAGTTCACCAAAAGTCTCCAATGTAGTCGACATTTTCGTCATTCCCCCTATATATATATATATATATATATATATGAAAAAGGTAATTGTATTGATATAATGCTTTACATCCGAGCCACCTTGTTTAGGCAGTCTTGTTCACCAATATTTTGACATCATACTCAATATTATGAATAATCCCTATATTAGAAGTAAATAGCCTATCAAAAACTCACATGTTTCATTCTCTCCGCACGTGCCAAACTATGGCAGCTAATCTGATCTGAGCCTCATTAAACTACTCAGCACCCTTCATCTTGTTGTTTCGAATATGCTTTATCTCTACTTCAAAATCTCGGACTCCCCTGCTACCCAAGTCGATCTTTCGAGCTTTCTTCGTTGACACACACACATGCACACACACACACACACACACACACACACACACACACACACACACATACACATACAAAGTTACTGTCCAGCAATCATGAACCTTCAGTCCTCATCCTCTACCCATGCCAAAGCCCTTTCCAAATTTTGTAATAGGGTAATTTTATGTTTAGTTCTTGGTTTTTCCAGTAATACTCATAGCTTTGTTTTGGTTTGGACTGACTGATCATGTAATCCTAAAAAATAGTTCTCCTAAATATCAGGCTATATATATATATATATATATATATATATATGTGTGTGTGTGTGTGTGTGTGTGTGTGTGTGTGTGTGTCATTTGACATATTGAATCTTACCCAAGGCTACTGTCCTTTCTTGTAAATAATGTTATCGTTAATGATATATAAATATAACATAAGTTTGTCACTACGTACATCAATCGTTAGCCATCAAAAAATACAAATATGGCATGAGTTTGTCCCTGTAAACAACGTAATTGGCCTAAAAATATATTAAAATTGTATTCAACCTAACTATATAACGATCACTAGCCATAAGCTATCTGGACTATCTTTGGTAAAATGGTGAATTATTTTAATATAGGTAGTTAGCCTCACTAAGCATCATGTAAACCCCCTCAAATTATTATTTTAGGTAGACTAGATAGGGTTAGAAAATTTGGGTTTAGCATCAGGGTGTTTGAGGTTTAGATTTTTGGCTACGTTGACTGGTTATTTAATTTAAACCCTAAGTGCACTTACCGTTGCTATAATATTTGGAGCCCAACAATAGCCCTTAATTTTCAACAAATTATTGCACTCTTGACCTGACAAGCCAACCTAGGCGTTGGACTTTTTCGTCACTCACAAACACACTCCCTTGTGCTCTAATTTAATTGTACAACTTTCGAATCCTGAAATCAATTTTTTAATCCTATATCGCGTACCTATATTGTTGCCATCAATTTGGGGACACAAACTCAACCCATTTTACTGAACCAATTAAAGGGGCCAAGACTGACACTAAGCCTACACCGTTCATGACCTTTGTGTCACTCCTAAGTGAGATCCCATGTGCCCCTATTTAATTTAAGAGCACAAGACACTTTATTTAATTAAATTGGGGACACCAACTTAAACTAATCCCAACTTAACCCCAAATTAACCCAATACCCCTTTCATAAAGCCCATGCAAAACACACAACACTCATTCCCCTACATAACACCAAACACCACTTCCCACACCAAATCTCCACCACTTTTCCTTCATGTGAAAATACCCAAAGGTTAAGGGGCTTATTAGCAAATAGGGTGCTAGGTGTCACCACGCTATTGGTTAAGGCCAATGAAGAACCCCCCCCACCCTCTCTTGGACCGGTCAAGTCACCCTCTCTCTCTCCCCTTTTGTTTTGTACAAATTCTTCATGATGAATCAAGGCCCTTGATTCAAAATGCTCCTTCATCACCACCATACATTCCCCTATAAAAACATCCTCTTCACACAATTTCCAATGAGCTGGCCCTGTAAACACCTGATTTTTCAAAAATATTAAACTTGGATTTTTCACAATTTTCTGGAATTTTCTGGGAATTTTCTGTAATTAAATCAGTATTCTTAATTATTGAATAATTTTTAATTGTTAATAAATAATATTAAAATATTATGAAGATAATATTTTTGGGTGTAAAATGGAAAATTGGACTTAGGGTAATTTTTCTGGAATTTATTGGACCCCGGACCTATTTTTTTATCACCTAAAAACTATTTATTAATTAATTAATTAATTAATTAATTATTATTATTATTATTATTATTTCTATTTTTCTCCGGCCCAAAACCCCGAGCCCGGCCCAACGACTACGGCCCATTACCCCCGGCCCAGCCCACGGCTTACCGGGTCGGGTCGGGTCCACCCGAACCCGACCCGCTCCCCGCAGACCTGTCTCCCCATTCTCCCCCGCCCCGAGTCCTCCGCCGCCTCCACCGCATGCGCCGCCCGCCCGGCCACGCGGCGCCCCGCCCGGCCACGCAACCGCCCCGCCCGGCCACGACCCCGCTTCCTCCTCCGCCCCCTCCCGCCTTGGCCGGCCTCCTTCCCCTATAAAAAGCCCTCCCCTCTCCCCGTCGACCACCGCAAAACCCCCACGCCGCCACCGCTCCGCCCGACGCCGGCAGCCCGCCCAGCCGTCCCAGCAGCTGCTCCTCCTCCTTCCTCCTCCTTCTACCCACCGTTCTCCGCCAGCAACCGCCTCCCTCGACCCCAGCGTCTCCATCTCCTCTCCTCTCCACGGCAGCTCCGCCGGACGCCCGAGCCGCCAGCGCCTCCGCCGGCCAGCACAGCGCCGCCCAGCCCCGGTCGGCCTCCCCAGCAGCACCGTCTCAGCCCTCCGGCCGCCCCGCTGCATCTCGTCGGAAAACCCAAACCCTAACCCTAAATCCCCTTTGTGTCGGACACGGCAGTGGACATAAGACTCGAGACACGGACACGAAAATCCTAGTTTTCGGAGCCCTGTTCAGGTACTCATATCTTTCTTCTCGCTGCCCCATTTTTAATTTCGTAAATTACGTTGTGAAGCCTGTGTGACCCTCTCGGTGCCCGGATAAACCGCTCGGGGCATCGCGTCCTGTGGTGATCGCATACCGCGATCCAAAAACAGGAAAAATATCGACCCGATTCACCCCGGAACTGGGTACGCCCCGTCAAACGGGACGACTTGGTCGCGCGCGGTCTTCACAGATACGTCCGCAGCGTTGATACGGACATGTGAGATTTTACGGAAGTCGATTCGGGTGTGCGTACACACCGGGATCAACGCGTATCCGCGGACACCGCCCCGTATCTGCCTTTTCTGGTTCAAGCCCTAACTTCCTGTACACACGTCGGATCGAGACGAAACTTATGCCATCGGACTCGTAGCGATACGCTGGTCCTGTGGGTCAAGTTTGGTTCGATTCTGAGAAAGTTGACGAAATCGCGTGTCGTGGGCCCCATATTCCCCGCTCGACGGGCGATTTTATGATCGGCTCATCGGAATCCAATTCTGGAAGTTCCGTTGGATTCATATCATCGTTCCTGACCTGTTGACACTAAGTTTGGTGAATTTGGAAACCTTTGACCCTGACACATTTTTCGGTGCAAAGCGGGCCTACATGCGGACTCCGTTTTGACCCGAAACTGTCGTTTTTGCCCTTGTCTCCAAATTGGACCCAAGGACAAGCGGTTTTAGCTATTTGATATCTTTTGAGCATGATGGTAATATTTATTTCAGCATCTGGACACATTTTTGAAAATTTCTCCGAGATACAAACTATAATTGGATCCAAACATTAGGCAAGTACCTGCACTTCAAGTTTAATCTTTATATTGTGACGATTAATTCCTTGCTCTACTAGTAACATTGATGTTTACACGTAGTGTTAGAACACTGGATTTCATGTCTTGAATATTGGATTTTTATGTCTTGTTTTTCGTGTCGGATGGGAGAATACTAGGAGGCATGTAGTTTACCCTTCCCCATATCATGACTGCTAGCTGTTGGTACATGACTGTACCATCAGCCTTATACTTGTTATTCCTGACTGCTAGCCGCCTATGGCGTGCCTTATTAGCCTTATAAACCCCTACATGCCAACTATGTATTCTAAATACACAAGTTCACGCACATAGTTCTTGTCGTGTTGTAGTTCTTGTTGTCTGGTTACAGTTACATTTCCTGTCACATTTTATTCCTGTTTTACTCATATTCCTGGTTTATAGCAAATTAATCATGTTTTACTTATAGTCCTGATTTATAACATTAATTCTCAGTTAATTTCACTACTTACTTATGCATATTCTCAACATGATGCTTAGTCAGTTATTTTCTACCTGTCAAAAATATTTAGTTTAAATCTTGTTGTGCATTGTGTACTTTACTCCTTTCCTGACTGGATCCGTTGTTTTAGGGGATGATGAGAACCTTGTCCCCACCTATTATGGCCCCTATTAGATAGCAGGTGATACAGTTGAGAAGCCGGTTCCTACTCAGGAGATACTTTGAGGAGTAGTAGCCAGTTATCTAGTATATTTTCTTTCAGCACAGTAATCGGGTTTGTCTCCGATTTATCTTCTAGATTCTGTATTAAACCATGGAATTGTATATCACAATTTATCTTATAAAATCTTATCTATTTTCCTGTCATTTTCCTTGTCTATTTACTTTACTGTGGATGAGATAGATTTAAATTACCTGTGATTATGACCTAGACAGCGTACTACCGTCGACACTGCGGCGTAGGCTGGACGTACCCACGTACTCGTGCTTGAATATCCGGGTGCGGGTCATGACACATTTTTGTGGTGGCCCATGCAGGTCAACGACTAAATTGTTCGGTTTTAACTTAGAGACCGAACAGGCCTGCAATAAGATTAAGGATTTAGGAAAAAAATCATCCACTTGATTGAATCGTTCTTGATATTCATATCGGCTTCGAATCATTTTATTGACTTGCATCCTGCCTTGATTTCTGTGCGCCTTTATCGTTTATTTTTGGATGCAGGGTAAATGATCTACCAGCAAGCGACGAGGTTCCTACAAGATCACCACGAGATGCTCTACCAGCATGACCGTGGAGAACGCGCAGACTCTTGGAGCAGCTAATGCGCGTAAGTGATTCGTAGATACCGTTCCTAGTATTGTTTAGCTCGTGCCTATTGGTTCGTGACCTCAGCCCCAACCTAGAAATTTTGAACTTGCTAATAACCTGGTATGCTTTTATATTTGATAACTGTAGAGATTGTAGGATCTTTTGTTGTTATTGTAAGTTGTTTTGTGAACTTAAATAATTTGTACCTCCTTTCATCATCATCTAGCGTACTTATATTCGTTGCACCTTGACCTATGCTGCTAGTATAGCCTAGTTTTGCAAGCGTATCCTTTTATCAAGCTTGTTCATGACATATGTATTAGTGGGTCGACACACTAATACAATTGTCTATTCAGAATCAGTGTATTACGGTCTGATCAACCTTAGTGCATTTTGATTCGCCCTTCGCACTACTTTACGTGGATTGAGATATACAGTTGACTAGTATACCTGCCCAAGACATGTCTTAGCATAACTGTATTAATACGAGCATGTGAATATGAATTACCAAGATAGGATTCAATCTACAACTACTTGACAAATCCCACTTGAATTCTTTAAACGCCTTGATCCCGATATTTCTGTTCTATCACCTCACCCTTGAACTCTTTATAATTGATCTTCGTCTACCCTTATTTCGGAAAGACAAAATCTCGTGCTTGGTATAAGTTTGATGCATAGAGAATGCTAGACATATCCCTCAGACCGGTCGAATTGATGATAACCCTTTATGACTAAGGGAATACCATAGGTGATGTGTTTGTGTTAAAGACTTAAGGATTCAATACCATGATTAATTAAGTTGGGACCTAGCTTTACTAGTTGTATAGCCTTAGAGGGTATATGGGTAAAAATTATAAGTTGGCTAGCGACCTCAATGTTCACCTGAGAGGAACCCGTTAGACTGTAATCAAGTGGGATTGGACAGAGAGAACCCTACCATATTTTAATTTCGAGGACGAAATTTTATAAGTTGGATAGATTGTAAACACCTGATTTTTAAAAATATTAAACTTGGATTTTTCATAATTTTCTGGAATTTTCTGGGAATTTTTTTAATTAAAATCAGGGTTCTTAATTATTGAATAATTTTTAGTTATTAATAAATAATATTAAAATATTATGAAGATAATATTTTTGGGTGTAAAATGAAAAACTGGACTTAGGATAATTTTTCTGGAATTTATTGGACCCCGGACCTATTTTTTATCACCTAAAAACTATTTATTTATTAATTAATTAATTAATTATTATTATTATTATTATTATTATTTCTATTTTTCTCCGGCCCAAAACCCCGAGCCCGGCCCAACGACTGCGGCCCATTACCCCCGGCCCAGCCCACGGCTTACCGGGTCGGGTCGGGTCCACCCGAACCCGACCCGCTCCCCGCAGACCCGTCTCCCCATTCTCCCCCGCCCCGAGTCCTCCGCGGCATGCGCCGACCGCCCGGCCACGCGGCGCCCCGCCCGGCCACGCAGCCGCCCCGCCCAGCCACGACCCCGCTTCCTCCTCCGTCCCCTCCCGCCTTGGCCGGCCTCCTTCCCCTATAAAAAGCCCTCCCCTCTCCCCGTCGACCACCGCAGAACCCCCACGCCGCCACCGCTCCGCCCGACGCCGGCAGCCTGCCCCGCCATCCCAGCCACTGCTCCTCCTCCTTCCTCCTCCTTCTCCCCGCCGTTCTCCGCCAGCAACCGCCTCCCTCGACCCCAGCGTCTCCATCTCCTCTCCCCTCCACGGCAGCTCCGCCGGACGCCCGAGCCGCCAGCGCCTCCGCCGGCCAGCAGAGCGCCGCCCATCCCCGGTCGGCCTCCCCAGCAGCGCCGCCTCAGCCCTCCTGCCGGCCCCGCCGCATCTCGCCGGAAAACCCAAATCCTAACCCTAAATCCCCTTTGTGTCGGACACGGCAGTGGACACAAGACTCGAGACACGGACACGAAAACCCTAGTTTTCGGAACCCTGTTCAGGTACTCATATCTTTCTTCTCGCTGCCCCCGTTTTTAATTCCGTAAATTGCATTGTGAAGCCTGTATGACCCTCTCGGTGCCCGGATAAACCGCTCGGGGCATCGCGTCCTGTGGTGATCGCACACCGCGATCCAAAAACAGGAAAAATATCGACCCGATTCACCCCGGAACTGTGTACGCCCCACCAAACGGGACGACTTGGTCACGCGCGGTCTTCACAGATACGTGCACAGTGTTGATACAGACGTGTGGGATTTCGCGGAAGTCGATTCGGGTGTGCGTACACACCGGGATCAACGCGTATCCGCGGACACCGCCCCGTATCCGCCTTTTCTGTTTCAAGCCCTAACTTCCTGTACACACGTCGGATCGAGATGAAACTTACGGCATTGGACTCGTAGCGATACGCTGATCCTGTGGGTCAAGTTTGGTTCGATTCTGAGAACATTGACAAAATTGCGTGTCGTGGGCCCCACTTGTCCCGCTCGACGGGCGATTTTGTGATCGGCTCATCGGAATCCAATTTTGGAAGTTCCGTTGGGTTCGTATCATCGTTCCTGACCTGTTAACACTAAGTTTGGTGAATTTGGAGACCTTTGACCCTGACACGTTTTTTGGTGCAAAGCGGGCCCACATGCGAACTCCGTTTTGATCCGAAACTGTCGTTTTTGCCCTTGTCTCCAAATTGGACCCAAGGACAGGCGTTTCTAGCTATTTGATATCTTCTGAGCATGATGGTAATGTTTATATCAGCATCTGGACACATTTCTGGAAATTTTCCCGAGATACAAACTATAATTGGATCCAAACATCAGGCAAGTACCTGCACTTCAAGTTTAATCTTTATATTTTGACGATTAATTCCTTGCTCTACTAGTAACATTGATGTTTACACGTAGTGTTAGAACACTGGATTTCATGTCTTGAATACTGGATTTTCATGTCTTGCTTTTCGTGTCGGGTGGGAGAATACTAGGAGGCATGTAGTTTACCCTTCCCCCTGTCGTGACTGCTAGCTGTTGGTACGTGACTGTACCATCAGCCTTATACTTGTTATTCCTGACTGCTAGCTGCCTATGGCGTGCCTTATTAGCCTTATAAACCCCTACATGCCAACTATGTATTCTAAATACACAAGTTCACGCACATAGTTCTTGTCGTGTTGCAGTTCTTGTTGTCTGGTTACAGTTACATTTCCTGTCACATTTTATTCCTGTTTTACTCATATTCCTGGTTTATAGCAAATTAATCATGTTTTACTTATAGTCCTGATTTATAACATTAATTCTCAGTTAATTTCACTACTTACTTATGCATATTCTCAACATGATGCTTAGTCAGTTATTTTCTACCTATCACAAATATTTAGTTTAAATCTTGTTGTGCATTGTGTACTTTGCTCCTTTCCTGACTGGATCCGTTGTTTTAGGCGATGATGAGAACCTTGCCCCCACCTATTATGGCCCCTATGAGATAGCAGGTGATACAGTTGAGAAGCCGGTTCCTACTCAGGAGATACTTTGAGGAGCAGTAGCCAGTTATCTAGTATATTTTCTTTCAGCACAGCAATCGGGTTTGTCCCCGATTTATCTTCTAGATTCTGTATTAAACCATGGAATTGTATATCACAATTTGTCTTATGAAATCTTATCTATTTTCCTGTCATTTTTCTTGTCTATTTACTTTACTGTGGATGAGATAGATTTAAATTACCTGTGATTATGACCTAGACAGCGTACTACTGCCGACACTGCGGCGTAGGCTGGACGTACCCACTTACTCGTGCCCGAATATCCGGGTGCGGGTCGTGACAGGCCCTAATCCCTAGAAGCCTAGGAAACCCACCCACCTCTCTCTCTCTCCTCCCTCTTTCTTCAGCCGAACTACTTCTCCTTCCTACTTCTTCTTCTTCTCCTCCTTCACTTCTTCTTCTTCTTCTTCTTCTTCTTCTTCTCCTTCACGTCTTCTTCTTCTTCTTCAACTTCGCCCCCACCCGCAGCCGTCCTCCACCCACAACCGGCAACCTTGCTGCTGCCTCCACCCGCAACCGACCATTACCCGCTTTCTCAGGGCAAGCTTTCTACACACCTCCACCCACAACAGCCTCGTCCCTCAGCTCCGCCACCCCATCATAGCATTCGCTGCCGCCAGCAACCATTCCAGCAGCCTCCTCCTCCAACAACACCACCACCCGCAGCGACTTCATCACCCTCGACCCCCGCTGCACTAACCCCGACCTAGTACAACCGCAGTGCCACCACTAAGCGACCGCAACAGCCACGACCACCATTACCACCACCTTTACCACCACGTACCCTCGTACCACCACTACCACCACCTCTACAGCCAGCACCACCGCGCCCACCACCTCTCCTTCACCTACACCCGCCATCATAATCACCACCCTCACACCTCCACCCGCCATTACCAGCACCACCCTCGGCCACCACCTCCACGGATAATACCACCACGATAACCACCTCCAGCACCACTACCTCCACGACCAGCTTCACTACCCCCACGACCACCACCTCGAGCAATACCCTCTCCATACCGTAGAGCACCCCCACTACCTCGATCGACACACACGCCACCCCTGCGGACGACGCCATCCCTGACCGAAGCCGCAGCATCGCCGCTGCCACCACCCGCAGCCACCGGGGTAACTCCTCACCCTTCTCTTTTTGAGTAGTTATAGTTATTTATTCATATTGTTTATTCATCAGCTGATGTAGCCTAGTTTTATAGACTCATATTTCTTCCTCGAGTCTATTCGAATTTGTGTGTTACTGGACGACCGACTTTAGCACATGTAATTCAATCATGTGTATTCTGTTCATTATAGATTGAGACAGAGATATTTATATTTGTTTGAATTATTTAGATAGTGACCATTATAATACAGCTTATACGTATTCGAGTCGGACCAGAGTCTGGTCGAATGCGTAGCTGATATGTTACGTATTCCTAGTCTTATGTATTTTGGGACAGGGCGTTACATATTTTTGTGTGGTCCATGCAGGTCCAAGAGCATATTATTTTGGTTACGTTATTGTACCAAATATGCCTGTAATTTAGGATTTATTGTTGAGTAGGATCTCAATTCATAATCAATTTTTTAAAAACTCCCTTTGTAATTGGTTATCGCCCTTGAACTTCCAAATTGTATTCGTTCCTTTTTTATCAATATCGTTATCATTGTTTCTCATATCCTTTTAGTACGAAAAGACGAATGCTTGCGCCTGATGGTTCCCTCCAGAAGAAGATCGTAGTCCAGACGACAGAAGACATAATTTATGTAATATTCTCTGAGAAGATTGTTACCCTTACTAGGTAGGTTGATATGATCTATTTAGATGCTAGAACTAGCATAGATTGTTAACAAGAGAATTGGACCTAGTAATACGTTCCTAGAACTGATATAACCCTACCCGTACGTAAGATAGCAGTAATTTGGGAAGTACTGGGAGCTAGAAAGATCGTTGATCCTAACCCTCTAGAATAATTTATGGAAATGCATAACCAGATGTTGGAATTATTGTAGCATATGATAGCGATACCAGAAACAATAATATGAACTGGAGAAGATAAAATTTTAGGCTCTCACCTAGAAGTTGATTATCTGGTACCAGGAATTCTAGCATGTGATTGGGTGATACCATTATTATAATTGCACTACCAGACTCGGAGCAATAAATAACGGAAAGAAGAAATTAAGTAATACAATTTTAGGAAGAAATTTGAGGAGAAGAGTAATTATACATTAGGAAAGGAAAAAAAATTAGGACAATTAGTATTGTAAATATAATGAAAGAATTTATTATGAGGTTGTCTAGACTATAACATTGTCCTAGGAATGAATTGGTTGAGTCAATACCACACGACGCTAGATTGCCGACGTGGTTACATTATATTTAGACCACCAGAACACCCTGAGTTTGAGTTTCTTCGGGGAGCCTGAGAGTATGGTGTCCAACCTACCTTAGTGACACACATGGAAGAAGGTGAACCGGTGTACCCCCGCATTATATCAGAGTTTGAGGATGTGTTTCTAGAGGATCTTACAGGTCCGCCACCTGACAGAGATATAGAGTTTACTATAGAGTTGACTCCCAGAGCCAAGCCAATTACTTCCTTCGCCTACAAACTAGCACCGAAGGAGTTGGTTGAGTTGAAGGTCCAAGTAGATGATCTCTTAGACAAGAGTTTCATTCGGGCTAGTATTTCTCCATGGGGGGCACCCATCTTATTTGTGCCAAAGAAGGACGATATGGTACGATTGTGTATCGATTATAGGACGCTAAATATTGTAACAATAAAGAGCAAGTACCTTTGCGGCACATCGATGACTTATTTGATCAGCTGAGTGGCGCATGGGTATTCTGAAAGATCGATCTCAGATCCGGCTATCATCAGATCAAGGTACGAAGGAAGGACATTCCGAAGACAACTTTTCGGACGAAGTACGGGCATTATGAGTTTTTAGTCATGTCGTTTGGTTTAACCAACGCGCCAGCAGTATTTATGAGCCTGATGAACAATGTCTTCCACCAATACTTAGATAAGTTCATGGTGGTATTTATCGATGAAATCTTGGTATATTCCAAGAGCTAGGAGGAGCACAAGGGGCATCTCAGGATTGTGTTGGAGACGCTGAGGCGGAAGAGGCTGTATGCCAAGCTCAGCAAATATGAGTTCTGCTTAGATAAAGTACCATTCCTGGGACACATAATCACTGGAGATGGACTGTCAGTTGACCCGGAGAAGATCGCTGCAGTGGAGACGTGGCCTACCCCTACATCAGTTACGGAGATTAGGAGTTTTCTCGGACTTGCCGGATATTATCGGAGGATCGTAGAAAACTTCTTGAGAATCGTTGTGCCTATGACGCGGCTGACGCGTAAAGTCGAGGAGTTTATCTGGACTAAGGAGTGTCGGACGACTTTGGGTGAGCTGAAGAAGCGTCTGACGTCAGCACAAATTTTGACACTTCCTTTAGGATCGGAAGGATTTGTGGTGTATAGCGATGCCTCTGGGAGCGGATTATGATGTGTATTGATAAAGCACGGCAAGGTGATAGCCTACGCATCGAGACAACTAAGAATTCATGAGAAGGACTATTCGATGCACGATTTAGAGCTAGTTGTAGTGATATTTGCACTAAAGCTATAGCGAGACTACCTTTATGGAGAGCAGGTTGAGATTTACACAGATCATAAAAGTCTGAAGTATATCTACACTCAGAAGGAGCTCAACATGAGACAGAGGTGATGGCTAGAGTTGATGACAGACTATGATATCGAGTAGCAGTACCACCCTGGCAAGGCGAATATAGTAGCAGATGCCTTAAGCAAGAAGCCCATGGCTTACTTTTTGATGACTCGGTGACATTTATTAGAGGATCTTTAGCAGCTCAGGATAGAGGTCGTATTGTCAGGTATGGATGGACAGCTGGCCAGTCTAGAAGTTTAGTTTACTTTGGTTGAGAGGATCAAGGCAGCCCTGCCTACAGATGCGAGATTCCGACGACTGTGAGAGAGGACAGAGGCCGCCATACAGACGGGACTCCGGATTCATAAAGACAAAACTTTGAGGTATGGAGATAGCCTATACATTCTGAGTGGCGAGCTACGCCAGGAGTTGATGACTGAGGCTCATAGCTCGATTTATTCTATTCATCTCGGGGGTACGAAGATGTACCAAGATTTGAGACAACACTACTGGTGGCATGGAATGGAGTAGAAGATTACGAGATTCGTGGCGAGATATTTGGTTTGTCAGCAAGTCAAGGCCGAACATCAGAGGACTGCAGGACTATGGTAGTCGCTTCCTATTCTCGAGTGGAAGTGGGAGCACATTATCATGGACTTCGTCACGGGATTACCGAGGAAGGATATAGTCTGGGTTGTCGTGGACCGACTCACAAAGTCTGCATATTTCTTGCCCTTCAGAGTTGGGCAGTCCACGAAGATATTAGCTGACATGTATATGAGGCAGATAGTATGACTACATGGAGTGCCTGTCAATATTGTATCGGATTGTGATTCCAGATTCACGTTATATTTTTGGTGGAGTATGCAGGAGAGTCTAGGAACTCGCTTCAAGTTCAGTACTGCATATTATCCACAGACTGATGGTCAGTCAGAGCATACGATTCAGATACTAGAGGATATGTTGAGAGCGTACATGATCGAATTTAGAAGATCTTGGGAGGACCATATACACTTGGTGGAATTCTACTACAATAACAGCTACCAAGCCAGCATACATATGGCGCCTTATGAGGCACTGTACGACGGGACGTGTAGGTCACCGGTATATTGGAGTGACATAGGAGAGCATCAGATACTTGGTCCCGAGTTGGTGACACAGACAATGGAGAAAGTAAAGCAAATTCAGGGCCACCTGTGCGCAACACAGGACAAATAGAAACATTAGGCAGATGCGCACCGCAGACCTTTAGATTTCAAGGAAGATGACCATTTATTTTTGAAGATATCGCCCACTCATGGTACCATCAGATTTGGGGGCAGAGGCAAGCTGAGTCCGAGGTACATCAGACCTTTTGACATCTTGGAGCGAGTTAGCAAAGTGGCTTATCGTCTTACATTGCCTCCATCATTAGACGGAGTGCACGACATATTTTATGTATCGCAGTTAAGGAGATACATGGCAGACCATAACTACGTGCTCGATCATTCAGAGATTATAGTCGGGCTAAGTTTATCATATGCGGAGCAGCCAGTGGGGATACTCGATCACAGTGAGAAGATTTTGAGGGGACAGACTATTCGAATGGTCAGGGTTGCATGGAAGCATCATTCGCTAGACGAGTCTACCTGGGAGAGCGAGGATTCCATTCGACCGCATTTTTCGCATTTATTTGAGGACTGAATTAAGAATTTATGTACTGCATTCGATTACCTTTTACTTTTTAAATTTTCGTAACTCTCCTTCGTGCATTAATTTTTATTTAGGGGACAAAATTCTTCTAAGTTGGGAAGGATGTAAACCCCCTCAAATTATTATTTTAGGTCGACTAGATAGGGTTAAAAAATTTTGGTTTAGCATCAGGGTGTTTGAGATTTAGAAATTTGGCTACGTTGACTGGTTCTTTAATTTAAACCCTAAGTGCACCCTACAGTTGCTACAATATTTAGAGCCCAATAATGGCTCTTAATTTCTAACAAGTTATTGTACTCTTGACCTGACAAGCCAACCTAGGCGCTGGACTTTTCTGTCACTCACAAACACACTCCCTTGTGCTCTAATTTAATTGCATAACTTCCCAGTCCCAAAAATTCTTTAATCCTATGTCGCATAACTATGTCGTTGCCACCAATTTAGGGACACAAACTCAACCCGTTTCGCTGAACCAATTAAAGGGGCCAAGACTGACACTAATCTACACCATTCATGACCTTTGTGTCACTCCTAATTGAGACCCCATGTGCCCCCATTTAATTTAAGAGCACGTGACACTTTATTTAATTAAATTGTGGACACCAACTTAAACTAATCCCAACTTAACCCCAATTTAACCCAATACCCCTTTCACGAAGCCCATGCAAAACACACAACACCCCCTCACCCTACATAACACCAAACACCACTTCCCATACCAAATTCTCACTACTTTTCCTTCATGTGCAAATACCCAATGGTTAAGGGGCTTATTAGCAAATAGGGTGCTAGGTGTCACCACCCTATTGGTTAAGGCCAATGAAGAAATTCTACCCCTCCCACCCTCTCTTGGACCGGTCAAGTCACCCTCTCTCTCCCCTTTTGTTTTGTATAAATTCTTCATAATAAATCAAGGCCCTTGATTCAAAATGCTCCTTCATCACCACCACCACCACACATTCTCCTATAAAAATATAATTTTTACACCTTTCCCAATAAGCGGACCCTAATCCCTGGAAGCCTAGGAAACCCGCCCCTATTTCTCACTCCTCCCTTTTTCTTCAGCCGAACTACTTCTCCTTCCTAGTTCTTCTTCTTCTCCTCCTTTACTTTTTCTTCTTCTCCTTCACGTCTTCTTCTTCTTCAACTTTGCCTCCACCCGCAGTCGACCTCCACCAGCAACCAGCCACCTTGCTGCTGCCTCCACCTGTAACCGGCCATTACCCGCCTTCTCCGGTCAAGCTTCCTACACACCTCCACCCACAACATCCTCCTCCCTTAGCTCCGCCACCGCACTGGAGCATTCGCTGCCACCCGTTGCCATTCCAGCAGCCTCCTCCTCCAGCAGCACTACCACCCGCTGCACCAACTCTGGCCTAGTGCAACCGCAACGCCACCACCAAGCGATCGCAGCAGCCACGGCCACCATTACCGCCACCTCTACCACCACGTCCCCTCGCACCACCACTACCACCACCTCCACGGCTAGTACCACCCGCGCCCATCACCTGTCCTTCACCTACACCCGCCATCATCACCACCACCCTCACACCTCCACCCGCCATCACCAGCACCATCCTCGGCCAGCACCACCACGACAACCACCTCCAGCACCACCACAACCACCTCCACGACCAGCTTCACCTCCCCGACGACCACCACCACGAGCAACACCCTCTTCACACAGTCGAGCACCCCCACCACCTCGTACGACACGTGCACTACCCCTGCGATCGACGCCATCCTTGACCGAAGCTGCAGCATCGCCGGTGCCACCACCCGCAGCCACCGGGGTAACTCCTCACCCTTCTCTTTTTGAGTAGTTATGGTTATTTATTCATATTGTTTATTTATCTGCTGATGTAGACTTGTTTTATAGAATCATATTTTTTCCTCGAGTCTATTCGAGTTTGTGTGTTACTAGGCGGCCGACTTTAGCACATGTAACTCATTCTTGTGTATTCTGTTCATTGTGGATTGAGACAGAGATATTTATATTTGCTTGAATTATTTATATAATGACCATTATAATACAGCTTATACGTATTCGAGTCGGATCAGAGTCTTGTCAAATGCGTAGCTGTCATGTTACGTATTCCTAGTCCTACGTATTTTGGGACTGGGGCGTTACATGTGCTGAATTACCCGTATTGCGACGTAACTTTCCAATGCAGGTAACTAGTCCCACTGAAGGTCCCGTAATACATCTTGCTTGAAGCACGTTCCATCTAATTCCCTAGGCTGAATCAGTTGGTACCCCAACGTGGTTCGAGGAAAACCTAACCTTGTGCACAAGTAGTCTCCGACTGTGCAAACGCGTGAATATTTTAACTATAAAGCATATGCATTGTACAAAAGCTAAAATAAAGCAATATAAATCTTTATTCACACAACCGTTAATTCTTGCGATATCTAAATATCCATTCAATGTTCCGATAGGTGACCCATTAGTCCAAGATAATCCGTAAAACCGTACTACATCTAAATAGTTTAGTATTAATGGTACCATACCACAATCATACCCCTTTCCAATCCATGGATTTATACCTTGGCGACTCTACGATCCAAAAGCTTCTACATACTACTATATCCTTGCAATAATAGTATAAGATTCCACATGTCCACAACAACATTACAATGTTCCATATTTCTATAATAATAGTACTATATTCTATATTTTTATACAATAAGTTAACAACAATAAGATTAATATCTTTTAACTTGGTTCTTTTAAATAGCATCTTTTGATTAAGTGTGAAGGTAAATGAGAGAAAGATCAAAATCATCCCTCATGTGATGAATTAACTTTGTCCCGATATAGTAGATACCAAATGATTCTTCTTAGAGACGATTTGATATGATGCACGATCTTTTTTTTTTGTATAACCATACAAGCAAGGATGCTCCATAAACCATCTAATCCAACCAAACTAAGAAAGTCGACATCACCGCTCAAATTCCATAATTTCTCGTACAGCTCAAATGGAACCAGCCTACTCATACTAAGAAGATAATAATATGCCTCTGCATAAATCTAAGTTCAACCAGGTCCTTCGAGCTTACAAAACTAAATAATGCATCAACCGGAGAAGGGCATTACATAATACACTAGTTAAAAAAGAGTTTTATCCTCAAAATTAAAAAAACATATTCCTTCACCTACATCAACTGACTAATGAAGAAACATCTTACCCATCTCTGATTCAAACTCCCATATCAATATAGAAGCATGAAAATTCTACATCAAATAACATCCCCAACAGAAGATAATTCTAATATATTCCCCCAACAAAAATCCCAAGTTGTGCCTATCTCCAAGGGACTCCAGTATAAAGGGTGATAACAAAGTCACCAATACTTTGACTTAACAGTCAGGACAACTCATCAATGAATAACACCCTGCAGAAGATAGAACGTCATGAATGGAACTGACTGATAGTAGTCAAAATATCAGTCAATCACATAAGATCTCGCATGTCTAAGGATCATATTTCCCCGGTGAACGAAACTTACTTTCAATAGCTATCTACTAGAGAAAAAGTTTGTATTTCCCCTACTAAAGCGGAACATCGGAGCCCTTCTTCCACTCAGCATCTTCTTCCTGCCAACATCTCACCGTTACAAAAAATTCAAGAATGCCACTGACAATCACTCTTCTATAAATACTCGTCTTTATACAAGTATCAATGACAACTAACAATACAATAGACATTTAGCCTCGATATTAAGCTCTTGTTCGCCCAACACTTCCCATCTCAGAAGTTGTATCAAATCATCAATGGAACTAAAGGACCACTCTGATCCAAAATCAAATGTCCCATCTCTCTAGAATCTTGACTTTTGGCTCACAAAATATTAGTTTTGCCACTCGTCAATCATATCACAGATACATGCTTGATCAGTTAGTTTTGCCACTCGTCGATCTGATCTACTGATCTCTCCTCTGCAATATTTCAACAAACACATGATGATTAATCAAGTTTGGATTTTTGATGTGTAATTGCATCGAGAGATTGATGAATAGATTAAAGGAAGGAAAAGAAATATGTTAGATTTCGATCGAGTTACCGGCTCATCGATGATGTCAGCATCGGAACTAGTCACTCTCAGTAGAGATCAGTCACATCTGGAGGCTATCGGGACTCAAAGTTGTTGATCGAGCAGAGGAATCAACTGATCCTTAAACCATTAGAGATTTTCGGATCTCCACGACACACCATGGTTTATGCCGGATAATATGACTTCGATCAATCATAGATCGATCATCTCTTATCATAATTTAGAGACATCTAAGCATTACTAGAGAATCTTGACCGTGCGTGCAATGGTGCATGAACCCGCGATGTCAGAGAAGGAACCTCGCATGAAGAGTTTCGATCTTCGAGCTTCGAGGCTCCTCCATTGATGAGACACTTCGAGCTCTAGGAGAGTTGTGTAACGAAATTCAGTTACAACTAAATTTGAATTTCTTTTTTGCGATAATTTAAATTCTTAATTTTAGAGTGGAGGAAAATAAATAGGATATGTTTTGTAGGCTGAGAAGGGAACGCGCCGAATGCACAATAGCTGGCAAATTTCTTGTTTTTGTAATGAAAAATAGTTGAAATGGCTTCTATTTATAAGAGAGATTGGAGACTTCTAGATTTAATCAGGCACATGCCCCAAATTAAAATATCCAAGTCTCAAGAATGTTCCCTCTAGGAGTTTTCTAGTTATTTACCAAGTGTCTTTCCCTCTTTACAAATTACTAATTTTGATATTTTACTAATATTAGATTAATTCTTTTGAGAAATTTTTGTCTAGAAAATGTCTAGAGTTTAATAATTATTATTTTTTTAGAATTTTGGAATGGGGGTTACAAAGGTTGTGGCTATTGGAGATATGCATTTTAGATTCAAGATAGGTGCAGTTCTTGTTCTTAAAGATGTTCAACTTTTTTCTAATATCTGTTGAAATCTAGTGTTGGTTGGAAAATTTGATGATGAGGGATTCTTTAATATCTTTTGGAATGATTAATGGAAAGTTTTCAAGGGTTCTATAATGATTGCCAGAGGAAGCAAGAAGGCTGATCTCTATTATATGGAGGGGAGTGCATAAAGGACACATGATGTGAACACAGTCAGTGATGCATCTACCAAGTTGTGGTATATGTGGCTTGGCCATATCAGTGAGAAGATAATGAACTACTTGATGAAAATGAAAGTAATTCTTTGGCTTAAGACTACAAAATTGGATAAATTCATGCATTGCATGGCTAGAAAGCAAAATATAGTATCTTTCTAAGGTCACCTAAGTTCAAGAAAGCCGTCGTTGTTCGAGTTGGTTCACTTGGTTGTTTGTTGTCCTATGAAGGTAAAAACTATTGGTGTGCTTCTTATTTATGACTTTTATTGATAATTATTTCAGGAAAGTTTTGGTTTATGCTTTAAAGACCAAAGATCAGATGTTGCCTACTTTCAAAGAGTTTCATGACTCTGTTTAAAAGGAGAAGGTCAAGAATTTGAAGTGTGTTCGGTCCGACAACGATGGTGAATACATTGGTCAATTTTATACTTATTGTAAAGAGGATGTTATTCGACACCAAAAGACTCCACCAAAGATACCTCAGCTCAATGGTATAAAGGAGCAGATGAACAAGACACCGATAGAGAGGGTACAGTGTTTGCTGTCATAAGCAAACTTACCAGTCAGTTATTGGGATGAGGCCCTCAATAATATTGCTTATATTATTAATTTGTCGCCTAGTGCTCCTTGGAAGGGTGATGTGCTTGATAAAGTATGGTACGGTAAGGAGCCATTATACAATCGCGTTCAAGTATTTGGTTGTAATACCTTCAAGCATATACCGAAGGACGAGAGATCCAAACTTGAGCTAAAGATGAGGTAGTGCATCTTTATCGACTATGGTTTGGATGAATTTGGCTATAAACTCTATGACTTAATGGATGAAAAACTTTATAGAAGAAGAGACACGATATTTATCGAGGATCATATCATAACAACACTAATTGTGATTCAGGGATACCATTTGATGCTGAGGAATTGCTTGAGTTGAGTCATCAAATTTTGAGCTATTTTCAGAGGATAATGCAGAGAATCTAGTTATGGGAAAACTGGTACATAGAGATGCTCCCAACCTTGATCATCAACATGCTGATGATGGTTAGGGTGACCCTTAGGTGGATGAGTATATCAAAAAGGCAGTTCCTGAAGGAAATAAGGTTGTCCGTATACAGCTAGCACCAATGGTTTTATTGAGGAGGAAATTAGTTTCCTTCAGGCAAACTCCACTTATGAGCTGGTGCGGTTATCAAAGGGCAAGACGACTTTGAAGAATCGATAGGTGTTTTAAGTAAAATAGATAGTACTCATTCTTTATAGAATGCGACGCTGGTAGTTAAAGGCTACATTTACCGGAAGGGCATAGATTTTTAAAAAAAATCTCGTTGGTCGTTAAATTGCCATCTATTTGAGTGGTGCTAGCATTGGTAGCCTTTTTTGACTTAGAGGTTGAGCAGATGGACATGAAGATTGTATTCTTCTACGCTGATTTAGAGGGTGAGTTATACATAGAGCAGCTAGAGGGATTCTGTGAGCAGGGCAGGTCATATTTAGTTTGTCGATTGAGGAAGAGTCTGTATGGTCTGAAGGAGACTCCAAGGCAATGGTACAAACAATTTGAATCATTTATGGGAAATCATGGTTATGCATGTACGACTACGGACCATTGTGTGTTTATGAAATATTTTGCAGATAATGATTTTATTATATATTGCTCTATATGGATGATATGTTATTGGTGGGTCAAACAACCACCAGGATAGCGGAGTTGAAGCACCAACTGGGTACGACCTTCTCTATAAAGGATTTTGGCATAGTAAAAACTATTCTAGGGATGGAGATCAGTCGATATAAAGTCTAAGTTGCTTTACTTATCAGAAAAGAAGTACATTTATCAGTTACTTTAGTGTTTCTGAATGACTGGGTCGAAGAAAGTGAGCAACCCACTATCAGCTCACTTTACATTCATTACGAAGCCGTGTTCCATCTACCGAGGATGAAAAGATATATATGGAGTGAGTTCCATATACTTCAGTCGTGGGAAGTCTAATATATGCCATAGTGGGTACATGGCCAGTTATTGCTCACACAGTTGGCATAGTTAACAGGTATATTTCCAATCTAGGGAGAGTACATTGGAGTCGCGGTTGGGAAAGTATGTTACCTTGTCTGCGAGAAAGGAAGAGTTCATTGCGACGACGGAGGCTTCCAAGAGGTTATTGTGGATAAAGAAGTTTCTGCAGGAAGTTGGACTTAAGCAATAGCAGTATATTTTGCTTTGCTATAGTTAGTGTAATCCATCTTGGCACCTGACGTTTCATAGTCGGTCAAAGCATATTATAACTCATTATCATTGGATACAATATTTGCTTTAGGGAAGGACATAACGGTTGAGAAGGTTCACAGGGAGGACGATGGAGTGAATATGCTCACAAAGGTTCTACTAAGGGTGTCACGCCCCAGTCCCAAAATACGTACGACCACGAATACGTAACACGCCAGCTACGCATTCGACCAGACTCTGGTCTGACTCGAATACGTATAAGCTGTAATATAAAGGGCACTATCTAGATATCCCATAAATATAAACCTCTATGTCTCAATCCACAATGTACAATAGTATACAAGAAAGAGCTATATGTTCTAGAGTCGGTCGCCCAATAACACACTAACTCGAATAGACTCAAATAGAAGTATGAGTCTATAAAAACTAGGCTACAACAGCAGATGAAATAAACAATATAAAATAACTATAATACCGGTAAATATAATATGAGTACCTGGTACCATGCCCGCAAGACATACAACTCCAACAGCAACTCCAAATGCTCCATAATCATCTATGCTGCAAAACTGGCTGGGAACCAGGTCCTCAGAGGGATGTAACAAGGTACAAAAATACAACATACCAAGTAAACAAAAGTACAAGTACAACAACAGGGTACTCTATCATAACCAAACAAGTGTGACACAGTTTGAAGACAATGTTCGACGCGTGGGCTTTCTAAAATAAAATCGTAGTTCCGGACACGGAAACACACGGCATGTACAGCAGCTCCGGGCAAGGAGTCACACGGGTGGTACAACTACTCTAGATACAGGATCACTACAGAAATAGTATATATATATATAAGCGCGTGCAGAGTAGCCCAAACGTCTAGTAACTGTCTTTCCCTTCCCAAGCGGTCAACGATTGTCCGCGGAACCTGAACCTCTAACTACAGTCTCGACATACAGAAATAACTCAATAGACTTGACCCTAAGGTCATCCCAGTCTCTGTTCATGATGTCAGTATCAGGATACATGAATCTGGCACGATCACACTGTATGAGTGTGTCCTGGGATATCGATATACTCAGGTACGCATATCGAGATGCTACGAAACATCTAATAATCCTTCTAAGACGTTACAACGTACGTCTTTACCCGGTTGTAATCTGGACGCAAAGTATCGAACGTCAACAAGTACGTGCACAAAGTACATAACGAAACAATGAATATCTGTGAACTAAAAATACAGGATGGCAAGGTACACTTGCCTGCGTGCGGCTGCTGATGACGGGGATCTGGTACCGCGTCCAAGTCCTCAGGTCCCGCAGTACTTAGAGATGAGACACAAACCATAATCAATAGTCTATTCTACGACAGACAGGGATGCGACACGCATCAACAACTAAACTCAAGCTCAGCTACGACTCACAGGGACAAGACACTTTGGGGGTTGACTATAGTTGACTATCGGTACAATACATCCATCAACTAGTCATCTGCACACTCTCCTCAATTTAATTCTCCGTAATTAAATTAACATTTACCATCATGTACCATAGGTCCCGATTATTTATTTATGGGTCAAAAACCCATTTCTCCTCAATAAATAACTTAATTAAATTGTTATATTTTATGTAGAAGACAAACCTAATCTACAATCCCCCTATCACAAATATATCTCTTCGAAATACCAAAAGCCAAATTCCTAAGACCTTGATCATCCTCTCCTATCTTCGTCACGTGCTCAATATCACAATAATATCTTCACAAACCGTATTCACCATAATTTCATCTAAGTACATCATCCAAACCCAACTTCATAAAATACAAGTTACATGATCTCTACACTACATAAACACTAAAAATATATTAAACCTTATTAAACACAACCTCAAGTCATTGAAAATCCATATTCACATTAATCATCATTAGCCTTAACCAATATATACCTCAATCACATATTTCAAGTACTACACTACACTAGCCATACATATCCACATTATATAACCACAACCCTAGCTAGAACCACACATCCATATATATAATTATCACCCTATTAAAACCATATTAAGATCTGTAAATCAATTCAAGAGAGGGGAGAGAGTCGACCTCTATGCGGCGAGGTTGCTGGCTGGCCGGAGCGTGGCCGGAGTAGGGTGGTGATGGTGGTGGTAGTGAAGAGAGCTAATGGTGGTGGTGATAATGGTGGTGTGGAAGATGATGAAGGTGTAATGGTGGTGGTGAAGAAGCTGGACAGTGGCCAGGGTGGTGGTGATAGGAGCTGCTGCGGGGGTTCAGTCGGCCGGACGATGGGTCACACGACCGGACGGTGGGAGAAGGGACTGCACAGTGTAACTGTGCAGTCAGGCGGGCTGGACCGGAGGCTGCTGATGACTCCGAAAGTGGGCTGGGCCGCCGGGGGCCGAGCTACCACGGTCGGGCTGCGCGTAGCTGCTCAGTCCTGGTCAGGGAAAAGTCATACGACCGGCGGCTGTGGGCAGTGCACAGCCAGTCTGGGATGCCACGGGGCGGGGGCCGACTGCTCCGGAGCGGGGGTGCAGCGCCGGAGTGGGCGGGGGTCGATGAAGTCGGCCGGTCAGGGAGTCTTCTTCAGTGAGAAGAAGAGAGAAGAAGTAAAGGAAGAAGAAAAATAAGAATGGAGGAAGAAGCAGCTTGCATGAAGGAATTATGGCGGAGGAGAGAGAGTGAGGGGGGTTTCTAGGTTCCTTGGGATTAGGGCCGGTTGGTGAGTTGTGAGGGTGGGGTGATGTGTGTTTTATAGGGAGTGGTGAGTGGATGGAGGGTGGAGATGCTCATATTCAAAATGGAGGGATAGGATTTGTCATGAAGAAAAAATAGTTTCTTCATGAGGAGTGGTGAATGGATGAATATAAATTGGACCCATTTTGTGACCTCTCCATTTGGTTTGGCCAATGGGGTGAGGGCATCTAAAATTACTAAAGTGCAACTTAGCCCCTTAAATTCGGAAAATTGTACGGACACATAAAATGACGCTAAAATTGTGGAGAAAATTGCGGGTGATGGTTTGCATGGCGAGGGGGTGTTGGGGGTTTGGCACGGGTTTAATTTTTTGGCCAACGAGATTAATTAAGGATTAAAATAGGATTAGGCAAAGTTGGTATCCCCGATTTAAATAGAATTAAAGTGTCCTGCGCTTTTAAATTAAATGGGGGCACTTGGGGTCAAAATTCGGAAATGACGCAAAGGTCAAAAATGGTGGGAGCTTGGAGTCAGTCTTAGACCCTTTAGTTGGTCCGGCTCAACGGGTTAAGTTGGTATCTCAAAATTTAGGGTAACGACACAGGTGTCCGACACAAAATTAAATATGGGTTACGATTTTTGGAAAGTTGCATAATTAATTTAGAGCACAATAAAAACTGATTTTAAGTGACGAAAAAGTCCAGTGCCTAATTTGGCGAGCCAAGTCAAAAGTACAATAGCCCAATGGAATTTATGGGCTGGTATTGGGCTACAATTAATTTAGCAATGCTAGGGTGCGCCAAGGATCTTAATTAAATGAATTAAATACCAGATAAACTTAACTCCACTCTAAACCTCAACATCTGCTGCTAAATCTAAAAATTTTCCAAATCCAACCTGACTATCTATAGAATAAATCGAGGGGGTTTACATTCTTCCAACTTAGAAAAATTTCGTCCCCGAAATTAAAAGTAAAGCACGATAATATCTAAAAGAATTTTAAAACAACTAGTAATCTAATATCGTACGGAAATTCGTACCTTGCTCCTCAAATAATTACGGGAATCGCTGCCGAATAGAATCCTCGCGCTCCCAAGTAGACTCGCCTGGTGAATGGTGCTTCCATGCCACTCTGACCAGTCGAATAGTCTGACCTTTCAAAGTCTTCTCGCTGCGATCGAGGATCTTAACTGGCTGCTCTACGTAAGATAGACTAGGCCCGATTGTAATCTCCGAATGATCAAGCACGTGGCTAGGGTCTGCGATATATCTCCTCAGCTGTGATACGTGAAATACGTCATGTACTCCCTCTAATGATGGAGGTAATGCAAGACGGTAAGCCACTTCGCCAACTCGTTCCAAAATATCAAAAGGTTCGATGTACCTCGGACTCAGCTTGCCTCTGCCTCCGAATCTGATGGTACCCCGAGTGGGCGATATCCTCAAAAATATATGGTCAACCTCCTTGAATTCCAATGGTCTGCGGTACGTATCTGCCCAGTATTTTTGTCTGTCCTGTGCTGCTCACAGGTGGCTCTGAATCTGCTTGACCTTCTCTACTGTCTGTGTCACCAACTCTGGACCAAGTATCTGAAGCTCTCCTACGTCATTCCAACAAACTGGCGACCTATATTTCCTGTCGTACAGTGCCTCATAAGTTGCCATCTGTATGCTGGCCTGGTAACTGTTATTGTAGGAGAATTCCACCAAGTATAGGTGGTCCTCCCAAGATCCTCCAAAATCAATCATGCACGCTCTCAACATATCCTCTAATATCTTTATCGTGCGCTCTGACTGACCATCAGTCTGTGGTTGATATGCAGTGCTGAACTTGAGGCGAGTTCCTAGGCTTTCCTACATACTCCACCAAAAATATGACGTGAATCTGGAATCACGATCCAATACGATGCTGATAGGCACTCCATGTAATCGTACTATCTGCCTCATATATATGTCAGCTAGTATCTCTGTGGATTGCCCAACTCTGAAGGGCAAGAAATGTGCAGACTTGGTGAGTCTGTCCACGACAACCCAAACTGCATCCTTTCCGCTAGGGCTTCGCGGGAATCCTGTGACAAAGTCTATGGTAATGTGTTCCCACTTCCACTCGGGAATGGAAAGTGGCTGCAATAATCCTGCAGTCCTCTGATGTTCAGCCTTGACTTGCTGACAAACAAAATACTTCGCCACGAATCTTGTAATTTTTCTCTTCATCCCATGCCACCAGAAATGCTGCCTCAAGTCTCGGTACATCTTCGTACCCTCGAGATGAATGGAATAAATTGAGCTATGAGCCTTGGTCATCAACTCTTGGCGTAGCTCGCCACTCGAAACGTATAGGCGGATCCCTATACCTCAATGTTCTGTCTTCATGAATCTTGAGTCCCGTTTACATGTCGGCCTCTGTCCTTTCTCGCAATTGTCTAAATATCATATCTGTAGGCAAGGCTGCCTTGATCCTCTCAATAAATATGAACTGAACCTCGAGTCTGGCCATCCATCCATCCATGCCTGGCAATTCAATCTCAATTCTGAGTTCCTAAAAATCCTCTAACATCTGGCGATGAGTCGTAAACTACCTTCGCCTTGCCAGGGTGGTACTACAACTCGATATCATAATCTGTCATCAACTCTAGCCAGTGCCTCTGTCTCATGTTGAGCTCTATCTGCGTGTAGACATACTTTAGACTTTTGTGTTCTGTATAAATCTCAACACGCTCTCCATAAAGGTAGTGTCGCCATAGCTTTAGTACAATTATCACTGCAGCTAGTTCTAGGTCGAGCGTCTGATAGTTCTTCTCACGCACCCTTAGTCGTCCTGATGCGTATACTATCCATTCTATCTAATCATAACTCATATTTGCTAAGCTTCGCCTACAGTCTCTCCTGTCTCAGCGTCTCCAACACGATCCTGAGATGTCTCTCGTGCTCCCCTTGGCTCTTGGAATACATCAAGATGTCGTATATAAATACCACCACGAACTTATCCAAGTACTGGTGGAAGACATTGTTCATCAAACACATAAATACTGCTGGCACGTTGGTTAAAACAAACGGCAAGACTAAAACTCATAGTGGCCATACTTCGTCCAAAAGGCCGTCTTCGGGATGTCCTCTCTCCGTACCTTGATCTGATGATAGCTGGACCTGAGATCGATCTTCAAAATACATATGCGCCACTTAGCTGATCCAATTTAAACCTTTGATGTGCGACAAGGGAGCTTGGCTTACAGTTTTCGCTACGGTATTTAATGCCCTGTAATCGATACACAAACGTACCATACCGTCCTTCTTTGGTACAAACAGAATGGGTACTCCCCATGGAGATACACTAGCCCGTATGAAACCCTTATCTAGGAGATCCTCCACGATGGACCTACACTCAACCAACTCTATCCGTGCTAGTCTGAAGACGAAAAATTTACTGGCTCGGCTCTTGGAGTCAACTCTATAACAACTCTATCTCTATGTCAGGTGGCAGGCCTGGAAGATTATCTAGAATCACATCCTTAAACTCTGATATAATACGGGGGTACACTGGTTCACCTTCTACAATGTGTGCCTCTAAGGTAGATGGGCATCATGCTCCCGGGCTCCCTGAATTAACTCAAACTCAGGGTAATCTGGTGGTCATAAATAATGTAATCACGTCGACAATCTCGCATCGCGTGGTATTGGCTCAATCAATCTATGTCTTGGATAAGGTCATAGTCTAGACTAAACCTTAAAATAATTTCTCCCGTTCTGTTTCCCACATCAATCCTCAAAAGAAAAAATTTCCTCGCCTAATATATAATTCTCTTCTCCTCAAGGTTTTCCCTAAAATTCCATTACTCAAATTCCTTTTTTTCGTTATTTATCTCTCCAAGTCACATAGTGCAATTATAATAATGATGTCACCCAAGAACATACTAAAATTTCTGGTATTAGATCATCATCTTTCAAGTGAGAGCTTGAAATTTTATCTCCTCTAGTCCATAATATCATTCCTGGTATTGCTATCATATACAACCACTAGTTTCCATCATCAGGCTATGCATTTCCATAAATCATTCTAGGTCATGATCAACAATCCTTCTAGCTCTCAGTACTCCTAAGATCACTATTACCTCAAGCATGGGTAGGGTACAACTGGGTCCAACTCTTTTGCCAACCTTCCACACTAGTTCTAGAATCCAAGGAACCCATCAATCTATCCTGATAAGGTAACAATCTTCTCAGAGAAAGGTATACTAATTCTGTCTTCTGCCATCTGGTCTTCGATCTTCTTCTAGAGGGAAATCATCAGTCACAAGCATCCGTCTTCCCGAACAATAGGGGACGAGAAACAAGGATAGCGATATCGACGAAGATTGAACGAATGTAAATTGGAAGTCCAAGGGCGATAATCACATACAAAGAGTTTTTAAAATCGATTATGGATTGAGATCCTATTCAACAATCATAACATATATTCCTAATTTGCAGGCTCGCTTGGCACAGTCAAGTGACCAAGACGATTTAAATCGGACCTGCATGGGCCACCACAAAAACATGTTACACCCCAGTCCCAAAATACGTAGGACCAGGAATATGTGACACGCCAGCTACGCATTCAACCAGACTCTGGTCTGACTCGAATACGTATAAGCTGTAATATAAAGGGCACTATCTAGATATCCCATAAATGTAAACCTCTATGTCTCAATCCACAATGTACAACAGTATACAAGAAAGAGCTATATGTGCTAGAGTTGGCCGCCCAATAATACACTAACTCGAATAGACTCGAATAGAAGTATGAGTCTATAAAAACTAGGCTACAACAGCAGATGAAATAAACAATATAAAATAACTATAATGCCGATAGATATAATGTGAGTACCTGGTACCATGCCCGCAAGACATGCAACTCCAACAGCAACTCCAAATGCTCCATAATCATCTATGCTGCAAAACTGGCAGAGAACCAGGTCCTCAGAGGGACTAACAAGGTACAGAAATACAACATGCCAAGTAAACAAAAGTACAAGTGCAACAACAGGGTACTCTATCATAACCAAACAAGTGTGACATAGTTTGAAGACAATGTTCGACGCATGGGCTTTCTAAAATAAAACCGTAGCTCCGGACATGGAAATACACGGCACGTACCGCAGCTCTGGGCAAGGAGTCACATGGGTGGTACAACTACTCTAGATACATGATCACTACAGAAATAGTATATATATATATATAAGCGCGTGCAGAGTAGCCCAAACGTCTAGTAACTGTCTTTCCCTTCCCAAGCGGTCAACGATTGTGCGCTGAACCTGAACCTCTAACTACAGTCTCGACACACAGAAATAACTCAACAGACTCGACCCTAAGGTCATCCCAGTCTCTAGTCATGATGTCAGTATTAGGATACATGAATCTGGCACGATCACAGTGTATGAGTGTGTCCTGGGGTGTCGATATACTCAGGTACGCATGTAGAAGTATAAAAAATATGCTGGATAGCTATACGCAGCATGTTGATGCAGGGCAGCGTAAACAGAGGACCTCAGAGCCATCAACGTAATACAGAGCTTTTTCTGCTGAGCACAGCAAAAAGTATAAGCTCAAGGACCATCCGCGTAATGCAGTATGTCCAGGCTGCTTCAATGTAAAAAGGGTGCTACATCGCCTTTATGGCATAAAACTCATCCGCTTTTTAATACAGCATTGAAGTGTACGAGGAACGCTTCGTATTCTTCAAAATGAACCTGTCAGATCATGCAATAGACCTGACGTCTGGACTCCTGACAAAGAGTACTGCACGACTACCCAGGAGACGGCTATAATGATGGCGCGGCACTACAACCCAGGCTGTCATTTACTGCTATTTCTTTGGCGTAAACTGCTTTTACGCATACAAAGGAATACACTGCCTAGTTTTACACAGGCAGATATGAGCTGTTTACGCTCCACAGAAGATAAACAGCATGACACGTCAAAAGCTGCTCTTCGTACAGGGCTCGAGGCACGTCTCTGTATTTAATGCGCAGAGTGATGACAGAACTCGAGGCACTTCTCTGCATTTAATGCGCAGAAAAGGTGGCAGACCTTCAAAAATACGCCTCTGCATTTAATGAGCAGGATAATGGCGGATCTCTGCATTTAATGCAGGAGATTTGATTAAATGTCACCGAACCGTCGTTTAGTGACATCCCCTTTGCGTAAACTGCTTTTACGCATACAAGGGGATACGCTGTCCAGTTTTACACAGGCAAACGTGAGCTTCTTATGCTCCGTAGAAGACAAACAAACTGCCACGTCAGCAGTTACTCTTCGTACAGGATTCTAGGCGCATATCAGCATTTAATGCACGGAATGATGGCAAATCTTCAAGATACGCCTCTGCATTTAATGTGCAGGATGGGGGCAGATCTCTGCATTTAATGCAAGAGATTTGATTATATCTCCAAAAGCCGTAATTTTGGCTAAGATGTCCACGTCATCACCTTGGCACATTACGCCAACTCAGGCCACAGTCAGAGGAGGAGGATCAGCTATCTTCTGCGCCCACTCGGCTTCTACGCCTACTCGACTTCTGCGCCCACTCGGCTTCTGTGCCCACTCGACTTCTATGCCTAGTTGTCTTCTACACCATGATGACAGTTATTGGCTTCTACGCCAACCTCTTCTACACAAAGGATAACTACCTACGTGGCTTCTACGCCGAGATCTTCGCAGCAGTTATATGTGTTGTCCCTTAGTTGGACACGCGTCACACGCTCATTTAAAAGGTCATCTATACGCGAGCAATGGTTATTGTAACCATCGTGTAAAAGGGTGCTGTACTTTTCACTACTCGGTTTCTACACCAACCGAGTGGTTACTGTCAGTAAAACTCTATAAATAGAGACCTCTATTAACAGAGGTCGCAGGTCAAAAATTGGTGGAGAAAACGGTCAAAAAAAAGAAGAATCCAGAGCTCAAGCAAAGAGTAGCGATCGACGACTTTGGTATCGAGCATCCACTCTCTTTAGCAACCTTCGAAGCTGCTTACTGTCTTCTACGGCACTTCTTCATCATCGTGTGGTCCAAGGAAGAAATTGATCGACTACAGATCAGACTCCTATAGCAATATTTACCCAGATTAAATAAATTATACTCGATATTCCTCGTATAGGATTAAATTGTATAAACTTGTTTGTAAACCGAAGAGCGGGGTTTTCGTAAATAAAAACCTTGTTGTTTCCTTATTTCTTTCATTTATTTATCCGAAATAAGATGGCGACTCTGCTGGGGACATCTTTCTCTTCTGATGAGGAAGTAATTGCTCAACACGATGCGGTATCCGTGAGATCCGTAAAGAAGACACTGGTCGTCCAGTTCGACCAGTCTGCCTATGAAGATATGCTTCGAACAGGGGGTAGCTCTCACTCTCTCCCTGTCCAAGACAACAGGAAGCTGCGTAAGGTCTGGATGTCTAAGACATCCCCTAATATTTCTGTCGACTCTCCCACCTCTCCGACCAACGAGGTTGTAGCATTGCTCCCTCCGCGCCTTGCGCGTAAAATTCAGTTGCCTTTCTCTGACAGGGCAGACAAAACTTCTGGCAATGCCTCAGCGCTAATCCAGAAGTATACTCTGCGCTCTGCGCATAAAATTCAGTATCCTATCCCTGGCGGAATAGACAAAACTTTGGACAATGCCTCAGCGCTAGTCCAGAAGCCTAATCCGCACTCTGCACATAAAATCCAGTCTCCAGTCGATGACGTGGCAGACAGAATTTCTAACAGTGCCTTAGCGCCAAATCAGAAGTTCTAAATGCGCTCCACGCGTAAAAATGCATCTACCCTCAGCGGAAAATCAGATGATCCCTGCAATCTACGCAAGGGAAAGCAAGTGGCAGAATACTCAACTTCTCGGTCTTTACGCCAGCAAGGGAAGAATCTGCCCGCCCTCCGGATTACGCGAGGAGCTGACGGACGACTGAGGACCTCTTCGGCTTTACGCCAACCTGAGCAGAGCTCTAATTTACGCTAGGTGAGGCCCCTCAGCGTAAAGCAGGCTCAGTTTGCGGATAGACAAACTCCTCTGGGATTATCCGCTACCCAGATGGCCAACCTGTTGTATACGGGTGGCACAGGGAAAACTTTGGTTCCCAACAACCGCATGCCCACTGATGTAAACAGAAGGAACAAACCTTCTTCTTCTTCTTCTGTTAAAACTCTTGACTTGCGTGAATTTCTAATCCAGAAGCGTAAAGACAGGAGTCATAAACAGACTTCAGTTCCCCTAACTGTCAAATGTGGGGAGATCATGTGGGAAGATGCATCAACATCGAATATCGTCATGATAGGTAGGCCATATGAAGATTCTTTCTTTTTTATTCCCCCAACTCGCGACGACCAGCATCCAATAGTCTTCGGGCGCATGCGGAACAGTCCGATTGTACATGAAGAACTTCGCGAGACTGAGGGTGGCAAAATGCAAATCCACAGATATAGCCCACAAGCTTTAAAAATTATACAAAGCATGGGTTATGATTTGAAGTTGAAACTAGGCCTCAACTATGGAAGAGGAAGACAAATACCGTTACGGGGTAATTATTACTGTCAACAAGCTCGCTTTGGGTTTGGGTATACTGCGTCCCTTGCAAACTCCAAACCTCCAGAGTCCGATCTTGTAACACCAGAGGCAGGTCCTGCTAAATCAACTTCTGTGGGCAAACACCACGGCATGTCTGGGGGTAGCCTATTTCGACAAAGCGGGGCAGCATCCAAAGCTGGGGGTAGAATTCCCTCAGAATTCGAAGACGATGCGACGAGAACGATCTTCCCGCAAGACCGGAAAACTCAGGCATCGGGAGCCCGAAGACCAAAAGAGACTTTCTCTTTCAATGAAGATGACATCATTGAAATCTTCAATATGTTGATGGAGGAACACAAACTTCAGCTACCCAACATCAGATATCCTCAGAGGGCTGGCAAAGTTGATAACCCAGATTATTGTCTCTTTCATCGGTACATTCATCACCCTACCAAGGCGTGCTATGTACTGAAAAAGAGAATCCAGGAGTTGATTGACGTCAAAGTCATCACTTTGCATCTGTAAACGAAGGGATGATCATTACAAATTGATTTTTCTCTAATATGACAATTTGCGCCTTTCAGGAATATACCTGATGAAGTCCAAGAAAATTACCCCACAGTGAATTATTGTCCAAACATTCATTTCTTCAACTCAAGAGTTTGTCATGTTCATATTACCTCTGAACAAACTTTTCGAGTTTTTGGCTATCGGTTATCATGTTCATATCACCTCTGATCTCGGTTGTCATCTCAACTTAACACCCGTACTTAACCCTAAGTACGCCAGTGGTGTTGAGTCCACAAAACTGCCATGTCCATATTAGCACTGAGCAAATGTATACCTCCATCCCCGATGGAGTCACAACCCCAGAGAGTTTGTCATGTTCATATTACCTCTGAACAAACTTTCCGAGTTTTGGCTATCGATTATCATGTTTATATCACCTCTGATATCGATTGTTATCTCAACTTAACACCCGTACTTAACCCTAAGTAATCCAGTGGTGTTGAGTCCACAAAACTGCCATGTCCATATTACCTCTGAGCAGATGTATACCTCCATCCCCGATGGAGTCACAACCCTAGAGAGTTTGTCATGTTCATATTACCTCTGAACAAACTTTTTGAGTTTTTAGCTATCGATTATCATGTTCATATTACCTCTGATATCGGTTGTCATCTCAATTTAACACCCGTACTTAACCCTAAGTACGCCAGTGGTGTTGAGTCCACAAAAACTGCCACGTCCATATTACCTCTGGCAGGGCTTGTCCCAAACCTATTATTTGCACTCTCGTGCGCAACAAATGATAGGTCCACCAAAGATCCCCCAGTGGGATGTCTTTATTTTTATTGTCCCGCTATACTAGAGACCAGTCCTTCGAGACCAACTTCGACGGACAAAGGGAAGCAAAAGGAAGTATATTTCGATAAACCTTTGAAAAACATTCAAAACAAAGGTTTAGAGAAGCCATACAACTTCTACATCCTGGCCTTTCGAAGCATGGAGTATGGATATCATTGGTCCTATTCACTCGTCTTCTTCCAGAGGTCACTGGTTCATACTGGCCATCATAGATTATTTCTCCAAATGGGTAGAGGCGATCCCTCTTGCTGAGGTGAAGGCATCTAATATGATCAGCTTTATCAAGCATTACGTCATTTATCGCTTCGGGATACCCCGGAGGATAATTCACGACAATGGGCCTCAGTTCATCAGCCAAGCGTTTCATCAATTTTGCGATAAAAATCAGATACAAAATATGGCCTCTACGACATATAATCCTGCTGCTAATGGTTTGGTAGAAGCTTTCAACAAAACCATTATCAAGCTCTTGAAAAAGTTTGTCTCTTCGAACAAGAGGGATTGGAATGAGAAGCTAGGAGAATGTCTCTGGGCATACCGCACAACGGTACGAGCACCGACAGGTTGTACCCCATTCTCACTAGTTTACGGGAGCGAAGCAGTTCTCCCCATCGAAATCCAGATTCTGTCACTCAGGATAGCCGTGGCTAATGAGCTGACTCAAGAAAAGATTGGCCTGTTAAGGCTTCAAGAGCTAGAAGGATTAGACAAGAAACGCCTCCAAGATCAACAGCGCATCGCGTTCTACCAAGCACGTATTTTTAGGGCTTTTAATCAAAAAGTAAAGGAAAGAGTGTTCAAAGTCGGCGAGCTAGTTTTAGCCGTAAGAAGGCCGATGATTCTTACTCACAGGAGTAAAGGCAAATTCCAGCCCAAATGGGAAGGCCCTTATGTGATCGAGAGACATTCTCAAACGGCGCTTACAAGTTAGCCAAGCCTAATGGAGACCTGTTAATGGCTCCTATCAATGGCAAATTTCTGAAAAGGTACTATGCTTAACCTTCTTTGCTCAAATGGAGTACGGTGAAGACCTTATTCTGACAATACTACTTCCAAAACGAAACTAGTTGGATCATATTCTATCATGTTCATATAACCTCTGAATAGATATGTTTAACTAATTTGGAACTTCGAGACCAATCACGTCCATATCACCTCTGATAGTGTTTTGTGTACAAATTTTAGCTGACGCGTATTCTATCATGTCCATATAACCTCTGAATAGATATGTCCTACTAAAACTTACCGAGAGTATATCACGTCCATATTACCTCTGATATCACTTTCACCCAAACCTGTCATTTATATTCCAAAATGATGGGTCCACAAAGTCAGATGAAAGCCTCTTTGTTATTCGCAAAAAAGAGCGAAAGTACATTGAAAAGCAAAAGTACATTGAAAAGCAAAAAGGTACATCATTTGGGGGGAGCGGTTAGGTCGCGAATCTGCTGCGCTAGAGCAACCATTCTCTCATCCCGGGAGTTCAAGATGTCGGCGCGATCCCGTTCCAACCTTGCCGTATCGTTGTTCAAAGCAGCTAGCTCAGACCGAGCCTGCACAAAACCTGAATGGAAAGCACCCACACGCGTCAGATTCTGCTGAACAGTCGCCCGTCGCTCCTTCAGCACATCTCGGGCTGCCGACAAAGAGAGAGCCTTCGTCTCTACTCGAACGAGCTCATCCTTCAATATGCGGGCCTTCGCTGCCACTTCCTTATATTCGGTTTCGCACCGGGTCAACTCGGGGACGACATACTCCAATTGTACACGCTCATGATCCATCTCCTGCTGCTGAGCCTCGATTGACTTATTCAGAGACTCTATTTGTTCAGCAAGCTGCACAGTCAGGGAGTCGTACCTAGCTTGAACGAGACCGTCAATGTTGTCTCGAGCTAGCTGCAAGTATTCGTTAATGGGTTGCTCCAAACCATTAACTATCTCCCCCAGCGTGTCAGCTACCCCGGTGTCATTGAATTCTCGGATCGGCACTATCGCGGACCGGGAGGACCTTCTCAGCGCCTCGAAGCTCAGATTCTTCGCCAACACCATTGATATTAACATTTTCAAGGTGTTGTAGAAGATACTAGTGTACTGCTCGGTCAGCGCAGCTAGATCCGAATGGACGCTGGGAGTGGCCACGATATTGGCGAATCCCCCTCCAGGAGCAACCGCAGACGATGTTACCACAGCCGTCGCCTCAACAGGTGGTGCGACAAAAGAAGAAGCGCGAACACCGGACGAAGTGACCGGCGTACCCAAAGGAGGCATTATCACAATGACAGGCTCGTCCTCCTCTTGAGATATCGGAATCTCTTCGACAGGCGAGCCGGCACCCGAAAGTATCTCCTCTTCAAAGTCTGGCACCTCCGTGTCGCCGCCAGGACCTGACACAGAGCCCAAGGGCGCGTCTACACTACCCTCCCCGAAGATGTCTTCCCCTGAAAAGAAGACAAAAGGAAGTTAATATCAACATAATATTAATTTTCCTAAAGAAGAGGCATAAAAGACGGCATTTACCCATGGCCAATGGTGTATATGTCGCATCTGCGGCCAGTACATCTAAATCATTTCTTAATGATGCTAAATGAGCTGTCATACCTGGAGAAGGGGGTATGCTAACTGACATCGGGAGGTATTCTTCCGAATCTTCGCCGAGATCCACTCGAGGTTCACCAGGTGGAATCTCACAGGGTGCACCTACAGACACGGCAGGGGTCTCTCCTGATGCTGATCCGGATAAAGATATCCTTATTCGGCTCGGCCCCGAAGGCGGTCTTGTTCCACTACCTGAAGCGGTAGCAGCGACAGCAGCCTCCAACAGGAATTCTCTGGTACCACCAGCCGGAACATTAGAGGGTCCCTCTCTAAAAGGCGAGGAACCTCCAATCAAAGAATCATCCCCGACAGGAGGAGATACAGGCTCACTTCTAGGAGCCTCATTGCCGGGAATTCGGAGAGGACGAGTAACCGTCTCCTTCTCCCTCTTGCGAGGGGAAGTCTCCTTCGGAGCAGGAGCCCTTCGCTTCCCAGAGATTACCAAAGCCCATGCAGGCGGAGGTATTTCACCCCTCGGCACCGCCAACAGAGTCTCATCCAGAGTAACGGACTCTTGACCCTCGTCAGAAGAGACCGAGGGTATTTCGACTCTTCCCCCAGGCTTGGAAGAGGGCATCCTAAAACTTTCATGCATATCAAAATCGCGATGGAAGGTGTTCGTTGCCACATAGAACTGGGCATACGAGTGGAGAATGCGCAGCTTCGTGGAGAGAGAAATGGTGGACACGGTAAAAGTTGCCTCGGTGCAACCCATGATGAAATATCGCCATCCTCTGGCTCCATCAATGAGTCCACCCCTGGACCTGAAGCTGGTGACGGCGTTGTCCATATGCAACTGGTCGTACCCGAATTGCCTGGCAAACCGACTAGGCAGGTAGGGCTCAAGGAAGCAATGGTCTTCACTTCTGTACAGTAGATGGGAAGGTCTAATGCAAACCAACCAATTGAAAGCCTCAGGAGAAAGAACGGTCTTCCCGTTGCCCACTTCCTGAAGTCTGATCCCCTGTTGATTGAGATGTACAGAGGGGACAGTACAGAAAAGCTTCTAACTGTGACTGAAGTTCAGCACCCGCCGACAGTCTAAAATTGTGGTCACATTCCAGGAGGAATTCTTGTAGTTTAACAAGAAACTACCCCCCGAACTACTGCCAGAGCCGGGAGACATCACCCTGGGGTTATATAGAATTAACCATCCCATCAAATACAGGTATGGTAATTCTACCCTGGGAAAGCTATCATGCTGAGTTTCATCAGCAAGCAGCCCGTCAGTCATGGCCCTCAGGCCAGCTTGAATGCGGCACACCAGGGCAGGGAGCAAGCCCAGTCTTGCCCCGAATACCAGACGTACTGCAGGCCATAGCGTATTGCGGTAAATGCGGTCCGCAGATGCGATGTCGGGTACCACCAGTCGGCGCAGACATATAGAGAGGAAGCCAGCCAATTGAGCTTCCCTGGACAGAGGCCTGCGGCAACGCCTCAAATAACTATAGGCCTTAGTGCCCGTAGGGTACTTCCCTATCCCTTCGTCCAGGATCTGGTCTGGAGCCCCAGCATCTTCCATGAGATCGTCGACTACCTGACCAGTAAGCACGCTCAGACAAGTCAGAGGTTGATCCTTGCCTTCCAAAACCTTCTCCGGCTTAGCAGTCCTGGCCCGGTGAAAGAAGAGGTAGGACGCCCATTTATTGGTGTGAGCCAAATCTAAAGGCTCACCATAAAAAGCGGTGCAAGCGAGGTAGTGGCACATCAGCTCCTGGTACACTTCCACTACCCGAGGGTCTGAATCCTCCAGCTCCTGGTTCGTGGGAACATACTCTTCATATGGAGTATCCCCCATCGGCAGTCTCAAGATCTCTGCCATCTCGTGGAGGGCCAATCCCAACTCCCCCGGTGGAGTGGCGAAAGTCCCGGTGAGCGAGATATATCGCTCCATCAGTGCCAAAAACAGGTTGGGGTTGACAGGTAACCCAATACTGGTGGTACTCACAGCTGCATACAGACCAATGCCCTCCAGCTCGGTCTGAAAATGCTTCAGGGCCCATTCAGCTAAGCGAGCCCATCGAAGATTTGTAGGGGTGATCCACCCACTTGTCCGAGGGTTCACCTTAGGGTATACTCCCCCGTGCCCCATGAAATCATTGTAGAAAGTCGGTAATTGGACCGGCTGGATCACTAAACTATCTTCACTCGGGATACTGCCCGGGTACAGTCCCCTGAACGACATCACAAAGCCGGAAGGGCGGCTGACAAATGACCCCTGGTCAGCTCCTTTCAGATAAAATATCTTTCCCGTCCGGCCGTGAAGATCGGGAGTCAGCGTCCACGACATCCTTTTGGGATGTGTAGCATGGAAGAATGCCGAGATGGGATAGTCTCTCAGCATCTTGGGCAGATACAGAACCAAGCCCCCGGTAGGAAAAACCCAGAGTTCTTTCTTGGGCTTCGTCTGGGACTGCTTGTCTATCATGTCCCCGAAGAGAAAAGCTGGCTTTATGTATTGGTCCCCGTCTATATACGTAAGGGGCTCTCCGTTGATCATGCTCAACAGCATCCGCTCTCCTTGAGCCGATATCAAAATTTCCTTTCCTTCGGGATACTGGGGTCCAGAGATGGAAAATGTCACGTGGGACAAATCCTTCAGGTAGTTGGAGTGGAGCATCCCGGCGGCAGAACCCATCACATCGGCTAGCGGAGACGAATGCAAGTTAACTGCAAGAGTGCAAAAAAATACATCAGTTCCTATAACTAGACATTACAGATCTTGCAGCATATGCCAAAAATTAACAGTCTGTGCTTTATGCCAAGACTGCAAAAACTTGAGCTTTTACGCTGGGATCCTATTCTGAGGCGTAAAATTCAAGACTAGCAGTATACGCAAAGTTTTCGACAGTCTGTGTTTTACGCCAGACTGCCAAAATTTGAGTTATTACGCCAGAATTTCCATTCCTGCGTAACACTCAAATTATATAGTATACGCCAACTTTCGACAGTCAAAGCTTTTACACCAGACTGCGAAAATATAGAGTTTTTGCACTGACACATTAGAAATATGGGCGTAAAAGATGAAACATCTCTGTGCATCATCTTCCTCGAAGAGGCTATCAGCACAGAAGACGACCTAGCGCATTCACATACAACATGTGCGAAGGATTTTCATTCGTTCTTTTTCGTCCCAAAAGCTCTACCTTTAAGGCCGGGTGCACTGCTCGTCGACGGGACACTTCGCTCAGAATGAAGCTCGCCTTGCCCGACCGAAGTCGTTCTCGCTTGGGCAGAAGAACGAGAAGAAGAATCAACCTTCTTTCCCTTAGAGGAGGAGAGTTGTTTCGAGGCCATTACTGGAAACTTTGAAGGCTCGGAGAAGAAACGAAGAAGAACTCGAACAGTCGAAGGCTTTCTTTCGCAGAAGACGGATGAAAAGTTTTTCTCTCAGAAACTTGGGGTATATATAGAGTTCGGATGGACTTCTCGAATCCCGAACCAAATCTCATAATTAATATTCGGTTATGATTGGGTACTACGTCAGCCTATTACTCAGAGAAGGCGGACAGTCAGCGAATTCGAAAAGTTTTCGTGCGAAGCAGATTCGTGGTTTTTACGCTAAGGAGCTTTCCACGCTCGACAGCTACAGATATACGGTTTTATGCTCACAGGCTACAAGTCTATGGTTTTACGCCCGGATGCTTTTATGCTCGGTAGCTTTTACGTTCGAGAGGCTACAAACCTACGACTTCACGCTCAACATGTACAAATCTATGATTTCACGCTCGGTGGCTTTTACGCTCAGAGGCAACAGATCCACAATTTCATGCTCGAAAGATTTCTTTTTCAGAAGCTACAAATCTACAGTTCTACGCCCGGATGCTCTCATGCTCAGCAGCTTTTACGCTCGAGAGGCTACGAACTTATGATTTTACGCTCATCTACAGTTACAGATCTATGACTTTCCGTATATCTAAAAAATACGCAGGTCAGAGTACAGTACATCTGAACAATTCTCAAGACGGTCAATTGCAAGGGTTCACACAAAAGATACTCGTTCTTGACCTCAAAATATCCCAAGTACCCAAAGCATACAGAGTTCAATATTGAAAATGACTCTTCTCCTTGGGTCGATTGGAAGTTCATCCAGAATCCAGTCGGAATATTTCATCTACAGTTCAAGATGGTGACTCAGTTTTTGACAGCTATTTCTCGCCCTGTTCCAAGGGATTTTCGAGAAATCTTAAAGATGATGGTCTAAACAAGAATTCTGCTTATCAGAAGTGACAGTTCAGAATTCTACGCGGTTCCTCATTCCTAACAGCAGGACAGTTCGAATACTCGACTGCTAAGCGACTTTCTGCGCATCCTTAAGTTATGCGTAAAAGACAGGACAGAACCTAGCACTCTTTCTAACAGATTCGGTGTAAAATTACCAGACGTGTCGGAGCTACACATATTCAGACTTCACAGCAAAAAAATATATGGCAAGATGATCATATGCACAGAAGAAGACGATTTTATTAAAATATGATTATATATGAGGGCAATCCAGTGTACAAGGGTTTTTCTTCATTTTCATGATTACATATGAGGGAAATCCGGTCTACAAAGGACTTCCTCATCGTCGTCTGAAAATCTCGTCCAGAATATGTTCTGCCAGGTTCTCGCATGGGCGGAATTCTTCATCCATCGTCTCTAGCAATCAGTCGGTACCCGCAAACTGACTGACATAAAATGATCAACGGCGGGAGGATACAAAAATGGGCCTAGACCCATCCTCCAATACAGGAAAGCAGGGTTAATCTGCTTTCCTGCATCCAGCGCCATGACAGATTGAGTTGAGATATTTCACCCAACTCAATACTCGAGGACAGAGCTAGTTTCTGCTCTGGTCCACGAAAGTATCAGGAGAAGATACAGCTTGCAAGCTGTATGGTCAAATACGACCCTTCCTCTCTCCGGAAGAACTGCCATACAAAGTTGCTGATTATCCCGAGCAAAGGAGGCTATGATATCCTTCCATGATCCATTGTTGCAGAGGACATTTGCTCGAAGATGTCGTCTTTTTCGGCTCCTTACATGCTGGAAGAATATGGTCTTCTTCTTCCTCAAGTCGACCCGACGAACTCCGGCGATCATCTCTGTGTGGTGAAAGAAATGTGGGAATAACATGTTAACTCCTCAGCCTTTTTATAGGCGAAAGAGATCACACCGATCCCCAATAACTCTGCCATAAAGTCAGCCTTGAAAGAACGTGTCAGACTTGACCGTTTCAGAGCGTTTCAAATTACGAGGAATATTTCATGCTTCATTCAAAGCATTTTAAATTATGAGGAATTTAAAAGCTTTGAAGGGGGTCTTGTAGAAGCATAAAAAATACGCTGGATAGCTATACGCAGCATGTTGATGCAGGGCAGTATAAACAGAGGACCTCAGAGCTATCAACGTGCAACAGAGCTTTTTTCGCTGAGCACCGCATAAAGTATAAGCTCAAGGACCATCCGCGTAATGCAGTATGTCCAGGCAGCTTCAGCGTAAAAAGGGTGCTACATCGCCTTTATGGCATAAAACTCATCCACTTTTTAATGTAGCATTGAAGTATAGGAGGAACGCTTCGTATTCTTCGAAATGAACCTGTCAGATCATGCAATGAACCTGACGTCTGGACTCCTGACAAAGAGTACTGCATGACTACCCAGGAGACAGCTATAATGATGGCACGGCACTGCAACCCAGGCTATCATTTACTGCCATTTCCTTGGCGTAAACCGCTTTTTCGCATACAAAGGAATACACTGCCTAGTTTTACACAGGCAGATGTGAGCTGTTTACGCTCCACAGAAGACAAACAGCCTGCCACGTCAAAAACTACTCTTCGTACAGGGCTCGAGGCACGTCTCTGTATTTAATACGCAGAGTGATGACAGAACTCGAGGCACGTCTCTGCATTTAATGCACAGAAAGGGTGGAAGACCTTCAAAAACACGCCTCTGCATTTAATGCGCAGGATAATGGCGGATCTCTGCATTTAATGCAGGAGATTTGATTAAATGTCATCGAACCGTCGTTTAGTGATATCCCCTTTGGGTAAACTGCTTTTACGCATACAAGGGGATACGCTGCCCAGTTTTATACAGGCAGACGTGAGCTTCTTACGCTCCACAGAAGACAAACAAACTGCCACGTCAGCAGTTACTCTTCGTACATGATTTGAGGCGCGTATCTGCATTTAATGTGTGGAATGATGGCAAATCTTCAAGACACACCTCTACATTTAATGCGCAGGATGGGGGCAGATCTCTGCATTTAATGCAAGAGATTTGATTATATCTCCAAAAGCCATAATTTCGGTTAAGACGTCCACGTCATCACCTTGGCACATTACGCCAACTCAAGCCACAGTCAGAGGAGGAGGATCAGCTATCTTCTGTGCCCACTCGGCTTCTACGCCTACTCAGCTTCTGCGCCCACTCGGCTTCTACGCCCACTCGGCTTCTATGCCTACTTGGCTTCTACGCTATGGTGACAGTTATTGGCTTCTACGCCAACCTCTTCTACACAAAGGATAACTACCTACGTGGCTTCTACTCCATGATCTTTGCAGCAGTTAAACGTGTTGTCCCTTAGTTGGACACGCGTCACACGCTCATTTAAAAGGTCATCTATACGCGGGCAATGGTTATTGTAACCATCATGTAAAAGGGTGTTGTACTTTCTATGACTCGGTTTCTACACCAACTGAGTAGTCACTGTCACTAAAACTCTATAAATAGAGACCTCTATCAATAGAGGTTGGGGGTCAAAAATTGGTGGAGAAAACGGTTGAAAAAGAGAAGAATCCAGAGCTCAAGCAAAGAGTAGCGATCGACAACTTTGGCATCGAGCATCCACTCTCTTTAGCAACCTTCGAAGCTGTTTACCGTCTTATACGGCACTTCTTCATCATTGTGTGGTCCAAGGGACAAAGTGATCGATTGCATATCAGACTCCTATAGCAATATTTACCCAGATTAAATAAATTGTACTCGACATTCCTCGTATAGGATTAAATTGTACAAACTTGTTTGTAAACCGAAGAGCGGGGTTTTCGTAAATAAAAACCTTGTCGTTTCCTTATTTCTTTTATTTATTTATCCGAAACAACGTATATCGAGATGCTACGAAACATCTAACAATCCTTCTAAGACGTTACAACGTACGTCTTTACCCGGTTGTAATCCGAACGCAAAGTATCGAACGTCAACAAGTACGTGCACAAAGTACATAACGAAACAATGAATATCTGTAAACTGAAAATACAGGGTGGCAAGGTACACTTGCCTTCGTGCGGCTGCTGATGACGGGGATCTGGTACCGCATCCAAGTCCTCAGGTCCCGAAGTACCTAGAGATGAGACACGAACCAGAATCAATAGTCTATTCTACGACAGACAGGGATTCGACACGCATCAACAACTAAACTCAAGCTCAGCTATGACTCACAGGGACAAGACACTATGGGGGTTGACTACAGTTGACTATCGGTATAATACATCCATCAACTAGTCATCTGCACACTCTCCTCAATTTAATTCTCCGTAATTAAATTAACATTTACCATCATGTACCATAGGTCCCGATTATTTATTTAAGGGTCAAAAACCCATTTCTCCTCAATACATAACTTAATTAAATTGTTATATTTCATGTAGAAGACAACCCTAATCTACAATCCCCCTATCACAAATATATCTCTTCGATATACCAAAAGCCAAATTCACAAGTCCATGATCATCCTCTCCTATCTTCGTCACGTGCTCAATATCACAATAATATCTTCATAAACCGTATTCACCCTAATTTCATCTAAGTACATCATCCAAACCCAACTTCATAAAACATAAGTTACATGATCTCTACACTACATAAACACTAAAAATATATTAAACCTCATTAAACACAACCTCAAGTCATTGAAAATCCATATTCACATTAATCATCATCAGCCTTAACCAATATATACCTCAATCACATATTTCCAGTACTACACTACACTAGCCATACATATCCACATTATATAACCACAACCCTAGCTAGAACCACACATCCATATATATAATTATCACCCTATTAAAACCATATTAAGATCTGTAAATCAATTCAAGAGAGGGGAGAGAGTCGACCTCTACGCGACGAGGTTGCTGGCTGGCCGGAGCGTGGCCGGAGTAGGGTGGTGATGGTGGTGGTAGTGAAGAGAGCTAATGGTGGTGGGGAAGATGATGAAGGTGTTATGGTGGTGGTGAAGAAGCTGGACAGTGGCCAGGGTGGTGGTGATAGGAGCTGCTGCGGGGGTTCAGTCGGCCGGACGGCGGGTCACACGACCGGACGTGGGAGAAGGGACTGCACAGTGTAATTGTGCAGTCAGGCGGGCTGGAACTGAGGCTGCTGATGACGCCGGAAGTGGGCCGGGCCGCCGGGGGCCGAGCTACCACGGCGGGCTGCGCGGAGCTGCTTAGTCCTGGTCATGGAAGAGTCACACGACCGGCGGCTGTGGGCAGTGCACAGCCGGTCTGGGATGCCGCGGGGCGGGGCCGACTGCTCCGGAGCGTAGGTGCAGGTCGGAGTGGGCGGGGGTCGGTGAAGTCGGCCAGTCAGGGAGTCTTCTTCAGTGAGAAGAAGAGAGAAGAAGTAAAGGAAGAAGAAAAATAAGAATGGAGGAAGAAGAAGCTTGCATGAAGGAATTATGGAGAAGGAGAGAGATTGAGGGGGGGTTTCTAGGTTCCTTGGGATTAGGGCCGGTTGTTGAGTTGTGAGGGTGGGGTGATGTGATGTTTTATAGGGAGTGGTGAGTGGATGGAGGGTGGAGATGCTCCTATTCAAAATGGAGGGATAGGATCTGTCATGAAGAAAAAATAGTTTCTTCCTGAGGAGTGGTGAATGGATGAATATAAATTGGACCAATTTTGTGACCTCTCCATTTGGTTTGGCCAATGGGGTGAGAGCACCTAAAATTACTAAAGTGCAACTTAGCCCCTTAAATTCGAGAAATTGCACGAACACATAAAATGACGCTAAAATTGTGGAGAAAATCGCGGGTGATGGTTTGCATGGCGAGGGGGTGTTGGGGGTTTGGCACGGGTTTAATTTTACGGCCAACGAGATTAATTAAGGATTAAAATAGGATTATGCAAAGTTGGTATCCTCGATTTAAATAGAATTAAAGTGTCCCGCGCTTTTAAATTTAATGGGGGCACTTGGGGTCAAAATTCGGAAATGATGCAAAGGTCAAAAATGGTGGGGGCTTGGTGGGGTCAGAAATGATGCAAAGGTTCTGCTCAACGGGTTAAGCTGGTATCTCAAAATTTAGGGTAACGACACAGGTGTCCGACACGGAATTAAATATGGGTTACGATTTTTGAAAAGTTGCGTAATTAATTTAGAGCACAATAAAAACTGATTTTAAGTGACGGAAAAGTCCAGTGCCTAATTTGGCGAGCCAAGTCAAAAGTACAATAGCCCGATGAAATTTATGGGCTGATATTGGGCTCCGATTAATTTAGCAATGATAGGGCGCGCCAAGGGTCTTAATTAAATAAATTAAATATCAGATAAACTTAACTCCACTCTAAACCTCAACATCTGCTGCTAAATCTAAATTTTTTCCAAATCCAACCTGACTATCTATAGAATAAATCGAGGGGGTTTACAAAGGGGGAAGTTAGAGTACTGTAGGCGGATCATCGATATGACGATCTCCTCCACCTAGTCGATAAGGGAGAGATTTGATGGTGTTGGGTGGAGTTTCCATCCTATGTGGAGAATACCTTGGAGTGCGACGAGGCCATCCATGTGTCGAAGAAGCTCGGGGTGTACGATGAGCGACATCCGGTATCGAAGAACCTCAGGGTGTCGGATCAGAGTTCAGAGCACAACAGTTTAAGATTCTGCCCAGGCTAGACATAGTTAGGTCCGAACTTGGTCCCACCGAGTTCGGTCCAAATTTCTACCTTTACAGATCGAACTTATTGGAAGCAGGGCGACTATACTCAGTCCGAATTAGATTCTATTCTGGCAAAAGTAATCTGCATAGGCAAACCAAATTCGATCCCGAATTCGGTTTGGTTGGGGATGTACGTGATCTCGGATATTTTCTATACCGTTGAATCAAATCAATAGTTCAAATTAGATGCGAATTTGAGGGGCTATATATAGGTGTCTCCTAAGCCCTAAAGGTTTGTAGCTCTAATCTATCATAAAGGAAATCAAAGCTTTGCAACTTTTGGAGAGAGAGAAAGGGAATTGACGCCTACTTCGAAGGAAAGATTGTTTCGTATAATTCTTCTTGTCATTTTTGTTCTTTGGGAGTTTGTAATCGTGTTTTATGCTTCAAGTAGTTGTGGAGATCCGATTTGGATCGGTAAGAAGTCTGTAAAGAGTATGTGTATTTCTTGTACCATTAGTGGAGGCTTTTCAGGGTTGGACTCTGATTATCCCTTGGTTTTTTTTGTTAAGGTTTTTCACGTTAAAATTGATGTGTATGTGTTTGGCTCTTGTGTGATTTTGACAAATTAGTTTCTGTGTTTTTATTGCTCAGTTATATCGCAGTCTCTTTGGTTTGGGAGAACAGTTTTTGCGTTTCATTTCCAACACTTCAAAGCAATGTAAATATTTCTCTTCATCTTCTCTTCATTTCAAAGTATGTTTTCTAGAATTTCCCAAATAAAATTGAACACGCCAATTTTTAGGGATTTTATTTTTTAATTTTTAGATTTCAATTAATGTATATTGAAAATTTATTTATTTCTTGACACCAATTAATATTGGTAGTTTTAAAACCCATTGTAGGGTTTGAAAGCTTTAGAAAACGTGGCAATCGGGTTGTGAATGACGCGAGACTGACAAAGATTCGACAGTCCTAACAGTAGTCAGGACTATTAAACTTTTGACAATCCTAAGAACGAAGTTTAATTTCGTTGGACTACGAAAATTTTGGTAGTACTAATTGAAGACAGAGATTTTTGTGGTGTGAATGTGTTTTATTTCAACATATTGAATGAATGTAGTCGTTGTATCTATTACCTAGGACGATTTTGGCTGTATTATATGCATAAAGAGTTTATAAATCGATCTAGCGAGTACTAGAGTTGTAAAACTTTTGACTTATGGGTCCGTCTTCCCCTTTTAATTGCATAAATTACGTAACTTCTTATGTCGGTTTTGTTTGCAAATTTGTCCATCCAACTAGCTACCTGACCATTGTACACACTTAATAGCATCGATACCCTTCTAGCTTGTTTACGTTTTAAATATATATTTCTAAAGCTTACTTAATTGGGTTAATTTTTACTTAAATACTCTATATTATCTTGTTCATTTACTTTAGTACCTATATTATTACTGCTATCAAGATATCCCAATTTTTTTCCACTTCAATATTGTGAAGAATTAGGGCCCGTTTGATTTACCGAAATATAATCATAATCGTAATGACCATTACGTTGTAATTCTAATTCGGATGTTTGGTTGGACAATAAAAAATTAGATATAATGTAATTGCGATTACAAATTTGATTGCATTACATCAGTTTCTTTTAAATCCAATTACGTCATAAAATCTATGTAACCGCGATTACATTACAACTTAAAAATAATTTGATATGAGGTAATTTTTTTCTTTTTTTAGCCAGTTTTGCTCGTTTTTTGTCGGTTTTAGTGTTTTTAGTCGTTTTAACAATTTTTATCGTTTTTGGTGGTTTTTGTACGGTTTTTTTTTTCCGGCTTTTGCCTATTTTATTCATTTTTTGAATTTTTTGTCGTTTTTTATCATTTTTTTTTTCACTTTTTTGTCTTTTTTGTCGTTTTTGATCGTTTTTGAACATCTTTTATCCTTTTTGCTCGTTTTAATCATTTTTTTTTGTTTTTGATCCCTTTTATTTTTATTTTTGGTCTTTTTTTATATTTTTTGTATTTTTAGCATTTTTGGTAATTTTTAGCGGTTTTGGTCTATTTTGCACATTTTAATCATTTTTTGTCCTTTTTTTTATCCTTTTTTTTGCATTTTTTGTTGTTTTTTTTTGTGTGTTTTATCTTTTTTCACGTTTTTTTTATCATTTTTTGTCTTTTTTTCATTTTTTATTGTTTTTGTTTTTTTTGTCCTTTTTGATTTTTTTTACGTTTTGTCTTTATTATTTTTTTTGTCATTTTCGGTTATTTACTGTCGTTTTTGTATCGTTGTTTTTGTCATTTTTACTCATTTTTTAAAATTTTGGCCTTTATTGCTTACTTTTTTGTTATTTTTGATCTTTTTTAATTATTTTTGTCGTTTTTTGTCACGCCTCAGTACTGGAATATGGAGACGGACATGGCCTGCTCCCCCGTACAAGATATATAACGTCGTATGGGGATCACGATTGTAACTAGACAAGGGGGTACATAATACAAGCAAGTCACTTAGGGTCGGTCACACAACACATCTGTTGTCTCAATCAGTCAAGTAAGAACAGTAAACATTGAACATATATGACAAGGAAGTAAGGAGTCACAAACGTCCTGCCACAATATTCAGAAAATCAGTTGTACAAAGATAAGAAAGCTGACAGAGTAGCAAAAGTACATGATCATGATCAGCTGCAGTCTGATTAATTAGAATCATGTAAGAAAACTAAATATCCAGATTTACGACTAATAAGTGCCGGTGGCTAAACCCCCAAAATTAGTAAAATATACAATAACGAGCAGGGAAGAAGAAACCCACTCATTTCTATCAGTGGCCATCCATCTGGTGCACACCATGGTTCAGGGGAAAGTACGCTTGATCCTCGGATACTGGCTCTAAACCTGGCCATGCAAAACCAGTAGGGTTAGACCACAAATAAAAAGTACCATAAGGGAAGCACGAATGAAGAAACAAAACCAGGCTATTAAAAAGATACAAATAGTCCATGTACCCCAAATATTGTTCTGTCTAGTAGTTTCGATTCATAGCCTATCGTGACACAACAATCTAACCATACAACCAAATAAGGACAAGGGTTACACCATCGCACCATAATAGTCCATGTCCCTAGACTATTTGAAATCAGATACAACACACAAACAAGCTTAGTTACATAATCGGCCAATCACTTGTACGGCTTGCTAGGTGGAGTTTGGGTTATCCCAGCGGTATTATGCATATAATAGGCATCCTCAGATCGAACCATGTTCTAACAGGGGCTAGCCTAGCTATGAATAGCCGTATAACATATACTAGTATGCACCGGTCCCTCGTAAGGCCACAATGCTAAGATCGCATAGAAAATAAGTATAATATAATAGTCGGATATTGTCATCTACTAATGAGGATTTAAACAATTTCCATAGGGGACAGCCTTCACTCCCCATATAATGATTGAGGGTGGCTAGTTAAGCACAATATCAGAATTTTGTCACTCCCAATGCTCTACATATTTTAGTTGCCTAGTTAACCCTATGGTTAGCTAGAATCACATGATGTTGTCACATGTTACTCCCCTTATATATCGTACCATAGTACGTGCACGCTAGATACGAATCCACTTTATCACTTTGCAGTTTAATTTGCATTCATCCCAGTGTGATACAACAGTCAACAAATCCTAGCCACGCATAGTTATTGACCAACTATTATGTCCATGCTGGAGGAATTTAATTTTATTGTATGTCGCTTAGCATGTAGGAAAATCTCGGTGTGAAACATGTAACATAATCACGTAGAAACACTTAGCACGTAGGAACACATAGCAAGTAGTAAGTGTATCAACACATATACCAATAGTCGAGTTAAGTCACCAATCATTGGTAAATCACATGAGTTCTATCACATAGCCATACATAGGTTGAGTCAGGCACGTAGGTAGTCATAGTCACTTGGCCGCTTGGTCTATCTCTATTCTTAGTCTGGTCAAGCATATAGCCAGGTTCAACGCATGGTTACTCAGCTATCATGCATTACAATCATCAATCTCACACTTAGAATCACAAAATCCAATAAAACATTAAACCAAGAAAATTAACAAATCATGCACATAGGGTCGCATAGAGTTAAGGACGTATAGAGTTAGTGTCGTATATGACAGGTGCCGCATAGATGTTGCTGCTGCATATGAGTCAAGGGCGCATAGGGCTTCCTGCCGTATTGGGTCAAGGTCGCATAGGTCTGTTTGCAATATATGGGTCAAGGCCGCATAGGTCAGCTTGCCGCATATGGGTCAAGTCTGCATGACACGTTCTGAAACTTAGAAAATTTCACATTTGTTCAGCGAGTGAAACACAAGGAGTTCAAGGATTAGCTCCATAACACTTGTGTAATAATCAGTCAAGCTTCCAACAAGATAGACGCAAGCTGGTTGGATACGCGATAAGTGTCCAAACTACATAAGGATCATGCCGGTTCAGCCGCATGGAACTCTTCTCCAGACAGCAAATTCAGCCATGGCAAAAACTCCAAAAATCAAAAATTTATTTTCTTCATAAAAATATTAATATTATAACTCTGAATCAAGTGAACCAAAAGCCAAAATGCTCAAAATAAAATGCTTCATCCATCCCAAAAACTATTTTTCCAAAAATACCAAGTTTTAATATATCAAAACCACCAAAAACTCAAGGAACCCATGAAACTCTGAACTTTAAATATATATCTACTCAAATCTGCCACTTAAAACTAAAAACTCCAAGTACTAAAAGTGTTTAGAATCATCATGAGCATATAATCGACTAATAAAATATAAGGAAAGTACGAATCAAAAATCAAGAGATTTTTCCATGTAGTGCAAGGTGTACTTGCCTAAATAAAGGAAGAGAAAAATAAGAGAATGAGGGAAGAGAGAGAAAGATGTTGACTTATATATGCTAGGGTTAAGGTTTATACCATGGGTTCACTCATGACTAAACCATCAATTAAACCATGAGTCAAATTGAACCAAAGAATATGTCTAGTCTCCAAGACATGCAACATAATTAACCATGAAAGCAGTAATTAATATAAGCAGGAAAACTAATATGTTCCAAATATGTATATCGGGAACGGAGAGTGATATCTCTACCCACCTTAGAAAAATTTTGTCCTCGGAATTCAAACCTAAGGTTAGCTAAAGAAATCAGAACAAGCACTACGCTAACTTCTAGCTCATATACACATGCAATTAAATTCAAGTATATAATAAAGAAAAGCAATGTCACATTGCATGGGTAAACGAATTGCGAGATTCGAAATACGAAGGCAAAAGAACGAATATACCTTTCGAGTCGAATATGTGCGGATACCTAGACCGGATATCTTTCCCACATTCCTATATCGACTCTCCCAAAGGGTAGTGAGCCCAAGCAACTCAGACAAGATGAGTCGTCTGATTCTTAAGTACCTTCTCCCTTCGGTCCAAAATGGACACGGGTTGTTCCTCGTAAGACAAGTCAGTACCAATGACTAGCTAAGAATGGTCGAGGATATAACTCAGATCCGGGATATACCTACGCAATTGAGACACATAAAATACATCGTACACCTCACATAGTGAAGGTGGAAGGGTAAGACGATAAGCAACTGTCACCCTCACTTTTTTAACTAAGGATAGTTTGGTAATTTAGCATGGGTAATTATATTTTTAGGAATATAATATTAAATATTGTGCATGTTGTAAATATTATTTATTGTAATATTTATTTATTGTAGATGTTAGATATATTTTTGGACTTGTGTAGTGGACCTAACTAGTTTAGTTTAGATCCATGGACCAACATTTAATTCTAATTAGAATTGAGCCCAATAGTAAGTCCACTCATTAGGAAGATAAATTAATTAGTGAAACTAATTAGACTAAAACTTTTCCTCCTTAATTATTTTCTTGCCCCAAGGGGTATTTTGGAATTTTCATACTAGCTTGGAGGAGGGGCAAGGGTCGGCCACCATAGGGAGGAGAGAGAGACTCTCTCTCTCTTCTCATTTGTCATTCCAAATCTAGATTTAACCAAATTCTTCATTCCCACACCAATTTCTACTCAAATTTCTTCCTAATTTCTTCTCTATTCTTTATTGGAGACTAGTAGAACAAGGATCTACAAGGAGGAAGCAATGATCTACAAGTTGGAGACTCTTTTACTCAATTTGAGGATTTTATTAGAAATCCATCTCCCAATAGTTATAATTCATCTTTTTCTCTCTAATTAGGTTCTAAATCTATAATTTAATCATTAGGAACCACCATGCATGCTAAGGCTACCCATAAAAATTAGAATTATGTTTATAGGAGGCCTATGGAGAAAGTTAGTGGTAATTTGTATCAATTTTTGGGAAATTTCGAGATTAACATATCTTGTGTTTGTCAATTAGACCAAATTGACATGTGTTTGATTGTGTGTGACTAGTGTCATGTCCATAATTGGATATGTGTAGGTCGTGTCCCGATAATTTGGAGATATGGGTTAATTTGGGGGTCTTCTTCCTACACGAGGGTTTGAGCATGTCATATTTTGACACAGACACGTAGTTGATTAATTAGTTCTTCGTATTGTTCATAATTATAATTTTAGACTTGCTCATGTCCTACGAGATACGTTTGGTTGTGCAGTGGAGCTGTATCGCAAGCGTATCATAGAATGAGTGTGATACGGGTGTGATGCACTCCACGTGTTTGTTTTATTGTATCTTAAGATTCAATATACTTGGTAATATCTATTAGAATTATATATTTATAATAATTATATGATATATATATATATATATATATATATGTGTGTGTGTGTGTGTGTGTGTGTGTGTGTGTGTGTATATATATTTATGGAGATGTCTATGTTGTATTTGGAGGTGTTGGTGGCCATGAGAGATAAGAGGGTGTATATGCATGACTAGTATAGTAGTTATATGTATCTACATAGTGATATATATATATATATATATATATATATATATATATATATATATATATATATATATATATATATATATATATATATATATATATATATATATATGTGTGTGTGTGTGTGTGTGTGTGTGTGTGTGTGTGTGTGGTATTCATATATGTGGAGGTATATATATGTATAGATATATATGTATGTGATTATTTATACATGGAGATTGCATATATAGATATATGTATGTATAGTTATATTATATGTGTGTATGTATGTGTATAGGTATATGTATGTATTTATCTTACATATGTGTGTGTGTGTGTATTGTTGTGTGAGTGAGTATTGTTGTGAAGTGAGTATTGTTGTGAAGTGAGAGGGGGTCGGGTATATCACTGAAATGCAAGGGGCAGTAACAGATGTAGCAAGCAACAACAGCAATGCACAGTGGTTCAGCAACTAGACCAACTGCATCACCAACAGCAAGAACAACCAGTGCAAAGCTGCAGCAACCTCAGCATCAGCAAACACTACAGCAAACTAGCTACACTGTGCAGCAAAACTGCAGCAATCTCAACATCAGCAAACCACTGTAGCAGTATGCCACTATATTGCAGCAAGAGGAGCTACAACAAAATTAGCAGTGTGCAAGCCTGCACAGCAACTTGTAGAGCATCAACTGCAGCTGCAGCAACAACAACATCAGCTAGATGCAGCAACAGCAAGGCATGCAACAACATGTTGTAGCAGCAGCAACAACATGAGCAGCAGCAGCTTCAACAGCAACTACAGCAAGAACAGAGACAGCAAGGTAAGAGGGTTAGTTAGCTATTGATAGGTTAGTTAGTTAGTTGCATATTGATCTAGTTAGTTATATATGTATACATTCAACTTGTTAGTCATATTGTTAACTAGTAGTTACATATATACGTATTGTTAGACTATTAGTTATATGTATATATAGATGTATTGGTAAGTTAGTAGGTATTTTGTATGGTAAAATCTTAGTAGTTTAGTTAATGTTAGTTATAGTTTAGTGTGTTGGTAGTTAATTATATGTTAGATTGAATTACCGTGTGATACCAAGGTACTGTCAAGGTATTAGTGGATACTCAAGGTACTGGATTTGAGTATCAAGATAGGTGTGTAGGTGGTGAGATACGCATTATTTCAAAGCCAAGGTATCCATTTTTTATTAGTTAGCTAAGATTACTATATGTATTGTCTTGTATATATATAAATTATTATTTTTATATCTACAAACTTGTATTTTCTGTGATACGGTACTTTGTTTGTATCCTAGTATCTAAGCTTAGCTAGTGTGGACTAGTTACATAGTGTATGGACCTAATATCCTAGAGTTGGACTCATACAACCTAGAAATGACTAGTTTGACCTAGAGTTGATCTAGTTTGACTGTTTTGACTTAGAAATGGCTTTATGACCTAGAATTGAATTAGTTTAACTTATTTTTATTCCAAAACCTTGTATTATTGAAACATACCATATATAGGTCTGTGTGACACCAACTTGGGCATCAAAAAATGCACCTTGCTCATGACCTCAGGCGAGTACATTTCTCTGTTAGTTTTTATTTCATAATAGTGTATATATCTCATGTTCTAGAACTGTATACTTGATACCGACACAGTGGTTTCACGGAATTGTACTATATGGATTCTGTCGGGAGATATTATCCCCTACCATGTTCAGTGGGTACTCCTACACATATATTTTATCGTGTGTATTAGGTATTGATTATTTATATTTTGTGTGTACACATTGCTCGTGTTCAGTGTGCTTATATTCGTGTACACACACTTCTCGTGTTCAGTGTTCCCATATTCGTGTTCGTAACATGTCATGATTGGATCCATTGGTATTAATTGGGTATGGGAGAGTAGAAGTTGATTATGTGATCAAAGCCCCAATGTATTCATATACATGTCGATTATATACCATACTTGTAATCGAGTTACCTTATTGTATTCGTGTTCGACCTAAATTGATCACATAATGAACTTGTGTTCCAAGGCACATTAGTTAGATTTTAGTTATTCCTTTGTATTGCAGATATTCACATTGCTTGTTCTTCATTCCAGTACATTACATGTTCACTCTAGTTTATTTCATTCAGATGTTTAGATATCTTGTATTCTTTTTTATCTGTTTTATATGCTTGATTATTTATTTGAAACTGCTTTCAGAGGTATGTACTTCGCTCCAATCCTGACTTGATATTTTTTTTCAGATGATTGGCTCATAGATCAGTGTCCTTTATTGTACGGGCCGTAGGAGGGCATACCATTAGAGGATACTCCTATAGACTATGATGACTTAGTTTCAGAGACTGAGAAGGTTTAGTTTATTTTGATGGACTTGTATTAGATTGTTATTGAGATTCCTGGCATGTATATTATTTTAGATTTGTGGATTGTATCTTCATTCTTTTTTTGTTATTCCATTCGTGTTCTATTTTCCTTAGTTTGCATTGTGATTAAGTATAGTTACATTTGTGAGATACCTTATTGTTCCTCCTTTTGGAGTTGAGATGAATGACATGTACCATATTTATATTGTGTGAGATGTTTAGATAGTAGATTTGACCCAGACAGCGTTCTACCGCCAATGTTGTAAAGTAAGCTGGGCGTACCCACGTTCTCGTACCCGAATATCTGCGTGCGGGTCATGACAGTAACATCGCCCACCAGTTCGAGAATATCGAATGGACCGACGTATCGCAGACTAAGCTTCCCTCGAATTCCAAATCTAATGACTCCACGGATTGGCAAAATCTGCAAGAACACTTGGTCGCCGACACAAAACTCTAAAAGCCTACGATGCTGATCTGCCCAATGCCGATGCCTATCTTCCGCAACCCGAAGTCCCTCTCTGGTCTGCGTGAAAATTTTTATTGTCTGCGTAATCATCTCAGGACCTAACATATTTCGTTCACCTACATCATCACATACCAATGGTGACCTTCACTTCCTCCTATATAATGTTTTGAATGGTGCCATCTGAATACTTGGTTGATAACTATTATTGTATGAGAACTCAACAAGATGAAGGTGATCTTCCCAAGACCCTCCAAAATTCATAGTATAAGCTCATAACATATCTTCCAATATTTGGATGGCTCTATCTGATTGCCCGTCCATTTGAGGATGGTAGACAATACTGAATCTTAACTTGGTGTCCAAACTCTGGTGCAAGATCTTCCAAAAATTTGAAGTGAACCGAGTGTCTCGATCTGATACAATACTCACTGGAATGTCGCGCTGTCTTACTATCTGTCGTATGTACATCTCTGCTAACTGCTCTGTGGATTGCCCTGCTCGAAAAGAAATAAAGTGAGCTACTTTTGTGAGATGATCTTCTATTACCAAAACTACAACACGACCAGTCGGTGATCTAGGTAAACCGATCACAAAGTCCATTGTGATATGTTCCACTTCACTCTGAAATAGAATGCGGCTGCAATAATCCTGCTGGTCTCTGCTGATCGACATTTACTTGCTGACATATCAAACACCGAGAAACGAATTATGCTATCTCCCTCTTTATCCCGTTCTACCAAAAATGTTGCTTGATGTATTGATACATCTTAGTACCTCCTGGATGAATTAAATACTGAGAGCTATGCTCCTCGGTTATTATTTATTATCAGATATCTCCACTTGATACATATAGACGGTTTTAAAACCTAAGAGTCCCATCTTCATAAATCGTCAATGCTTTCCTGAGACAGGACTCACATTTCGTCTGAAGCTTCTGAACTTTCGGATCCTCCACCTGAGCTGCCTTAATTCTCTCAACCAAGGTTGACTAAATCTATAAACTTGGCAATACTCCTACGTCCTGCAGAAGTAATATCTCTACACCCATCTCTCGAAGATCTTTTAAGATATTCTGCAGCGATATCAACATAAATGTACTACCTCTACTACAAAGAGCATCTGCTACTACATTTGTCTTATTTGGATGGTACTGAAGTTCTACATCATAGTCTTTTATCAATTCTAGCCACCTCTTCTGCCTCATATTTAGGTCCTTCTGGATGAATACATACTTTAAGCTCTTGTGATCCATAAATAATTCTACCCGATCACCATACAAGTAATGCTTCCACAGCTTAAGTACAAATACTACCGCCGCCAACTCCAAATCGTGAGTTGGATAATTCTTCTCGTGATCTCAAAGCTGCTGCGATGCATAAGCTATCACTCTTCTTTGTTACATCAATACACACCCAAGTACTTTGCTTGACGCGTCGCAATATATTGTAAACCCTCCAGAACCTACTGGAAGCGTAAGAATCGGAGCTAAAATCAATATCTTCTTTAATTCTTCAAATAATATCTGGCACTCTGCTGACCAATCAAACTTAGCTTCCTTGTACGTCAATCGAGTCAACGGGGTTAAAATCCTTGTAAAGTCTACCACAAACCTTCTATAGTATTCTGCCAATCCCAGAAAACTACGCACCTCTGCTACGGTCTTAGGAACTTGCCAACTTTCTATGGTCTCAACCTTTTTCGACCTACTGCTACTCCTGCTCCAGAGATGATGTGACCCAAGAATGACATATGATCCAACCAAAAATCATACTTGCTGAGCTTTGCATACAATTGATGTTCCTTTAAAATCTGTAAGACCTTCCAAAGATGTTTTTCATGTTCCTATTCGCTACTGGAATATACTAGAATGTCGTCTATGAAAACTACCACAAACTGATCTAGATATGGCATAAAAATATGGTTCATCAAATCCATAAATATCGCTTGAGCATTAGTCAGTCCGAATGACATAACTAAGAATTCGTAATACCCATATCGTGACCTAAATGTTGTCTTGGGTATGTTTTGCTCCCGAACTCTTACTTTATGATACCCTGGTCGAAGATCAGTCTTAGAGAAAATCTTGGCTTTACTCAGCCGATCAAACAAATCATCGATCCTTGGTAATGGATCTTATTTTTCACTTTTACTGCATTCAACTGTTTGTAGTCGATACATAACTGTAATGACCCATCCTTCTTCTTTAATAGAACCACTGGCGCTCCCCAAGGTGATCCACTAGCTCAAATAAACTTTTTTGACTTCAGTTCTTCTATATGTTGGTACAGTATGTCTAGCTCTGATAGTGCCATTTGGTGTACTTTACAAGATATTGTTCCTGCTCCAGGAATCAACTCTATGCAAAACTGCACATCTCTTACTGGGAGTAACCCTGGAAGTTTCTCTAGAAAGACGTCTAAGAACTCCTTGACTATCTAGGGAAGTTGTTCTTCTGATATCACTGTTGTTGCAATCCTCTCTTCATGTTGATCTCCTATAGATCTCTCAAAGATGAAGTCTTCCAAGCCCGAGATACTAAATAATACCCTACCCTTATGGCAATCTATCGTAACATGACTATATCTCAACCAGTTCATGCCTAAGATAACATGAAAGTTACCCATAGGGAACTCGATCATCCATGTTGGTAATGAACGCCTGCACACTATGACCGGACATGCTATATTTACTAACTCTTACGAGCCCATTACGAGTGAGTATATTCACCCTCTTTGGCAATGCCTCGTACTCCAATCCAATACGTGTCTCGAATCGTGTAGATACAAATAAATGAGATGCACCAGAATCAAATAATGCTACTGCAGGATAAGATGCGACAGAGATGGTACCTACACCACGTTGCCAGATGCCAAAGCCTCCTTTAGAGATTAAGTGAAAGCTTTTCCTTAGCCCTGCTGCGCTCCTCGTTGTTGCCTCCCTTAGACACGTTGTTGTTGTGGCCTCTGCTGGCCCTGCTGTTTATTTTGCTGCGGTTGGTACATCTTAGCTTATGTCGGTAGCGGACGCTGATCTAATGGCCTCACTGCTAATGCTGGCCTTCTCTGTTGGACTGCCCCTGGTGTTTGTAGCATTGGTAACTGTTGGACTGGCCCTCCTGGCCTTTGCATCATCGTATAATTTGTATTCCGGTGATCTGGACTGCCAAACCTGTCACGACCCGCACCCGAAAAATCGGGCATGAGTCGTGGGTACGTCCAGCCTACGCCACAGCATCGGCGGTAGAACGCTGTCTAGGTCAACTATCTAGATAATAATTTCACACAAAAATCAGCCATGACCTCTCCAAAAGGAGGGCAACCACACAAACAATATAAACCTGTCAAGATCTCAACTCCAAACGGAGGAGCAAATATCTCAAAGATAACCACAATATACTCAATCACGAATCTAAGCACGATAAGATAACACAGAGATCTAACAACTATAAAGTCTAACCAACAACAACTACTACAACAACCACAACATCAAATAATAATACAACAATATCCAAAATAATATACAAACAAGGTCTCAATCCAAAACCGGAGACAAATCCGGTACTAAAGCTAATAAAACAACAACAAGATCCTAGTGATCCCGGCTACCAACCCGGAAATCGCTCCTAAACTAGAGGGTCCCTGTCTGCACCATCGACAGGCTCAGGTCCATAAAACGTCGGACACCACTCCTCCGGATACTCTGAAAAATATGTCCAGTCAGGACTGGAGCAAGTAATCTCTAACAGCAGTTCCATTTAAATGATAAAAACTATAAAACAGTTATAGCAAGTAGCAAGAAGAATGAAGCAAGTATGAAATAAGGAAATATGTATAACTGGTGCATAAAGGTAAAGATGCATGGATATCAGAGCAAGATAGTAATAACTGCAAGATACAGAAAATCTAAGCTAAGATCAAGTCCGTGCACATGAACGTGTAGTGAGTCCAGCATGAAAAACATGTAGTGAGTCAAGTCCAGAACATATAAGTGAGACAAGTCAAGAAATGCATGAGAGTCCAGACTATAAGGAATGAACTCGGTGTCTTTGAAATACTTGTTTCGACATGTAAACGGCTAGGGGTAAGTACGGCTCACCGCGCACTGGGTGCGCGGCTGCTATCATTCCAGATTAGACCAGAGGGAGTGATTCCTGATGATGCCAGATAGGAATGTTTACATGTCTACTCGAGTATTTCTCCGCCCCGACTAATACAAGTGGATCCAAGACCCGACACGCAAATCAAGATGAGTCCAGCCTGAACATGAATGATGCCTGTAGTGATGCTTGTAGGTGATGCCAGTAGTGATTCCAGAATAGAGGCCAGAAACATGAAATGTATGTGTCACAAGTAAATGAATCCAGAAATACCAGTCAGTGTCCCGTGTTGTGCCAGAATAATCAGATGATACTATAATAGAAGCTGAATCATAATAATCATCAAATAATGAAAACTATCAGAGAATGTACTCGCCTGACGTCCTGAGCAACTGGCGATCCGAACTGGTGTCGCAAGGACCTAATGCGAAAAGCAAGCTTAAACAGGGTTCTAATGAGTTAAATAGATATAAAATAATTAAAAATAGGCTTCTAGGGTCGTTCTAGGTCAAACGGGTCAAACCGATAAAATCTGGGTCAAAAAGTCAACTCTGGGTCCAAAAAAGTCAACTCTGGGTCAAAACTAGGTCAAAAGTTGACTTTGGCGGTCAACCGAGTCAACTACGGTCAAGTCTGGGTCAAACTAGGGTGCTCCTGAAATTCCAGGTCAAACCGAGGTCATTAAGCTAGAAAACTCACAAACTCGCCTCCTTGAGATACCGGGATACCCTCGGTATCCGATACCTCAAACTAGGCTACGCACCCCGCCTATACCCTCTAAAACCTATGCTAGCACGCGTAAATATATACACATAAGCATATAAAAATCACTCAAAGACATTTCCTAGGCTAATGCTCAATTACCCCGCTCGAAACTCAATACCTTGAATATCTTAAGGTATTGAGATACCTCGGTATCTCAAGGTATTGAGATACCGCTCTAAACTCAACCCGACTACCCCTCTAGCTAGCTAACTATGCATAAACATATATATCTAGCTATAATCTAGGCTAAAATATATATATCTAATACATATAGGCATATACCTAGGTATCTACATACCTTACCTTACCTTAACTTACCTTACCTTACCTTACCCTCCTCATAAATATATATGTATCCCTATATCTAGATATCTAAACTATCTACCTAGCTATATGTATATACCTATACATATAGATCTATATTTCTAGCTACCCCTCTACCTATCCATCTACCTATCTAGTTATATAACTATATATCTATCTATCTTTTATCTAATATATCTATCTCATATATCTATCTATCTAGCTATGTATATATCTATATATATATATCTATGCATATAGATATCTAACTATCTATCTAATATTTAGCTATCTATGTATTAATCTATCTACCTACGATCTAGTTAATCTATCTATCCACTAATCTATCTATCTCTCTATCAATCTATCTAGCTAACTATCTAAGTATCTAACTATCTATTAATCTCTCTATCTATCAACCTATCTATCCACCTATTAATCTATCTAACATAGATATATATATATATCTATATATATCTCTCTCTCTCACTAAACCTCACTAACCCTCGCTACTAGCCGCTAGCCAATGCCACGCCTCGCTGAACACTGCGGCTGCTCCTCCTAAAAACTGCTGCTGCTACTGCAGCAAAATGCTGCTGCAGCTGTGCTGTTCCTGCTGCTGCTGCTGTAGCGCAAGCGCTGCAGCGATTTGCTGCCGCGGCGCGCGCCGCGGTGCCTGCGCGGCTGCTGCTGCTCGTGCATTCTGCTGCAGCGGCTACTGCTGCGTGCTGCTGTGGCTGCTACCTGCTGCTGCAGCGGCTGTGCTTCTGCTGCTGCTGTATTCTCAGTCCCCCCCCTCTCATCTCACACACACACACACCCGACCACATACCCATATACATATATATATATCTATATATATATATATATATACAAACATATATATACATATATATAACTCTATAGGTATATATATACACACTAACATATATATATCTAACACACACACTCAACACAAATCAACACACACACACATAATTATATACACGTATCTATATATATATATAAACACCATCTATATATATATACACACATATATAACTACACTCATATATCTATATATATATATATATATATATATATATATACACATACACACTCACACACTCAAACATAAATACATATACCCTCACACACACTCACACTCACACACCCTCACACACACTCTCACACACACACTCTCACAAACACACAACCCCACACACAAACACTCCTACATATATATAAATATATATACATATATACACACTCACTCAAACTCATATATATATATATATATAGGCACTCACTCACACACATACACTAGCACTCACTAACACACTCACAAACACATAACCACACATATATATATATATATATATATAAATAGAAATATATATATATATATATATAGGAACACACACACAAATAAATATATATATATAGAGACATATACACAAACATAACACTACCACAACGATGCACACAACGCTCACAACGCCCCACCTACGCACGCCCAACGATCCCGACACTCACCAACGCCCTAAAATATATAAAATATAGCTCAAAAACTCTAGCACATACTCTCCGATACTAACCCAATGCGCGCACAAGCCCGAAACGAGGAAACCAAGTCGAAATGGCCGTTCGGTCATTTCGACGAACACGTGGTGCGCGGTTCGGAAAACCTCCTGAAACGAACACCAAACGAACTCGGAATCGGCCCAAAATTTACCCACGCACTCTAAATGATGTCTAGATCCTAGAAAATGCGCTCCCGCGTCGATTCTAGGTCCGTGGCAGAAACGCACAAGTACTTAGAATCGGCGACGACGAAAAGCCCCAATTTTGCCCGAAACGTCCGTTTCTCCGCGACACGGCTTCCCGTGTCTGAACGGAGACACGCACTCACCCTCAAGACACCCGACAACGTCTACCTAGGTCCATCTAACCTAGGGCATCACCCAAAATGGGGCCAAATTCGGATTTTACCCGAAATTGACACAAAACCTAGTGTTAAAGTCTCCAAACACTACCCAACTAGTTCCAACTTCCTCCCACGGGTAGGCTAAGGGTCTAGAAAGATTCTAAACTATTAATTACACTATAAAAGAGTAATTACAAGGGGAAAATTAGGGTTTATCTCTTGGGAGTTGGAATCCCAAGCCAAAGTCTCAAAAATGCTCCAAATCCTCCAATCCAAGCTTCCAAGCCTCAAATCCAAGCTCCAACACCAAATCTAGGCTCTACCCACCTAGGTTAAGGAAGAATGTAGGGTTAGGGTTCAAACAAATGAAAGAAATGGAAGAAAGAAGGAAGAAAAAATAAGGAAACTTACTTTGGAAGAAGGAAGGAAGAAGAAAGAAGAAGTGGAGAAGAAGAAGAAGTGAAGAAGAAGAGTGGAATGGGAGGTGGCTGTGTTGTGGCTGCTGTTTTGGTCGGGTAGGGGGATGTGGGAACCGGCCATAACATATAAAAGGGCTCCACAAGTTCCAAAATACCCAAAATGCCCCTACATGACTTGGTTTCGGGTTTCGGGTTCCAAAAGCACTCAAACTAGTTCCAAATCTCTCCAACTAACTTCCTAAAAATAAAATAAATATTCTAAGCCCCCAAAATAATTCTCACAAGGGTGTGGGCTAGGTCGGACATGGGTCCACTAGGGTCTGACATGGGTCCAAGCTAGCCAAAATCCTAAAATATACAATAAAAATATAATACAATCAATAATTAATTATAAATACAATTAATTAAAAATAATGCACAATTAACCAAATTAAAAATAAAAAAAATGCCCGACTTTGGAAATGGGGTGGTGACAAGCCTATCCTCCTTAGAAAATTTCGTCCTCGAAATTTAAAGTCAATCACACTCTCTCTAGGTCAAACCCCCAACAATCACAGTCAAGAAATTCTACCTAAACAACATACAAGATCAGGGTTCTACTGGTCGTGTTATCACAGTCTCAATCAGGGTTACTACACTATCTACCACAGCACAAAGAAAAGTCTAACAGGTACTAATGAAGCACACCACAGGAATGGAAAAGGACAGAAAGAAGAAACAAGAGACAGACCTGCTAACCCGACATCCGTAGCAGCGGCCTCCTCGACCGTCAACGCATAAGCCCTGCCCTGCTGGGGTGTATACCTCTGCTGGTGTGGGGCATGATGCTGTGCCACAGATGGCCTAGCTCCAACTCTCTGATCCAGTGCTCCACCCAATGGAGGTGCAGTAGGGCAACCTCGCATCTGGTGAGCGGCGGATCCACAGAACAAACACACCTTCAGCCTCCTCCTACAAACATCCCAAGTGTGTCCTGCCTTCCTGTAGTAGGCACAAGTGGGCACCCTCTGATCCTGACCCTGTTGCGCTGCCTTCTGCACATAGGGACGCTTAGCTGGTCCCGCACTACCACTGGCACTGCCTGAATCATCCCTGCCTCTCTTGGACTTGAGCTCCAAGTCATCCTCTGCTCTCTGAGCATCTCCTACTATCTGCTCAAAAGTTGCCTCGCGGTCGCTCCTGGTCAAAGACTTGACTGCCATAACCAAGCCCTTGTGAAACTTCCTCGCCTTAGCTACCTCACTCAAGCCATCTACAAATCTGCCCAAACGACAGAACTCCGCTGCGTACTCGTCCACCGTTATGCTCCTCTGGACGAGTGCCTCAAACTGGCTCTCCAAAGCACTGAGCACCACATCAGGGAAAAACTTCTCCTTAAAAAGCCTCTTGAAAGCCTCCCAAGTAAGCCCTGGCACTGCAATCCTCGTATCTGTGCGATACCACGTCAAAGCGAGGTCGAAGATCTGACTGCTCGCTGCCTCTATTTGCATGCTGTCTGGAATCTGCGCTAGCCTGAAGATCCCCTCAATCTGCTCTATCCAGTCATCCGCGTACAGGATCCCTTCTGTACCATGGAACTCCTTGGGCCGTATCCTCTGAAAATTAATGATACTACCTGGCCTCGGATGCTGAATCTGATCTGCCTGTAGCTAAATCTGTGCCACCCTATCCACTGCTGTCATGGCCACCTGGTGGGCGTTCTCAATGCCCAGCCTCATCACATCCACCTGACGGTGCTGTGCGTCCATCATCTCCCTGAAGAACGTAAACAACTGCGCGGCATCTACTGGAGCAGGAAGTGATGGAGGAACCACCGGAACGACTGGGGTAGTCCTCGGATCGACAGGTGAAGGAGGATCCCCGAGAGAAACAAATGCTCCCTCAACCGCAGGAGTGGTGAGTGGAGCGGTAGCAGCTGCCTGAATACGAGCTGGACGAGAGGTAGCAGACCTCTCAGTGGCAACTGCTGGGGTGGTACGACGAGATCGTGTCTTCGGAGGCATCCTGAACACAGATCAAAAGAAGTCAATACGGTGCAAGATACGATATCATCAAAGAAGGACAGTAATATTTCAAAAGAAGCAATTTCAGAATGATTAGATTAGAATTGTTCCTAGTCGTGATTGAGTACACTCTCATCCTAGATCCTAGATCCTATAGCAGGCTTGCAGCAGTACAACTAAGTTGTTGTACCACCACGACAGCGCACTAATTGTGAATCGGGACCTGCATGGGCCACCACCAAAAATGTGTCATGACCCGCACCCGGAAAATCGGGCATGAGTCGTGGGTACGTCCAGCCTACGCCGCAGCATCGACGGTAGAACGCTGTCTAGGTCAACTATCTAGATAATAATCTCACACAAAAATCGGCCATGACCTCTCCAAAAGGAGGGCAACCACACAAACAATATAAACCTGTCAAGATCTCAACTCCAAACGGAGGAGCAAATATCTCAAAGATAACCACAATATACTCAATCACGAATCTAAGCACGATAAGATAACACAGAGATCTAACAACTATAAAGTCTAACCAACAACAACTACTACAACAACCACAACATCAAATAATAATACAACAATATCCAAAATAATATACAAACAAGGTCTCAATCCAAAACCGGAGACAAATCCGGTACTAAAGCTAATAAAACAACAACAAGATCCTAGTGATCCCGGCTACCAACCCGAAAATCGCTCCTAAACTAGAGGATCCCTGTCTGCACCATCGACAGGCTCAGGTCCATAAAACGTCGGACACCACTCCTCCGGATACTCTAAAAAATATGTCCAGTCAGGACTGGAGCAAGTACATCTCTAACAGCAGTTCCATTTAAATGATAAAAACTATAAAATAGTTATAGCAAGTAGCAAGAAGAATGAAGCAAGTATGAAACAAAGAAATATGTATAACTGGTGCATAAAGGTAAAGATGCATGGATATCAGAGCAAGATAGTAATAACTGCAAGATACAGAAAATCTAAGCTAAGATCAAGTCCGTGCACATGAACGTGTAGTGAGTCCAGCATGAAAAACATGTAGTGAGTCAAGTCCAGAACATGTAAGTGAGACAAGTCAAGAAATGCATGAGAGTCCAGACTATAAGGAATGAACTCGGTGTCTTTGAAATACTTGTTTCGACATGTAAACGGCTAGGGGTAAGTACGGCTCACCGCGCACTGGGTGCGCGGCTGCTATCATTCCAGATTAGATCAGAGGGAGTGATTCCTGATGATGCCAGATAGGAATGTTTACATGTCTACTCGAGTATTTCCCCGACCTGACTAATATAAGTGGATCCAAGACCCGACACGCAAATCAAGATGAGTCCAGCCTGAACATAAATGATGCCTGTAGTGATGCCTGTAGGTGATGCCAGTAGTGATTCCAGAATAGAGGCCAGAAACATGAAATGTACGTGTCGCAAGTAAATGAATCCAGAAATACCAGTCAGTGTCCCGTGTTGTGCCAGAATAATCAGATGATACTATACTAGAAGCTGAATCATAATAATCATCAAATAATGAAAACTATCAGAGAATGTACTCGCCTGACGTCCTGAGCAACTGGCGATCCGAACTGGTGTCGCAAGGACTTAATGCGAAAAGCAAGGTTAAACAGGGTTCTAATAAGTTAAACAGATATAAAATAATTAAAAATAGGCTTCTAGGGTCGTTCTAGGTCAAACGGGTCAAACCGGTAAAATCTGGGTCAAAAAGTCAACTCTGGGTCCAAAAAAGTCAACTCTGGGTCAAAACTAGGTCAAAAGTTGACTTTGACGGTCAACCGAGTCAACTACGGTCAAGTTTGGGTCAAACTAGGGTGCACCTAAAATTCTAGGTCAAACCGAGGTCATTAAGCTAGAAAACTCACAAACTCGCCTCCTTGAGATACCGGAATACCCTCGGTATCCGATACCTCAACCTAGGCTACGCACCCCGCCTATACCCTCTAAAACCTATGCTAGCACGCATAAATATATACACATAAGCATATAAAAATCACTCAAAGACATTTCCTAGGCTAATGCTCAATTACCCCGCTCGAAACTCAATACCTTGAATATCTTAAGGTATTGAGATACCTCGGTATCTCAAGGTATTGAGATACCGCTCTAAACTCAACCCGACTACCCCTCTAGCTAGCTAACTATGCATAAACATATATATCTAGCTATAATCTAGGCTAAAATATATATATATAATACATATAGGCATATACCTAGGTATCTACATACCTTACCTTACCTTAACTTACCTTACCTTACCTTACCCTCCTCATAAATATATATGTATCCTTATATCTAGATATCTAAACTATCTACCTAGCTATATATATATACCTATACATATAGATCTATATTTCTAGCTACCCCTCTACCTATCCATCTACCTATCTAGTTATATAACTATATATCTATCTATCTTCTATCTAATATATCTATCTCATATATCTATCTATCTAGCTATGTATATATATATATATATATATATATATATCTATGCATATAGATATCTAACTATCTATCTAATATTTAGCTATCTATGTATTAATCTATCTACCTACGATCTAGTTAATCTATCTATCCACCAATCTATCTATCTCTCTATCAATCTATCTAGCTAACTATCTAAGTATCTAACTATCTATTAATCTCTCTATCTATCAACCTATCTATCCACCTATTAATCTATCTAACATAGATATATATATCTATATATATCTCTCTCTCTCACTAAACCTCACTAACCCTCGCTACTAGCCGCTAGCCAATGCCACGCCTCGCTGAACACTGCGGCTGCTCCTCCGAAAAACTGCTGCTGCTACTGCAGCAAAATGCTGCTGCAGCTGTGATGTTCCTGCTGCTGCTGCTGCTGCTGCGCAAGCGCTGCAGCGATCTGCTGCTGCGGCGCCTGCGCGGCTGCTGCTGCTCGTGCATTCTGCTGCAGCGGCTACTGCTGCGTGCTGCTGTGGCTGCTACCTGCTGCTGCAGCGGCTGTGCTTCTGCTGCTGCTGTGTTCTCAGTCCCCCCCCTCTCATCTCACACACACACACACCCGACCACATACCCATATACATATATATATATCTATATATATATATACAAACATATATATACATATATATATAACTCTATAGGTATATATATACACACTAACATATATATATCTAACACACACACTCAACACAAATCAACACACACACACATAATTATATACACGTATCTATATATATATAAACACCATCTATATATATATACACACATATATAACTACACTCATATGTCTATATATATATATATACACATACACACTCACACACTCAAACATAAATACATATACCCTCACACACACTCACACTCACACACCCTCACACACACTCTCATACACACACTCTCACAAACACACAACCCCACACATAAACACTCCTACATATATATAAATATATATACATATATACACACTCACTCAAACTCATATATATATATATAGGCACTCACTCACACACATACACTAGCACTCACTAACACACTCACAAACACATAACCACACATATATATATATAAATAGAAATATATATATATATATATAGGAACACACACACAAATAAATATATATATAGAGACATATACACAAACATAATACTGCCACAACGATGCACACAACGCTCACAACGCCCCACCTACGCACGCCCAACGACCCCGACACTCACCAACGCCCTAAAATATATAAAATATAGCTCAAAAACTCTAGCACATACTCTCCGATACTAACCCAACGCGCGCACAAGCCCGAAACGAGGAAACCAAGTAGAAATGGCCGTTCGGTCATTTCGACGAACACGTGGTGCGCGGTTCGGAAAACCTCCTGAAACGCACACCAAACGAACTCGGAATCGGCCCAAAATTTATCCACGCACTCTAAACGATGTCTAGATCCTAGAAAATGTGCTCCCGCGTTGATTCTAGGTCCGTGGCGGAAACGCACACGCACTTAGAATCGGCGACGACGAAAAGCCCCAATTTTGCCCGAAACGCCCGTTTCTCTGCGACACGGCTTCCCGTGTCCGAACGGAGACACGCACTCACCCTCAAGACACCCGACAACGTCTACCTAGGTCCATCTAACCTAGGGTATCACCCAAAATTGGGCAAAATTTGGATTTCACCCAAAATTGACACAAAACCTAGTGTTAAAGTCTCCAAACACTACCCAACTAGTTCCAACTTCCTCCCACGGGTAGGCTAAGGGTCTAGGAAGGTTCTAAACTATTAATTACACTCTAAAAGAGTAATTACAAGGGAAAAATTAGGGTTTACCTCTTGGGAGTTGGAATCCCAAGCCAAAGTCTCAAAAATACTCCAAATCCTCCAATCCAAGCTTCCAAGCCTCAAATCCAAGCTCCAACACCAAATCTAGGCTCTACTCACCTAGGTTAGGGAAGAATGTAGGGTTAGGGTTCAAACAAATGAAAGAAATGGAAGAAAAAAGGAAGAAAAAATAAGGAAACTTACTTTGGAAGAAGGAAGGAAGAAGAAAGAAGAAGTGGAGAAGAAGAAGAAGTGAAGAAGAAGAGTGGAATGGGAGGTGGCTGTGTTGTGGCTGCTGTTTTGGTCGGGTAGGGGGATGTGGGAACCGGCCATAACATATAAAAGGGCTCCACAAGTTCCAAAATACCCCAAATGCCCCTACATGACTTGGTTTCGGGTTCCGGGTTCCAAAAGCACTCAAACTAGTTCCAAATCTCTCCAACTAACTTCCTAAAAATAAAATAAATATTCTAAGCCCCCAAAATAATTCTCACAAGGGTGTGGGCTGGGTCGGACATGGGTCCACCAGGGTCTGACATGGGTCCAGGCTAGCCAAAATCCTAAAACATACAATAAAAATATAATACAATCAATAATTAATTATAAATACAATTAATTAAAAATAATGCACAATTAACCAAATTAAAAATAAAAAAAAATGTCCGACTTTGGAAATGGGGTGGTGACAATACCTCATACACAACCCATTGTCTACCCTACACACATCTCTAGCTGTCACAGTAAGTGCAACCCCCTGGTGCTTCCTGGCGCTGCTGTTGTTGTTGCTGTCCCGGCTGCTGCCGAGCCGGTACTGTTACCGTTGAAATTACCATCCTCCTCAACGTTGAATCATGGATGCGAACGCCAGGTTATGGTGCTGACGTCCGAGGTACACCTCCACCCCCTTCTCAACACTGGGCATGTGACTTCTTCTGGCCTCCAGTCCTTTCCGATAACCTCTATATGGTAAGATCGTGCCTCCGAGCTGCTATGAGTACTTCTTTATAAGTCTATAAGTCGTGCCCCTCTACCAGATGTAGAATCTTCAGATAAAGTCCTTGATGGAATCTCGTTGCTCTATCTGACTCTGTAGCCACCATAGTCGGAGCGAATCTACTCACTCTGCAAAACTCGGCTGCATATCCATCCACAATCCTACCAGCCTACTTGAGACTGATAAACCTCTGTTAGAGCTCATACTGTGCGACGACTCCAAGTACTTGGCCCAGAATCGAGCCCTGAAACTGTCCCAGAAGATATGATGCCTCAAGCCAACCTCTACTGACGCCCACCAGTCACGGGCAAAGTCTAGAAGCTGCATTAGAACTTGATCAACTTGTTCATCTGTCAGGACCCTTGCTGCTGTCTAAATAACCTTAATAACTTGCAACCAGGCATCTTCTGTGATGGCGTCTTCTGCGCCCTAGAAGTACCTTGGGTTAAGTCGGCAAAATCTAATAGACGCCCCCAAATTTGTCCTTCCGTCTCTTTCTAGAGTCGTTTATAAACCTTGACTCAACAAGACATTATGCTCTTGTTGTTAAAATTGTTGATGCTGTTGTACTGCCATCTGGTGTTGCTACGTAGCCATCATTCCACAGAGGATCTCCAGCAATGTCGGGGTGTCAAGTACCGTTGGTATTGTTGGTACTAATGGGGTACAGGGATCTCAGGGGCTGGTTGCTCAACATGTCTAACTTCTGGTTCTGCCGTGCCAGATTGTTCAACTACTGGCTCTATTCGAATTTGACTATAAACATGTGCTACCTCCCATTGTTGCCTAGGAAAACCTTGTCCTGCCATGCCTGCTGCTCCAGCAACTAAAATATTCCTAAAGAAAAGGATAAGAAACATCAATAACAGGACGGGAAGGATCAAGGGAACACTTGATTCGATAGTCAAGCAAGGCTTCAAGGAGAACAAATTCAGGATTTCAATGGCACATGTTTGATTGAGACTTATATGACCATAACACCCCACAAGTCTAAAAATTCTGAGCTGCATGGGCCACCACTAAAACCTTATCACGCCCTAGTACCAAAATACGGAGACGAACTTGGTCAACTCCCCCTTACAAGGTATAAAACTTCGTACGACGGTCACGGATATAACTAGACAAGGGGTGCATACTACAAGGAAGTCACTTAGGGTCACACGACACATCTATTATCTCAATCAGTCAAGTAAACATAGAATATATATGACAAGAAAGTAAGGCATCCCAAACACTCTGCCACAATATTTAGAAAACCAGCTGTGCAAAAATAAGAAAGCTGACAGAGTAGTAAAAGTACATAACCATGATCAACTGCTGTTTGATTAATTACAATCATGTAAGAAAACTAAATATCTAGATTTACGGCTAATAAATACCGGTGGCTAAACGCCAAAAATGAGCAAAATATACAATAACGAGCAGGGAAGAAGAAATTCACTCATTTCCCTCAGTGTCCATCTGTCTAGGGTACGACATGGTTCAGGGGAAAGTATGCTTGATCCTCGGATACTGGCTCTAAACTTGGCCATACAAAACCAGTGGAGTTAGATCATAAATAGCAAGTACCACAAGAGATGCACAATTGAAGAAATAAAACCAGGTTGTGAAATAGATACATATATATAGTTATGTCTCATAATTTTGGTTCATAGGCTATCGTGACACAATTATCTAACCCTACAACCAAACAAGGATATTGGTTAGACCATCGCACCATGATAGTCCATGTCCCTAGACTATTTGACAGCAGATACAATATACAAACAAGCTCAGTTACATAATCGGCCAATCACTTGTACGGCTTGCTAGGCGGAGTCTGGGTTACCCCAGCGGTATTATGCATATAATAGAAATCCTTATATCGAACCATGTTCTAACAGGGGCTAGCCGAGCAATGAATCACCGCATAACACATAGTAGTATGCACCGATCCCTCGTAAGGCCACCGTACTAAGATCACATAGAACACATAGTATAATATAATAGTCGAATATTGTCATCCACTAATGAGAATTTAAATAATATCCTTGGGGGCCTTCACTCTCCATATAATGATTGAGGTTGGCTATTTAAGTACGGGCACGCTAGATACGAATCAACTTTGTGACTTTGTAGTTCAATTTGGATTCACCCTAGCATGATGCATCAGTCAACAAATTCTAGCCACGCTTGGTTATTGACCAACTATCATGTACATGCTGGAGGAATTTGATTACATCGTATGTCGCTTAGCACGTATAAACACCTCGGTGTAAAACATGTAACATAATCACGTAGAAACACTTAGCACGTATGAACACATAACACGTAGTAAGCGTATCATCATAGATACTGTCACTACCACATCCTAAAATAGGGGTAAATTTATCATTTTATATATTATAAGTATTGTGTGTAATTATTTTAAATAATTGCATGATATGTGTATTTATATATATATTATATATAGTGCTCTTTAATGTATGGATTAGTGGACTAGACCTAGAAGCCCACTAGTTGAACCTTTGACCAGAATATAGGGTTCTGAATTTAATTTATAATATTTTGGGATTAATTATTTAGGGTTATAATTTATTATTGTGATTTTATTTTATTGTTGTGGCTTACCGTTGCTTCGATATTTTGAGCGCTACACTAGCTTTTGCCCTCCAACAAATTTTACATATTGTCCTAGACGTGCCCGCCTTTCATTTTGACCTTTGTGTAACTCATAAATATGCTCTCTTGTGCTTCATTTTAGTCGCACAATATTCATCGCAGACGTTATTATTTAATTACAAATAAATCCAACTTTGTATCCTTGTGCGTTCCAATTGAAATTGGAGACACAATCTCGACTTATTTTGTACAACCCAAATTATGATAATATTCTGTCCCGAGTTCTCTAAATTCGTGACCTTGTGTCCAACCTAATTTTAATCCTATGTACTTCTAATTTATTTTAGAACACCAATTATTATCCAAAACCCTACTTTGTACAATTTTCCAATTATTGGGCACTTTTATGCAAAAGTGCATTGAGGTGTCCACACCCCATTGGACCAACACATGTAGAAAATCCATTTTCTTTCATTGATTGGTCATATAAATTTTCTCCATAATTTTGGAGTGTGTAGCACTCAACATCAGCCCTCATTAATCCTTGGCCCTCCATTTTGAAACAATGCAATCCTAGCCCTCTAATTTCTACATAAGGAAGCCAAGCCCACTCCAAGGAGGATCTTGACCAAAGCCCACCTTTCTAGGTCAACCTCAACACCAACCCTAGTTTTACACATATATACAACTTTCTTTTTCTTTTTCTTTATCCATCCCCTAAACCTATTTCAGCCGACTTCCTCTCCCATCCCTGTTCGTCATCTTCCCCAAGCCTCATCCCTCTGCCATCCCGACTGGAGCACTCGTCGGAGAACTCGTCGGAGACCACCTCGCCATCCTCGCCTGAAGCCGACGACACCGCGGTCACCATCTCCTTCAACCCGCCGACCTCCCATCAACCAACCCGCGACCACCTCATCACCTCACGACCGCCGGACCCCGCTGAATACCCCGCCGTTCTCTGCTAGACATTACCTGAACCCAACTGCCATCCGCCCGAGCCGCTGAAACCCGATCTCCCCACCGGATCCACTCGAATGAGCAGCCCGCAGATCGCCTGAAGCCGACCATGACCCACTGCTCACCGCCAGCGTACGCCTGAACGACCCCTCCCCTCGACAAACAGCAGCAACTCGACGACTCGTCGATAGCGTATGCCTGAACCCGACCCCGCTGCCCTTTGCCTGAACATCATCCCGACCTTCTTCTCCGACCCTCCTTCCACCGGAGTAGCCTCCACGACCCGAGCCAGCCACCTGAGTACCTCCTTTCCTTGCTTGAACCACCAGTCTGCCTCCCCTTCCTCCGGTGAACAAAATTGCTTGAGCTCCGACTCCGGCAGCAGGCCTCGACCCTACCTCCTCCCCTTCATCATCATCATCACCAATCATCATCACCATCATCATCATCATCATCATCATCATTATCATCATCATCATCATCATCATCATCATCACCTTCATTATCGTCATCATCATCATCATCATCTTCATCATCGTCATCATCATTATCATCACCTTCATTATCACCAATCATCACCTTCATCATTACCATCATCATCACCTTCATCATCGATATCGTCGTCATCGTCAACCCCGTGCGTAACCGCCAAGGTTCGTTCCTGTCCCCTCTTCCTTCGTGATTTTATGTGTACGTATGTGTGAATAGTGTAGGGATTAGTATTGCTTCATGACAGGTTTAGTTGGATGATTTCAGACCCCGTGTCAGTGAACCCAATAATTAGTGTGCTCGTACGTGTGTTTGCGTATGCATATAAAATAGTTGATATATATATATATATGGATGTATTTTTATAATTAATTAAATGCTAATACTAGTTAGGATTATATATGTACTTGTACTGTGAGACCCTAGTGTTAATTACAGATATTCCGTAATTACATTGACCATGTGACCCTGAGACTTGTGAGTTGACTGCCTCATGTACATTGACGTACTGGCTTAGACCTGTGTTAGTGCTTGACTGTCTGATTATGCACAGTAATCAAGGACCTGACACCCGTGTAGTTAGACGCACGCTTGACCCTGCTAGATGACTAGTAACACCCCTAGCGTACCCTCTGAGTTCAGTGTAATTATGGTTGTGTATGTGATAGTGTATTGGCTGATGCTGTATTGTATTATATTTTATGTATATAAGACCATTGGATCGTCCTGCGAGACTTCAGGAGCAGGACATTGGTATTGCCCGCTCAGGACCCCAGGCGAGTACATTCTCTGATAATTTCCGTTATTTGATAATTTCTATAATTCAAGTATTTAGAAATGTTACATCTGATTCTTGACACAGTGCTACACTGACTAGTATATAGATTGGAACTGCAGTCATGAGATGTTACATTGGTTATCGTATTGACATTGTACACGATATTGATATTGATATTAGACATTGTACATGATATATTGGATATTGATTGTGTATCGTAACGTGTCATGGTTGGATCCACAGTACTAGTTGGGGGGTGGGAAATTTCTAGTGAGAGATGTGATCAAATCCCTATCGTGCAAGTTTAGATATTATTAGTGTTAATCATACACCTCAAGTATGATTAGCCAGGCCATGTAGCTATCGTACAAGTTCCCAAGCCGATCATATTTCGAAACTACTATTTCAAATACTTAGAATAGTTGCAGTTCTCCATTTCAGTTCATATACTACATCACCCCGTATATGATATTGTAGTTCTTTCTATTCATTTCATATATGCAATGACTGTACCATATTGCCTATATTGCCTGTTCCCTTTATCTTGCCATTGCATTTATTTATTGTCTTCTCTCAGTATATAGCACCATCTATTTATTGTTTTATAGTCCTTATCAATTAACTGGAACTATTATTTGGGTTGTACTTCGCTCCATCCTGACTGGAAATATTTTTCCAGACTGTGACTTAGAGGACTGGTGTCCGACATATTATGGACCACAGGGAGAGTAGCTGCAGCCTTTGATCTTGTAGTTCAGGTGTGATTCTGGGAGGTCTAGCCGGGATCACTAATTATTCAGTTAGTTTCTTTTAGCAGTTTATGGTACCAGATTTGTTTCCGACATACTTCGAGATTTGGATGTTATTGTTTGCAGGTTGACTATTTTTGTTGTTTAGACTTGTGATTGTATTTTATTTATTTATTTGACTTCTTATCGTGCTCTAGTTATGTGATTGAGTATTTTTTATATTATATTGTGATATCTGTGTCTCCTTATGGAGTTGGATATTCGTGTGAGATTGATTAGTTAGCATTATGACCTGGACAACGTTCTACCGCCGATGCTGCGATGTAGGTGTAGAAGCATAAAAAATATGCCGCAGAGTTATACACAGTATTTTAGTGCTGGATGGCTTAAGATATGACTTCAAAGCCATCGGTGTACAAACAGAGCTTCATCGCTAGTACAGCATAAAATATAAGCTCCAGGACAACCCCTCGTAATGCAGTATTTCCAGGCTGCTTCGGCGTAAAAAGGTTGTTACATCGCCTTTATAGCGTAAAACTCATCCGATTTTAATGCAGCATGGAAGTGTACGAGGAACGCTTCGTATTCCTCGAATGAACTTGTCAGATCATGCAGTGAACCTGACTCCTAACAAAGAGTACTGCACGACTATCCAGACGACGGCTGTAATGATGGTGCGGCACAGAGACCCAAACCGTCGTTTAGTGACATTTTCTTGATACAGTCGCTTTTACGCATTCAAGGGAATACGCTGCCTAGTTTTACACAGGCAGATACGAGCTTTTTACGCTCCGCATAAGACAAACGGACTGCCACGTCAAAAGCTGCTCTTCGTACAGAGCTCAAGGCACGTCTCTGCAGTTAATGCGCAGGATGGGGGCAGATCTCTGCATTTAATGCACGAGATTTGGTTATATTTTCAAAGACTGGGGGAGCCATAATTACGGATAATACGTCCACATCATCACTTTTGCACATTGCGCCATCAGGCTATTTTCAGCTATAGGAGCACGCTGTACGCTATCTCCTTGAAATATGTCAATCGGGCTATTTTTAGCTATAAGGAGTACGTCGTATGCTATCTCTCCGGAATACGCCAACTCAGGCTATATTTGTATGGGTGCGTGATAAGGCTATTTGGTCCAGAATACGCTCAAGACCTCAGTCAAAGAAGGAGGACCAATTATCTTTTACGCAAGCTACCTATCCATGCAGCATCAGGCTTCTACGCCTACAAGGCTTCTACGCCTACTTGGCTCCTACGCCAGTTTGACAACTATTTGGCTTCTACGCCATGGTAACAGTTATTGGCTTCTACGCCAACCTTTTTTTTTACACAAGGGACAGTTACCTACGTGGCTTGCATGCCGTGATCTTCGTAGCAGTTATACGCGTTACCTCATCATGGGACACGCGTCACATGCGGATTCAGAAGATTACTTATACGTGGGTGGCAGTTATTATAACCGCCGCGTAAAAAGTGCCACACTCTCCACCGTCCGGCTTCTACGCCGACTGGACGGTTACTGTCACTAAAACCCTATAAATAGAGACCTCTATTAACAGAGGTCCAGGGTCAAAAACTTGGAGAATAGAAGTCGAAGAATCGAAAAACAGAGAGAGAAGAGCTCAGACAGAGAGTAGTGATCGACGATTTTGGCATCGAGCATCCACTCCTTCTTGCAATCTTTGAAGCTCCTTCGTCTTCTACAACACTTCTTCATCATCGTATGGTCCAAGGGACAAAGTAATCGACTGTAGATCAGACTCCTATAGGAATATTTACCCAGATTAAAATTTGTACTTGATATCCTCGTATAAGATTAATTATACTTCTTGTTTGTAAACCAAAGAGAGGGTTTCGTATAAACCTTGTTTTATTTCTTTCGTTTATTATAAAAAACAATATGGCGACTCTGCTGGGGACCTCTTTCTCATCTGACAAGAAAGTAATTACTCAACACGATGCAGTGTCAGTAGGATCAATGAAGAAGACCTTGGTCATCCAGTTCGAACAGTCCGCCTATGAAGATATGCTTCAAGCAGGGGGTAGCTCTCACTCTCTCTCTGTCCAAGATAACAGGAAACTGCGTAAGGTCGGGATGCCCAAGATATCCCCTACCATTCCTGCCGACTCTCTGGTTTCTCCGACCAGCAAGGTTGTAGCTTCGCAACCTTCGCGCTCCGCGTGTAAAACTGTCTCCCATCCGTGACGTAGCAGACAAAGCTTCTGGTGATGCCTCAGTGCTAATCCAGAAGTCTACTCCGTGCTCTGAGTATAAAATTTAGTCTCCCATCTGTGACATGGTAGACAGAATTTCTGATAATGCCTCAGCGCCAAATCAGAAATTCCAAACGCGCTCCGCACGTAAAGATGCATCTGCCCTCCTTGGAAAAGTAGATATTCCCTACAATCTATGCAAGGGAAAACAAATAGCGGAATTCTTAACTTCTCGGCCTTTACGCCAGCAAGAGAAGAATCTGCCCGCCCCCCAGATTACGCGAGATCCTGATGGCCGATTGAGGACCTCCTCAGTTTTACGTCGAACTGAGCAGAGTTCTAGATTATGCCAGGAGAAGTCCCTCAGCGTAAAGAAGGCTCAGTTTGCGAAAAGGCACATTCCTTGGGGGTCATCTGCTACTCACATGGCTAACCTGCTGTATACGGGTGGCAGGGGAAAACTTATGGTTCCCAACATCCGCATGCCGACTGATGTGAACAGGAGGAACAAGCCTTCTTCTTCTTCCTCTGTTAATCCTCCTGACTTGCGTTAATATCTGATCTAGAAGCGCAAGGATAGGGGATCTTCTAGCATGTCTATTACGCCTCCTATGGAGCACTATTGTAATAGTCATAGGATTGTAGTTAATTATTGCTGTTCTGAAGCAAAACGGTCGGTTTTTGACCGTTGAACTACTCTCTGTCTTTCCAGGAAGAAGAGCCTACATATACATCAGTGAACATGGCTTCACACGTACCTAGAGGAAGGTCGAATTCAAGACGTCATCCCTCTAGAACTCTAAGCCAAATAAGATTCAACAAACTCCTTGAGAACATTGAAGCTTGGGTGTTCCGAAACACCCGTTCGAGGTCACGACAACCGGCTTCGTATTCTTCTGATTCCGACACTGGGGGTCACCAGTTTCCTGAATCAGATACTGAAAGTATAGAGTCAACTTCTACAGAGACCTATACTAGCCCTTCAATGACATCCAGAGAAATGGGGGTCTATGCCATTGAAGATGAACACGAAAAGGCTTCCTCGTCAGGAAGTACTGAGCAACGCATCGCTGTGTTGGACACATCTCTAAAAGAGATATAATCCATGATGGAGAATATGCACCAGATGATGCTGACTCAATACACAGCTGCTATAGCTCAAGCATCAGTCCCTCCGACTCAGATACGTGTGGGGGTGGACTTACCACCATCCAACGCGAATCAGGAGCCTGCTCTAGATCAAGAGTCAGCAGCTCCCCCACTTCCTAACTCGGAGAACGTATTACCTCCTGTTGGAGTTGCAATACAACCGATCTCTCATCAGTCCACGGTCCCTCTATCGGCTGAAGATCCAATGCAGGCAGTACGAGAGTTGAAAGCCCAATTTGATGCCTTGAAGCACAAAGACCAGCTCAAGAAATTGGGAATCAACCAGCCTTACCCAGCTATCTAGGATGAGGTCCCTTTCCCTCCTAAGTAAAAACCACAGACTATGGCTTTGTTTAAGGGAAAGACATCACCGAGCCAGTACATGAACTACTTCAGTATGATGACGGTGTTATTGCATGGGAATGATGCCCTTTTCACTCGAGTATTCAAAGGCTGTCTCTCGGGAGTGGCTTATCAGTGGTACCGTAGTCTTGCGGACAACTGTATTACTTCCTTTGAAGATTTTAAGACTTTGTTCTTCGCGCGATTCTATGAAGGAGGGATGGACATGTCTATGTCCTCTCTCATCGAAGTTAAGCAGAAGGAAAAAGAGAACATTCGCACTTTCATCGAACATTTTCGTCAAGCCACTTTGTAAATGCCTCCTAGAGTTCTAGACTCAGCATTGGTAGATATTTGTAGGAAGAATCTTCTTCCAGTGATCTCAGTATTCACAGGACCATATCAGTTCTATGATTGGCCATCTTTCATTATCTCCGCGGTAGCCGCTGAAGACAACAGTCGTAAGGCGCGTGATAATAGAATTATGATATCTGCCTCTGATAAAGGCAAGAGGTCATCCTCCAACAGCGACCATCCCCATGGTTCTAAAGGAAAAGAAGCTCTGACGATCAATACGTCCAGGCAAAAGACTGCGGCAACTACACAGACAAAACCTGGGACTTCCAGGCCCATTGAAGTGTACTCTTTTGACGACGACGATATCCCGAGTATATTCGAGTGTCTAGTCAAAAGCGGCAAGATTATCCTCCCAGAGGTAAAGTGGCCTAATGAAGTCGGCAGTACCAATAACCCCAAGTACTGCATTTTCTATAGGTACATACATCACCCCACAAAGGCATGTTATGTACTAAAGAGGAAGATCCAGGAATTGATCGATGCTAAGGCCATCACTCTGCGCAATAGCGAGAAAATGGTCACAACCAATATGATCTCTCTTCAATTTGGCAATCTGCCTCCACAAGAAGTTTCGGATGGTGTTGTACCTATTTCCCGGATAACGATGAACTTCGTTAATATCCCTCCAGCCAGGGGTCAAAATTATGACCTCGTACCCCTAACTACCCAGCGTGGTGAGATTATGTGGGTTCATCCAGATCTGGTATCAGAGATCGAGGAAGAGACTCAAGCTACTAAGGCTATGTCTAAGAAGAACTCGAAGCGTAAACCATGTCATATGGTTGCGGTATCCTCGACATCAGAAGAAGAGATTTTGGATGCTAGAACCCGTTCAGGGAAAGCCTACCTCAAGGACTATAGAGGAAGTCAGGAAAATGCATCGGCAGACGCTTCAGCTGCCAAGCCTTCAGAACCGGAACCTGTTATACCAGAGGCCAGTCTTTCGAGACCAACTTCGGCGGACAAGGGCAAGCAAAAAGAAGTGCGCTTTGACAAACCTTTGAAGAACATTCAAAATAAAGGTTTGGAGAAGCCATATAACTTTGACATCCTGGCCCAGTTGGCTAATATACCAGCCAGATTGTCCATTTTTGAACTACTCAGGCTCTCTAAAGACACTCGTCAAGCCCTGAGTGAAGCACTAATGCAGGCGGATGCATACTTGACCCAGCTCAAGTCCCTGACGAAGAACCAGTGGCATGTCCTAAATGCCATAGCGTGATAGAGGTGGTCCCGAATATCACTTTTACCCAAGATGAAATGCTGTTGAAACATAACAAGCATGAAAGACCCCTCTATTACACCGGATACGTCGGTTCCATGGAGGTCGACTGGATTCACATAGATCCGGGATCATCGATCAGCATTATTCCTCATAGTCTGCTCAGACCGCTGAGGATTCCTACCAGCGAATTGGCTTACACCACCACTACAATCGTGGGTTTCAATGCCAAGAAAAGTAAGCCGTTAGGAAAAATTCGTTTGAGTATCCAAATTGGCGATCTCAGATCAGTGGCTACATGCTATGTCATTGATTCAGAGGTATCCTATAACATTCTGCTGGGCAGGCCATGGATCCATGACCACAACATCGTTCCTTCGACTCTACATCAATGCTTTAAATATGTAGATGCCCAAGGAACAGTACAAACGGAGTTTGCTGACCTGAACCCGTTTAAAGGAGTAGAATCCTACTACTCCGATGCCATGTTATATACTCAAGACTACATGGAAGAGGTGTCAGGCAAGACAGAGGAGGAATCCCACCGGGAGCCAGAAGAACCCTCTGCCAAGCAACCTCTGTCAATCAAGGTGAAAGGATGAACTACTCGACCGAAAGTCATGGAACCCATGACTATCCACCTGAACAAAACCAGGTCAGAAAAAGGAGGTGATCCTCTAGTGATCACTTTGAACCAGAAGCCTCCACCCTTGGTCATCACCTTCGGCACAACAAACAGCCGATTGATGTAAATATAACCAGGAACGTGGTCTCTGATGATAATAAAGATCATATTTTCCAGTACATTGACACTCAAATTCCTAAACAGGAATCCTCTCCCCATGACGATATAGAACCTATAGCACAAAAATTCTTGGAAGCTATGGACTCCTATCATCCATATGTGTGGCAAGTAGCGTCATCATCTAATGTCATCACGACATATGGGCCACAGGAGGATTCTATCTTTATTGTCCCGCCTACTCGCAGCGGTCAGCGTTCAATAGTCTTCGGTCGCATGCGTAATGAACCGACTGTACAAGAAGATTCTTCCGATAACGATGCTGGTAAAATACAGGTTCACAGATACAGCCCGCAAGCTTTGAAGATTATGCAAAGTATGGATTATGACTTGAAGCTGGAACCATGCCTAAACTACGAAAAAGGCACGGTGATCCCTACTGTCAACGAACTCGTTTGGGTTAGGGTATGCCATCTTCCTTGCAACTTCTGAGTCAAATGAGGATATCTTTTCCTCTTCTCAAGATGGCTCATCACCCTCCGGCTCATATGATGCTCTCGAACGAGCATTATCAGTAAATACGATATTGACAGATTCCTTCGAAGCAGACGAACAAGAATCTGAACCGTTTGAGAACGACTCTTGGGCTCAGCAAATGGATACACAGTGGGAACTCAGGTTCGAGCAGAGAGAACCTCCCACCGAAGATAAAGTTATCCAGATTGATGTTGGAGATGAGATTTCACCAAAGCCGATATCTATCAGTAATAATCTTTCCGAAGAAGAAAGAAAAGAAATAATTTGGCTGATAAAAGAATATATCGACGTCTTTCCGTGGAATTATAAGGATATGCCAGGTCTTGATCCAAAAGTAGCTACTCATAAGCTCAACATATTGCCCAACTCAAAGCCTGTGAAGCAACATCAACGCTGGTTCCGCCCGGACATGATGGACGCCATTGAAGCCAAAATCAAGAAGTTGATAGCGTGCGGCTTCATTCGAGAAGAACAATATCCCGACTGGGTCGCTAATATTGTCCCAGTCATGAAGAAAAGTGGAAAAGTACGTGTCTGCATCGATTACCGAAATCTGAATGCAGCCTGCCCCAAGGATGAATTTCCTCTTCCCATTACAGACGTTATGATCGATAATACGTGCGATTTTGAACGCATGTCTTTCATGGACGGATTTTTAGGATACAATCAAATCAAGATGCATCCTGAAGACGAAAAGCATACTGCCTTCCGGAAACCATTGGGGGTATATTGTTATACGGTCATGCCCTTCGGACTGAAGAATGCTGGGGCTATATACCAACGAGCTATAAGTAACATATTCCACGAGCATTTATGCAAAACAGTGGAATGTTACGTAGACGATATAGCTGTCAAAAGCTGCCTCAAGGATAATCACATCCAAGACTTGAAGATAGTGTTTGAGTTGATGTGCCAACATCAACTCAAAATAAATCCTACAAAGTCCTTTCTTGGTGTATCCAGTGGCAAATTCTTGAGATTTGTCATTACCGCTAAAGACATTCAAGTGGACCCTGATAAAGTCAAGGCCATCTTAGAAATGCGACCGCCCCGTAATCTGAAAGAACTCAGGGGATTTTAAGGTCGTCTGGCTTATATCCGTAGATTCATATCCAACCTCTCGGGGAGATGTTAGCCTTTTTCTTGTCTCGTGAAGAAAGGTGTATCCTTCGTATGGGACGAAGCCTGTCAGCAAGCATTTAATGATATCAAACGCTATCTTACTAATCCTCCAATTCTGGTGCCTCCCGTCATAAAAAGACCATTTTTGCTGTATGTTCGAGCAATGGATCATTCTCTGGGAGCTCTTCTCGCACAGAAGAACGAGGAGGGTCATGAACAGGCTATCTACTATTTAAGCAGGATGATGGTCAGAGCTGAACACCGATACAATCCAGTGGAAAAAGAATGTTTGGCCCTAATGTTCGCCATTCAGAAAATGCGAAACTATATCACAGGCCAGACTATTCATATCATCTCCAGGATCAATCCTCTTCGGGTTTTGATGAATAAGCCTAGTGTTCTTAATTTTTGACTTGCGACTTGGGCGATGTTATTAACACCGTATGATATGGTATACGTCTCTCAGAAGTCCATCCAAGGCCAAGCATTGGCTGATTTCCTAGCTGCTTATCCGATTCTGGAAACCTCCAGATTATACGAGGACATTCCCGACGAAGTCACAAAATGTAATTCTGCAATAGAAAGTGATACATGGCAGCTATTCTTCGATGGTGCCTCCTGGGCTGGTCCTAGGGGGAACGTGGTTTTAGGAGTAGGAATTGTCCTAGTCACTCCTGACAAACTCGTCATCTATCAAGCATATTCTCTTAGCGAGCCCTGCTCTAATAATATGGCAGAGTATAATGCCCTACTCATCGGGCTCTAAGTCACTAAAGAATTGGATATCGAATATTTGGAAGCATTTGGTGATTCTCTGCTGATCGTCAATCAAGTCAGAGGAATATATGAAGTCCGTAATCCAGACCTTATCCCTTATCACCAAGCAACGATCGAGATAGCAATGACTTTCAAAGGATTCTACCTAGAGCATGTGCCTCGATCTCAGAATCTAGAAGCTGATGCCCTGGCCAGTCTAGCTGCAGATTTAGCTACTCCTATAAGAAGGCAGAATTCGGTGATCCTTCTTAACAGGGATTTATTCTGTGTGAAAAACAACTTTTACATAGAACGCAGCTATGCTGTGAACACAGATCCTCCGAAGAGAGACTGGAGAAGTCCCTTTATAGATTTTGTGGCATACAGAATCTTATCAGAGAATCCTAAAGAAGCAGTATCCATCAAGATACGAGCATTACACTTCTATTTTGATGCGTCTTCACAATGTCTATATCGCCGAACTTACGAAGGACTGCTATTAAGATGTCTCTCCGATGATGAGGCACAGCGGATTATCCGTGAAGCTCATGACGGCGTATGTGGAGCGCATCAACCCGGTCCTAAGCTACAGGATCGTATCAGGAGGATGGGCTATTACTAGCCCACTATGATCACAGATGCAATAAAATATGCAAGACAATGCAAAGCCTGCCAGGTTCATACAGATTTTATACATCAACCTTCTGAACATTTACATCCTACGGTTGCATCCTGGCCTTTTGAAGCATGGGGTATGGATATCATTGGTCCTATTCACCCGTCTTCTTCCAGAGGTCATCGGTTCATACTAGCCATTACATATTATTTCTCCAAATGGGCAGAGGCAGTCCATCTTGCTGAGGTGAAGACATCCAACGTGATTAGCTTCATTAAGCATCATGCCATTTATCGCTTTGGAATACCTCGAAGGATAATTCATGACAATGGGCCTTAGTTCATCAGCCAAGCATTTCATCGATTTTGCGATAAAAATCGGATACAAAATGTGGCCTCTATGGCATACAATCCTGCTGCTAATGGTTTGGCGGAAGCTTTCAACAAAACCATTATCAAACTCTTGAAAAAGTTTGTCTCTTCGAACAAAAAAGATTGGAACGAGAAGCTGGGAGAATGTCTCTAGGCATACCGCACAACGGTACGAGCACCGACGGGTTGTACCCCATTCTCATTGGTGTACGGGAGCGAAGCAGTTCTCTCCATCAAAATTTAAATTCTGTCACTCAGAATAGCAGTGGCTAATGAGTTGACACAAGAAAAGAATGACCTATTAAGGCTTCAAGAGCTAGAAGGGTTAGATGAGAAATGCCTTCAGGCTCAACAGTGCATCGCGTTCTACCAGGCACGTATTTCCAAAGCTTTTAATCAAAAAGTGTAGAAAAGAGTGTTCAAAGTTGGCGAGCTAGTGTTAGCTGTGAGAAGGCCAATGATCATTACTCATAAGAGTAAGGGTAAATTTCAGCCCAAATGGGAAGGCCCTTATGTGATCGAGACGACGTTCTCAAATGGCGCTTACAGATTAGCCAAGCCTAATGGAGACTTGTTAATGGCTCCTATCAACGGCAAATTCCTTAAGAGGTACTATGCTTAACCTCCTTTTCTCAAATGGAGTATGGTGAAGATCTCATTCTGACAACACTACGTCCAAAACAAAATTCTAGTTGGATCATATTCTATCATGTCCATATAACCTCTGAATAGATATGTTTTAACTAATTTGGAACTTTAAGCCCTATCACGTCCATATTACCTCTGATAGTGTTTTGTATACAAATTCAGTTGGATCATATTCTATCATGTCCATATAACCTCTGAATAGATATGTCCACCTGAAGCTTACCGAAGGGATATCACGTCCATATTACCTCTGATATCACTTTTACTCTACCCCTATCATTTATATTCCAAAATGATAGGTCCACCAAAGTCAGATAAAGCCTCTTTATTATCCCCAGAAAGAGCAAATTACATATGAAAGCAAAAAGGTACATCATTTGGGAGGAGCAGTTAAGTCGCAAATCTGTTGCGCCAGAGTAACCATTCTCTCATCCCTGGTGCTCAAAACGTCGGCACGAGCCCACTACAACCTTGCAGTCTCATTATTCAAAGCAGATAGGTCGGACCGAACATGTACAAAACCTGCGTGGATGATACCTACACGTGCCAGGTTCTGCTGAGACATTTTCCTTCGGATCTTCAGCATATCTCGAGATACCGACAAAGAGAGAGCCTTCTCCTCTATCTGAGCGAGTTAATCTTTCAATTTGTGGACCCTCGCTGCCTCTTCCTCATATTCAGCCTCGCACTGAGCCAGCTGGGGAATGACATACCTCAATACGACACGTTCTTGATCCATCTCCTGCTGCTGTTCCTGGACGGATTTGTTCAGAGATTCCATTTGCCCAGCAAGCTCTGTAGTAAAGGAGTCATACCTAGCTTGAACGAGACCGTCGATGCTGCCTCGAGATAGTTACAAATAATCGTTAATGGGTTATTCCAAACCATTAACTATTTGCTCTAGCGCATCAGCTCTGTCATTATCGTTGAAATATCTAATCTACGCTATACTGAAGTTGGAGGACGTCTTCAGAGCCTTGAAGCTTAGATTCTTCTCCAGCACCATCGATATCAGCATTTTCAAAGTGGCGTAGAAAACGCTTGAGAACTGCTCAACTAATATGGCGAGATTCGAATGGGTGCTGGGAGTGCCTGCAATATCAGAGAATTCCCTTCCAGGAACGACTGCAGAGGGTGTCGTCGCAGTCGTCGCTTCAGTAGAGGGTGCGACAAAGGTAGAGGCACCGACAACGGCTGAAGTCGCTGACGTACTCAAAGAAGACATAGTCGTAATGACAGGCTCATCCCCCTCTTGAGATATCAGAACTGTTTCGGGCGAGCCAGCACCCAAACATGTTTCCTCTTCGAAGTCGGGCACCTCCATGTCATCGACAGGAGCTGAAACAGAGCCAAAAGTCACATCGATGCTGCCCTCCCCGTAGATGTCTTCCCCTGAAAAGAAGACAAGAGAAAGTTAATATCAACATGAGATTAATTTTTTTAAAAGAGGCATAAAGACGACATTTACCCATGGCCGATGGTATATATGTCGCGTCGGCAGCCAGTACAGCTAAATCATTAATGATGTTAAGCGAGCTGTCATACCTGGAGAAGAGGGTGTGCCAACTGACACTGGCAGGTACTCCTCCAGGTTTTCACCGAGATCCACTCGAGGCTCATTGGGTGGAATCTCGCTGGGTATACTTACAGACGCGGCAAGGGTTTCTCCCGTTGCTGGTTTGGATAAAGATATTCTTATTTGGCTTGGCCCCGAAGGCGATCTTGTACCACTACCTGAAGCGGTAGAAGCAACAGCAGCCTCGAGCAAAGAATCTCCGGCACTACCAGCCAGAACTGTGGAGGTTCCCTCTCTAATAGGTGAAGGACCTCTAGTCAAAGAATTGTCCCCAACAGGGAAACAGCAGGCTCACTTCGAGGAGCCTCATGGCCAAAAATCCTAAGAGGACTACTAACAATCTTCTTCTTCTTGCGAAAGGAAGTTTCCTTCAGAACAGGAGCCCTTCGCTTACCAGAGATCACTAGAGGCTCTGCAGGCGGAGGTATTTCGCCCCTCGGTACTGTCAACAAAAGCTTATCTGGATTGACAGTCTTCACCCTCGTTAGAGGAAACTGATGGGATTTCCTCTCTTCTTGCGGACTTAGAAGAGGGCATCCTAAAACTTTTATGCATATCAAAATCGTAATGGAAGGTATTGACGGCCACATAAAATTGGGCGTACGAATGGAGGATGCGCAACTCCATGGAGAGAGAAGTCGCAGGCACAGTAAAGGCCGCTCTAGTACAACCCATTATGAAGTACCGCCATCCTCTCGCTCCATCAATAAGTCCACCCCTGGACTTGAAGCTGGTGATGGCATTGCCCATGTGCAACTGGTCATACCCAAACTGTCTGGCTAACCGACTAGGCAGATAGGGCTCTAAAAAGCAATGGTCTTCACTTCTGTACAATAAATGGGAAGATCTAATGCAGACCAACCAATAAAAAGCTTCAGGAGAAAGAATGGTCTTCCCTTCACCTGAGTCCTGAAGCCTGCTCCCCTGTTGATTGAGATGTACAGAGGGGACGGTGCAGAAGAGCTTCCAACTGTGAGCAAAATTTAATGCCCACCGACAGTCTAGGACGGTGGTCACGTTCAAGGTGGAATTCTTGTAATTCAACAAGAAAATATTCTACGAACTACTGGCAGAGCCGGGAGACATCACTCTGGGGTTATGGAGAATTAACCATCCCATCAGATACAGGAACGGTAATTCTATCCTGGGAAAGCTGTCACGCCGTGTTTTATCGGCAAGCAGCCCATCAATAATGGCCCTCAGGCCAGCTTGTATCCGGCATACCATGGCAGGGAGCAAGCCCAGTCTTGCCCCAAACACCAAACGTACCGCGTGCCATAAGGTGTTACGGTGAATGCGATCCGAAGATGTAATGCCGAGTACTACCAGTCTGCGCAACCATATGGAGAGGAAGCCAGCCAGTTGAGCTTCCCTTGACAAAGGCCTGCGGCAATGCCTCAAATAACTGTAGGCTTTAGTTCCTGCAGGATATTTCCCTATCCCTTCATCGAGAATTTGATCTGAAGCTCCAGCGTTTTTAATAAGGTCATCGACTACTTGAGCACTAAGCACGCTCAAAAATCTTAAAGGTCTATCCCTGCTGTCCACGACTTTGTCTGGCTTAGCTCTCTAGCCTGATGGAAAAAGAGGTAGGACGCCCATTTGTTGGTATGAGCCAAATCAGAGGGCTCATTATAGAAGGAGGTATACGCTAAATAGTGGCACATCAGCTCCTGGTACACCGCCACCACCTGAGGGTCTGTATCACCCAGATCCCGGTTTGTGGGAACGTACTCTTCATAAGGAGTATCCCCCATTGACAGTCTTGAAATCTCTGCCATTTTGTGAAGGGCCAATCCCAACTCCCCCAGTGGAGTGGCAAAAGTCCTAGTGAGCGAGATATATCGCTCCATCAATACCAACACTGGTAGCACTCACAGCCGCGTACAGACCAATGCTCTCCAGCTCAGTCTGAAAATGCTTCAGGGCCCAGGCATCTAAACGAACCCATCAAAGATTTGTAGGGGTAAGCCACCCATTGATCCGAGGATTAACCTTGGGGTATACTCCTCCATGCTCCATGAAGTCATTGCAGAAAGTCGGTAATTGGACTGGCTGGAATAGTGCAGTGTCTTCACTCGGAATAATGCCCGAAAATAATTCCCTGAAAGGGATGACTGGACCGGAAGGGCGGCTTACAAATGACCCTCGGTCGGATCCTTTCTGGTAAAATATCTTCCCCGGCTGGCCGTGAAGATTGGGAGTCAGAGTCCATGACATCCTCCTGGGATGCGTGGCATGGAAGAATGCTGAGATGGGGTAATATCTCAGCATCTTGGGCAGATACATGACCAGGCCCCCGGCAGGAAAATCCCAGTTTTCTTTCTTGGGCTTCGTCTGGGATTGTTTGTCAATCATATCCCCGAAGAGGAAAGCTGGTTTTATGTATTTTGCCCCATCTATGTACGTCAGGGGCTCTCCGTTGATCATGCTCAACAGCATTCGCTCTCCTTGAGACGATATCAGGATTTCCCTCCCTTCAGGATATTGGGGTCCATAATAGGAAATGTCACATCCGACAAATCCTCCAGGTAATTGGAGTTTAGCATCCCAACAGCAGAACCCATCACCTCAGCCAACGGAGGTATCTGCAAGTTAACTACAAAGTGCAAGAAAAATATGTCAGTTTCTCTACTAGACCTCACAGTCTTGCAGTTTATGCCAAAGATCAAACAGTCTGTGCTTTTACGCCAAGATTGTGAAAACTTGAATTTTTACGCTGAAATCTCATTCTCAGGCGTAAAATCCAAGATTGACAGTATACACAAAAAAGACAGTCTGTGTTTTTATGCCAGACTGCTAAAGTTTGAGTTATTATGCCAGAATTTTCATCCAGAGCGTAACACCCAAAATTTGTAGTATACACCAAATTTTGACAGTCAAAGCTTTTACGCCAGACTGCAAAAATATAGAGTTTTTACGCTGACACATTAGAAATATGGACGTAAAAGATGAAACATCTCTGTGCATCATCTTCCTCAAAGAGGCGTTCAGCACAGAAGATGACCTAGCGCATCCATGTACAATGTGTGCGAAGGATTTTCTTCGTTCTTGTCGTCCCAAAAGCTTTACCTATAACGCCCGGTGCACAGCTCGCCGATGGGATACTTCGTTCAGAGCGAGGTTCGCCCTGTCCGATGGGAGTCGCTCTTGCTTGGGCAGAGGAGCGAGAAGAGGAAGCAGCCTTCTTTCCCTTAGAGGAGGAGATTGGTTTTGGTGCCATTGCTAAAGACTCAGAATGCTCAGAGAAGAAACGAAGGAGAGTACTCAAAGAAATAAAGATTTTTCTTTTGTAAAAGACAGGTGAAGAGTTTTCTCTCTGAAGGCCTTGGGGTATATATAAAGTTCAGATGGACTCCTCGAATCCCTAACCAAATCCGATATTTAATATTTGGTTATGATTGGGGACCACGTCAGCCTACTACTCCGGGAAGGCGGACAGTCAGTGAATTCAAAAAAAAATTCGTACAGAGCAGATTCGTGATTTTACGCCAATGAGCTTTTTACGCTCGACAGCCACAAATCTACGGTTTTACGCTCAGAGGCTATAAGTCTATGGTTTTACGCCCGGATGCTTTTACGCTCAGTAGCTTTTACGCTCGAGAGGCTACAAACCTACGACTTCACGCTCAGAGGCTACAAATCTATGATTTCACGCTCAGAAGCTTTTGATGCTCAGAGGCGGCAAATCTATGACTTCACGCTCGGAAGTTTTCTTTTCAGAGGTTATAAATCTACAATTCTACACCCGGATGCTTTTACGCTCAACAGCTTTTATGCTCGAGAGGCCACAAACTTACGATTTTACGCTCATCCACACTACGGATCTAATAACGCTCCTCATATCTGAAAATACGCAGGCCAGAATATGCGTATATCTGAACCATTCTCAAGATGGCCATTTACAAGGGTTCACGTAGAAGATGCTCCTTCTTGGTCTCAAAAACATTCCAAGTACCCAAAGCATACAGAGTTCAGCATTGAAAATGACTCTTCTTCTTGGGTCGATTGGAAGTTCATCCAAAATCCAGTCTGAATATTTCCTCTACAGTTCAAGATGGCTACTCAGTTTCGATAGCCATTTCTCGCCCTGTTTTAAAGGATTTTTGAGAAATCATTCTTGAAGATGATGGTCTGAACAAGAATTCTTCTTATCAGAGAAGTGACAGTTCAGAATTCTACGCAGTTCCTCATTCCTAACTGTAGGACAGTTCGAATAATTGACTTAAATGCTAAGCAGTCTTCTACGCATCGTCAATTACGCATAAAAGACAGGACGGGACCAAATACTCTTTTTATCAGAGTCGGCGTAAAGTTATCCAGACGTGTCGAAGCTATACATATTCAGACTTCATCACAGAAAAAAATATGGCAAATCATCGGATGCGTAAAAGAAGACAATTTTATTAATCATAATTATATATGAGGGAAATCCAGTCTACAAAGGGTTTTTAATCTTCATGATTACATATGAGACAAATCCCGTCTACAAAGGATTTCTCATCTTCATTTAAAGATCACGCCCAGAATCTGTTCTACCAGGTGTTTGTGGTATTAAACAAAAGAATGAAAGTGTATTTCAATGACGGGGTTTATGCAAAATCCGTGCCCTTTGGTTTACAAACAAACTTGTACAATGTAATCTTATACGAGGATGTGGAAGTACAATTTATTTAATCTGGATATAAATTGCTATAGGTGTCTGATCTGTGGTCGATCACTTTAGCCCTTGGACCACGCGATGTTGAAGAAGTGCCGTGGAAGACAGGTAGCAGCTTCGAAGGTTGTAGGAGAGGGTGGATGCACGATGCCGATGTCGTCGATCCCCGTTCTTTGCCTGAGCTCTGGGATCTCTCTCTCTCTCTCTCTCTCTCCTCCTTGTTCGATCTTTTCCGACTGTCGACCTTGGATCTGATATTGGTACTCTTGACCGAATTTTCCGACCTGGGATCTGATATCGGTTTCTTGACCAATTTTTTGACCTTGTTCCCCATTGACAGGGGCCTCTATTTATAGAGTATTTGGTGACAATGACCACTCCGTTGGTGTAGCAACCGAGGAGTGAAAAGTATAGCACCCTTTTACACAACGGTTAAAGTAACCAATGCCTACGTATAGATGATCTTTTGACAGAGCGGGTGACGTGGGTCCAACTAAGGGGACACAATACGTACGGTTGCTACTAAGATCACGGCGTAAAAGCCACGCGGATAGGTATCCATTGTATAGAAGAGGTTGGCGTAGAAGCCAAATGTCCGTCACCATGGCATAGAAGCCAAGTAGGCATAGAAGCCGAACAAGCATAGAAGTCGAGTAGGCGTGGAAGCCGAGCAGGCATAGAAGCCGAGTAGGCGTAGAAGCCGAACAGGCACAGAAGCCGAACAGGCATAGAAGTCGAGTAGGCGTGGAAGCCGAGTAGTCGTAGAGACTGAGTGGGCGTGGAAGCCGTATGAGCACAGATCCTGAATGGGCGTAGAAGCTGCTGCATATCGTGTCAGGATGGGCGTAGAAGCCGCTTGAGCACAGATCCTGAATGGGCGTAGAGGCCGCTGCATATCGTGCCAGAATGGGCATAGAAGCCGCTTGAGCACAGATCCTGAATGGGCGTAGAAGCCGCTGCATATCGTGCTGATATGGACGTCTTAGCCGGAATTACAGCTTTTGAAGATATAACCAAATCTCTTGCAGGGATTTGCCATCACCTTATGCATTAAATGCGGAGTCGTGTTTCGAAGGTCTGCAGGCCTTCTGTGCACCCGTCGCAGAGACGTGTCTTGAGAGAAACTGTCATCGCTCTGTGCAATTAGACGTGGAGACGTGCCTCGAATCTCGTACGAAGTGCAGCTTTTGACGTGGCAGGCGAGTTGTCTGCTGCGGAGCATAAAACAGCTCATGTTTGCCTGTGTAAAACAGGGCAGCGTATTCCCTTGTACGCAAAAGAGCAATTTATGCTGAGGGGACTCCAGTAAACGACGGTTTGGTGATGTTTTACCAAATCCTCTGCATTAAATGGTGAGATCCACCATCATACTGTGGGATGCGTCCCGAGAGGTCTGCCATCATTTTCAGCCGTCGTCTGGGTAGTCGTACATCACCTTTTGTCAGGAGTCAGAGGTCAGATTCACTGCGTGACTTGACAGGTTCATTTCGGGGAAGATGAAGCGTTCCTCGTACGCTATCACGCTGCTTTGAGAGCGGTTGAGTTTTACGCCATGGAGGCGATGAAGAACTCTGTTTCACGCTGGAGCGGCCTGGACGTACTGCATTTATGCGGATGGTCCTTTGAGCTTTATTCTTCACGCTGTATTTTAACGGAGAAAACTTCGTCGTACGCCTGATGGCTCTGAAGGCCTCTGCTTACGCTGCTCTGTATCAAGAGGCTGTGTAGCTCTTTCCAGCGTATTTTTTATGCTTCTACAAGACCCTCTTCAGAGCTTTTAAATTCCTTGGAATTTGAAACGCTTTGAACGAAGCATGAATGGCCCCTCGTAACTCGAAACGTTTCTGAGTGGAGCGTTGAAACGGTCGGTACAGACTTTATGGCGGATTTATGGGGGACTGATGTGATCTCTTTTGCCTATAAAAGGCTGGGGGAGTTAGCCTGTTCTCCCCACATCTTCATCACCACGCAGAGATGATCACCAGAGTTCGCCGGGTTGATTTGAGGAAGAAGAAGATCATGTTCTTCCAGCGTGTAAGGAGCCGAAAAAGACGGCATCTTCGAGCAAGTGTCCACTGCAATGATGGATCATGGAAGGATATCTTAGCCTCCCTTGCTCGGGATAATCAGCAACTTTGTATGGCGTTGCCCCAGGAGAGAGGAAGGGTCGTATTTGACCACGGCGGCTGGCATGCCGCGCCTTCTCTCGATGCCCTCCGGTGACGAGAGTCAGACAGACTCGTTCTGTCCCGGATTGATCGGTGCACGGAGCATAGGATCTGCAAAATCTATGCAGGCCCAGTTCTGTATCCGCCCGCCGTTGATCATTGCCATGTCGGTCAGTTTGCTGGAGCTGACCGACTGCCGGAGGAGATGGATGAAGAATTGAAGCCCAGCGAGAACCTGTCAGAACAGCTTCTGGGCAATCTTCAGATGACGAGGGGGTATCTCCTTTATAGATGGAGTTTCCCTCAGATGTAATCATGAAAATGAAAAGAAAACCCTTGTAGATTGGATTTCCCTCATATGTAATCATAATTTTGATCTTTAATAAAAATTATCTTTCTTCTTCATATGATCATCTTGCCATATATTGCTGTGAAGTCTGAAAATGTGCAGCTTCAACACGTCTGAATCTGTACACCGACTCTGTAGAAAGAGTGCTAGGTTCTGTCCTTTATGCATAGCGAGTAGTTCATAGAACGCTGTAGAGCATTTTGAACATCTTAGAACTGTTATGTTGCTGGGACTGAGGAACCGCGTAGAGCTCTGAATTTCTGATAAACAGAATTTTTGTTCAGTCTTCGCCTTCAAGAGTGACTTCTCGAAAATCCCTTGGAACAGGGTCAAGGAATGGCTGTCAAAAACTGAGTTGCCATCTTTTGATAGACGAGATATTCAGACTGGAGTTTGGATGAACCTCCAATTGACCCGAGAAGAGTAATTTCTCAATGTTTGAACTCTTGTATGTTTCGGATACTTGGGATATGTTGAGGCCAAGGAGGAGTATCTTCTGTGTGAACTCCTGTAATTGACCATCTTGGGGACCGTTCGAATATACGGAAAGTCGTGGAGCGAGAAATCATCAGTCTGTAGCCTCCGGGCGTAAAACACCATCGAGCGTGAAATCGTAGACTTGTAGTTCCTGTGCGTGAAGTCATGGGTTTTGTGGCCTCTCGAGCATAAAAGCTACTGAGCACAAAGGCATCCGGGCCAAAAATCTGACTTGTAGCTGTCGAACGTAAAGTTGTAGATTCGTAGCCGTCGAGCATGGGAAGCTCCTTTAGCGTAGAACTGTATATCTGTAGCCTGTGAGCGTAGAATACCATCGAGCGTGAAATCGTAGACTTGTAGTTCCTGTGCGTGAAGTCATGGGTTTTGTGGCCTCTCCAGCATAAAAGCTACTGAGCACAAAGACATCCGGGCCAAAAACCTGACTTGTAGCTGTCGAACGCAAAGTTGTAGATTCGTAGCCATCGAGCGTGAGAAGCTCCTTTAGCGTAGAAATGTATATCTGTAGCTCCCGAAAAAAAAATTTCTCCGAGCGTGAAGTCTTGCTGAGCGTAAACTGAGCGCTATCGAGCATGAGATCATCGATTTGGTATCTGCTGAGCGTAAAGTCGTAGATTTGTGGCCTCTCGAGCGTAAAAGCTACTGAGCACAAAGGCATCTGGGCGTAAAACCATAGACTTATAGCTTGCGAGCGTAAAACCGTAGATCTGTTGCTGTTGAGCGTAGAAAGCTCCTTCAGCGTAGGACCTGCTGAACCGTCTTTGCCCAAAAAAACTTTTTGAATTTGCTGACTGTCCGTCTTTCAAGGTTAGTGGGCTGACGTGGCATCCAATCATAACCCTTTATTCAATTTTACGAGATTTGGTTAGGGTCTCGAGGAGTCCGTCTGAGGATTCGAGGAGTCGGCCCGAACTCTATATATATCCCAAGTTCTCTGAGAGAGAAACTTTCTATCCGTCTTCTGTGAAAGACAGCTTTCGACTGTTCGAGTTTTTCTTCGTTCCCTCGAATCTTCAGAAAATGGCGTCGAAATAAACCTCCTCCGCTAAGAAAAAGGGTATAGGTTCCTCTTCTCATTCTTCCGCCCCAGCGAGGGGGTCTTCGGTCGGTCAAGGCAAACTTCCTTCTGAGCGAGGTATCCCGCCGACGAGCAGTGCACCCGATCTTAGAGGTAAAGCCTTCGGGGTGACAAAAATGACGAAAAATCCTTCGCACACGTTGAACGTGACCGCGCTAGGTCGTCTTCTGTGCTGATAGCCTTTTCTTGAGGAAGATGATGCACGGAGGCATTTTCATCTTTTACGCCCATATTTCTAATGTGTCAGCGTAAAGACTCCATATTTTCGTAGTTCTGAGCGTAGGAGCTCTGGCTACCAAAAATTGGGGTATATCGTAAAATTTGAATTTTACGCTTGTGGGGGAACCTCCGGCGTAAAATTGCCAGATTTGCACAATCCCGCGTAGAGCACAGACTGCTGTTTCTTTCGGTCCGTATGTTCGTGCAAGACTTGTGATGACGTATTTTTCTTGCACTTTTGTAGTTGACTTGGATGAGTCTCCACTGGCCGAGGTGATGGGCTCCGCTGCTGGGATGCTGCACTCGAACTACCTGGAGGATCTGTCCCACGTGTCCTTCCCTATCTCCGGACCCCAGTACCCTGAAGGAAGAGGGTCTTAATATCGGCTCAGGACGAGCGAATGCTGCTGAGCATGATCAACGGGGAGCCTCTGACTTATGTAGACGGGGAGCCGTACGTAAAGCCGACTTTCCTTTTTGGGGACATGATCGACAAACAGTCCCAGACGAAGCCTAAGAGGGAGCCCTGGGTCTTCTCAGCCAGGAATTTGGTTTTGTACCTGCTAACGATGCCGAGGGATTATCCCATCTCGGCCTTCTTCCACGCGACGCATCCTATAAAGATGTCGTGGACGCTGACTCCTGATCTTCACGGCAAGCCGGGGAAGATTTTTTATCTGAAAGGAGCTGACCAGGGGTCATTCGTCAGTCGCCCCTCCGGCGTTGTGACGTTGTTCAGAGGACTGTGCCCGGGCAGTATTCCAAGTGAAGATAGCTTGGTGATCCAGCCGGTCCAATTGTCGACCTTCTGCAACGACTTCATGGGTCGAGGTGGGGTATATCCCAAGAAGAATCCTTGGTGCAATGGGTGGATCGCCCCAACGAACTCCCGATGGAGATGCCTAGTTGACTGGGCCTTGAAGCACTTCCAGAGAGAGTTAGAGGGCATTGGACTATATGCCGCTGTGAGTGCGACGAGCGTCGGGTTGCCTCCGAACCCCAATTTGTTCCTGGCGCTGATGGAGCGGTACATTTCGCTCACCGGGACCTTTGCCACTCCACTGGGGGAGTTGGGGTTGGCACTCCACGAGATGGCAGTTGTCTCGATACTGCCGATGGGGGATACTCCATATGAAGAGTATGTTCACACCAACAGGGAGTTAGGGGATTTGGACCCTCGGGTGGCGGAAGTATATCAGGAGCTGATGTGTCAATACTTCGCGTGCACCGCCTTTTATAACGAGCCTTCTGATTTGGCTCACACCACCAAGTGGATGTCCTACCTCTTCTTCCACCGAGCCGGGGCCGCCAGGTCGGAGAAAGCCTCGGGTGGCAAGAATGAGCCCATGAACTGTTTGGACGTGCTTAGTGCCCAGGTTGTGGAGACTCTTATGGAGGAGGCTGAAGCTCCGGACCAGATTCTTGTCGAGGGGGTAGGAAAGTACCCGGAAGGCACCAAGGCCTGTAGTTACTTGAGGCGTTGTCGCAGGACTTTGACTAAGGAAGCCCAGCTGGCTAGTTTCCTCTCCATATGGTTGCGCCGAGTAGTGGTGCCAGGTACCGCGTCCGCGGACCGCATTCACCGAAACATCCTATGGCCGGCAGTGCGCCTGGTATTTGGGGCAAGACTGGGCTTGCTTCCTGCCATGGTGTGCCGTATACAGGCTGGCTTGAGAGCCATAACTGACGGGTTGCTCGTCGACGAAGCTCGACGTGAGAGTTTTCCCAGGGTGGAGTTACCATACCTATACTTGATGGGATGGTTGGTTCTCCATAATCCCCGGGTGAGGTCTCCTGGGTCCGGTAGCAGCTCGGGGGGTATATTCTTGCTGAATTACAAGGATTCCTCCTGGAATGTGAGCACAGTTTTAGACTGCCGGCTGGTGTTGAACCTCGGCCACGGTTGGAAGCTCCTCTGTACTACTCCACCCGTGCATCACAATTAATCAGGGGTGCGGCTTGAGGATTCAGGTGGAGAGAAGACCGACCTTTCTCTGAAAGCTTTTAACTGGTTGGTCTGTATTAGGCCCTCCCATCTGCTGTACAGGAGCGAAGATCACTGCTTCTTCGAGCCCTACTTGCCTAGTCGGTTTGCCAAGCAGTTTGGGTACGATCAGCTGCATGTGGGCAATGCCGTTACCAGCTTTAGGTCTAGGGGCGGACTCATTGATGGAGCTAGAGGGTGGCAATATTTTCTTATGGGTTGTACGAGGGCAACCTTCATTGTGCCGGTTGTTACAACCTCCACGGAGCTTCGCATTCTCCATTCTTACGCCCAGTTTTACGTGGCGATTAACACCTTCCATCGTGATTTTGACGTGCGTGGAAGCTTCCGGGTGCCTTCTCCCAAGCCTGGGGGTAGAGTTGACGTCCCTTCAATTTCTTCGGATGAAGGTGAGGAGTCTGGTACTCCGGACGAGCCTCTGGTATCGGTGCTGAGGTACGAAGTGCCTCTGCCTGCGGGGGCTTTGGTAGTCCCTTCTAGGAAGCGACGGGCTTCTGCTCTGAAGGAAGTTTCTCTTCGCATGAGGAGGAAGGAGACGGTTGCTCGTCCTCTCCGCATTCCTGGCATTGCGGCTCCTGGGAGTGAGCCTGCCTCTCCCTACCTCGGGGATGACTCCTTGGCTGGAGGTTCCTCGCCTTCTAGAGAGGGGCCTCCTACAGTTCCGGTCGTCGATGCCGGAGAATCCTCATTAGAGGTGGCTGTGGCGGCTACTGCTCCAGGTAGCGGAGCGAGATTGCCTGTGTGGCCGAGGCAGATGGGAGAATCTTTCCCGAGGCCAGCAGCGGGCATGACTCCTGCCGCGTTAGTGAGCGCGCCTGGCAAGATTTTGGCCGATAAACTTCGACCACGTCTTGGTGGAGGCCTGACAGAACTCTCGGCGATGTCGGTCGGCCCACCTCCTTCTCCAGGCATGACGATTCGCATTGCATCATTAAGGCGTGGTTTAGCTATATCGACTGCAGATGCGTCGTATATGCCGTTGGCTCCGGGTAAAATATCGTTTTTATGTCTCCTTTGAGAAAGATTGTCATCATACTGATATTGACTTTTTCGTCTTCTTCTCAGGGGATTGCGCCCACGGGGAGTATAGCGTTGAAGCGCATTCTGGTTCCGCTCGGGCTTCTGACGAGGAGGCGTTCGTGTTTGATGAGGAAGTGGCTTCGGGGGCCAGTACGCCTGGAGTAGCTTCGTCACCTCGAGAGGAGGATGAACACGTCGTCGTGACCTTGCCTCTTGTGAGTGTGGCGACGACTTCGACCGCCGTTACCGCACCTTCTTCGATTGCGCCATGTGTCGATACGACGACTGTGGCCACCTCGTCTGCAATCATCCCTGCAGAGGGACTTGCTGACATTGCGGGCGCTCCCGGCGTTCAGTCTGATCTAGTTGCGTTGACCGAGCAACATACCAGCCATTTCTACACCGGTTTGAGAACGATTGTGTCAATGGTGTTAGCGAAGAGTCTGGATTTTGAGCGCCTGAGGAAAATTTCTCTTGCTTCGATCAGGGTCATCAGGGAGCTCGACGATCCTGGGGTAGCTGACGCCCTGGAGGCGGTGGTTAATGGGTTAGAGCAACCTATTAACGAACATTTGCAGCTGACTCGGGGTCTCGATGCTGATGTTCAGGCTCGGTTCGACCTCATGACTGCGCGACTTGCTACGAAGGTGGAAAGTCTAGACAACTCTATCCAGAAGCATAAGCTGGAGGTGGATAGGAGAAAAGTTATCGTGGAAGAGGCTCTTGCCGTTGAGACGCAGTGTCACTCTGAGCATGAAAGGAATGCAGCGAGGGTCTCCAAGCTGAAGAAAAAACTCGCTCGGGCAGAGGAGTGGGCTTCTCAGTCGCTGGCAGGTCTAGACGTAGCGTTCGGTCGACTGAGCACAGCGCGACGGGAGCTGGACCGTGCAGAAGCTGCTCGCGCGGGCTGTCTTCGGGCAAAGGCTGATCTGACCCTCACGGACACTCCCGAGGCACGGCTGGAGCAGGCTCGTGCCGACGCCTTGGTTCTTAGGAATGAGAGGATAGCTGCGCTGGAGCGACAGATTCACAATCTGACTCACCTACCATCATGATGTATTCTTTCCCCTTTTTTGCTTGCCCAGATATAATTCTGCCTCCCTCTCGGGAATAAATAAAGACGACTCTTTTCTGACTTTTGTGGACCCATCATTTCAGAATGTAAATAATCTGTTTTGGTGAGAGTGTTATCAAAGGTAGTATGGACATGATAGACTCCCGATAAACTTCTTAGCAGGACACATCTATTCAGAGGTCATACGGACATGATAGGGCGTAACCCTACTAATTGCATTTTGGAAGTAGTTTTGTCAGAATCGAGAGCCTTGCTATGTCCCACCCGAGCAGGGGGGATTAAGCATAGTACCTTCTCAGGAATTTGCCGTTGATAGGAGCCATTAACAGGTCTCCATTAGGCTGGGCTATCCTGTAGGCGTCGTTCGAGAACGTTGTCTCGATCACATAAGGGCCTTCCCACTTGGGTTGGAATTTGCCTTTACTTCTGTGGATAAGAATCATCGGTCTTCTTACGGCTAGAACTAGCTCACCGACTTTGAACACTCTTTCCTTCACTTTATGATTAAAAGTTTTGGAAATGTGTGCTTGGTAAAGCGCGATGCGCTGTTGAGCTTGTAGGCATTTCTCATCTAATCCTTCAAGCTCTTGGAGCCTTAACAGGTCATTCTTTTCTCGAGTCAACTCACTAGTCACTGCTATCCTGAGCGACGGGATCTGGATTTCGATGGGAAGAACTGCCTCGCTCCCGTAGACCAGTGAAAAGGGGGTACAACCTGTAGGTGTCCGTACCGTTGTGCGGTATGCCCAGAGACATTCGCCCAGCTTCTCGTTCCAGTCTCTTTTGTTTGAAGAAATGAACTTCTTCAGGAGTTTGATAATGGTTTTGTTGAAAGCTTCCGCCAAACCATTAGCAATTGGATAATATGTCGTAGAGGCAATATTATGTATTCGACTTTTATCGCAAAATCGATAAAATGCTTGGCTGATGAACTGAGGCCCATTGTCATGGATTATCCTTCGAGGAATCCCAAAGCGATAAATGACGTGGTGCTTGATGAAGCTGATCACGTCAGACATTTTTACCTCAGCCAGAGGGATCGCCTCTGCCCATTTGGAGAAGTAATCCGTGATGGCCAGTATGAACCGGTGGCCTCTGGAGGAAGACGGGTGAATGGGACCGACGATATCCATACCCCATGCTTCGAAGGGCCAGGATACGACCGTAGGATATAGATATTCAGACGGTTGGTGTATGAAGTCTGCATGAACCTGACAGGCTCTGCATTGTCTTGCATAGCTGATCGCGTCTGTGATCATAGTGGGCCAGTAGTAGCCTATTCTCCTGATACGATCCTGTAGCTTAGGACCGGGCTGATGTGCTCCGCATACACCGTCGTGAGCTTCTCGAATAATCTGCTGTGCTTCGTCGTCTGAGAGACATCTTAATAGCAGTCTGTCGTAGGTTCGACGATATAGGCAGTGTGAAGATGCATCGAAATAGAAGCGTAATGATCGTCTCTTGACGGATATTGCTTCTTTGGGGTCCTCTGGCAAGATTTCGTATGCGACAAAATCTATGAAGGGACTTCTCCAGTCCCTCCCGGGGGGATCTGTGTTCACAACGTGGCTGCGTTCTATGTGAAGGTTGTTCTTCACGCAGAATAAATCTCTGTTAAGAAGGATCACCGAATCTTGCCTTCTTATAGGGGTAGCTAAGTCCGCAGCTAGACTGGCCAGGGCATCAGCTTCCAGATTCTGAGATTGAGGTACATGCTCTAGGAAGAACCCTTTGAACGTCATGGCTATCTCGATTGTCGCTCGGTGATAGGGGATGAGGTCTGGATTCCGGACTTCGTATATCCCTCTGACTTGATTGACGATAAGCAGAGAATCACCGAAAGCTTCCAGGGATTCGACCCCCAGCTCTTCAGCGACTTGGAGCCCGATCAACAGGGCATTGTATTCTGCCACATTGTTGGAGCATGGTTCATTAAGAGAGTATGCCCGGTAGATGACGAGTTTATCAGGAGTGACCAGGACGATTCCTACCCCTGAAACCACGTTTCCCTGGGGGCCAGTCCTGGAGGCGCCGTCAAAGAACAGTTGCCATGTGTCACTTTCTATTACGGAATTACATTCTGCAACTTCGTCGGGAATGTCTTCGTATAACTTGGAGGCCTCCGGGATCGGATGAGCAGCCAGGAAGTCGGCCAGCGCTTGGCCTTTGATGGACTTCTGTGGGATGTACACCATGTCATATGGTGTTAACAGCATCGCCCAGGTTGCAAGTCGGGAATTAAGAATACTCGGCTTGCTCATCAGTACTCGAAGAGGGTTGATCCTGGAGATGATATGAATAGTCTGGCCGATGACGTAGTGCCGCATCTTTTGGATAGCGAACATCAGAGCCAGACATTCTTTCTCCACTGGGTTGTACCGGTGTTCGGCTCCGACCATCATCCTGCTAAGGTAGTAGATAGCCTGCTCATGCCCCTCGTCGTTCTTCTGCGCTAGAAGAGCTCCTAGCGAATGATCCATTGCTCGGACGTACAGCAAGAACGATTTCCCCATGATGGGAGGCACCAGAACTGGCGGACTGGTGAGGTAGCGTTTGATCTCCCCGAATGCTTGCTGACAGGTTTTGTCCCATACGAAGGATACATCTTTCTTCATGAGGTGCAAAAAAGGCTGGCATCTTCCTGAGAGGTTGGATATGAACCTCCGAATATAAGCCAGACGGCCTTGAAATCCACGGAGTTCCCTCAGATTGCGGGGCGGTCGCATTTCTACGATGGCCTGGACTTTGTCAGGGTCCACCTGGATGTAGCTCTAGTCCCTTCCTCGTGCTCTGACACAAAATCTGGATGAACCCACATAATCTCGCCCTGACGGGTGGTCAGGGGTACCAGGTTATGATTTTGATCCCTAGCCAGAGGGAGATTGACGATGTCCATTGTGGCTCGGAAAATAGGCGTGATACCGTCCATGACTTCTTGGGGAGGCAGATCGCCGAACCGCAGAGAGATCATGTTGGCTGTGACCATTTTCTCGGTGTCGTGCAGGGTGATGGCCTTAGCATCGATCAACCCCTGGATCTTTCTCTTCAGTACATAACACATCTTTGTTGGGTGGGGTACGTATCTGTGGAAGATGCAGTATTTGGGGTCGTCGGTACTGTCGACCTCTTGGGGCCGCCTTAGCTCCGGCAGGGTGATCTTGCCACTTTTGACGAGACACTCAAATATACTAAGGATATCGTCGTCGTCGAAAGAGTAGACCTCGACGGGCCTGGAAGTCCCGGGCTTTGTCTGCGTGGTCGCCGCCGTCTTTTGTCTGGAAGTATTGACTGTCAGAGCTTCTTTTCCCTTGGAGCTGCGAGGATGGTCGCCGCTGGGAGATGGCCTTTTGCCTCTGTCGGAGGCGGAGATCATGATGCCGTTGTCGCGCGCCTTGCGACTGTTGTCTTCGACGGCTACTGCCGAGACGATGAACGAGGGCCACTCATGGAACTGATATGGTCATGTGAACACCGAGACTATAGGAAGGAGGTTCTTCCTGCAAATGTCTACTAACGCCGAGTCTGGAACTCCTAGAGGCATTTGTAAGGTGGCCTGACGAAAATGTTCGATGAAGGTGCGAACGTCTTCCTTTTCCCTTTGCTTGACTTCAATGAGGGAGGACATAGACATGTCCATTCCACCCTCGTAGAATCGTGTAAAGAATAGCGCTTTGAAGTCTTCGAAGGAAGTAATGCAGTTGTCTGCCAATCTACGGTACCACTGATAGGCTACTCCTGAGAGGCAGCCCTTGAACACCCGAGTGAGGAGGGCATCGTTCCCTTATAGCAACACCGTCATCATACTGAAATAGTTCATGTATTGACTTGGTAATATTTTTCCTTCGAACAGAGCCATAGTCTGAGGTTTGTACTTCGAAGGAAAAGGGACTTCTTCCCAGATAGCCGGGTAAGGCTGGTTGATTCCCAGTTTCTTGAGCTGATCTTTGTGCCTCAAGGCGTCAAACTGGGCTTTCAACTCCCGCACTGCCTGCATCGGATTCTCAGTTGGAAGCGGAGGGACTGCTGACTCTTGATCTAGAGCAGGTTCTTGGCTTGGGTCGGATGGTGGTAAGTCCACCCCCATATGTATCTAAGTTGGCGGGACCGACGCTTGAGCCATGGCAGTCGCGCGCTGAGTTAGCATCATCTGGTGCATGTTCTCCATTACAGATTGCATTTGCTTCAAAGATGTCTCTAGCACAGTGATGCGTTATTCCGCGTTTCTTGAAGCCTTCTCGCGTTCATCTTCAATGGCGTAAGCTCCCACTTCCCTGGGCGTCATCGAAGGATTAGTATAGGTCACCGCAGAAGTTGACTCTACACTCTCAGCATCTGTTCTGGGAGATTGGAGACCCCAGCATCGGAATCAGACGAGTATGGAGCTGGTTGCTGTGACCTTGCCCGGGTATTTTGGAACACCCCAGCTTCAGTGCTCCAGAGGAGGTCTTCGAATCTTCTTCGGCTCGGAGGCCCAGAGGGATGACGTCTCGAGCTCGACCTTCTTCTGGGTATGCGTGAAGCCATATTCAAGGACGCATATGTGTGCTCTTCTTCCGGAAAAGACTGAGAGTAGCTCAATCGGTCGAAGACCGACCATTTTGCTTTAGAACAGCAGCAGTCAATCACAATCTTATGACTATTACAACATTGCTCTCTGGGGGGGCGTAATAGACATATTGGAAGATCTCCTCTCCTTACGCTTCTGGACTAGGCATTCGCGTAGGTCAGGAGTAGCAACCGGAGCTTGCTTTACGCCACGGGACTTCGCCTGGCGTAATTTGGAGATTCGCTCAGACTGGCGTAAAGCTGAAGAGGTCCTCAGTCGGCCATCGGCTTCTCGCATAATCCGGAGTAGGCAGATTGTTCTCTTGCTGGCGTGAAGGCCGAGAGGTTGAATATTCGCCTGCTTGCTTCCCCTCGCGGAGATCACCGCGCTCATCTGTTTTACTATAGAAGTTAGATGTTGTTTCGCGCGTGGAGCGTGATCTGTTCTTCCGATTTGGCGTTGAGGCACCATCGGAAGTTTTGTCTGTACCGCGCGTAGCGGGAGACTGATTCCTACGCATAGTATGCAGTTGATACTTCTGGGTTAGCGCAGAGGCCTTGCCCGAAGTTTTGTCTGTACCGCGCGTAGCGGGAGGCTGGTTCCTACGCGTAAAGCGCAGTGGATACTTCTGGGTTAGCGCAGAGGCCTTGTCCGAAGTTTTATCTGTATCGCGCGTAGCGGGAGACTGAATTTTACGTGCAGGGCACGGAGGGAGCGATGCTACCACCTCATTGGGCATCCACACTTTGCGCAGCTTCCTGTTGTCTTGGACGGAGAGAGAATGAGAGCTACCCCCGGTTCGAAGCATGTCTTCGTAAGCAGACTGGTCGAAATGAACGACCAGCGTCTTCTTCACGGTTCCTATAGATACCGCATCACGTTGAGAAATTACTTCCTCGTCAGAAGAGAAAGACGTCCCCAGCAGAGTCGCCATCTTGTTTGTAGTATTAAACGAAAGAATGAAAGTGTATTTCAATGATGGGGTTTGTGCGAAACCCGCGCCCTTTGGTTTACAAACAAACTTGTACAATGTAATCCTATACGAGGATGTGGAAGTACAATTTATTTAATGTGGGTATAAATTGCTATAGGTGTCTGATCTGCGGTTGCCCACTTTAGCCCTTGGACCACGCGATATTGAAGAAGTGCCGTGGAAGACAGGTAGCAGCTTCGAAGGTTGTAGGAGAGGGTGGATGCACGATGCCGAAGTCGTCGATCCCCGCTCTTTGCCTGAGCTCCAGGCTCTCTCTCTCTCTCTCTCTCTCTCTCTCTCTCTCTCTCCTCCTTGTTCGATCTTCTCCGACTGTCGACCTTGGAACTAATATTGGTACTCTTGACCAAATTTTCCGACCTGGGATCTGATATCGGTTTCTTGACCAATTTTTCGACCTTGTTTTCCATTGACAGGGGCCTCTATTTATAGAGTCTTTGGTGACAGTGACCACTCCGTTGCTGTAGCAATCGAGGAGTGGAAAGTACAGCACCCTTTTACACAACGGTTAAAGTAACCAATGCCTACGTATAGATGATCTTTTGACTCAGCGGGTGATGTGGGTCCAACTAAGGGGACACAACACGTACGGTTGCTACTAAGATCATGGCATAAAAGCCACGCGGGTAGGTATCCATTGTGTAGAAGATGTTGGCATAGAAGCCAAATGTCCGTCACCATGGCATAGAAGCCAAGTAGGCATAGAAGCAGAACAGGCATAGAAGCAGAACAGGTGTGGAAGCCGAGCAGGCATAGAAGCCGAGTAGGCGTGGAAGCCGAACAGGCACAGAAGTCGAACAGGCATAGAAGCCGAGTAGGCGTGGAAGCCGAGTAGTCGTAGAGACTGAGTGGGCATGGAAGCCGCATGAGCACAGATCCTGAATGGACGTAGAAGCCGCTGCATATCGTGCCAGGATGGGCGTAGAAGCCGCTTGAGCACAGATCCTGAATGGGCGTAGAGGCCGCTGCATATCGTGCCAGAATGGGCGTAGAAGCCGCTTGAGCACAGATCCTGAATGGGCGTAGAAGCCGCTGCATATCGTGCTGATGTGGACGTCTTAGCCGGAATTGCGGCTTTTGAAGATATAACCAAATCTCTTGCAGGGATTTGCCATCACCTTATGCATTAAATGCGGAGGCGTGTTTCGAAGGTCTGCAGGCCTTCTGTGCACCCGTCGCAGAGACGTATCTTGAGAGAAACTGTCACCGCTCTGTGCAATTAGACGTGGAGACATGCCTCGAATCTCGTACGAAGTGCAGCTTTTGACGTGACAGGCGGTTTGTCTGCTGCGGAGCGTAAAATAGCTCATGTTTGCCTGTATAAAACAGGGTGGCGTATTCCCTTGTACGTAAAAGAGCGGTTTATGCTGAGGGAACTCCAGTAAACGACGGTTTGGTGATATTTTACCAAATCCTCTGCATTAAATGGTGAGATCCGCCATCATACTGTGGGATGCATCCCGAGAGGTCTGCCATCGTTTCCAGCCGTCGTCTGGGTAGCCGTACATCACCTTTTGTCAGGAGTCAGAGGTCAGATTCACTGCGTGACTTGACAGGTTCATTTCGGGGAAGATGAAGCGTTCCTCGTACGCTATCACGCTGCTTTGAGAGCGGTTGAGTTTTACGCCATGGAGGCGATGAAGAACTCTGTTTCACGCTGGAGCGGCCTGGACATACTGCATTTATGCGGATGGTCCTTTGAGCTTTATTCTTCACGCTGTATTTTAACGGAGAAAACTCTGTCGTACGCCTGATGGCTCTGAAGGCCTCTGCTTATGCTGCTCTGTATCAAGAGGATGTGTAGCTCTTCCCAGCGTATTTTTCATGCTTCTACACCAGGTTCTTGTATTGGTGGAGATCTTTATCCGTCTTCTTCAGCAGTTAGTCGGTTTCCACGGCCGATTAACAAGAAAATGATTAATGGCGGGAGGATACAAAACTGGGCATGTTTGAATTAGTCAAGAGCCCATCCTCCATACGCCTTGACAGATTGAGTTGAGGTTTTAGACCCAACTCAATACTGGAAGACAGGGCTAGTTTGTCTGCCCTCGTCTACGAACGACGGGAGAAAATACAGCTTGCAAGCTGTATGGTCGAATGTGACCCTTCCTCTCTCTTGGACGAATCACAATATAAAGTTGCTGATTATTCCGAGCAAAGGAAGTTATGATATCCTTCTATGATCCATCGTTACAGAAGACATTTGCTCGAAGATGCCTTCTTTTTCGGCTCCTTATATGCTGGAAAAACATGGTCTTCTTCTTCCTCAAGTCGACCCGACGAACTCCGGCAATCATCTCTGTGTGGTGAAGGAAATATGGGAAGAACAGGTTAACTCATTAGCCTTAATATAGGCAAAAGAGAACACACCGAGTCCCAACAAATCTCAAAAAATCTGCCAAGAAATCCGCCTCGAGGAACGAGTCAGACTTGACCGTTTCATGCTTCATTCAAAGTGTTTCAAATTACGAGAAATTTGAAAAGTTTGAAGGGGGTCTTGTAGAAGCATGAAAATTACGCCGCAGAGTTATACGCAGTATTTTAGTGCTGGATGGCGTAAGATATGACTTCAGAGCCATCGGCGTATAAACAGAGCTTCATCGCTAGTATAACATAAAATATAAGCTCCAGGACAACCCCGCGTAATGCAGTATTTTCAGGCTGCTTCGACGTAAAAAGGTTGTTACATCGCCTTTATGGCATAAAAATTATCCGCTTTTAATGCAGCATGGAAGTGTACGAGGAACGCTTCGTATTCCACGAATGAACCTGTCAGATCATGCAGTGAACCTGACTCATGTCAAAGAGTACTGCACGACTATCCAGACGACGGCTGTAATAATGGTGCGGCACAGAGACCCAAACCGTCGTTTAGTGACATTTTCTTGATACAGGTCGCTTTTACGCATTCAAGGGAATACGCTGCCTAGTTTTACACAGGCAGATGCAAGCTTTTTACGCTCCGCAGAAGACAAACGGACTGCCACGTGAAAAGCTGCTCTTCGTACAGAGCTCAAGGCACGTCTCTGCAGTTAATGCACAGGATGGGGGCAGATCTCTGCATTTAATGCACGAGATTTGGTTATATTTTCAAATACTGGGGGAGCCATAATTACTGCTAATACGTCTGTAAACTCCCTCACCCAAAATAGGTATTTTGTGTATATTTTATATTATTATATTTTTTATAAATGTTGAATTTATTTAGAGTATTCTTAGTTAATTAGAAAATAATTTTTTTAGTATATTTACTTATATAAATATTTATTTAGAATTATTTTTAGGATATTGTAGATTATTGGGATTTTTCCATAATTTTTAGTTAATTAAAAACTAGTAACACTAATTTTTTAGAACTTTGAAGAATTTATTTTATATTCAAACTTAATTAAAAATATCCCAATCTTTTATTTTAGGTTCTAAATAATAAAATATATTTTCTAGAATTTTTTAGGAATTTTCTGATTAATTTTAGCATTTATTTTGAGTTAATTATGAAAAACTGAATTAAAAACTAATTTCTGAAAAGAAAACCCAAAAAGTAATTAATTCTGCCCAGTCAGCAAACAGGGGGCCCACCTGTCAGCCTCCAGCAGTGAACAGTGTCGGGCCCGCCTGTCAGTGACCGCTGAGTGGGTGCGAGCCGAGCCGAGCCGAGCCGAGCCGAGTCAGAGTTCGACTTGGACTCAGCTGAGCCGAGCCGCGTCAGTGCCTGACCGTCCGATCTGAGCGGGCAGCCCTGGATTGCTGCCATGTGGTGGGCTATGAGCCGCAGCTGCACACTCTCTCTCCTCTATATATATAATAGTTTAGATATTAATTTCTAGGGTTTTTCTTCAGCCGATTTTTGGAGAATTGTCATCTAGGGTTCCTTCATCTTCCAGAAGCCATTGCGCATAGCTCCGGACTCCAAATGAGGCCTAGTGTTTTTTCTTAGAACGATATTGAGGTTAGATTTCTGATTATATAAAAAAATTTCAAAATTATTGGTATTAAATTCTGGAAAATTCGTAGAGCACAGCATGTCCGAAAATAGACGTGTTTCGATATTTTCGCGATTTCGGGAGAACCAGGAATCAGAATAACGAACCGTTTGAAGTTTCGGAAAGCTAATGTCGAGATCATTGACATATGATTTTCCCAGAATTTAATTCGAAGTATTTATATACTGTTAATTCAGTAGAACTTCTAGGTTAGAATTTAACCATCGGTACACAATACAAATTTTGTATGTGCCATAATTCCCAAACGAATTTGAATTCGGATGAGCCATAAATTCCAGTATATTTTTGATGCTGAAATCTATAGAAAATTAGGCATGAAATTTGAGTTTGTGTCGGTTGACTTTTCGATCAACAGATCGTCTCGATTTGCGTGCCATTAGTCTCGAGTTGATAAAATTTAGTTTTTTTGTACAAAATTTAGGAATTAACATAAAAATTAGAATAATAAGATTAAAATAGGATTTTAGAGTAATTATTCCAGAATTAAATATTTAAAATAAATTATCTGTTGACGTGATAAATTTGTAATACATAGGCTATTTGGACTGTTTCTTGGACTCTGATTCATACCAGCAGCAGGACCCCAGGCAAGATACCTTGCCAAATTGCTTATAGTATTTTGCATGCTTAGTATATTTCTTTATATTTATTTCATTTCTGTTTATTTATTACATGTGTAGTTTCTTTCAGTCATATTATATATTAGATATGTTGACACACACATGGCACCTAGTATCATGAGAGGACAATCATTAGGCGTATGGGCTTTTAACCACTCTGGTAACACCGTAGTCACTAGCACGCACTATGGTCGGTCGTGTCCGATGGTCGCTACCCGAGAGGTATGTCGATTGATGGAGTCCGAGGGTCGCTACCCCAGAGGTATGTCGGCTGATGATGTCCACTGACGAGCGTGAGGTTGTGAGGATTAGATCGAGTAGCCTACCCTTGCCCATACGTCAAAAAGTTGTCCTCATTTGCATTCATGTAGATGGTCTTGTACAGCGTACTTATTTATTTTTAAATTATATGCATGTTTACTGTATTCAAATTGGCTCGTATTTTCTGTATCTTGTTACGTCCCTCTGAGGACCTGGTCCTCTGCCAGGTGTATCTGCTCTTGAGTATTTGCAGGAGTACGGGCCTGGACCTGACGCATTGCTTCCTGCCGAGGAGGTCTTATCTTCTGAGCATCGTTGATTATCTAGAGATGGATTCTTTTAGCTGATACACTTCTGTCTTCATATTATTTTATATTGGAGATTTTATACTCCTCTCTCATTTTAGTTTGGATATAGTCTTTGGTAGTGGATTTGTCTCCACCCACCTATTATTTTGGATATTTCAGACTTCTTATTCTAGTTAGTATTTCTTTTCTATGACTTGTTGTGTGGATGAGATTAGCATATCTGTGACTTGTGATATTATATATACCACATGTGAGTTTATATTCATATTACAGCGTACGTATGGGTTATGGTTTCCATATATTGGAGTTGCCATATCCATGCGGCTGGCATGCTTACGTGTTCTAGTCCTACGTATTATTGGGACTGGGGCGTGACATATTTTTGTGGTGGTCCATGCAGGTCTAGAGCATATTGTCTCGGTTACGTTACTGTACCGAGCAAGCCTGTACCTAGGACTAGAGTAGGATCTCATCCACAATTGACTAGGACTCATCTTTCTTCTAATTTGTTCTATTTGAATAATTGTATCCTGCTTGATTCCTGTACTCCCATAATAGTTCCTTTAGAATAGCCTCTCCTAGAATATAGAAGTTCCTGTTGTTAGATGATAAGTAGGGTAACCTTCCTGTTAAGAGTACAACTAGAGTGCTGACACACCACTAAGTTTAGGATGTCTAGTGAACCCTAGAATTCCTTATCTCTAGAATTGGTTTACTATTACCCCCTGATGTGTTATGAGGACTTGAGAGTAGTATAGACACTACTAGAGTTAGTTAGAAGTTTACCATTATGGTTGCCCCTAGCATTGAGAAACTAATAGAAAACCAAAGTGAATATTAGGACTGAACCTAACCTACGCCGTTAGATGAATATTGGAGAACCATAAATTTAGATTCTTGCCTTGAGATAAGCAGACAGTACCTTAGAAAGCCAAGAGCAATGCATAGAATATTTTTCTAATCATACCTTAAACACAGAGACTAACATACCCTTTCCCTTGGAAAGCCATGATGCTAACTAGAGTTCTCCATTTAAATTCATGTATTTGTTCCTCTGAAACCCTAGCGCTCGCTATTTGTGCAACGGCTAATCATGTTTTCTCTCCTTCATCTTTTTGACTCGTGCCACCTGCCACCTCTGATCATAGACCAAGTGATTATACTCTACAATAGGATATATAGTTTGCTATAGTCATAGTTGTAATCTTGAATTTTGAATTGTGTACCTTGTAGTTAGAACCTGATAGTTGAGTTGTTCAATTAGATTGTGATGATTACCCCTAGTTGTAGACCACGTAATTTGTACCCTCACCTCGATACAGGTTAGATCCCTTTCCCCTAACGGCTAGTAACTCTTCTATTCTCGCTATCGACACATGTTCTATGAGCACTATGATTAAGACTTAAGGTGACCCTTACCTATATAATGCAATAGGAGACTGTAATAAGTACCAAGGTCTTTCCTCATATACCCTAATAAGAGTTTCTGTTCTATTTACATGTGCAAGGTTATTTTTGTAGGATTCTCTTAAAACTGTCACAGTATTAGTTTATTTCTTTTAAGTTGAGGAGTATGTCTCACAACCTAGTATCACATAGTCCACTTGACCCATCGAGGTAGTGTAACTGAATGACATTAATTGTATGCTAACATTAAACGACAGCGTTTATTCAGACGGTAGAATTTAGAGGTCCATGCCCTATTTGGCCGACTAGCGACTTAGACAAGGAGGTTGTATGATAACTGTAGAGATTGTAGAGTCTTTTATTATTATTGCTTATGTTGTTTTTGCTTTTGCAAACTTGAATTATTTTGTAACTTCTCTCATCATAATCCAGCGTTATATTTTCTGTGCTACCTCGAATTATGCTGCTATTATAGCCTAGTTTTTGCAAGCTTATTCTTTATCGAGCTTTTTCATGACATATGTATTATTGGGTATACACACTAATATATTTCAGAATCAGTGTACTACGGTCTGATCAACCATAGTGCGCTTGGTTCGCCCTTCATAATACTACTTTACGTGGATTGAGATATGTAGTGATTGGTAGACGAATATACTTGTCCTAGTCATGTCTGAGCGTATCATATCTGCTACATAACTGTACTAATACGAGCATGTGAATAGGAATTACCAAAATAGGATTTCAATACACAACTGCTTTGACAATTCCTATTTGAATTCTTTAAACGCCTTGATCTCGATACTTCTATTCCATTACCTCGCCCTTGAACTCTTTATTATTGACCTCCGTCTTCCCTTATTTCGGAAAGACGAAACCTCGTGCTTGGTATAAGTTTGATACACAGAGAGTACTAGATATACCCCGTAGGCCGATCACATACTTGAGGATTATTCTTTTGTAATTAAGGACATATCATATATGATATAATTGGCGTTGAAGTTTTGAGGATTGAATGACATGAGTAAATAAATTAAGGAATATTTTTCTTAAAGTATATAGCCTTCTGTGATAGATGGGTAAATTCTAAGTTGGGTAGCAGTGCATTGCCAATTTGAGAGGAATTTCTTTTAGATTGTGATCAAGTAAGATTAGATTGGGAGATTCAAGTCATTTTAATTTTGAAATTTTTTAAAAGAAGGATTAAGATAATGAGAATTTAATGAATTTTAAAATCTTGATATTGCGGACCAAATATTTATACTTTGAGCACATGATTTAAATTTTGAATATTGAAGGATGAATCATCGATTTAAATTTTGAGGATAAATATAGAATTTTAGACTTGAACAATTGGTGAATTAGATTTAAATTTTATAATTTGACGATTTAAATTAAAAGTTTAATTTTGATTGTTGGGTCACCTATTTGAAATATTGAGGATAGAAATTGAGTTTAAATATTTGAAGAGTACAAAATTCTTAATTTGAGAATAGGAATAAGATTTGATTAGAATTGTTTATTGTTCAAAGTCTAGAGGAGATTATGATAGTTGGAAATGGTGATATAAATTTTGATGTGGGATGTCATATAGACTTGAGTTAGATTTGAATGTTGTTTATTTAAAAAAAAAAATTCGAGAAGAGATTACGACAGGTTGAATTTTGATTTAAACAGTGGTTATCTTAATTTTGAAGTGATCGCGATAGATTTGAATAGATTTTGTTATTTAAATTTTTGGAAGAGATTGTGATTGACGTACCTTATGTACGAATGAGAAGGATTTAACAAATTATGCCTTATATTAATTTCGAGGACGAATTTTTTTTTAAGTTGGGTAGATTGTAAACTCCCTCACCCAAAATAGGTATTTTGTGTATATTTTATATTATTATATTTTTTATAAATATTGAATTTATTTAGAGTATTCTCTTAGTTAATTAGAAAATAATTTTTTTAGTATATTTACTTATATAAATATTTATTTAGAATTATTTTTAGGATATTTTAGATTATTGGGATTTTTTCATAATTTTTAGTTAATTAAAAACTAGTAACACTAATTTTCTAGAACTTTGAAGAATTTATTTTATATTCAAACTTAATTAAAAATATCCCAAACTTTTATTTTAGGTTATAAATAATAAAATATATTTTTAGAATTTTTTAGGAATTTTCTGATTAATTTTAGCATTTATTTTGAGTTAATTATGAAAAACTGAATTAAAAACTAATTTCTAAAAAAAACCCAAAAAGTAATTAATTATGCCCAATCAGCAAACAGGGGGCCCACCTGTCAGCCTCCAGAAGTGAACAGTGCCGGGCCCGCCTGTCAGTGACCGCTGAGTGGGTGCGAGCCGAGTCGAGCCGACCTCGAGCCGAGCCGAGTCAGAGTTCGACTCGAACTCAGCTGAGCCGAGCCGCGTCAGTACCTGACCGTCCGATCTGAGCGGGCAGCCCTGGATTGCTGCCACGTGGCCGGCTGTGAGCCGCGGCTGCACTCTCTCTCTCCTCTATATATATAATAGTTTAGATATTAATTTCTAGGGTTTTTCTTCAGCCGATTTTTGGAGAATTGTCATTTAGGGTTCCTTCATCTTCCAGAAGCCATTGGACATAGCTCCGGACTCCAAACGAGGCCTAGTTTTTTTTGTTAGAATGATATTGAGGTTAGATTTCTGATTATATAAATTGTTTTTCGAAATTATTAGTATTAAATTTTGAAAAATTCGTAGAACATATCATGTCCAAAAATAGACGTGTTTCGATATTTTTGAGATTCCGGGAGAATCAGGAATCAGAATCACGAACCGTTTGAAGTTTCGGAAAGCTAATGTCGAGATCATTGACATATGATTTTTTCAGAATTTAATTCGAAGTATTTATATACTGTTAATTCTGTAGAACTTCTAGGTTAAAATTTAACCATCGGTGCACAATACAAATTTTGTATGTGCCATAATTCCCAAACGAATTTGAATTCGGATGAGCCGTAAATTCCAGTATATTTTTGATGCTGAAATCTACAGAAAATCATGCATAAAATTTGAGTTTGTGTCGGTTGACTTTTCGGTCAACAGATCGTCTCGATTTGCGTGCCATGAGTCTCGAGTTGATAAAATTCAGTTTCTTTGGACAAAATTTAGGAATTAACATAAAAATTAGAATAATAAGATTAAAATAGGATTTTAGAGTAATTATTCCAGAATTAAATAATTAAAATAAATTATCTTTTGACGTGATAAATTTGTAATACATAGGCTATTTGGACTGTGCCTTGGACTCTGATTCATACCAGCAGTAGGACCCCAGGCAAGATACCTTGCCAAATTGGTTACAGTATTTTGCATGCTTAGTATATTTCTTTATATTTATTTCATTTCTGTTTATTTATTGCATGTGTAGTTTCTTTCAGTCATATTATATATTAGATATGTTGACACACACATGGCACCTAGTATCATGAGAGGACAATCATTAGGCGTATGGGCTTTTAACCACTCTGGTAACACCGTAGTCACTAGCACGCACTATGGTGGGTCATGTTCGATGGTCGCTACCCGAGAGGTATGTCGATTGATGGTGTCCGAGGGTCGCTACCCCAGAGGTATGTCGGCTGATGATGTCCACTGACGAGCGTGAGGTTGTGAGGATTAGATCGAGTAGCCTACCCTTGCCCATACTTCGAAAAGTTGTCCTCATTTGCATTCATATAGATGGTCTTGTACAGCGTACTTATTTATTTTTAAATTATATGCATGTTTACAGTATTCAAATTGGCTCGTATTTTCTGTATCTTGTTACGTCCCTCTGAGGACCTGGTCCTCTGCCAGGTGTATCTGCTCTTGAGTATTTGCAGGAGTACGGGCCTGGACCTGACGCATTCCTTCCTGCCGAGGAGGTCTTACCTTCTGAGCATCGTTGATTATCTAGCGATAGATTCTTTTAGCTGATACACTTCTGTCTTCATATTATTTTATATTGGAGATTTTATACTCCTCTCTCATTTTAGTTTGGATATAGTCTTTGGTAGTGGATTTGTCTCCACCCGACTATTATTTTGGATATTTCAGACTCCTTATTCTAGTTAGTATTTTTTTTCTATGACTTGTTGTGTGGATGAGATTAGCATATCTGTGACTTGTGATATTATATATACCACATGTGAGTTTATATTTATATTACAGCGTACGTATGGGTTATGGTTTCCATATATTGGAGTTGCCATATCCATGCGGCTGCCATGCTTACGTGTTCTAGTCCTACGTATTATTGGGACTGGGGCGTGATAACGTCAACATCATCACTTTTGCATATTACGCCATCAGGCTATTTTCAGCTATGGGAGCACGCTGTACGCTATCTCCTTGAAATACGCCAACCGGACTATTTTCAGCTATAAGGAGTACGTCGTATGCTATCTCCCCGGAATACGCCAACTCAGGCTATATTTGTATGGGTGCATGATAAGGCTATTTGGTCCAGAATACGCTCAAGACCTCAGTCAAAGAAGAAGGACCAGTTATCTTTTACGCAAGCTACCTATCCATGCAGCATCAGGCTTCTACGCCTACTTGGCTCCTACGCCAGTTTGACAGCTATTTGGCTTCTACGCCATGGTGACAGTTATTGGCTTCTACGCCAACCTTTTTTTTACGCAAGGGGCAGTTACCTACGTGGCTTGCATGCCGTGATCTTCGCAGCAGTTATACGCGTTACCTCATCATAGGACACGTGTCACACGCGGATTCAGAAGATTACTTATACGTGGGTGGCAGTTATTTTAACCGCCGCGTAAAAGTGCCACACTCTCCACTGTCCGGCTTCTACGCCGACTGGACGGTTACTGTCACTAAAACCCTATAAATAGAGACCTCTATTAACAGAGGTCCAGGGTCAAAAACTTGGAGAATAGAAGTCGAAGAATCAAAAAATTGAGAGAGAAGAGCTCAGACAGAGAGTAGTGATCGACGATTTTGGCATCGAACATCCACTCCCTCTTGCAATCTTTGAAGCTCCTCCGTCTTCTACAGCACTTCTTCATCATCGTGTGGTCCAAGGGACAAAGTGATCGACTGCAGATCAGACTCCTATAGCAATATTTACCCAGATTAAAATTTGTACTTGATATCCTCATATAGGATTAATTGTACTTCTTGTTTGTAAACCAAAGAGAGGGTTTCATATAAACCTTGTTTCATTTCTTTCGTTTATTATCAAACAGTAGGCTGGACGTACCCACGTACTCGTGCCCCAAATTTCGGGTGCGGGTCATGACATATACCAATAGTCGAGTCAAGTCACCAATAATTGGTAAATCACATGAGTTCTAGCACATAGCAATATGTAGGTTGAGTCAAGCACGTAGGAAGTCATAGTCACTTAGCTGCATGGTCTATCTTTATTTATAGTCGGGTCAAGCATATAGTCAGGTTCAACACATGGTCACTTAGTTCTCATGCATTCCAATCATCAATCTCACACTTAGAATCACAAAATTCAATAAAATATCAAACCAAGAAAATCAATAAATGGTGCATATAGGCCGCATAGGGTCAGGGATGCATAGAGTCAGTGTCGCATATGACAGGTGCCGCATAGAGGTTGCTACCGCATATGAGTCAAGGCCACATAGGTCTGCTTGCCGCACATAGGTGAAGGCCGCATAGGTCTGCTTGCCGCATATTGGTCAAGTTCGCATGAGACGTTCTGGAACTTAGCGAATTTCTCATTCGTTCAGCGAGTGCAATAGAAGGAGTTCAAGGAATAGCTCCAAAACACTTGTGTAATAAACAATCATACTTCCAACAAGATGGACGCATGCTGGTCGGATAGGCGGCAGGTGTCCAGGCCGTATAAGGATCATGCCGCATGGTACTCTTGGCCGTATATTGCGTTGGCCGTATGAGAACTTCGTCTTCTCCGGACAAGAAATTCAGCCATGGCGAGAACACCAAAAACCAAAAATTTATTTTCTTCATTAAAACTTTATTTTAACTCCGAATCAAGTGAACCAAAAGCCAAAATGCTCGAAATAAAGTGCTCCATCCATCAAAAAAACTATTTTTCAAAAATATCAAGATTTAATAGATCAAAACCACCAAAAACTCAAGGAACCCATGAAACTCTAAACGTCAAATGTAGATATACTTAAATTCACCAATTAAAATCAAAAATTTCAAGTACTAAAAGTGTTTAGAATCATCATGATCACATAATAGACTAATAAAATGCAAGGAAAGCAAGAATCTAAAATCAAGAGGGTTTTTCATGTAGTGCAAGGTGTACTTACCTAAATGAACTAAGAGGAAAATGAGTGAATGAGGGAAGAGATAGAAAGAGGTTGACTTATATATGCTAGGGTTGAGGTTTAGACCATAGGTTCACTCGTGACCAAATCAACCCAACAATTAAACCACGAGTCTAATTGAACCAAAGAATGAGTCTAGTCTCCAAGACATGCAACCTAATTAACCATGAAAGCAATAATTAATATAAGCAGAAAAACTAATATATTCCAAATATATATATCGAGAATAGGGAGTGACATTTTTGCTGGTTTTGTCTTTTTTATCATTTTTTGATAGTTTTTTTTTCTTTTTTTTTTGCTTTTGCACGTTTATGTCTTTTTTCGCTCTTTATTTATTTTTTATTTGTTTCTTGTCGATTTTGATCATTTTTTTGTCTTTTTTATCGATTTTGTTTTTTTTGTCGTTTTTATCATTTATTGGTCTTTTTGTTCTTTTTTGTTATTCCAGTCTTTTTGATCCTTTATTTTCATTTTTTCAGGTTTTTTGTATTTGTGCTTTTTATGTTTTTGTTCATTTTTTTATGTTTTTTCGTTTTTTGTCGTCATTGATATTTTTGGTCGTTTTTATCTTTTTTCGCTTTTGATTGTTTTTTCCCTTTTGTTCGTTTTAATTTTTTTGTTGTTGTCATTTTTTATCGTTTTTTGTCGTTTTTGATCCCTTTTGTTCCTTTTGTTTTTTTGTCGTTTTTGAACTTTTTATTTTATTTTTATTTTTGAACTTTTGTTCCTATTTTTGGATTTTTTTTTTTGTTTTTGGTTGTTTTTGGTTGTTTTTTTTTTGGTTTTGATCATTTTGTTTTTTTTTATCATTGTTAGACAATTTTTATTATTTTTGTCGTATTTTACGTTTTTTGGTCTTTTTTATTTTTTGTCGTTTTTATCGCCTTTTCGTTTTTTGTCGTATTTTTCGCTTTGGGTCTTTTTTTCATTTTTAGTTGTTTTTGAACTTTTTTTCGTTTGGTTATTTCTAGTCTTTTTTTTTTGGTCGTTTTTTATTTTTTCATCTCTTTTGATCTTTTTTTTTCATTTTTGATGGGTTCTTTTTTTATCGCTTTTGATCTTTTGGTTTTTTTTTTATTTTTTGTCGTTTTTATCGTTTTTTCTTAATTGTTTGTGTTTTTTTTTTTTTTTTCGTCGTTTTTGGTTATTGGTCTTTCTTTAGCAGAAGAAAAAAACTAATATATTTCACTTTTTATTTATAAATTTGTTTATATTTTTTTCTTGTATTTCATTTTTTATATTCGAATCTTTTATTGATTTACTTTAAAATTTTATGTTGTATTTTTTAAAATATTATTACCTTAAAACTCAATTTTATTACATGATAGACCAAACATATGAATACAATTGACATTATATTGCAAGATTTGATTATATGTTCCAACCAAACATGGTAAAGTAATTATAATTTTATTAAATTACAAACCCAAGTACATTACTATTACGATTATACTGCGGTGAACCAAATGGATTTTTATTTTCTTCAAAGTTGACCCTAAGAAAAACTGCCAAAAGTTCAAAATAGAAAAAGGTATATTAATTTTAGAAAAGATCTTCGCAAAACAAAAGGAACTATTTAACCCTAGCCCCTCGTGTCCCTCTAGCGCATTGTAGGCAACTCTGCCACCCTGCGCTCAACACTAACTGGCCTCTCCCTTTACTGCTACCCAATCGATTCCTCTATTCTTTCCTACTGTGACTACTACTGGTGCACAGAAATATGACAAACAAGGGGAAGTAGTAGTAGTTGTAGTCCTAATAATAGGATCGAGGAGGAGGAGGACAAACTTTACGTTTTGAATTATTTTCTTCTTTTGTTGGGCTCTTGATAAAGGCACTACAAAATTTACTTGGACAGTCCAAATTTTTATTATTGTTAATTACAAGTTTGCCATTCCAAAAATTACTCACCGTGCTGTCCACTTCCAATTGGTTTTTTTTAATAATCAGGACTGTCAAAATTTTGACAGTCCTAACAATTGGTAGGACTGTCAAAATTTTGACAGTCCTAAAAATATATGTTAATTTTTTAGACAGTTCTTCCAATTGATAGGACTGTCAAAATTTTGACTGTTCGGAAGGGAGGGCTATGCAAGATGACCAAGAGGACTGGACTGCGTGGAGGTCGGAAGGGAGAACGAAGCGGAGGAGCGGGTGGCGGGGGAGGAGGCGGAGGCGGCGGTGGAGGACGGGGGAGGAGGTAGAGGCGGAGGCGCGGGCGGTGGAGGATGGGGCCGCTGCTGCGCGCGGGGGCGACGGTGAGCGGTGGGGACGGCGGCGACCGGTGGAGGACGGGACCGCGGCTGCGTGCCTGGACGGCGTCGAGCAGTGGGGACGGCGAATTCGAATTCGGTCCAAATCCACTCACTTTTCGGAGTTTATGGCCAAATCTTTTTTCAAGCATTGTTTACCAAACATGTCCTAAATTAAATTACTCTCCAGTAAAAAAAAAAAACAAATCGTTTTTCGGATTGTAGAGGGCCTAGTAAATTGAGTGAAAGAAATACAATTTCTTTTGGAATATACATTATTTCTTCCTAATTTCCAATCCATCTTTAGTGTTCTTGGATGCAAGAACAAATCTATCCCTCTCATTCATCTGTTGGTGTCTCTAGTTTCCTCCAAATAGTGGACAGAGTGTTACAGAATCTTGCATGCATGCATGCACCTTCCACTCATATGCAGTCCTATGTCTTTCTGCATACACGTCCAAACAAATCTACTCATCTGAAACGAAGTGCTTCATTCTTCGCATACAGAGAGCATCTCTACAATGACAGCACATGCAGTTAGCACTCGTACGTACGATCCCCCCACTCTTCCTTGTCCTAACACGCAGAGTTGGCCAGTCGCATGTGAATTCCTGCAACAGGACGTATGGTCCCTCCCTCCGAAAGAATGAGTGATTCAAACAATAGGGCGAATATCGTCGTTTCTATGTTTCAATGTGCGCGAGAATAGACGTTTGATCACCCAATTGAATTAGATGTGGCCAGCTAACCAAATCCAAATACCTAGCCTTTTCGAACACCAACCAAGCTAGTTTCGCTTTATTTTTCCTGTTTCCGCAACCGATAATTTCTGTCTCTGATAACCACTGGATTTTGCGGAATTGTGAGCCTATGAATAACAATTCGACTACGGAAATTCAAATAACAACCGATAAAGTGTACTTATCTTACTCTTGTTGGATTAATTTTGTTAAGACTTTGTCCAATTCCTTAGTTTCATTCTGCGACTGTGAGCCACTTCTTCCATTTTTGTAGGTTTGGTGTGTGTGCCTATTTAAAGGCCATTCTCTATTGAATAATGTAAACAGTATGTTAAAGAAATTAAGCTGTGTCCCCTCCACGTGTGTGTGAGTGGTATTTTTTCTTTTTACTTTGTTTCCTCTCAACAATTGGTATCAGAGCCAGGTTGGTCGAGCACTTGATCCGTTCATGCCCAAATACATGCCGCGCTCTCCGGGAAGTATTGTCACCGGCGAAGAGGTACCGATGAGTATGGTGGCGAAGGAAAATTCCGCCGTCTCGCTGCATTATCCGATGCTCACGACGAGCAATTATGCAGCCTGGGCAATCAAGATGAAGGTCTATATGAGGGCTCAAGGAGTGTGGGAAGCTATCGAGGACACCAACATCGACGTGCGCAAGGATCAAATGGCATTGGCGGCCATATACGCAGGCATCCCCGAGGAAACGCTCTTCCTACTGGCCGAAAAGCAAACGGCCAAAGATGCGTGGGAGACATTGAAGACGATGCAGTTAGGCGCCGATCGTGTAAAGGAGGCTAAGGTACAAATCCTCAAAACTGAGTTCGAGGGGTTGCGAATGAAGGAGACGGATTCGGTCGATGACTTCGCTGTCAAGATAACAACCATCATCAACAAAATCCGTGCATTGGGCGACAAGGTTGAGGAGGCCTATGTCGTCAAGAAGTTTCTCCGGGCAGTCCCAAAGAAGTTCTTGCAGATCGCATCCACAATAGAGCAATCCGGCGACCTTAAAACAATGACGGTCGAGGAGGTGATTGGCCGGCTCAAAGTCCATGAGGAGCGACTCAGTGGATACGATGACGACAATAGCGAGGAGCATCTTCTTCTCACCCGAGCCGAGTGGAAGTCACGTGAGAAGAAGTGTGAAGCCGAGGGCTCCTCTGGTGCTGCTCGTGGCCAAAGCCGCAGGATTGGAAGATTTGATAAAGCAAGGGTAAGATGTTATAATTACAATAATTATGGTCATTTTTCTTCAGAATGTCCCGAAAAGGAGAAGAAAACTCACTACCAGAAAAAGTCAAATTAGCGACGTCTTAAAACGTCGCTAAATAACCAAAAATCGTCGCTAATTTGGTTTAGCGACGTAAATAGCGACGTTTTAAAGCAGTCAGAAAAAACGAAGTCCCTAAAACAAAAATGTCGCTAAACGTCGCTATACCGACGTTTTTAGCGACTTTAATGTGTCGCTAAATTTAGCGACGTTTAGCGACGCCACGTCACTACATAGCAACGTTTATTGAAGTCACTAAACGTCGCTAATTAGCGACTTATATAGCGACGTTACACCGACGTCTTTAATGACCTGGTAATACTGCCATGTCAGCAGTTTGCGACATACAACAACGATTTTAGCGACGTCATTAGCGACGTATTTAGCGACTTGTTACAGCATCGCTAATTAGCGACGTATTTAGCGACTTAAGCTAACGTCGCTAAACGTCGCTAAAAACGTCGCTAATTTTCAAAAAAATATATATTGCATTTCTGGGTTTACCAACCCCCTTGGGTTCATTATCAGGTATATGTCACGCCCCAGTCCCAAAATACCGAGGGACCAGATAAGTGGCAATGGCCAGCAGTACACACCGATGGACAAACCCAATTTAATGGATCCATCGGGGCATATTTAAGCTGTAGTACAACAATAAATAGGTCCAATGGTACAAGTCACAGTCTATTCTAATCTCATCCACAACAGATAATCACAGATCAAATGCCAGAATAATGCAAATAAATATAAACTAACAAGTCTCAATAAAAAGTGTCTCGGAGAACAATCTGAGAACAAGTCTGATACATCAATGCAATAGACTGGAAATAAAGTAACTAGAAATAGAAATAAATGAGTATCTCAAGCCAATACTCAGGAGAAGTCCTCTGGTACGATCACGTCCTCAGATCCTGGTTTTGCTCCAATGTAGGCACCTGCTTCTGCTAATGCTAATGCTCCGGTCCCGTATACCTCGGGATAGATCTCGTCAGCTAATCCTGGGGACATAATCCGGATCCAGGTCCCCAGGGGACATAGCAAGGTACAAATAATACAAGCCAACATAAATGCAGTGAAATAGTAAATAAAATAAACAGGATAAATATGTAACCATCTATGTGAAATGCAAGTGAGAGCATCACTAGTACTCAGGCTGAGACCACTACAAGCTCTGTGTTGGGGAGCCGGTAGCAGCAATAACTATGTATTTTACTATGTAGTTTACTATTTATTATATGTATAAAATCAGCTTGTAGCCTATGTGTCTCTCCCCACCCCATGTAATCTCACGTCTCATGTCCACGATGCCTCATGTCCATGTCACGCACGATCATATCTAATGCAGCAAGTCATCTAATGTAATGTCTATGAATATAATATCTATGTCATAAAACCTGTATCCTATACAGAATTGCCATTAATATCTCAGAAAAATTCTGTCGCATGAATAGTGTCAAGTGTCCTGGGTTATGATGTACTTGATAAGATAAGTACGAGCAGTGTAGGGACTCGGTATCCATGTCTAGGTGACGTTACACAACTCCGCGTACGGGGTTGGCACCCGACTATTAATCGGACGCTAAGTAAAGTCACACGGTCCTAGGTCAAGCATATACAACAATATATAAATAAGACAAGAAATAGGTAACAAGAACTGCAATGTTGGTAAGGTACACTTGCCTGTGGTTCTGGCTCCAACTGTAGCTCTGGTCTCAGTGTGATTTGCAGGTACTACTCCATTTGCTGAAATGAACATCACCATTAGATTCAAAAAATATCAAATAGCTAGAAACGTCTGTCCTTAAGTCCAATTTGGACACAGGGGCAAAAATGACATTTTTGGGTCAAAGCGGGGTTCACATGTGGGCCACTTTGCACCGAAAAGCGTGTTAGGGTCAAAGGTCTCCAAATTCGTCCAACTTAGTGTCAACAAGTCAGGAACGATGATACGAACCCAACGGAACTTCCAGAATTAGATTTCGATGAGCCGATCACAAAATCGCCCGTCAAGTGGAGCATGTGGGGCTCACGATACGCGATTTTTTCAACGTTCTCAGAATCGAACCAAACTTGGGTCACAGGACCAGCGTATTGCTACGAGTCTGATGGCGCAAGTTTCGTCTTGATCCGACATGTGTACACAAAGTTACAATGTATTCCAGAATAGGCAGATACGGGACGTTGTCGGCGGATACGCGTTGATTCTGGTGTGCACGCACATCCAAATCAACTTCTGCGAAACTCCGCACATCTGTATCAACGACGCGCACGTATCGGTGAAGACCGCACGCGACCAAGTCATCCCGTTTGGCAGAACGTATTCAGTTTCGGGGTAAAACAGGGCGTTATTTTCCTATTTTTGGATCGTGGTTTGCGATCACCACAGGACGCGACGCACCGAGCCGGTTGTACGGGCATCGAGAGGGTTATACAGTCTACGCGACACAACTGACGGAACGAAAAATGGAATCACGAGAGAGAACGGGTTACCTGAACAGGGCTCCGAAAAATCGAGATTTCTTCGTATCCTCGTGTCGACTTGACACTGTTGTGTCCTGGCCGTGTCGTGTCTGATCAAGGGTTAGGGCTTATCGGAGTCGGCTGGGCTAGTCGGAGGGTTGCTGGGCTGGGTGGCCGGTTGAGGCGCTGCTGGCCGAGGCGGCTCTGGCCGGAGGCGGCTAGGGGGAGAGCAGGAGGAGGAGCTCGGGGTCTGAGGGGGTTCTGGCCGAAGGGACGACGGGAGGGGTCGTCGCTGAGTGGGGGTGAGGTCGTGGGGTGGTGGTGTTCTAGGCGGGGCCGGAGGAGAGGTCGTCAGGGCGAGGGGGTCGAGCGGCGGCGGAGAGAGCGGTTGGTCGATGGGGGCTGTGGAGTTCGGGTCGGTGGAGGATGGAGAAGAGGTTGGTCGATGGGGGCTGTGGAGTTCGGGTCGGCGGAGGATGGAGAAGAGGGAGTCGAGCAGCGACGGAGGATGGAGGACGACGGAAAGTGACCGGAGTGGGGCTACGGCGGAGGAGTTGATGTCTAGGGTTGCGACATGGCGGGGCGTGGAAATCGAGGAGTTTTTATAGCCGGAACAGTGTTCCCGGTTGGATTAGGGTTTCGGAATTAGGGTTTCGGGTCCGGGTGGGGTTCGATTCAGATCTGACCCGACCCGACCAGTTAGGTCTGATTTGGCCTGGTTCGGTTCAGCGGTTTGGTTCAGTTGGTTTGGTTTATTTCAAATAAACCGGATTCAGCCAAGTTTAATCGGTTTAGTTCTACGTTGGTTTTTAGGGCTTTAAAAATGATTCCGGAGTCCAATAAATTCGCAAAAAATTACCCTATGTCCGGTTTTCCATTTTACACCATAAAATATTATTTCCATAATATTTTAATATTAATTAATAACATTTAAAAATCATTTAAATTTAAATTACCTAGGTTTTAATTACAGAAAAATCCCAGAAAATTACAGAAAATTATAAAAAATCCAAATTAAAAATTCTTAAAAAATCAGGGGGTTTACAGTATATGATAGTAGTAGAAATAATTGAATAAAGAACACAGTAGCAGCACCAAGGGAAAAATTTCTAGTGCACTGGGTAATTACAGGCCAAGTATCAGTCATCAGTTGTAAACAAAAATATGAATAATATAATAAAATTTGAAGAAAAGAAAGCATCCAGCAAATCTCATCGTAAACGTAAAGAATATAGCAAATTTATATCCATACAATCGCATCCTAAATAATAATAAAAATATAAATATCCAGTAACTAACTATACTACTGCAGATCAGCAGAAGGCTGACCACCGGCGCGCTTGAAGGATAAGAACTCCTCATACTCGTCCCGTGGAATCGATACCGATGTCGATGGAGAAGGCAGTAACGTCGGTGGAGTTTGTGTAGATGTAGGCGCACCAGGAGGCCGTGCCCGCTCCAAGTCTACGAGTCGCTGGTTGTAAGAATCCAGGGTAGATAACAGCCTCGTACTGCTATGAACCATTGAATCTTGCATCATCGTCAGCCTCTCGCCCATTGACTTACTTTGTACCGTCGGCCCAAATCTTTGTCCTCGTCTCCTCCGGAGGTGCGTATGGAGGATCTTGCTGATGCGGGGACAACGTGGGCACGACCTCCTCGACATGCTCATCTGTCCCCATGGTTCCGTCAGCAGGAGGAACGCTGGATGAGGGTGTACTATCATACCTGGAACTACTCGTCCCAATAGTCGGAGATATGAGTGATCGATATACTGGAGTACTGGGCGACGATGATCCGGAACCCACAGTAGGCAGTACCGGAGGAGCATTCTGTCTACCTCGGGACCTGCCGAATCCTCGGCGTCATCCTGTCATATCTGATAACAACATATGATGAATATAGATAAATACAAATATATAGTACATTCTACAGTCGAAATGTGATGCATATCTCTATCTCAAAGCATTCTAAAGTCAAAATATAATACATATATTCGTTAATGGAATATATTTTACAGTCAAAATATAGTTACATTCTACTTCGTCAATTTTCCAACCTTGATCTACATTCTACAGTCAAAATATAGTTACATTCTACATGCAATATATTTTATTTTCAATCATCTTCAGAAAATTCATCTTGTTCGCCTTCCTCGTCCTCCTCTTCCTCTTCCTCTTCCTCGTCTTCACTTTTATCTACTTCATCTTCCTCTTCGGATAATTCTACATCTTCTACATTATTACTTGTGTAATGAGTAACTTCCGTTGAGTCCACATCTACAATATTTGTTATAAGAGGTAGATCGTCCTCCTGATAAGCTATTTCGTCAATGTCAAAGGTATTTGTAACTTTAGTCTTGCATATTGTCCACCAATCCGACCTCGATGTCCCCCGTCTAGGATAAGTTGTGAAGTACACGAGCTGAGCCTGACTTGATAGGACAAATGGTTCGTAGCCTTGATATCTACGCTTGTAGTTTATATCCACAAGGCCATGCTTGTCAATTTTTTAACCTTGATCTTGAATCAGATCGAACCATTCACACCTGAATAGCACGATATTAGCAGGTTCTGTGCCATAATTCTATGTTAACTCCACAATCTCTCGTAATATGCCAAAAAAATTATTGTCCGGATTGACGTCTTTGTAGTTCAAAGATTTGATACACAAACAACTATTTTTCGTGTAATCAAGATCCAGAAAGCTGTCTCTGATAGGAGCATTTGTTGACTTGAACCTGAACCCATTCAAACAGAAACTTGGCCATAATTTTAGGGCAGTAATTGGTCCATTGGCTAGAGTTCTAATAGATTCAGTCTCGGGTGTTATTAGACGATCGACCTAAATACCAAAGTACCGATAGTAAGTTATTTGTTTTGCAAGTGCAGAAATAAAAAATAATTACCATGCATCTTAAATATGCGCTCAACCAAGAAGGAAAATGGCATCTCATATCTTGTTCTACTTCTTCGTCTGTTATGTAGGGTCTAACCAACCTCAACTCATCATTATATATGCTGAAAAATAATGAAGCAACTGCTGATTAGTAGCATAATAGTATCTTATACTATTACATTGAGATGATGTAAACGTGAAAGTATTAATTACTTACCCTCTAGCTTCTCCACTTTATCCTAGTCGCAATTGAGTAATATATACAATTGAGCAGCCCTTAGCTCATCGTCATTCAAATATCTCTTCTTCATTTTTTCCGAAGGCTTTTCGTACGCATTGAATACTTTGAGTATTGCATCATTAGATTCTTGATATGCGTCGTCGTTTCTCGGAGCTTTCGTCCTATTAGTAGCAACATGCGATTTGAAATACGTTGAGCAAAAGTTTGTAGTCTCTTCGAGAACATAAGCTTCACAAATAGAGCCCTCAACCCGTGCCTTATTTTTCACCTTTCTCTTTAGGTGATTCAGATGTCGCTCGAAGGGGTACATCTACCGATAACCGATAGGACCACCAACACGTGCCTCATAGGAAAGATAAATTGGCAAATGCTCTATAGAGTCAAAGAATCCAGGAGGAAACATCTTCTCGAGCTTACATAGTGTTACCGCAATGTCCTTCTCTTGCTTTTCTAGACGATCGACGAGCAACTTAGTACAACAAAGAACTCTGAAGAATATGCTCAGCTCTGTCAATGGGTCCCAAACGACCTGCGGTAAGAATTCTCGAAATATAATCGGAATTAACCTCTCCATGAATACGTGACAATCGTGGCTCTTCATACCCACCAGTTTGTTCGCTTTGAGGTCGACGCATCTTCTCAAGTTTGATACGTACCCGTCTGGAAACTTTAGACCCTGAATCCACCTACAAAGTCTACCTTTATCCTCTTTCTCCAGTGAGAAAACTGACTTAGGTTGCTTTAACTTTCCATTCCCCTCCTCTATCAAATGCAATACAGGACGTCTACATATTTCTTCTAAGTCCAACCTAGCCTTCGGATTATCTTTCGTCTTCCCCTTTACCTCCATTATAGTATTAATTATGTTATCAAATACATTCTTCTCGATATGCATGACATCAAGGTTATGTCTGATCAGATTGGTGCTCCAATATGGCAGATCCCAGAATATACTCCTCTTCGTCCAGTTATGGGTGCGACCAAATCTGTCACACTTGTACCCCTTAGCAGGCTCTTCGATAGCACTTGGTAAATCTTTTACCTCTTTCCATATCGTGTATCCGGGCCACCTTGGCGGTGGATTGGCCTTCTCCACAACTCCCGTACAAAAAGCATTCCGGTTCCTCCGATACGGATGATCCTTCGGTAAAAATTGTCGATGACAATCGAAGAAGCACGGTTTGCCTCCGTATTTCAAACGGAAAGCCTGAGTACGGTCCATGCAATACGGACATGAGAGACGACCATGGATGCTCCATCCCGATAATATTCTATAGGCCGAAAAGTCGTTGATGGTCCACATAAGTGCTGCCCTCATCTGAAAATTTTGCTTTCTAGAAACATCGTACGTGTTGGCACCTACTTCCACAGCTGATTCAACTCATCTATCAAAGGTTGTAAATACACATCGATGTTCCTCTTCGGATTGTTCGGACCCGGGATAATAACGGTTAGGAACATATACGGAGTCTTCATGCACATCCAAGGCGGTAGATTGTACGGAGTGACGATCACAGGCCAACACGAATACTGGGAGCCCGAAAGTCCGAATAGGGTAAAACTGTCAGAGGAGAGCCCCAATCTGACATTATGCGCTTCCTCGGCAAAATGTGGATACTCTCGATCAAAGTATTTTCATGCTTCTCCATCGGATAGATGATCCAATACTCCTTCGATCTGTTTTTACCTGTACCAACTCATGTTTTCTGCAGTCTCCTTAACCATAAACAACCGCTGCAACCGCGGCGTCAAAGGCAAGTAGTGCATCGAATCGGTAGGCTTCCTTGCACCAACAGACTTTCCTCTAACAGTGGCCTTGTAGCGATCAGCACCACAAAATCTGCACGCATCTTCATCCTTGTCGTCTTTGTAGTACAACATGCACCCGTTGCGACATACATCAATTTTCTCGTATCCCATCCAAAGTGATCTCACCATCCTCTTAGATCGATAGAAGTCTTTAGGCAACTTTGTACCCTCGGACAAGATATCTATAATCAAATCGAGCAGTCGATTATAGCATTCTTCCGACATATTAAAATCGGACTTGATGCCCAATAATCTTGTAACCACCTCCAATGGTGAATGATCCTCACAACCAGGATATAGTGGAGTCCTTGCATTCTCTAGCAACTCCATAAACTTTGCAGTATCGGCATTCGGTGCCTCCTCAGCTGCATCATAATTGTCCGGATTGAAACTAGGTCCCGCCGCATCATAATTGTCCGGATTGAAACTAGGCCCCGCCGCATCATAAACCATGTTCACCAACCCGTCGTCGTAAGCATCATGGTCGTGGACATCCATATACGGCTCCACGTAGGGTTCCGACTCCGATGCTAGAGATACAAGTTCTCCGTGCGCGGTCCACTGATAGTAATTCGACGTGAAGCCCTTTGAGTATAAATGATATGTAACTTCCACTTCTGGATGATATTTTCTGTTGTGACATCTCACACACGGACACTTAATTTTGGTACCGTCCATGTACTGAGGGAACGCCTTAGCGAACTGCAGGAACTGCTGTACACCCTCAATGAATTCATCTCGCACATCGCACATGTCATCAGGATGACGGTTGTACATCCACGAACGATGATGTAGATAGTAATTCATATCCATTTCTAGATACTTCTGCAAAATTGACAATATGTATCATATAAATTATTACATATAGTAGTTTATCACCTAACTTCATAACTTAACCGTACTATAAAAATCATAACTGATATAATACATACTTTCATTTATCAAAGTCTAAAATAAGCAATATTTAAAACAACTGACCATTTATCAAAGTCTAAAATAAGCAATACTTTCATTTCATAACTTATATAATACATACTTTCACTCTAATTGAACTGTACTGCACTGATCACTCTTGCCAATTAAATTCCTGATACCACAGTATCAGTTAAGGGCTGTATTGGCATGCAACAAGTGACCGGTGAACACCTACCCGATACTGTGGTTATATATTGCATGATTAAAGTGTGAGTTTTTCCTCGAAATTCAAAGCCAAAAAGAGTGACTAATAACTTCCCAACTGAGTTTGTCATAGGCCTTGGACATATCTATTTTCAGAGCAAAGGAGCTATTCTAAGAGCTTTGTTTGGATATAGTGTAAAATAATTCCTGGGCTATTATCACATTGTCACATATTTGCCTTCCAGGGACAAAGGCATTTTGGAATGGAGATATCAATTTGTGGAGGACGGATCGAATCCGATTAGCCAAGATTTTGGTAATAGTCTTGTAGATGACATTGCAAAGTGAAATTGGTCAAAATTCAGTATGTGGAAGCTTTTGAAGATTGAGTAGCATCAGTATGTGGAAGCTTTTGAAGATTGAGTAATTTGTTCTCCCCTTCTTAATCTCTTCCTGGAGGTTACCAATCCGCTTCCTTCCCCAGTGTTTTGGAGTCGGCGGGATCTTTTTCAACTTAGTTTGGATGTTTGTATACTGCGCTACAGAGTTCAATTTGCTCTCGAACTGAACCCTAACCCCATGTCAAAAAACCTAACCCTAACCCTAACCCCATGTCAAAAAACCTAACCCTAGGTCCTTATCGTGTCTGTGTCAGTGTGTGTGTGTGTGCCATGTCCGTGTCACTGTCTGTGTGTGTGTCATGTCAGTGTTAGTGTCACATGTGTTCTGTGAGAGAGAGAGAGAGAAAGAGAGAGAGAGAGAGAGAGAGAGAGAGAGAGAGTTAGGGTTTACCTAGAGCTCGAGGAGGAGGAGGGGGATGCCGGAGTAGCCGCGGTATAGAGGCGGTCGACGGAGCAGGCGGTCGATGGAGCGGGGGGGGGGGGAGGCGGGAGAAATTTTTAGGTTTTGAATTTTTGACAGATGGAAAAAAACAAAACCGACCCCTAATTAACCAAATTTTAGCGATGTTTAGCGACGTCAAAAAAAGACGTCGCTAAATTAAACTTTAGTGACGTTAATGACGTCGCTAAACACGTTGCTAAATATTTTTAATATAAACGTCGCTATATACGTCGCTAAACGTCGCTAACTTAGATATATTAGCGACGTGTAGCGACCAAAATTGAACTTATAGCGACTAATCTTTTAAAAACTGAATAAAAGTCGCTAAATATCGCTAAATATCGCCAATTAGCGACGTCTAGCGATATTTTTACATGGAGTCGCTAAATTAGCGACGTTTTTACATGGAGTTGCTAAAAAACGTCGCTAATCCCGCTTATTCTAGTAGTGACTCTAAAAGAAAAAATTCGAATCATTTCTATCTCCACGGAAGCATTCTATAGTAACCAACAAACCACTGCCTTCATGGACATTTTTTTTTCTTTCCTCACAAAACTATTTCGACAAACTTGGCATGTCCTTAATTTAAGTAACAAATTACAAAATATACAAAATGTCTATTTTTTTTCCTTTTAGGCAAATTCATATCCCTAAGATCTGTTAAGAGTAATAACCTTTGTACAATTATTCTATTGATTTCCATGTTCTTAATTAGTCCTAAACATGGAAAGAAAAGTAGGTCTCATGTTCTTTCTTCACCCGTACTTGTGAAACCTCGCTTGATTTTCTTCTTAACATATTCTCGATTGTAATGTTTTGGGCCTCTCAACCTTCCAAAAGTAAGATCTGACCTCTGCATACACAATCTTACAAATTTCTGAATGGAACGTGATCACGCTAAATTGATGCGCACATTTCGATTGAGAAATTCCTTTCCTCAGTGTATAGCATTTCCTTTGCATATATTCTTAATTCCCTTGTCAGACATTGTGCGTTACTATTATGAAACGACAATAACACCATTATCAAGTATCTACATCTAACTACAACTTTTAAAATAAACATCTAAAACATATATATATGTTTACGTACAAGACCCCACAAAGGGTACTACAGTAACACCTGATACACAACTACAAACCCCACTATACTATGTATGTAACCCATGTAATTCATGCATTCAACCGGTGATCATGACCGCAGGCTTCCTTGATTAAACAATTAATTAAGTGATTATGGTGATCAAGATAATTAGCACTATGAAAATACTGTAAATAGCGACGAAAGTTTCTATTCCCACGGAATAGCAATAAAACTTTTCGTCGTTGTTTGGTTTACATTGCTGCTCGACTAACCAGCAACGGAATTAGTGGTGGAATATCAGTGACGGAGTTATGACTGGTATATCTATCGCTTAGTCAATGACTAACTTAGCGACGGAAATAATGATTGTCTCTGATACTCTTTGTGTATCAGGCAGTAATTGTATCGTAATAGAGATTAAAAAGTTAGTCACCGACCCGTCGTTAATCCGTGGCTGACTGAAATTTTCTAGGTTTTCGCCGCTGATATGTCGTTATTTCGTCGCTATTCATTCGTAGTTCCATCACTAACTTGGATAGTTTTTCCAGAATCAAATATTTTCTGCTACATACAACCTGTAACACGAAATATATATAAAAACACCATATCTATACTTTCTAATCAACAATCAAAGTATCCAAACATCCATCCATACAGTATCAAAGGCGGAGGTATTGGTTGGCTGAGGTGGGCTAAAGCCCACCCCTAGCAGAATTACAGTACTTGGAGACATGGGATATCTCTATTGACCCTGTACATATGAAGCTTGTTGTGCCCTTGATACACCCTCTTGGTATAATTTCTAACTATTCCCACACAAGATAGAGTACATTTCTATATACAGTAGAAATGTAGTATGATTTTTCATTGTTGAAATTTTAGAATACCTGTCATGTTGTATCTCACCGTTGTCATGCATTAATACGTAATAGGTAATTAAAGATTCATTCTTTGAGTTTGAAAATGCAGTCAATAACTTAATATGCAGATATAGATGGAGTTGTAAGTTATATTTTGGTGACTACTTAAAAGTAAGATATGTTTGAGAATTCTCTTGCTATGTAGGCACAAAGCTTGTCATTTTTATCAAGCAAAGATGCATATCTGAAGTTGTAAATTATCTTGTCCTTGTAACGAGGGATATAATTATGAAATGTTTCTTGTTTCTTGGGTTTCTGCAGAAATCTAAGTTGCATGCATTTTATAGCATTATTATGAATTTGTTCTCATCAGTGTTCATAGGTCCATAGTGTACGATTACAGTCTATTAAAAGCTCCAGATATATCCTTTGTGAGCAGGAAAGTAATAATATGGAATTGGTCCATTTAATAATTTTAATAGAAAAACAATAATCTACAACTTTACCTGCAAATTGGTCTATTTAATAATATCAATTGAACCAATAATTTTTAACTGGGTTTTATGTTTTACAATATATTTTTGGTGTTGTGCAATATTTCATCATTTTTTTTTGTAGTTCTGAGCTTCAACTGACAATAAAACTTCAAGAAAATTAATATAGAGATCAATTAGTGGTCGTTCAAGCATCGAATTCTTATTACAGGTCCTTAGGTATGCACTTTGTTCCTTAAATATGTACTATTGTTTAAAATTAATTTTCGTATAGTTTGATATCGAAATCCATCATATGCTATTTGATAACGATTTTTGTTGAAAAATGATATTTGAACCTCAAAGTTTGATTATAATGGCATCCTAAGAAACAATTTTTTTGTTTAATTTTTTTTTAGAACATTTCAAGTTCAGCCCGGGGTAAACTAAAATCCTGGCTACGCCCTTGTACAGTATCCAAACATCCATATCTATATCCCTACTAATATAGTATCTAAACATCCATCCATATAATATAAAAACTCGTAAGTAGTTTAACAACAGTACTAATATCCATATAGTACAATAAAGATACAACATAGAGTATGAACACTGAAATATAATACAAGTATCAATACATCACCCAAAATCCATCATAAAAAGTCATCATGTATGTGGGGGTGGTGGCGACGGCTACGGCAGCTGGTACAGCTGGTTGTGCATGAACTCTATCATAAACGTAGTCAAAGTTTATTGCATGGCATTAGAAATAATCATAGGAGCTTGAGCAGAAGCAACAATAGAAGCAAAATTATAGGAGTTGTAGAAAGACTTAATTTATTTATTTCTCAAAGATGAGGTACATATATATAAGAGGAGGCTAGCCTTCTCCTTACTTTCTATCCAATGTGGGACTAAATAAGTTCCCATAACTCAACACCCCCCTCAAGATGGGCGATAGCTATCAATCATTCTCATCTTGTTACAAAAGATGTTAAACTCTCTAGAACCCAAACCTTTAGTTAAACAATCAGCTACCTTCTCTGCTGATTTCACATAGCTCAAAATTAAAATTTTTCTATTCAGCTGTTCCTTGATGAAGAACCGATATTCAATCTCCACATGTTTGGTGCAATCATGTTGTACTAGATTTTTTACAATATTAATTGTCGAGTTATTGTCACACAAAAGTTATAGAAAGTTTTCTCTAAATAAACCCATCTCAGCCAACAACCTCTTCACCCACATCATCTCGCACATGCTAACTGTCATAGCCTTGTACTCGGCCTCAGTTGTAGACATAGCTACTATATCTTGCTTATTGCTGCGCCAAGATACAAGATTGCCTCCAAAAAGATATAGTAACCTGTAGTGGACTTGCGATCGTCCATACAACCCGCCCAATCGGCATCACAGTAGCCTTCAACTCTCAGATGTCCAGAACTTCTGAACCATAACTCATTTCCTGATCTTCCTTTAATATACCTGAGAATTCTGCGAACAGCCTCCATATGCTGTTATCTGGGATCATGCATATATCTACTCACCACACTCACGACATAAGTAATATCAGGTATCGTATGACAGAGATATATAAGCCGTCCAACTAATCTTTGATATTGCTCCTGACTCACCGGATCACCACCCTCAACACACAACTTGTGATTCTACTCGATAGAAGTCGAAGCAACCCTGCAACCCAACTTCCTGTCTCTGAATGAAGGTCCAGAGCATACTTTCGCTGAGAAAAAACTATACCCTTTCGTGACCTTGCAATTTTAATTCTGAGGAAGTACTTCAACTGCTTTAGATCCTTAACTTCAAATTTCTCTCCAAGGCTTTTCTTAAGCCGTAGGATCTCCTCAGTATCATCTCAAGTAATTATAATATCATCAACATAGACTGCAAGAACGATGATACGAGTCTTGCAGTGCTTGTAAAATATAGTATGATCTCCATTGCACTGCCTATACCCCATACCATAGACTATAAGCCCGGATCTATCAAACCATGCTCTCGGAGACTACTTTAGCCCATACAAAGACTTCTTTAATTTACATATCTTTTCCGTTGCTTTTGAATTAGCAAAGCCTGGTGGAATCTCCATATACATCTCCTCCTGGAGATCCCTATAAAAAAAGACGTTCTTGACATTTAGCTGATGTAATTATCAATTGAAGTTGGCAGCACATGACACCAACACTCGCATATTGCTAATCTTTGCTAATGAAGCAAATGCCTCATCATAGTCGATACCATAAGTTTGGCTATAGCCTTTAGCAACCAATCTGGCCTTGTACCTGTCAATCTTGTCCTCTGGAGTTCGCTTAACCGTATAAACCCATTTACATCCAACAACAAGCTTTCTAGCTAGCAGTAGTACTAGCTCCCATGTGTCGTTCTTCTTCAAGGCCTGAAGTTCCTCCTGTATGGTACTTAACCACCTATGATCTTACTTAGCTACCTGCCATTTGTTAGGTACAAGCACCGAATCTAATGATGCAAGAAAGAACTTATATACAGGTGGAGTGGATACATATAAAATATAATGTGCAATGTCAATATCCCAACTGCCAAACTTAGCTGAAGGTTTTCCAGCATTGACTCTAGAAGTTATACGAAGCAAGACAGGAGTATTAGAAGCATCAGAGGATAAATTGTTACTAGGTGACTCAGGTGGAAGGGCTGAAGATGGTCCTGGAGAAGAGGGACTTGGGACATGAGCATTTATGGGTACTGGCCTAGGCATAAAAGGAGGAAGCTCATGCTGTAGCTGCTCATGCTACTCTAGCTGCTCATACTCCCTACATAATCTCAGCTCTCCCTGACTGTCGGCTTCTTCTAAGATACCATCACTCCTTAGTGACTCAAAAGGACATAGAATCATACCAACCACGATGTCACTCTCTTTCTTTCCATCTCTACTAGCATTAGTAGTGTAAACCCCCTCGACCAAAAATTAGGGTTAACTAATTTAATTAGCCTAATTAGGGTTAACCTGATTTAATTATGATTTAATATATAGTATTATAAATACTTGTGAAATGATTTGATTATTTTGGATAATACCCTAGTTGTTGCCCTAAAACAAATTCCATATTTTTGACCTAGACTTGCCAAACCATCAAATTGAACCTAGAACAAACCCCGGATACCGATTTTTGTTCCTAATTTAGTCGCACAAAAGTCGTTACAAACGTCCGTACGCAAAGTAATTAAATTGCGTAATTACGTTCGCTGTCCGTTCCAATTGAAATTAAGACCCAACCTCAACCAGTTTTGACCAACCCAGATCACGATATTATTGTACACTAAGCCTACTACACCAATGACCCTTGTCCAACCAAATTTAGACTCCCAGATTTTATTTAAATTAAATTAGAGACACCCGGTACATTAATTATATATTAATTAATGTGGCTACCTAACCTCAATTAAATTAGACCCAACTCCAACCCAAACCCACATCCACACCCATAAGCCTCATACAAAACACCATACACCACCCTAGTCCAAAGGGGAACCCCAAACATTGTGTTTGGTTACATTAATTCCTCAATTCTAGTTATTGTGCAAATACCAAATTATTCAGGTGCCTAATTGCAAAATTGCAACGAGGTGTCCCCCTCTCATTGGCCCAAACCATCATGGAGAAAAGAAATGGTCATGCCTAACCGTATGCTTTAATTCCCCCCTTTCCTATGTACTTACATTACTTTATGTAGGGCACATCATGGCCCTACATTTGAAATGGCCCATTCCTAGCCCTCCACTCATCTTGATGGACAACCCCACTCCCCAAAAATTTAGGTCCAACCGGCCCTAATCCCTAGGCAGCCCCCCCTCACTCTCTCTCCTATTTATATAATTATTTACACCTCATTGAAGGCACACAAACCAAGGTTTATACCTAAAAATCCTAACTTCTCTAAACCTCACTCCCCTCAGCCCGAGCCCAGCCTTCCCTCCCCGCGCCCTACTCCGGCCAAACGCCGCCACCGGCCGCCACCACACCGACCCGACCACTCTCGCCGACCTTTCCCCCACCTGCCACCACCGCCAACCACCACCGCACCGCCGGAGCAGCTCCCCCCAGCGACCTCCCCCAACCCGAGCTGCTCTTCCCCGAGTGCACAGTCGACCACCCTATCCCTCCGTGCTCCGCCACCACAACACCGCCGCACACCAAACTTCACCGGCGTCACCCCCGGCAAGTCCACTTCCTCCCCGTCGAATTTCAACCGACGACGACGATGACGACGTTGGCCGTGGTCGCCCCCGCAGCGCCAAGACTCCAGACCGCGGCTGCGGTTGCCGACCCCCCCCCCCCCCGCACGACGTCGGAGCGCCGTCCGGCAACCCCCGCCGTCGACGGCCCACCACCGTGACCCCCTCGACCTGAGCTACAGTAAGGTACAATATTTTATGTAAAAGTTTTAGTATTTATGCATGTATTTTAGGTTGCAAGTTTATATATATATATAGATCCCGTATATTTCAGTATTTAAATACGTATCTTATATGTATTCTAATGTATATTTTATTTTCTGTATTCTGTAGTATTCAAATATATATATACTGTTTAATATTTTCTGAGTATAATGTATATATGATATATATATATATAAATACATAATTAAATAATAAATGTATATGTATACATAGCATATATATATAAATACTTGGTATAAATACTTTAAATACCTAAAGTGTATATGTATATATATATATATATATATATATATATATATATATATATATATATATATATATATATATATATATATATATATATATACCAATAAATGTATATTTCTGAAATGCAGTAATGTATGTATTATTACCTATTTAATAATGTTGTGTATAAATATATATAATGTTATATTTACTATTTGTTTATACACATAAGTATATATGTGTATGTATATACATATAAATAATGTGTGTATATATATATTTTGATATACTTTATATAATTAGTATATTAGTATGGGAAAGTATATATACTATATACATATATATGTCATTATTTACTTGTATACTTAGTACATAAATATGGTGATATATCTATAAATAAATATATATATAGATACTTGTGAATATTAATATGTGGAAAAATAAAACATTATTTAAATATATATATAAATAATGTTATGCATATTTTTACTTAGGCACAAAATTACTATTTAAATACATATAAATAATGTTGTGTATATTTATTTATGTACATAAATAGTATCTAAATATTTATATATATAAGACTTTTTGAATGTTATCTATTATATATATATGTATTTACTTAATATATGTATTATTGCTAAATAATACATAAATACTATTTTGTACTACTAAACATATATATTATACTAAATATAATTAAATATGATTTAGTGTATATGTATATACTTGTAATAACTATATATATATATATATACAGTCCCGACCCTATGTCAACTGTAGATACAGACAGTGCGTCTTAGTCGTGCTATTGTAGCGACTAATTTGGTCATTACTATATCCTATATAGGATTGCTGGACACTACTGCCGAGGTATTAGGAGCAGGGCTTTGGATTTCGCAGCTACCCAGGACAGGCAAGTATACCTTGCTGGATTACTGCTTAAAATTAAATGTTAAATGTTGCAAATTATATATGAACTATGCGCGTCCGAGATTTACTCGGGTGCAGTCGACATTGCGTCGATGAGTAGTATACTTGACCTAGTTGCTAGCTGACTCACCCACTACTGCGAGGATATTTTGATATCTTCCTAGACCGTGATACTTACACGATGGTATATTCATATTGGGATACGGGTCTGCGTACCCGATTCGCTATCGGTGCGTACGACATGCATCACGGATTAGCTTGTTTACTAGAGTAGTATAGTTAGCTGAGACTTGGCATCTAGATACGGTACACTCACGTCGTGTATTCGACTTGTGTATCTATATTGGGCGGAAAGGACAACTGATAAACGTATGGGATATCCCCACCGGATTCTGTGGTATCCAGAGGAACCATAGACCCGGTGACTCCCTATATTCAGACACCGCGCTCTACGGAGTGTACGGACGTATATACATTGCAGACACCAGGCCCTTTGAGTGTGGACGTTATACTTATATATAGATACCTCATTCTTCAGAATGATAGACGTTACAGATACCACACTCTAGAGGACGTTGGCCGTTATGCCTACACCTACCTATACGTTCCGAGGTTGTCCTTACATTGCATTCACTTAGATGGTTAGCACACCCCCTCTTTACTTTTATTCAGTACTATATCTGGCATGCATATTGTATCTTGTTACGTCCCTCTGAGGACCTGGTTGTCTTCCAAATCTGGACGAGGCCTATTATCCTACAGTTTACGGGCCAGGTGTGGAGGCGAGGTTTGCTCTTGACGAGGAGCTGGAGGTACTTCCATCAGAGTACCCCTGATCAGACTGGTAGGCCTACCGCCTATGACTGGAGCTCCTTACCTAGTTAGCCGTTGTTCCAGTCACTCTTCTTATCAGTACTTTATTTCAGACTATCAGTACATTTTGTAGTGGGTTTGTTCCCACCAGACATATTTCAGTTGTATTATGTCATTCGACTATGTCCTTATATTTTAGTCTTTTATTTCAGTGTTTTACTTGTTGTTTGTGGATGAGATTAGACACTGCCTGTTGATATATTAGACTTGTTAGATTTAGGACAGCGTAGCACACTTTGCCAGGATCCATTAAATTGGGATATCCTCGAAGACGTGTCAGCTGGCCAATACCACGTGGCCTAGTTCCATAATATTTTGGGACTGGGGCGTGACATGGTTTTAGTGGTGGCCCATGCAGGTCTGAAACACCAAACATCTATCGCTTGTGGTATGGAAACGTGCCCAGCGAGCCTGCAATAGGATAGAAATTACTAGGTCTCATCCACTTGATTACGCCTTTGAACCTCTTCCGAATTATAATATATTTGCATCCTGTTTGATTTATTCCGTACTCTCTCTAATGAAGTTCTATCTCATACAGCGAGATGAACCTTCGGAGCCGACGTGAGATACTCGGTGCCATAGCACCACCTGCAGCACCGAGGGAGGATACGACTCAGGGACCACCCAGACAGCAGCCTCAGCCAGAGGCAGAGGTGATTCCTCAGGCCCCGATGATGCACTGGCATCAGGTCTCTTCCGACGAGGAGACGCAGCAGCCAGAGGGCCAGGTATCGCAGACGATTCCGAGGCAGTACTACGAGGGGCAGACCTCGAGGGCGACACCGATGCTGCAATACGAGAGGCCGGCACCCGAGGAGACACCAAGGAGACAGCCGGAGGTACCGCTTCCACCACCTCCACCGTTTCCACCTCAAATGCCACCAGTGGAGGGACAGCCCCAGATGATGCAGTTCTTCCAAATGATGATGCAGGCCCAGTGGCAGCAGACGGAGACTCTGAGACAGGGCCTGATGGCAGTACTAGAGAGGGCACCTGCCCAAGCACCAGCACCAGCACCTGCCGAGCGAGCAGGCACTGTACGAGGCTTCAGACAGATGGGCCCGAGAACCTTCTCGGGCAAGGAGATGGCAGAGGAGATCTCAGACTGGGTCTCCAACACCGAGATGCTGCTAGAGGGTTCGCAGCTACACCCCGATCTCTGGATGACCGCGGTGAGGGCCCAACTCACAGGCAACGCCCATCACTGGTGGGACTCTATGGAGCACAGCATTGGCAGACAGCAGACTTGGGAGGAATTTCTAGAGCACTTCAACACGAAGTATTTCCCAGCTACGGTGAGGAACGCCCTGTACTCTCAATTCCTGCACCTGGAGCAAGGGAACCTGACTGTGGACGCCTATGACGGAGAGTTCAGCAGACTCAGCTGATTTGGAGCAGCCTTGATCCCCAATGACCTGGAGAAAGCCAGGAGATTCCACCATGGCCTCTCTCAAGAGTTGCAGAGGTACACTACTACCCAGGCGAGGATCTCTTATGAAGAGGTCCTATCAGAGGCGAGGATCCAGGAGGCTATAGGAGGAGGAGGAGCGAGACGTTCCAGCGTGAACGTACCAGCCAGGACCCAGCAAGGAGCAGGAGGACCGATCCACCGTCCAGGAGCGCAAGCGCAACAGAGGAAAGCGCTGTACCAGCAGAAGGAGCTTCCGACCTATCACTTCTGTGGTAAGAGGGGACACGTCATCCGAGACTGTAGGAAGATGCTCGGGCTCTGCATGGTCTGTGGAGCCAGCCAGCACCTTGTTAGAGACTGCCCCCAGCGCAGAGACGCAGCACCCCAGACTGGACAGAGACCACCAGCAGCACCACTGAGGATACCACCCCCAGCAGGAGGTCAGCGTCCACCAGCTACCGGAGGACAGCAGAGAGGACCACCCTTGGTTCCACAGGAGGCACACTTCAACCAGGCCCGACAGCAGGCAGGAGGGCAGAGGCGCGGACAAGCCTTTGCTTTAGCATCTATCGAGGAGGAACCAGAAGGGGAGGCTATCGCAGGTACAATTCTAGTTGCATCATTACCTGCAATTGCACTGTTTGATTTTGGAGCTACACTGTCATTTATATCTAGTAGCTTCGTAGCAATGCATAGAGTAGCAACCTCCCCCTTACCCAAGAGTTGGAAGATACTTACTGGAGGAGGCATCGTACCGGTTACCAGCACCATTAGAACGTGCTCGGTAGTAGTTTGTGGTAGAGAGATGAGAGCGCGATTGTTGGTACTCCCAATGCCAGCTTTCGACGTAGTTCTGGGCATAGACTGGTTAAGCCAGTACAATGCCGTGCTAGATTGTCGGAAGGGTAGCATTACTTTTAGACTGCCAGGATACCCGAAGTTCGAATTCATGAGAGGCACCATCGAGCAAGGAGTAGGTCATTCAGCTGGAGCTTACAAGGCGATGGAGACGGCACCCCCAGAAATTGTTGCAGAGTTCAAGGATGTTTTCCCAGAGGAGTTGCCAGGCCTACCGCCTGATAGAGAGGTAGAGTTCACCATTGAGCTAATACCTGGAGCAGCACCGGTATCATCAAATGTGTACCGGTTGGCGAAGAAGGAGCTTGACGAGCTGAAGCTACAGCTAGAGAAGTTACAGATTAGGGGTTTTGTTCGTGCTAGTGCATCACCTTGGGGAGCACCAGTGCTGTTTGTACCAAAGAAGGATGGGACATTCCGGATGTGCATTGATTACAGAGCCCTTAATGCTCTGACTATCAAGAACAAGTATCCTCTACCGCGAATCGACGATCTGTTCGACCAGCTGACAGGAGCAGTGGTGTTCACGAAGATCGACTTGAGATCGGGCTACCATTAGGTGAAGGCGCAAAGGGAGGACATTCCAAAGACAGCATTTAGGACTCATTATGGTCATTACGAGTTCCTAGTGATGCCTTTCGGATTGACAAATGCGCCTGTTGTGTTTATGAACCTGATGAACCGAGTCTTCCATGAGTATCTGGACCAGTTCGTGGTAGTCTTCATCGACGATATTTTGGTGTATTCGAAGAGCCACGAGGAGCACGGGGAGCACTTGAGGCTAGTGCTAGAGACACTGAGATGAGAGAGGCTTTATGCCAAGCTGAGCAAGTGCGAGTTTCTTCTAGATCATGTCGCATTTCTTGGACACGTTATCTCAGGAGATGGCATTTCAGTAGATCCCGCAAAGATTTCATCAGTAGAGACGTGGCCGACCCCTACCAACGTCATGGAGGTGAGGAGTTTCCTAGGACTTGCCGGATATTACCGGAGGTTCGTAGAGAACTTCGCAAGGATCGCAGAGCCGATGACCCGCTTGACCCGCAAGGATCAGGAGTTCACCTGGACAGAGGAGTGTCAGACGGCATTCGACGAGCTGAAGAAGCGTCTGACTACAGCACCCATTTTGACCATACCTTCTGGACCCGGAGGATTCATGATCTATAGCGATGCATCCGGGAAAGGATTAGGATGCGTCTTGATGCAACATGGGAAGGTTGTGGCATATGCCTCTAGGCAGTTGAGGACCCATGAGAAGAACTATCCCACCCACGACTTGGAGCTTGCCGCAGTGATCTTTGCTTTGAAGCTTTGGAGGCACTACCTGTACGGAGAGCGCGTGGAGATATTCATCGATCACAAGAGCCTGAAATATGTCTATACACAGAAGGACCTAAACCAGAGGCAGAGACGTTGGCTGGAAGTGATGACAGACTTCGAGATTGAGCTACAGTACCATCTGGGAAAGGCTAATGTGGTAGCCGATGCTTTAAGCAGGAATCCCATAGCATTTTTCCTGACTACCCAACAACATCTGTTGAGAGATTTAGAATATTTGGGTATCGAAGTCATTATGCCTGGAGTAGACGGCCAGATGTCGAGTTTCCAGGTGCAAGCGATATTGGTGGAGAGAATCAAGGCTGCTTTGCCGACAGACGCCAGATTTCAAAGGCTTCGACAGAGGACAGAGGCTGGAATATAGACGAGACTGCGTATACATGAGGATGGGACTTTGAGATATGGAGATCGTCTCTATGTTCTGAATGGAGAGCTACACCAGGAGCTGATGACGGAGGCCCACAGTTCGACATATTCTATACATCCAGGAGGCACGAAGATGTACCGAGACCTGAGACAATACTACTGGTGGCACGGGATGAAGAGAGAGATAGCCCGCTTCGTGGCTAAGTGTCTGGCGTGTCAGCAAGTTAAGGCTGAGCATCAGAGGTCTGCCGGATTACTTCAACCACTCCTGATACCGGAGTGGAAATGGGAGCACATCACCATGGACTTCGTTATGGGTTTCCCGAGGAGTCCTAGTGGTCGCAATGCCGTATGGGTAATCGTAGATAGACTCACCAAGTCTGCCCACTTTTTACCCTTCAGAGTAGGGCAATCTACGGAAGTCTTGGCAGACATGTACATGAGGGAGATTGTACGATTGCATGGAGTGCCATTCAGTATCGTGTCTGACCGAGATACGAGGTTTACATTATACTTTTGGAGGAGTATGCAAAAGAGTCTTGGTACCCGCCTTAAGTTCAGTACTTCGTACCACCCACCAACAGATGGACAATCCGAGCGCACCATTCAGACGCTAGAAGATATGTTGAGGGCTTGCATGCTTGACTTCAGCGGTTTATGGGAGGACCATTTGCACTTGGTCAAATTTTTCTACAACAATAGCTATCAGGCGAGCATTCAGATGGCTCCCTATGAGGCTTTGTATGGTAGGAAATATCGTTCTCCCGTATGCTGGAGCGATGTAGGCGAGAGGCAGATTCTAGGACTAGAGTTGATCGTCCATACAATGGAGAAGGTGAAGAAGATCCAGGGGCATCTACGAGCAGCACAGGACAGACAGAAGCATTGGGCTAATATGCATCGACGACCCTTAGAGTTCCAGGTGGGAGAACATGTGTTCCTGAAGATTTCACCTACCAGAGGAACCATCATATTTGGAGGCAGAGGGAAGCTGAGTCCGAGGTATATCGGACCCTTCGATGTGCTAGAACGCGTCGGAGAAGTTGCTTACAGATTGGCCTTGCCGCATACACTGGAAGGAGTTCACGACGTCTTCCATGTATCTCAGCTGAGGAGGTACATACCGGATCCGAGTCATGTTCTTGACCACTCGGAGATCACCGTTGGTCCAAGCTTGTCATACCAGGAGGAGCCGGTAGAGATCCTAGACCGAAGCGAGAAGGTACTGCGAGGCCAGACTATCCCCCTAGTTCGTGTCGTATGGAGGCATCATGCACTAGGTGAATCAACCTGGGAAAGAGAGGACGATATTCGGTAACGTTTTCCCCATCTCTTCGAAGGCCTAGGTATGTGATAGTACTTATTTCATTCAACAATTTTTTTATATGTCTATTTTAATTTCGAGGACGAAATGCTATAAGGAGGGTATGTTGTAAACCCTCTCGACCAGAAATTAGGGTTAACTAATTTTATTAGCCTAATTAGGGTTAACCTGATTTAATTATGATTTAATATATAGTATTATAAATACCTATGAAATGATTTGATTATTTTGGATAATACCCTAGCTGTTGCCCTAAAACAAATTCCACATTTTTGACCTAGACTTGCTAAACCATCAAATTGAACCTAGAACAAACCCCGGATACCGATTTTTGTGCCTGATTTTAGTCGCACAAAAGTCGTTACAAACGTCCGTACACAAAGTAATTAAATTGCGTAATTATGTTCGCTGTCCGTTCCAATTGAAATTAAGACCCAACCTCAACCAGTTTTGACCAACCCAGATAATGATATTATTGTACACTGAGCCTACTACACCAATGACCCTTGTCCAACCAAATTTAGACTCCCAGATTTTATTTAAATTAAACTAGAGACACCCGGTACATTAATTATATATTAATTAATGTGGCTACCTAACCTCAATTAAATTAGACCCAACTCCAACCCAAACCCACATCCACACTCATAAGCCTCATACAAAACACCATACACCACCCTAGTCCAAAGAGGAACCCCAAACATGGTGTTTGGTTACATTAAATCCTCAATTCTAGTTATTGTGCAAATACCAAATTATTCAGGTGCCTAATTGCAAAATTGCAATGAGGTGTCCCCTTCTCATTGGCCCAAACCATCATGGAGAAAAAAATGGTCATGCCTAACCGTATGCTTTAATTCCTCCCTTTCCTATGTACTTACATTACTTTATGTAGGGCACATCATGGCCCTACATTTGAAATGGCCCATTCCTAGCCCTCCACTCATCTTGATGGACAACCCCACTCCCCAAAAATTTAGGTCCAACCGGCCCTAATCCCTAGGCAGCCCCCCCTCACTCTCTCTCCTATTTATATAATTATTTACACCTCATTGAAGGCACACAAACCAAGGTTTATACCTAAAAATCCTAACTTCTCTAAACCTCACTCCCCTCAGCCCGAGCCCAGCCTTCCCTCCCCGCGCCCGACTCCGGCCAAACGCCGCCACCGGCCGCCACCACACCGACCCGACCACCCTCGCCGACCTTCCCCCCACCTGCCACCACCGCCAACCACCACCGCACCGCCGGAGCAGCTCCCCCCAGCGACCTCCCCCAACCCGAGCTGCTCTTCCCCGAGTGCACAGTCGACCACCCTATCCCTCCGTGCTCCGCCACCACAACACCGCCGCACACCAAACTTCACCGGCGTCACCCCCGGCAAGTCCACTTCCTCCCCGTCGAATTTCAACCGACGACGACGATGACGACGTTGGCCGTGGTCGCCCCCGCAGCGCCAAGACTCCAGACCGCGGCTGCGGTTGCCGACCCCCCCCCCCCCCCGCGCGATGCCGGAGCGCCGTCCGGCCACCCCCGCCGGCGACGGCCCGCCACCGTGACCCCCTCGACCTGAGCTACAGTAAGGTACAATATTTTATGTAAAAGTTTTAGTATTTATGCATGTATTTTAGGTTGCAAGTTTATATATATATAGATCCCGTATATTTTAGTATTTAAATACGTATCTTATATGTATTCTAATGTATATTTTATTTTCTGTATTCTGTAGTATTTAAATGTATATATACTGTTTAATATTTTCTGAGTATAATGTATATATGATATATATATATATATATATATATATATATATATATATATATATATATATATATATATATATATATATATATATATATATATAGATATATACATAATTAAATAATAAATGTATATGTATACATAGTATATATATATATAAATACTTGGTATAAATACTTTAATTACCTAAAGTGTATATGTATATGTATATATATATATATATATATATATATATATATATATATATATACAAATAAATGTATATTTCTGAAATACAGTAATGTATGTATTATTACCTATTTAATAATGTTGTGTATAAATATATATAATGTTATATTTACTATTTGTGTATACACATAAGTATATATCTGTATGTATATACATATAAATAATGTGTGTATATATATATATATTTTGATATACTTTATATAATTAGTATATTAGTATGGGAATGTATATATATTATATACATATATATGTCATTATTTACTTGTATACTTAGTACATAAATATGGTGATATATCTATAAATAAATATATATATAGATACTTGTGAATATTAATATGTGGAAGAATAAAACAGTATTTAAATATGTATATAAATAATGTTATGCATATTTTTACTTAGGCAAAAAATTACTATTAAATACATATAAATAATGTTGTGTATATTTATTTATGTACATAAATAGTATCTAAATATTTATATATATAGGACTTTTTGAATGTTATCTATTTTATATATATGTATTTACTTAATATATGTATTATTGCTAAATAATACATAAATACTATTTTGTACTACTAAACATATATATTATACTAAATATAATTAAATATGATTTAGTGTATATGTATATACTTGTAATAACTATATATATATATATATATATATATACAGTCCCGACCCTATGTCAACTGTAGATACAGACAGTGCGTCTTAGTCGTGCTATTGTAGTGACTAATTTGGTCATTACTATATCCTATATAGGATTGCTGGACACTACTGCCGAGGCATCAGGAGCAGGGCTTTGGATTTTGCAGCTACCCGGGACAGGCAAGTATACCTTGCTGGATTACTGCTTAAAATTAAATGTTAAATGTTGTAAATTATATATGAACTGTGCGCGTCCGAGATTGACTCGGGTGCAGTTGATATTGCGTCGATGAGTAGTGTACTTGACCTAGTTGCTAGCTGACTCACCCACTACTGCGAGGATATTTTGATATCTTCCTAGACCGTGACACTTACACGATGGTACATTCATATTGGGATTCGGGTCCGCGTACCCAATTCGCTATCGGTGCATACGACATGCATCACGGATTAGCTTGTTTACTAGAGCATTATGTTAGCTGAGACTTAGCATCTAGATACGGTACACTCACGTCGTGTATTCGACTTGCGTATCTACATTGGGCGGGAAGGACAACTGATAAACGTATGGGATACCCCTACCTGATTCCGTGGTATCCAGAGGAACCATAGACCCGGTGACTCCCTATATTCAGACACCGCGCTCTACGGAGTGTACGGACATATATATATTGCAGACACCACGCCCTTAGAGTATGGACGTTATACTTATATATAGATACCTCATTCTTCGGAATGATGGACGTTGCAGATACCACACTCTAGAGGACGTTGGCCGTTATGCCTACGCCTACCTATACGTTCCGAGGTTGTCCTTACATTGCATTCACTTAGATGGTTAGCATACCCTCTCTTTACTTTTATTCAGTACTATATCTGGCATGCATATTGTATCTTGTTACGTCCCTCTGAGGACCTGGTTGTCTTTCAGATATGGATGAGGCCTATTATCCCACAGTTTACGGGCCAGGTGTGGAGGCGAGGTTTGCTCTTGACGAGGAGCTGGAGGTACTTCCATCAGAGTACCCCTGATCAGACTGGTAGGCCTACCGCCTATGACTGGAGCTTCTTACCTAGTTAGCCGTTGTTCCAGTCACTCTTCTTATCAGTACTTTATTTCAGACTATCAGTACATTTTGTAGTGGGTTTGTTCCCACCAGACATATTTCAGTTGTATTATGTCATTCGACTATGTCCTTATATTCCAGTCTTTTATTTCAATGTTTTACTTGTTGTTTGTGGATGAGATTAGACACTACCTGTTGATATATTAGACTTGTTAGATTTAGGACAGCGTAGCACACTTTGCCAGGATCCATTAAATTGGGATATCCTCGAAGACGTGTCAGCTGGCCAATGCCACGTGGCCTAGTTCCATAATATTTTGGGACTGGGGCGTGACAAGTAGAGCCATTCTCGAACAAGGAAATTAATTTCATCTTCTCCCCATAAAATGGTTCAAACTCCCGGAAGGTCACATCCATACTGACAAACAACCTTCTTTCAGTGGGACACCAACACTTGTATCCTTTTTGACTTGATGAGTAGCCCACAAAAATATATTTAACTGCTTGTGGATCCAACCTGCTCACCATCATTATGTAATCTCGCACAAAACATGTGCAGCCAAACACTCTGGATGGAACAATAAAAATATTAGAGCCCAAGAGCATCTCAACTGATGTCTTCATCCCTAATACCCTTGACGGTATCCGGTTAATTAGATAAGCTGTTGTCATTAAACCCTTACTCCACAAGAACTTTGGAATATTCATTATCAGCATCAAAGAACGTGCCACTTCTAGTATATGCCTGTTCTTGCGTTCAGCCACCCCATTCTGAGCAGGAGTGTCTGGACAAGTGGTTTGATGAAGAATTCTCTAACTAGAGATAAAATTAGCAAACTCCTTGTTAGTGTACTCGGTCCCATTATCCGTTCGAAGAATTTTCATATTTACTCCAAATTAGGTCTTTACATACGCTGAAAAGTCATTGCTGAGGTGCTCTTTCTTTTCGCAATTATAGCACTCCCAGTCATCGCTGATGGGAGCACTAGAAATCACCAATGCCAAGCGGACAGTGGGTGAGGTCTCACCTTTCATCACTTTTTGTCTGATCTCCTCTTGCTCTATCGATGCAACAGCCTCATCCAGGGATGGAAAAGATGGCAGATGACATATTGCTATCCTTCTAGCCTAAAACTGTGGGTTTAGTACCATGAGAAAATGAGCCACACGCCTATGCTCAAGGTATTATTTTCCAAGGAGAATATCTGCCGAGTTTTGCAATGATAGCGGATCATAGTGATCCAAGTCTGCGATAATGACGTAGCTCCGCCGCATACTGGAGTACTATCTTCTCCCCCTGTGTGGTAGCATCCATCTTTTTCTCAAGTTCCATCATTAAAATGACACTTCCAGTTCTAGAGTACATCCCAACCAATGTTTTCCAAACATCAGCTACACTACAGATTGACTACACCATCCCATCTTTGGATGGAGACACAGAAGTCAGCATCCAAGAAACCACCAGAGAATTAAGGTGACTCCATGTGCTTCACTCCGCACTCATCTTATCCTCTGGATCACTGCACTCTCTCTTCACATATTTTTTAAGTCCATTGGTCCGAAGGTTCAACAACGTTCTCCTAGACCAACTTAGATAGTTTCTCGTTCCCTCAAGTTTGATGCCATTATGCAGAAACTCTATCTTCTTTATCACCTACGACAGTTCTGGTGCAGGCACGACTGTCCTACTGGATGAGGTCTCCTCTAATTTGGTCTGAAACACCCTGACCACCCCCTCTAGTATCTCTTTCAACTCCTGACTAGTCACAGGTGTTCTCGTCTCCATTGTTGAACAAAGGGACGAGGTCAAATCCATCTCAAACACGTGTCGTGCGCCTACATGCGATCACGACTTTCTCCATATATCTGTACACCCCCAAGCTCATGCGGCATGAGAGATGTACGATGGATAAAACTTGCCGGAACAAGGGCTATAAATAGAGATTTGTTCAAAACTTTTCAGAAAGTATGCTCTCTAATCTCAGATTCCACATTGAGATCAAAATCAGAGCATCACACAAGAGTTCCTCTCTGATTATCCACGATCCAACGATGGGTTTGACGACACCCGCAGGCAAACCCGCAGGGAGCATCGATGACACCCGAGGGTGGGGGGCTTCCACTCACAGAGGAAGGCGGAAGGGGGATCGGGTAAGAGACAGAGGAAAAGGAAAATTATATATATATATATTTTTAAAAATATTCAGAGTTTTTGCTCTGATACCATGTAGAAAGACTTAATTAATTTATTTCTCAAAGAGTTCCTTAATTTTTCTTTAATGTGGGACTAAATAAGTTTCTATAACTTAACAGGAACAGATTGACTAGCCCGAGGAGCAATAGTAGTAGCCGTAGGAGCAGTAGTAAAGCATCTCATAACATGAAAGTAATACACCAGGAACAAAATTTTTAACAACAGATATCTTGGCCAATACTCAAAATCTGGCTAGGGAGAGAGTTTGCCGTATGCAATCTTGTGAGCACTTTGGCAATCGAGTTAACTAGGGACCATAATGTTACTTGGACACCACATAGAAATCTCTCCTTACCAATGATTATGAGCCCATCCCCAAGAAACTCTAAAGTCAACTACAAAGTCTTATTTCTACCTCTTTTGAGGTGGGAATGATTATGCCCAAAAGACTAGCTAGAAATTGGCTTCAAAGATGTTATGCAGAAGCCAGATAATCACAAGCAGAGATTTTGCTAAAAACTGAAAATTAAAACCATAAGGGAAAATAGAGGACATGAAGCTTTATGTGGTTCATTCAACTTTTGGCTAACTCTATGGGCAAAGAAAATCGTGACAGTTCCCAACAATCAGAAGAAATTGGAAAATTAGGGGGAATAAGGCCAAAAATACTTAAATTTTGGTCAGCCATCAATGCTACGCATGGTCGGAGAGGAGGAGGACGAAGGAGGTCAAAGACGCCACAGTATGTCTTGTCAGCCACCGTCGCCATGCGTGTCAGGAGGAGGAGCTCGTCGAGGTGGAAGCTGAGTCGCCACGGTGCATTGGGAGGAGGAGGAGGAGGAGGCCACATGTCAATACGGGATCGGGGAGGAGTTTAATCGGTAGAAAGAAGATCAGGAAAAAAATGGGGAAGGGGTTTAGGGGGGAGGGATAAAATTTTGGATTGATTTGGAAATAATGGAAAAGAGAAGATGATCGAAAAATATAACATTATTTAGCGATATTTTTATTCAAATGTTGTAGAGTTAGGATAGCAACGAAAAATATACTATATAATTCCTAATACATCACTAGTCAGTCGAAGTCCGTCATTGACTAGCTACCATGACCTATTTCCGTCGTCGAGTTTCGTCGCTAATTTGTCATATTTTTGTAGTGTTAGTTAGACAGCCACTATGGAAGGGTTGATTGGAGGTAACAGAACATTTACATAGACCTCCTTCGGATATTATTTTCATATATATTCATCGCAACTGATTGCTTGAACCACTACAGGCTTCAGGCTTCGCTTAGATGTTACTTCGAATTTGAAATAACGTTTTACAATTATTTTCTTGCTACAAGAAGCATATAACTTGTATCCTTTGGCTCTATACATATAATGAATACATCAGGAGATGAGACAAACCAAATTCAATAATATAACTTGAACCATTGAGGACCACTAAGTAGATGCTTCAGGGATGGGAGAGTGGACATGGGTTCGAATCCCAGGACAAGGACATTTTTTTACGACTATTCTTGTCTAAAATAAAAATATAAATATAAATATAAATAAAAATAAAAATAAAAAGAAGAAAGGAGGACCAATTTACGGTGAAGCTAATCTCCAACCATAAATTTCATAGTTTTGAACATCTACTATTGTTTATCAAATCACATGAACTTGACCAATATTAGAAGAGAAACGCGGATACCATTCTCTCAAACCAAGAAGACTGTAAAATAACCAAAGTAAAATGCAGAAAATAATTTGCCAAAATCGTATAAGAGCCAAAAATGCAGTCATTACATTTTTTGACATCGAAAATCCTTACAGTCAAAATCATGGGACAATCAAAGTACAACCTTAAAAAGCTTTCACAAATGGAATAAGATGATACAGACTCCTTACAAACTTCTTACCGGATACCAGATCACCGCAACTACTTGGTAGATGAAAACTGATTACAAACTCCTAAAGAACAAAAGACAACGACAAAAATTACTCTCAAAGTCTCTCCTTCGAAGTAGCCATAAATCTCCTTTTCTTTCTCCAAAAGTTGCAAACTTTGATCTCGTGATGGATCTCTACATATTTTTAGGGTTGGAAATATATATATACTCCCTATAAACCGCAACAAATCTAGACCATCAACACGATCCAATGGTGTAGATAAAATACCCAGAACTCGTGTCAGTCCGACAGCCCAAATTTCGAACGAGTTTGGTCTAACCTAGGCAGAATAGTTCTTGTGTCTTACTGAGTTAGAAGGAACACAGATTGAACTCGGATCAAACTCGGTCTGGTCTAGACAGATTCTCAAACTGTATATTTATAAACTTTGCTTCGACGGCTTCACATTTTCAAGCTTCTTTAATACACGAATGATGCTCATTGTACTCTAGGTATTCTCTACATAGGTTGGGAACCCCACCCAACACTAACACATCTTTCCCTTCCTAACTAGGTGGAGAAGCTCATCATACCGACGATCCTCCTGCAGTACTCAACTTTTCTTTTGGTTGAACCTTCATGAGCATATCCACTCCATTGTCCTCTGACCTTCTCGAGCGTTGTGTCCTTATCCTAAAATATCAGGTTCTTTCCAAGATGGATTGCACTATAGCTATCGCAAAGCAAAATATACTACTCTTACTTAAGTCTCAATTCCTGCATAAGCTCTTCATCCACAATAGCTCCTTGCAAGCCTCTGTCGGCATAATGTATTTTGCTACTTTCGTAGACAAGGCAACACACTTTTGCAACCATGACTACTACGAAACTGCCCTACCAGCAAACTTCATAGAGTTGCCCGAAATTGATTGTAGTACTCCGCTCCGCGTTGGCACTGTATACAATAGAGATCATTTTGTTGGCTGGAGCGAAAGCCTTTTCGAAGAGTTTCTCGATCGAAAAAAAGACGATTAATCTAGGTGAGTGGGCAGAACTTTATTCTCTGATTTTTGCATGCCTTAATAATGAATCTGAGTTTTTAAATGCTTGTTTGCTAAGTAGTTAATGTTCACATGAAACAAGAACCTTCATTCTTAACTAGAGAACTCATATGCTTGTCTAAAAATGATAGAACCCTTACTATGCTAAGTAAAAGAATAGAATATTGCATACTAAGTTATACTGATACAGCTATCGAACGGACAACTGCCATGCTAATAAGAAGAGTAAACGACTGCTTGAACATGTCTTCATATCGAATGCTAAAAAATATAATAGAATTGCATCCTTAGTTAAAAAGAGATAGAATAATTGCTTCCATGCTTGACTTAATAAGAAAACTGCCTGAACATGTCTCATTGATCACACTATAAAAAGGATAGAACTGTTCGAATAACTTGTACTGTGTGCTATTGAACTTATCGATCGATTGAAAAGAAAGAAGATTGAACCTATAGAATTGATTGAATAGAAGATAATTGAGAGCTCTAGCTCTATCGCTTGATTGAATGTTTGCTTGTTCATAGACATGTGCATCATATAGACTTTATCTTATAGAATTATATTTATACAATTGTCTGACAACTTGTACATAAGGTATCGGGTCTCTCGAGCGGTATCCTAGGACACTGTAAACCGTTCGGCCTGGAAGAGGCTAATCAAACACCCTTAGGCTTGCAATTCTCGCGATTAGGGGGGTATGGCTATTAGTGTAGTGCTTAACCATAAGTCTCGACTGTTATTTTGAGCATATTTCAGTGCATAACAACCATGTGTCTCAATAACTATTAGCCGATCCATCATTAGTGTGAAGGGCTTGTACGTCCCAATTGCTAATCCCGGGGATCCACACTCGGGGGGCCATCATATAGTTAGGGTGCATGCTAGGTTAGCCTTCTAGCATACCTAACTGTTTGATGCAGGAACGAACAGGAAATAGAATATTGTTTATATATGCAAATTGATGCTAACTTGTATATCTGCTGCAGGGATAACTATTTGACGAAGGGTAAGAATCACTGAATTAGTGATATACATGATATCGAACGCGTTCTCTAGTATAAACCGGTTTCATAGAGAAGTCTTTGTTTACCTATATGATTCTATCTTATTTGTACGATAAGATCATAATTATTGATAAGAAGAGTAGAGAGAAATGATAAGAAGATGGTTTACTATATACATGCCAGAGTCTTTAGAGAATGAATATGACTCACGAGATACGCTGCACACCAGAGTTAGTTAAATAAACTTGCATATCATGCATGAACTGTTTGTCTTGCCTGCTTACATGTATTCGAATATAAAATATGGCTTTCAAAGATGTTTTCAAAGAAGTGTAATCGAATCTTATCCTATACTTCATATAACGAACCTAGGTAAAACTAGAAAGATCACTAGTAATGTAATATTTTATCACATGCTTACTTAGTGTTAGTTTTAGTAAATATTGCTTCTGTTCGTTATTTTGTATACTCACCAGTGATTTTTCCAAAGTACTGACCCCCTACCAGTTTGTTTGTTCGCAGGTACTGGATCGTCCGAAGAAGCGATAGCCGAGCCTCATCCTCAGGAGCCGGAGATCAGGAGTTGATGCCTTGAGCGTATCGAGATATTTTGAGTTACTTTTGTATAAAGGGATATAATATATTGAACGATGTCATTGTAATCGAGAGAAATAAAGCTTGAGTAAAACTTTTTGAATATCGATAAAGAGCTTGTTTTTTTATGCCATTGTCTACTTTACTTTTCTACAATATTGTGCCGCTGCTTCCGTCTTGAATAGCTTACTTGCCCTTGTTTAATTCTTTGGCCTTGTGCAAGCGCAACTTAGGCTTGCACGATATCACACCCATGCATGGATGATCGGTTTCGTAAGGCGCCATTCGAGAAAGATTGGCCCCTTGCGGGAATCGGGGCGTAACATAATGGTATCAAAGCAATTTGATCCTTTGACTATTCTGTTGCTTCACTTTGACTCAGAGATTTCCTGGATATTGTTGCTGCAATGTGTGTTTTATACAATAAGTCCATAAATATTCTCAAAGATGCGTGCAAAAGTTTTTAGATTATTTTATTGCTTGAGAGATTTGATTTCATGATTCTTGATTTCTAGTTTTTTGATTGATGATGGTGAGGGATGAGTACTATCACTGCTTTGGATATTATAAGTTTCTCCTTGAGTTTTGAGGACAAAACTTTTTTTTTGGTGGATAAGTATGTAGTGCTCCACTCCACGTTGGCACTATGTACAAGAGATATCGCTTTGCTGGCTCAAGCGGAAGCCTTCTCGAAGAGTTTTTTGATCAAAAAATAAGACGATTGATCTGGGTGAGTGGACAAAACTTTATTCTCTGATTCTTCTACATCTTAATAATGAATCTGAGTTTTTGAAATGCTTGTTTGCTAAGTAGTTAATGTTTTACATGAATGATAGAACGAGAATATGCATGCTTAACTAGAGAGCTCATATGCTTGTTTAAAAGAAATAGAACCCTTGCTATGCTAAGTAAAAGAATAAAATATTGCATGCTAAGTTATACTGACAATCTATCGACCGGACTACTGCCATGCTAATAAGAAGAGTAAATGACTGCTTGAATATTTCTTCATATCGAATGCTAAAAGATAGAATATAATTATATCCTTAGTTAAAAAGAGAAAGAATAATTGGTTGCATGATTGTTTTAATAAGAAAACTTCTTGAACATGTCTCATTGATCATACAGTAAAAGGATAGAACTGCTCGAATAACTTGTACTTAATGCTATTGAACCTATCGATTGATTGAAAAGAAAGAAGATTAAACCTATCAAATTGATTGAATAGAAGAGAAATGAGAGCTTTGGCTCTATCGCTTGATTAAATATTTGCTTGTTCATGGACATGTGCATCATATAATCTTTATCTGATAGAATTGAATTCATACATTGGTCTGACAACTTGTGCACAAGGTATCGGATCTCTCGAGCGGTATTATGGGGTAATAGAAACCGTTCGGCCTGGGAGAGGCTAATTGAACACCCCGAGGATTGGAATCCTCGTAATTATGGAGGCGTGTCTATTAGTGTAGTGCTAAACCATGAGTCTCGGCTGCAATTTTGAGGATATTTTAGTGCATAGCAACCATGTATCTTAGCAACTATTAGCCGATCCATCATTAGTGAGAAGGGCTTGTACCTCCAAATTGCTAATCTTGGGGATCCACACTCGGGGGCCATCATGTTATGACGCATTCTAGGTTAGTCTTCTTGCATACCTAACTGTTAGATGCAGGGACGAACAGGAAATAGAACCTTTTTTATATATACAAATTGTTGCTAACTTGTACGTCTGCTACAGGGATAACCTTTCGACAAAGGGTAAGAATAACTGAATAAGTGATATATATGCTATCGAACGTGTTCTTTCATATAAACCACTTTCATAGAGAAGTCTTTGTTTACGTATATGCTTATATCTCATTCACACGATAAGATGACAATTTTTTTGATAAGAAGAGTAGAGAAAAATGATAAGAAGATAGTTCATTAGATGCATGCCAGAGTCTTTAAAGAATGAATATGGCTCAAAAGACACGTTGCGCATCAGAGTTAGTTAAATGAACTTGTATATCGTGCATGAACTGCTTGTCTTGCCTGCTTCATGTATTCGAATATGAAATGTGGCTTTCAAAGATGATTTTAAAGAAGTGTAATCGGACGCTTATCCTGTACTGCATTAAACGAACCTAGGTAAAACTAGAAAGATCACTAGTAATATAATATTTTATTACATGCTTACTTAGTGTTGGTTTTAGTGAATGTTGCTTATGTTCGCTATTTTTTATACTCACCATTGCTTTCCCCAAAGTACTGACCCCCACCTGTTTGCTTGTTCATAGGAACTAGATCGTATCGAGATTAGGAGTCGGAGATCAGGAGTCGATGCCTTGAGCCGTATCGAGATGTTTTGAGTTACTTTCGTATAAAGGGATGTAATGTATAAAATATTTCTATTATAATCGAGAGAAAGAGAGCTTGAGTGAATTGTAATCTCACCAAGCGCCGCTTGTAACACTTCTTGAATATCAATAAAGAGCTTATTTTCTTATGCCTTTGTGTACTTTATTTTTCTGCAATGTTGTACAGTTTCTTCCATCTTAAATAACTTACTTGTCCTTGTTTAAAGCTTTGGCCTTGTTCAAGCATAACTTAGGTTTGTACAGAATTATGCCTATGCAAGGACGATTGGTTCCGTAAGGTGCTATGCGAGGATGATCGGTCCCTTGTGGGAATCGGGGCATGACATGATCTCCTTCCACTTGATCGCACTCCAATGTACCCTCTCTTGATTGGAAAGATACAAGATTAACATGCCAACTGTGTAAAGTATGTATGGCCTTATACATAACATGGCATACATGAGACTTTCAACTTCTAAAGCATATATAACTCGCTCTATATCTTCCTATTCGTCCTTGGTAGATGGATACTACTTCGTAGTAAACTTAAAGTGAGCTGCAAGGGGGTTGCTAACTTTTTTTGACCCATCCATTCTAATGTACCCGATGAATGTACTTTTTTGGGGATAAGTAAATGTCACGACCCATACTTGGTGAAGGGCACGAGTACGTGAGTACGTCCAGCCTACGCCGTACCATCGGTGGTAGAATATTGTCTAGGTCATGATTATCTAACTAGCAATCTCACATAGATATACAACTTCATAAGGAGACAATGATATAACAATATAATATGAAATACTCGATCACAGAACTAAAGCATGATAATATATCAAAGAAAGAATCCAAATCAAAACCACAAAGTCTAAACAATAATACAAATCTAAACTTCAATCAATAACATCCAAGTCTCCAATATATGCTAAAAACAAATTAGGTACCAAAATGCTAAAAGAAACTAACTAATATAACTAGTAATTTCGGCTAAACCTTCCGACAATCACGCCTGAGCGACATGGTCCATACCTACTACTACCTCCTACAGTCCGTAGAAAGTCGGACAACTATCCTCTAAATAGACATCTATAAAAATATATATCCAGTTAGGATGGAACGAGCACACCTCTAATAGCAGTTCCAATTAATTGATTATGACTATAAATAGTAAAAGAGAATGTAATACTAGACGAGAAAATAGTAAATAAATATAATAATGTAGCAATAAAGAGAGACATGTAATAGTTAGCTAATGTCATACGATGTTGTTTGCAAGTTAATGTCATTCGACGTTGTTTACAAAGTTAATATCATTCGACGTTATTTACAAGGTTAATATCAAATAATGTTGTTTAGTTTCCTAATGTCATACGACGTTGTCTTATTGGTTAATATCAAACGATAATGAGGAGAGCAATAATTTGAATATGCAAGTACATCTCATGACTGAGGATCCACATCTACTAATATGTGTACTATCATGTCAGAAATCAGGTAAAGCAACATTAAATACTTGTATTATAGTAATTATCAAATAATAAAAACTATCAGAGAATGTACTCGCATGTGGTCCAGAGCAATGGATATCAAACAATATTTGTCCCGGTGTCTCAAGGACCTAAACATGGAATACCATGTTAACACGTATTTTAGAATGATAATAAAGTTAAACTAGTTATTTTTTAGGTCTTCAAGCCACCTCTAGGTTAAACTAGGCCAAAATAGTCAAACTAGGTCAACTCTAAGTAAAATAGTCAAACTTGGTCAATTCTTGGTAGCACTAGTCTATACCTACGTTTCTAGGTCAATACCCTAGATAATTAGCTATACTAGACATTAGGCACTTGATATATATATATATATATATATATATATATAATACTATTGTATCTTAGGCCATCTTATTAATAACTTAGTATCTTAGGATACCTATACTTCACGCATATTACCTTAGTATAAAGGCTAATTACTTAACCTTCACCAATACCTTAGTACTAATACTTTGTATCATAACACTAATCAAAATACTTGACTAGGACACACTCCGGCATAGATACTCTAAGTCCTAGCACTCCCTTAATACCTTGCTCAATATTCTCTAACTTGGTACCAAGTATCCTTGTATTGATACTCAAATACCAAGTATCAACATACCTACTTGACACTCACTAACCCCTCTCACTAAGATACTTAACATACATATATCACACTACACTTAATACTCATGACACTAGGATATCTTAACTACCTAACTATTTTCCTAGCCAACCTCAACTGCAGGTCACCTCCCAACCTCAACTCCATTCACCTTACCTTCACACTAACCTTGATGCTTCTTCACCTGAAATCACCTGCATCCAATTTGATTCAGTTGCCCATATCCAACACTGACATAACTCTCCTATGCACTTACACTAACTGGAATACCTAAAACTCATACTTACCTACCTACACCCTCACCTTGATTAGTTATTTACTTCACATAACTCCATACACTGATACCTACACCAAAGATATCCTAATACATGTGTCCACACTAGTATTCCGAACCACTAACTTGTCGTCAAGCACCTTATCATATAATCAAACCCATCAACCAAAACTTTGCCTACACCACTCATCAACCGTTCACCTAACTGCGGGAACATCATTGCATTCCCTTCTAAACTACAGAGTCCCCATGCTTGTTGTTTGTTGTTACTAACCCTGCTATTACTGCTCGACTGGCCAACGCATACTTGAGCCTCCTTCTCATGAGCACAGATCTGTACAAGTGAAGATCTCTCACTCTGAGCTGCAACTACTCCAATAGGTGGACTGAAGTTCCCCCTAAAACCCTATAAACATGTTCCCAACAACAACAGCTGTAACCAAGACCAACCTATAAGTTTACTCACAGACATAAATTACCTTATATAAACACACTACACACAAATCTTTCCCCCCTTGCAGACTGTACTTTATCCCAATCCCTTGCTCACAGTCCTTCCCAATCTCCTACTTCACTCATACCACACCATTATGATACACACACTAACACATAGATATATTCATGTATATATATCACATATAAAATATATACCCCATACTGATATTAACATGCATCCTCTCACCCTCACTGCTCATGAACTCTATACCACATTCCAACCATCTAATGTAAACTCTAAATACACACACACATAACTCATATATATACATGTATGCATTTATATATATACTAATACTATAATAAGTAATCATAAACTCTTGTACAACCACAACACATACTCATCTGTCCTTCTCTTGCATACACACACAAGCAACCCATCCTCAACACTTGGGTGAGCAAGTCAATATATACCATACCTACACACAGACACTCTTACTAACTCCCACTATATTACCATCGCAATATATATATATATATATATATATATATATATATATATATATATATATATATATATATATATATATATATATGTCCATTCTTGGCCTACTCGGATCCGTGGAAAAGCCACCTAGCCAACCCGAGCGGAGTGGGGTCTACACCCCAAAGTGCTCAACTGGGAGCCCCCTTCTGCGGAGAAGGGTCTATAACCGGGTCACCCAACAGGGAGCACCCACCCAATCCAAGTAGGCTTCTTATGCCCATGGCATAAAGCCACCCATCCGGCCTCCAAGGGAGGCTAGAACCGTCGTCTCCCCCACAGGAGTCCCCCGTTGTAACCACTAGGCCACAACACTTATATATATATATATATATATATATATATATATATATATGGTTTTATAGAATTAGAACACACTCACAAACCTCATGCGAAATACTTGGTGGGCATACTCAAGATACTCACCATCCACTTGTGACACAATCAAGATACCCCTACCAAATCTTACCAAAATCTACTCAAAGCCTATGAACATATCAAATATAATAATTAGAGTCTAATTAGTGTAATAGATAGCTATACTAAATGTTATAAAAAAATATGACATGTGTATCACAAGTATTGAAGAGAAAACCCCAAAATCACTCTGTATCATAAAGTATAATTATACGGCCTACTCATATCCAATTATGGATACGTAACATGACTCACACAACCAATATAAGTCTAGTTTAACCTAATAAACCTAATTACATACTCTTGGTGCACCAATCTCGGATTTTCTTTAATTGGGCACAAAACTTAATATAACTTTCACCATAAAGCTCATATGAATCTAGTTCTTCCTATGGGTAGTCCTTAGCCATGAGAAGGTTCCTAAGGGTCTAATACACTATTTAGAATAAAAATAATTTGGAGAATATAAATTTTACCTATTGGGAGATGGATTTCAAATGCAACACACCAAGAGAACACAAGGAGAAGTTGGACACAATCATCAAGCTAATGATTCCCTCTAAAGCTACTTCTAGCAACACTTCGCTCCTTAGGCATCTTGAAATAGAAATGGGAGGGATGAGATTAGGGAATGGATGAAGTAGGATTTTTTTCCAAATTTGGGGATGAATTAATTAGGAAAGAAAATGGAGGCTATTCATGAATAAAGAGGCTTATATAGCCTCATAATAGGGTTATGGTTAGGTTGATGAATATTTGAATTGACTCAAAGGCACGTCGTATTCTCTCATAAATATGATCAACACTTCGCTCCTTAGGCATCTTGAAATAGAAATACTAGAACCATGAACTGGAATATCAGTGGATGCTAGAAATAACTAGAACATAAGAAATGCTAGATCAATATACCAGAGATACATGTCAAGAACATCTAGCTAAGTGTGTGAAATATTAGCATATCATGTGATCGGCTCGGGACTGATCAGGCTTGTTACATATGATTAGCTATGATTCATGTAAGGTCAGGCTAACCATCCGGATAGCTATGATGTGAGCAATTGTTAGGCTAATCACATGTAACAGGCTATGAGGCATGTAATGGTCAGGCTGCACCGACGTGAGGTATGGGTGAGCTATGATGCATGAATAGTTGGGTATGATCACATAATCTACTAATATTTTCCTATTTTCCCAGCTAGCACGATGGATCCCAATCACGACTCCTCGTGATAAGTCTCAATGATGCCAACTCGTATATACAACATCGTCAGAATCATGTATGCTATACAACTAGAATCATAGAGATAATCAACATAATAAAACTGTCAGAGAATATACTCGCCTGTGGGTCCTGCTGCTGGCAATAACAATGTCCAGTTTCCGAGGTCTTGTCTGAATAATCCAATAGTCCTATAGACATTATCATTAATACAATATTGTATCAGATATTATACTAACACATACACAAACACAAATACTCTGAACTCAGGGGCTACGCTAGGTATGACACTGGTCAACTAGCAGGGTCAAATGTGCGTCTAGTTGCACGGGTGTCACATCTGTAATTGATGTACAAAATCAGACAGTCGACTCACAAGTCTCAGGGTTGCATGGTCAACTGTAAATACGGAATATCCATAATTTACACTAGGTCTCCTAATATATATATAATTATACATAGTCTTACTAGCATATAACATAAATTACTTATAATCTATATGTACACCAATTAAATACATATAATATATATATATGTGTATATATATACCAATGAATAATATACATATAACAAATGTATATTAATTGAGTATATATACTATATATATATATATATATATATATATATATACCAATTATTTACCTATTAAATATATACTAATAGAATACATATACTATACATACCAAATACACACATATACCTATTTGAATACATATACACATACGTACATGAAAACATGAAGGAGGGGAACAGGTACGAACCTGTGCATGGGCACGAGATCGATGATGACGACGATGTTGATGATGACGATGATGACGATGGTGAGGACGATGATAATGACGATGATGGTGACGATGATGATAACGATAATGACGATGATGATAACGATGATGGCGGTGGTGATGTTGATGATTAAGGTGGCTGCCGGAGTTGGAGGGGCTTGGCGAGGAGGAGTGGTGGAAGAGAACAGCGAGGGAGAGAGGAAGGGCTCAGGGAGGTCGGACTGGGACTGCTGTTCATCGAGGGAGAAAGGGAAACAGGAAGGAGAGGTGGTGGAGTTAATGGTGCTGGCCAAAGATGAAGTCGTGGGCAGACAGTGGGGTCGGGATGGAGCACAATGGCTCAGGCGAAGAAAGGAGGAGAAGAATGGGGCAGGGCTCAGTATAGTCGGGGCTACAACGATCTGGATGGCCGAGGAATGATCGACGAGTAGGAGGGTGCAGTGCTCTAAGGCGAATAGGGCAGCGGTGCAGTGAGGTGGGTCTGGGCTGCTCGTGGTGTCGAGGAAGGCGGTGAGGGTTCACCGGCGAGGATGAGGAGAGAGCAGAGAGGAGACGGCCGGGCTCCGGTGGTCGAGCGGGCGACTGCTCCGGCGAGACTCTGGTAGAGAGTGGCGGCGAAAACAAAGAGAGGGAGATGATAAAGATGAATAGGGGTCGGCTGTGTGTATAGGTTTGGTTGCAGGAAAAAAAAAAGAAAAGGAAAAAAAAGAATATTTATATATGAGTATGGTGCTGGGTTGACCTAGAAATAGGGATTGGTCAAACCCTTGGGAAAAAGGGCTTGTCATTGAGATATTTCCAGGCTAGGATTCAAATGGATTCAAAATAAATGGCTAGGATTGCATTTGGTTCAAAGTTTGGAGGGCCATGGTTTAAGAAAGTTGATGTTTAGTTACACACTGCCAAAAATTATAAAAAAATTCACATGAAGGAGAAATGGATTTCTTCACGTGTCGTGTCCAACGGGGTGTACACCTTAATGCACTTTTGCATAAAAGTGCCCAACAATTGGGAAATTGCACAAAGTTGGGTTTATGGTTTAATTTAATTAAAATAAATGTAATTGGTGTTCTAAAATTAATTAGAAGTACATGGGATTAAAATTAAGTGGGACACAACTGTCATGAATGAAGAAGACTTAGAATAGAATATTGTCATAATTTGGGTTGCACAAAACAGGTCAAGATTGTGTCTCCAATTTCGATTGGAATGCACAAAGATACAAAGTTAGATTTTATTTGGAATTAAATATAGACGTTTGCGACGAATATTATTCGACTAAAATGTAGCATAAGGAAGCATATTTATGAGTTACACAAGGGTCAGAATGGAAGGTGGACACGTCTAGGACAAGGTTGTAAAATTTGTTGGAAAGCAAAAGGTAGGGTAGCACTCCAAATATAGAAGCAACGCGTAAGGCGCAAAAATTAAATAAAATCACAATAATTAATTACAACCTCAATAATTAAATCCCGAAAATGCTAATTAAAATCCACAATCCTATAATTCGGTCAGGGGTTCATCTAGTGGGCTTCTAGATCTAGTCACTAACTCATACGTTAAGAACACTATATATAATATATATATAAATACAAATATCATGCAATTATTTAAAATAAATATACACATACTTATAATAATTAAAAAGATAAAATACCCCTATTTCAGAATGTGGTAGTGATAAGTCTACCCTCCTTAGAAAAATTCTGTCCTCGAAATTTAAGATCCTCAATAGTTGTATATATTCATTTATTTATTTATTTTATCCTCAAAATTTAAATTCATCAAACCATATAATAATGAAGTAAATCCATATTGTTATTACACAAAATCTTTAAAATTTTATAATTATCATATTCCTGAAAATCTTTAAATTTAAAATCAAATTCCATTCTTATCACAATCTCCTCCAAAATTTAAAGTTAATAACTAAATACTCCAAAAAATTTAATATCAATCCTCTAATTAAATCCAATCGATGCATATTTATAAAATTAAATCCTCATCCCAAAAATTGGACTCAAACACTAATCCATTAGTTATCTTATTTCTCGATTCTTTTTTTTCTACATCATAGTCAAACAATATAACACTTATAAAATCTTCAAATGCAACATTCAAAATATAAATTTTAAATTTATATCTTGTAGCCAAATAAATATAATGATAATCTTCTTAAATTTCTTAAATTTTAATGACAAATTCAATCATATCATAATCTTCATAAAAATTAATGATCTAATAAAATCGTCAATTCTACCATATTGAATTCTCAACTCTTTATTTAAATTAATGCTTATCCTCAAAATTTAAGACATATTGTCTCTCTTTGTCTAATCATAACCTCTTCATTAATCTTTACTATGGTCAACACCAATAATCATGGTCTAAGAAAATTCTATATTTAGTCATACAATATTCAATCTAGAGAAAACATGTATGATTATGGTCTATTTTGTTATGGTATTACAGTCTCTGTCAGGGTGTACTACTAACTATATTCTAGCAAAAAAATCACTGATATAAGCTACGGTACTAAGGAATTAATCAATCAATCAAATAGACAAAAAAGAACAGAAGGTAGGAACAGAACAGAACAGAACCTACTAACACAACCATGATATAATGATGCATCCAAAGTTTGATACCTCTATCCCTTTAGGTACCACTGTTTCTACTACTAGCACACCCACTGCTAACTCTCTTACCTACTATAATTGTTTATACTAGTTGTTCTTATCAGTCAAGTGCACATCAAGTACAACACAACACACTAAGTACTGCTCTCTCTAATACAACTCTAGATGGACACCCAAGTCAGTTTGCAGTGCCATCTCAGGCATGCTCAAGCCAACAGATCCTTACACATGTACTTCATCCACTCATATACTGATATACATTTCTTACCCACTATAAAATTTTATCCTCAAAATAAAATCCTCAAAATTTAACTTCTCCAATAATTTAAAATAATAGGTATATAATTTCCTCAAAAGTTAAATATTTAAATATTAAAATATTGAAATAAAACTTTAATCACTTCCAAAAATCTTTATAGCTTTGACTATGTTTATTGAATTAAATTTGAATCCTCAAAAATTTTAATAACATAAAATCTTAACTCCTCAAAAATTCTTAAAAATTGAAATTCATTTCCAATCTTCAAATTATAAATTTAAATCTACATCTATCTAAGTATTCATATATACTCACAGTCTCTAACATTTAAGGTACACATACAAATACACTAATTGGCTACACCTCTCAAATGTGAACTAAAATTTTCACTGCCCGGATTAATTGTACTACTACTCCCAATAATTTTCTATCTACATTAATTAATACACCAATCTAATTATCATCACACGAAGTACTTACTGTTATTAGCACCTTGCTCAACTAATCATCGATATAGAAATATTAGTACTCTTGGTATGGTAACACTAACTTCATTATTAGATTACCTCATCACACTTATTAGAACTCATGATCACTTGCACCTTTTATAATATACATGTTTTACTTTACTCTCAAGGGCGGTATATGGTTCCATATCTCAATTGATATAAACGTATTTTCTCTTAAATCGTTTACATACTAATCAGTGATACACTATATATCTTCCATTACCAATCTTGATATTTCTCTACCCGTAGCACACTCATTGATACCCTTTATGCATATACATTTTTTTATTTTTGACACACCCAAGTATCAATCATCAAATTGAACATCATGCTCCATTAATATTTAATACAATTTCCTCGATACTTAATTATTTATATAGATCATCCAATTATATAAATTTATGACTATCCAGGACTGGCATGTTGACTCTAATACTTACCCTTGGAACCATTACTGATACTCTTTACTCCTTCTTCTACCTATAGTACCAATACTAACTATAATGACACCTATCATAGAACTATTGTTACAAGGCACTACGCTATGGGTTAACTCTAGATTGATGCCTACTGCTCACATGTCCAACCAAGAAACACTTATAAACTCACAAGTCACACTCAGTCAACACTAATACAAGACACATACATAATTATAAGTCACCAATTATCACACTAACAAGGATCTTAAAGAAATAAAGCTCAAAGGAATTGGACTAAGGACTGAAGATATCTCTATTGCTAGCAAAGAAAATGATGGAACAAGGTCTTGTAATAACAGAAGTAGATAAATCTTGAGATGATACTTTAAGAACCAATTTAAGATAAAACCTGATAATCATACATGTCTGTCCGAAATTATGACACTCAGAATCCTCGCCACGCCAGTAAGCATTGCTGAGGTAAACGATATGTTCCATAACTAAGGTATACAACTCTATAATTATATCATCTAGAATCCTCATTATGCCAACCGGTATGGCTGCGAGAAACTCTAAATTCATAACTAAGATATGTACATCCGAAGTTAGGTTCCTACGTTTCTGCCACGACAGCTAATGTGGCTGCGATAAACTTTAGGCTCCATAACCAAAGTAGACGTTTTATCTTTCTTACCATCCTCATCAACATATGTCATCAGATGATACCATAAATTTTAGTCCACAAAGTTTATCTCGATATGAAATCAAACTCAACAACAAAACCAAGAATTAAATTTAACAACTGATCAACAAGAATCAAGTTCAATAAGTGAGAACAGACAAAAATAAGGGAAAGATTTAAATTAGAAATTATAATAAGATTCTCAAGGGTCATCCCAGGAATCTCTCAAAAATTTATGATTGAGTATCCTCTCTCATCCTAGTATCCTATGTCCTATATTCTATCGCAGGCATGTAGTAGTACAACTAAGACGTTGCACTACCATGACATCGTACAACTTGCAAAATCTGACCTGCATAGGCGACCACTAAAAATGTGTCATAACCTGCACCCAGAATTTGGGGTACGAGTATGTGGGTACGTCCAGCCTACACCGCAGCATCGATGGTAGAACACTGTCTAGGTCATGATACTATCTAATCAATCTCACACGAATATCCAACTCGATAAGTAGACACATATATCATAATATAATATGGAATACTCAATCACAGGACTAAAGCACGATAAGATATCGAAAAATAAAATAAAATACAAGGCAAGTCTAAACAATAATAAATAGTCTAACCTGCAATCAATAACATCCATATCTCCAAGTATACTGAAAACAAGTCCTCTAAGTCGTAGTCTGAAAAAATATCCAGTCAGGATGGAGCGAAGTATAAGCACTAACAGTAGTTCCATGTATATTGACAAAAATTATAATACAGTGTAAAGAGATACAAGATAGATATATGTACTAAAAATAAGAAATACTGGAGATAATGAAATACTAGAAATCGAAATACTGGAGCATATGTCATCATCAATGGTACTAGCATTGAACAAAAATACAAGTGTATACTAGAACCATGAACTGGAATATCAGTGGATGCTAGAACATAACTAGAATATAAGAAATGCTAGATCAATATACCAGAGATACATGTCAAGAACATCTAGCTAAGTGTGTGAAATATTAACAAATCATGTGATCAGCTTGGGACTGATCAGGCTTATTATATATGATTATCTATGATTCATATAAGGTCAGGCTAACCATCCGGATAGCTATGATGCGAGTAATAGTCAGGCTAATCATATGTAACAGGCTATGAGGTATGTAATGGTCAGGCTGCACCGACGTGAGGTATGGGTGAGCTATGATGCATGTAGAGTTGGGTATGATCACATAATCTACTAATATTTTCCTATTTTCCTAGCTAGCATGATCGATCCCAATCATGACTCCTCGTGATAACTCCCAATGATGCCAACTCGTGTATACAACAGTGTCAAAATCATGTACGCTATACAAATAGAATAATAAAGATAATCAACATAATACAAATTATCAGAGAATGTACTCGCCTGTGGATCCTGCTGTTGGCAATAACAATGTCCGGTTTCCGAGGTCTTGTCAGGATAATCCAACAGTCCTATAGACATTATCATATATTACAATATTGTATCAAACATTATACTAACACATACACAAACACAAATACTCTGAATTCAGGGGCTACGCTAGGTATGATATTGGTCAACTAGCAAGGTCAAATGTGCGTCTAGTTGCACGGGTGTTGCGTCTGTAATTGCTATGCAAAATCAGACAGTCGAATCACAAGTCTCAGGGTTGCATGGTCAACTATAAATACGGGATATCCGTAATTAACACTAGGTCTCCTAGTACATATATAATTTTATATAGTCTTACTAGCATATAACATTAATTACTTACAATCTATATGTACCCCAATTAAATACATATAATATATATATATGTGTATATATATACCAATGAATAATATACATATACCAAATGTATATTAATTGAGTATATATACTATATATATATATGTATATATATATACCAATTATATACCTATTAAATATATACTAATAGAATACATATACTATACATACCAAATACATAAATATACCTATTTGAATACATATACACATACATACATGAAATCACGAAGGAGGGGGATAGGTACAAACCTGTGCACGGGCACGAGATCGACGATGACGGCGATATTGATAATGACGATGATGACGACGATGACGATGGTGACGACGATGATAATGACGACTATGGTGACGATGATGATAACAATGATGATAATGATGACGATAATGATGATGATAACGACGATGGCGGTGGTGATGATGATGATTAAGGTGGCTGTCGGAGTTGCAGGGGCTTGGCGAGGAGGAGTGGTTGGAAAAAAATGGTGAGGGGAAGAGAATGGGCTCAGGGAGGTCGGATTGGGACTGTTGTTCATCAAGGAAGGAAGAGAAACAGGGAGGAGAGGTGGTGGAGTTAATGGTGCTGGACGGAGATAAAGTCGTGGGCGGACAGCAGGGTCGGGATTGAGCACAGCGGCTCAGACAGAGGAAGGAGGAGAAGAACGGGGCAGGGCTCGATTTAGTCGGGGCTGCAGCGGTCGGGATGGCCGCGGACTGATCAACGAGAAGGCGGGTGCAGTACTCTCTGGCGAACGGGGCAGCAGTGCAACGAGGTGGGTCTAGGCAGCTCGTGGTGTCGAGGAAGGCGGTAAGGATTCTCCGGCGAGGATAAGGAGAGAGCAGGGAGGAGACGGCCGGGCTCCGGCGGTCGAGCCGATGACTGCTCCGGCGAGACTCCGGTGGAGGGTGGCGGCGGAAACAGAGAGAGGGAGATGATGAAGATGAATAGGGGTCGGCTATGTATATAGGTTTGGTTGAAGAAAAAAAAAGAAAAGGAAAAAAATAATATTTATATATGAGTATGGTGTTGGGTTGACCTAGAAATAGAGTTTGGTCAAACCCTTGGGGAAAAGGGCTTGTCATTGAGATATTTCAAGGCTAGGATTCAAATAGATTCAAAATGAATGGCTATGATTGCATTTGGTTCAAAGTTTGGAGGGCCATGGTTTAAAGAGGTTGATGTTGAGTTACACACTCCCAAAAATTATGAAAAAATTCACATGAAGGAGAAATGGGTTCCTTCACGTGTCATGTCCACTTTGTGCAATTTCCCAATAATTGGGCACTTTTATGTAAAAGTGCATTAAGGTGTTCTAAAATTAATTAGAAGTACATAGGACTAAAATTAAGTAGGACACAAGTGTCATGAATGAAGAAGACTCAGAATAGAATATTATCATAATTTGGGTTGAACAAAATGGGTCAAGATTGTGTCTCCAATTTTGATTGGAATGCACAAAGATATAAAGTTAGATTTTAGTTGGAATTAAATATAGACGTTTATGACGAATATTGTGCGACTAAAATGTAGCACAAGAAAGCATATTTATGAGTTACACAAGGGTCAGAATGGAAGGCGGACACGTCTAGGACAAGATTATAAAATTTGTTGGAAGGCAAAAGCTAGGGTAGCGCTCCAAATATTGAAGCAACGGTAAGGCACAATAATTAAATAAAATGAAAATAATTAATTACTCAATAATTAAATCCTAAAAATGCTAATTAAAATCCATAATCCTATAATTCGGTCAGGGGTTCATCTAGTGGGCTTCTAGGTCTAGTCTACTAACTCATACATTAAGAATACTATATATAATATATATATAAATACACATATCATGCAATTATTTAAAATAAATATACACAATACTTATAATAATTAAAAAGACAAAAATACCCCTATTTCAGAATGTGGTAGTGACACACTTTCCTTCTCACAGTAGTGCACCCTCATGCTGATACACACCACTGCATGATGTTGCTATTGCTCTAAAGAAATGAGACCTCAAGTTCCAGGTAATGTTGTTGCTGGTACACACTAATGTACAACTAGAGTTGTTGCTGCTGCACCCCTCCCTTCACACACTCTAATACATTATTTAACATACACACATATAAGGACACTTATTAATACCTATATTAACCCCATACTTCCCTTACATGTATCACAAACTCAAACTCACCTCAATGTCACTGTGCACTCTCCATCATATTCACTGACACGATATTCCCTCACTCAGTGATACCATATCAATCCCACACAACTTCACTCCCCTCATTCCTTTATTGAGAATACTCGAGCCTCTTATTGCAACTGCCAGTCTTGTGCATCACTCTGATACATAATAATAGGTAAACTGATACTGCATTAGTGTGATCTCTGAAGAAATATACCCAGGTTCTAGCTCATTCCTGAGCCCCCAACCTTCGATGATAATATTCCCTGATACTCTGTTGTTACATGTTGCTTTTTGACAGCAAGTTGCTGATGCGACTTGCTTTCACTGCTGCAGTATTCGCATTCAGTCTACTGATAATTGAACTCAAGAGTTCACACACAACTGAAACACTGCACCCCTAAGTTACTATACAGTGAACACTCACAATGGGTACTCACTTCAATGCCAACTCACTGATACATAAAATCCCCCCTACACAACACCATATACTACACAAAGCTCCACACACCCAGGTATTATTATCATAACATACCCTAACACATATTAATATATATACTTATATATATAATGTACACTATAGTAACACACACACTAGTCATTTAAACAAACACTTAATAGGCATTAATGTGATACACTAATATACACATCCAAGTGACACACCAAAACTCCTAATTCTTCATGATAAATATTCCCATATATCCAAAATAATAATAATATCTATTAGAGCTAATTACATTAGGAATTATAGAGCATTGCACAAAATCACTCAAAATGAGCCTCGTATCACATCAAATCGCAAAATACCCTTGATAAGGCCTACACGTATCCATTTATGGACACATATCTAGTCTCATAAACCCGATCTATGTCTAAATAGACCAATTTAGTCGTATGACACACACTTGATGTGTCAATCTCGTAATTCTCCCAAAAAAATATAAAACACCATGTAAGAAACATAATACACCACCAATTAGCCTAAAACTTGTTTCTATAAGTAGCCCTATGTCATTAGGTCATTCCTAATGGTCAAATACATGATTTAGGATCTAGAATGAAGAGAAATTTAGAATTTACCAATTAGAAGATGGATAACCAATGAAAACACAATTGGACACGATCCGTACACGAGCTCTCCACCAATGTTCCTCCTACTTGTGATCCATGCTTCTCCAAACTCTAAACTACTTCTAATAGTAAAAGTGAGAGGGAAATGCAAATAAATTTATGGTAAATTGATCGAGGAATGGGAGAATTAGGGATTTATGAATTGAAAATCTCAAAATGAAGGAGTAAATGAAGAAGAGCGAGAGAAGACCTCCCTATAGGGGCCGACCACTTCCCCCTTCTCCAAGCAACCTTGCATTGTCTAATTTGCCCCCTAATGATTCATTAAGAAGAACAATTAATGAGGGATAAAATATGGAGTCTCTACACTAATATAAATTAGTCTAATCTTCCTAATTAATTAAAGAGAATAGGTCTATTGGGCCTAGTCAAAGTTGGGCTCACTAGTTGTCATGATAACTCTAATTGGGTTCAACAGTGTCAAGTATAATTAACTAAACTAGCCTACTAATTTTAAATAAATACTATAAAGCACCAAATAATTATATAGAACACTAAATAATTGAAGCAATTTGATGTCTGACTTTGTCACGACCCACACCCGGAAATTCAGGCACGAGTGCGTGGGTACGTCCAGCCTACGCCGCAGAGTCGGCGGTAGTACGCTGTCTAGGTCATATCCACATTTAACTAGTCTAGCTCATTCATAATTAACATAGGCAAGATAATAATGAGAAACAGATACTTAAGATTGCAATTTAAATAAATGCGACAACAGATTCAAATGTTTAGTACAGAAAAATCAGAATGAAATCGGAGACAAACCCGATAAATAGGATAAGAAACAGAAATAAAAGATAGCTACTACTAACTACTCTGCAGCAGGGGTCTCCTGGGTGGGATCTGGCTCCTCATAGGTATCATCAGTCCCCTCATAGGGACCATAATAAGTAGGGGCAAGATCCTCATCATCGCCTAAATCAACAGATCCAGTCAGGAAAGGAGCAAAGTACACAGTGCACAACAAGGTTAAACTAAATATTTATGACAATTAAATATTGAATATCAGGTTGAGAAACTGCATAACAGAACATCATTATCTCAAAGTTAAAGCTGTAAACAGGGATATGAGAAAGCAGAAATAAATGAGAGAGGAAATGAAACTACAACAGTCAGTAAGATATATGTAACGAGACCAGAAACTATCTGTGTGAACTTGTGTTTGTTTTTAGAATACATAGTTGGCATGTAGGGGTTTATAAGGCTAATCCGGCCATCATAAACGGCTATTAAATAGGAAAAATCGAGATCCGGCTGAGGTACAGTCGTGTACCAACAGCTATTAAACATGACAAGGAGAAGGGTAAACTACATGCCTTCTAGGTATTCTCCCACCCGACATGAAAAACAAGACAGGAACTCAAATATTCAAGACATAAAATCCAGTATTTCTAACACTAGGTGTAATCATCAAGGGTACATGTAAGGCAGGGAATTAATTATCATAATATATAAAGATTTACTTGAGGTGCAGGTACTTGCCTGTTGTTTGGATTTGATTAATATTGGCTCTTGGGGAAAAATTCCAGAGATGAGTCCAAAAGCTGAAATAGACATTACCATCATGCTCAGAAGATGTCAAATAGCTAGAAACGCCTGTCCTTGGGGCAAAAACGACAGTTTCGGGTCAAAACGGGGTCTGTCGGTGGGCCCGCTTTGCACCGAAAAACGTGTCCGGGTCAAAGGTCTCCAAATTCACCAAACTTAGTGTCAACAGGTCAGGAACGCTGATACGAACCCAACAGAACTTCCAGATTTTGATTCCGATGAGCCGAACACAAAATCGCCCGTCGAGCGGGGCCTGTGGGGCCCACGACACGCGATTTCATCAACGTTCTCAGAATCGAACCAAACTTGACCCACAGGACTAGCGTATCGCTATGAGTCCGATGGCGCAAGTTTCGTCTCGATCTGACGAGTGTACAAGAAGTTAGGGCAAATTGTAGAAAAGTCGGATACGGGGCGATGTCCGCGGATGCGCGTTGATTCCGGTGTGCACGCACACCTGAATTAGCTTCCGCAAAATCTCACACGTCCGTATCGACGATGTGCACGTATCTGTGAAGACCGCACGCGACCAAGTCGTCCCATTTGGCGGGGCGTACTCAGTTCCGGGGTAAAATAGGGTCTAGTTTTTCCTGTTTTTGGATCGCGGTGTGCGATCACCACAGGACGCGATGCCCCGAGCGGTTTGTCCGGGCACCGAGAGGGTCATACAGGCTTCGCAAAGCAATTTACGGAATTGAAAACGGAGATACAGGGTGCAAGATACGAGTACCTGAACGAGGCTCGAGAAACAGGGACTTTTTGTGTCCGTGTCGTGTCCGACACGACACAAAGAAATTGGGAATGAGGGTTAGGGTTAGGGTTTCTGGATCTTGGCCGGAGGCGGCGGTTTGGGCGGCGGAGGAGGGCCGGGGTTGCGTTGCCGGGCTCGGGGGCTCTGCGGGGAGGTACGGCGAGGCGGCTGGGGGCTCGTCGGCGGCTGCTGCGGCCTTTGCTGCTGTGCTGCATCGACGAGGGGAGCCGGAGGCGGCGCTCGAGGAGGGGAGAAGGGAGGAGGACGGCGGCGTCGGGGCTTTACGGGGCTCAGGCGGCGGCACGGCGGCGAGTCGGGGCGGTTAGGGGAGATGGTGGCCGGAGGGGAGAGGGTTCTCGGGCTTTATAGGGGAGAGGGGCGGTTAGGGGGGCCGAGCCAGGCGGAGAGGGAAGAGGACGTGGCCGCGGAGGGCGGGGCGAGCCGGGTGGAGCGGGGACGTGGCGCGGCGGACGCGGGCGGCGGCGCCGGACGCGGGGCAGCGCGGGTCGTGCGGGGTGAGGGCTGGGGTGCGGGTGCGGGTGACGGGTGGCGGGTCGGGTTCGGGTGGACCCGTCCGACCCGCTAAGGATGGCTGGGCTGGGTTGGGCTTCGGCCTACTGGGCCGGGCCACTGGGCCGGGCCGGCCCAAGGAAAAATAATAAAAATATTAATAATAATAATAATAATAATTTAATAAAATTATTTAATTAATAATTAATTAATAAAAATAGGTTTTAGGTATTTAAAAATAGGTCTGAGGCCCAAAAAAATTCAGAAAAATTACCCTAAGTCCAGTTTTTCATTTTACACCCAAAAATGTTATTTTCATGATATTTTAATATTATTTACTAACAAATAAAAATTATATAATAATTAAGAACCTTGATTTTAATTTCAGAAAATTCCCAGAAAATTCCAGAAAATTGGAAAAATCCAAGTTTTAATAATTTTGAAAATTCAGGGGGTTTAAAATCTACCCAACTTATAAAAATTTCGTCCTCGAAATTTAAAAATAACAATGGTACAAAAGGACAGGCCGGGAAATAAAAATATACCTCAGGGTTCAAAAAGATAAGGGTAGCGCTCTCTAATCTCGTCTTCTCTCTCCCAGGTGGATTCACCGGAAGAATGGTGCTTCCAAGCTACGCGAACCAGGGAAATGACCTGGTTCCGTAGAACTTTCTCCGATCGATCCAGTATTTCCACGGGTTGCTCTTGGTAAGTCAGACTTGGCCTACTTCGAGCTCTGAGTGATCCAAAATATGGCTGGGGTCTGACACGTACTTTCTCAGCTGCAATACGTGGAAGACGTTATGGACTCCATCCAGAGAGGGTGGCAATGCCAGTCGGTATGCCACTTCTTCGATTTTCTCCTGTATGCCAAAAGGTCCAATAAATCTTGGGCTGAGTTTTCCACTCCTTCTGAACCTAATGGTGCCACGTGTCGGGGAAATCTTCAAGAATACCAGTTCTCCGACCTTTAACAAAGTCATAATCAAGTCTTAGTTCCATAATCAAAATGTTTAAATTGACTTGAATTTCATAAATTTAATTACCTCAAATTCCAAGGGCCTTCGGTGGCTATTTGCCCAATGTCGTTGCCTGTCTTGAGCCACTCGAAGTCTGTCCCTTATTTGCTTTACCTTCTCAGCTGAATCGATCACCATCTCTGGTCCCAGCAGGGCTCTTTCTCCAACGTCGTCCCATGATAGCGGGGTACGACATCTTCGTCCATACAGAGCTTCAAATGGAGTCATCCCAATACTTGCTTGGTAACTGTTATTATAAGAGAACTCCACCAGATGTAGATAGTCTTCCCAGGATCCTCCAAAATCCAGAACACATGTACGGAGCATATCTTTAAGTGTCTGAATTGTACATTCTGATTGTCCATCGGTTTGGGGATGATAAGCTGTGCTGAATTTGAGTTGCGTCCCCAAGCTGGTTTGTAAGCTCTTCCAGAAGTGAGAGGTGAATCTTGAATCTCGGTCGGAGACAATACTTACTGGAACTCCATGCAGCCTGACAATGTGTCTGATATATAGATCTGCCAGCTTCTCTGTAGATAGCCCTACTTTGAAGGGTAGAAAATGTGCAGACTTGGTCAGTCTATCTACTATCACCCAAATTGCATCCTTTCCACTAGGTGTCCTTGGAAGTCCGGAAATAAAATCTATTGTGATATGTTCCCACTTCCACTCCGGAATGGGTAGTGGTTGAAGCAATCCTCCAGGCCTTTGTCTTTCTGCCTTGACTTGCTGGCACACTAAACAACGAGATACGAACCTGGCTACTTCTCTTTTCATGCCATGCCACCAAACATGCGTCCTCAGGTCCTTGTACATCTTGTTAGCTCCTGGATGTATAGAGTATCGCGATCTGTGCGCCTCTTGCATAACTTCTTCTCTTATGTCTCCTTGAGGTACACATAATCTATCGCCATGCCTCAGTGATCCATCTTCATGAATTCTAAAATCTTCTACTAATGCAGCTTGCACTTGTCCTCGGAGGCTTCGCAGGCCTTCGTCTTGAAACTGAGCCTCCTTGATCTTGTCTATTAAAGTAGACTGAATCTGCAAGTTTATCATTTGGCCTTCTTTTCCTGGGATGATTACTTCAATACCTAAACTTTCCAAGTCCTCTAGCAGGTGTCTGTCCATAGTCAAGTATATCGCCATAGGATATCTGCTTAGAGCATCAGCAACTACATTGGCCTTCCCAGGATGATATTGAAGGGTGATATCAAAGTCTTTCATTAGTTCCAGCCACCTTCTTTGCCTCATGTTTAGCTCTTTCTGGGTGAAGATATATTTTAAACTTTTATGGTCTGTAAATATTTCCATCCTTTCTCCATAAAGATAATGCTTCCATAGTTTAAGAGCAAAAATGACAGCTGCCAATTCTAAATCATGAGTTGGATAGTTCTTTTCATGGGGTCGAAGCTGTCTAGAGGCATATGCTATTACTTTCTTGTTCTGCTCCAAAACACAACCTAGACCTTTTTCGGAAGCATCACTATAAATAGCGAAATCTCCGGTTCCAGAAGGTAAGGTCAGAATAGGGGCAGTAGTCAGCCTTTTCTTCAATTCCTCGAAAGCATGCTGACATTCATCAGTCCAGGGGAACTCTTCATCCTTCCTTGTTAATTTTGTCATGGGCTCCGTAATTCTAGCAAAGTCCTTCACAAACTTCCGATAGTAGCCAGTTAGTCCCAGGAAGCTTCTAATCTCTGCTACAGAGTCTAGAGTGGGCCAGGATTCTACTGCAGCTATCTTTTTAGGATCTACTGCTATTCCATCTCCAGTCACAACATGTCCCAAGAATTCTACTTTGTCTAGGAAGAAAGCACATTTAGATAATTTTTCATAAAGTTTTTCCTTCCTCAAAGTCTCCAATGCTGACCTCAAATGTTCTTCATGTTCTTCGGGGGTCTTGGAGTAGATCAAAATATCATCAATGAAGACCACTACAAATTTGTCTAGGTATGGCTGGAAAACTCTGTTCATTAAGTTCATAAAAACTGCTGGAGCATTCGTCAACCCGAACGGCATTACTAAGAATTCGTAGTGTCCGTTCCGGGTATTGAAAGCAGTTTTAGGGATGTCATCCTTCCTCACCCTTACTTGGTGGTAACCAGACCTCAAATCAATCTTTGAAAATACTCGAGCTCTACTCAACTGATCAAATAGGTCATCTATCCTGGGCAGGGGATACTTATTCTTAATTGTTAAGGCATTCAATGCCCTATAGTCAATACACATTCGGGATGTTCCGTCCTTCTTGGGCACAAATAATACTGGAGCTCCCCAGGGCGAGACACTAGACCTAATGAAACATTTGTCTTCTAGTTCTTTGATTTTCTCATTTAGTTCTATTATCTCCTTCTTGTTGATTCTGTAGAGATTTTGAGATACTGGTGCTGCTCCTGGCACTAAGTCAATGGAGAATTCAACTTCTCGGTCTGGGGGTAAGCCTGGGAGATCCTCAGGGAAGACATCAAGGTATTCAGAGATGATAGGTAGTGGCACTTCTTCTGTTATTAGGGCTCCACAAATTTTGTTATTACCCATTTCTCTAGAACCTCTAGCAAATTCAAATTCTGGCTTGTCAGGGGGCCTGAAGATTACACTACCTCTGTGGCAGTCTATAGTGGCATGATGTTGACTTAACCAATCCATACCCAGTATAATGTCAAAACTGGAAACGGGCATTACAAGTAGTCTAGCATACAGTTCTCTTCCACACAATATAATAGGACAATTATTACAGGCATCACTAACCGGGATGATTCCTCCACCGGTAATGATCTTATAACAATTCCTAAGGGGTTTAGTGATTAAGCTATGCTTCATAAGGAAATCTACTGACATGAATGAATGTGAAGCTCCAGAGTCAAATAAAGTAATAGCTGGTATTGAATTTATAAGCACAGAACCTGTGATCACGTCTGTTGTGGCCTCAGCTTCTTCCAGAGTTATTGTATAAACACGGCCTTGCTGCGGTGCACCCCTCTGCTGCTGCTGGTGCTGAGCAAAGCGTTGTTGTTGTGTTGGAAGCGGGGGTCCCCTTTGTTGTACTGCTGGGGCCCTGGCCTGGACGGGAGCCTTGGGTGCAGCGGTGCGTCCTTGAGCAGATGGACAGTCCCTCATTTGATGCGCTGCTGAGCCGTAGTAGAGGCAGGCACCTAGCCTCTTCCTGCATACTTGCCAAGTATGACCTGGTTTTTGGCAAAAGTTACAAGCAGCAGCTTGTTGGTTCTGTCCCTGAGCCTGGTGTTGAGGTGCTGGAGCTCTAGGGAGAGGACGCTGAGTTTGCTGCGGGGCCCTCTGCTGTTGTTGTTGTTGTTGTTGAAAAGGGCATTTGTTGGGTCCCGCATTTTCGGTATCTCTCTCCCGTTTCAGTTTATGCCCCATATCTCTCTCAACTCCTTGTGCCAAGCTCAGGATTTCTTCATAGGTGCGAGCTCAGCTGGTGGTGACAGTAAGACGAATATCCGGAGACAGCCCCTTCTTGAATCTACGGGCTCTGTCCTCCGGGGTACGAACCATGTACTCTACAAAGTAGCTTAACCTGCTAAATTCAGCAGTATATTCATCGACAGACAGGTTACCTTGTTCCAGTCTCTCGAATTGGCTTTCGAGAGCTTCCCGAGCCACTTCGGGGTAGAATTTCTCTTTGAATAGTCTCTTGAAGTCCTCCCAGGTGATGTCAGGAGCAGATAGTTGGGGTTCATCTCTGAACCAGGTTCGAGCAATGTCGAACAGTTGCAGGATTACGGACTCCACTTTGAGGTCATCAGGGACCCGAGCAGTCTTCAGGAGTCTCTCGACATTCTCTATCCACTCATGCATAGAGAATGCCCTCAGTTCCGTAAAATTCCAGGGGTCTTAGATTCTTGAAGTCTTTAGCACTCCCTGGCCTTTTGAGTGACGACTCATGGGACTTAAGAGCTTCTGAGAGACTGGTCCGCAGAAGTGCAGTCTGTTCTTTCTGGGATTCCACCAATCCCTGGAACACTCCAAGTAGCTGTGCCCCATCCAGAGTAACTGCCGGAACAGATGGAGGCGGCGGGAGTACAAGAGTCTCGGGCACATTCTGCTCAGCTGGTTCTGATGTGCCTCCTACTGTGTTCTTTGTTTGGACTATTCTGAAAGATTAAGGGATAGGAAAGATCAGAATAGAATACTTGGAAATCAAAGGCGATAGGAAAATTGAGCAGCAATGATATCAAGAATTGAAATAAGGACCATATACTGTGAATGAGCTTTTCCTAGAATCCTCAATTTTATTCCATATCCTGTCCTAGGGTATTACCCTATTTAAGGATAGGACCTGCATGGGCCACCATAAAAACGTGTTATGACCCGCACCCGGAAATTCGGGCACGAGTGCGTGGGTACGTCCAGCCTACGCCGCAGAGTCGGCGGTAGTACGCTGTCTAGGTCATATCCACATTTAACTAGTCTAGCTCATTCACAATTAACATAGGCAAGATAATAATGAGAAATAGATACTTAAGATTGCAATTTAAATAAATGCGACAACAGATTCAAATGTTTAGTACAGAAAAATCAGAATGAAATCGGGGACAAACCCGATAAATAGGATAAGAAACAGAAATAAAAGATAGCTACTACTAGCTACTCTGCAGCAGGGGTCTCCTGGGTGGGATCTGGCTCCTCATAGGTATCATCAGTCCCCTCATAGGGACCATAATAAGTAGGGGCAAGATCCTCATCATCGCCTAAATCAACAGATCCAGTCAGGAAAGGAGCAAAGTACACAGTGCACAACAAGGTTAAACTAAATATTTATGACAATTAAATATTGAATATCAGGTTGAGAAACTGCATAACAGAACATTATTATCTCAAAGTTAAAGCTGTAAACAGGGATATGAGAAAGCAGAAATAAATGAGACAGGAAATGAAACTACAACAGTCAGTAAGATATATGTAACGAGACCAGAAACTATCTGTGTGAACTTGTGTTTGTTTTTAGAATACATAGTTGGCATGTAGGGGTTTATAAGGCTAATCCGACCGTTATAAACGGCTATTAAATAGGGAAAATCGAGATTCGGCTGAGGTACAGTCGTGTACCAACAGCTATTAAACATGACAAGGGGAAGGGTAAACTACATGCCTTCTAGGTATTCTCCCACCCGACATGAAAAACAAGACAGGAACTCAAATATTCAAGACATGAAATCCAGCATTTCTAACACTAGGTGTAATCATCAAGGGTACATGTAAGGCAGAGAATTAATTATCATAATATATAAAGATTAACTTGAGGAGCAGGTACTTGCCTGTTGTTTTGATCTGATTAATATTGGCTCTTGGGGAAAAATTCCAGAGATGAGTCCAAAAGCTGAAATAGACATTACCATCATGCTCAGAAGATGTCAAATAGCTAAAAATGCCTGTCCTTGGGTCCAATTTGGAGACAAGGGCAAAAACGACAGTTTCGGGTCAAAACGGGGTCCGCCGGTAGGCCCGCTTTGCACCGAAAAACGTGTCCGGGTCAAAGGTCTCCAAATTCACCAAACTTAGTGTCAACAGGTCAGGAACGCTGATACGAACCCAACAGAGCTTCCAGATTTGGATTTCGATGAGCCGAACACAAAATCGCCCGTCAAGCGGGGCCTGTGGGGCCCACGACACGCGATTTCGTCAACGTTCTCAGGATCGAACCAAACTTGACCCACAGGACCAGCTTATCGCTACGAGTCCGATGGCGCAAGTTTCGTCTCGATCTGACGAGTGTACAAGAAGTTAGGGCAAATTGCAGAAAAGTCGGATACAGGGCGATGTCCGCGGATACGCGTTGATTTCGGTGTGCACGCACACCCGAATTAGCTTCCGTAAAATCTCACACGTCCGTATCGACGATGTGCACGTATCTGTGAAGACCGCACGTGACCAAGTTGTCCCGTTTGGCGGGGCGTACTCAGTTCTGGGGTAAAACAGGGTCTGGTTTTTCCTGTTTTTGGATCGCGGTGTGCGATCACCACAGGACGCGATGCCCCGAGCGGTTTGTCCGGGCACCGAGAGGATCGTACAGGCTTCGCAACGCAATTTACGAAATTGAAAACGGAGATACAGGGTGCAAGATACGAGTACCTGAATGAGGCTCGAGAAACAGGGACTTTTTGTGTCCGTGTCGTGTCCGACACGACACAAAGAAATTGGGAATTAGGGTTAGGGTTAGGGTTTCTGGATCTTGGCCGGAGGCGGCGGTTTGGACGGCGGAGGAGGGCCGGGGTTGCATCGCCGGGCTCGGGGGCTCTGCGGGGAGGTACGGCGAGGCGGCTGGGGGCTCGTCGGCGGCGGATGGTGTCGTCGGCGGCTGCTGCGGCCTCTGCTGCTGTGCTGCGTCGACGAGGGGAGCCGGAGGCGGTGCTCGAGGAGGGGAGAAGGGGGGAGGACGGCGGCGTCGGAGCTGTACGGGGCTCAGGCGGCGGCACGGCGGCGAGTGGGGGCGGTTAGGGGAGATGGTGGCCGGAGGGGAGAGGGTTCTCGGGCTTTATAGGGGAGAGGGGCGGTTAGGGGGGCCGAGCCAGGCGGAGAGGGAAGAGGACGTGGCCGCGGAGGGTGGGGCGAGCAGGGTGGAGCGGGGACGTGGCGCGGCGGGCGCGGGCGGCGGCGCCGGACGCGGGGCAGCGCGGGTCGTGCGGGGTGAGGGTTGGGGTGCGAGTGCGGGTGACGGGTGGCGGGTCGGGTTCGGGTGGACCCGCCCGACCCGCTAAGGATGGCTGGGCTGGGTTGGGCTTCGGCCTACTGGGCCGGTCCACTAGGCCGGGCCGGCCCAAGGAAAAATAATAAAAATATTAATACTAATAATAATAAAAATTTAATAAAATCATTTAATTAATAATTAATTAATAAAAATAGTTTTTAGGTATTTAAAAATAGGTCTGAGGCCCAAAAAAATCCAGAAAAATTACCCTAAGTCCAGTTTTTTATTTTACACCCAAAAAATATTATTTTCATGATATTTTAATATTATTTACTAACAATTAAAAATTATTTAATAATTAAGAACCTTGATTTTAATTTCAAAAAATTCCCAGAAAATTCCAGAAAATTGGAAAAATCCAAGTTTTAATAATTTTGAAAATTCAGGGGGTTTACAGACTTGGGCCTATATGACAATACCGATCGATAAAAATATATTTAATTTATAAAAAATAAAATAATGAGGAAAAATTACTAAATTATCTCTACTTGAAAAAGTGAGGGTGACAATCCTACCCACCTTAGAAAAATTTTCTACTCGAAATTTAAGGAAGAAACTATCTATAAAAAATAATCACAATAAGCAAGAAAGAATTTTACCTCACTGCTCAACCAGATAAGGATTTTACCCGCGCATCTCGGCCTCTCTCTCCCAGGTATACTCCCCTGGCGAGTGATACCTCCATGCGACGCGTACCAAAGGAATCGTCTGGTTCCACAATACCTTCTTCCTGCGATTCAGAATCTCCAAGGGCTGTTATAGATAACTGAGAGTAGGATCAACCTCGATCTCCGAGTGATCCAATATATGACTAGGATCTGCCACGTACCATCTCAGTTGCGACACGTAGAAAACTTTATGCACTCCCTCTAGTGCAGGTGGCAAGTCTAGTCTGTAAGCCACTACACCGACCCTCTCGAGAATACCGAAAGGTCCGATATACCATGGACTAAGCTTTCCATCTCCCCCAAAGCGAATCGTGCCATGTGTTAGAGAAATCCTCAAGAATACCAGATCGCCATACTAGAATAAAATACACCCTTAGCACTCTATCTAAAATAAGGCAAACATGACCAACACAAACAAAACCTATACCTCAAACTCCAACGGTCTTCGGTGGCTATCGGTCCAATGCCGCTGTCTATCCTGTGCCACTCGAAGTCTATCTCTGATAAGCTTTGACTTCTCAGCTGCATCTATGACCATCTCCAGTCCCAATAAGGCTCTCTCACCAACATTATCCTAAGATAATAGAGTGCAGTATCTCCGTCCATACAATACCTCAAATGGTGACAACTCGATACTGGCCTGGTAGCTGTTGTTACAAGCAAACTCTACCAAGTGAAGGTGATCCTCCCATGAGACCCCAAAGTCCAAAACACAAGTGCGTAGTATATCCTCGAGAGTCTGGATAGTCTTCTCCAACTGCCCGTCAATCAGGGGGTAGTATGCGGTACTAAACTTGAGCTGGGTGCCCAAGCTAGCCTGCAAACTCCTCCAAAAGTGGGACATAAAGTAACTATCCTGATTCGAGATGGTACTCACAGGAACTCCATAAAATCTGACTATCTTTTGCCTATACATCTCTGCGAGCTTCTCCGTAGACGTACCTACTTTGAATGGCAAAAAGTGGGCCAATTTGGTCAACTTGTCTACGATGACCCAAATCGCGTCTTTGCTTCCTGGAGAATGCGGAAGCCCCAAAACAAAGTCCATCATCACATGCTCCCACTTCCACTCTAGAATGGGTAAAGGCTGAAGCAATCCACCTGGCCTTTGTCTCTCTGCCTTTACATGCTGGCATACCAAGCATCTGGATACGAAGCTTGCCACCTCCCACTTTATACCATACCACCAATCATGCTCTCTCATATCTCTATACATCTTGTTAGCACCTGGATACATAGATTACTGAGATCGATGTGCCTTCCTAAGAACCTCCTCACTCAAAGCTCCACTCGGCACACACAATCTGGTACCATGCCGCAATGATCCATCCTCTCTAATACTTAAGTCCTCTACAAATCCCATTCTGACCTGTGCTCTGATGCTCCTCAAAGACTCATCCTTTAACTGTGCGACTCTGATCCGGTCTATCAACTCTGACTGTACCTGAAGTCCCCACATCTATTTTAGAAATTCAGGAACTAACACTTCAATACCCAAGCTATCAAGATCAGCCAATAAATGTCAGTCCTTCATAAAGTATATAGCCACTGGATACCTGCTCAAGGCATCAGCGACTACGTTGGCCTTCTCTGGATGGTAGTGTAAAGAAATGTTGAAGTCCTTTATCAACTCCAATAACTGCCTCTGCCTCATATTGGGCTTTATTGTGTAAACACATATATCAATCTTTTATGGTCTATGAAGATCTCTACCCGCTCTCCATACAAGTAGTGCTTCCACAGCTTAAGAGCAAAAATAACTGATGTGAAGTCCAAGTCATGGGTAGGGTAATTATTCTTATGCGGACATAATTACCTGGAAGCATAGGCAATCACCTTCCCGTTCTGTTGTAACACACAACCCAAATCCTTACTAGAAGCATCAATATATATTAAAAATCCTCATGTCCCCAATGGCAACGTCAATATTAGATCTATAGTCAACCTCTTCTTCAGCTCCTCAAATGCATCCTTATACTCCTCTATCCAGATGAACTCTACTTCCTTCATAGTTAGCCTAGTCATCGAATCTGCAATCTTGAAAAAATCTTGAAAAAATCTCAAATAATAGCCTGCTAATCCAAGAAAGCTCCTGATCTTCGCTACTAAACTCGAGTTAGACCATGACTCAACTATTGATATCTTCTTTGGGTCTACTGAGATCCTATCTCCTGTAATCATATGCCAGAGGAATTCAACCTTATCAAGGAAGAACTCATACTTTGAAAGCTTGTCATACAGCTTCTCCTTTCTGAAGGTCTTCAAAACTATCCCCAGGTGCTTCTCATGCTCCTTTGGAGTCTTTGAATATATCAATATATTATCAATGAAGACCATAATAAATTGATCCAGGTACTGATGAAATACCTTATTCATCAGATTCATGAATACCACCAGGGCATTGGTCAACCCAAACGGCATCACTAAGAACTCAAATTGTCCATACCGAGTCCTGAAAGCTGTCTTTAGAATGTCTTCCTCCTTTACTTTCACCTGGGGGTACCTCGACCTCAAATATATCTTCGAGAATATCTTCACTCCGCTCAACTGATCAAATAAATCATCAATCCATGACAACCGGTATTTATTCTTGATAGTGAGATTGTTGAGAGCTCTGTAGACGATATACATACGTACTGACCCATCCTTATTTGGTACAAATAATATCGGAGTACCCCACGATGATGAACTGGATCGAATAAAGCCTTTATTTTGTAACTCATCTACTTGCTTCTTCAATTCTGCCAGCTCACTGTTGTTCACCCTATAGACGTGCTGTGATATCGGCTCTGCATCTGGCACCAAGTCTATAGAGAAATCCATATCTCTGTCTGGTGGCAATCCTGGTAACTCCTCCGGAAAGACATTTATATACTCCTCTATCAAAGGATATGGCGGCTCCTGCTCTTCCATCGAAGCTCCACAAATGACTCCCTTGTACTACTCTGCTATACCCCTGATGAACTCAAACTCTGTCTCTTCTAGTGCCTGAAACAAAACTCTTCCTCTACGAAAATCGATACTAGCATGGTGCCTACTTAACCAATCCATCCAGAGTACTATCCCATAGAGTAGACTCAACTCTCGGCCTTCCAGAGAAATTCTATGCTCCTTGCAAACATCACTGACCAGGATAATGCCACCCTCGGTCATGATCTTGCAAGTTCTCACCAACGGTCCCGTCATAAGATGATGCTTCAAAGTAAAATATACAGATACGAAACTATGTGAACCACTAAAATCAAATAAAGCATGATCTAGAAAAGAATCAAGATAAACTAAACCTGAAATGACATCTCCAACTGTCTCCTCCTCCTCAACGGTCAAGGCAAAAGCTTGCCTCTGTTGAGCACCTCTCTGCTGGTGGTGGTGATGTACGAACCTATGGTGCTGAGTCAGCAACTAAGGTCCTCTGTTCTCTCTCGCTGGTGTCTTGCGGGTGCTCTCTGTGCCTGGGCCCCGCCCTCAGCTGGTCTAGCTGGAGCTCTAGGACAAGCCCTCAACTAAAGTTCTTCTTATCCGCAAAATAAATACTAGCCTAATCTCATCCTGTACGCATCCCATCCATGCCCCGTCTTCTTGCAGAATAGGCAAGAAATAGCTGGCCTCTGGATCAGGTGCACCTGCTGTACTGGCGCTCTAGCGGATACAGGGTACTGCTGCCTCGGCTATTGGAAGTGTCGCTAATGTTGTTGTTGAAAGTGAGACTGCTTCGTTGGGCCCGTGCTAGTACTGGATTCTCCTACTCCTATGCCCCTCGGCCCTTTGGAGCCAAGCTCTAGATCATCCTCTACCCGCTGTGCTTGCCTCAGAATCTCCTCAAAAGTAGCGGTGGGTCTCCATTCGTATTTAATTTAATCTCCTTCTTCAGGCCCTTCCTAAACTTCCTGGCCTCCCATCTGGGGTTCTGTCCCTCCACGAAGTGGCCTAATCATCAATACTTTGTCGCATACTAATTCATCGTTATACCTCCCTGAACGAGGTACTAAAACTGGCTCTCTAGAGATGTTAGAGCCACATCTGGAAATAATTTTTCCTTGAAGAGCTTCTTAAAAGCTTCCCAAGTAAGTCCCGGTACTGAGATCTTGGGATCTGTTTTGAACCAAGTCAACGCGATGTCAAACATCATGCTTCCTGCGGCTTCTACCTATAACCTCTCTGAAATCTGTACCAGCCACACGTTTCTCTCAATGTCTTATATCCAATCATCAGCATAAAGAATCCCCCCAGTTCCTTTAAAATCCTTTGGCCCCATCCTCTTAAAGTCTATGATTGTCTCTGGCCTCTGCTGCTGTGGGGTGAAATGAGATAGTATCGTCTGTGGCTGGACTAATGTGACTCTCTCGACTGCGACGAGTATAATCTGGTGGGCATTCTCAATGTCTTGCCTCATAACCTCTGACTGACGCTGCTATGCCTCCATTATCTGATAAAAAAGCACAAATATCTACGTCTGATCGAATACGGATGGTAGAGGTGGAAGATCCTCTGATACTGTCGATGATATCCTTTGTACCGAAGGTGGAGCACCCCTGAAAGCTGCTGCAAAAAAGCCCACCTAGATCGGTGATGCATACCTCTGAAATAAAGCTGCTGGAACAGTGTCTGCTGGTGCTGCCCTCAGAGGTGACAAAATGACCGACCTCGCTGATACTGCGCCTGAGCGCTGGGAACATATCTTTGGTGGAATCCTGAATATAGATTAAAATAAGAAATCAATATTAAGTAAGATACGATATCACCAAAGAAGGACAAAAATATTCAAAGTAAAGCAAGTATCCAAGTAGAAAAGGATAGCAAATAAAAAAATGATAATTGAATCAAATTAGAAGTATTCCTAGATGTGATTAAGTATACTATCATCTTATATCCTATTTCTAAAGAAGGCTCATAATAATACAACTAGGTAGTCGCACTACTACGAAATCGCTCTACTTGCGACTCTAGACCTGCATGGACACAACTAAAATATGTCACAATCTGCACCCAGAATAAGGGCACGATTAGTGATCAACGTTCAGCCAACGCCACAGCATCAGCGGTAGAACATTATTTGGGTAAACCATACTATCTAAATATCTTATACAATATATATATGGTACTTGTCAATATTATCTCAACTCTAAACGGGAGAACAATATGGTACATGATAATGGTAAACAATACTCAATCACAAAATAAAACTAAAGGAGGATGAAAGCATGATATGGAATAAACGAGAGAAAATAAGAGTCATAATATATCCACAAGTCCAAATATATATATATATGCCATGAGTCTAGAATAAAACTAATATAATATCCAAAAATATATATAACTAATCCTCCTGAGAGACTAGCACTAACTTCGCCTACTCTAGGGGAGAATCCTCTAATGGCACGTCATCCTGTGGCTCGTAATATGTCGGACACTGATCCACAAGCCAATTATCTGAAAAATATATCTAGTCAGGATTGGAGCGAAGTACATACCTCTGAAAGCAGTTTCATATACATAGTAGAGCACATATAACAAATAATAGAAAATAATACAAGATAACTAGCAATAGGAAATGGAATAAACACGAGTAAACAACTAATATACTGGAATAAAGAACAGGCAATATGGGATAACTATAAGTAATCAAAATAGATGAAACTAACTACTGTGCCATAAAGTACAAGTTTATTATGTGATCGGTTTGGGTTGAACACAAATAAAATATGGTAACTCGATTACATGTGTGATATGTAATCAACATGTACAAGAATACACTTGGTCTTGATCACATAACCAACTACTACTCCCCCATCCCCAACCAATACTAATGTATCCAATTACGACATGTTACGAACACGAATATGGGCACCATAAACATGAGCAATATATGAACAGGAAGTACACTAAAATCAATACCCAATACACATGATAAAATATATGTGAAGGAGTACTCGTTGAACACGGTAGAGGATAACATCTCTTAACAGAATCTATATAGTACCAGTCCGTGTAACCACTTTAAGAAAATCAAGTATACAGTTCTAGAACAAGCGATATATATATACTATCATAAAATAAAAACTAATAGAGAGATATACTCGCCTTTTGTCCTGAGCAAAAGGGTGTATCTCGATGCTCAAGCTGGTGTCACACAATCATATTTAGGAAATATCATGTCAAATGGGTTAATAAAAGAGGAATGAGTTAAAATGCACTAAAACATGCTCTTCTAGCCCATTCCTAGCTAAACTAGGCCCAAACTAATTTAATTAAGCAATATAAGTCAACTAGATCACTAACTAGCTAAGACTAGCTATATAAGTTAATAACACTAATAACTATATAATAATATACTCTACCTATCTATATACACTATCTTACCTATATACACTACTAGGTAATAAGATAACTGATACAAAGCAAATTGACTATGTTAAAGGCTAACTGACACAATTAATAACTGATATATAAAACATACTCACAACTAATATCAATAATACTAACTGCAAATAACTAACCTATCTCAAATTTATAACCAAGAGATACTCTAATCTAAACACTCTCATCTGCATCTAAATATTTATTCCCAAAGATAAGAACTTAACTCTCCCTTATATGACTTACGACAATAAACACATATAACACTTAAGTCCCTTCATACTCTATTACTGGTACACTTCTATCACTCTATCTGGGCCCTGATACACTCACTGTCCTTCAATTACTGATACACTAATGCTCCCACTCTCCAGTTAATAAACTAATCACTGTAATGATATAGTTTATATTTCCCCCATATGCACATGGTCACAGCCTACTGCCCTCAAGAAATCAATCATCACGGTAGCAATTGACTGATTCCATAGCCTGTATAATGTAAATACTAGCATACCAAAACCACAGTACCCTCTGATACCACATCCTCTCTATAATATTGTTAATGCTGCTGTTGAAATATATAACATGTGCACACAAGACTGCAATGCAGCCACTTTATACCCCCACTTCACCTTGCTGCTACAGCAGTTCGGTTATCCTACCTGACAGTACACAGGCAGTGCACTATCCTCCTCACAGTAGTGCACCCTCATGCTGATACACACCACTGTATGATGTTATTGTTGATCTAAAGAACTGATACCTCAAGTTCCAGGTAATGTTTTTGCTGGTACACACTAATGTGCAACTCGAGTTGTTGCTGATGTACCCCTCTCTTCACATACTCCAATACATCATTTAACATACACACATATAAGGATACTCATTAATACCTATACTAACACCACACTTGTCACGACCCGCACCCGGTTTAGGGGCACGAGAGCGTGGGTACGTCGAGCCTATGCCGCAGTATCGGCGGTAGAACGCTGTCTAGGTCAAGTACTATCTAAACAATCTCACGCTAGTATCCAACTCCATAAGGAGACGTGGATATCATAAAATGAATCTAGAAATACTCAATCACATAAACTAAAGCACGATGAGATATCAAGGCAAGCAAGAAATACAAGACAAGTCTAACGACAAAATAATCATACCTGCAATCATTAACTTCCAATCCCCAAGTATGTCGGAAACCAGTCTACTAAGGTCACAGTCTGGAAAAATATTTTCCAGTCAGGAAGGAGCAAAGTACATCTCTAAATAGCAGTTCTATATAAATGACATAAACTATGTAGCAGTTCTAGATGGAAACATACCAGATGCATGTATAGGTACGAGAATGTACAATGAAAGAAATACTGGAAATACTGTAAGTAAATGCAGGAAAAGAAACAATATGTCAATGAGCAAGAATCCTATGACTAAGTGTGTGAGTACTAGCTTTAACATGTGATCGGCTTGGGAACTTGATCAGGCTGGTTACATGTGATTAGCTATGATTCACGAAGGTCAGGCTAACCGTTGGTTAGCTATGATGCATGTAGAGGTCAGGCTAATCACACGTAACAGCTATGAGGCACTGAGATGGTCAGGCCACACCCGACGTGAGATGTGGGGTGAGCTATGATGCATGGAAAGTTGGGTATGATCACATATCTACACTAAAATACTCCCCACCCCCGACTGGTATAGTAGATCCAATCATGGTACGCTATGGCACGGGATTCCCCAGGAAGGTAGCAAGTCTCCCCGGGAATCAGTGTCTGTACATGCACAAGATAACAAGGAAACAAGTCTTGTACAAGCTACACCATGAAAAAGGAATAACATCTCATGACGAGATCCGTGTATACCAATCCGTGTAACCAATGTGTCAAGAACATGGATATTTACACTAGATACAGTAAACATAGGAGATATCATAAATTAGAAACTAATCAGAGAATGTACTCGCCTTGGGTCCTTAGCTGGTAAAACCAATGTCCTGTCCCAGAGTATCGTCTGGAGGAACCAACAGTCCTAAAAAATATATCAAATACAACATTTGCATCAGGTGCTACACTAACACATCACAAATACATGAACTCAGGGCTCTGCCAGGCATGGCTCTAGTCAACTAGGTCATCTAGTAGGGATACGTATATAATACACATTACACTTATTAATACTTACAATATTTATACATGCACCAATATAATTACATATACAATATAAATATATACCATTTAATTCATGCATAATATATATATATATATAGGTTGAACAATATATTTACCATATATATTAATTTTATATATTAGAATATGCTAAGTAGGTATACAAAATACATGTATATATTTTTACAAGTTGTATTAAAATATACTAAGTATGTATACAATATACATATACCAATTTACATATACTAGAATACGTAACTATATATATACCAATTTACATGTATTTACAATACATCTATATATACCTTTTAATATACATATTTGATTTATACTAGTTGAACATTATATATGTATACTCATACATGTGCTAAAATACATTTTTAAAATATATATATTGTCAATGTTATTATTAAATATACTAATACTAATTCACCAAATTAATTTTATACCATATAAAAATACCCAATATACATACATATACAACTAATTATACATACTTAATTATAAAATTTTATTAATAAAATAAATAATATACCTATTCATATTTTAAATACATACATATACCAATACGAAAATATAGATCTACATATACATATTTATGCCAAAATACGGTTATATATACATATACTAATTTTCATAATCAAAAACCTTTATATATAATACATAATTAAATTTACCCATACTAAATAACTAATTTCGTACATTAAAACAATAAAACTAATTATGTTGTATTTACTAAACTAATTACATGAATTTACTAAGCTAATTACATTTATTTACTAACTAATTACAAATTAACTAATTTATTAAGAAATTATTAACTGATTATTAATTAACTAATTAATCTAATTATAACTAAACTAATTAATATAAATTAACTAATTAATTATATAACTGATTAAAAATACTAACTACTGATTATCTATTGATTATATAACTTAATTAACTGATTTTCAATTTAATTACTGAATAATTATAACTAATATAAATTAACTACTTATTAGTACTAAACTAAACTAATATAATTATACTAATTGATTAATTAATTAACCACTAATCTAATTAACTAATTAATCTCTTATACATAACTAACTCTACTCAAATGTTACAGAATGAAGAAAGGAAAGGGGAGAAAAAGCTCACGATGAGGGGTTTTCCGTCGCCGGCGCAGTGGTCAGCGGTGGAACTCGGCGGCGGCGTCGTCTCCAGCGGCGGTGCTCGGCTCCAGCGGCGGCGCTCTGTTCGAGGAGACGGTCGGCGCTCTCGTCCCGAGGAGGCGGTCGGCGGAGTTCGACGACGCGGCGGCTGTCGATCGACGGATCTGAGGAGGTCCGAGGCGGATCTCCGAGCTCGACGCGGCGGCGTCGACTCGGCGAGGGTGAGGCGCCACGGCTCGACGAATCTGGCTGCGACGGCGGTGGGTCTGATCGACGCGGTGGAAGGAGATCTTGGCCGCCGGCGGTGGGTGTTCAGATCTAGGTTAAAAGTTTGGGATTTCTGTGAATTGTGTCTGTGGATCGTGTCCGGGGCAGGACACGATGGGTTGCTGTACTGGTATTTGGGGGTGGATGTGTCCGGGTGTTGAACACGGGGTTGATGTTGTACAGTGGAGGATGTGGATGTGTCCGGGTGTGTCGGACACGAAAAATCTGGTTGTAATATTGTAACCGGACACAGGAATGAATGGATACGGTGGGACACCCGGGGTCGGACCCGAGGCCATCACGGCTGACACGGTGATGCTGGACACACGGACACGAGCACACAAAATGGTGGTGGCTTTGGCTTCGTGGGGATTTGCGAGGGCTAGCTAGGGTTTCTAGGGAATGGTGATGAGGGACTTAAATAGGGAGAGATGGTGTGGGATAAAGGGTGCAGGTTGGCCCAATAATGAATGGCCCAGAATAATTAAACGGGTTTTTCATGTGGGAAAAATGAGGGTGTGAAAATGGAGACGGTAAACGGGTAAATTAAATAGAAAAGAAATTTAAGAAAATGTTTTTAAGAGGCTTCCGATTAGCTACTAATTAAACTCATATTTTTTTAAAATGTTAGAAAGTATGTAATTCATTTATTTACTACCCCAATGAATTTAAAAATTATTATGAAGAAACAACTAGTCTTTTAATTAATTTTATCAGATAACTAATTTTATGATTTCAAGCCAATAAATATTTGAAACTAGAGAAATATATATTCATTATTATTTATTTATCTATTTATAAGAAATCGACATTTAGAAAAAATGATTTTTTTTATAAAAGATTTTAAATTACCTTCTAAAATCAAACATTGTTCCAAATTAAATACAAAAATTCAAGGAAAAAATATTTTATAAACTTGGTATTTAAAATAAAAAATCTAATTTTTTTTTCGAAAATTTGGAAATCGGAGGTTACAAGTCTACCCACCTTAGAAATTTTCGTCCTCGAAATTTAGGATCCTCAATAATTGCCTTTATTCACCATATTATTTCTATCAAAATTTAAATCTTACACCAATAATCATGAAGTAATTTCATAATGTTATTTCACAACCTTTCAAAAATTATAAAACATCATATTCCTGAAAAATCTTCAAATTTAAAAATCAAATCCCCTTTGTCATAATCTCCTTCAAAAATTTTAAGTTCGCATCTAAATACCCAAGGATTTAATATCCAAACCTCCAATTGAAATCCAATCCATGCATATTTATAAAACTAAAAAATCTGTATCCCAAAATTTAAATTTTAAACACTCATCAATCATCTTACTCCTCTAACTCAATTTCAATTGATGCTTATTCCAATCTAACTCCTCATCCCAAGAATTAAATTCGACACTATTCCATTTACGATTTTATTTTCTGATTTTCTTTTTCCTCAAATACTCAACGATGCGATGCTTCCAGAATCTTCAATGCAACATTCATAATATATAAAATTTCTATCTTGCAATCAACTAAATAAAATGATAATCTCTCAAATTTCTCAAATTTTTTTAATAATCAATTCAATCATATCAAGACCTCCTTAAAATTAATAAATCCTCAAATTCTTGGCTCTGTGAATTTCTTAATTCTCCCTTTAAGTTAATGTTTGTCCTCGAATTTCAATCAAATCTCGATTTTCCCAAAAACAATGATTCCATCAACTCTGTTATAACAACCCCTAAATTCTTTATTTAATTTAATGCTCCTCCATAATTTAATCCTCTTGTCTCTTTTTGTCAGTCATAACCTCGTCATAGGTCTTTGCTATGGTCAAAACCCAATGATCATGGTTTAAGAAAACTCTACCTACGGCCATACAATTTAAGAAAATAAAGGTCATGTATCTTTGGTCATGGTATTTCAGTCTCTGTTAAGGTGTACTACTAGCTACAATCAATCAAAAATCACAAATACAAACCACGATACTAGGGAATCAATTAATCAGAAGACAAAAACAACATGAGAAAAAGAAAGAACCTGCTAACATATTACTTGCGGTATCTGCTATCAAACACTTAACTCTAGCACATTCACTAACTAATTCCTATTCATGTACACTGGTACCCATATCAACTACTCATTAATCCACAAAATCCATGAATACATCCGTATTGCACACCTGTTTATTAATACCAAAATCTGATGCCAAGAATCTCTAATATAACCATGATTCAATAATGCATCCAAGTGGATACCTCTATCTCCTTAGTACCATACCCTCTGTCAGTTCCCGTTCCTACTATAATTGTCCATACTATTTATTCTCATCACTCCAGTGCACACCAAGTGTAACACCATACTAAGTGCTGCTCTTTCCAATACAATTTTAGATGGACACCCAAGTCAGTCTGCGGTGTTATCTCAACCATGCTCAAGTCACCAGATCCTTACACGTGTATATCATCTACTCATATATTAATATTCATATTTCTCATCTACCATAAATTTAATTCTCAAAAATAATCATCAAGGTTTAACTTCTCGATCAACTTAAAAATAAATGCATATGCCTCCTCAAGGTCAGATACTCAACAGCGAATAAAATATTTTTTTTTTTTTTCCGCTTCTAAAATCTTTGTAGCCTTGACCATTTTTTATTGAATCAATATTTGAAATCCTCAAAAATTTTAATGACATAATCTCAACTCCTCAATTATTCTAAAAATAAAATTTTATTTCCACCTTTTAATTTATAATTCCACAAATGTACATATCAGTGCTCACGGTCTCTGATACTCAAGGTGCACTCAATGCATCTAGTGTCTATAATTGTGTAATAAAATTGTACTGCCTGAATCACTTATGCTATTACCTCCAATGATCAAAGTTATCATCCCTGTATTTTCTTTCATGATTTCAATTTATGTCAACTGGTATATCATCTAATTATCATCACACAGAGTGCTTACTGTTATTAATGTCATCCTCGACTAATCCTCGATATATAATCATTAGCACTCTTGGTATTATATCACTAGCTTCATTAATGCATCATCTCTTCAAGCTCATTATAACTCATGATTACATGTATCTACTATAACACTCATGTTTCTTTACTCTCGTGGGTATGTGTATGGTTCCTCATCTCGATTGATGTATAGGTATTCCCTTTTAACTTTTTCAGTCTGTTAAACTGATCTGTGATACGCTTCACCATCTTCATTACCAATTTCGATGTTTCTCTTCTCATGACATCTCATTATTACTCCTCATGCATATATTTTTCTTTACCTTTAACACACCCGATCTAAATCATCAAATTGAACGTCATGCTCCATTAATCCTTAACACAATTCCTGGATACTTAATTGTTTATATAGATCACTTAATTACATAATCATGATCATCCAGGATGGGTAATTGGCTCTGATACTAACTCTGAGGACTATCCCTGATACTCTATACTCTCCTCCTACTTATAGTACTATAATGACACTTATCCTAGAACCATTGTTATAAGGTATTATGCTATGGTTAACTCTAGATTAAAGTCTACTGCTCACATGTCCAACTAGAAACACTTACAAACTCACAAGTCACACTCAGTCAAACTAATACAAGACACAACCAAAATTACAAGTCACTAATTATCATACTAACAAGGAATCTTCAAAAAAAATAAGCTCAAAAAGGAACTGGATCAAGGACGGAAGGTATCTTTACTGCTAGTAAAGAAAAGAAGCGATGGAACAAAGTCCTGGAATAACAGAAATAGATAAGTCTTGAGATGATATTTTAAGAACCAATTTAAGATACAACCTGATAATCATACACGTCTATCCGAAATCATGACACTCAGAATCCTCGCCACGCCAGTAAGCATAGACGCGATAAACGACAGGTTCCGTAACTAAGGTATGCAACCCTATAATCATGTCATCTAGAATCCTCGCCACGCCAACCGGTGTGGCTGCGAGAAACTCTAAACCTCATAACTAAAGTATGTACACCCAAGTTAGGTTCCAACGTTCTCGTCACGACAGCTAATATGGCTGCGATAAACTCTAGGTTCCATAACCAAAGTAGACGTTTTATCCTTCTCACTGTCCTCATCACTATGTCATCAGATGATACCATAAATTCTAGTCCGTAAAATTTATCTCAATATAAAATTAACTCAACAACGATACCAGAAATTAAAATTAACAACTGGTCAACAAGAATAACTCAATAATGATACCAAGATTTTAATTTAATAACTAATCAACAAGAATCAAGTTCAATAACAACAAGCGAGAGCGGACAAAAATAAGAAAAAGATTTAAATTGGAAATTATAACAAGATTCTCAAGGGGTCATCCCAGGAATCTCTCAAGAATTTGTGATTGAGTATCCTCTCTCATCCTAGTATCCTATGTCCTATATTCTATAGCAGGTACGCAATAGTACAACTATGATGTCGCACTACCATGACATCGCACAACTAGCGAAGTCTGACCTGCATGGGCCACCACTAAAAACGTGTCACGACCCGCACCCGGTTTAGGGGCACGAGAGCGTGGGTACGTCCAGCCTACGCCGCAGTATCGGCGGTAGAACGCTGTCTAGGTCAAGTACTATCTAAACAATCTCACGCTAGTATCCAACTCCATAAGGAGACGTGGATATCATAAAATGAATCTAGAAATACTCAATCACATAAACTAAAGCACGATGAGATATCAAGGCAAGCAAGAAATACAAGACAAGTCTAACGACAAAATAATCATACCTGCAATCATTAACTTCCAATCCCCAAGTGTGTCGGAAACCAGTCTACTAAGGTCACAGTCTGGAAAAATATTTTCCAGTCAGGAAGGAGCAAAGTACATCTCTAAATAGCAGTTCTATATAAATGACATAAACTATGTAACAGTTCTAGATGGAAACATATCAGATGCATGTATAGGTACGAGAATGTACAATGAAAGAAATACTGGAAATACTGTAAGTAAATGCAGGAAAAGAAATAATATGTCAATGAGCAAGAATCCTATGACTAAGTGTGTGAGTACTAGCTTTAACATGTGATCGGCTTGGGAACTTGATCAGGCTGGTTACATGTGATTAGCTATGATTCACGAAGGTCAGGCTAACCGTTGGTTAGCTATGATGCATGTAGAGGTCAGGCTAATCACACGTAACAGCTATGAGGCACTGAGATGGTCAGGCCGCACCCGACGTGAGATGTGGGGTGAGCTATGATACATGGAAAGTTGGGTATGATCACATATCTACACTAAAATACTCCCCACCCCCGACTGGTATAGTAGATCCAATCATGGTACGCTATGGCACGGGATTCCCCAGGAAGGTAGCAAGTCTCCCCGGGAATCAGTGTCTGTACATGCACAAGATAACAAGGAAACAAGTCTTGTACAAGCTACACCATGAAAAAGGAATAACATCTCATGACGAGATCCGTGTATACCAATCCGTGTAACCAATGTGTCAAGAACATGGATATTTACACTAGATACAGTAAACATAGGAGATATCATAAATTAGAAACTAATCAGAGAATGTACTCGCCTTGGGTCCTTAGCTGGTAAAACCAATGTCCTGTCCCAGAGTATCGTCTGGAGGAACCAACAGTCCTAAAAAATATATCAAATACAACATTTGCATCAGGTGCTACACTAACACATCACAAATACATGAACTCAGGGCTCTGCCAGGCATGGCTCTAGTCAACTAGGTCATCTAGTAGGGATACGTATATAATACACATTACACTTATTAATACTTACAATATTTATACATGCACCAATATAATTACATATACAATATAAATATATACCATTTAATTCATGCATAATATATATATATATATAGGTTGAACAATATATTTACCATATATATTAATTTTATATATTAGAATATGCTAAGTAGGTATACAAAATACATGTATATATTTTTACAAGTTGTATTAAAATATACTAAGTATGTATACAATATACATATACCAATTTACATATACTAGAATACGTAACTATATATATACCAATTTACATATATTTACAATACATCTATATATACCTTTTAATATACATATTTGATTTATACTAGTTGAACATTATATATGTATACTCATACATGTGCTAAAATACATTTTTAAAATATATATATTGTCAATGTTATTATTAAATATACTAATACTAATTCACCAAATTAATTTTATACCATATAAAAATACCCAATATACATACATATACAACTAATTATACATACTTAATTATAAAATTTTATTAATAAAATAAATAATATACCTATTCATATTTTAAATACATACATATACCAATACGAAAATATAGATCTACATATACATATTTATGCCAAAATACGGTTATATATACATATACTAATTTTCATAATCAAAAACCCTTATATATAATACATAATTAAATTTACCCATACTAAATAACTAATTTTGTACATTAAAACAATAAAACTAATTATGTTGTATTTACTAAACTAATTACATGAATTTACTAAGCTAATTACATTTATTTACTAACTAATTACAAATTAACTAATTTATTAAGAAATTATTAACTGATTATTAATTAACTAATTAATCTAATTATAACTAAACTAATTAATATAAATTAACTAATTAATTATATAACTGATTAAAAATACTAACTACTGATTATCTATTGATTATATAACTTAATTAACTGATTTTCAATTTAATTACTGATTAATTATAACTAATATAAATTAACTACTTATTAGTACTAAACTAAACTAATATAATTATACTAATTGATTAATTAATTAACCACTAATCTAATTAACTAATTAATCTCTTATACATAACTAACTCTACTCAAATGTTACAGAATGAAGAAAGGAAAGGGGAGAAAAAGCTCACGATGAGGGGTTTTCCGTCGCCGGCGCAGTGGTCAGCGGTAGAACTCGGCGGCGGCGTCGGCTCCAGCGGCGGTGCTCGGCTCCAGCGGCGGCGCTCTGTTCGAGGAGACGGTCGGCGCTCTCGTCCCGAGGAGGCGGTCGGCGCTCTCGTCCCGAGGAGGCGGTCGGCGGAGTTCGACGACGCGGCGGCTGTCGATCGACGGATCTGAGGAGGTCCGAGGCGGATCTCCGAGCTCGACGTGGCGGCGTCGACTCGGCGAGGGTGAGGCGCCACGGCTCAACGAATCTGGCTGCGGCGGCGGTGGGTCTGATCGACGCGGCGGAAGGAGATCTTGGCCGCCGGCGGTGGGTGTTCAGATCTAGGTTAAAAGTTTAGGATTTCTGTGAATCGTGTCTGTGGATCGTGTCCGGGGCAGGACACGATGGGTTGCTGTACTGGTATTTGGGGGTGGACGTGTCCGGGTGTTGGACACGGGATTGATGTTGTACAGTAGAGGATGTGGATGTGTCCGGGTGTGTCGGACACGAAAAATCTGGTTGTAATATTGTAACCGGACACAGGAATGAATGGATACGGTGGGACACCCGGGGTCGGACCCGAGGCCATCACGGCTGATACGGTGATGCTGGACACACGGACACGAGCACACAAAATGGTGGTGGCTTTGGCTTCGTGGGGATTTGTGAGGGCTAGCTAGGGTTTCTAGGGAATGGTGATGAGGGACTTAAATAGGGAGAGATGGTGTGGGATAAAGGGTGCGGGTTGGCCCAATAATGAATGGCCCAGAATAATTAAACGGGTTTTTCATGTGGGAAAAATGAGGGTGTGAAAAGGGAGACGGTAAACGGGTAAATTAAATAGAAAAAAAATTTAAGAAAATGTTTTTAAGAGGCTTCCGATTAGCTACTAATTAAACTCATATTTTTTTAAAATGTTAGAAAGTATGTAATTTATTTATTTACTACCCCAATGAATTTAAAAATTATTATGAAGAAACAACTAGTCTTTTAATTAATTTTATCAGATAACTAATTTTATGATTTCAAGCCAATAAACATTTGAAACTAGAGAAATATATATTCATTATTATTTATTTATCTATTTATAAGAAATCGACATTTAGAAAAAATGATTTTTTTTATAAAAGATTTTAAATTACCTTCTAAAATCAAACATTGTTCCAAATTAAATACAAAAATTCAAGGAGAAAATATTTTATAAACTTGGTATTTAAAATAAAAAATCTAATTTTTTTTTCGAAAATTTGGAAATCGGAGGTTACAACACTACCCTCACATGTATCACAAACTCACACTCACCTCACTGTTACTATGCACTCTCTCTCTTGTTCATTGACACGTCATTCCCTCACTCACTGATACCACATCAATCCGACACAACTTTACTCCCCTCATTCCTTTATTAAGAATACCTGAGCCTCTTGTTGCAATTGCCAGTCTTGTGCACCACACTGATTGATAACAGTGGATAAACTGACACTGCATTAGCGTGAGCTCTGAGGAAATATACTCAGGTTCCAGCTCATTCACGAGCCCCCAACCTTCAATGTCAATATTCCCTGATACTCTGCTGTTACATGCTGCTTTTTGAAAGCAAGTTGCTAATGCAACTTGCTTTCACTGCTGTAGTATTTCCTTTCAGTCTACTAATAACTGAACTCAAGAGTTCACACACAACTGAAATACTGCACTCCCAAGTTACTACACAGTGAACACTCACAGTGGACACTCTCTTCACTACCAACTTACTGATACATAAAATCTCCCACACACAACACCATATACTACACAAAGCTCCACACACCCAGGTATTATTATCACAACACACCCTAATACACACACACACACACACACACATATATATATATATATATATATATCATGTATACACTATAGCAACACACACATACACTACTTATTTAAACAAACACTTAATAGGCATTAATGTGATACACTAATATACACATCCAAGTGACACACCAAAACTCTTAATTCTTCATGATAAATATTCCTATATATCCAATATAATAATAATAGCTATTAGAGCTAATTATAATAGAAATTATAGAGAATTGCACAAAAAAAACTCAAAATAAGCCCTGTATCACACTGTATCACAAAATATCGTGATATGGCCTACACGTATCCATCTATAGACATGTACCTAGTCCCACCACCCCGGTCTAAGTCTAATTAGACTAATTTTATCTCATGACACACTTGATGTGTTAATCTCGTAATTTTCCAAAATACACACAAAATACCATTTAGGAAACACAATACACCACCAATTAGACTAGAACTTGTTTCTTTAGGTAGCCATATGCCATTGGGTTATTCCTAATAGTCAAATGCATGATTTGGGAGCTAAAATAAAAAAAGTTAGAATTTACCAATTGGAGATGAATTTTTAATAAAAATATAATTGGACACGATCCGGACACGAGCCCTCTACCAATGTTCCTCCTTCTTGTGCTCCTTGCTTCTTCAAACTCTAAAGCCCTTCTAATAGTAAAAACGAGAGGGAAATGCAAATGAATTGATGGTGAATTGATGGAGTAATGGGAGAATTGGGGATCTATGAATTGGGGATCTCAAGTTGAAGGAGTAAATAAAGAGGAGAGAGAGAAGACCTCCATATAGGGCCCTGCCACTTCCCCCTTCCCCAAGCAACCTTGCATTGTCCAATTTGTCCCCCAATGATTGATTAAGAAGAATAATTAATGAGGGCTAAAATGGGGAGTCTCTACACTAATGCAAATTAGTCTAATCTTCCTAATTAATTAAAAGGAATGGGTCTATTGGGCCTAGTCCAAGATGGGCTCACTAGTTGTCATAAAAAATCTAATTAGGTTCACAAGTGTCAACTCCAATTAACTAAACTAGCCTACTAATTATAAATAAAGACTATAAAGCACCAAATAATTATATAGCACACTAAATAATATTTAATTTCTAAAAAATAAAATAACTAGGCCAAATTACTAAATTACCCCTATTTGGAAAGTGAGGGTGATAGCAACTATTTGGGAGACTATAAAACCAGTAAAAGGCCACCCTAGACAATGCCCCGACAAAAATCTCGGTGAGAAGAGCATCGTTACTAGGTAGATACCTAGTTGTCGTCTCAAAATAACTATTGTATTGACGAGGAGATATCTTTCCGTCAAATGGAGTTACGATAATGTGCTTGTACTAGAATGACTGCCCATTGATATTGTTGCTTCCACTCTAGAGGATATGGTTGTCTTATCCCGAGCTCGCACAGTGTGTCGTGACTACCCATTGAGTCCAAGCGGGCTCAAAGTTCCCATATTTCTCGTATTGCTTCCCGGGCCTCAGACGATCCTGGCAGAGTATGATTGCCATCAGCGGGGAGAGCAATTGAATTCGAGTCCACGTTGGTACTAGAAACCTAGCTTGCTTGCACAAAGCTTCTTGGTGGTTATGGGACCAGGCTTATCCTGAGTTCTAGCACCGTATGGGTTAGAGACTACATCGAGGCACTCATGGTCTGCATCACAAACTCGATGGTCTTAAGGCATTTTTGATCATTGGTGTCCTTATTATCCTTCCCATCCATGTATACTATCCTGACATAGGGCAAGATGGACAGAACGGTAGATATCTCACTTTCTGCCTCAGACAATTACTACCCCAATTGTCGGAAGGTGCTTCGCTTTGATGAGGGTGACTACCCCTAAGGATCTCAACATCCGTTCCTTGAGAATCACTATCCTCTCATAACGACGTATTATCGTATAGTTCTGTGGATTGCTACTCCAGCTTGTAGATTGATCCTGGGATTTGAGGAAGTACAACCATCAGTAGTTGATAGTTTTGCCTTTGAGCGAGTGCCCATGAAAACTCCTTCCGTAGGTACCTCTGCTTGCTTTCTGGTCCTCGATATGCTGGTTGAGAGTGCATGATTGGAGGTACTAGATTTTTGGCCTCCCATCATTGAAGGAGACTTATAAGTGGAGCAACATGAGGCGACGGGCAACTCCTCTTCTAGTATTTGCACATCTTTTCTGGGATACTATCAGATGGGTGCTCTTGGCTCTTGGTTTGTAGGTATTGCTACTTTAGCACAATAGCAGTTGATAATAATGTTGGTAGAGCGATACCATGGAGGGGATATCTCACATGCCGTAATTTTTTCTCCTTGCTTTGCGCTTGTGATTGATCTTGTCATGCAAGTCAGACGAGAGATGATTCACCTTTACACCCTCCTTATGAGCATGGATAAACTAAGAACCGGGGTGTGTAGGTGTTGTTTTTGCTCTTTGACCTGGGGTTTGTATAAGAACTTGCCCTAAATCATGAGTGAAAGACTTCTGAGACTGATCCTGTCTGTGTGCCACTATGTGCTGGATACATGGGTCGACCTTGTATAGCTTTTTGTCAGGGTCACACATTATATTTAGCAGCACATGCTGACGGTCAGCAGCCTAAGTAGTGGCGTAATCTTGGCGAGCTTGTACTGCCCTAGACTTTCTTGTCTTAGCATGCATGGGCGTATAGTACAAGGAGTCCAAGTTTGAGTTTTTTCTTTTTTCAGTATGGCACATGGAGTCAGCGCTGCATAAGACTCTATCGAAGATAGAGTCTCTATTGTCGTCTGGGGCGCATGCAGCTAGCTTTTTTATGTATGGAGCTTGGTGCCTCATGCTTCTTCTTCTTCTTTTTCTTCTTCTTCTTCGCCCCTCGCTGTGGACAATTGGACCGTGCATCAGCTCCTAAGCTTTTGGCATCGTAGTATTTTTCTCTGCCAGAGCTCAAGGGCTGAGCGGTCTCCTCCTCAGACGTTACTGTCATATGAATATGGATAGCCTTGGTAGACAAGTGATATGTGTCTTGAGCATTAGATAGAGAAACGGGCAGTATGCTCCGCATTTGGGTGAGGCACACTGGCCTTTGTAACCCAAGTCCTACGAGCCTTCTTAGGCTTTTCTAGCCTTGGCGAAAGACTTGTATTTCCCTCAGAAAGTATTTCTTTGAAAGCTTACTGGTTGAAGCATACCACCAGTATCTTCTGGGTTGAACCCAGCTTCGTCTCATCGGACTACATTACTACCTTCTCATCATATGAGAAGAACGTCCCCAACAGAGTCACCACCTTGTTTGCCATTGATTCAAGCTAGAAACAAGCTATCTTGTTTAACAAACAAAAGAGTACAAAAAAATCCTAAACAGAAAATCTAAGTACAATATTTTTGATTCTGGGAAGTGTGATGATGAAGATCGAGCACTGCAGTGGCTCCTTTACACCGTTGATGGTCCGACGAGAGAATGAGAATGCTTTCTTCTGTTTTCTCTCCAGTGTATGTGCATGTCTCTGTCTTTGTGTGTCGTAGGTATGCAACCCTGCTATTTATAGACAATATGCTGATGGGCCTATTCGCGCCTATGCTATGAGTGCATAGATGCTACAGCTGTCATATGTCCATCCTCAATAGGATACAGTTGCAACTGGGGACATATGTTACGAACGAATTACCACGTGGAGTCTTTGTTTGGATCTGTTGTTGCTAAAAATCTGGTCGATTCTCGTCCTTAGTGTGCATGACTTGGTTGTAGAGAATCTTCTCAGTTGCAACAGAATAATTTTGTCTTAAGGAATACTGAGATGTTTAGAATGCATGGAGCGCATAGTATCTAGGATGCATGGTGCCAGAGACGCATGAAAAGCATGGAGTCTAGGATGCATGGGGCTAAAGATGCATGTAGAGCTTTGTCTTACATACAAGTGGCATTATACGGCTGCTTAGTGACAAAAATAATTATGGCGGAGAAGTGGACACTGACGCCAACTATCAATGTCAGAATTGAGGCATTAAGAGCATTATTGTTGTCAGAGTCATAAATGCTTTGACTTAACTAAAGTGACATTATACGTCCAACAAGTCATGCGTCTCTTCAACTTTGACGCATAGGGACTATGGCGCATAGAAGATTTTTATTCTTCTACGCTTGCGCATGTTTAGGATGATCCTTCATCTATGAGACAAAGCTATGTAAAAAACCTCCGCATGCTGTAGACGAATTCTCTTCCAATACGACAGAGATTGGTGGAAAATCTGTGCATGTTCCTGACTGTCTCCCGTCCATGTGATATGACTGTTTACCTGTATACTTGGCATTGTGGAACAACGACTAAGACACACCTATACCTCCAATCCAAGCATTAGTAACAGAGGGCCACGGGTCTACTTCACCCCTATCAGACTCCTCAGCGAGAGGAACATTGGCTTTCAGAATTCTCATGGGGGAGGAATGAGCATGAGAAATGAGGCTCTCTCTCTCTCTCTCTCTCTCTTTCTCTCTCTCTCTCTCTCTCCTGGGTTCCCTATTTATAGAGGCCTAAGGACATATGGGAGATCTAGGCAATAAACTGGGCAGTTATGAGGATAAATCTGATGCCTTGAAACTCGGACCTTCAACAGTTGTGATGCCTCAATTTTTGCATTCAGCATTTATCCCCAATCAAAACTGACAAATTAGCTCTCGATCCACCATTATCTCTACTAAACCACCACTTCGGGGTCTGTGAGAAACTACTTCTCAGAATCCCTAAAAATTTGCTTAGAGATCAGGAAAAATCATTCATTTGATAAAGACTTAACAGCATAGTAGATTCATCCATGCGTCAGTGAGCGCATGCGACCAGCAAATCCATTCATCTGAAGGACTTCCATGCAACAAAGAAGACCATGCGCCTAAAAGATTTTTCTCCATGCTTCTTGTTCAATGTATTCCAAACTAATTCAAGATTGAAAACTTTGAAGGGGGTCTTGTAGAAGTATGAAAAAAATGCAGAAACAATACGCTCATATTACAAAATCGCATGCAAATAATCTATGCAGCAATAAGCACATGTGGAACTTAAATAAACACCTAAAGAAGCATGCGACAGAAGACCTAGGCTTATACAGATCTAACGCATGATATCACTTCAGTCAGTCACCATATTAATGACTCTGAAAACAATTAATGACTCTGAATGCCACAATTTTGAGGCTGACAGTAGACGTCAGTACTTACATCACCATCATAATTACCTTTGTCTATACGTAGTTGGGCAGTGCCACATAGACACACGACAAACTTATCCATACTCGTCTTTATACGGCTCAATCCCTATGGGGCTCCATCTTCATAAGGCCAAGCTCTCCATGAACCAAATATCTCCATGCGTCATAGTCTTTATGAGGCCAAGTTCCATGAGGTCCAATATTTATAAGGCTCAGCCCTTATGCGATTTTGCCTTCATGCAGCTCCAAGCCATCAAATCTTTTTTGTTGCAACTGAAATGATCCTCGATCACCCATACTAGCCACGTGTTGAGATGAACAAGTCCCACACACCATAGGTGAAAACAACCTAGGTCGAGAGCTCATCAACAAGCAAATCATAACTAATGCCAAGTGGTAGCTTAGTTGTGTCATACGCTCACGGTTGTAACTGCATTCTATTAAAAATAGTCATGCGGTAACCAAACATGCATGCATAGCATATGCGCACGCATAAGCCATCCAGTATAGATGGCAATAAATAGCTAGGATTCATTCCAACACAAGAAGGAGGTACAGGGATACAGAGAAAAACTATACTCAGGAGCTCAATTACTGTCTTTAGTGCCAATGAGCTAGATACCTAGCAAGTTCCCTCGTTACGGACCGTCAACAGACTAAAGGTGTCAGCTGCAGTAACTCGATCTCCATCCTCACACTCCCCAGAATCTTAATTGTACTTAGATTTCTTGTTTAAGGACTTTGTACTTTCTTTGCTTTTAATATACAAAAATAAGTTAGCAAAACTAAAATTTTATATCGGAACACTTGTACCGACCCTTGGATTTACCTCTGCTCTTGTCTCTACCATTTCCCGAACCTTTGCTTTTACTTCTATAGCAACTCCCCGAAACAAGCACCTCTGAATGAGATAAAGATGAATTGCCTTATGATTTTATGCGCATATATTCATTCAAAACTCTAATCTTGGTAAACTCTAGACTAACCACGTATTTGGAGCATAAGCAATCATGGACACTCATACAGTTTTCTACGAATCTGGCAACGTACAAAGTAACCACAGCCCCTGAACTCCATCTTTAAACTTTACTCCCATAGAAGATAACTGATCAACTAAGCCCTGAAACCTATTCAAGTGATCCGTAATAGATGTATCATCCTTATACCTAAGACCCATCATTATTTGGATCAGGAACAACTTGTTTACCCCTATCTTCTTGGCATACAAGGATTCCAACTTAAACCGTAATTGTTCCTGTGTGCTCAATATTGGCGACGTTATTGCACACATTCTCGCCACAAACTACCTGATATACCCACATAACTGTATATGCATGAACATCCAATCATTATCAAATTTATCACTGGACTTCTCGGAAGCAAGTACCGAAAGATGCATCTTTTTGACGAACAACAAATTATTTATCTTGCTCTACCAATAGTAGTAATTGGAACTACTTAGATTTACCATGTGCACCGGCTTCGCGTTTATCTCTTCTTCTTGGCTTGACTGTCTACTCTGACATCTGCTACTTTAAACCCAAAGCTCTGATACCACTTTAATTGTATCATCATAACCAAAAACTCGGATACCACTATGTTGGTATTACCAGAACCAAAAAAGGTCTGATACTACTTTGTTGGTATTAACCGAACCTAGCTCTAATACTGCTATGTTAGAAATGAAAGGCAAAATTCTCCCAAACCAAGAAGATTGTGAGAGAATCAAATTAAAATGCAGAAACCAATTTGCCAAAATCATACAAGAGCCAAAAAGGTATATACAATAATTTTTGACGTGGAAAATATTTACGAAAAAAACTACGAGACGACCGAAGTCCAACCCAGGTAACCCTCCACTAGTGCAATAATAAGATACATAATTCTTACAAACTTCTCATCGATCCAACCAGATCACCGCAAGTACTTGAAAGATAATAACAAATTATAGACTCCCGAAGAACAAAAGACAATGACAAAAATTATCCTCAAAAGTTTCTCCTTATAACTAGCCGTCAATCCTCCTTTCTCCCTCTCTCTATCTCTCCAAAAGTTGCAAACCTTGATCTCATGATGGATCTCTGTATATTTTTAGGATTAGAAAATGTCTATATATACCTCCTTGTAAACCCCCTCACCCAAAATAGCTATTTTGTGTATATTTTACATTATTATATTTATTATAGATGTTGAATTTATTTAGAGTATTCTCTTAGTTAATTAGAAAATAATTTTTTTTAGTATATTTACTTATATAAATATTTATTTAGAATTATTTTTAGGCTATTTTAGATTAATGAGATTTTTTCAGAATTTTTAGTTAATTAAAAACTAGTAACACTAATTTTCTAGGATTTTGAAGAATTTATTTTATGTTCAAACTTAATTAAAAATATTTCAAAATTTTATTTTAGGTTCTAAATAGTCAAATATATTTTCTAGAATTTTCTGGGAATTTTTTGAATACTTTTAGTATTTATTGGGAGTTATTTAGACTAATAACTAATTTTTAGGACTTGTAGAATTTATTGTGCAAGTCCAGGAATATAGAATGGACCCATATTATTTTTTAGGGTTTATAATATTATTATATATTTTTTTGAATTATTTCAAATTTTTTGGAATAATGTTAGTATTTATTTTTAGTTAAATGGATAAAACTAATGTTTAGAGCTTCTCCTAATTATAGTAGTAAACTTATGAATATAAAATTATCCTAAATATTTTTCTAGGGTTTATAGGTTCAAAATATATTTTATGTAATTTTCCCAGATTTTTATGATTATTTTTAATATTTATTTGGAGTTATTTAGATTTAAAATAACTTAAATAATGTTTTGATAAAGGCAAATCAAAAACAAATAATATAACAAAAATTATCCAATCAGATTCTGATACGTGTCAGCCTATAAATATCCATTCAGCCGCAGGTATATCCCTATATAAATATATATTATTATAACCCAAATTATCCCATTATCTTAGAGAGAGAGAGAGAGAGATTTTGGAGAATTGCTATCTAGGATTCCTTCATCTTCCACAAGCCATTGCGCATAGCTCCGGACTCCAAACGAGGCCTAGTTTCTTGCGTTAGAAAGATATTGAGGTTAAATTTCTTATTATATAATTTATTTTATGAAATTATGAGTATTAAATTCTGAAAAACTCGTAGAGCACAGCATGTCTGAAAATAGACGTGTTTCAATATTTTCGCAATTCCGAGAGAACTAGGAATCAGAATCATGAACCGTTTAAAGTTTCGGAAAGATAATGTCGAGATCATTCACATATGTTTTTTCCAGAATTTAAGTCGAAGTATTTATATACTGTTAATTCTGTAGAACTTCTAGGTTAGAATTTAACCATCGGTGCACAATACAAAATTTGTATGTGCCATAATTTCCAAACGAATTTGAATTCGGACGAGCCATAAATTCCAGCATATTTTTTATGCTGAAATCTACAGGAAATCATGAATGAAAGTTGAGTTTGTGTCGGTTGACTTTTTGGTCAACAGATCGCCTCGATTTGCGTGCCATGAATCTCGAGTTGATAAAATTCTGCTTCTTTGGACAAAATTTAGAAATTAACATAAAAATCAGAATAATAAGATTAAATTAGAATTTTAGAGTAATTATTCCAGAATTAAATAAATTAAAATAAATTATCTTTTGACGTGATAAATTTGTAATACGTAGGCTATTTGGACTGTGACTTGGACTCTGATTCATACCAGCAGCAGGACCACAGACGAGTACATTCTCTGACAGTGTTCCAGTAGGACGTTAGTATTTAGCCACCACGGTTAGTTTACATCAGACCCTGAGTCGGAGAACCCAACGCGCGTTCGTACATTTACATGTACGCAAATATTATTCAGTTTGATATATATATTTATGTACGTAATTACTATATGTATTCCAATAGTTATGAAAATAAATTTATGGTTATATTATTATATAGTTATATGAATATATATGTAACTAAATGCTAATTGATAATTATGACTAAACATTCAAACTGTACGACCCTAGGACACCGTGGACTATCCCATACTTACCTTGACCGTGTTGACCCTAAAAACTTGTGAATTTGTTTGTCTTGCGTACATTAACGTACTGGCATAGACACCTGTCAGTTGACTGGCTGATTTCGTACAGTACTTGAAGACGTGACACCCGCGTAATTCAACGCGTAATTGACCGTGTTAGATGACTAGTGTTACCCCTAGTATACCCCCTGAGTCCAGTGTAAATGTGGTTGAGTATGTGCTAGTATAATGACTAATGATTTTATTGTATTATATTTATGTGTACATAGGATAATGGATTTGTTCTGCGCGACTGCTGGAGCAGGTTATCGGTACATCGCAGCTTTCTTACCAGGCAAGATACCTTGCCAAATTGCTTACAGTATTTTGCATGCTTAGTATATTTCTGTATATTTATTGCATTTCTGTTTATTCTTGCATGTGTAGTTTTCTTTCAGTCATTACTATGTATTAGATATGTTGACACACACATGGCACTTAGTATCATAGAGGACAATCATTAGGCGTATGGGCTTTTAACCACTCTGGTAACACCATAGTCACTAGCGTGCACTATGGTGGGTAGTGTTCGATGGTCGCTACCCCTGCGTTATGTCGAATAATGGAGTCCGAGGGTCGCTACTCCCACGGTATATCGGCTGATGATGTCCACTGACGAGCGTGAGGTTGTGAGGATTAGATCAAGTAGCCTACCCTTGCCCATACGTCAAAAAGTTATCCTCATTTGCATTCATATAGATGGTCCTGTACGGCGTACTTATCTATTTTCAAATATGATGCATGTTTACTGTATTCAAATTGGCTCGTATTTTCTGTATCTTGTTATGTCCCTCTGAGGACCTGGTCCTCTGCCTGGTGTATCTATTCTTGAGTAATTGCAGGAGCACATATTTGGATGATTACTTGTGTTGCGAGGATATCTTCTCTTCGAGCCCATGATCGTTAGCTGGTATTCCTATATTTTATTTGTTGTGTTGTACTTTTCCATTCGAGTTGGTAGTGGATTTGTTTCCATCCAACTGTCATCCTTAGATATTTATGTTGAGATCTAGTTATATAGATGCTGGTTATTATTTATATCTGATTTTCGCAGATGAGATTTAGATTATACCCTGTGACTTGTGATACATTTTATACCACTTGTGGATTGATATTCATATTACAGTGTACGTGTGGATTTTGGTTTCCATATATTGGAGTTGCTATATCCCTGCGGCTGGCATGCTTACGTGTTCCTAGTCCTATGTACTTTTGGGACTGGGGCGTGACATATTTTTGTGGTGGCCCATGCAGGTCGAGAGCATATTGTCTCGGTTATGTTACTGTACCGAGCAAGCCTGCACCTAGGACTAGAGTATAGGATCTCATCCACAATTGACTATGATTCATCTTCCTCCTATATGTTCTATTTGAACAATTGTATCCTGCTTGATTCATGTGCTTCCCTAATAGTTCCTTGAGTATAGCCTTCTGCTGAGAATATAGGAACCCCTGTTATTAGGATGATAATTAGAGTAGCATACCTATTAAGATTACAACGAGGATATAGACACACCACTAAGTTTAGAATAACTAGTAAACCTAGAATTCCTTATCTATAGATTGGTTTACCATTATCCCTTGATGTATTATAAAAACTTAAGAGTAGTATAGATACTACTAGAGTTAGTTAGAAGCTTACCATAATGTTTGACCCTAGTATGGAGGAACCAATAGAAAACCAAAAGAGAATATTAGGACTGAACCTAACCCTCATAGTTAGATAGTATTGGAGAACTATAAACTTATATCATTGTCTTGTTATTAGTAGACAGCACCCTAGGAAGCCTAGAGGAATGCAATCAACACTTCTCCCTTGATCATACCTCGAACATTCAACTAGTATACCACTCCCCCTTGGAAAACCATGATGCTACCTAGAGCCCCTCTATTTCACATATTGTTCCTCTGTGACCTTAACATTCGCTAATTGTGCGACGACCAAAATTACGTTCTTCTTTTCTTTATCTTTCAATTCGTGCCACCTGACACTTCTGATAGTAGGCCAAGTAATTTATTTCTTTGTTAAGGACACATAGTTTGCTAGGATTATAGTTGTAATCTTGAATTTTAAAATTGTGTGCTTAGTAGTTAGAACTTGATAGTTAAGTTATTCTTGTAGATTGAGACCTGATGCTTATCCCTTAGTTTTAAATTACGTAACTTGTACCACACTTCAATACGAGTTATATTCCCTTTCCCTTGAGGCCAGTAACTGTTCCATTCTTACTATTGACACTTGCACTATGACTAAGAGTTAAGAAGACCATGACCTATGTAATATAAGAGGATACCCTAACAAGTACCAAGACCCCTTCTCGAAGACTTTAACAGGAGCTTCTACGGTACCCTTAAGACTGTCACAGTATTTGTTTATTGTTTTAAGTTGGGTAGTATACCTCACAACCTAGTATCACATAGTCTTTTGACCTATTATTGAAGTGTGATTGAACAACATTAATTGTATACTAGCATAAGACGACAGTGGTTATTCAGAAAATAGAAGTTAGAGGTCCTTGCCCATATTTGGTCGACTAGCGACATAGACAAGGAGGTTGTATGATAACTGTAGGGATTGTAGAGTCTTTTATTATTGTTGCTTAGTTGTTTTGTTTTGTGAACTTGAATTAATTTGTACCTCCTTTCATCATCATCTAGTGTACTTATATTTGCTGCACTACCTTGACTTATGCTGCTATTATAGTCTAGTTTTGCAAGCTTACTCTTTTATCGAGCTTGATCATGAGATATGTATTATTGGGGACGCCTACTAATACATTTCAGAATCAGTGTATTAAGGTCTAGCTAACCTTAGTGCGCTTGATTCGCCCTTCGTAATACTACTTTACGTGGATTGAGATATGTAGTGATTGGTAGACGAATATACTTGTCCTAGTCATGTCTGAGCGTATCGTATCGGCTACATAACTGTACTAATACGAGCATGTGAATAGGAATTACCAAAATAGGATTTTAATCCACAACTACTTTAACAATTTCCATTTGAATTCTTTAAACGTCTTGATCCCGATTCTTCTATTCTATTACCTCGCCCTTGAACTCTCTATTATTGATCTCCGTCTTCCCTTATTTCGGAAAGACGAAACCTCGTGCTTGGTATAAGTTTGATACACAGAGAGTACTAGATATACCCCATAGGCCGATCACATACTTGAGGATTATTCTTTCGTAATTAAGGATATATCACATATGATATAATCGGTGTTGAAGTTTTGAGGATTGAATGACATGAGTAAATAAATTAAGGAATATTTTTCATAAAGTATATAGCCTTCTGTGATAGATGGGTAAATTCTAAGTTGGGTAGCAGTGCATTAGAAACTCGAGAGGAATTTTTTTTAGATTGTGATCGAATAAGATTAGATTGGGAGAGGTTCAAGTCATTTTAATTTTAAGAATTTTAGAAGAATGACTAAGATGATGAGGATTAATGAATTTTAAAAATCTTGATATTGAGGACCCAATATTTATACCTTAAGTACATAATTTAATTTTTTGAGTATTGACGGTAAAATCATCAATTTGAATTTGAAGGATAAATATATAATTTCAGACTTGAACATTGGTGGACTGCATTTAAATTATTTTTCAATTTGATGATTTAAATTAAGAATTAAAATTTGATGGTTGGACTACCTATTTGAAATATTGAGGATGTGAATGGAAATTAAAAAGTTGAAGAATACAAAAAAAAAATTAAGTGAAAATAGGAATAATATTGGACTCGAATTACTTCTAGAAGAGATTATGATAGTTGAAGATCGTGAGGTAAAATTTGATATGGGTTATTTAAATCTTGAAGATATTATATGGATTCAATTTAAATTTGGATATTGATGATTTGAAAAAGTAAGAAGAGATTACAATAGGTTGAATTTTGATTTGAACAATGATTATCTTAATTTTGAAGTGATCGCGATAGATTTGAATAGATTTTGTTATTCAAATTTTTGGAAGAGATTGCGATTGACGTACCTTATGTACGAATGTGAAGGATTTAACAAATTATGCCTTATTTTAATTTCGAGGACGAAATTATTTTAAGTTGGGTAGATTGTAAACTCTCTCACCCAAAATAGGTATTTTGTGTATATTTTATATTATTATATTTATTATAGATGTTGAATTTATTTAGAGTATTCTCTTAGTTAATTAGAAAATAAATTTTTTTAGTATATTTACTTATATAAATATTTATTTAGAATTATTTTTAGACTATTTTAGATTAATGAGATTTTTTCATAATTTTTAGTTAATTAAAAACTAGTAACACTAATTTACTAAGACTTTGAAGAATTTATTTTATATTCAAACTTAATTAAAAATATTCCAAAATTTTATTTTAGGTTCTAAATTGTCAAATATATTTTCTAGAATTTTCTGGAAATTTTCTGAATACTTTTAGTATTTATTGGGAGTTATTTAGACTAATAACTAATTTTTAGGACTTGTAGAATTTATTGTTCAAGCTCAGAAATATAGAATAGACCCACGTTATATTCTAGGGTTTATAATATTATTATATATTTTCTGGAATTATTTCAGAATTTTTGAAATAATGTTATTATTTATTTTTAGTTAAATGGATAAAACTAATGTTTAGAGCTTCTCCTAATTATAGTAGTAAACTTATGAATATAAAATTATGCCAAATATTTTTCTAGGGTTTATAGGTTCAAAATATATTTTATGTAATTTTTCTGATTTTTATGATTATTTTTAATATTTATTTGGAGTTATTTAGATTTAAAATGACTTAAATAATGTTTTGATAAAGGCAAATAAAAAACAAATAATATAACAAAAACTATCCAATCAGATTCTGACATGTGTCAGCCTATAAATATCCATTCAGCCGCAGGTACATCCCTATATAAATATATATTATTATAACCCTAATTATCCTATTATCTTAGAGAGAGAGATTTTGGAGAATTGCCATCTAGGGTTCCTTCATCTTCCACAAGCCATTGCGCATAGCTCCGGACTCCAAACGAGGCGTAATTTCTTGCGTTAGAAAGATATTGAGGTTAGATTTCTTATTATATAATTTATTTTATGAAATATGAGTATTAAATTCTGAAAAATTCGTAGAGCACAGCATGTCCGAAAATAGACGTGTTTCAATATTTTTGCGATTTCGGGAGAACCAGAAATCTGAATCATGAACCGTTTAAAGTTTCGGAAAGCTAATGTCGAGATCATTGACATATATTTTTTCTAGAATTTAATTCAAAGTATTTATATACTGTTAATTCTGTAGAACTTCTAGGTTAGAATTTAACCATCGGTGCACAATACAAAATTTGTATGTGCCATAATTCCCAAACGAATTTAAATTCGGATGAGCCATAAATTTTAGCATATTTTTTATGCTGAAATATACAGGAAATCATGATGAAAGTTGAGTTTATGTCAGTTGACTTTTTGGTCAACAGATCGCCTCGATTTGCGTGCCATGAGTCTCGAGTTGATAAAGTTTAGTTTCTTTGGACAAAATTTAGGAATTAACATAAAAATTAGAATAATAAGATTAAAATAGAATTTTAGAGTAATTATTCCAGAATTAAATAAATTAAAATAAATTATCTTTTGACGTGATAAATTTGTAATACGTAGGCTATTTGGACTGTGACTTGGACTCTGATTCATACCAGCAGCAGGACCACAGACGAGTACATTCTCTGACAGTATTCCAGTAGGACATTAGTATTTAGCCACCACGGTTAGTTTACATCAGACCCTGAGTCGGAGAACCCAACGCGCGTTCGTACATTTACATGTACGCAAATATTATTCAGTTTGGTATATATATTTATGTACGTAGTTACTATATGTATTCCAATAGTTATGAAAATAAATTGATGGTTATATTATTATATAGTTCTATGAATATATATGTAAGTAAATACTAATTGATAATTATGACTAAACATTCAAACTGTATGACCCTAGGACACCGTGGACTATCCCATACTTACCTTGACCGTGTTGACCCTAAGAACTTATGAATTTGTCTGCCTTGCGTGCATTAACGTACTGGCATAAACACCTGTCAGTTGACTGACTAATTTTGTACAGTACTTAAAGACGTGACACCCGCGTAATTCAATGCATAATTGACCGTGTTAGATGACTAGTGTTACCCCTAGTATACCCCCTGAGTCCAGTGTAAATATGGTTGAGTATGTGCTAGTGTAATGACTAATAATTTTATTATATTATATTTATGTCTACATAGGATAATGGATTTGTTCTGCGCGACTGCTGGAGCAGGTTATCGGTACATCGTAGCTTTCTTACCAGGCAAGATACCTTGCCAAATTGCTTACAGTATTTTGCATGCTTAGTATATTTCTGTATATTTATTGCATTTCTGTTTATTCTTGTATGTGTAGTTTTCTTTCAGTTATTACTATGTATTAGATATGTTGACACACACATGGCACTTAGTATCATAGAGGACAATCATTAGGTGTATGGGCTTTTAACCACTCTGGTAACACCGTAGTCACTAGCACGCACTATGGTGGATCGTGTCCGATGGTCCCTACCCCCGCGATATATCGATTGATGGAGTTTGAGGGTCGATACCCCCGCGGTATGTCGGCTGATGATGTCCACTGACGAGCGTGAGGTTGTGAGGATTAGATCGATAGCCTACCCTTGCCCATATATCGAAAAGTTATCCTCATTTGCATTCATATAGATGGTCCTGTACAGCGTACTTATCTATTTTCAAATATGATGCATGTTTACTGTATTCAAATTGGCTCATATTTTCTGTATCTTGTTACGTCCCTCTGAGGACCTGGTCCTCTGCCAGGTGTATCTATTCTTGAGTAATTGCAGGAGCACAGATTTGGATGATTACTTGTGTTGCAAGGATGTCTTCTCTTCGAGCCCATGGTCGTTAGCTGGTATTCCTATATTGTATTTGTTGTGTTGTACTTTTCCATTCGAGTTGGTAGTGGATTTGTTTCCATCCAACTATCATCCTTAGATATTTATGTTGAGATCTAGTTATAGAAATGCTGGTTATTATTTATATCTGATTTTCGCGGATGAGATTTAGATTATATCCTGTGACTTATGATACATTTTATACCACTTGTGGATTGATATTCATATTACAGCGTACGTGTGGATTTTGGTTTCCATATATTGGAGTTGCCATATCCATGCGGCTGGCATGCTTACGTGTTCCTAGTCCTATGTCACTACCAGAAAAAGTCAAATTAGTGACGTCTAAAAACGTCGCTAAATAACCAAAAATCGTTGCTAATTAGGTTTAGCGACGTAATTAGCGACGTTTTAAAGCAGTCGGAAAACACCAAGTCGCTAAAACAAAAAACGTCGCTAAACGTCGCTATGCCGACATTTTTTAGCGACTTTAATGTGTCGCTAAATTTAGCGACGTTTTGCCACGCCAAGTCACTAAATAGCGACGTTTATAAAAGTCGCTAAACGTCGCTGATTAGCGACGTCTATCGCGACGTTACACCGACGTCTTTAATGACCTGGCTATACTGCCATGTCAGCAATTGGCGACGTATAGCGACGTCATTAGCGACGTATTTAGCGACTTTTTACAGCATCGCTAATTAGCGACGTATTTAGCGACGTATTTATCGACATAAATTAACGTCGCTAAACGTCGCTAAACGTCGCTACACGTCGCTAATAACGTCGCTAATTAAAAAAAAAAATAATGTCCAGAAGCAAACATTGGTGATTCCCTGCAGTTTTACATCATCTTCATCATACACACCAACATGATTCAATCTAGTTAACTATATAATCCAATTAAATTAAAGACCACAAGAAGTATCAATCCAATTAAATGTGGATAACTATATAATCCAATTAAATTAACTAAAAAATTAAAGACCACAAGAAGCATCATACATCATGTCTATTGTTGAAGTATCAATAATTCATAAATAATAATAAAAATAACTATACTACTACGGATCTGCAGGAGGCTGACCAGCGGCGCGCTTGAAGGATAACAACTCCTCATACTCGTCCCGTAGAATCGACACCGATGTCGATGGAGAAGGCAGTGACGTCGGTGGAGGCCGTGCCCGCTCCAAGTCTGCGAGTCGCTGGTTATAAGAATCTAGGGTAGATAATAGCCTCGTACTGCTATCACCCATTGAATCCTGCATCCTCGTCAGGTTCTCGCCCATCGATAGCTGTGACGCCTGCATCCTCGTCAGCTTCTCGCCCATCGATAGCTGTGACGCCTGCAGCTCCATGATGTTGCGATCATTGGAGGCTCTAATATCATTTGTCAATTCTCGTAGCTCCGTCATGCTGCGGTCGAGCATATCCAATCGTGCTATAAGCATCGGATCGTCCGCCTGCGGCTGGGACCGGGACTGGTCCTCCATACTTCGCAGCAAGTCATCACGGAGAGACGCAATCTGACGGTCAACGGCCTCCTGGACGGCCTCCTAGACTCTGGCCGACGACTGCGAGGGCTGCGACTGCGAGGGGTGTGTGGAATGCACAGCTGTCGGGGAGGCCCTAGATGACTGCGTCGCAACTAGGGCGCCATAGGAGCCCGTACCGTAGTACGTACCCCTCTGAAGACCACCAGCTGCGGTCACCCACAGGTCGTCCGCCGACGGAGATGGACCGGGCTGCGATGAAGCACTAGCCTCTCTAGGTGTAGGTGCACTAGCAGTCGCCCGCTCACGAAGCCTAAGATACTCGGCCTAGAAAAGGTTTGAAAACTCAATAATTGCCTAAGTTATATTAAAATAAACACAAAGTAAAGTAATACTTACATAGGTCTGTGAGGCCCTCTCATCAATGAGATTTCCGTCCTTGCGATGGGTGGCCAAGAAGATGGTCACCATGTTTGCATCCTCACCCCTCTGTACCTGTTAAAAATATATTTTTTATTACTAAACTTAAATATTTTTTCCAAGTACCATTTTATGGTACTTATATTAAAATAATATATTTTAAAAGAAAAAACATACCAAACGACGAAAATGTTCCGTCATCGGAATCGAGCCACCACACCACTTGGCAGCATTCTGCCTAGCCGCCTTGTCCTTCTTAGACCTTTCCTTGTAGCTCGGATCGTCGAATCTAGCCCTCATCGCAGTCCACTGCTCAGACGTGATCCAACCTTGGATCGGTTTTCCAGCACGATCATGAGCCTTCTGGTCATCCAGAGCATCTCGGATAAGCTTGGCGGCAACGGTAGGAAAGAGCCGCTCGATCAACTCGGCCCGGTGCGGAGGATAAAAATACGTTTGCTACAATAAATAATTCATTAAGTTCACGAATATGCATAAATTAGAGGATTTATTTAATATACTTTTACCTGGAAGTGCGCAAACCAGAATGCCTTCCTCTCCTCCGGAGCCTCAGAGTAGTTGATCCAAGGGCCACCATAGTTGTTCCTCAGAAATTCGCCCAAGCGTCTCTGAACCGACGATGGACGATATCTATACAGAAATAATAATTTAGATTACTGAAAAAGTCAATATACGATGAATAAAGAGAAACACAAATATATACTAAACCATCTAATTGACTTACTTTGTACCGTCGGCCCAAATCTCTGTCCTCGTCTCCTCCGGTGGTGCGCATGGAGGATCTTGCTGATGCTGGGACAACGTCGGCACGACCTCCTCTACTCGCTCATCTGTCTCCATGGTTCCGTCAGCAGGAGGAACGCTGGATGAGGGAGTACTATCAAGCCTGGAACTACTCGTCCCAGGAGTGATGGCACTCAACGTCGTCGCAGTCGGAGATATGACTGATTGATATACTGGAGTACTGGGCGACGATGATCCGGAACCAACAGTAGGCAGTACCGGAGTGGCACTCTGTCTACCGCAGGACCTGCCAAATCCTCCGCGTCGTCCTGTCATATCTGATAACAACATATGATGAATATAGAGAAACACAAATATATACTACATTCTACAGTCGAAATGTGATACATATCTCAAAGCATTATACAGTCAAAATATAATACATATATTCGTTAATGTCAACATCTACTTCTACATGCAATATTTACAGTCCAAATATAGTTACATTCTACATGGAATATTTTATATTTTCAATCATCTTCAGAAAATTTATCTTGTTCGCCTTCCTCGTCCTGCTCTTCCTCTTCCTCGTCTTCACTTTCATCTACTTCGTCGTCCTCTCCGAATAATTCTACATCTTCTACATTATTACTCGTGTAATGAGTAACTTCCGTTGAGTCCACATCTACAATATTTGTTACAAGAGGTAGATCGTCCTCCTGATAAGCTATTTCGTCAATGTCAAAGGTATTTCTAGCTTTAGTCTTGCATACTGCCCACCAATCCGACCTCGCTGTCCCCCGTCTAGGATAAGTTGTGAAGTATACGAGCTGAGCCTGACTTGATAGGACAAATGGTTCATAGCCTTGATATCTACGCTTGTAGTTTATATCCACAAGGCCATGCTTGTCAATTTTCCAACCTTGATCTTGAATCGGATCGAACCATTCACACCTGAATAGCACGATATTAGCAGGTTCTGGGCCATAATTATATGTCAACTCCACAATCTCTCGTAAGATGCCAAAAAAATCATTACCCGGATTGACGTCTTTGTAGTTTAAAGATTTGATACACAAACCACTGTTTTTCGTGGAATCAAGATCCAGAAAACTGTCTCTGATAGGAGCATTTTTTTTGAGGGCTTTCCGGATGCATTGAATACTTTGAGTATTGCATCATTAGATTCCTGATATGTGCCATCGTTTCTGGGAGCTTTCGTCCTATTAGTAGCAACATGCGGATTGAAATACGTCGAGCAAAAGTTTGTAATCTCCTCGAGAATATAAGCTTCACAAATAGAGCCTTCAACCCGTGCCTTATTTTTCACCTTTCTCTTTAGGTGATTCAGATGGCGCTCGAAGGGGTACATCCACCGATAACCGACAGGACCACCAACACGTGCCTCATAGGAAAGATGAATTGGCAAATGCTCCATAGAGTCGAAGAATCCAGGAGGAAACACCTTCTCGAGCTTACATAATGTTACCGCAATGTCCCTCTCTTGCTTTTCTAGACGATCGACGAGCAACTTAGTACAACAAAGATCTCTGAAGAATATGCTCAGCTCTGTCAATGGGTCCCAAACGACCTGCGGTAAGAATTCTCGAAATGCAATCGGAATTAACCTCTCCATGAATACGTGACAATCGTGGCTCTTCATACCTACTAGTTTGTTCTCCTTGAGGTCGACGCATCTTTTCAAGTTTGACACGTACCCGTCTGGAAACTTTAGACTCTGAATCCACCTACAAAGTCTACCTTTATCCTCTTTATCCAGTGAGAAAACTGACTTAGGTTGCTTTAACTTTCCATTCCCCTCCTCTATCAAATATAATGCAGGACGTCTACATATGTCTTCTAAGTCCAACCTCACCTTCGGATTATCTTTCGTCTTCCCCTTTACATCCATTACAGTATTAATTATGTTATCAAACACATTCTTCTCGATATGCATGACATCAAGGTTATATCTGATCAGATTGGTGCTCCAATATGGCAGATCCCAAAATATACTCCTCTTCGTCCAGTTATGGGTGCGACCAAATCCGTCACACTTGTACCCCTTAGCAGGCTCTTGGATAGCACTTGGTAAATCTTTTACCTCTTTCCATATCGTACATCCGGGCCACCTTGGCGGTGGATTGGCCTTCTCCACAACTCCCGCACGAAAAGCATTTCGATTCCTCCGGTACGGATGATCCTTCGACAAAAATTGTCGATGACAATCGAAGAAGCACGGTTTGCCTCCGTGTTTCAAACGGAAAGTCTGAGAACGGTCCATGCAATACGGACATGAGAGACGACCATGGGTGCTCCATCCCGATAACATTCCATAGGCCGAAAAGTCGTTGATGGTCCACATAAGTGCTGCCCGCATCTGAAAATTCTGCTTTCTAGAAACATCGTACGTGTTGGCACCGACTTCCCACAGCTGATTCAACTCATCTATCAAAGACTGTAAATACACATCGATGTTCCTCTTCGGATTGTTCGAACCCGGGATAATAACGGTTAGGAACATATACGGAGTCTTCATGCACATCCAAGGCGGTAGATTGTACGGAGTGACGATCATAGGCCAACACGAATACTGGGAGCCCGAAAGTCCGAATGGGGTAAAACTGTCAGAGCAGAGCCCCAATCTGACATTACGCGCTTCCTCGGCAAAGTATGGATACTCTCGATCAAAGTGCTTCCATGTTTCTCCATCGGATGGATGATCCAATACTCCTTCGATCTGTTTTTGCCTGTGCCAACTCATGTTTTCTGCAGTCTCCTTAACCATAAACAACCGCTGCAACCGCGACGTCAAAGGCAAGTAGTGCATCGAATCGGTAGGCTTTCTTGCACCGACAGACTTTCCTCTAACAGTGGCCTTGTAGCGATCAGCACCACAGAATCTGCACGCATCTTCATCCTTGTCGTCTTTGTAGTACAACATGCACCCATTGCGACATGCATCGATTTTCTCGTATTCCATCCAAAGCGATCTCACCATCCTCTTAGATCGATAGAAGTATTTAGGCAACTTTGCACCCTCGGGCAAGATCTCTATAATCAAATCGAGCAGTCGATTATAGCATTCTTGCAACATGTTAAAATCGGACTTGATGCTCAATAATCTTGTAACCACCTCCAACGGTGAATGATCCTCACAACCAGGATATAGTGGAGTCCTTGCATTCTCAAGCAACTCCATAAACTAGGTCCCGTCGCATCATAATTGTCAGGATTGAAACTAGGCCCCGCCGTATCATAAACCATGTTCACCAACCCGTCGTCGTAAGCATCGTGGTCTTGGACATCCATATACGGCTCCACATAGGGCTCCGACTCCGATGCTAGAGATACAAGTTCTCCGTGCGCGGTCCACTGATAGTAATTGGCATAAAGCCCTTCGAGTATAAATGATATGTAACTTCCACTTCAGGATGATATTTTCTGTTGCGACATCTCACATACGGACACTTAATTTTGGTACCGTCCATGTATTGAGGGAACGCCTTTGCGAACTGCAGGAACTGCTGTACACCCTCAATGAATTCATCCCGCACACCGCACATGTCATCAGGATGACGGTTGTACATCCACGAACGATAACGCAGATAGTAATTCATATCCATTTCTAGAAACTTCTGCAAAATTGACAGTATGTATCATATAAATCATTACATACAAAATTAACCGTACTATAAAAATCATAACTGATATAATACATATTTTTATTTATCAAAACTGCAGCTGCCCCCAACCCCATAGTACTATGAACTGCACTATAAGTGTGCAGTCAACACTACAAATAGTGTGTCATACTATAGAACTGTAGCTGCCCCCAACCACACTCCTAGGTCAGTGTCCGTTATGGGAAAAGCAGTCATGGCATTGCACTAAGGCACCTGGTGCTTGAACAATTTTTGCATCAAAAGTTTCCCAAGTACACGGGCTATTGCTCTATGAAATGGATAACCCCATGCATTGTGGCTGTACTCACTCACATTTACCGGCAGATTACTGCACTCCGTTTGGCATTGGCATTTGATCAAGATTTACTCAAAAACATGCAAAAAATGAGTCACATATATAATGAGCAAGAACTACCGACGATTACCTATTTCAACACATATGTTTATCTACAAATTGAGTTCAAAGAGTTTGATTTATGTAATATCATCTGTTTAAGCCATAACTAGTGCCATAGGGGCTGGTACTATTTGAAAGCATTAAAATTGACTTTTGGTTCAATTTTTATAGATATTTTCTTTTTAGAAAAATACTAAGAATTATCAGTACCTTATAAATATGTTATTCCATATTTATTTGAAACATATTAAATATTGATTTTGTTCTTTATTTAAATCTTTGTCTCCGTTTCTTTAAAGTTTAACGAGTACGTACATGCATGTTCTTAGCCATGTCTTGTATGGATATTGAATCAAGAATTGCAAAACATGCTAGCTAAGTCACTATGGTATGAATCCTTGCCTTTGCTTGTTTATAAATCCAGTTATATATATAACTGTGTGTCCCAGTATTGAGTTGGACCATCGAAGAAATTTCTACTTGAAATTCGATGGAGGATTGTTTCGGGTCTAATTTAAAATAATTAACAAGTTTTTGGATCAAGAAATACCAAGGAGACTACACAATTTTTTTTAGAAAATTTAGGAGATAACTAAATTTTACCTGCAGATCTAAGCATGCCAGCCCTTCACACCAGATTCTATCATGGTTTTGTTTTTTTTAGTTCAGGGGGCGTTATTTGCATAGGATATATGAAATCATATTTTTCTAGTCAATATGAAGGAAACTACTTGATAAAAAAGATGGGTATGTTCTACAAAATTTGCCCTGTGATAGACCTAGCTTAAGTTTTTTTTACAACTGATAGCATACCAGGTGGTGGACATGGATCCAAAATGGAATGGATGCCAGTCGGCCCTAACCCTAACCCTAACCCTAACCCCATGTCAACAAACCTAACCCTAACCCTAACCCTAGGTCCTGATCAGTGTCTGTGTCAGTGTGTGTGTGTGTGCCGTGTCTGTGTCTGTGTCAGTGTCTGTGTGTGTGTCGTGTTTGTGTCAATGTCACATGTGTCCTGTGAGAGAGAGAGAGAGAGAGAGAGAGAGATAGTAGGGTTTACCGGAGTAGTCGCGGTGGAGAGCAGGTCGACGGAGCGCGGGGGGGGGGGGGAAATTTTTTTTCTTTTCGAAATTTCAGCAGATGGGGAAAAATGAAACCGATCCCTAATTAACCAAATTTTAGCGACGTTTAGCGACGTCCAAGAAAAATGTCGCTAATTTAATTTTTAGCGACGTCAATTCGTCGCTAAACACGTTGTTAAATATTTTCAATATTAAGGTCGCTATATACGTCGCTAAACGTCGCTAAATTAGACATATTAGCGACGTTTAGCGACCTAAACTGAACTTATAGCGACTTATCTTTTAAAATCTTAATAAAAGTTGCTAAACGTTGCTAAATGTCGCCATTTAGCGACGTCTAGCGACGTTTTAATAAGGAGTCGCTAATTTATATATTATTAGCGACGTTTCTTTTGACGTCGCTAAAATACGTCGCTAAGACCGCTTTTTCTAGTAGTGTGTACTTTTGGGACTGGGGCGTGACACTCCTATAAACCGCCGTAAATATGTACCGTCCATATGATTCAATGGTGTAGATAAAATACTAAGAACTCATATCAGCCCGACATACCAAATTCGAACTTACTTCGGTCTAACCTAGGCAGAATAGTTCTGCTTATTTTTGACTGAGTTTGGACCAAACTAAATCTGACCCATGCTAAAGAGTTCTGTCTAAAATAGACTGAACTCAGACCAAATTTGGTCTGATCTTGGCAAATTCTCAAACTATATATTACTGGCCTCTACTTCGACGCCTTCAGTTTTATGAGCTTCTCCAGTATACGGATGACGCTCGTTGTACTCCAAGATATTCTCCAAATAGGTTAGGAACCCCACCCAACACCAACAACCAATATTCTCAAAGTTTTGAGTGATATGAACTATAATACCTTCAATCCCTACGAAACTTGGATTATCAAATCATATAATGTAACTCATCAAAGTTATAGAGTTTTGGTATAAGACTATAATACCTTCAATGGCTATGAAACATGGACTTGGGGCTGTTTGGTTGCCGAAAATGAGCTGGAAATGAGATCATTTTGGAACTCGACAGGAGTTTCAGGACTTCATATATTTGGCTACAAATTTGGATGTGGGTTGTGAAGTCATTGATGGGACACTTTCTAGTTCCTGTCCCTCTCCCAAATCCCTTAGTCCACTTCCTAGAAAAAAATCAGGATGTGGAAATGGAACCCCACTGATGGGATCCGCTCACCATCCAGCATAAGGCATGTGCAGAGCACCAGGCGCCAGGGTCATCGAGCACCAGCGGAGGGGTTACGCGATCGAGCGTCGATGCTCACGGTTGCGTCAAAGCTCAACCAGAGGGGTTACGGCTGTGTCAAAGCCCTCGCCATAGCTCGAAGCCACCGACCGCCTTGCAAGCTCGAAGCCGTGTGTCACGCCCAAGTCCCAAAATACCTAAAACTAGGCCACGTGGCAGTAGCCAGCTGGCACGTCTCCGAGGATATCCCAATTTAATGGATCCTAAGGAAGAGTGCTACGCTGTCCTAAAATACTAACATGTCCCATAACAATGAATCAACAGGTAACTAATCTCATCCACAATGTAAACTACAAGAATAATAATAAACTGCTAGAAGATAAATGCCAGTCTCAAGATATCATAGTACAACCGATAATGTCTGGGGGAAACAAACCCACTACTATGACGAAAGAAAGTACTGAAATAAAAGATAAAAGATAAAGACTAAGGCATCAGCTGACTGGATAATGATGCTCCTAATCCTAGGCAGTAGGCCTACCAAGTGATCACGGAAACTCCGTAGGTAGAACCTCTAACTTCTCTACAGTAGCAAATCTCGTCTCCTGTCCTGGGCCGTATACCGTGGGGTAGTAAGCCTCGTCTAAATCTGGAAAGGTACCAGGTCCTCAGAAGGACGTAACAAGATACATAGAAGCATGTCATATATAAATACTAAATAAAATAAACACAATAAGGGTGTGCTAACCATCTAAGTGAATGCAATATGAGGACAACTTTGGTACGTATGGGTAGGCATAGGCATAATGTCCAACACCCGGAAGAGCGTGACAGTGTAGTATATCGGCCATATCGCTCTGAAAAATGTGGCAGCAGTACAGTATATCGTCCATATTGCTCCGAAGAACGTGGCAGCAGTGTAAAGGGAGTCATTGGTTCCGTGGTTCCTCTGGATATAACAAAATCCAATGGGTATATCCCATACGCCTACTAATGTCCTCCCTACCCAATGTAGATACGCAAGTCGAATACTCGACGTGCATACCACGTATCTATATGCCAAGTCTCTACCAATATACTATAATATGAACTACATACTAACCGTGATGTAGGTTACACGTAACGATAGCTCGTCGAGTACGCAAACCCGTATCCCAATATGAATATATCTCTGTGAACGTGTAAGGTGTCAGGTCTCTGACGATAACATGGTATCATCCAATGGGTGAGTCTGTTAATGACTAGGTCAAGTACACTAATCATCGACGCATCCGTCGAATGCACCCGAGTCAATCTCGGACGTGCACAGTTGTATAAAGTAAAAGCTACAAGAATATAATACAACATATGCATAATTTAATTTTGACAGTAAATATGGCAAGGTATCTTGCCTGGGTCCTGAAGCTGTGAATGCCAGAAGCTGGTTCCTGCAGTGTCTTCCGGCTGATCCAAAGATCCTAAACATAAATATTATATAACAATCTCATATCAGACGCTAAACATTAAATGTTCATGAATATAATGCGCTGCTTGAATATTATTGCAAGTTCCCGTCTGTTCGAATACAGCATCACATATGCGCTTAGCTAAGGTGCACACGGGTTCTGTGCTCGATCATCCTGGCCCTTGAGATAATAAGTTCAAGTTATGGTCTGACCACGATCGTTGTTCTGTGCGAACACGTTCCTTGGTTTCTATGTTTATTATACGTGGTCTATGTACAGGGTTTAGGGTGGAGATGCAAGTCCTTGGCGTTATGCCTCATGATTTAGGGTTTGCTAGTAAATACACAGATTTTAAACCTTATTATTCATTAATCCAATTTGCACATAGTTAGGGTTGTGTCTGATATCAATAATTATTGACACGTCGATACGATGCTACGGTATTTACATGAAGAAGCAGGGTTTGATGTGGTTACCTCTACGCGGCTTGCTCGAACAAGTTCTGCTCTCGTCGAGGCGTACTCCGACGAGGTGGCAGCAACCCTGGTGAGACTGTAGCAGCAGCGGCGGCACTGTAGCAGGTGCGGCAGTGGCAGCAATGCACGGGGGGTCGGGTTGGCGTCGGCCACTCGTCGTGCGACGGGGGCTGGGTTGGTTGGCTGAAGGGGCAGTCGGGTGGATGTATGGGGGCAGCGGGTCGGGGGTGAATGGGGGCAGCGGTCGGGGGTAGCGGGTCGGCTGTGTATGGAGGCAGCGGTCGGGGGCAGCGGGTCGGCTAAGTATGGGGGCAGCGGTCGGGGGCAGCGGGTCGGCTATGTATGAGGGCCGCGAGGTGGATGTATGGGGGCAGTGCCGTCAATGTAAGCGACGATGGTGGTGATGGTTGGTGCAAGGGAGGAGGAGTATTCGGCTAGGGTTAGGGTTTTGGTGAGGCTTTGTTGGTTTAGGGTTTTATATGGAGGAAGTTATTTATTTATATAGGGGATGGGGTTTAGGATTGGTCTCGGGGTTTTGGCCGGCCAGGGTCCCAGGATCTGGTTCGGTCAGGTCCAGTTGAGGTGAAATTAGCCATAAATCAATTAATTAATTTAATGCTTATTTGTGCAAGGCGAAGTTAATTCCCATTGTATAACTACGGTTGCACTATGGACAGATGGTACTTAATATCATCTTACAGAAATTTAAATTATCTCGGTTTGTCCCTAGTATCAGTTTTTAAAATTACACCAAAACCTAAATTGGTTGAGGGGGTTTACAATCTACCCTCCTTAGAGTATTTCATCCTCGAAATTAAACGTACGTATAACAAGAATTTCCTAACTGAATAAATAAGGTGCTAATACGTACCTAGTCCTTCGAAAAGGTGGAGATAGCGCTGTCTAATATCCTTCTCGCGTTCCCAAGTCGATTTGCCTGGTGCATGATGTCTCCATGCGATGTGGACTAAGGGAAAGGTCTGACCTCGCAGTACCTTCTCACTTTTGTCCAGAATCTCAACAGGCTCCTCTTGGTACGACAAGCTTGGGCCGTATGTGATCTCTGAATGGTCAAGTATATGATTCGGATCCGGTATGTACCACCTCAGCTGAGATACATGGAAGACGTCATGGACTCCTTTCAAAGTCTACGGTAAGGCTAATTTGTAAGCAACCTCTTTGACACGTTCTAATACATTGAATGGTCCGATGTACCTCGGACTCAGCTTTTCTCTGCCTCCGAATATGATAGTCCCTCGAGTAGGCAAGATCTTTAGGAATATATGATCTCCAACCTGGAACTCTAAGGGTCGTCGATGCGCATTCGCCCAATGCTTCTGCCTGTCCTGTGCTGCTCGCAGGTGTCCTTGGATCTTCTTCACCTTCTCTACTGTATGAACAACCAACTCTGGTCCGAGAATCTGTCGCTCGTCTGTATCACTCCAACATATTAGGGAACGACATTTTCTTCCGTACAACGCTTCATAAGGAGCCATTTGGAGGCTCGCTTGATAGCTGTTGTTGTAGGAAAATTTGACCAGATGCAAATAAGCCTCTCACGATCCTCCAAATCTAGCATGCACGCTCTCAACATGTCTTCTAATGTCTGAATGGTGCACTCTGACTGGCCATCTGTTTGTGGGTGATACGATGTGCTAAACTTTAGGCGAGTACCAAGACTCTCTTACATACTCTGCCAAAAGTAAGACGTGAACCTCGTATCTCTGTCAGACATGATGCTAACTGGCACTCCATGTAGGCGCACAATCTTCCTCATGTACATCTCTGCTAAGGCCTCGATCGATTGCCCAACTCTAAAGGGTAAAAAGTGTGCGAATTTGGTGAGTCTATCCACAATTACCCATACCGCATTGTGACCACTAGGACTCCTCGGAAAGCCCGTAACAAAGTCCATGGTGATGTTCTCCCATTTTTACTTTGGTATAGGGAGTGGTTGAAGCAATCCTGCAGATCTCTGATGCTCAGCCTTGACTTTCTGACACACCAGGCACTTAGCCACAAAGCGTGCTAACTCTCTCTTCATTCCGTGCCACCAGTAGTATTGTCTCAAGTCCCTGTACATCTTCTTGCCTCCGAGGTGAATAAAATAGGTTGAACTATGTGCCTCTGTCATCAACTCCTGACAAAGTTCTCCATTTGGAACATAGAGATGATCTCCGCATCTCAAAGTTCCGTCTTCATGTATTCTCAGTCCTGTCTGTAATCCAGCCTTCGTCCTCTGTCTAAGCCTCTAAAATCTGGCGTCTGTCGTCAAGGCAACCTTGATTCTCTCTACTATTGTCGATTGCAATTGAAAACTCGATAACTGTCCTTCTATTCCGGATATAACAACCTCTATACTGATCTGCTCTAGCTCTCTCAACAGCTGTTGTTGGGTGGTCATAAAGAATGCCATGGGTCTTCTACTCAACGCGTCAGCCACTACGTTGGCCTTTCCCGGATGGTACTGTAGCTTGATCTCGAAGTCTATCATTACCTCGAGCCAATGTCTCTGTCTCTGGATCAGCTCCTTCTGGGTGTAGACGTACTTTAGGCTCTTATGATCAGTGAATATTTCCACTCTTTCTCCACATAAATAGTGCCTCCAAAGCTTTAAAGCAAAAATCACCGCGACAAACTCCAAGTCGTGGGTGGGATAGTTTTTCTCATGTATCCTCAACTGTCTAGAAGCATAAGCTACAACCTTTCTGTGATGCATCAATACATATCCTAATCCTTTCCCGGATGCATCGATATAGATCACAAATCCTCCGGGTCCGGAAGGTATGGTCAGATAGGTGTTGTAGTCAAGCTCTTCTTCAGCTTATCGAATGCCTTCTGACACTCCTCTGTCCAAGTAAACTCCTGCTCCTTTCGGGTCAAGCGGGTCATTGGCTTTGCAATCTTTGCGAATTTCTCTACGAACCTCCGATAATACCCGGCAAGTCCTAGAAAGCTCCTCACTTCCAAAACATTGGTATGGTTTGGCCTTGTCTCTATAGATGAAATCTTTGCTGGATCTACTGAGATTTCATCTCCTGAGATGATGTGTCCAAGGAAAATGACACGATCTAGGAGAAACTCACACTTGCTCAGTTTAGCATAAAGCCTCTCTCTCCTCAGCGTCTCTAACACTAGTCTCAGATGCTCTTCGTGCTCCTCGTGGCTCTTCGAATAAACCAAGATGTCATCGATGAAGACTACCACCAACTGGTCTACGTATTGGTGGAATACCCTGTTCATCAAGTTCATAAATACAGCAAGTGCATTCGTCAGTCTAAAAGGCATTACTAAGAACTCGTAGTGACCATAACGAGTCCTGAATACTGTCTTTTGAATGTCTTCTCTTCGCACCTTTACTTGATGATAGCCCGATCTCAAGTCGATCTTTGTGAACACTATTGCTCCTGTCAACTGGTTAAATAAATCGTCAATCCGCGGCAGGAGGTACTTGTTCTCGATAGTCAAAGCATTAAGGGTTCTGTAATCAATGCACATACGTAATATTCCATCCTTCTAAGGCACAAATAATACTGGTGCTCCCCATGGTGATGTACTAGGACGGATAAATCGCTCTGTAACTTCTCTAATTGTAGCTTCAGCTCATCTAGCTTCTTTTTTGCCAATCGGTATACATTAGAAGATACCAATGCTACTCCGGGTACTAGTTCGATGGTAAACTCTACGTATCTGTCTAGCGGTAAGCCTGATAAGTCTTCAGGAAAAACATCCTCGAATTCTATAACTATTGGCGGTGGTGCAATCTCCATAGCCATGCAAGCTCCCGCTATCTGTCCTACTCCTTGTTCGACGGTTCCTCGTATGTACTCGAACTTTGGTTGATCTGGCGATCTAAAAGTGATACTACCCTTCCGGCAGTTCAGTACGACGTTATATTGGCTTAACCAGTCCATGCCTAACATAATATCAAAGTAAGACATAGACAATACCAAGAATCGTGCTCTCATCTCTCTACCACATACAATTACTGAGTATGTTCTGATAGTGCTGGTAACCGGCACGATACCTTCTCCGGTAAGAATCTTCCAACTCTTAGGTAAGGGGGAAGTCGCTACTCTATGCATTGCTATAAATCTACTAGATATAAATAATAATATAGCTTCCGAATCAAACAATACAGTTGTAGGTAATGATACAACTAAGATGGTACCTGTGATAGCTTCTCCTTATGTTTCCTCTTTGGTAGCTAATGCAAAGGCCTGTCTGTGCCTCTGTCCTCTGGTCTGCTGTCGAGCACGATCAAACTATACCTCCTGTGGAGCCAAGGGTGGTCCCCTCTAAAATCCTCCGGGTGCTGGTGGACGCTGGCCTCCTAGTGGTGGTAGTATTCTAGGAACTGGTGCGGTTGGCCTCTGTCCGGCCGGCGGTATTGTCTCTCTACGTTGCGGGCAGTCTCGAACTTGGTGCTGGTCTTACCCACAAATCAGGCATGTCCTCAGTCTCCTTCTGCAGTCATTCTCGTAATATCCTCTCTTACCATAGTGGTAGCAAGTCGGAAGCTCCTTTTACTGGTATGGCGTTGTCCTCTGCTATGTCTGTGCTCCGGGATGTCGGATCAGTCCTCCTGCTCTGGGCTGTGCTCTGACTGGTGTAGTCGTGCTGGAACATCTAGCTCCTCTAAGGATGGCCTCTTGGATTCTCGCCTCCGCAAGAACCTCTTCATAAGAAATCCTTGCCTGTGCAGTGGTATACCTCTGTAACTCGAAATTGAGACCGTGATGAAATCTCTGGGCCTTCTCTAGATCATTGGATATTAGGACGGCACCAAATCTGCTAAGGCGGCTGAACTCTGCGTCATAGGCATCAACAGTCATATTTCCCTGTTATAGATATAGGAATTGGAAGTACAGGGCATTTCTGACTGTAGCTGGGAAATACTTTGCACGAAAGTATTCTAAGAATTGTTTCCAAGTCTGGTTCTTGCCCACACTGAGCTCAATGGAATCTCATAAGTGATGGGCGTTGCCTTTTAGTTGGACCCTCACTGCGGTCATCCAAAGGTCTGGATGCAGTTGTGAAGCCTCTAGTAACATCTCCGTGTTGGTGATCCAATCGAAGATTTGCTCTGCAGTCTCACTTCCTGAGAAAGTATCTGGTCCCATCCGTCGGAACCATCTAATAGTGCCACATGTCTGGACTGGTGGTGGTGCTGGTACTGGTGTTGTGGCAGGTGTCCTCTCTAGTACTGTCATCAAACTCTGTCTCAATGTCTCTGTCTGCTGCCACTGTGCTTGCATCATTGCCTGGAAGAACTGAAGCATCTGTGGCTGGCCATCTAGCTGTGGCATCTGGGGTGGATAAGGTGGAGGCGGTGGTAATGGAATCTCTGGCTGTGCAGTAGGCGTCTCTACAGATGTCGGCCTCCCAGTCTGCGACATCGGTGTAGCTCCTGAAGTCTGGCCCTCACAATGTTGTGCGGGGATTATCTGGGAAGTCTGCGGTATAGGATCACCCTGCGATGTCTCGTGCCAGTGTATCAGCGGGTTCTGTAGCGGGGGTTGCCCTTGGGGTACCTCCTCTCCTTGAGTGGTGTTATCTGGCACCGCGGTATGAGGTGCTCCTCGTCCACTGCGCAAATTCATCTTGCGGCAAGAGATAGGACTTCATTAAAAGAGTACGAATACAACAAACATGATGCAAATATTTAGAAGCTGTATGAAGGAAGTTCAAAGGCGAATCAAAAGTGGATGAGACCTAGTAACTTCTATCCTATTGCAGGCTCGCTGGGTACGTTACCATACCATAAGCGAAAAAGTCAGAAAAGAGACCTGCATGGGCCACCACTAAAACCATGTCATGCCCCAGTCCCAAAATACCTGGAACTAGGCTACGTGGCAATAGCCAGCTGACACGTCTCCGAGGATATCCCAATTTAATGAATCCTAACGAAGAGTGCTACGCTGTCCTAAAATACTAACATGTCCCATAACAATGAATCAACAGGTAACTAATCTTATCCATAATATAAACTGCAAAAATAATAATAAACTGCTGAAAGATAAACGCCAGTCTCAAGATAACATAGTACAACCGATAATATCTGGTGGGAACAAACCCACTACTAAGACGAAAGAAAGTACTGAAATAAAAGATAAAAGATAAAGACTAAGGCATTAGCTGACTGGATAATGATGCTCCCAATCCTAGGCAGTAGGCCTACCAAGTGATCACGGAAACTCCGAAGGTAGAACCTCTAACTCCTCTGCAGTAGCAAATCTCGTCTCCTGTCCTGGGCCGTATACCGTGGGATAGTAAGCCTCGTCCAAATCTGGAAAGGTACCAGGTCCTCAGAGGGACGTAACAAGATACATAGAAGTATGCCATATATAAATACTGAATAAAATAAACACAATAAGGGTGTGCTAACCATCTAAGTGAATGCAATGTGAGGACAACTTTGGTACGTATGGGTAGGCGTAGGCATAACGTCCAACACCCGGAAAAGCATGGCAGCAGTGCAGTATATCGGCCATATCGCTCCAAAGAACGTGGCAGTAGTACAGTATATCGTCCATATCGCTCCGAAGAACGTGGCAGCAGTGTAAAGGGAGTCATTGGTTTCGTGGTTCCTCTGGATACAACAAAATCCAATGGGTATATCCCATACGCCTACTAATGTCCTCCCCGCCCAATATAGATACGCAAGTCGAATACTCAACGTGCATACCACGTATCTATATGCCAAGTCTCTACCAATATACTACAATATGAACTACATACTAACCGTGATGTAGGTTACACGTAATGATAGCTAGTCGAGTACGCAAACCCGCATCCCAATATGAAAATGTCTCTGTGAACGTGTAAGGTGTCAGGTCTCAGACGTTAACATGGTATCATCCAATGGGTGAGTCTGCTAATGACTAGGTCAAGTACACTAATTATCGATGCAACCGTCGAATGCAACCGAGTCAATCTCGGATGCGCACAGTTGTATAAAGTAAAAGCTACAAGAATACAATACAACATATGCATAATTTAATTTAGACAGTAAACATGGCAAGGTATCTTGCCTGGGTCCTGAAGCTGTGAATGCCAGAAGCTGGTTCCTGCAGTGCCTTCCGGCTGATCCAAAGGTCCTAAACACAAATATAATATAGCAATCTCATATCAGACGCTAAACATTAAATGTTCATGACTACAATGCGCTGCTTGAATATTATCACAAGTTCCCGTCTGTTCGAATACAGCGTCACATGGGCGCTTAGCTAAGGTGCACACGGGTTCTGTGCTCGATCATCCTAGCCCTTGAGATAATAAGTTCACGTTATGGTCTGACCACGATCGTTGTTCTTTGTGAACACGTTCCTTGGTTTCTATGTTCATTACACGTGGTCTATGTACAGGGTTTAGGGTGGAGATGAAAGTCCTTGGGGTTTTGCCTCATGATTTAGGGTTTGCTAGTAAATACACAGATTCTAAACCTTATTATTCATTAATCCAATTTGCACATAGTTAGGGTGGTGTCTGATATCAATAATTATTGACACGTCGATATGATGCTACAGTATTTACATGAAGAAGCGGGGTTTGAAGTGGTTACCTCTACGCGGCTTGCTCGGACTGGGTCTGCTCTCGTCGAGGCATACTCCGGCGAGGTGGCAGCGACTCCGGCGAGACTGTAGCAGTGGCGGCGGCACTGTAGCAGGCGCGGCAGCGGCAACAATGCACGGGGGGTCGGGTTGGCGCCGGCCACTCGTTATGCGACGGAGGCTGGGTTGGTCGGCTGAAGGGGCAGTCGGGTGGATGTATGGGGACAGCGGTCGGGGGCAGCGGGTCGACTGTGTATGAGGGCAGCGGGGTGGATGTATGGAGGCAACGCCGGCAATGTAAGCGGCGGTGGTGGTGATGGTTGGTGCAAGGGAGGGGGGGTATACGACTAGGGTTAGGGTTTTGGTGAGGCTTTGTTGGTTTAGGGTCTTATATGGAGGAAGTTATGTATTTATATAGGGGATGGGGTTTGGGATTGGTTTCGGAGTTTGGGTCGGCCAGGGTCCAAGGATCTGGTTCGGTCAGGTCCAATTGAGGTAAAATTAGCCATAAATCAATTAATTAATTTAATGCTTATTTGTGCAAGGCGAAGTTAATTCCCATTGTATAACTACGGTTGCACTATGGGCAGAGGGTACTTAAGATCGTCTTACAAAAATTTAAATTTTCTCGGTTTGTCCCTAGTATCCGTTTTTATAATTACACCAAATCCCTAAATTGGTTGAGGGGGTTTACACCGTGAGCTGGAGAGAGTGGTGTGGGAGAGAGAGAGGTGTTGAAGAGGAGTGCGGTGGCGAGCGTCTTGCCAAAGCAGCTCCATAGGCGGCAGTAGCTCCGCTTCTTCTTCTTCTTCTTCTTCTTCTTCTTCTTCTCTTCATGTTCTTCTATCGGTAGTGGTTTTGGGGGAAGAGGAAAAGAAGTGGAGAGAGAGAAAGAGAGAGAGAGAGTATTAAAGATGAAAATATTAGTAGTAAATTATTATTATTATTATTAGTAAATACTTTTGTTAATATATTATGGTTGAAAAATAATAATAATAATAATAATAATAATAATGATGATGATAATAATAACAATATATTATGGTTGAATAATCATATATATAGGTTGGGGATAACCTTACCTTATTTAAAATTTGGAAACCATATCATTTTTCAACTACCACTTCAATAACCATCCAAACGAAAAAACTACAAAAAGTTATACTTTCCAACTTATTTTCAACAACTATCCTAACGAAGTTCCTCATAAAATATGTATACACATGATCCGCATACGTAATACGTACGCAAATTTTACTTTCAGATTTTTAGCTTCGTATCACTTTCGCGAACTAAACAACCCCTCGGAAAGCAAGCGAGAGCAATGAATATTTGCACTAGATTTCAAATATGGAGAGCGGAAGTATTCTGACAAAGTGATTATCACTTAAAAAAATTGCAGTCAAAGGTCAAGAAAACTTGATGGCCTTTCCTATATGATACCAAAGCCCAAGCATAACCGTTCTTTCCTCAATTTGTGTCACAATTGAGCTCACAGTCTACATGCTGTATTCTTGGTTTCCTTTGTGGTACTGTTGGTTTTTTCCTGATGTATGACTACCTAATTCATAGATCTGCATGATTATGGGAACACGCCAACAAGACACCTAAAAATTTATACCTACACATACAACGGGCCTTTCTTGAGTATCATAGTGTGCTTAAGATGTTCCATGGTTGGCCATGTAAATACAATTTATGTACTATAATTATGGATAATGCTATTAATCTTTCAAAAGTATCATTACAAATCATTTTATTTTACGTGATAGCAGACATGACATGTTAAACAATATTATATAACATCTAATATAACAGCTGACATGACAAATTTTTTATTTTAATTTTAATATCAATTTTAATATTAATGTTAATTTTAATATTAAAATTTGATATGTCAAATGCGATATTAACAGTCAATCACATATGAAAGAATAGTTTGAAGAACAGATTAATAGTACCATTTTTAACTAGTCATTAGATAGATGTGTCAAAACTTTCATACAATCATGTGTAACAGAACTTTGATATAGCATCTGTATTAAAGTTTTTTACTTATAACTATATATCGATTAAGCATGATGCGCATTATCAAAACTTTTCCTAATCATCTTCAAAATCAGAATAACCTCTTTATAACCCCTTTTGCGCTAACGGCTAGAATCCTCTCTTTTCAAAAGTTCAATCAAGTGGGTCTGAAAAGGTTCCAAAAGTGATTCCTCAATCTTTGGGTGTGTTTTTCCCTCTCTTGAACATGTGAGTTCTTCTTTGTCAAAGATGGTTCAATATGTTCCGTCTTCCTTACCCAACTCCTAGTTGTAACTTGCACGAAACGATTGCTTTCTTCTAAACCCTAAGCTATATAGCACCCTGATCAAAGCTTAAAAGCTTGAGCTACATGTTTCTGATTCAACGGCAGAAACTCTGAAGTGGTGCATATATATATTTTTTTTTTGGATTATTTACAGTTCTATGTTTTATGCTTATTACATGAATCTTCATTATTTTAAAAATAATTGCACTAATATTTTTTAAGTTTTATGTTTATTATACCTATTTTTTTCTATGTTTTATATTTTATATAAAATACTATTACACTAATCACCCTTAAAACATAAAACATACACGAAAGGTATGTATAATTATTTTCGAAAAAAGAAATGTTTATATAATAAACATAAAACAAAAAAAAGTTGTAAATAATCTTCTTTCTTTTTTCGCTACACTTTAAACAAATTAGCCTTTCTTGCCTATGCACTCAACCCAGGTATTATTAACTCAAATTTCGCATGGGTACATGACTGACTACATGATAAGATGCCAATCAACGCGTTTGGATGCCTCCTAGTATCCAAGGACGGAGAAATTTGAATTTGGGTGGGCTAAAATGGATTAGAATGGACTAAGTGTGGACTAACTCACACACACACACACACACACACATATATATATATATATGGGTCCAGTCTGTATTTGGTGATTTTGGAATCCAAATATGGTCAAATATTTGATTTGATAAAAATTATAAATCTACATTAAATGTAAGATTGGATTAGATTTCAAATTTGTATCAAATATTTAATTTGACCATATATGGACGTCCATAATTGGTGTTGGACTATTTTAGGTGGAATATGATTCTTATTTTAAGCTTTTCTATTTAGAAAATTATATTATGACCTAAAATAGGATTTTTTTTTATCCTATAAATATAGGAGGAGGGTGGAGGCAGAAAATATAGCATAAGTTGGAGATTCAGGGTGCTCGTCCACGTGAAATCTAAGAGAAAGTCAGTACTTTGCTCTTAGAACATAGTCATCCAAGACAGAAGGAAGAAGAGATCTAATCGAGGAGTCGTTAACTTCGGTTAGAAAAATTGCTATGAGTTGGTGAGTGGTTTCAATTGTAATCTCTTTTTTTTCTTCTTGAGTGTGGTGAGGGAGTTGAATCTATTAGGGCAAAGGGTTCAACATTGATTTTGTCAATCTTTTAATTTCACCAGAGTTATAAAGGTTAGAATTTGTCCAGGTGGCGTAGTCACCGCCATATACTTGTCATTATCTGTGCTTGATGTTCGTTAGACAGGGTTTGGTTATCTAAGATGGTTTGGCATAAAGTTTCCACTGCGCGCACTCTCAGACACGGTGTCGGAACGCTTGTAGGGCGTGTCCGATTTCCAACATCTGGTATCAGAGCTACTGGTTTTGGTTCTGGCAACTATGTCTACGGAGGAGATGAACACTTGTATGATCAACCTCACAGGGGAGAATTGGACGATTTGGAAGCCAAGGATGGAGGATCTACTCTGGTGCAAGGACTTGCATGGTCCGTTGGAGGACAAAAATGCTAAGCCACCGGACAAAGCTACTGAAGATAATTGGAAACGACTGGATCAGAAGGCTTTTGGATTCATCCGCCAATGGCTGGACGACTCAGTGTTTCACCACGTGTCCATGGAGAGTTCGACAAAAGCATTGTGGGAGAAGCTGCATTCGCTGTACGAAAAAAAGACAGTTGGCAACAAGGCATTTCTGATTCGCCAACTCGCCAACTCGAAGTACACGGAGGGTGCACTAGTGGTAAAATTAACATCTGAACGAGGTTCAGGGTATTAACAATCAGCTTTCTGCGATGAATATAGTGATTGATGATAAACTTTAGGCCCTTTTGCTTTTAAGTTCTCTGCTAGAAAGCTGGGAGACGTTGGTGGTGTCGGTGATCAACTATGCGCCTGATAGAGTTGCCACGATAGAGGTAGTCAAAAGAAGAGTGTTGAACGAGAAGATCTGGCGTAAGCAAGTGGAAGCGTCGCAGGAGTCCTCTCTGGTGGCTTCCTACGACGGGAAGGGAAGACCCAAGCCACTGGCGAGGACGGGGGGAGTTCTCAGGATCTTGCAAGTGTGGACCGCAATGATGACCGCTATCACTGTGGTGAAAGGAGTCATATCAAGAGAAACTGCATGAAACTCAAAGCTGAAAAGGCCAAAGGCAAGGTTGATCAGGAGGATCTCACATCTATGGAAGATCTCATCATCGCACCAACCGATATATAGGAACCTTGTGGCATGTGCCATGATGGCGATTGGGTTGTGAACACGAGTGCGTCGTATCACGCCACTCCATATAAGAGGATCTTCACGTCATACCCACGACTGCAGGTTTGGATGTGTGAAGATAGACAACATGGGGGCGACTGCAGTTATAGGCATCGGTGATGTGCACTTGACAACGGAGCTTGATGAGAAGTTCGTTCCCAAAGATGTGCGACATGTACCAATTTTGCGCTACAACATGGTTTTGGTAGGGAGGCTGATGGATAATGGTTGTCGCAGTTTATTTCGGGGCAAAGATTGGATGCTTACGAAGGGTTCCCAACAACTGGCTCGAGGAGATTTATGTTGTGGCATGTACAGGCTCAAGTCACTGAGTTATACAGGCAGGCCACAGACAATAGATGGAGGCTCGAGGGATATTTGATACGAGTTGGATCGTCGATAACTTTCTAAGGAGGGGCTTCGAGATACTTTAAGCATTATGGAGGATTCGGTCCATCGAGATCATAAAGCGACAAATGGTGATGAGCCAAAGATTGAGGGTCAGTATGTCGGTCCCATGACAGCTGGTCGGTCTCCAGGTTGGTGTTGTTTCACGGATCCGGTATTGACAACGGGTGGTTTGTCAAAGCTTCACGAAGCGATATTGATTTCAGCAGTTCGAGGCAAGGGAGAAGATCAAGGTTTGCAGCAAACTCAATCTAAGGCGGAAGCATCACCATTTATACAGTTTCGGGGGAGTTGTGGGTCATCGACCACATGCACAGTGCGTGATGTTCTACTCGAGGACGCATGTGTATGGGGGAGCTACAAGTTCAGAAACGAAGGTGGGCAGATTCAGGAGTTTGAATCTCGGAAGAATCACACCGTCCGCTTGGTTGGTCCTGCAAAGGGTGAAGAAGCTCGTCGGAACGTTAACACGTTTCAGTGGAAGACGAAAGTCGGGGACATGCAGCGAAGACTCACGGTGAGACTGATAGTCAGGGACTTTGGTCTCAGTCGATTCATTAATGTCGGCAGGATCTCAGTGGTACAGTGGATGCTATGTATAGCAGCTAGCGTCGACGTGACGGTCGAGGAGCTAGAGACGAAGGAAGATGTAAAGCAACTCGGGGAGAAATGAGATCAGTGGTATGGGAAAGCAGGAACTCTGTCACGGGCCAATATGCATGGAGTCCAGTTGAGAAGCCATAGGGTCAACACCCTCTCATCAGACTGGAGGGAGAGATTGTCGTGGTCCAATATGAATTTGCTAAATTTTGGAGCCCAAAATATGGTCAAAGATTTGATTTGATATAATTTAAAAATCTACATTAAATATAAGATTTGATTAGATTTTAAATTTGTATCAAATATTTAATTTGACCATATTTGGACGTCAATAATTGGTGCTGTGCTATTTTAGTTGGAATATGATTCTTATTTTAAGGTTTTCTATTTAGGAAATCCTATTATGACCTAAAATATAATTTCTCATCCTATAAATGTAGGAGGATGGTGGAGGCACAAAGTATAGCACAAGTTGGAGATTCAGGGTGCTCGTCCACAGAAAATCTAAGAGAAAGTCCGTACTTTGCTCTTAGGACCTCGCCATCGAAGACAAAAGGAAGAAGAGATATAATCGAGAAGTCGTCAACTTCGTTTAGGAAAATTGCTACGAGTTGGTGTGTAATGTTAATTGTATCTCTTTCTTTTCTTCTTGAGTGCGGTGAATGGGTTGAATCTATTAAGGCAAATGGTTCAACATTGATTTTGCCTTTCTTGTAATTTCACTAGAGTTATAAAGGTTAGGATTTGTCCAGGTGATGTAGTCACCGTCATATACTTGTCTTTATCTGTGTTTGGTGTTCGTTAGACAGGAATTGGTTATCTCGGATGAGTTAGCCTAATGTTTTCGCTGGAGGTATTCTCAGACACGATGTCTAAACACTTGCAGGACGTGTCCAATTTTCATATATATATATATATATATATATATATATATATATATATATATATATATTTTTTGGGTGCCCCAGCCTCCAACATAGATACGCTCGTATCATATCCACAATTAATTATGTTTCATTGTACATTCAAATTCAGCAAGTATTTCGCACATAATTAATAAGAGACCCTAAAATATATTTGATCTGTCTTTAGGAACTTAAACATATGACTATTCAAGACTAACGTCAGCGCAGGGTAGTAGTATCTCCGCTCCAACTTGAGGCTATATATATATATATATATATATATATATATATATATATATATATATATTATCGCAAAAAAATATCTTTAGGAAAAAGTATTGCATAAATATATATGGAAGAAATTATTGCATGTAACGGATACAATACATGCATTTCATACGAACGGTTAGATTGTCATAAAAATATTTCCATAGTAATCTAACGATCCTCATGTAATCTAACGATTGGGGAGAAAGAGGACGTACTGTGTCCGACACATCCAATAATTTTTCTATATATAGATAGATATGTCGAGTAAAAATCATTCTCAGAGTTCACACTTAATGATTGAACACAGAAATTGAAAAGCATTCTAGTGTGCCCTAATCTAATAATGCAGTATGGTTCTGTTGGTCACCAATATGGCCACACCTTGCATGGCTGGTCACCATCTTAAACCAGCTCACTTCCCCCAAACTTTCCTTGACCTATATACTAACGAATCCAAGTATGGGTTGTAAGAGAGCTACCAGCTGCTGCTGCTTTTTTTGTTCTAACTTCATCATTACACATTGTTGGAGATCGACATAGGTCCTGCCACTCTGTTATACTTCCATGACGAGTTCCTGTTTGGAATATATCCCAACATAGTTTGGAAAAATTATTCGGTGGGGACGTGCTCACCAAATCGCAGTAGTGAATGGAGTCCATTCAGGAACGAACACAGAAATTTAGAATGGAGGAGAGGGTGAAGAGGTTCACTATCTACTATAGTTTTTTTTTTTTTCGATTCATCTTAGAACCTGAAGACAAAATATAAAATCTGATATAAATATGTATATAGAAATTATAAACTACAAATTTCAAAGAGACAAACCATATAAAATTGTTGGAAACTTTTTAAATAAACTAAAATATTTAACCAGAAAATAAAAATTCAATGGGAGCAACTGTTTTCACTCGTCCTCTTGTATGTTCGTTTCTGTGTCCATCCAATAATATAATGACACATAATAACTAATCAAATATTATTAAGATAGAAATACAAAAAATACTACGAACTCACAATTTATTACTGCTACTCTTAGTGAGTCCGTACAATTGAATAATTTCTTCATAGTTTGAGGAGCCAGATTCAGTACACTGCGGAGTAGCGTAATAGTCAACAAAATGCATTTATACGGCCAGATCATATTTGCTATTTCACGTATTCTGTTTGATATTCTATTTCTACTCTATTATATATGGTTTTCAGCCGATATAAAAAAAAAAATCCACATTTAATAGAATAGAACAGGATATAAAATATAATATGCGGGACATCAATCTGTTTTTTTACACGGTAAGCTGGCTTTTACTTCAAGTGGTGGTCTGTATACCATTGGCACGGTGAACTTACTTTGCACTCTCTGGACACTATTTCAAATATTTTATTTTATCTATTTAATAATAATAAACAAAATGTAAAATTTAAAGGTCCAAATAAATTAATTTTAATTATGTTTTGTCTTGACGGAGATTTCACCAAATTCTAGTCATTCTTGAACCAATATAAATTTGACCAAAAACACCACATTAGCTTCTTTATTATATATATATTAGTAACATACATATATATTGTACATGCATAAAAAAAATTAAATATAAAACTATTATAAATACTTCACTATAAAAATACAGAATTTTAGCGACGAAAAATGCCTATTTCTGTCGATATTTAATATAGCGACGGATTAGCGAAGAAAATGTAACGTCACTAATTAAAGTGTCACTGTCATATTTATGTCGGTAATCCATCACATGGCCATGGATTCGCAACGAACTTAACGACGGAATTACAACGACAAATTAGTGACGGAATATTTACGTTGCTTTATTTGGTGACGGATTAGCGATGGATTTGCGACGAAAAGTGTGAGCCCATTTTTACCAAAATTTTCAGAAGTTCACCGAAGAAATTTTTGTCGCTAATCTGTCACTAAAGACTCCAGACATAGCGACGGATATAACGACTATGTCTGATACATAATGTCCACATTTTTTATACCAAAAATATTAGCGACGGATTTACGTCGCTAATCTGTCGCTAAAGCGTCACAGATCGTCGCTGACCTAAAATTTTCCAGTTTTTGGTCGCTAATCCATCGCTACTCCGTCGTTATTCCGTCACTAGACATAAATTTTTTTTACAGAATAAAATCACTTACTTTCTACTCCTATAACATTATACAAAATCAAATCACTTATACACAAATACATCCAAATACATCAAATACGATTAAACACATCAAATACAATAGAACTTAAATATAAGTGCATAGCCATAAGTTATCATACACTACCATAATCCAAACATATATAGTTATACACAAATACATCAATAAACTGTTAAATTATCAAGAAAACAAAAATACACATCAAGTCGACAATGGAGGCAGAGGCGGCGACGGCTGTCGAGTAGCCATGTACTGTGCCATAACCGCATTGATGATCTGCTGTAGATACTCCGGAACGACAGGCGGAGCAGCAAGAAGAGCCGGAGGAGCCATCGAAGAAGATGGAGTAGCAAGAGGAGCAGGAGCTGCAGGAGAAGCAGGAGCTGTAGAATCACGAGACTTTGTCAGTTGTCTAACCTGCCTCTGTACCTCTAAAAGAGTCGTTGTGATCTGCTCCAAACTCATAGCACTAGGAGAAATGGGCTATAATGGAGCTGGTGGAGCCATCAGAGGAGCACTGGAAAGAACCGACGACTGGAATGCCAATGATCCAGTCGCGTATACGCTGCCACCTTTCCCTTTTCTGACAGCATGTATCTATCGATTGTTTCTCTAGTCCGCGTACTGCTCTCTGCCCCACCCTCCAACGTCTCATACGTCTCCTATATTTATTTATGTAAATAGGTTTAGATATCGTAGGTTAGGATTAATCTTTTTATTGACTACAACTAAGGTTAGGTTTAGAGTTAAGTTTAGATATCGTAGGTTAGGTTTAGAGTTAAGATTTTTGGATATCATAGCTAACAATATTAAAGTTAAGGTTAGAGTTTTAGGATAAACCAATAAAGTTAAATTATAAACAAAATATAATAAAATTTCATTGACAAAACTTTATAAACAAAACTTACGTATGCTTTTCTTGCCGCCCATCTACGATCTTCCCATTCTTATTCCTTTTGTGCGTCTGCTGGAAGATTGCAGCGAAGTCTATGGTCAACGGATCTCCCCCGGCTCTATTGGCCTCCTTGCACTGTAAAAATTAAGTAATTAATTAATAAAGAAAATAAGAATTATTAAAAATTGATCTAGCAAAAAATTATAATACTGACCATCCGTCAAAAATGCTCGACGGTCGAAATAGATCCACCCGTATGGAGACCACCCTTAGCACGGGATGTTCTCACCTTCTCGCACTTGGCAATATAGGTTGGGGCCTCTATCTTCTCGTTCATCTTCTTCCAGAACTCCTCCTTGAACCACTCCTTACAAAGATCACATGAATGTGATACCAGCGCCTTCTGATCATTGATCATATCCCTGAACCTTTTGCTGGCGACGGTCTTGTATCACTTTCAAATCGCATACTCTCTATGATCTGGCCACCAGTACTTCTTCTGCAAATTTGAAAAATATTTTTTAGAATTTTAATCATAAAATTATATATTATTCTACATAAATATCTTATACATACCCGCAGAATATCAAACCAAATGAAGCATCGATCCAACGGAATGTTATTGAAGTTGATATAAGGGCCATGGAAGTTCTGCACCACGAGAACTGAAATGCCTGAAGCTGATCGCAAAATTATGAATCTGATTACCACCTTGTTCCAACGCTGTCTGGACCGACTAAGTGAGTACAATACTCTGGTGCTGCTAGGTCATCATGAAACCTCGTAGGACATCCATTAGTAATCGGGCAACACCATCTGGCTGCTCGGGTTGAACTGGGTGCACGGGTGCTGCCTGCTAGTCTGGTATTGTCGACCGATCTGCCTTGGGATCAACTCTAGACGTTGCCCCTGAATGCTGAGGTTGATCTCCAGGAATATGCTGGGCTCCCGAATGTTGACCCTCCTCGAGCTGCACTCGATCCATCAGGCCGATATTAACAGGAACAGTGCCCTTGAAAGTTAAGGGCACAAGAATCAATCGAAGAATATGATAGATCAACGAATTAGCAGATATCAGATCAAGAATCAGGAATAGAAAAAATAACTAGGGATCAAAGGGAATATTTTAGGATTAAGACATCTAGAAACAACAACAACCCCCATATATTTATAAAAACTAGATCAAATCTGCTCAGACAGACATAATCCGCTCAAACAGACCTGCATGGGCCACCACTAAAACCGTGTTACGCCCCAGAACCAGAATAATAGAAAGCGGGACGATAAGGCCAGAAACGTATACTTAGAGCACTTCAGTACTCTATATATACGGAGAAGTTGTACGGCATGAGGGGTCACTACTATAAACCAATAGTCATGCCTTGTTCCAACAAACCTATTATCTTAATCAAACAACAGGAATAATAACAAGATGTATGATCAGTTAAAATATAATAGTAAGGCATCCCAAACTATAATATACAGATGATTATAATGCTAGTAAACACAAAATGAATAAATACTCCAGAATCTGAGTCATACATGATCAACCCTAGGATATGTTAATCATGCTAATGCCTGTAGGCTGACTGATCAAACCAAAACACGAGATAAACACGTGTTTGATGGCTAAACGCCAAAAAATAAAATATACATCAGGGTGGGGAAGTAAGAAAACACACTCAAGCGGTTTGGTGCTCCTGGTGGCCACCATCCTCAAGAAAGTACGAAAGATCCTCTGGTGCTGCTACTGGATCTGGCCATACAGAACCAATGGGGTCAGACCCCCAAATAGAAAGTACCACAAAGGAAGCCAATCTAGAAACTTAAACCAGCAACACAAGCAATACAAATACTAAAAAATAAAGACTGAATGTAAAAGATCTCATGATAATAAATACTGTAAAACCTGCAATGAAACATATCCGGATCTGATAATCAATAAGAAAACAACAAGTACTAAAAGTAAAAGTGATCATGTGAAGCATAGACTATCCATCAACCATCAATTACGAAAAATCACATAAGTACGGCTTGATACCTTTAACTAACTAGGGTTATCACAATCCTTAAATTACTAACTTTATAATGCAACGCCATACTAGAGTTCCTTCTGATCGCATGCCCCTGCAGTCCGTCCGGGATATCCATACACATAACCAATTGGATACTCCTCAAGATATGTCATAAAATAAACCATTAGATACTTCTCAAGATAACAGTAAGAATAACCGAGACTATATAAAACTAGAAAAATTTCTAGCCATGTACTAAGTGAATCTCTAGTTACTTAACCCCTAGAAGTTTCTTATGTGAATCCGGGTGTGGCATTCCGCAGAATCCATCCTAGACATGATGTAGACAAATCAAGTTCTAATTGTAATATAAACAAGTTTAATATACTTTGCACAATCGGACTCATGTATGCCCCAACAACAATCAAGCTACGTAAAACCAAGTGAAGCCAGGTAAAGCCAAGTAAAACCATGTCAATCCAGGCAAGCCATGTACAACCATGTGAAGCCATATCCAACCAGATAAAACCAAGTAAAACTAAGCCAAGCCATGTCCGATGAAGCCATGTAAAGTCATGCTAAGTCAAGTCCAGTCAATCTTGTCATCACGTGTAGCCGAGAAAAGTCGGATAGTAAAGCCAAGTCAAGTCAATTCATCTGAAGCCATGCAAGTTCATGTCCAAAATTAGCTCAAGTCATTGCGTGTCCAAGCAAAAACCAGAAGTTTCAACATGAAATCATAAAATATCAAGAATTCCTAAAGAAAGTGCACGATCGGTATACCGTCGGTACAGTCTAGTGCACAATTGGTACACCAGTCCAGTGATAGAAAAAATACAGCAAGTTCTGAATTCCAATAAATTGGTATACCATCGGTATACTGTAATATATCGTCGGTATACGTTCCAAGTAGGCAAAAAGTTTGTCACGCCCCAGTCCCAAAAGTACACGGGACTAGGCCACGTGGCAATAGCCAGCTGACACGTCTCCGAGGAAATACCCAATTTAATGGATCCAACGAGACGAGCTACGCTATCCTAAAATACTAACAAGTCTAATACTAGCATATAACAGGTAATATCTAATATCATCCATAATATATCAAGGAATACTGAAATAAGTACTGGAATATAAGTGCTGAGTCTAAAATATCATAGTACAACCCAGATATGTCTGGTGGCAACAAATCCACTACTAAAATAAGAGTGCTAGAATATAGCATGACTAGAGCATCGTCAATCTAGATAAAGAGGCTCCAGCTCTAGATGGTAATTCTACCCAAGATCAGGGAAACTCTGATGGTAGCACCTCTAGCTCCTCCTCGGATGCGTACATCATCTCCTGCCCAGGTCCATACACCGTGGGATAGTACGCCTCATCTAAATCTGGAAGGGAACCGGGTCCTCAGTGGGACATAACAAGATACATAAAAGTATACCATATATAAATACTGAATAAAGTAAATAAGGGTGTGCTAACCATCTAAGTGAATGCAATGTGAAGACAACCTTGGTACGTATGGGTAGGCGTAGGCATATCGTCCACTCTCCGAAGAGCGTGGTATCTGAACATATACATCCATCATTCCGAAGAATGAGGTATCTGCAAATATATACGTCCGTATCACTCTGAAGAACGCGGTATCTGAATAAAGGAGATCATTGGATCCGTGGCTCCTCTGGATACTGCAGAGTTCAATATGTGTATCCCATACGCCTACTAGTTGTCTTTCCCACCCAATGCGGATATACAAATCGAAAACACGATGTGCATACCACGTAACTATATGCCAAGTCACAACTTTCTAGATAATCATGAATAAGTGCTAAACAGTGATGTGTGTCACACGCACCGGTAGCTACTCGAGTACGCGAACCCGCATCCCAATATGAGTTGCAATCGTGATGCGTGTACAAGTGTTAGGTCTAGGAGGATATCAGAATACCCTCGAATCTGTAGGTGAGTTTGCTAATGTCTAAGTCAGTTACACTACGTATCGACGTATTTGTCGACTGCACCCGAATCAATCTCAGGCACGCACAGTTATATTTATATTACAACAGGATAATATACAACAATTTATAATTTAAACAGTAGAATTTGGAAAGGTATACTTGTCGAGTAAGAGATCCGTATAGTGCAAGCGTTCAAACCGGCGTTGTTTTAGTGGAAGAATTGGAGTTAGGGTTTGGGGTGTAATACATGGAATATATATAGGGAACGATGTCGGTTTACCCTGGGGGTAGTTTACTTATTTGGTGGTTTCAAAACCACTGCTGCTACTGGTTTCCTTTCTTTGGTTTCAGTTTTGGGAGAGTTTAATAATAAAACAAATACAAAGAGGCGGTGGGGGGTGGGTTTGAAGTCGGCTCACACGCGCGGAGAAAGGGAAGCAAAATTGGTCTTTACTACCGCTGCTGTTGATATTTTCTTCTCCTACTGGGTCTGGGTAGGGTTGAACGGGTAGTGGGTTCCGACGGGTAGGGTTGAGATCCAATAGGAAATTTCTATTTTAATTAATTATACTATATATATATATATATATATATATATATATATATATATACACAAAAAATGCTAAAAAATTATATTGGTACATTTGGTTAAACTAGCAACTGTCTAAAGGATCTTCTACATAAAATAAATTAGGAAAAATTTATAATGGCTCCATAAATCTTCCAGATGCTCAAACACCTCAAAATAAAATCTAATAAAATCAATTCTCTCTATTTGGCTCATAACAATTATAAATAAATAATTAATACAGTTTTCAGGATTAGAGATTTTATATTCTACCCAACTTATAAAAATTTCGTCCTCGAAATTAAAACTAAGTCATGGTAGAAAGTCAAGGATGGTAGAAGATATAAATTAACAAGGTAATTTCGTACCTTGGTCTGTGAATAGGTTCGAATAACGTTTGTGCATGTCATCCTCGCATTCCCAAGTGGATTCTCCTGGTGCGCCATGCTTCCATGTCACACGGACCAAGGAAATAGACTGGTTCCTCAATACTTTCTCTCGACGATCAAGGATTCCCACGGGTTTCTCTTGATATGACAAGCTCAGCCTAATGGTGATCTCTGAATGGTCGAGGACATGACTGCTGTCTGCCACATAACGTCTGAGCTGTGACACATGGAATATGTCATGTACTCCCTCAAGTGAAGGTGGTAGCGTAAGTCGATACGCCACTTCTCCCACTCTTTCTAGAAAGTTAAATGGTCCAATATTTCTTGGACTCAACTTGCCGCACCCTCCGAATCGAATGGTGCCTCTGGTGGGTGATATCCTCAAGAAGATATGATCGCTCTCTTTAAAATCCAAGGGACGACGATGAAGGTTTGGCCATTATTTTTGCCTATCTTGCGCTACTCGCAAGTATCCTTGGATTTTCTTTACCTTCTCCACTGTACGAATGATCAATTCTGGTCCTAGAATCTGCCTTTCGCCCACATCGCTCCAACATACTAGGGAACGACAATTCCTACCATACAATGCTTCGTAGGGAGCCATTTGAATGCTCGCTTGATAGCTATTATTGTAGAAAAATTCGACCAAATATAAATGGTCCTCCCATTATCTACTGAAATCAAGCATGCACGCTCTCAACATATCTTCCAGTGTCTGAATAGTACGCTCGGACTGGTCGTCTGTCTGCGAATGATACGATGTGCTGAACTTTAGGCGGGTACCAAGACTCTCTTGTATACTTTGCCAAAAGTAAGATGTGAACCTCGTATCTCTGTCAGACACTATACTGACTGGCACTCTATGTAGTCACACAATATATCTCATGTACATGTCTGCTAAGACTTCTGTGGATTGCCCGACTCTGAAGGGTAAAAAGTAGGCAGCCTTGGCGAGTCAATCTACGATTACCCATACCGCATTACGACCACTAGGACTCCTTGGAAAGCTTGTAACAAAGTCCACAGTAATGTGCTTCCATTTCTACTCAGGTATTGGGAGTGGTTAAAGTAAACCAACGGACCTCTGATGCTCAGCCTTGACTTGCTGACACACCAGACATTTTGCCACAAAGCAGGCTATCTCCCTCTTCATTACATGCCACCAATAGTACTGTCTCAAGTCTCTGTACATCTTCGTGCCTCCTGGATGAATAGAGTATGTTGAGCTGTGTGCCACTGTCATTAGCTCTTGACAAAGTTCTCCATTCGGGACATAGAGACAATCTCTACATCTTAAAGTCCCATCCTCGAGTATGCGCAATCCTGTTTGTATTCCGGCCTCGGTCCTTTGTCGAAGCTTCTGGAATATGGCATTTGTTGGCAGGGCAGCCTTGATGCTTTTGACCAATGTCGATTGCAATTGGTAACTTGACAACTGGCCGTCAGCTCCTGGCATAATGACCTCTATACCCATTTGCTCTAGATCTCTCAACAGATGTTGTTGGGTAGTCAAAAAGAATGCCATGGGTTTTCTACTCAACGCATCAGCTACTACGTTGTCCTTTCCCGGATGGTACTGTGGCTCAATCTCAAAGTCTGTCATCACCTCGAGCCAACGTCTTTGTCTCAGGTTCAAATCCTTCTGGGTGTAGACGTACTTTAGGCTCTTGTGATCAGTGAATATCTCCACTCGTTCTCCGTATAGATAGTGTCTCCAAAGCTTCAAGGCAAATATGATTGCGGCAAGCTCCAGGTCATGAGTGGGGTAGTTCTTCTCATGGGTGCTCAGTTGCCTAGTGGCGTAGGCCACAACCTTCCCATGTTGCATCAAGATGCAACCTAAACCTTTTCCGGATGCATCATTGTAGATTATGAATCCTCCGGATCCTGAAGGTATGGTCAAGATAGGAGCCGTAGTCAGACGCTTCTTTATCTCATTGAACGCCGTTTGACACTCCTCTGACCAGATGAACTCCTACTCCTTGCGGGTCAAGCGAGTCATCGGCTCTGCGATCCTTGCAAAGTTCTCTACAAATCTCCGATAATATCCGGTAAGTCCTAGGAAACTCCTCACCTCTGAGACATTGGTAGGGGTCGGCCAAGTCTCTACTGACGAAATCTTTGTAGGATCTACCGAAATACCATCTCCTGAGATAACGTGTCCAAGGAAAGTGACACGGTCTAGGAAAAACTCGCACTTGCTCAGTTTTGCATAAAGCCTCTCACGCCTAAGCGTCTCGAGCACTAGCCTCAAGTGTTCTCCGTGCTCCTCGTGGCTCTTTGAATACACCAAGATGTCGTCGATGAAGACTACCATGAACTGGTCCAGATACTGGTGGAAGACTCTGTTCATCAGGTTCATAAATACGGCAGGTGCATTTGTCAGTCCAAAAGGCATTACCAAGAACTCGTAGTGACCATAACGAGGCCTGAATGTTGTCTTTGGAATGTCTTTTCTTCGCACTTTTATCTGATGATAACCTGATCTCAAATCAATCTTTGAGAACACCACCGCTCCTATTAGTTGGTCGAACAGATCATCAATCCGCGGCAGAGGATACTTATTTTTTATTGTCAAAGCATTTAGGGCTCTGCAATCAATGCACATACGGAATGTTCCATCCTTCTTTGGTACAAACAACACTGGTGCTCCCCAGGATAATGCACTAGGACGAACAAATCTCTTGATCTGCAACTCCTCTAATTGTAGCTTCAGCTTGTCTAATTCTTTCTTTGCCAACCGGTACATATTTGAAGATACCGGTGCTGCTTCTGGTACTAATTCAATAGTGAAATCTATCTCTCTGTCAGGTGGTAGGCCTGGCAACTCCTCCAAAAACACATCCCCGAATTCTGCAATAATTGCTGGGGGTGCCATCTCCATAGCCATGTAAGCTCCAGGTGTCTGTCCTACTCCTTGCTCAATGGTGTCCTGCTGTACTCGAACTCCGGGTGATCTGGCGGTCTAAAAGTGATGCTAACCTTTCCACAATCTGGTACAGCATTGTACTGGCTCAACCAGTCCATGCCCAAAATAACATCAAAATTTGGCATTGGGAGTACCAAAAATTGCGCTGTCATCTCCCTACCACATACTATTACCGAGCCCGTTCTAATAGTGCTGGTAACCGGTACGATGCCTCCTCCGGTAAGAATCTTCCAACTCTTAGGTAAGGGGGAAGTAGCTATTCTTTGCATGGCTACGAAACTACTAGATATAAAAGATAGCGTAGCGCCATAATCAAATAATACAGTTGCAGGTATTGACGCAACTAAAATGGTACCTATGATAGTTTCTCCTTCTGGTTCCTTCGCAACTGCTGCTAAGGCAAAGGCCTGTCCGTGCCTCTATCCTCCTGTATGTTGCCTGGCTCGGTCAAACTGAACTTCCTGTGGGGCCAACGTCTTTGTCTCAGGTTCAAATCCTTCTGGGTGTAGACGTACTTTAGGCTCTTGTGATCAGTGAATATCTCCACTCGTTCTCCGTATAGATAGTGTCTCCAAAGCTTCAAGGAAAAGATGATTGCGGCAAGCTCCAGGTCATAAGTGGGGTAGTTCTTCTCATGGGTCCTCAGTTGCCTAGTGGCGTAGGCCACAACCTTCCCATGTTGCATCAAGATGCAACCTAAACCTTTTCCGGATGCATCGCTGTAGATTATGAATCCTCCGGATCCTGAAGGTATGGTCAAGATAGGAGCCGTAGTCAGACGCTTCTTCATTTCATCGAACGCCGTCTGACACTCCTCTGACCAGATGAACTCCTACTCCTTGTGGGTCAAGCGAGTCATCGGCTCTGCGATCCTTGCAAAGTTCTCTACAAACCTCCGATAATATCCGGCAAGTCCTAGGAAACTTCTCACCTCTGAGACATTGGTAGGGGTCGGCCAAGTCTCTACTGACGAAATCTTTGTAGGATCTACCGAAATACCATCTCTTGAGATAACGTGTCCAAGGAAAGTGATACGGTCTAGGAAAAACTCGCACTTGCTCAGTTTTGCATAAAGCCTCTCACGCCTAAGCGTCTCGAGCACTAGCCTCAAGTGTTCTCCGTGCTCCTCGTGGTTCTTTGAATACACCAAGATGTCGTCGATGAAGACTACCATGAACTGGTCCAGATACTGGTGGAAGACTCTGTTCATCAGGTTCATAAATATGACAGGTGCATTTGTCAGTCCAAAAGGCATTACCAAGAACTCGTAGTGACCATAACGAGTCCTGAATGTTGTCTTTGGAATGTCTTTTCTTCACACTTTTATCTGATGATAAACTGATCTCAAATCAATCTTTGAGAACACCACCGCTCCTATTAGTTGGTCGAACAGATCATCAATCCGCGGCAGAGGGTACTTGTTTTTTATTGTCAAAGCATTTGGGGCTCTGTAATCAATGCACATCCGGAATATTCCATCCTTCTTTGGTATAAACAACACTGGTGCTCCCCAGGATAATGCACTAGGACGAACAAATCTCTTGATCTGCAACTCCTCTAATTGTAGCTTCAGCTTGTCTAATTCTTTCTTTGCCAACCGGTACATATTTGAAGATACCGGTGCTGCTTCTGGTACTAATTCAATAGTGAACTCTATCTCTCTGTCAGGTGGTAGGCTTGGCAACTCCTCCAAAAATACATCCCCGAATTCTGCAACAATTGCTGGGGGTGCCGTCTCCATAGCCATGTAAGCTCCAGGTGTCTGTCCTACTCCTTGCTCAATGGTGTCCCGCTGTACTCGAACTCCGGGTGATCTGGCGGTCTAAAAGTGATGCTACCCTTTCGACAATCTAGTACAGTATTGTACTGGCTCAACCAGTCCATGTCCAAAACAATATCGAAATTTGGCATTGGGAGTACCAAAAATTGTGCTCTCATCTCCCTACCACATACTATTACCGAGCCCGTTCTAATAGTGCTGGTAACCGGTACGATGCCTCCTCCGGTAAGAATCTTCCAACTCTTAGGTAAGGGGGAAGTAGCTATTCTTTGCATGGCTACGAAACTACTAGATATAAAAGATAGCGTAGCGCCATAATCAAATAATACAGTTGCAGGTATTGACACAACTAAAATGGTACCTGTGATAGTTTCTCCTTCTGGTTCCTTCCTAACTGCTGCTAAGGCAAAGGCCTGTCCGTGCCTCTATCCTCCTGTATGTTGCCTGGCTCGGTCAAACTGAACTTTCTGTGGGGCCAAGGGTGGTCCCTTCTGAAATCCTCCGGATCCTGATAGACGCTGACCTCCAGTCGGGGGTAGCATCCTCTGGACTGGTGCTGTTGGCCCTTGTCCGGTCTGGGGTGTCGCCTCTCTGCATTATGGGTAGTCTCTGGCCAGGTGTTGACTTACTCCACATATCATGCACAGTCCAAGCTTCTTCCGGCAGTCTCTGATGAAATGTCCCTTCTTGCCACAATGGTGACAAGTCGGAAGCTCCTTGTGCTGATAAGGCACTGTCCTTTGTTGTGCTTGCATTCCTGGATGATGTATTGGCCCTCCTACTCTGGGCTGGGTTTTGGCTGGTATGGTTGTGCTGGAGCACCTCGCTCCTCTGCCAATGGCTTCCTGGATTCTTGCCTCTGAGAGAACCTCCTCATAAGAGATCCTGGACTGCGTGGTGGTATATCTCTGTAGCTCGAAGGTAAGGCCATGATGGAACCTACTGGCCTTCTCTAGCTTGTTAGGTATCAGGATGGCACCAAATCGATTAAGTCGACTAAATTCTGCGTTATAGGCATCTATGGTCATAGTTTCTTGTTCCAGGTGTAGGAACTGGGAGTATAGAGCATTTCTGATTATAGCCGAAAAATACTTCACATTGAAGTACACTAAGAATTGCTCCCATGTCTGGTTCTTGCCGATGCCACGCTCTATGGAGTCCCACCAGAGACGGGCGTTGCCTTTGATTTGGGCCCTTACGGCGGTCATCCAAAGGTCTAGATACAGCTGTGAACCTTCCAGCAGCATCTCCGTATTGGTGACCCAATCTTATATCTCTTTCGGAGTCTCGCTGCCCAAAAACATTCCCGGGCCCATTTGGCAAAAACTTCGGATAGTACCAGCTAGTTGGACAGGTGTAGGTGCTGGATAGGTTGTCCTCTCCAGAGCTATCATCAAGCTCTGCCTCAAGGTCTCACTCTGGTGCCATTGCACTTGCATCATAGCTTAGAATAATTGGAACATTTGCTGTTGTTCCTCTAGTTGTGGCATTAGGGCTGGAAAGGGTGGAGGTGGAGGCAAAGGTGCATCTGCATGTTGTGTCGGTGCCTGGGAGGTCTGTCCTTCTTGCTGAGTTAGTGCAGATTCCTGAGTAGGAACATTATGGAGGTATGAGGTTGATGGATAAACCAGTGTCCGTCTCGGGGACTGGTCTCTCGGGGTAGTCTGGGTCCTATTGACATCAAGCGAGGTGTCTGTTGCCTGATTAACCCTATCGTCTGTGTGTCCACTGGGTACATCCATATTTCTGGGGGAAGATAGAACAAGTAAAGAAAAATACGAAAAGAAACAAACATGATGCAATTATTTAAATAGAATATGGAAGCATAAAATATGCTGGGGAACTGTCCACGTATTTTACAGTCAAACCCCCAATATACAGGAAGTCCCTTCCTGTGTAAAACCGGATTTCAAGGTTGTCTGCGTAAAATAGGTTGCTAAGCCATCCACGTAAAACAGAGATTCAAAGAAGTTTGCGTAGAACAAAGATTCAAGAAAGTTTGGTGTAAAAAAGAACTTCAGAACTGTCTGCGTCAAGTAGAGATTCAAGCTGTCTGGCGTAAAGTAGAGGTTTAAAATAGTTTGGCGTAAATCAGAGATTCAACTGTCGGCATAAAACGTGGCTTCAGAGCTATCCGCATAAAAGTCTGCTATACTTTCTGCGTAAAGTCTGCGTAAAAGTTTCTACGCGTAAAGTCTGCCCGCGTAAAGTCTGCGCAAAAATCTGTCTGCGTAAAGTTCGCGTAAAAGGTCTGCGCGTAATGTCTGCGCGTAAAATATTTGTGCGTAGAAATTTACTGCATAAAGTCTGAAATATGTTGCAGCGTAAAGTTGTACGAGGAACTCTTCGTATTCCTCGGATGAATTTGTCAGTCAAATCAGTGAATCCTGACATCTGACAAAAGTACTTGCACAACGATCGAGTGGGCGGTTATGATGATAAATTTGCACAGAGACCCAGGTTATCATTTTGTGACATATTTGATATACCACTTACAGGAAGAAATTTTTTGAGTCTCATTAATACGCTGCCTATGCTATATTGACAGAAAGGAGCTTTTACGCTTAAGGTAAGACAAAATCAGTCGCCACGTAAAAATCTGTTTCTTACACAGGGCTCGAGGCTTCTCTTTATTTAATGTACGAGATTTTATCCTTGTCATGTCTGGGAAAGCTAAAACTATGACTAATACGCTCACATCACCACCCTTGTAGTTTACGCCTAATCAGGCTACTCTACGATGGTTATCTTTTATTCAAGAATTATCAAGTTTACGCTGGGTAGTTACCTACGTGTCTTGCATGACGTGTCATAAGTAGGATTAGTAATATTAAGGGAATGTGGGTAGCAGTTGTCATAACCACAGCGTAAAGGAGGCAATCTTCTGCATAATTTGGTCCCTTTTGCCAATAAGTCAGTTATTTGGCTTTTTTGCCAACTAGGCTGTTGTTTGGCTTTTATGCCAACAAGGAAATCTTTTGGCTTTTATGCCAACAAGGGTAAAGGGTTTTTGGCGTAAAACTTTGTTTTATCCAAAATTAGGATAGTTTAAGGGAAGAATAATATTTTAGTCAAGTGTGGATGATATCCTAATACTCTATTCCTATATGCAGGCTTGTTTGGTACAGTTACGTAACCAAGACAACATAATCTTGACCTGCATGGGCCACCACTAAAACTATGTCACGCCCCAGTCCCAAAAGTACACGGGACTAGGCCACGTGGCAATAACCAGCTGACACGTCTCTGAGGAAATACCCAATTTAATGGATCCAACGAGATGAGCTACGCTGTCCTAAAATAATAACAAGTCTAATACTAGCATATAACAGGTAACATCTAATCTCATCCACAATATATCAAGGAATACTGAAATAAGTACTGGAATATAAGTGCTGAGTCTGAAATGTCATAGTACAATCCAGATATGTCTGGTGGGAACAAATCCACTACAAAAATAAGAGTGCTAGAATATAGCATGACTAGAGCATCGTCTATCTAGATAAAGAGGCTTCAGCTCTAGATGGTAAGTCTACCCAAGATCAGGGAAACTCTGATGGTAGCACCGCTAGTTCCTCCTCGGATGCGTACCTCGTCACCTGTCCAGCTCCGTACACCGTGGGATAGTATGCCTCCTCTAAATCTGGAAGAGAACCAGGTCCTCAGTAGGACATAACGAGATACATAAAAGTATGCCATATATAAATACTGAATAAAGTAAATAAGGGTGTGCTAACCATCTAAGTGAATGCAATGTGAAGACAACCTTGGTACGTATGGGTAGGCGTAGGCATATCGTCCACTCTCCGAAGAGCGTGGTATTTGAACATGTACATCCATCAATCCGAAGAATGAGGTATCTGAAAATATATACGTCCGTATCGCTCCGAAGAATGCGGTATCTGAATAAAGAAGATTATTGGATCAGTGGATCCTATGGATACTGCAGAGTCCAATGTGTGTATCCCATACGCCTACTAGTTGTCTTCCCCGCCCAATGCAGATATACAAATCGAATACACGACGTGCATACGACGTAACTATATGCCAAGTCACAACTTTCTAGATAATCCTGATTACGTGCTAAACTGTGATGTGTGTCACACGCACCGGTAGCTAGTCGAGTACGCGAACCTGCATCCCAACATGAGTTATAATCGTGATGCGTGTACAAGTATCAAGTCTAGGAGGATTTCAAAGTACCCTCAAATCTGTAGGTAAGTCTGCTAATGTCTAAGTCAGTTACACTATGTATTAACGTATTTGTCGACTACACCCGAATCAATCTCGGGCGTGCATAATTATATGTATATTGCAACGAGATAATATGCAATAATTTATAATTTAAATAATAGAATTTGGCAAGGTATAGTTGCCGAGTAAGAGATCCGTATAGTGCAAGCGTTCAAACCGGCATTGTTTTTAGTGGAAGAATTGGAGTTAGGGTTTGGGATGTAATGCATGCAATATATATAGGTAACAAAGTCGGTTTACGCGGGGGGGGGGTGTAGTTTAGTTATTTGGTGGTTTCAAAACCACTGCTGCTGCTGGTTTCCTTTCTTTGGTTTCAGTTTTGGGAGAGTTTAATAATAAAACAAATACAAAGAGGCAATGGGGGGGGGGTTGAAGTCGGCTCACACGTGTGGAGAAAGGAAAGCAAAATTGATCTTTGCTACCGCTGTTGTTGATATTTTCTTCTCCTACTCGGTCCGGGTAGGGTTGAACGGGTAGTAGGTTCCGGCGGGTAGGGTTGAGATCCAATAGAAAATTTCTATTTTAATTAATTATAATATATATATATATATATATATATATATATATATACAAAAAATTGTAAAAAATTATATTGGTGCAAATGGTTAAACTAGTAACTGTCCAAAGGATCTCCTATAAAATAAATTAAATTTTTTTTATAATGGCTCCATAAATCTTCCAGATGCTCAAACACCTTAAAATAAAATATAATAAAATATATTCTCTCTATTTGGCTCATAAATATTATAAATAAATAATTAATACGGTTTTCAGGATTAGCGGTTTTACAAAGTTACTAGAAAATAAAATTTCACAAATCGGTATACCGTCGCCATGGTACAGTACACCGTCGGTATGCCGACCAAGACAAATATCATAAAGTCGGTCAATCAATATTGGTAAGATGGGTATACCGTGGATATACTGTAGTACACTGTCGGTATGTCGATACGGTTCACATAAAATATCTAAAAATTAAGTCGGTCGAAATTTGTATACCGTCAGTATATTGTAGTATACCGTCGGTATGCCGGTTTCCAAGAATAAACATGGTTAAATCAAGTCTAATTTTTGGGACCCAAATTAAACTCCAAAAATTACCAGAACCAAGTCTAACAGAAAATCAAGTCTAGGGTAAGTCTCATATCATAATATGGACTAAATCTTACGGTCACAACTCCGGTACCATTTTTATTACTAAGTTACCAAAAAGGGACAAAACGAGATTATTTTAGAAATCAAAACCGCGACGGTCACTAGTCTAGAAATCATGATATGAATACTAATAGTAAAGAAATTCTAAGCAAAATAACAACAACCAAGCTCTAGAAAAGTAAAATGACAAGAACTATAAGAAGTTCACGAAATCGACAAGATGTACTTGCCCAATGCGAGCTCCCAACCTAAATATTCTAGTCCACCACCACGAAGGGGATCAGAAACCACACTCTAGTTCTCAAGACCACGCTTCCAAGCTCAAGAGAAAATGAAGAAGAGAGGAGAGAGAAAGAGAAAGAAGAAAATAAAATATCTTGAGTACTATTTAAAGAAAAAATATCTTAAAAATATCTCAAAAGTTAAACAAATATCCATTGGACAGTATACCGTTGGTATACTGTAGTATACCGTCGATATACTAGTCAAGTAGTAAAGTTTCAATTTTAAGAATTCTTGAGCTTCATCAAGATCCAATAAAATACAATAACAAGCACAAAAATACATATCCGAATAAAATACGAATACTGTAAGACAAGTCTCACAACTCTCCCCTCTTTAGAAATTTTTTTTCCTCAAAATTTATATAAGGATCCAAAATTACTAACAAGAAAATCCAAGAAAACCAGCTTGAAATCGAAAATAAAAAAGAAACCCAGGTGAGCCTAAAATTTCCTGGACAACAACAAGAGATCATAAAGTAAAATAATAGACATAATAGATAAACTAACAATCAATCACATGCACAAGCAAAGATAGGAAACGAATATACAAATAAGTATACCTTCTAAGTCGAAGAGAAATGGATAACGAGTACGCATATCATCCTTGCGCTCCCATGTCGACTCGCCCAATGAGTGATGCCCCAAGCAACACGAACTAACCTGATAGTCTGGTTCTTGAGAACCTTCTCCATCTGGTCCAAAATTGACACGGGCATCTCCTCATATGATAGGTCGGTACCAATGACCAAGTCAGAATAATCTAGGATATGGCTCGGGTTTGGAATATACCGGCACAACTGAGATACGTGATAGATGTCATATACCTCATGAAGCGATGGTGAAAGAGCTCATGCACCCCCAACTCGAAAGCAAATTATATAGGAGTCGTATGGGACCTATGCGACCAGAATAGCCAACCACATATACGGCCCTCATGAGGCCTGATCATCCTCAGAATATGAGGACCGCATAAAAGAAATATTAATCAAAATAAAATATTTATTTTATAAAAGGGAGGAGGGGGTAACAACATGTAGCCATCAAGGACCATACAAAATAAAAAACAAAGAGAGAAAGACATAATCAGTCAAAAGAGTCGCAAGCCTCACGTATCATATCCACAACATCCGAGAGAGAACATATGCATGCATAATGAAACTGGTGGCGCACTCCTTTTCTCCATTCCAATGTCTCCCTCTCCTCTAGAGTTACGGGCAGCAAGGTAAAGTTCAGAGTGGACTCTAGAGGCCGAGCACGAGCCTCCAAAGACAACCCCAATGAGGACAGAAAGCTTTGAGCCACAGAAAACTCACCATAATCCTGTGCCCTCCATCCAGGCGAAAATACCCTGACAACCTGCGGAGAATCGAAAGCTCGTCCCTCACGTGACCCTCCAAGTCCGGACCCTCCGACAAACGAGCACTGAGACATAGCATAGAGGAGACAACGAGGAAGTAAGGCGGGTGGCCAGGGTTCTCAAGTAGAATCTCCCTTAGACGATATATTTTATGAACTGGAACACGATGGACCACGACAGTGGTATTTATAAAAGAAAGTGACGGTTTACATGACAATAATAATTTCAATGATGAACCTAAAAAGGGCAAATTCAATGGTTTGGCTTCCAAAAAGTCTACATGCAACCAATGGTTTAATTTCTAAGAAGTCTGCAAGAAGGCGGTTAAGCTTCGCAAAATGGTTGAGCCAAGCCTTAAACATGCCATCTTGGCAGTATGCATTCATGCATTCAACAGGCATGCGACCTTGTATGCCAAAAATAAAAACTCAAAAGAGATCAGGCCGCAAAGTCACCCTCTGTGCCAACAAGCCAACAATTATGCGCCCCCAAAAGGAGGCTCAAATCAGGCCGCAGTGTTACCTTACGACCCAAAAAAAGGCAAAATACATGCATCCCCAATCAGCCAAAGCAGCTTGGTCGAAGAAGAACCTAACATGATGTCCCATCAGCAGGATCGTCTATATCACATATTCCTGACGAAAAGGATTTTTTTACTTCCTCAAAAGACATGAATACGCTAAACGATAAAAATCTCTCGTCAACACAGAACTTTACTCTCGAAGGATGTGTATCACCATATGTATAGCAAAATTGGCCTTATGCGGTCTCGTGCATCTCTGGCACCATGTGTCCCAGACTCCATGCAGTCTCGTACGTCTCTTACCCTATGCGTCCCAGACTCTACGCCGTCTCGTGCGTCTCTGGTCCCATGCGTCCCAAACTCCATGTGGTCCCTAGCGTCTTTAGTCCCACGTATCCCAGACTCCACGAGGTCCCGTGTGCCTCTGGCCCCATGCGTCCCAAACTCTATGAGGTCCCGTGCATCTCTGGACCCATGCGTCACACACTCCATAATGTCTAGTGCGTCTTTGGCACCATGTATCCCAGACTACAATCGGTCCATGCGTCTCTGGCTCCACGCGTCCCAGACTCCATGTATCCCATGCATCTCTGGCCACATGGATTTCAGACTCCGTGGAGACCAAATCTTGCTGTTATGACAAGAATAATTCTCTCCAATCAAGTGTGGACGATGTGTCAAGCTGACCAAGTCACGCCTACAAAGGACGAGAACCACCAAGATCTTCAGCAATAAAAAATTCTAACAAATGCCGACGTGGTATCTCGACCTGCTCACGGTTGTAGTTGCACCCTGTTACGAAGGGACACGTGGCACCCTCCAGCATCCATGCATCACAACATATGCGCGCCCAGGATGACTATAAATAGTACGGTAACAAACCCGAACTAAAGAACTGGCTAGCTATCTGCGAATCTATACTTGAGAAAGAGAGAAGAGCTTCCGCATCGGATCATCCACAGAGAAAAGAGCGTTGCTACACTCCCAACCCTCTATCATTACCCCCAGAACACAAAATTTGTACTTAGACTGTCTATTTAGGATTCCTTTCTGTACTCTCTTTAGTTAGTTCAATTAAATCAAGTTGTTTTCCAAACTTTTGAATTTATGGTAAACAAGTTGGCGAATCTGCTGGGGATGACCTTCTCCTCTGATGAGAACTTAATAACAGAGTCCGATGCGGCCAAGCTTGATTCAACGCAAAAGATGCTGGTAGTTCGCTTCGACCAGCAAATATTTGAGAAAATGCTCTCGGAAGGAAGTGCTAGTCCTTCACAAGGCTAGCCAAGCCTAAAAAGACCCGCAGGACGTGGATACATAAGGCCGCTATATCTCGCCCAACTGTGGAGTAGACGCTTTCCGTCTCCCGCTCTGTTGCTGATGATGGTCGTCAGGTGAACACCTAGGACGTCCACGTCCATGCGAGAACCCTGTCTGACGCAGAAACTGTTCGTCATCCAGACTTTGGCAGAGGAAAATACTACGATGCCAGACTTTCTAGGGCTACGATAGCTTCTATGCTGCCAAAAGGGTGGCCGCATAGACTGACCATGCGACACTAGCTCACTGCCCCAGGCATACGGCCGCATGCGGCCCTACCAATAACAAAACATCTATTTTTGACTGTATCCCCTGCGGTACAGATCCTATGCAGCTCGCAGAGAATGGCGATAACCCAAACTAGGACTTTTTGTACTACGCACCTGCATGTGCTAAATTAAAGAAGCCTAAGGCAGTACGAGCTCATCAAGCTCAAGCAACTGTCTAGTTAGCTGACCGTCAGCAGGCACCGTTAATCGTTATATGGGGCCCAGATGGGAAGCTATACATGATCGCCTTGTGCGTCCAGCCCACAACAAAAAATGGACAACGTCGATCTCAAAAGTCTTTCGATGACAATTTGAGAGAAGTTCTTGTACGAACCCCGGATTAGGAAGAAAATATGACACCTACACACATATGCACTCGGTCCTTCCGGGCTTACAAAAAGGGTACAAAGGTAGAACAACTCTTGCTTGACTTGCGTAATATGATTAATAACAAGCGTAAGGCGAGGAAAACAACTGTGGCCGATAAAATATTCTCTCCAGGGCATCACTGTGCCAAGATCATTATCAATTATTGCTATAACAAAGTGGCAACACCCACAAACAGGCAATCGGCCTTCCAGCGACTGCCCCAGACAGAACCCATCCGGTAACAACCTGGAGATCAAGTGTCATCTGGGAAAAATATATCCAGTCAGGAAAGGAGCAGAGTATATCTCTAATAGCAGTTCTAATCAATGATAAAAACTATATAACAGTAAATAGATATGTATATACAAGATACAAAAATAGATATATGAGAGATATACAATAAGGAAATACTGGAAGTAAATATAAGAAAGAACAATATAACAATGAGCAAGAATACTAATGACTAAGTGTGTGAGTACTAGCTTTAACATGTGATCAGCTTAGAAACTTGATACAAGATTATGGCCTGGCTAATCATACGTGTATTGTATGATTAATACTATTCAAGAACAAGACATGATACAAGAATGGTATGATCACATATCTACACTATATACTCCCCAACCTCGACTGGTATAGTGGATCCAACCATGGTACGCTAATGGCACAAGATTCTCTAAGAAGATAGCGACTCTTCCCGAGAATCAGTGTCTGTACATGTAAAAGAAGTACAATAAAACTAGGGAATAACATCTCATGACGAGATCCAGATATACCAATCCGTGTAACCATCATGTCAAGATAACATGGATATCTACACTAGATACAATAAATATAGAGGATATCATAAATGAGAAACTATCAGAGAATGTACGCGCCTGAAGTTCGGTAAATAGTCTCACAGATGTCTGATATAGTACCTCGAAGACCAATATATGGAATATAACATCAATACAAGATTTCAGAAAGAAATTAAGTGAAACTAGTCAACTTTTAGGTCAAACCGATCAAACTTGGTAAAACTACCTATTTCTAGGTTGCATGAGTATATCTCAACGATGTTGGGTTTATAAACTATGAAACTATGTCATACAAGCTAAATCTAGGATACTAAGATACCGTATCTCAGGATACGAAAATAAAAGATATGGAATAGCATATATGCATATCCAAACAATATTAAATACAATAATCTTAATTATAAATACTAAATGGATACCTTGGTTTTGAACCAACGCGGTATCGTACTACTAAACCCTCATCTCGGCACCCAACCCCATTATCATGAGTATCTTCAAATACCTTGACACTTACCTTGGTATCTCAAGGTAATGTCACTCTAGCTTATCTTAGCTACCCAAACACTAACCATAGGCTAAAGGTAGCTATCTAAGGTAACTATTAGCTACATACTACTAATTATTTAATATTTACTAACATACAACTACCTATTTCTACTAAAAAAAATATACATATATATATATATATATATATATATATATATATATATATATATATATATATAAAACTATAATGTATAAGAGATATATACATATATAAATAGATACATACAAAACTAGATACGAGCAAGCCACTAAAAATTATATCTCTTGATACTAGCTAACTACTACTAGTTAACTAACTCACTAACTATACCCAACTACTTAAGTATTGACTGTTGATGGAGCTTCCTAAGTTGCTGATGCTGCTACTTTTGTTGATCTACCTGTTACTGCTGGTGGTGGTCTTCATTCTACTGTTGCTGCTGGTATCTACATGTTGTTGCTGCTCTACAAATTCGCTGCTGCTGCTGCTCGTATCTGCAGCTGCTGCTAATGAATCCGCTGTTGTTGCTGCTCGTATCTGCAACTGCTGTTGCTAATGAATTCGCTGCTTCTGCTGCTAATGTAGGTGCCCGATCCCCCCTACTACTTGATGCAACTGCTACCACTCTGTATGGTACCCGGCTGAACCTGACCCTCTTCAACACACACTTAAATGCCCAACACATACATACATTACCAACCCATTGATCCCATATATACATAAATATCTAAATATATATCTAAATATCTAAATATATATATATATATATATATATATATATATATATATATATATATATATATATATATATATATATATATATATCCAACACACACACACACACACACACACACACACACACACATATATATATATATATATATATATATATATATATATACATATACTCTCTCTCAACTATATATATATATATATATATATATATATATATATATATATATATATATATATATATATATATATATATATATATATAACACACACACACACACACACACACACACACACACATATATATATATATATATATATATAACATACATGTATACATAATCATAACTATTCAAATAGCTATATATATATATATATATATATATATATATATATATATATATAAACTCAATAATATATATACATATACACATATGTAGTATAACATTCACTTTAACATATAGATACCTTTATACACTAACACATATAACTACATATGTATTCATAACAATACATATATATAAATGCATATGAATACATCTACTACCATAGTTAAGAATACTAGAAATTAGATATAGGAATAAAATACAATAAACACGTGGAGTGCATCGCACCCGTATCACACTAGATCTATGATACGCTTGCGACACGAGTCCACCACACAACCAAATATATTCCAGAGGACACGAGCAAGTATAATATATTATTTATGAACAATATGAAGAGTCAAATATATATATACATATCTGTGTCAAAATATGACATGCACAAAGTCCCGTATCGAAGGAAAAATCCCTAAATTATTACGTATCACCATATTATTGGAATACGACCTACACGTACCCAATTGTGGACACGACACTAGTCACAAATACAAAAACATATGCCAAGCTGATCTATAGGACCAATTGACAATCACAACAAGTGTCAATCATAGAATTCTTCCAAAATTGACACAAAAAATACTATAACTTTCTCAATAGGCCTCCTATGAACTCAATTCCAAATCCTATGGGTAACCTATGCATATGGGTTAATTTTTCATGGTTAAATATCATATTTACAACCTAATTGAAGGAAAAAACTGAATTGTACTTATTGGGAGATGGACTTCCAATGCAACCTCCAAATTTGATAAAATTGGCCTCCAACTTCTAGATCCTTGCTCCTCTTTGTAGATTCTTGCTTTCTCCCTCTAGATCCTTGCTCTACTAGCCTCCAATGGTGATTTGAGAAGGAATTTAGGATAAAATTTGGTAGAAAAATGATGTGGGAATGAGGGAAATTGGTTGGAGAAAATTCTAGATATAGATTTTAAATGAAAAGAGGAAAGAGAAACTTTTCCCTCTCTTTATGTAGGCCGGCACCCCTTGCCCCTTCCTCAAGCTACTATGTAATATCCATTATACCCCTTGGGACCTCTTATGAAGAAATAATTAAGGAGGGAAGGTTCTAGTCTAATGGTTTTAATTAAAGTAATCATCCTCAAAATTAATGGGCTTCTAATTAGGCTTAATTCTAACAATTAATACATATTGGTCCATGAGTCCAAACTAAACTAGTTAGGTCCAGTAACACAAGTCTCAATTACTAATATAACATCTAACAATAAATAAATAATACAATAAATAATTATACAATATGCACAAAATTTAATTAATTATGAAATGACCAAAATACTCTTTCCTAGAAAATATGGTAGTGACAATTGGGACTCACTCTGCGATCTCGGAGTATGGTAACCATACCCAATATAATGGAGGGACATACCGTATCCACCCAAATACAAGCCCTTCAACATAAACACATTTGACGGCAAGTCCTCGCCCCACTGGTTCATGAGTTACTTCGAGATTACAACGGGACACCAACCCCGCAGCGATGCTATCCTTACCAGAATCTTCGTTGCGACATTAGCAGGGGTAGCTTTCGACTGGTTCTACAGCCTCAAAGATAATTGTATCTCATCATTCGAATACCTCAAGCGTCTGTTCCTCAACAGATTCTATGAGGTAGAAAATGATCTGACGATGTCCTCTCCGATGGATGTCGCCCAGGGAGAAAGGGAACTGATGCAAAATTACATCAAGCGGTTCCAAAAAATGTCCCTAAAGTTGCCCCTGGCAATCCTGAGGCCATACTAATGGAGATATGCCAAAAAAACATGATTTCGACGGTCAGCCTCTGGATGCACGATAGCCAATTCAAAGAGTGGACGATGTTAATTATAAGCGCTCTCAATACTGAAATAAAGCTCAAGGACGCCGACCACTTGGAAATTCATATCCCTACTACTGTGGAAATAGGCAAGCATCACAGCAATAGCGGTAACAACAACCGCAATACGAAAAGGAAGCAAGCCATGGTCGCTAATATAGCCAAGAAACCTGAGAAAAAGCAGACAGAGGCTACAAAATCTAAGGAGACATATTACTTCGAAGACAGTAATGTCAACCACATCTTTGACATGCTAGTGCAGGAAGGTAAAATTTGCCTCCCCGACGTCAAACGTCAGCCTGAAGCGGAGGAGATGAACAACCCAAAGTACTGTCACTTCTACCGGTATGTTCACCACCCGACGCAAAAGTGATAAACCATGAAGCGTTACATCCAACGGTTGATCGATTCCAAGGCTCTCTCCCTGGATTTTAACGATGTAACTGTTGCCGCTAACATAGTATCCCTCCAGTTCATCAACTTCCTGCCGACGGAAACCCAGGACGGAGTCACACCGATCCCAAGGGCAGCAATAGAGGTAGTCAGTCTTCCCCCAGCTCGCGACCAAGCAGCCGGACTGACACCTCTTACTACCCCTCGAGGCAAGATTATGTGGTTCTACCCGGATCTAGTCCAAGATAGTCTTCGAAGAATGGGCTACTATTGTCCTACTATGGTAGAGGATTCTATTGATAAGCGAGAAAATATCAGACATGCCAGATCCACGCAGACTTCATCCACCAACCCTTGGAGTTCCTACAACCGACTGTTGCATCATGGTCATTCGATGTCTAGGGTATGGATATCATTGGGATGATTAGTCCACCTTCATCCAAGGTACTACTGTCCTCAAGAAATTTGTGTCTTCCAACAAATGCGACTGGAATGAGAAGTTGGGTGAATGTCTCTGGGCCTACCGTAAAACTATTCGGATAGCTACTGGTAATATGTATTTCTCTCTGGTGTACGGAAGTAAAATGGTCCTTCTGCTCTAGATCCAAATCCCTTCACTCTGAGTAGCTCTCGCCAACCAATTAATCGTCGACGATAATTACCACCGATGACTACAAGAGTTAGAAGCACTCGACGAGAAACGTCTCTTAGCTCAACAACGCATTGAGATATACCAAACACGCCTCTCTGGAGCCTTCAATAAATGGGTGAAGAAGGGGACCTACCAAGTGGGAGATCTCGTCATGACCATAAGGAAGCTGATGGTTATGACCCACAAGACGGCCGACAAATTCTAACCCAAATGGGAAGGTCCGTTCATCGTAGAATCGGTATTCTCCAACGGCGCCAATCGACTAGTGAAACCCATCGGGGACTTTCTCATGATGCTTATCAATGACAAGTTCCGAAAAAAGTATTACGTCTATACTTGACTTATACTTCCCTCATCACTAGCGGGACAACCTAAATGCGCATCTCTACACTCATGGTTCTTCATCCCTAGCAATTTTCTATGTGCAATATTTTCCCCTTCTTTATAAATTCTTGTAAAAGCCATCATCTGTATCCAGGAGTCCTAGATATGCAATGGATGATGGATCCTCAAAGTCTCTCCAGCGGAGCAGTCCTCAGGTCCACTCGCACACCCCTGTAGTGACCACTCAAAAACCAATCCCGTTAGACGCATGCCATATTCATATTGCCTTCGAGCTACCGTCACACCAATCTTCTCAGCGGAACAATCCTCAGGTCTATCTTCTTATTTGGATAGACATACTCAGCAAATCACCCCTCGGTGATTTTTTTGTACATCGGTTCATGTCCATATTACCTTTGAATTATCGTCCTAATATTTCTTCCTGGATGAGTTTGCCTTGTCCATATTATCTCTGAGCAAGCTTCCTGGGTCATGGCTATCGATTATCACATCCATATTACCTCTGATATCGATTGTCATTTCCACTTATCACCCGTAATCACTAAGGTACACTAACGGTGTTAAGTCTACAAAAACTATCACGTCCATATTACCTCTGATATAAATTATTTTTGAATTTATTATTTGCGCTCATTGTGTGCAACAAATAATAAGTCCACCAAGATTTCCTCAGCAGGATTTCTATAATGGAAGCAAACAGCCACGCCAAAGTTTGGTGGCATGTTATAAAGGAGTGCTCGTCCACACGAAAGAAATTTGTAAAGAGGTCTGCGCATGTCCAAGACAAGTCTCCATCCATACGGCAGAACCTTGTGAAGGGTTTACACACACACCTGCAGCAGGATGGTGTACTAGTGGCTCTGTGTCCTTCACAGCCTAGTATGAGAAGTGTCATACTAACCTACCTCCAAGGAAAATATCCAGATCAGGAGGCCACAGATTGAGACCACCCCTGATAAACTCTTCGACGAGGAGAGTCACAGTCTTCGGTATCCCCCACAGGATAAAAGGGAAAAGGAAGCGAGGGGATAAAGTTCTCTCTCTTTCCTGCCGCCTATTTATAGGATTCAACATTGCGTAGGGAGATCGAGGCAATGAACCCAATGCTTAATGAGGATGAACTGGGCATCTTGATTCTCGTGATCAACCCTAATCTCCTTGGAAATTGATGCCCTAGCCCCGTACCAAGGGATAGCTCAAAATTCAAAGAGATTCATTAAAAGATTTAGGATATCCACTCATTTTATGATCCGACAGTCTGACATAATCGACTATGCGGTATATCGCTCATATGCGGTCAATACTCAACTATGTTTCTTATTCAAAGTATTCCAAACTGGACAGTTCTGGAAACTTTGAAGGGGGTCTTGTAAAAGCATTAAAATTATGCAGGCCGCATAAGAGCACATGCACCACCAACATGAAACAAACCACATAGGAGTCATACGGGACCTATACGACCAAAACATCCAACCGCATAGTTGGCCCTCATGCTGCCTGATCATCCTTAGAATATGGGAGGTGCATAAACGAAATATTGATCAAAACAAAATAAAAAGTTTATTTTGCAAAAAGGGAGGGTTACAATATATACCCATGAAGGCCCATAGAAAAGGATAAAAAAGAGAGGAAGTCGCGATCAATCAAAAGAGTCACAAGCCTCATGAAGAATATTCGCAACATCTAGGAGCGAACGTTTGCCTGTAAAATGAAACTGGCGGCGCACTCCTTCCCTCCATTCCAATTTCTCCCTCTCCTCTGGAGTTATGAGCAGCAAGGCAAAGTTTGGAGTGTACTCTAGAGGCCGAGCAAGAGCCTCCAAAGACAACCCTAACGAGGACATAAAGCTTTTAGCCACAGGAAACTCACTGTTGGCCCATCCGATCTCAGTCAACTTGATTTTGATAGTTAACTAAACCATGCATTGATATGTCACAATCTGAAGACTCAACACTGCTGTTACATGCCGTATGTATTGCATATTTCAAATATAACCTTTTATTTGTTGAGTCTAGGATCAAAGTAAGTTGTCGCACTAGCAAATCAAAGTACCTATACCCAGATACCCAGTCCACTCAAATAAACCATCGAACCTATCCACCAAATTAGGCTATATTCATTCACAAAGTCTACCATACGTAGCAACCGAACATGGGCCAAATTTATACCAAACTCAGACTGAACTTGATTACCACTTTGGTATGAAATCAGTACAGTAGTGATATCGCTGATTTTCTGGCCCAACGTTCAAAAATTTGAATTAAATCTTATTCGAATTCTAGCCGAATTATTTTTGCCAATACACTATGAATAGGATTAGATTGATACATTCTTACTCACTCATCTTCTATTTATCCTTCTATCCTATTATGAGCAAACATCTGAGCTTTAACTTTTCTATCTCCAAGAGCAACTCCCTAACCTTCCTAGTGCCAAGTGCGGACTCGGTCTAAAAGTCTACAGAGTTTTAAAGAGCTTGGCTCCATCAATTTTTTCTCTCTCTCTAGCAGTGAAGTTGTGAGACTTTGGATCAAGTCTCATGGTGTAAAGAAGTGGTAAGCCTTCGGATCAAAGCTTGTGATTCACTATTGGTGATTATAGTGGATAAAACTCCGAGCTTAAGTTTTCGGGACTGCACTAGTTCTCTCAGAGGGAAACCAGTATACATCTTGGTGTTTGCGTTTACATTTGCTTTCTTTCTCTCTACTTTACTATTTTACTTCACTGTTTTTATATATATTATTAGTTAGTAACTGCCTTCATACTGATATTTTTTAAATTGGGTAGATTATTCCGCTACACTCTATTCACCCCCCTTTAAAGTTGCTTTACGGTCCTTCAATTGGTATCTGAGCTAGTTCTTTTGATATTTGGCTTAATATCCTAACAGACTTATGAAAACTGTTAGATCTATCCACACCAACAATGGTGAAGGTCACTCCACAAATAGGCCACCCCTATTTGATGGTACTAACTACACATACTGGAAGACACGTATGAGTATCTACCTGAAGTCACTTGATTTTGACCTTTAGGATGTAGTAGTAGAAGGATACAAGAAGCCACCTAGATAGTCGTAGATGAAAACCTTGTAAAGAAACCTCATGATAAGTACACAGATACCAAAAAAATAAGCTAGTTTTGATGCTAAAGCTATTAACGCTCTATTCTGTGCTGTAGAAAGAACTGAATTTAACAAGGTCTCCACTTGCGAAACTTTACACGAAGTATGGAAACTTCTTGAGGTCACTCATGAAGGAACCTCTAAAGTGAAGGAATCAAAAATAAATCGTCTAACAGAAGAGTATTAAGTATTCAAAATAAAGCAGAATAAGACGATCACTTAAATATTCAAGAGATTCCTCGACATCGTCAACCCTCTATTATCTCTTAACAAGGAGTACAATAATCAGGAGAAGATTCGTAAAGTACTCTGGGGACTCACCAAGATTTGGAATCCCAAGGCCACTACAATCATAGAAGGGAATGATCTTACCCCGATAACCCTCGAGACACTCATGGGAAAGTTGATGACTCATGAGCTGGATCTCAAGAAATTTAAAGAACCCACTCCCAAGGAGAAGATGATTGCTCTTAAGGTACATCATAAAAAGGTCACCAACTATAACTCCGACGACGATGAGTCTCAAGATGAGGAATGATTGCTCTTAAGGCACATCACAAAAAGGTCACCAAAAATAGAAACTTCAGAAAATTCTAAAGCTTGAGAGATCAAAGAAGAAGGAGCTTACTGACAACAGTGATGAAGAGCCTATATGCTACAACTGTAAAAAGATAGGGCATATAAAGAAAGATTATCCAATAATAACAAAAGAAAATTGCTACAATCACTCATCTATCAGAATATCATCATGGAAACATACAATCCTAGTATCTGGCATGAATGCAAAGCTAGTGAATCCGAAGAAGAGAATCCTCGAAAAGCAGCAAACCTATGCCTCATGGCGTTAGCGGATCAGGTAACAGATAAAAACTCTTATGATGACTTACTTTTGATGAGCTAGGTAATGCTTTTAGTGATCTACTTGATGATTTTAGAAAACTTAGAAATAAGTATAAGCATGCTAAGAAAGATATTCAAGAATGTCAGAATGAAATAGAAAGGAGGACATCTCTTCTAAGAGAAGTAAACGATACCTCTAACAATTCAGATGAGTATTCTAGACTTAAGCTTAACCTCCATGAGGCACTTGCCAGTCTTAACAAGAGCTCTCAGGAGAATGTTAAACTTAAGAAAGAACTCAAATCTGAAAATAAGAAGTATTCCATTGCTGCAGGTAGAATAGATGCTCACACTGCTAAATATGATGAAGTATATGCTACCTCTAAAAGATTAAAGATTGGATTGTGTAAACAGGTCAAATAAATCTCTACCCAACCTAACACGAGAATGTAGCAAGACAAAAGATCACTCATAACTATGCTCCTACCTACATGCATAACAGTTCAAGCAATCATACATTCAGAACACATCATGCACATAGAACCAAACATAATTATGCATTTTATTATAGATATCCACGAATACCAAAAAGAAATATCTCACACAATCATGTACATAGACCACAAAGACCAGCTTCACACAATCATATCTATCATACTGCACCAAGCCCCAACTACACAGCTATATGTCACTACTGTGGTAAGAAAGGCATATATCTAGATTCTGTAAAAATAGAAAGTTAGTAGATATGAATATTTATGTATGGGTACCAAAAACTAATATAGCAGGACCCTCAAAGAAATGGATACCAAGGGTTACATCTATAACTCGTTTTATAGGTAGACCAACCCTCTAATGCTAGAAGCAAGTGGATTCTCGATAGTGGTTGCTCACGATATATGACTAGTGATGCTAATCTATTTGCAACGCTATCGATGAAGAAAGAAAGTTATGTCTCATTTTGCAATAACCTCAGAGGATATATTATTGGTAATGGTAATATAGGTATTCCTCTCTATCCTGTCATTAAAGACGTTTGTCTAGTAACATAATTAAAACATAACCTAATCAGCATCAGTCATCTAGCTGACCATGGTTATGGTATTAACTTCGTTAAAGTCAAATGCTCTATTTATGAAAGATCCACAGGTAATGTTATCTTTGAAGGGATCAAGGAAGATAATATTTTTTTTATCTTGGAAAAGATACTATAAATGTAGGAAGATGTTTATACGCCAACAAAGTTGACAGCTGACTATGGCATATGCGTCTAGAACACACAAATATGGACACTATTGCAAGAATATCCACAAAGAAGCTCGTTAGAGGATTATCGGAGATTACTTTCAAGAAAGATATGGTATGTGCTGACTGTGAAAAGAATAAAGCTAGTAAATCTTCTTGTAAGTCAATCAACATTATAAGTACCTATAGACCTCTACAACTCTTACATATGGACTTGTTTGGACCCAGTAGAGTCGCTAGTCTTGGCGGTAAGATTTATGCTTATGTTATTGTTGATAATTTTTCTAGATACACATGGCTTTATTTTCTTGCAAATAAAAATGAAGCATTCTCTAAATTTGTCACTTTTTACAAAAAGGTTTAAAACAAAAAAGTTTTCATGATTACTCATATCCGAAGTGATCATGAAGGCAAATTCAAAAATAGTAATTTTAAATGTTTTTGTAATGAAATATTTTTTCTCATGAATTCTCTTCTCCTAGAACTCCTCAACAAAATAGCGTTGTGGAGCGGAAGAATAGAACTCTTAGCGATATGGCTAGAGTCATATTAAATCAGTATAACCTACCAAAATACTTTTGGACTAAAGTTGTAAGTACTTCATGCCATATTTTCAATAGGGTGCTTATTCGACCTATATCAAAGAAAACCCCCTATAAACTTTGGTTTGGTAGAATCCCACTATTAGTTAGTTTAAAGTTTTTGGCTACAAATATTTTATTCTCAATACTAGAGATAATCTCGAAAAGTTTGACTCCAAGGCCGATGAAGGTATTTTTCTAGGTTATGCCACCAAAAGTAATATGTTTAGAGTATTCACCAAGAACTCATTGACTGTTAAAGAATCAATCAATGTTACATTCGATGAACACAACACTCAAGTACTAAACGACAGTGACGATGAAGGTAGTCAACCCGCAACCAACAAAACATCTGAAGATACAAACTGTGCAAGTCGTCCGGAAAGTCTGCCAAGGAGACTAAAGTTCTCTACAGATCATCCTAAGGAATTGGTAATAGATGATACATCTAAAGGTGTAAGTACATGTTCCTTAAATAGAGATACCATTTTAAATGTTGCTTTTATTTCTCAAATAGAACCTAAAAATATTGTTAAAGCTTTTGCTAATAAATTTTAGATTTCTGCTATGCAAGAGAAACTCAACCAATTTGAACGTAATCAAGTTTGAAAACTCATTTCTAAACCTAATGATTATTCGATTATTGGTACTAAATAGGTTTTTCGAAATAAATTAAATGAGGATGGTTCTGTTACACGTAATAAAGCACGTCTCATAGATCATGGTTACAACCAAGAGGACGGTATCGACTACGATGAGACCTATGCTCCTTTTCCTAGACTTGAATCTATCCGAATGCTTTACGATTTTGCTAGTTTTTATAACTTCAAACTTTTTCAAAAGGATGTTAAAAGTGTTTTTGTAATTGGTGTTATCAAATAAGATATTTTTTGTCAAACAACCCCTGGTTTTGAAGATTTTAAACACCCTGACCACGTATTCAAGCTACAAAAGGCTCTATACAAACTCAAACAAGCCCCACGAGCTTGCTATGAATGTCCTAGTTTCGTTCTACTTGAAGCGGTTTTTCAAAAGAAAAAATTGATACTACCCTTTTTAAAAAATCTTCTACTAATTCATTGTTATTAGTGCAAATATATGTAAATGATATCATATTTGGATCTCCTAATGAGATGCTATGAAATGAGTTTGCTAAATGTATGCAGAGTGAATTTGAGATGAGCATGATAAGAGAACTGATATTCTTCCTAAGATTGCAAATCAAGCAAGATTCACAAAGAACCTTCATCAATCAGGCTAAGTACACGAAGGATTTGCAGAAAAAGTTCGACATGGACAATGCAAAGCCTATCGGAACTCCATTGACAACATCCACTAAGCTTGACCTTGATAAAAGCAATAAACCAACAGACATAAGCAAGTATCAAGATATGATTGGTAGTTTATTATATCTAACTGCTAGTAGTCCAGACATTATGTTTGATGTATGTCTTTGTGCTAGATATTAGGCTAATCCTAAGGAATCATATTTGTGCGCAGATAAGCGTATCATCAGATACCTTAAAGGGACTTTGTCGGCAGGGTTATGGTATCCCAAAACTACGTCCCTTGACCTTACTTATTACTCAGATGCTAATTTTGTTGGATGAAAAGTCGATCGAAAAAGTACCAGCGGCACTTTTTATTTCTTAGGAAAGTCTCTAGTCTTCTAGTTTAGCAAGAACAGAATTCTGTTGCATTATCAACAACTAAGGCTGAGTATATCGCCACAGGACGTTGTTGTACTAAAATTTTGTAGATGAAACAAACCCTAGAAGACTTCAATCTGCACTATAAGAATATTCATATTCTCTCTGATAACACTAGCACCATTAATTTTACCAAGAATCCAGTATGCCATTCACGCACTAAGCATATAAAAATCAGATATCATTTTCTAAGGGATCATCAATTACATGGAGAAATTTGCTTAGAATATGTCGACATGGAACATCAATTAGCAGACATCTTTACTAAATCTTTTACTGAAGATCGATTCAACTTTATTCGTCAAAAATTAGGTCTTTTGGATTCTGATAAAATATAAGAATCATAAGATGCTTTAAAAAAATTGTCAAATATTTCAATAATTTTTGAAAATTTTGGATACAAGCCTAAAGGGCCCTTCTGCCAACTAGGTTTAAATAACCTTAAGTGATACGGTATTTAAGTATCTTCGGACCACCGCTAGCCCGGATCTGGCCCCTACAGCTACTCCGAGATGATCTAAACTCTTGAAAAAGTACAATCTAATTTAGAACTTATTATTCTGTAATAATATCAAGTCAATAAAGGCATAATATTGATTAAAGTTATATTGAGATTCTGGAAATATATGTACACAGAATTCGGATCAAACTCGGGCCAAGCTCGGACCAAACTCAGTTAGGTTAATTCCAGAATATGCTATATCATTAATCTCTTTCCTAATTTGGATTTTTGCTAATCTATTTATACATCTTTTCATGGATCATTCATTTAGACCAATGAAAAATATCCCCTCCTCCACAAATAAACCTAGTTTTTCTTCCTACATCCTTCCCCAATGGCCCCTAAAAGGAAAATAGATTCCTTTTTTGACTCTCTTTTTTGTCCCAGTATACCAAACATAGGAGAATTTGACGGTTTTACTTTTTGAAGCCTCGAAAGTTCAAATGATTGGTTTAATGACTTCTTTAAGAGATATATTTATCTTGGCCATACTATTGATTTTTCTTTCCAATACAATGACTATCAACCTATTCTTCAAAAACTCCAACTTGAAGAACTTGTTGCGACCCGTACCGATGTTTATACCAAAACTATACAAATTTTCTATTGTAACTTAGTATATAAATATAATACTATTTCATCAAGAGTTCGTGGCATTCCAACTGAATTCGATGCGTACGACTTGGGTGAAATCCTACGCATTTTTGCTGACAAACAAATCCTAGTCAACATCACGCAAGTTTAATCCCACCATGACTTAACTCTAGACTCTTTTAAAAATATTATTTGTCATCCTCATAAATGTCCACATAAAAAATTTTACGTTCAATATTTGAATGGTTACTTCTTTGAAATATATCGTATTATCTTTTCAACTTTTCTATCTAAGAAGACTTACTTTGATGAGGTCTCTTATTTAGAAATGTCAGCTTTATACCACTTGCATTTTAGCATTAACTTCAATGTTCTCCAGACTATCATATCTCAAACAGTTCAACGTCGCAAGAAAGGGCGTCCACTACTCTACGCCATATACTTGCCAATCATTTTTAGATACTTCGACATTCTATTGGATACTTGTCCACATCTTGAGGAACCTTTATCCCTCAATAGAGTTCAAAAAATGGAGCCATCTATGCTTCTACCATATAACTCGTCATCCAACTCCAACACACATCCTGCTAATTTTGTCCCTCCTATTGATAAACCACTGGAAACCTTAGAGTCTGTTTTCAATCTTTTGCGTGATCGCTTCCACAAAGAAGATATAAGCTATCGTGCTTCTGATCACCGCCAAACTCTTCAGACTCAGGCTCTTGCAAATACTTTGATAGACATCCAGTACACCCTATCGAAGCACCCAGTCGGACCTTTTTTTATTCTCCGAAATCCAAACCAAGCAGAATTTTGCATTGATCACCCCTATGTTAAAAGACATTTGGATCCAGCTGATGCCTTCTTTGATTCAAATAGAATAGTTGAACCTAATAATGAAGATGAAGACAATAAAAAATAGTTGCTCAATGGATTTTTGAATATTTAAGGATTACTCTTGGTTGTTCTACTATGATGTTTCCACTACACATCTATTTTTGTATGCTTTCTTTTCAAAGAAATAAAGTTTAAATAAAAAGCAATTTTTCTTTTTCTTTTGCCATTTGTCATTATATGTTATCCTGTATATGTTTTACTCTCTTTTTTTCTTGTCAACTCACCGATTTTAGGGGATCATGCCATTTTGATCAAATAACAATGGAGAAAATACATACATGATACTAGCATACAAGATGATACTTGACAGACGTTGACTTCAGCATATCAAACTGCTCCAAAAGTTACGGGGGAGTCTTGCATATAAAAGACTTACAGTCATTCATAGTTTGTCAATTATTAAAATGGGAGAGATTGTTGGCCCATTCGGTCTCAGTCAACTTGATTTTGATAGTTACCTAAATTATGCATTGATATGTCATAATCTGAAGACTCAATATTGCTGTTATATGTCGTATGTACTGCATATTTCAAATATAATCTTTTATTTATTGATTTTAGGATCGATGTAAGCTGAGTCACACTAGAAAATCAAAGTACCTATACCCAGATACCCAGTCCACTCAAATAAACCATCGAACCTATCCACCAAATCAGGCTACATTCATTCACAAAGTCTACTATACTGAGCAACCGAACTCGGGCCGAATTCCTACCGAACTTAGCCCAAACTCGATTACCACTTTGATATAAAACCAATACAGTAGTGATATCCCTGATTTCCTGACCCAATGTTCAAAAATTTGAATTAAACCCCAACCAAATCCTGGCCGAATTCTGTTTGCCAATACACTATAAATAAGATTGGATTTACATATTCCTTCTCACTCATCTTCTCTTAATCCTTTTATCCTATTGTGTGAAAACATCTGAGCCTTAATTTTTCCATCTCCAAGAGAAACTCTCTAGTATTCCTAGTGCCAAGTGCGGTCTCGGTCTAGAAATCTACAGAGTTATAAAGAGCATAGCTCCATTAATTTTTTCTCTCTCTCTAGCTATGAAGTTATGAGACTTTGGATCAAATCTCATGATGTAAAGAAGTGACAAGCCTTCGGATCAAAGCTAGTGATTCACTATTGGTTATTATAGTAGATAAAACTTCGAGCTTGAGTACTGGACTAGCCCTCTAAGAGGAAAACCAGTACACATCTTGGTGTTTGTATTTGCTTTCTCTCTCTTTCTCTACTTTACTGTTTTACTTTAATGTCTTTATATACATTGTTAGATAGCAACTGCCTTCATTCTGATATTTTTTAAATTGGGTAGATTATTCTGCTACACTTTATTATCCCTCCCCTCTAGAGTTGCTTTACGGTCCTTCACTCACTATTATTTTGTGCCCCCCGTACAGACAAAAACGCTATGACAACCGGACAAAAAACTAAAAGCCCGTCCCTCACGAGACCCTCCAAGTCCATACCCTCCGATACCCGAGCATTGAGACATAGCAGGGAGGAGACGACGAAGAAGCAAGGCGGGTGGCCAGGGTTCCCAACTAGAATCTTCCTTGAACGACATGTTTCACTAAGTGGAACACGACGGACCACAACAATGATATTAATAAAAGAAAGCGACAGTTTGCATGACGACAATAATTGTAATGATGAACCTAGAAAGGGTGAATCCGACGGTTTGGCTTTCGAAAAGTCAGCATGCAACCAACGGTTAAGTTTCCAAGAAGTCAGCAAGAAGGCAGTTAAGCTTCCAAAAATAATTGAGCCAACCCTTAAATATGCCATCTTGGCAGAACGTGTTCATGCATCCAACAGCCATGGGACCATGAACCCAAAAAATGAAAACTCAGAAGAGATCATGCCACAGAGTCATCATGTGGTCAAAAAAGCCAACAGACATGCGTCCCCAAAGGGAAGCTTAAATCAGGACACAGAATTATTCTGCGACCCAAACAAAGGTGACATCCATGCGTCCCCAATTAGCCAAAATAACTTGTCCATAGAAGGACCTAACATGGCATCCCGTCAGCAGGATCGTCTCTGACACAGAATTCTGACGAAAATAATTTTCTGACTTCCTCAAAAGACATGAATAGCTAAACAAAAGTCTTATATCAGCATAGAACTCTACTCTCGAAGGATGTGCAGTATCGCGTGTAAAGCATAACCAGCCTCATATGGTCCCGTGCGTCTCTGGCCCTATACGTTCAAGACTCCATGCGATCTCGTACGTCTCTGGCCCTATGCGTCCAAGACTCCACGCAGTCCTGTGCATCTCTGGCCCTATGCGTCCCAGACTCTATGCGGTCCCGTGTGTCTCTGGTCCCATGCATCCCAGACTCCACGAGGTCCCGCATGTCTCTGGCCCCATGCTTTCTAGACTCCAGGCGTTCTCGTGCATCTCTGGCCCCATGTGTCCCAGACTCCATGCAGGTCATGTGTCTCAGGATCTACGCATCCCTGACTTCATTCGGCCCATGCGTCTCTGGCCACATGGGTTTCAGACTCCATGAAGACAAAATTTTGCTGTTACAATAAGAGTGATTCTCTCCAAACAAGTATGGACTATGTGTTAAGATGACCAAGTCACGCTGACAAAAGATGAGAACCACCCAGATCTTCAGCAACAAAAAATTCCATCAAACGCCCATGTGGTAGCTCAACCTGTTCTTGTTTATAGCTATACCCTGTTACGAATGGACACGTGGCACCCTTCGGCATCCATGTGGCCCAACATATACACGCCCAGGATGATAATAAATAGTAAGGTACCATACCGGAATAAAAGGACTGCCTGGTTATCTGCCAATTTATACTCGAGCAAGAGAGAAGAGCTTCCGCATCGGAATATCCATATAGTAAAGAGAGTTGCTACACTCCTAACCCTCCATCGTTACCCCCCAAAATATAAAATTTGTACTTAGATTGTATATTTAGGACTCCTCTCTGTACTCTCTTTAGTTTGTTCAATTAAATCAAGTTTCTTTCCAAACTTTCAAATTTAATGGCAAATATATATGTCTCGAACTCGCTCGAGAATATCGGATAGGCCTATATATCTGGGGCTAAGCTTTTCCTATACTCCAAATCTGATAACTCCACAGGTAGGAAAAATCCTCAGAAATACATGGTCGCTGACAGAGAACTTAAAATGACGATGATGTTGATCTTCCCAATGACGCTGGTGATCCTGAGCCACTTTGAGCTGCTCTCTGATCTGCCTAATCACTCCAACTGACTAAGCAATCATCTCTAGACCAAGCATCTGCCTCTCGCCAATGTTATTCCAAGCTAACAGTGATCTGCATCTCCTACCATACAAAGCCTCGAAGGGTGCTATCTGAATGCTCGCCTGTAAGCTATTGTTTTAGGAGAACTCTACTAAATGCAAGTGATCCCCTCAAGACCCACCGAAGTCAAGTGTACAAGCTCAAAGCATGTCCTCCAAAGTCTGAATAGTATGCTCTAGCTGTCTGTCTGTCTATGGATGGTAGGCTGAACTAAACTTTAACCTAGTACCCAGACTCTGTTATAGGCTCTGCCAAAAGTGAGACGTGTGCCAAGAATCTCTATCTGAGACTAAGCTGACTGGTACACCATGCAATCATATTATTTGTCTTATATACATCTCAACTAGCTGCTCTGTAGATTGGCCCACTCTGAAAGGAAGAAACTGAGTAACCTTTGTGAGTCGATCCACTATAACCCATACAGCATCTCTTCCAGACGGGGATCTAGGAAGATCGATCATAAAGTCTATAGTAATATGGTCCAACTTTTACTCCGAAATTGGTAAAGGCTGAAGTAGTTTGGTCGATCTCTGATGCTCAGCCTTCACCTTTTGACAGACTAAATATCGAGAAATAAACTGAGTTATCTCCCTCTTTATACCATTCCATCAGAAGTGCTGACGAATATCCTGATACATTTTATCCCTCCTGGATGCACTAAGTACTGAGAACTGTGGGCCTTTGACATAATCTTCTGCCGGATATCTCCTCTCGGCACAGAAAGTCGACTCCCAAATCAGAGAGTCCCATCCTCTTGAATGCTCAACTCTGGTCTGCATCATGACTCACACTCTACTTTGAGCTGCTGAATCCTAGCATCACTAGTCTGCTCTGCTCTGATCCTCTCGACTATAGAAGACTGAACATGCAGACTCGCCATAAAATTAATATCGCCTGGTAATACTACCTCGATACCCATCTCCTTTAGATCCTCCAAAATATTATGCTACTCTATTAGGAAGTAAGCTCCTCCTCTCCTGCTCAAGGCATCTGCTACGACAATGGCCTTCCCGGGATGATACTGAAGATTAAGATTATAATTAGACAATAAGTCAAGCTAACTCTTCCGTCGTATCTTGAGTTCCTTCTATATGAACACATACCTCAAGCTCTTGTGGTCTGTAAAAATCTCCACTCGATCACCATATAGGTAATTCTTCTAGAGCTTAAGTACAAACTTTACTGCTGTCAACTCAGGATCATGCTTCAGATAACTCTTCTTATGGTCTCGAAGCTGCTGAGACACATAAGCTATCACTCTGCCATGCTGCATACGGATACACCATAGTCCCACTCATGAAGCATCATAATACACTGAGAATCCACCTGGTCCCACTGGAAGTGTCAGAATATGAGCCAAAATTAAACTTCGCTTGAGCTTCTCGAAAGAAGTCTGACAAACATCTGACCACTCAAAGAGCATATTCTTACACGTCAGTCGTGTCAAGGGTACGACAATCCTCGAAAAGTCTGCCACAAACCACATATAGTAACCTACTAGACCTAAAAAACTATGCACATCTGAAGCTGTATAGGGTGCTGACCAACTCTCAATAGCCTCCACCTTCTTGGGATCCACCTGGACTCCTCCACCAGAAATGATATATCCCAAGAATGAGATATGATCAAGCCAGAGCTCATACTTACTGAACTTCACGTACAACAGCTGCTCTCGAAGAATCTAAAGAACTACGCGAAGATACTGCTCATGCTCTTCCTCACTCCGACTATAGACCCAGCTATTATCAATATACACTATCACAAACTGGTCTAAGTAAGGCATTAAGATGATATTCATGATAGACATAAATATAGCTGGTGCATTGGTCTCTCCAAATAGCATAACTAGGAACTCCTAATGACCATATCTAGATCTGAATATCGTCAGGGGTATATCCTGCTCTCTGACTCTGATATGATAATACCCAAACCATAAATCGATCTTAAAAAATATAGTCGTCCCACTGAGTTGATCAAACAAGTCATCTATCATGGACAATGGATAGTTGTTCTTAATGGTTGTCGTATTTAGTATTCTATAATCAATACTAAATGCAATAAAAAATCCTTCTTTTTAACAAGAAGTAACATGACTCCCCAAGGTGATGCACTAGGTCTAATGAATTCCTTGGCTCTCAACTCCTTAATCATCCGGTATAAGATCTCCAACTCATATGGTGATATCCTATAAACTCTCTCTGATATAGGCTCTGCTCCCGGGATCAAATCAATATAGAACCCTACATCTCTAACTGGTGGTACACCTGGTAAATCTTCGAGAAATACTTCAGAAAAATCTTAAACTATCCTGGGAAATTGTACCTTCTCAGCCTCTTCCATTATCAATGTAACCGCCAGCGACTCTACTGCACTTCTAAAAAATGATAACTCCTCCCCCTTAGGTACACGAAAGATAACTTTGCCACTATAAAAATCTACCGTCGCTTGTCTCGCACTCAACCAATCCATCCTAAAGATGACATCATAATCTCCCATAGGAAACTCTATCAGCCTCACGAGAAATTCTCTCCCATACACAATAACTTTATACGAGGGATATACTATATCTACTCCCATAAGGTCGTTACCAATATGCATATTTAACCTTAAAAGTAAGGACACAAACTCTAATCCAACTCGTGTCACAAAGCGTGCGGATATAATTGAATACGATGTACCAAAATCAAATAAAGTTGAAACTGAATGAAAGTGGATGAGAATGGTACCTGCTATAACCTCTCCTACTGCCAAAGCCTCCTCCATCGATAGCAAGAAGGCTTGACCTTGTCCTCTGGGTGCTGGTCCCCTCTGTTGCTGACCTCTAGGTCTCGCATGCGCCTGGGCCTGTGCATACTGTTGTGACCTCTGCTGGAATACCTAAGCCTGTGGAAGTAAAGGCCTCTGAATCTATGGTTGCACACGTGCTAGTGCCCTGAACTGTGCTGCTGCTGGCCGAATTACTGACTGGGCTGATGATGATCCAGTCTGGTTTCTCCTAGGACATATCCCGACCATGTAGTCTGATGCCCCATATACCAAGCATAATCCTGTGTCCTATGGCACTCTGATACAATATGCCCAGGTTTCCCATAATTGAAACAACTACGGGAAAAATAAGAGGATAACTGCCTCTGTTGAGGGAACGTCTGGGAAGACTGCTGAGAGGATGGTGTCCTCCTCAAGGATCCAATTATCGGGGCTCTAACTGTTGGAGCTAGTGCTGATGAATATGATGCTGACCCTCCAGAAATGTTTGACCTCTTTTGACTCCCAATTGGAACGATAATCCTCTGCGATGTATACTCATACCTCCTGGTTGCCTGCATCACAGCATCAAAGGTCTAAAACTCATGTTGCTCCACTGCCAAAATAATCTCTAAATGGAGTCCATGTTGGAATCTTCTCGCCCTTTCCAACTCGATCACTACCAATGTTGGAGAAAATCGACTAAGTCTCGCAAACTCTGTCATATAACCGTCGAAGGTCCTGCTTTCCAGCCTAAGGTTAATAAACCTCTACTGAATCTCGTAACGCGCAACCGCATAAAAGTACCTCGCCTAGAACCTCTCAGTAAAAATTGTCTATTGAATTAGTGTTGTGAGAGATACCTCCTACGCTGCCCACCAATCACGAGTCAAATCCAACAACTGTAGCTTCACTACTGCTACATGCTCTCTAGCTGGAGTCCCTGCTGCCTCTAAGACGTCCTTAATATCCTGTAGCCAAGAATCGGACAAAATTATATCTTCTGTACATAAAAGTATAGAGGACTGAAATGCCTGAAGCTGGTCACAGAATTGTGGATCTGAGAACCACCTCGCTCCAACACTGTCTTGATCGACTGAGTGATTACATCACTCTGGTGCTTCTAGGTCTTCATAAAACCTCATAGGACATCTATCAATACTCAGAAAATACCCTCGGGTTGCTCGGGCTGAACTGGGTGCACAGATGCTACCAGCTGGTCCTGTACTATCGATCGATCTACCTCGTGTTCTACTATAGACCCTGTCCCTGCATACGAAGCCTGATCTCCAGGAATATGCTGGTCTCTAGAATGCTGACCCTCCTAGAGCTGCACTCGATCCATCAGGCCGATATTAACATAAACAGTGCCCTTGAAAGTTAAGGACACAAGAATAAATTGAAGAACATGACAGATCAACGAATAAGCAGATATCAGATCAAGAATCTGGGATAGAGAAAATAACTAGAGATCAAGGGGAATATTTAAGGATTAAGATATCAAGCAACAAAAATAACCCCCATATATTTGTAAAAATCAGATCAAATATTCTCAAACAGATATAATCCGCTCAGACAGACCTGCATGGGCCACCACTAAAACTATGTCACGCCCCAGAACCAAAATACTAGAAAGCAAGATAGAATATGCCAGCTACGTATACTTAGAGCACTCCGATACTCCGTATAAATGGTGAAGTTATAAGACATGAGGGGTCACTACTATAAACCAACAGTCAAGCCTAGGTCCAACAAACCTAGTATCTCAATCATAAGAACAACAGGAATAATAACATGTAAGATCAGATAAAATATAATAGTAAAGCATCCTAAACTATAATATACAGGCAGTCATGATGCTAGTAAACACAAAATGAATAAACTAGTCAGAATCTGAGTCATACATGATCAACTCTAGGATATGACAATCATGCTAATATGTGTAGGCTAACTGATCAAACCAAAATACGAGGTAAACACGTGTTCGGTATCTAAAATCCCAAAAATAGAATATAAATCAGGGTGGAGAAGTAAGAAAATCCACTCAAGCAATTTGGTGCTCCTGGTGGCCACAATTCTCAGGAAAGTACGAAAGATCCTCTAGTGCTGCTACTAGATCTGGCCATACAAAACCAGTGGGGTCAGACCCCTAAATAGTAAGTACCACAAAGGAAGCCAATCTAGGAACTTAAACTAAAAACACAAGCAATACAAATACTAGATAATAAAGACTGAATGTAAAAGATCTCATGATAATAAATATTTTAAACCTGTAATGAGACATATCCGGATCTGATAATCAATAAGTAAATAACAAGTAATAAAAGTAAAAGTGATCATGTGAAGCCTAAACTATCCATCAACAATTAATCACAGCAAATCATATAAGTACAGCTTGATACCTTTAACTAACTAGGGTTATCATAATCCTTAAATTACTAACTTTATAATGCAACGCCATACTAGAGTTTCTTCTGATCGCATGTCCCTGTAGTCCTTTCAGGATATCCATACACACAACCAACTGGATACTCCTCAAGATATGCCATAATATAAACCACTGATACTCCTCAAGATAATAATATAAATAACCGGGACTGCATGTAAACTACAAAAATCCCTAGCCATGTACTAAGTGAATCTCTAATTACTTAACCCCTAACAGTTTCTTGTATGAATCTGGGTGTGGCATTCCGCAGAATCCATCCTAGATATGATACAAACAAATCAAGTTCTAATAGTAATATAAACAGGTTTAATATACATTGCACAACCAGACTCATGTATGCCACGACAACAATCAAGCCACATGAAACCAAGTGAAGCCAGGTAAAGCCAAGTGAAGCTATGTCAATCTAAGTAATCCATGTACAACCATGTAAAGCCATGTCCGATGAAGCCATGAGAATTCATGCCAAGTCAAGTCCAGTCAATCTTGTCATCACGTATAGTCGAAAAAAGCTAGGTAAAATCGAGTAAAACCAAGTCAAGTCAAGTCATCTGAAGCCATGTAAGTTCATGTCCAAAATTAGGTCAAATCATCGTGTGTCCAAGCAAAAGCCAGAAGTTTCATCATGAAATCACAAAAAAATCAAGAATTCTTAAAGAAAGTGCACGATCGGTATACCGTCGGTACAGTCCAGTACACATTCGGTACACCGGTCCAGTAATAGGAAAAATATAGCAAGTTTTGGATTCCAACAAATCGGTATACAGTCGATATACTGTTGTATATCATTGGTATGCCATTCCAAGTAGGCAAAATTTACTGGAAAAGAAAGTTCCATAAATCGGTATACCGTCGGCACAGCCCAGTACACCGTAGGTATGCCGGCCAAGACAAATATTCTGAAGTCGGTCAATAAATGTCGGCAGGATCGGTATATCGTTGGTATACTGTAGTACACCGTCGGTATGCCGATTGGGTTCATAAAAAATATCTAAAAATTAAGTCGATCGAAATTGATATACCATCGGATACTTTAGTATACCCTCGGTATAGTGCCTCGTTCCCCATATTCGGGGAGCGCGGAAAAGAAATACTTGGTATCGTTCGATCGGGACATATTGAATCAACATTATTTTCTCATTATGGATTGGTTTCTTTGGAATCAGGTTCCATATTCAACGGATCATGCCTCAAGGAAAGACTCGGTGGCAGAGTCGAGAGGGGCCTTTCCGTTGTGCTGGTTTTTTTTGTTACTACCACATTTTCTAGAAAAAAATATTTTGGTCATTTCATAATTAATTAAATATTGTTCATGTTGAATATTTATTTATTGTATTATTTAAATATTATTAGCATGTTAGATTTTATTTTGGACTTGTTTTAGTAGACCTAACTAGTTTAGATTAGATCCATGGACCAATATTTTATCTAGTTAGAATTGAGCCCAATCATTAGGAGGAGGATTAATTGGTTAAGCCAATTAGACTAGAACCTTCCTTTCTTAATTAATTTTTTATAAGAGGCCCCAATAGGTATTTTAGATATTACATAGTAGCTTGAGGAAGGGGGAAGGGGTCGGCCTATATAAGGGGTAAAAAATCTCTCTCTTAATTTTTCTATTATAATCTAGATCTAGAATTTCCCTCAACCAAATTTCTTTATTCCCATATCAAATTTTTCCCAATTCCTTCCAAAGTCATTATTAAAGCAAGGATCTACAAGGAGGAAGCAATAATCTATAAGGAGGAGCAATGATCTATAAGTTAAAGGCTCATTTTGCCCAAAAGAGAAGTTTCATTGAGAATCCATCTCTCAATAGGTATGATTCAATTTTTTTATCTTTAATTAGACTCTAAATCTGTGATTTAATTATTAGAAAGCACCCCATATGCTACGGCTACCCATAGGAATTGGAACTAGGTTCATATGAGGTATATGGAGAAAGTTATATAATATTTTGTGTCAATTTTAGTGGAATTTTGAGACTGATACATCTTGTGTTTGTCAATTGGTCAATTAGATGTGTTTGATTATGTATGGCTAATATCGTATCCATAATTGGATACGTGTAGGCCGTATCCTGATAATTTGGAGATACGGGTTGATTTGGTGGTTTTCTTCTGACACAAGGGTTTGAGCATGTCATATTTTGACACGGACACGTAGATGTGTAATTAGCTCTTTGTATTGTTCATAATTATTATTTTAGATTTGCTCGTGTCCTTCGGGATACGGTTGGTTATGTAGTGGACTCGTATCGCTAGAGTATCATAGATCTAGTGTGATACGGGTGCGATGCACTCCACATGTTTGTTTTATTTTATCTTAGATTTAATTTGCCTTGAGTATAGTTATTAGAATATTAAATTTTTAGTGTATATGATATATATGTATATATATTATGTGTTCATTTTATAATGATTAGTGTGTATCTATAGTAGTATATAGATATGTATATATAGATTTATATATATATAGGTATGCGTGTGTGTTTATATATGTATATGTTGATGTGTATATATATAGATATAAAAATATATCTCTATTGTTTATATATATATATATATATATATATATATATATATATGTGTGTGTGTGTGTGTGTGTGTGTGTGTGTGTGTGATGGTTTGTGTATATATGTATATATATCGATATGTTTATATGTATGTATATATCTATTGATAAGTATATATATATATATATATATATATATATATATATATATATATATATATATATGTTCATAGTGTGTGTTCATAGGTGTTTATGTGCGTAGTTGAGTGTGTGTGTGAGTGAGAGTGTGTGTGTATGTGTGTGTATAGAGTTGTGTGGATGTGTGTTTGTGTATATAGTTATATGTGTGTTTGTATAGATGTATATATATGTGAGTGCCTAGATGTGAGTTTGTGCAGTGCTAGGAAGAGGGGTCGAGCAGTGAATCATAGAGTAGTAGCAAGCACTACAATGGCACGCAGCAGCAACTGCAAGCTACATGACCAGCAGTAGCATATAGCAGCAAACGCAGCACAACAGTGATTACAAGCTTTAGCAGTAGCAACTGTACAAGCCGCAATAACAACAGCAAACGCAGCACAGTAGCAACTACAGGCTGTAGCAGCAGCAACTGTATGAGCGCAGCAGCAAACGCAGCAGCCAGTAGCAGCTGCAGCAGTTTGAGCAACTGCAGTGGCTTCAACATCTAGTTTCAGCAAATGCAGCAGGGACAATAAGGTTTGGAGGTAAGTTAGTAAGGGGTTAGTTTAATTAATAGTTAGTAGATAGTTTTGTTAGCTTGAGGTTTAGTTGGCTAGTTAGTCATTTGTTATTAGTTATATATATGTAGTTAGAGTTACGTATATAATACTAGAGATATTGTTAGGTAGTAGTTGTTTAGTTAGTTAGCCTATTGATAGTTTAGTTTAGTAGTTAATTAGTTAGAGTTTAGTAGTTAGTACTTTGGTTTATGGTTATATATATATATGTAGTTACCTATTGTTATTAGTAGTTAGATATAAATATATACTTATGTATCGCTAGTTAGTGTTATGCATATAGTGTATGTGTATATATGTTTATATGTATTGATAGTTAGTATAACTAGTAGTATGGTATTAATTCATGCATGTTAGTTATAGTTTAAGAGCTTTGGGTAGTTAGTTAGAGGTTAGGATTAACATTACCTTGTGATACCAAGGTAATGTCAAAGTATTGGTGGATACTCAAGATATTGGGTTTGAGTATCAAGATGGGTTAGGTAGTAGATACCAAGTTGGCTCAAAGCCAAGATATCCATCTAGTGTTAGTTAGTATTGAGATATGGTATATATTATGTTTATATCATTTATATATAATATATAGTGTATTGTTAGTACGTATCTTAAGATACGGAATAACAATGATACCTTAGTATCCTAACATAGCTAGTATGGCCTAGTTACGTAGTGTATGGACCCAATATCTTAGAGATGGACTCATACAGAATAAAAATAGCTAGTTTGACCAAGTTTGACTAGTTTGACCTAGAGTTGACCTAGTTTGACTATTTTAACTTAGAAATTATTTTATGACCTAGAAGTTGACTAGTTTAACTGATTTTTATTCCAAACCTTGTATTAATGCAATATCTCATATATAGGTCTGTGTGACACCAGTTCGGACATCGATTTGCATTATTTGCTCTGGACCACAGGCGAGTATATTCTCTGATAGTTTCTATTATTTGATTACTACTATAATTCTAGTATTTAGAAATATTACTTATGATTCCTTGACACTTTGGTACACGGATTGGTATTGTTATTGGATTGTCAGTCATGAGATGTTACCTTGATTATTGAGATGGTATCGAATACTACTCCTTGTTGGTATTGGATAACATTAAATATTATAGATTAAATATTGGATACATTGGCTTGTAACATGTCATGATTCGATCCATCGTATCAGTCTGAACGGGAGAATACCAATTAAATATGTCATCAAGAACTATCGGCTAGTAGTGTAATCATTGGCTACTAACTAATCATACAATTTACGTATGGTTGAGTTAGCTCCTTAATGTAATCATTGAATCTCCTAAGCCGATCACATATTTAGTTAGTATCTCAAACACATAGTATATTGTAGATTCCCTTTTTAGTTCATAGATTTTCTTGTTCTATTTCTGATATTATAGTTTATCTCCTTCATTCTTGTACATATTAATTTATATTCTATTGTTAGTATTGCCTATTCCTTCATTGTTCATGATCATCAGTTATATTCTCATCGTAGATAGCATCCTCTATTTTATTGTTTTACAGTTTTTTTAATTAATTGGAACTGCTATTGGGTTGTACTTCACTCTATTTCTGACTGGATAATATTTTTTAGAGCATCCAGGAGATTGGTATCCGACGTATTACGGACCTCAGCCTATAGATGGTGCAGACGTGGACCCACTAGTTCTGGAGTGATTGTCGAAAGGTTTATCCGGATCACTAGTTAGCATAGTTAGTTTTCTTTAGCATTTTGGTACCAGATTTATTTTTGACATATATTTAAGATTTGGATATTATTTCTATTTGTTGTTATTATATTTTGAACTGCATAGTTATGTTAGAATTCTTTGATATCTTATCGTGCTATAGAATTATGATTGAGTACTGTGTTGCATTAAGTTTAGTACCCTCCTTGGAGTTGAGATATTGTTGGCAGATTATATAATATTATGAGATGATTAGATAGTATAGTCGACCTAGACAATGTTCTACCATCGATGCTATGGCGTAGGCTGGACGTACCCACGTACTCGTGCCCTTTCACCATGTGCGGGTCGTGACATCATTGCCCATTTTTGATACTACTTGGTTGCTTTCTTGTTGGTTTTGTGACTTGCATTTTCTTAAACAGTTTTAATGAATTTTATTGCCTTTGTTCTTTGGATTTTGTATTTTGTGTCGAACCCTTGGCGACCGAAGTAGGAGATATTGATCATATGTTGCTACATGCAGGTGATTATGTAGGCGACGCGCAAGCGGAGTCTTAAAGATCTCCTATTTTCTCTCCCAGTTTACTAACTTGTGAGTGGCCTTACTCCTGAATTTGTTCCCTTCTTTTAATTCTTTATTCCTAATAAATTAAATCATTTGTGCATTTCAAACAACGATACCAAAAGAATAAAATTGAGTCAAGAATAAAGAAAACGTAGACTTGAAATAATTAATGTTGGTCACCTAAAGCCACTATACGATAACTTTTTTGTGAACTAGTTTGCTATGCATATGCTTAACTTTATTTCGGTTGTAGCTAGAACTTAGTTATCTATAACTATTCAATGGGTAGTACCAATTCGATATGTGATCATTGAGCAAGGTAGCCTATACTATGGAATATGAATGAAGTTCAATTACTTATATTGCCTTGAAGTGCTTTATTTGATAACTTAGTTTGTAGATGAGGCATGGTCGAGGACAACTCGTACACAAAAGATTTCATTCTACGAATGGTCGTCGAGGTACATGGACCGCTTTGACCCTGGTAGAATATTTGCTAGTGTAGTCCTAGCATTAGATGGGCCCGTGTGTCCGCCAAATGCTAGCTACCCGAAACAGAATGGCATCCGACCCATCTCTCGTCCGACCAAGTGATGCATTATATATATTTAAACTATGTAGACTAAGTACATAATCAAGAAAGGTGCTCGCACTTACCTTTTTGAAGATCCTAGGCGATGGTGCTAACTCGCATCCAAGGTATTTTGTGCTTCTGAAATATTAGTGACGGATGTAATGTATGGATCGACTATCTCATTTGGCGTCCAAGTTGTAAGCCCGTGCGGCATCCTTATTACTTTTGGGTCAAGAGTTTGTAACCATATGTTCATTATCAAAAAAGAGAACTTTTCTATATCTCAATGTGTGATATCTTATTTGCGTACTCTGTTGCATGTGTTCTAAAGTATATCATTATGTCTAGGCCTTGTGTACGTGCATCTTATGCGTACACGACATCACATCCGGGGGACGATTATCAATTTAGCGGAAATTGGGGCATGATATATTGGTGTGGCTTCAGATCCTTTGACCTTCGTGTCAGAAGAGTTTTCTTGAAATGACCCTGTCCCTCCCCGTTGAACGCTTGAATTCGCTTGGCCAAAATGAGAAGCGTTCCATACAGTGAGTCTATAATATGTTTTGAGACTGATGCAAGTTATTTTTCTTTAAAGGAACAATCTCAGAGCCGAATGCACAAGCGCAGACGGTGGCACAGGTGCAAGGGAGTAGTTTCGGCACATCGAGCAACTCGGGAAGTCCAGCTGCCACACCCGATGTTGATCCGTTAGAGCGGATGATGCATTTGATGGAGACGCAGCAAAGACAGGCAAAATTACGTCAAAGCCAATTCGAGTCCCGGATTGAAGCTCAATTTCAAGTGTAGCGGACCCAGGCCATGGCATAGCAGAAGCAGATGGATACCTTACAAATGATAGTGACGACGCTCGTTGCCAACAACTATTCTGTATCAATGGTCGCTGCGATAATGTAAGTTGTAGCCTTGACCGTGAGACTTCAGGACTCTTAGGAAACTTCGCCCTCAGACAAAAAAGGTCCCATCCTGCAAATATCAGAGTTTAAGAATATTAGTCATACAACCTTCAAAGGGACTAAGGATCCATCCGTGGCGTTGGATTGGCTGGTTGAGCTAGAGGACCACTTTGAAGTGCTTCACATGGATGAAATAAATAGAGTTGCTTGCGCTCAGCTTCAGCTCTGTTTAAACGCATATGATTGGCGGGATGTCCACAAATAAGCTACGTTGAGTGAAGATAACAAGATGACTATCTTTTGGTCCATGTTCCGTAAAGCCTTCGAAGAGGAGTACCTTCCACCTACCGTCATCGCGAGAAGGAAGACAAATTTACACATCGACAACAAAAAAATATGATAGTGCGATAGTACGCCACATATTTCAACAGACTTGCAAAATTTTCTTAGTCTCATCTCTGAGACGCCGAGATTCAAGCTCGACGATTTAAAATAGGACAATGACCTTCTATTCGTGCCCACGTCGTCGTCTCCTAGTACCGTACCATGAGAGAGAGTCTCTAAACCATGTGTAAGACCCCACAATTTTTGAATTTTAAATTTTTACTATTTTTATTTTATTTTTTAGCTTACATAAATATTTAACTATTATTGTTGTTATTGTATCAATTACAATTATGTCATAAAAAGATTTTTAGTATACAACTATTATTAAAATTCCTAGAAATTATTTTATGAGCAAATAGAATAATCTAATTTTTGTACATAATTTTTAGGATTTTTGTTATTATGGTGGACATATATATATAAGTTATATATATAATTATACAAGAAAAAAAAAGCAAAGAAAGAAAAAGAAAATAAGACCTATACTCACTAAACCGAACCCTATCGAACCCTAACCCCAATAATTCCCCACCCCGACGCTCTCAAACCCGATTCCCCGGACCCTCTCTCTCTACCCTATATATATATATGTACATACAAAAGTAAACCCTAGCCATGGCTCTCCACGTCCGTCCCCATCACCATCAACACCACCGCTACAATCACAATCAGCACAGCCGCCACCCCACGATCGCATCACCACTACCATGCCGCGGCTACTGCGGTCGGTCTGTACAGACCTCCGACGACCCCCGATAACCCTGTACCTCCAGCGTCTCCGCCCGTGCACGCGCTGCTTCGCCCTCCCGTGGCCGCGAGCGGGTGAGACAGCTCCAGGAAAGGCGCGTAGTCGACCGCTCCACATTGGCCAACCTTCTTTGTACCCATTCGATCGTACGTCGGATCACCAAGGCCCTAGATCCGTCCATCCAGCATCTTATGCGACCACAATCCTCCATTTTCAACTTTGATTCGGAACCTGTCGTAACAAGCCAAAAAGATCATTCAGAATTTTGACAACGAAGAGCTGACTATGAAGGCATAGAACTCTCCAATTGTGAGATCAATTCATGAACCATCTTTGCAGGTAATATCTCCTTCAATCCCTGTAGAAATATGCCAAATTTTAGAATTTAAGTCACAACATCAGTAGATCAAAACTTGGGTTAAACTAGGCTCCATGAAATAACTTCTCTATATAAAAGTTTTTGATACGGGGTGCGTCCTGTCAAACTAGGCCATATCATCGTGTATGGATTATACTGAATGGTACATAACGTAAACGCAGACGTGTGAGATTTCGTAAAACTTGATTTAGACGTGTGTGCACGTTGGAATCAAAGCGTATCCATCAAAAAATACTATATTGGACTTTTTGATACCTTGTCATAACTTAGTGTGTGCTTGTCATTTTACAACAAAACTTACACCATTGGATTCACAGAGTTATGCTGGTCCTGTGACCCAGCTTTGGTTCAATTCTGAGAACAATGACGAAACACTGTTTCACGGGCCCTACGGTTCCACTTGCCGGGCATTTTTGTGACCGGCTCACCGGAATTCAATTTTGGATATTCCATTGAGGTTGTGTCCTCGTTCTGGACTCGTAGATATTACGTTTGCTAAATTTGTAGAACTTTAACTCTAGCATATTTTTTGGTGCAAAGTGGGTCACTAGTGGACCCCTTTTGACCCAAAACTGTCATTTTCGTTCCTGTGTCCAAATTGGACTTATGGATAGTCAATCCTAGCTATTTCTTATATTTTAAACATATTAGTGATATCTGTTACAGCATTCGGAGACGTTCATGTGGATTCCACCTTTTCGGGAGTAGTTGACGCATTGAGCTTGCTACTTGGACCTCATTATATCCAGAATCCAAGCAAGTGTACCTTGCCATAATGTATCACAGTTTCTTGCCTTAATTATCTTATTTATTTATTATAGTTATTTTATATGAATGATGTGTGTATTTACCCTAGGGCCATGAGATATTGCTTAGTGTCCGAATAAGATTCGGGTGTCGATGCCATACACGGAGTTGAGTAACGTCACTTAGAGAGTTGATACTACGATCATATTTTACATGCTTGTATCCTTGCACATCAGACCGTAAGACACTTGACACTATTTTATGTGACGGAATCCTTCTTGAGGTATTCATGGTGATTCTGCATAGGATTACATAATTCGTGATAAGAGACTTGTATATTATATTTATATATCATTATAACTCATTGTACTAGATAGAGGTCCTGATCTTACGTATTATGGACATGAGATATCGTGGACATGAGACATGAGGTTACATTGGGTGGGGAGAGTCTTCATCATGCTTTGGGCATATTCTACTTATTACTATTTATTGTGTATTAGGCTTTAGGTTCTCTCTGCGGAATCTAAGGTATTATATATATACAGCTTCCTCCTAGTTCTCCCACACGGAGGCTTGAGTGTATTATAAGATTACGAAAGTGTCCCTTGAGATCTTCCGTGAGTACCAGACCGGGGTATGAGTGTATACTCTCATTTGCATATCGCATAGTTGATTACAATAGTTTACCTTGGATTATGGTTATATTATACTATTTTACTTTTGATATGTTGTTTCTTGTACCTTATTACGTCCTTCTGAGGACCTGGTCTCCTGCCATCTTTTGCAGAATAGACGGTCATTGAGCTTTTGGAGTTGCTAATGTGTCTTGCTTGTCATGGGGGCATTAGTACCTAGTACTTATATCATTTCTACCAGAGTTATGGTTATTTATTCATATTGTTTATTCATCTGCTGATATAGCCTAGTTTTTATAGACTCATATTTCTTTCTCGAGTCTATTCGAGCTTATGTGTTACTGGGCGGCCGACTTTAGCACATGTAGTTCATTCTTGATATTTTGTTCTTTATGTGGATTGTGACATAGATATTTTTAGTATTCTTAGATAGTTCGCTTATTATACAGCTTATAGGTATTCGAGTCAGACTAGAGTCTGGTCGAATACGTAGCTGGTATGTTATATATTCCTAATCCTACGTATTTTGGGACTGGGGCGTGATATATTTTTGTGGTAGCCCATGCAGGTCCTGATCAAATTATTTCGGTTACTTTCTGGTACCGAACGAGCCTGTAATTAGGATTAGCAGTATTAGTATCTCAATCCATAACTGATTTAAAAATTCCTTAGCATCTGACTATCGCCCTTGGACTTTATAATTTTACTTGTTTATTCCCTTCAATATCTTTATTATCATTTATCATCTCTCTCTATTTTAGAGAGATGGACGTTCGTGAACGGTGTTTCCTCCAAAAGTAGATCCTTGTCAATGCGGAAGAAGATATGCTGGATATGATGGAAAGGATTCCCTCATTATTTCTTAGGGGTAGGTTCTATTCCTAAGTTTTAAGGTCGAAACTTTTTGTTAGTTGGTTAAGATATAGTGCCCAATTCCCCTATTCGGGGAGCACGACTAAGAAATGCTTAATATCGTTCGATCGAAATGTCACGACCCAATCTCCCACAGGCTAATCGGCCGTCCCTGCTAGGCGAGCATCACCGCACCAGCGCTCCCGCTGGACGATTGTTCTGGCCCATCTGGGCATGATACCGCACGAGCGTGAGCCGCACCCGTGCAAGGCCGTGGTTCATTAGCTGGCGGTAAGAGGTCTAAGCCACAGAGTCGCACATATTGTCCGAGTACAGCAGAATTATATACGCATACGCGATTTGATAACAAGTTCACTGAGTCGATAATAGCAGAAGTATTAAATCACACAAGTAGAAGTAAATTAAACTCTTTATTGATATAAACAAGTGTTACATGCGGCGCATAGCCAAGATTACAAGTCACTCAAGCCTTTCTCTCTGGAACAGAAAAAGCGTGCCAAGTGGCTACATTTATGGAATGATACAGACGATGTTCAGGTGATGTTCCAATATTATGTCTTGTATATGTGCTTCAGTTTCGGACGCAGCGCTCCAAGGCTCTAGAGTAAACTCCACGCCTTAGCACACACGAAGGAGGCATCCGCACCGAACGAGGTTCTCCCGCACCATGCAAACGATCTGGTGGATTATCAGTACATTGAATGCACTGGTAGGGAGGCTACTCGCCCGCTCAACAAATCCAAACACGTAATATAGGTTCCGTGCACCAACTATTATATTGTCTTTTTAGTTGTCTTAGGATCAGTTTCATGGCAATATTGAATAGCCTAACTCGTTTGGCAGTGTGCCGTGCGATATAAGAGGAAACACGATGAGACTTACCAACTTACCATTTGTCCTTCCATGTTCAAGACAAACCAAGTTAATTCAAGCACGAGCATGTACATTCAGGGGCAATAACATATGCAAACACTGTATTATGAACGAGACTATGTTTTGGATGCACGAGTTATGTGGATGATCAGGGGTGTTGCATATGATGTTCAAGTGCTCTTTATGCATGAGTCATGTTATACCATGATCGTTCAGGTGTTTAGTTATTCTTGACACGATACAATGACTTGTATGCGGGTTACCGCTAAGCGAGGATGACTTATCTATATGAACAGGAGTCGCTGGCATAGCCATAAAATGATGGGTCATAGTCGGGGCAAAATTAGATGCGTTAAGGTAATTGTCAATGCCACCCTCACCCGGGACGGAATGGAGTGCTACGCGGTACGGAGTTCAATACAATACAAAAGGGGGCATTCACTCCATGTTGCCCACTAGCAGGCGACTACTCAGGAGGTTCCGTCTGGACCGGATTGGCCCCAGTGCCCCAATGACCGTCCGTAGAAACCTAAATAGAAAACCTTGTGCACAAGTTGTTCGCGACATGCAGGTCAGGGTCTTTCCATATCCGTAACCTTGACATGATAATCCATGATTCTTTGTTCTGAACAGAGCGGTTGCTCTACGAGCTGTAATTCTCACAAGGGTTCTCGTTCAGAGGTAAACTTCATATGATTATCATTTAGGTATAAACTTGACAGGATTTCTTCTCAATGGACGACTTCCCTTGTTGGATTCCCCTGGTACGGGGGCTGCCTTAGCGACCTAACTGTCCCGTATACTTGTAGGTTCAATTACACAGAAGAGCTATTCGATAGTCTTCCAGCTGACTCAATGCATGAACAATACACGATTGTGTTACTTGCTTATGGCATAATTTCGTGTGGCAAACACTGAGGAAAGGCAACACTTAAGTTAACATATAAGCAGAAAAGCATGCATTCATAAACATTCACGTTAGCTCGGGCCCGAAGATAAACCGTGGAGTAAAATCGTAAAGGGACTTCCCGAGCGATATGATCTAGAGTCATGTAGTATAAACAAGTGAACAGTGCACTAAGAAGAGCATATACATATCGTTTCTACTCGAGGCATAGCGGGTCTAGTTGCACAAGGCAAAGGTAGCATGCGAGGGTCTGAATATAAGAAATATTTTATTTCCATATTTTAGCACAAGCAATACAAGGTGGGATTATTCCCTTAGCTAGATGCGTTGAATTCTTATTAGCATACATGGGGTGATTCACCTAGCGACTAGCATGTATTGTTCCATATTTTAAGTGTGCTGGCTAAGCAAAGACAAGTTCACTATAGCCACCCACCTTAGCGATGATTCACCTCCGTTGAACAATACTCCAAGCGAGCCTATGAAAGCCTAAGCCAAACTTCTGTAGGGACAGGTCTGGATATCCTTTGCCTCAAACGAGTATTCTCGTCTGAGCAAAGCAGTTGGGGACGTTGCACTTTTGCCATTTGAATCGGCAGTCCGCTTGAGTGAAACGGGGTATTATATGGGACAGATTGAATCAATATCCTTTCCTCGTTATGTATTGGTTTCTTCGAAATCAGTTTTCACATTCAATGGATCGTGCCTCAAGGAAGGACTCGGCTGCAGAGTCGAGAGGGGCCTTTCTGTTGTGCTAGTTTCTTTGCCCATTTTTTATGCCGCTTGGTTGCTTTCTTGTTGGTTTTATGACTTGTATTTTCTTGAACGATTTTGATAGATTTTATTTCCTTCGTTCATTGGATTTCGTATTTTGTATCGAACCTGTAACGCCCCGCTCCGTGCCGGCGTTATGTATCAAGGTGAGTGGGCAGAACTTCGTTCTCTGATTCTTGCACGCCTTAATAATAACCTGAGTTTTTGCTTGCAATGTTTTCTTAAGAGAATGATAGAACCTGCCTTGCATGTTAATGAACGAACTCACCTAGCTTGTCTTTGAAACAATGCCTGCTTAACGAGAATCCTGAATCGCCTGCTTAGAGTGCATGAATATGTTCACTATCGTCTATGCTTCGAGAGAACCATACTGTGCCTGAACGTGTTCAAGTGATAAGTCGGATTGCCCCGCAACAAAGAGTGTATTCTGATGGTTCGTCTCGTCTGCATACTAGAGTTTATTTGCTAGTGTTCCATGCATTCGCACGCGGTCGGACAATGGCTATTGGTGGAGAGCTGAACTGCATGTGTCCCGGCTGCTACCATGATAGTGCAAAGCAACCATGAGTCACAGCTGCCTCTAGCATCAGATAAATGAGTCATTGGTATGCTGGACTAACCGCTACCGATCCTGAGATACTCGGGGACCGCCCTGCATATAGCTAAGTCATTGTGTTGGCTTGGATAGTGACTGCCCCTAAGAATGTGCATCGTGTGTCTAGCTTTGCATCAGACCCTCGAGTCGCACGAGACACGCTGCGCACACCCTGAAACATGAACGGTTTGCTTGCTTGCATATTCAATATGAAACTCTGTTTCCAAACATGTTTCTAAACAAGTAAATCGACTCTGCTAGAACTGCATGAAACGAACCTAGGTAAAACTAGAAAGATCACTAGTAATGTAATGTTTTATAACATGATTACTTAGTACCTGTTTGAGTGAATGCTTGTTTCTGTTCAGTTGATTTATCTCACCAGTACTTGTATAAAGTGCTGACCCACCAACAGTTTACTTGTTCGCAGGTACTGGATCGTCCGAGGAAGCGATAGGCGTGCCACAGTCCTGAAGACCCGGAATCCTGGTTTCGATTGTTGCCCCGAGAATGCTATCATATAAGGGGGCATAATGTATGGAACGAACGTGTGCCTTTGCTAAAGGAAACCCAAGTTGCCTCGATTGTCCCGAACACTCAGTTGGCTAATGCATTGCATTGCAACAAGTCCCTTTCCGTTGCTTACTCGATTGATGCGATGATAGCCAACTATCAACTTAAACGATTGGCCTTGCACGGGCGCAACCCCAGGCCCGTGCGGCATCACGTCCCCCGAAAGCTCGAAGGGGCCATTCGCTTGGCTTCCTTCCTCCCTCGCGCCCGCAGGACGGACGCGGTGATTCGCGTCCGGCGCGCCAAGGCACGGTGATTCGTGTCCGGTTCTTTAATTCCCGGCCACACGGGGCGGGGCAGGGCGGAGCGGCGGCCCGGGCGGGATCGGGGCGTGACAGAACCCTTGGAGATCGAAGCAAGAGATATTGATTATCTGTTGGTCCATGCAGGTGATCGTATAGGCGACACGTAAGCAGAGTCTTGAATATCTCCCATTTTCTTTCCCAGTTCACCAACCTATGAGTGGCCTTACTCCCAAATCCGTGCCCTTCTTCCAAGTCTTCATTACTAATAAATTGACTCATTTATGCATTCTGATCAACGATACCAAAAGAATAAAATTTAGTCAAGAATAAAGAAGAAGTAGACTTGAAACAATTAATGTTGGTCACCTAAAGTCACTATACGATACTTTTTTGTGAACTTGTCTACTATGCATATGCTTAACTTTGTTTTGGTTGTAGCTAGAACTTAGTTATCTATAACTATTCAATGGGTAGTGCAAATTCGATACGTGATCATTGAACAAGGTAGCTATACTATGGAATATGAATAAAGTTTAATTACTTATATTGCCTTGAAGTGCTTCATTTGATAACTTAGTTTGTAGATGAGGCATGGTCAAGGACAACTTGTGCATAAGAGATATCGTTCAATGAACAGTCGTTGGGGCACTGGGACCACTTCGACCCTGGTAGAACATTTGCTAGTATAGTCCTAGCAATGGATGGGCCTGTGCATCCGCCAAGGGCTAGCTACCCGAAGCGGAATGGCAGCCGACCCATTTCTCGTCCGACTAAGTGATATCTATGTATACTTAAACTGTACAGACTAACAATGTCATCATGGCAGGGAAGGTCATAGTAAGTTTTGTATAGGTAGTTCAAACGGTACAGGTAAAGTCACCGAATGGGGGCACATTTTGTTATGTCATTTTATTTTATCGTATATAAAGAATTGAACTAAGGCAAGATAAAAATATCACATAATAATAATATTGCATGTTCACATGAATATGTTATCGATTTTGATACTTTTTGAAGTACTGACCCTCTTTGCAGCAGGTTTCCCGAGCTGAGGCATCATGGCGAGGATCTGAAGCTTCCCCCAACTTTTCACTGTTCGGGTGCGTTCGAGTTGTGACTTTTGGAGCTCAAGTACATAATCAAGAAAGGAGCTCGCACTTACCTTTTTGAAGCTCCTAGGGGATGGTGCTAACTCGCACCCAAGGTGTTTTGTGCTTTTGAAATATTAGTAAGGGATGTAATATATGGATCGGCTATCTCATTTTGTGTCCAAGTCATACGCCCGTGCGACGTCATTATTACTTTTGGGTCAAGAGTCTGTAACCAGATGTTCATTATCAATAAAGAGAACTTTTCTATATCTCAATGTGTGATATCTTATTTGCGTACTCTGTTACATGTATTTTAAACTATAACATTATGCCTAGGCCTTGTGCACGTGCGCCTTAGGCATGCACGACATCACGTTCGGGGGATAATTATCGATTTAGCAAAAATTGGGGCATGACAGTCGATATGCAAGTTTCCAGGAATAAACATGGTTAAATCAAGTCTTATTTTCGGGACCCAAATTAAATCCTGAAAATTATCAGAACCAAGTCTAAAAGGAAGTCAAGTCTAGGGTAATTCTTATATCACAATATGGACTAAATCTCACGGTCATAGCTCCGGTACCGTTTCTGTTACCGAATTGCCAAAAAGGGGCAGAACGAGATTCTATTAGAAATTAAAACCAAGACGCCCACTAGGCTAGAAATAATGATATGAATACTAATAGTAAAGCAAGTCTAAGAAAAATAACAACCAAACTCCAAGAAAGTAAAATGACAGAAAGTAAAAGAATTTCACAAAATCGATAAGATATACTTTCCTAACGCGAGCCCCCAGCCAAAATCTTCTAGTCTACCACCACGAAGGAGTTCAGAAACCACATTCCAGGTCTCAAGACCATGCTTCCAAGATTGAGAGAAAATAAAGAAGGGAGGAGAGAGAAAGAGAAAGAAGAAAATAAAATATCTCGAGTTCTATCTATAGAGAAAATATATCAAAAATATCTCGAAAGTGAAACAAATATCTACCGGACAGTATACCGTCGGTATACTGTAGTATACCATTAGTATACCAGTCAAGTAGTAAATTTTAAATTTTAAGAATTCTTGAGTTTTCTCGAGATCCAATAAAATGCAACAACTAGCACAAAAATATGTATCCGCATAAAATACGAATACTGTGAGACAAGTCTCACAACTCTTCCCTCCTTAGAAAAATTCTATTCTTGGAATTTCCATAAGTATCCGAAATCATTAACGAGAAAATCCAAGAAAATCAGCTCGAAATAAAAAATAAACAAGAAACTCATGTGAGCATAAAATTTTCTGGGAAACAACAAGAAATTAGAAAGTAAAAATAACAGACATAATAGATAAACTAACAATCAATCACATGCACAGGCTACGATAGGACACGGTTATACGAATAAGTATACCTCCTAAGTCGAAAAGAAATGGATAACGAGTACGCATATCGTCCTCGTGCTTCCACGTCGACTAGCCTAGGGAGATATGCGCCCAAGCAACACGAACTAACCTGATAATCCGGTTTTGGAGAACCTTCTCCCTCTGGTCCAAAATAGACACGGGCCTCTCCTCATATGATAGGTCGGTACCAACGTCTAACTCAGAATGATCCAAGATATGGCTCGGATATAGAATATACCGATGAAACTGAGATACGTAAAAGATGTCATGTACCTCATGAAGTGATGGTGGAAGAGCTAGAAGATATGATATATCTCTAACTCGCTCGAGAATATCGAACGGGCTTATATATCTGGGACTAAGCTTTCCCCGTACTCCAAATCTGATAACTCCACGGGTAGGAAAAATCATCAAAAATACATAGTCACCGACTGAGAACTCAAGATGACGACGGTATTGATCTGCCCAATGACGCTGGCATTCCTGAGCCACTCTATGATGCTCTCTGATCTGCCCGATCGCTCCAACTGACTGAGCAATCATCTCTGAACCAAGCATCTTCCTCTTGCCAATATCATCCCAAGCTAACGGTGATCTGCATCTCCTACCATACAAAGCCTTGAAGGTTGCCATCTGAATGCTCGCTGGGAAGCTATTATTATTGGAGAAATCTACTAAATATATATGATCCTCTCAAGTCCCACCGATGTCAAGTGTACAAGCTCGAAGCATATCCTCCAAAGTCTGAATAGTATGCTGCGACTGCCCATCTGTTTGTGGATGCTAGGCTAAACTAAACTTTAACCTAGTATAGAGACTCTTTTTTAGGCTCTACCAAAAGTGTGATATAAACCGAGAATCTCTATCTGAGATTATGCTGCCTGGTATACCATACAATCAGACTATCTTTCTCATGTACATCTCATCTAGCTGCTCGGTAGACTGGCCCACTCTAAAAGAAAGAAAATGAGTAACCTTCGTGAGTCGATCCACTATAGCCCATATAGCATCTCTGCCAGATCGGCATCTAGGAAGACCGGTCACAAAGTCCATAGTAATATAGTCCCACTTTTATTCTGGAATCGGTAAAGGCTGAAGTAGTCCTCCCAGTCTCTGATGCTCAGCCATGACCTGCTGACTAACTAAATACCGAGAAATAAACCGAGCTATCTCCATCTTTATACCATTCCACCAGAAGTGCTAACGAATATCCTGATACATTTTAGTCCCTCTTGAATGCACTGAGTACTAGAACTGTGGGCCTCTTACATAATCTTTTGTCGGATATCAACTCTCGGCATATAAAGTCGACTTCCAAACTGGAGAGTCCAATCCTCATGAATGCTCAACTCTGGTCTGTGTCCTGACTCACAATATGCTCTGAGCTGCTGAAGCCTAGCATCAATAGTCTTTTTTGCTCTGATCCTCTTGACTATAGAAGACTAAACCTGCAGACTCGCCATAAAATCTATATTGCTTGTTAATAATACCTCGATACCCATCTCTTGTAGATCCTCCAAAATATGAGACTGCTGTCAGGAAGTATGCTCCTCCTCTCCTGCTCAAGGCGTCTGCTACGACATTGGTCTTCCCTGGATGATACTGAAGGTCAAGATCATAGTCCGACAATAACTCGAGCCAACTCCTCTGTCGCATGTTGAGTTCCTTATGTGTGAACACATACCTCAATCTTTTTTGGTCTATAAAAATCTTCATTCGATCACCATATAGGTAATGCCTCCAAAGCTTAAATGCAAACACTAATTCTGTCAACTCAAGATTATACATTAAATAAATCTTCTCATGGTCTCGAAGTTGCAATGCTGCATAAGGACACACCCTAGTCCCACTCCTGAAGTATCATAATAAATTAAGAATCCACCTGGTCCCATGAGAATGTCAGAATAGGAGCAAAAATCAAACTCTGCTTGAGCTTCTCGAAATAAGTCTGATAAGCATCTGACCACTTTAAGTGCACATCCTTATAAGTCAATCGTGTTAAGGGTGCGGAGATCCTCACAAAGTCTGCCACAAACTGTCTCCAGTAACCTGCTAGAACCAGGAAACTATGCACATCTGGAGCTGTACATGGTACTGGCCAACTCTCAATAGCCTCCACCTTCTTAGGATCCACCTCGACTCCTCCACCAGAAATAATATATCCCAAGAATGAGATACAATCAAGCCAGAACTCACACTTGCTAAACTTCGAGCAAAATTGATGCTCTCAAAGAATCTGAAGAACTACTCGAAGATGTTGCTCATGCTCTTCCTCACTCCGACTATAGACCAAGATATCATCAATAAACACTATCACAGACTAGTCTAAGTATGGCATGAAGATGTTATTTATGAGAGACATGAATATAGCTGGTGCATTGCTCTCTTCAAATGGCATAACTAGAAACTCCCAATGACTATATCTAGATCTAAATGCCGTCTTGGGTATATCCTGCTATCTGACTCTGATCTGATGATACCCAGAACGCAAATCGATCTTAGAAAATATAGTCTCCCAACTGATCTGATCAAATAAGTTATCAATACTGGGTAAGTGATACTAGTTCTTAATGGTTGCTGTATTTAGTATTCTATAATCAATAACTAAATACGACGAACCATCCTTCTTTTTAATAAAAAGTAACAGGGCTCCCCAAGGTGATGCACTAGGTCTCATGAATCCCTTGGCTCTCAACTCCTCAATCATCTGGTATAAGATCTCCAACTCATATGGTGATATCCTATAAACTCTATCTGATATTGGCTCTACTCCTGGGATAAAATCAACGTAGAACTCCATGTCTCTAATGTGGTGCCCCGTTTCCCCTATTCGGGGAGCGAGGCTAAGAAATAAAAGACAGTATCATTCAATCGGGATAGATTAAAACAAGAACCCATCCTCATTATGAATTTGTTTCTTCGGAATCGATTCCCATATTTTATGGACCGTGCCCCCAGGATCGACTTAGCGGCGGAGTCAGGAGGGACCTCTCCGCTGCAAGTTTTCTTGCCTAGTTTTCGATGTCGCTTTGTTACTTTCGTGCTTTGAGTTAGCTTTTGTATTTGCTTCTGATTTCTTGAACGGTTTTGATGGATTTTATTGTTTTTGTTCATTGAACTGCACTTCAATTATAAAATTAGAAAGAGTGGAAGAGGTATTGATTGATTACCTGTTCGTGGCAAACGCAGGTGAACGAGCAGTAGGCGACTCGTGAGCGGAGTCCTGAAGCACCTCTTTCCTTTTCTTCCAACCAAACTTGTGAGTGGCTTATATTCGATTCAGTTGACCCTTCTTCCAAGTCTTCACATTTAAAATTTTGTATTCTTGCTTGCCCCGATCAAACGATAACAAGTAATAACTAAAAGATGTTAAGATAAAAAGGAATAGACTTGGATTATTATGCTTGACAATCAACTTGTGAATGGTTAGGAGCATGCTAGTTCATTCAGAATATTTTATACATGTTTCAATTTTAGTTAGAATGTATACTTCTTCTATAAATTGTGCTATACATATAGAACATACTTTGTATGCGATACATTGATCAGTAAGACTATGCAAAACCGTTTATGCTATGGAACTTGTATCGTGCTCGTATGTCCTTAACTGCATGAATTGATTTAAAACTTAATGGACGCCATTTGATCATGGACAACTTATATACAAGGTTTTATGGTTTTTGCGGATGGTCGCCGGGGCATTGAGACCGATCCGATCTGGACGAAACATTATGTATAGTCGTATGTTATGGATGAAGTGTTATGTAGCAGGGTTCGCCACCTGCGTTGCATATCATTCTTTTCTCGAGACTATAAATTCGTCCCTTGTGGCATTATGCCAGTGATCCCTTCGAATATTTAAACATGTGCAAGCTAACTTATGTCTTCATGGCAGAGAAGGATATGGTAAGTATTGTGCAGATGGTTCAGACGGGCAGGTAAAAGTCACCAAACGGTGGCAAGTTTATTTCAGAAATTTATATATACTGCTTGCTTCTAAAATAAACTAAGACAAAATAGAAAGACCACAAATAATATGCATACTTCATCTAAACAACGTTATGATTAGTATAGTTGGGTTAGCTCGCTTTCACTAGTGTATTTCGATATACTGACCCTCTTTGAAACAGGTTCCCTGCACCAAGAAGATCTTGCGAGAAGCTAAAGTCACTGCCCAATCCAGTCTAGCTGTCGGCGCGTCCTGATCGTGCCATCTTTTGAAGCATTTTGAAGCCTAGAAAACTAAACTAAATGTAGCTCTGAGGAAAAGTCATCATCCCGCCTCGAGGTCTCTCATTTTGAAGTTTAGTAAAGGGATATAATATACATTACAACTATCTCATTTTGTGTCAATATTTTGTAAGCTCATGCAAAAACCTTGTGACTCGTTCAAGAGTTTGTAACTATATGTTCATGATCAATAAAGAGAACTTTTCCATGTTTTAACTTGTGTTTCAATTTATCTGTGTACTCTGAATATGTGCTCGTTATGCAAAATACCTTAGCCTTGTGTGGTACGCAACCTAGGCCCGTACAGTGTCAAACTCGGGGGACGACTATTGATTTCACGGAACTGGGGCATAACATATTGGTATCAGAGCACAGATTCAAGTTCCTTTTACCCTCGTACTGAAAAAGTTCCTTTAACGATCAAATCTCTGTGCGAACTCTTAAACTCGTTAGGCCAAAAGTAGATATGTTCATACAATGAGTCCATAATACATTATGATCCTGATGTAATTGACCTTCTTTTGAAGGAATGGCACAAGCGCAATCGTCAGCGCTAGCACCGGGCGAGACACAAGCCCAAGAAAGCAGTTCCGGCACTTCAGAAAGTTCTCGGAGCCAGCGAGCTATGTCTCTTGTAGATCCTATTTAGCAGATAATGAGGATATTGAAGGCTAACCAACAAAGGAAGCAGGCTTATTATGAACGGGCTGAGAAGCTAGCAGAAGAGAGATAAATCCAGTTCTAAGACAATATAGAAGCCCGATTCTTAGTCCAACAAAAGCAGGTATATACCCTGCAACAGATTGTTCAGACATTGGCCTCCAACCAGTCCACGACAATAGCAGCGACACCGAATCTTCTACCTATTCGTAAAACATACATTTTAAATGTTTTTAATTTTAATTGTTTTCAAAGAAAACTCGTAACTAGTATCTATATGACAAATTAGTAGCTTTCCAATATGATCCAAAGCAAACATGTTCTTATACACCTAATGTTTATATATATCTTTTAGCGTCTTGTGTCATGTGTCTTCCTATAAAATTCAAATATATTCGATAATGTGTATAGTCTTTCCCCTAATAGATATGTGGAGGGTTAGGGTTTACCTTCGGAATGGAGGAGGGGATCTGACAGAGCAAGGAGGTGGATGCCTGGGGCCGATGAAGGGCCTAGCTCAGATTCTTGAGGTCAGAGGAGGGGCTCAGGGGGATATCTCCGTCGCTCGAGTCGAGGAGTAGGAGGTGGGCTAAGGAGGATGTTAGGTCTCGCCGGAGAGGGGGAGGGGCTGCTTGTCGCCAGAGAAGGGGAGGGGTTCAGTGTAGGAGATGGAGGAGGAGAGGGCGAGTGAGGGGGAGGGGCTGCCGAAGAGGGGTCGGGGTCGGTGGAGGAGGAGGAGGCCATAGACGGGGAGAAGGTCGATGGAGGAGAGGGCGAGTGAGGGGGAGGGACTGTCAGAGAGTGTCGGGGGTCGATGGAGGAGGAGGTCACCTGAGAGGGAGAGGGGGTCGGTGTAGGAGGAGGTCACCGAAAAGTGGTAGGTGGTCGGGGGGATCGAGAGATACACAGAGAGAGACAGAGAGTGTGGGAGATTGAGAATGGGGAAAATAAAATTAGCTCAAAAAGTTTAGGTTTTTGCAGTGACAGATAATTTTGTCGCTAATCCGTCGATGAAGTAACAGCGACGGATTAGCGACAGAATAATGACAAAATATAATATATTTGGTTTACATAAAAAATTTAGTCGTTGTTCCATCGTATTTTCGTTGCTGACTCAGCGACGGATTAGTTTTTGTCTCTTCGATCCATCGCTATTTAACAGTATTTTTGTAGTGCTTTCCACCTTAATCACTTGAGTTAGGATTATTTACTTTTAAATAAATAATATTAGGATTGTTAAATAATAATTTATATTTTAAAATATTAGTTTCTGGAATATTTACATACAGCTTAGACGACTCAATTTTAAGCCGTTTTCAAGCCTCATTATAAGAGTAGAGCTATTAACGTATTTTTGAAAGAATAAAGTTATATGTATGGCCAACAGGGATAATTACGAAATCAATGAAAGATTAATGAGAAAAATCAGGATATATATATATATATATATATATATATATATATATATATATATATATATATATATATATATATAGTAATGTGAACGTGCATTACACGTTCGTAAAAAAGTATTATAAAAAACTAAACAAGAATTTATTATAAAAAATGTTATTCTAAGAAATTGAACTTAAGCAATCAAGAAAAATGTCTCCCACCTTAACCACTTAAGTTAAAGTTATTTAGTTATAAATATATCATATTAGGTAGTTAAATGCTTGGTTAAGTTTTTTAAATAATTATTGGAGTATTATGGAAGTTATTTAATTATAATTATTTATTTTATTTAAATATGATATACATACGACCTAGATTGCTCATTTTTAACCATTTTTAAGCAGCTTTATTTATATGTATTTTCCTACCCGAAACTCCCTCCCACCCTCCTAGCCGATGCCGGGACTCGATGCCCGGACCTACTCGGTAAATATCCCGTAGCTTTACCACTAAGCTACACCCTAAGGGATATATATATATATATATATATATATATATATATATATATATATATATATATATATATATATATATGAAAAGGGTAAATATATTCATTTAAATAAATTTATATCCCATCTATATATGTGGAGGTATTTTTTTTTGTACCCCATCACCATTACGTCATGTTCAATCTTAGGAAGAATCCCTATATTAGAGGTAACCAGTCCCTTAAATATGCGCTCACCAAACCTGTAGTAGATAATCTGACTCATGCCTCATTAAAGTGCTGCGAGCCCTTACATCTCGACATTTTAATCTCCCCCATCACGACTTCCAAATCATGTGCTCTTTTGTTATGCATATTCAGCTTTCTCCATTGTATTTCCCAAATTTGCCTTGTACACGAGCAATTGAAGAATATGTGCTGCATAGACTCATTGTTATTTCTACATAAGATACAAGCTTGGGCATCTATCTGAACTCCAAATCTAGCTAGCCTATCCAAAGTTAGCGCTCGCCCCAATAGCAGCCTATACATAGATAATTGCATCTTTTTGGTGACCCCTTTAAACTAGATGTAGCTAGTGTCACTACCACATTTTCTAGGAAAATATATTTTGGTCATTTCATAATTAATTAATGTGCATGTAGTAAATTTATTTATTGTTAATAGGCTACATAATAGTTTGGACTTATCTTAGTGGACCTAACTAGATTATATATGACTCTTGGACTAACATTATTTCTAGTTAGACTTTAGCCCAACAAACAAGCCCAATTCATTAAGTTAATAACTTAATTAGTTAAACCAATTATATTAGAACCTTCCACCCTTAATCATTTTCTCCATGACAAGCTAACAAGGACAATTGAGACATTTCATACTTGCTAGGAGGGCAAGCTAGGGGCCTGCCACTTAGAGGGAAGAGAGAGACTTCTCTATTCATTTTATTTTATCCAATTCTAGATCTAGAATTTTTTTCTTTCAAATTCCTTCATTCCCTACAAAAATTACTACCCAAATTCTCTCTCATTTCCTTCTCTACTCATCATTGGATGCTATTAAAATAAAGAGGAGGCAAGGATCTACAAGGAGGAGAAGAGTGCACAAGTTGAAAGATCTTTGCATCCATTTGAAGACTTGCATTGGGAATCCATCTTCCAATAGGTACAATTTAATTTTTTCCTTATAATTAGACTCTAAATCTGTAGTTTAATCATAGGAACCCTCTCATATACTAGGAATACACATAGAAAGAGGAATTAGGTTCATAGATTGAGTGTGATACTGATAGTATGTTGGAGCCGTATCGCAAGCGTATCCTAGATTGAGTGTGATAAAGGTACGGTGCACTCCACGTGTTTATTATTTTACATTTGTTCTAATTAGACTTGTGTATAGCTATTGAGTATTGTATATAAGTTGTTTATATGCTATATATATATATATATATATATATATATATATATATTGGTTATGTGTCCTTTTAGCTATGTTTTATAGTAGTCGTTTAGATGTATTGGAGGTATACTTAGTGTAGACTGTTATGGGTTCAGTATGGTATAGTTAGTGTGCTTACTGTCAAGTGTGCCTGATTATATGGGGGTGATGTATGAACTGTGGTGACTGATGGTGTGTTGCCTAACTGTTTTGGGGGTGATTGCAAGAGTGTACAATAGGATGGAGAAGGTTTTACACTGATGTGCAGTATTTAATAGGGTCGGGTTGTGCACTTAATGTGCACAACAGCAGCCACCACTTTGGGGTTGTGCACAAGTGTGCACAGCAGTAATGAGGGGTCGAGTTTTGTTGTGTGCAGCAAGGATTAGGAGAAGTAGCAGTAGGCTAAGGAAATTTTGACTTTGGTTTTGATGATGGTGTGGGCAAGGGTGATATTACAGGCAATATTTGTTTGGTTTTGAGTATGAGGTGGGGGAGAGGTATTATTAGTGAGGTTGGTTACTGAGGTGAGGGAAACACTTGACATCAGTCGCATTGATGTATCAGTAGGTAGTGTTGCTGGCTCATTTGGAGCTCGAGTGAAGTGAGGCAACATGTGCAAAATTGCACAGGTTTGCAAGTAGGGGGTAGGCATGAGATAGTATTAGTATGTGTAATACTTAAACTTATAGTTAGGTGGGTGCCAATATTTAAAGAGTGATGATGTGCCATTAGTGAATCAGTGTAGGGATGTTTTAGTAATTTGAGTTCAGTAGTGCACAACAGGTAAACATTTGGGCAGTGTATACTAGGACTCACTGTCCCATTGCTGAGAACGGATTGGGGTGCACATGTGCAAGCCTAAGAACTACAGTAGGAGCCAGAGCAAGAGAATCGTAGCAGGCCTATGAACTTGGGGATGACACTCAATGTACCAGTGGTTCTAGTGAGCATTTGTGTGAGTTTAGCATTTGAGGGTTTATATGAGTTGGTTATCACCTGGATACCAAGTGAGGTCAGAATTAGTTTAAGGGAAGGTTTAAGTGAAGGTATTAGAGTTAGTTATGGTTAAGGTAAAGTAATCAATGAAGATACACCCTAAGGTAATAGTTTAGATATGGATGTTTGGTCAAGGTATTAAGAATGCCTTTATTTGTGTATTAGTGTATATTTATGACTGTGCAATATGGGGTATTGGTATTACCTTGAGGAGATATCAAGGTAAAGTGGTTTTGAACCTAGGTAATAGAAGATGATTAGGATAAGTTAATATTTATATACTACATATTGTGTATTTTGTGATACTTATTAGTATTGATACTCTACTATGCTAATATAGCTAGTATATCCTAGATACATAGCATATGGACCCAATATTCTAGAAATGGACTCATACAAGCTAGAATTAGCTAGTTTGACTAACCTTGACTAGTTTGACCTAGAGTTGACCTAGTTTGACTATTTTGACTTAGAAATGGCTTTACGACCTAGATTTTGACTAGTTTAACTTATTTGTATTCCAAAATCTTGTATTGATGCAAAATTCCATATTTAGGTCTCCGAGGTACCGTTTTGAAAAACTTCGATATTATTTGCCAGATTTTAGGCCAGTACATTCTCTGAGAGTTTTCCATTTATGTTATCCTCTTTGTTTCTTGTAATTAGTGTCGATATCCTTGACTTTTTTGACACCTGGTTACACGGATTGGTATTCCTGAATTCTGTCATGAGATATTATTCCTGGTAGCTCTTGTGTGAGCCCAGTTGTTCTTGTGCGATTATGGACACTGATTCATAAGAAGAGTGGCGACTTCTCATACAATCCCATGTCATAACGTGACATAGTTGGATCCACTATACCAGTCGGGGGCGGGGAGTATTTAGTGTATATATGTGATCATTCTCCAGAGTTCTTATTTTTCTTGAATAGTATTAATCATACACCGCACGTATGATTAACCATGTTGTAGTTCTTGAGCAGTACCCAAGCCGATCACATGTTGTCACTGGTACTCACTCACTTAGATAGTTATTTTATTTTCTATATAAGATGTTCCTATCTCCAATATTTATTTCTAGCATTTTATTATTTTGGTATATTCCTGCCATGCTCTGTTCCTCCTGTTTATGCTCTCAATTTATTGTTATATAGTTTTTATCATTCATTGGAACTGCTTTTAGAGTTGTACTTTGCTCCTTTTCTAACTAGATATATTATTCCCAGATGACACTGAGGAGTGGTATCCCACTCACTACGGGACTCAGGATATAGTTGGCTTAGAGCTAGAGACAGTGGCTCAAGAAGGACTCATCCCAGTTGAGACAGACAATACTTTACCAGTAGCTTAGTAGATAGGCTTATTTTGTACTAGATTTGTCTCCAGCTTTTGACAGTTAGATTTATATTCTATTTGAGACTAATTAGATAATATTTATCTCTTGTGAGTTATACTTGACTCTTCAGTTCTTTATATCATATTTTGTGTATTATTCCTTCTTATAGTTCTGTGATTTAGTATTCATATTTCATTGGTGACATTATATATTTTGGTGTTCATTATTGCTAGATAGTATAGTCTACCCAAATAGCGTTCTACCACCGATGCTGTGGCGTAGGCTAGACATACCCACATTCTCATGTCCCTACATCGAGTGCGGGTTGTGGCACATTTTTAGTGGTGGCCCATGCCAGTCCTCGAGGTCGTAAATAGTGCGATTTATAGTGGTGCTCTAATTTGAGTGTTATTATGAGCCTGTTTTAGGATATAGGATATAGGCTATAGGCTGAGAATACTTACAACTAGGAAAAACTTATTATTTATTTCAATTGTTCTTCCTTGATATTTTTAAATTGAGCTTTAACTGTCCTTCTTTGAAAATATTCTATTTTATGCCATATTGAATTTTTTTTTTTTTTTGCCTCAGGATGCCGCCTAGGACTCGATCACAGCGTGGAGGTGCAGCTTCTGAGGGATCTACGACTTCTCGAGAGCTTGTACCAGTCACTTCTCCGGTGATTGGCGTATCATCTTTGTTCGGGGGTCGACCCCCAGTACAGTGGGCTTTTTCAGCCGTGACAAAGTGACTTCCACCTCCCGTGTCGACAGATGCAACCCAGATAGTCGTACTGTTTTGTGAGATGCTGGAGGCTCAGAGGGCCCAGTCAGAGGTTCACCAGAGGCAGATCGACGTATTGCAGCAGGGTATTGAGAATACTCATCAGCTTGCCCGTGCTGCAGTAGAGAGAGAGGTTCTAGTTCAGCAGCAAGTTGCTCCACATGTTGCCCCGCTTCGGCCGGGTAGTATCCTGGACTTCAAGAAGCTGGAACCTCAGGTCTTCAAGGGGATCGTGGGCATCATCTATACTGATGATTGGCTCGAGGATATCGAGCATCTTATGAGGGTGTCCTATCTTGCTGAGGAACTAAAGGTTGAGGTAGTGGGACTTCAACTGTTCGATATTGCCCACACTTGGTTCAAGAATGAGCCACTTCTTGCTAATTCGGGGCAGTCTTGAGAGGTGTTCAAGGACCTCTTCAAGAGAAAGTTCTTTGCTCGAGTGGATAGATTGGACTTTGGAGGCAGTTTGAGATCCTTACTCAGGAGAGCATATCTATGGAGGAGTACGCCACAGAGTTTGGGAGGTTGTGCCAATTTACAGAGTATTTTGTGAGGGCGCCATAGGTTCAGGCTATCCGCTTTCATGAGGGTCTAAACTGGGAAGTAGAGAACCTTATTTCGTCTTTCTATTAGACATATTCTGAGATACTTGCAGAGGCACACAAGGTTAAGCGGGAGTTGAGCTTGAAGCCCAAGAGAGGCCGCGATTCTTTTCTGGGGGCTAGTAGAAGCACAGGGCCTGCTAAGTTTCCTTATCTCTAGTCTAAACCTTTCCAGCAGCCACATCAGTATCCGACTCCAGCTAGGTTGTCGGTTCATTAGGAACCACAACAGCAGCAGAGATAATCACAGCACGCTTTCTGCCACTACTAGAAGAAGCCCGGTCATATCTGGAAAGTTTATAAGAAGAGGTTAGGAATTTGTCTGTTTTATGACGCAGAGGGGCACCAGAAGAGAGATTGTACTACCAACCCTCGTCATGCAGCTCAGGAAGCAGCTCGAGCTTAGAGAGCACAGGCGAGGCTACCTATAGTAGAACCGAGGGGACCGCCATATTTGACCCAGCTGCAGGGTTATGTCCAGCACCAGCAACATGTAGGTGCACCTTAAGGACGAGCATTCTCTATAATGGTCGAGGAGGTCAAGCCCACCGAAGATATCATTGAAGGTTTTGTTCTCCTTAATTCTTTTCCAACTTTAGCTTTGTTTGATAGTGGTATTTCTTATAGTTTTGTATCTTTTTTTTTTTTTTGCTTTGAAGCATCATTTGGTAGCTTAGTCTTTGCTTAGGACTTGCAAGATCGTGACCGAGGGAGGCATTATCCTGGTTAGTAATATTTACAAGGATTAAAGAGTTACTATGGAAGATTGAGAATTGAGTACGTGTCTGTAGCGCCCCGTTCTCCCGGTGCGGAGATCGCGGCTAAGAAACACAAGACGGTATCGTTCGATCGGGATAGATTGAATTAAGAACTCGTCCTCGTTATGGATTTGTTTCTTCGAAATTGATTCCCACATTCAGTGGACTGCGCCCCAAGGATCGGCTTAGTGGCAGAGTCAGGAGGGACCTCTCCGCTGCTATCTTTTATTGCCTCGGTTTTCGATGTCGCTTGTTGCTTTCGTGCTTTGAGTTGGTTTTAGGATTTGCTTGTTTTTCTTGAATGGTTTCGATGGTTTTCATTATTTTCGTTCATTGAACTACACTTCTATTCTGAGATTGGAAAGAGAGGAAGAAGTATTAATCGAGCTGTTCGTGTGCAGGTGAACGAGCAGTAGGCGGCTTGCGAGCGGAGTCGTGAAGCGCCTCTTTCCTTCTTCTTTCCAAAATCTAAGTGAGTGGCTACCAACCCGATTAGCTAGCCCTGCTTCCAAGCTTCACTCCTTCGCCCCGATCAAACGATACCAAGTAATAATAAAAGAAACCAAGATAAAAGAGAATAGACTTGGTATATTATGCTTGTCAATAAACCGCACGAACGGATACTTAACTGCATGCTTGTTCGCTTGGAAATAATCATAAACTGTTGCTTGTCTTGTGCAAATACATGTTTCATACTCGCGTTGCCTGAAGTGCATGAATGCTTAACGATTATGGATATATCGTGTGCTCGTGTTGCCTCAAAGGCGTAAACTGATTGTTTAAGTAACGTATTGTTCGATCATGGACAACTTGTGCACAAGGGTAAGTTCTGCGGATGGTCGCTGGGGCACTGGCACCGTTCCGGTCCGGGCGGAACTCGTGTGTAGTCATCGTGTGCTGGAGGGGACAGCTTGTAATACATTGTGTGCTTCTCGTGTGCTTGTCGTGTTCTCGTTGCATGCTATCCCTGTCCTTGACTATGTCCGTTATGGCACCACGCCAGTGATCATCGTGTATATTTAAACCTGTTGCATACTAACTTGTGTCTTCGTGGCAGGAAAGGCATGGTAAGTATTGTGTAGGTAATTCAGACGGTCAGGTAAAAATCTACCTAACGGTGGCACGTTCATTTCAGTAAATTCTATATGCTGCTTACTTGTAAATAAACTAAGGCAAGATAGAAACCCACAAAAATATGCATGCTTCACTAAACAACGTGTTGATTGGTATAGTTCGGCTAGCTCGCCTTCACCAGCATGTTTCGATATGCTGACCCTCGTTGAAACAGGTTTTCCGCACCAAGGCGAATCGAGCGAGGAGTCGAAGTCGTCTTCCCGATCCAGTCCAGCTGTTGGCGCATCTTCACCATGCCCTCGAAGCATTTTGAAGCCAGAAGCTGCAACTCTTCATACACAAATGCAGCTCCGTGGCAAAGCCGTCCTCCAGCCTGGAGGTCTTTATCATTTTGAGTTTATAAAGGGATGTAATGTACAGGACTGCTATCTCATTTTGAGTCATCTCTTTTGTAAGCCGTTCGGCATATTAGCTAACTCGTTCAAGAGTTTGTAATAGATGTTCATTATCAATAAAGAGAACTTTTTCATGTTTCAAAATTTGTGTTTCAATTTATCTGCGTACTCTGAATATGTGCTTGCTATGCAAATCATTAAAGCCTTGTGCGGGCGCAACTCCAGGCCCGCACGGCGGTCACGATTCGGGGGACGCCTCAAGTGATTCTACGGAATCGGGTCGTGACATAGTGGTATCAGAGCACAGATTCAAGTTCCTTAGACTTCGTGCTGGAAAAGTTCCTTTAACGATCAATTCCTGTGCGAACTCTTGAACTCACTAGGCCAAAATGAGATACGTTCATGCAATAAGTCCATAATACATTATGATCCTAATGTAATTTACCTTCTTTTGAAGGAATGGTACCAGCGCAATCTGTAGCGCAAGCTCCGAACGAAACACAAGAAAGCAGTTCGGGTACTTCGGGAAGCTCTCGGAGCCAACGAGGCATGTCTCAAGTCGACCCGCTTGAGCGGGTAATGCAAATGTTAGAATCGCAACGACAAAGAGATGATGCTCGCCAAGCCAAGTTCGAGAGTAATCTAGAGACCCGATTCTCAGTCCAACAAAAGCAGGTAGATGCCCTGCAACAGATCATTCATACTTTGGCTGCCAACCATTCCGCCGCAACAACAACGACTCCGGTGGAACAGCCCGTGCTTGAAGTGGAGACGCCTCAAATCCCAAGGCCGAGGGACGTAACTGCCTTCAACTTGGGCCATTTCAAGAAAGTCTGCAACACCCCATTCAACGGGACTGAGGAGCCAGTGGTAGCTCTAGATTGGCTAGCCGAGCTTGAAGATCACTTCGCTCTGCTAGAGGTCCCCGAAGATAAGCGCGTTGCCTGCGCGCAACTACAGCTCCGCCTCAACGCACACGATTGGTGGAACGTGCATCAACGATCTCTCCAATTTGATCACGGAGAGGAGGCGATCTCGTGGACGATCTTTCATACAGCATTTGAAGAGGAGTTTATACCCCCTCCAGTACAACATCAAATGGAAAATGATTTCGTGCAACTGAGGCAGGGCAGTATGACAGTTAAGCAGTACTCCGCCGAATTCAACCGACTCTCCAAATTCGCTAAGGCCTATTTACCTGATGCAGCGAGTCGAGCCAGAAGGTTTGAAGGTAGATTATGCCCTGCCATCCATTTGTACGTGGTCAATAATCAGTACGGGACAATGCGTGAAGTCATGAATCACGCCCTATCCCTCGAACCACAATATCCTCATGTTGCTGCCGGCGCTGTGCATACATCCAGTCACAAACGCCAAAGCAACGAGGAAGGAAATACCGCTATAAAGTGCCCGAATAATGCTGGTCAGCAGGACGGGGATTGGAATAAAACTTGTCACTTCTGTAAAAGAAAAGGGCACATGAAGAAGTATTGCCGCAAAAGACTTGGATTATGCCTCGCTTGTGGCGATCCAGGCCATGCTATTTCCTCCTGTCCGAACCTTCATGGTCGTCATCCTGAACAAAATAATCCTTAACGGTAGGTCCTATTCTTAAGTTTCGGGACAAAACTTCCAATTAGTTAGGTAGGATGTAGCACCCCGTTCTCCCGGTGCGGAGATCGCGGCTAAGAAACACAAGACGGTATCGTTCGATCGGGATAGATTGAATTAAGAACTCGTCCTCGTTATGGATTTGTTTCTTCGAAATCGATTCCCATATTCAGTGGACTGCGCCCCAAGGATCGGCTTAGTGGCAGAGTCAGGAGGGACCTCTCCGCAGCTATCTTTTATTGCCTCGGTTTTCGATGTCGCTTGTTGCTTTCGTGCTTTGAGTTAGTTTTGGGATTTGCTTGTTTTCTTTGAACGATTTTGATGGTTTTTATTGTTTTTATTCATTGAACTGCACTTCTATTACGAGATTGGAAAGAGAGGAAGAAGTATTAATCGAGTTGTTCGAATGCAGGTGAACGAGCAGTAGGCGGCTTGCGAGCGGAGTCGTGAAGCGCCTCTTTCTTTCTTCTTTCCAAAATCTAAGTGAGTGGCTACCAACCCGATTAGCTAGCCCTGCTTCCAAGCTTCACTCCTTCGCCCCGATCAAACGATACCAAGTAATAATAAAAGAAACCAAGATAAAAAAGAATAGACTTGGTATATTATGCTTGTCAATAAACCGTACGAACGGATACTTAACTGCATGCTTGTTCGCTTGGAAATAATCATAAACTATTGCTTGTCTTGTGCAAATACATGTTTCATACTCGTGTTGCCTGAAGTGCATAAATGCTTAACAATTATGGATATGTCGTGTGCTCGTGTTGCCTCGAAGGCGTAAACTGATTATTTAAGTAACGTATTGTTCGATCATGGACAACTTGTGCACAAGGGTAAGTTCTGCGGACGGTCGCTGGGGCACTGGCACCGTTCTGGTCCGGGCGGAACTCGTGTGTAGTCATCGTGTGCTGGAGGGGACAGCTTGCAACGCATCGTGTGCTTGTCGTATTCTCGTTGCATGCTATCCCTGTCCTTGACTATGTCCATTATGGCACCACGCCAGTGATCATCGTGTATATTTAAACCTGTTGCATACTAACTTGTGTCTTCGTGGCAGGGAAGGCATGGTAAGTATTGTGCAGGTAATTCAGACAGTCAGGTAAAAATCTACCTAACGGTGGCACGTTCATTTCAGTAAATTCTATATGCTGCTTACATATAAATGAACTAAGGCAAGATAGAAACCCACAAAAATATGCATGCTTCACTAAACAACGTGTTGATTGGTATAGTTCGGCTAGCTCGCCTTCACCAGCATATTTTGATATGCTGACCCTCGTTGAAACAGGTTCTCCGCACCAAGGCGAACCGAGCGAGGAGCCGAAGTCGTCTTCCCGATCCAGTCCAGCTGTTGGCGTATCTTTACCGCGCCCTCGAAGCATTTTGAAGCCAGAAGCTGCAACTCTTCATACACAAATGCAGCTCCGTGGCAAAGCCGTCCTCCAGCCTGGAGGTCTTTATCATTTTGAGTTTATAAAGGGATGTAATGTACAGGACTGCTATCTCATTTTGAGTCATCTCTTTTGTAAGCCGTTCGGCATATTAGCTAACTCGTTCAAGAGTTTATAATAGATGTTCATTATCAATAAAGAGAACTTTTTCATGTTTCAAAATCTGTGTTTCAATTTATCTGCGTACTCTGAATATGTGCTTGCTATGCAAATCATTAAAGCCTTCTGCGGGCGCAACTCCAGGCCCGCACGGCGGTCACGATTCAGGGGACGCCTCAAGTGATTCTATGGAATCGGGTCATGACAGTGTCTACTTGTAATGCCACTTCCGAGCTACGATATTATACTCGGGATGGATTGGTTGAGTAGGCACCATGCTAATATAGATTGTAGAGGAGGTAGAGTTTTTTTTTAGCCCACCAGGAGAGACAGAGTTTGAGTTTGGTGGAGGAGCTTCAAAGCAGGAAGAAGGCATTATCTGTAGAGCTATGGTGGAAGACAAGGAGTTGCCGCATCCGTTTATAGCAGTGTTTTCGGATGTATTTTCTGAAGAGTTTTTAGGATTGTCGCCAGATCAAGATGTTGAGTTATCTATAGGCTTGGTGCCCGATGGAGAGCCAATTTTACAGTATATCTATAGAGTGAACAACAATGAACTGGCCGAGCTAAAGAAGCAAGTGGATGAACTGCAGGATAAGGGTTTTATCAGATCCAGTTCTTTACCGTGGGGAACCCTGGTATTATTTTTACCTAAGAATTATGGATCGGTGCGCATGTGCATTGATTATAGGGTAGTGGATAATCTCACTATCAAGAACAAATATTTGTTACCACGGATTGATGATTTGTTCAATCAGCTGAGTAGCGCCAAGGTGTTCTCTAAGATAAACTTGAGATTAGGCTAGCACCAGGTGAAAGTAAAGCCGGAGGATATTCCGAAAACTGCTTTTTGGAATCAGTATGACCAGTATGAGTTCATGGTTATGCCATTTGGGTTGACTAATACCCTGGCAGTATTTATGAATTTGATGAACAAGGTATTCCACTAGTACCTTGACAAGTTTATGGTGGTGTTCATCGATGATATTCTTATATACTCGAAGATGGCAGAGGTGCACGAGGAGGATCTACGGATTATTTTAGATGTGCTAAGGAATGAGAAGCTATACAGAAAGATGCCCAAGTATGAGTTCTTGGGGCATGTTATGACAGATGATGGGATTTCAGAGGATCCAAAGAAGATCGCAATAGTGGAGTCTTGGAAGGCCCGAGTTCAGTAGCAGAGATCAGGAGTTTCTTGGGTCTGGCAAGCTACTACAGAAAGTTTGTGCAAGATTTCTCGAGGATTGCTGAGCCAATGACCAGACTCACCAGGAAGGACACAGAGTTTGTTTGGACAGAGGAGTGACAGGCAGCTTTTATGGAATTGAAGAAGAGGTTGATGTTTGCTCCTATTTTGACATTGCCATAAGGGTCCGAAGGTTTCACTATTTATAGTGATGCATCAGAAAAAGGGTTGGGTTGTGTTCTACAACATACTGGGAAGGTGATTGCCTATGCATCCAGGAAATTTTGTCCTCATGAGAAGAACTATCCTTACCATGATTTAGAGTTGGCAGCGGTCATATTTTCTCTGAAATTATGAAAATATTATCTGTACGGAGAGCGTGTGGAGATCTTCACGGACCACAAAAGCTTGAAGTATGTTTTTACTTAGAAGGAGACAAAAATGAGGCAACGTCGGTGGCTGGAACTGATGAAGGATTTTGATATATCCTTACAGTATCACCCAGGGAAGGCCAATATGGTTGTTGATGCCTTGAGCAGGTATCCGGTAGCTATATTTCTGACTAGAGACCAGCATTTTTTGGAGGATCTGGAGAGCCTGGGCATTGAGGTGATAGTTTCTGGGATTATGATACATATGTGGGGTTTAAAAATATATTTATTTTTGATGGATAGGATCAAGATAGCTCAGTATGAGGACATATCTCTAAGGAGCATCAGAGCACAGGTTCAAGACGGATTGGAGGATAATTTCACCATTGTAGAGGATGGATATTTGAGGCATAGAACCAGATTATGTGTGCCTAATGGGGAGCTGTGTGAGGAGGTGTTGCAGGAAGCATATTTCTCTCAGTATTCTATGCATCCAGGTGCCAACAAGATATATCGGGATATATTAGAGAGTGTGTGGTGGTATGGTATGAAAAGGGAGGTGGCACAGTTTATATCCAGATGCTTGGTGTGCCAGCAGGTGAAAGCCGAAAGGTAGAGGCCAGGCAGTTTACTTTTTTCATTACCTATTCTAGAGTGGAAGTGGGAGCATATTACTATGAATTTTGTATCCAAACTTTCACGATCTCCAGGAGGAAAAGACGGAATTTGGTTATTGTTGACAGGTTGACCAAGTCGATCCACTTTTTGCCTTTTAAGGTGGGTTTGTCAACTGAGAAGCTGGCAGAGTTGTATGTGAGGCTGATCGTCGGGATACATGGGGTTCCCATTAGCATAGTCTTGGATCAGGATAGTCGTTTCACTTCTCATTTCTAGAGGAGTTTGAGGCGAGCTTGGGCACCTAGCTCAAGTTCAGTACTACATATCACCCCCTGACAGATGGGCAGTCAGAGAGGACCATTCAGATTCTCGAGGATATGTTACACAATTATGTACTAGATTTTGGGAGATCTTGGGAGGATCATCTCCATTTGGTAGAGTTTGCTTACAACAACAGCTAACTGGCCAGTATAGATATGTCACCATTTGAGGCTTTGTACGGTCAAAGATGTCGCACTCCCTAATCATGGGATAATGCAGCGGAGAAGGTTAAGCTGATTAGGGATAGATTTTGGGTGGCACAAGACAGACATCGGCATTGGGCCGATAGCCATCGGAGACCTTTAGAGTTTGAGGTATAGTCTTAGATTCTTATTTTGTGCTTGATATTGGTTGTTTGTTATAGATTAAGTTCTTAAGGTTGTGTTTTATTCTAGGTAGGAGGTCTAGTATTTCTAAGGATTTCTCCGACACGAGGCACAATTTATTTTGGTGGAGGCAGGAAGCTTAGTCCATGATTCATCGGACCCTTCAGTATTTCTAAAGGGTCGGTGCAGTTGCCTACAGACAAGACTTACCACCTGCATTGGAGGAAGTTCATAACAAGTTTTACGTGTCGCAGTTGATACAGTACATGGAGTATCCTAGTAAAGTATTAGATCACTCAGAGATAGAGTTAGGCCCTACTCTTAGCTATCAAGAGCAGCCATTTGAGATTCTAGATCAGAGAGAGAATGTGCTGAGAAACCAGACCATTCCCTTGGTATGCGTCGCATGGAGGCATCACTCTCCGGGTGAGTCTACTTGGGAGAGGGATGATGAAATATGAGAGCGTTATCCATATTTGTTTGTACCTTGAGGTATGTTCTTTCCTGATTCTATTTCATATTTTCTAGGGGTAGTTTCGTCTTTGAATTTCGAGAACGAAATTATTTTAAGCGGGGTAGACTTGTCACTACCATATTTTCTAGGAAAGAATATTTTGGTTATTTCATAATTAATTAATGTGCATATGGTATATTTATTTATTATATTATTTATTTATTGTTAATAGGCTACATAATAGTTTTGACTTGTGTTAGTGGACCTAACTAGATTAGACATGACTCTTAGACCAACATTATTTTTAGTTAAATATGAGCCCAACAAACAAGCCCAATTCATTAAGTTAATAATTTAATTAGTTAAACTAATTGGATTATAACCTTCCACCCTTAATCATTTTCTTCTTGACAAGTTATCGGGGACAATTAGGATATTTCATACTTTCGTGGAGATAAAGCTAGGGGCCGGCCACTTAGAGGGAGGAGAGAGACTTCTCTCTTCATTTTATTCCACCCAATTCTAGATCTAGAATTTCCTTCTTTCAAATTTCTTCATTCTCTACACAAATTACTACCTAAATTATTTCCCAATTCCTTGTCTACTCACCATTGGAGGCTATTGGAACAAAAAGGAGGTAAGGATCTATAAGGAGGTGAAGAGTGCACAAGTTGAAGGCTTCTTGCATCCATTTGAAGACTTACATTGGAAATCCATATCCCAATAGGTACAATTTAGTTTTCTTCCTTATAATTAGACTCTAAATCTATAATTTAATTATTAGTAACCCTCTCATGTACTAGGGCTACCCAAAGGAATAGAAATTAGGTTCATAGGAGGCCCATGGAGAAAGTTATGATGTATTTTATGTCAATTTTAAGAGAATTTTGATATTGGCAAATCATGTATTTGTTAATAAGTCAATTATACCAAATTAACATGTATTTGATTGTGTGAGACTAGTATCATGTTCATAATTGGATACATAAAGGCCGAATCATGATATTTTGGTGATAAGGGTTGATTTGGGGGTTTTTCTTTGAAACGGAGGGTTGAGCATGTCGTATTTTGACACGGGCATGTAGTTGAGTGGATAGCACTTCATATTGCTTAGAAATATGATTATAGACTTGCTTATATCCTTTTTGATATATTTGGTGGTATGTTGGAGCCGTATCGTAAGTGTATCATAGATTGAGTGTAATACGGGTGTGGTGCACTCCACGTGTTTATTGTTTTATATTTGTTCCAATTAGACTTATGTGTAGCTATTAAGTATTGTATATGAGTTATATATATATATATATATATATATATATATATATATTGGTTATATATCCTCTTAGCAAAGTTTTATACTAGTTGTTGAGGTGTATTTGAGGTATACTTAGTGTAGACTGTTTTGGGTTCACTATGGTGTAGTGAGTGTACTCACTGTCAAGTGTGTCCGGTTGTATGGGGGTGATGTGTGAATTGTGGTGACTGATGTTGTGTTGCCTCACTATTTTGGGGGGATTGCAAATGTGTATAGTAGGATGGAGAAGGTTTTATACTGATGTGTAGTGTTTAATAGGGTCGGGTTGTGCACTTGAAGTGCATAGCAACAGCCGCCAGTTGGAGGCTACGCACAAGTGTGCACAACAGTAATGAGGGGTCAAGTTTTGCTATGTGCAGCATGGATTAGGAGTAGTAGCAGTAGGCTAAGGTAATTTTGACTTTGGTTTCGATAATGGTGTGGGCAAGGGTGATATTACAAGCAATGTTAATTTGGTTTTGAGTATGAGGTGGGGGAGAGAGAGGTATTAGCAGTGAGGTTGGTTACTGAGGTAAGGGAAATACTTGACATCAGTAGCATTGATGTATCAATAGGTAGTATTGCAGGCTCAGTTGGAGCTCGAGTGAAGGGAGGCAACATATGCACAAATGCACAGGTCTGTAAATTGGGGGTAGGCATAAGATATTATTAGTATGTGTAATACTTAAACTTATAGTTAGGTGGGTGCCAATGTTTAGAGAGTGATGATGTGCCATTAGTGAATAAGTATAGGAATGTTTTAGCAATTAGAGTTCAGCAGCACACAACTGGTAAACATTTGGGCAGTGTATACTGGGACTGACTGTCCCATTGCTGGGAATGGATCGGGGTACAAATTTGCAAGCCTAAGAAAGATAGTAGAAGCCAGAGTAGAAGAATTGGACAGGCCTGTGAACTTGGGGTTGACACTCAGTGTACCAGTGGTTCTAGTAGGCATGTGTGTGAGTATAGCATTTGAGGGTTAATATGAGTTGGGTATCACCTAGATACCAAGTGAGGTCAGGATTAGTTTAAGGGAAGGTTTAAGTGAAGGTATTAGAGTTAGTTATGGTTAAGGTAGAGTAATCAATGAAGATATACCCAGTAATCAATGAAGATATACCCTAAGGTAATAGTTTATATATGGATGTTTGGTCAAGGTATTGAGAATTCCTTGATTTGTGTGTTAATGTATATTTATGACTGTGCAATATGGGCTATTGGTATTACCTTGAGGAGATATCAAGGTATAGGGGTTTTGGACCTAGGTAATAGTAGATGATTAGGATAAGTTAATATTTATGTACTACATATTGTGTATTTTGTGACACTTATTTGTATTAATACTCTAGTATCCTAATATAGCTAGTATAGCCTAGATACATAGCGTATGGACCCAATATCCTAGAGATGGACTCATACAACCTAAAAATAACTACTTTTGACCAACCTTGACTAATTTGACCTAAAGTTGACATAGTTTGACTGTATTGAATTAGAAATGGCTTTACGACCTAGATTTTGACTAGTTTAACTTATTTTCATTAAAAAATCTTATATTGATGCTACATTCCATATTTAGGTCTCTGAGGCACCGTTCTGGACATCTTTGATATTATTTGCCAGATTTTAGGCTAGTACATTCTCTGAGAGTTTCTCGTTTATGATATCATCTATGTTTCTTATATTTAGTATAGATATCCTTGGCTTTTCTGACACCTGGTTACACGGATTGATATTCCTGAATTCCGCCATGAGATATTTTTCCTGGTAGTTCCTAGCATATCTTTTGTGCGAGCCCCGTTATTCTTGTGCGAGTATGGACATTGATTCATGAGAAGAGTCACAACTTCTCATAGAATTCTATGTCATAACATGCTCGGGTTGGATCCACTATACCAGTCGGGGGCAGGAAGTTTTTAGTGTAGATATGTGATCATTCCCTGGAGTTCTTATTTTTCTTGAATAGTGTTAATCATACACCACACGTATGATTAACCAGGCCGTGGTTCTTGAGTTGTACCCAAGCCGATCACATGTTGTCACTAGTAGTCACTCACTTAGATAGTTGTTTTATTTTCCATATATGATGTTCGTATCTCCTGTATGTATTTTATGTATTTCATTATTTCAGTATATTCCTGCCATGCCCTATTCCTCCTGTTTATGCTCTCTATTTACTGTTACATAGTTTTTATCATTTATTGGAATTGCTTTTAGAGTTGTACTTTGCTCCTTTCCTGACTGGATATATTTTTCCCAAATAACACTGAGGAGTGGTATCCCACTCACTATGGGCCTCAAGATGTAGTTGGCTTAAAGCAAGAGACTGTGGCTCAGAAGGGACTCATCCTGGTTGAGACAGACAACACTTTACCAATAGCTTATTAGATAGGATTATTTTGTACTGAATTTGTCTCCAGCTTTTGACGGTTAGATTTATATTCTATTTGAGACTCATTGGATATTATTTCTGTCTTGTGATTTTACTTGACTCTTCAGTTATTTATATCATATTTTGTGCGTTGTTCCATCTTATAGTTCTGTGATTGAGTATTCATATTTCATTGGTGACTTTATATATTCTTGTGTTCATTATTATAAGATAATATAGTTTACCCAAACAATATTCTACCGCCAATGCTGAGGCGTAGGCTGGACGTACCCATATTCTCGTGCCCCTACATCGGGTGTGGGTCGTGACAATCAGTGACTGCCAACTATTGGTACTGGATATGGATGAAGTCGTACACCACTTTTTGCTCGAACTTGTTATCGTTGGGCCCATCCCAGACCCATAAGTCTTCCTGGAGGTTCCAATCAACGTGAACCTCCTTAATATCTAGACTAAATTGTCGTGCCCAACCATGCAAATCTGGATTTCATTCTCAATGCTGCAGAATACAGCTGACCCGTTCCTACATGGGCATCATCTCTTACACTGTCCATCTGCACTTGTTCACTATACTTTGATGTTGTATCTAAATGTCGAGCCACAAATCCGTGGAATCATCATCTTTCATATATTTGGATATCCCCTGTTTCACTTTGGATCTGTAGTGTAAAATATTTTTAAACGTCACTGAATCATTATTATTAGCTCAACGTACCTTAAGGTACGTAATAAGCCAGGCAGCCTGGAACCCGGCACAAACCCACAATAGTCAAACCTGGGTTGGGTCGGCCTGAGCCCAGTCAATGGACCGACCCGTCTCGACCCAGAATGTTAACAGATTCGGGCTGGGTTTATTTTTTAGGCTTGCGGTCCGACCCGGATCGTTCTTCTTACTGGGTCCGGACTGAATTTTGCTTCTTCGGCCCATACGCTCCGCCCGGCCCTGCCCGATAATAGTCCCAGTTATAAAATGAATTAATATATAAATATATAGAAAAAAAAAGTTATAAAGGGTCTATAGTGGGATTTGAACTGCTGCCCTGCTCATAAACTATATACTTTCTCCCACTAACCATTAAACCCATTTTTTTATTAAAACACACACACACACATATATAGTATACATAGTACATTTTAATATATATATACATATATATATATATATATATATATATATATATATATATATTTAAATTTGCCAACCCACGGGCCAGGCTCGTGTCCAGCCCAAAACAGGCCAAACTCGGTAACTCTGGGCCAAGCCCAGCCGGATAGATACCATGAAACATACCCAGAATTTCTTGTCTTTTAGATACCTTCCCTCCATCCATACTTCCCATAAAGAGTCTTGTGATAGAAACTTCTAGGTTAACTTCATACCATCTATATCTGAAGTGCCCTTAACGGGCGGAGCCCCACTCCTTCCCTTAACGGACGAAGCCCCACTCCTTCTACCTTTCTAGGATGACACTATGTCTCACAACTAATAACATGTATGCCTCATCACTAGATAAAGTTCTCATATATCTTCTCAATATTACTAATGATAGACAGGGGAAGTCTAATCGCCTGTAACCAAAATAGCATTATGGATGTAATGACCGATCATACTAACTATATACTTCCTCCAAAGGACAGACTCTGGGTATTGCATCCCTCTATACGTCATTGGGCATACTCCACTAAGCTCTGATAATCAATATCTCTAGTGTAGTTGATGGATAGAAGAATCTTTAGATATTTTACTGGTGGCTTCTACTTCTTGACTCCCAGCATCATAGCCCGCTGATCTTTGTCAGGGAAGTCAAAATTAAAGTAGGCTTTACTTTCATACCAATTAAGATGCAGGCCTGTACACTCCCAATATAATGCCATTATCCTCACCATAACTGCGAGACCCTCTACAGTCGGAGACAAGAAAACCAAAAGGTCCTTCGCATTATCAGGTGTGAAACATACGGCTGCACCTTCTTTTATAGCGGAATAATCTGGTTCTTGTGCACAACTAAATCCAGGAGACATGTGAAGTACTCCATAACCAACATAAACAAGTACGGAGACAACGGATCCCCCAGTCGAAGCCCTCGGTTGCTGCCAAGAAAACCATATGGCTGCGCTTTGATCAAATTGGAAATTTTGGTCATCGTAATGCCTTCTCGAACCATGTACACCCAAGTATAATCAAAACCCATGGAAAGCATACTATGACACATAAAATCCCTACTCACCGTGTCATATGCCTTCCTTAGATCTAGCTTAATGTAAGCTTTTTTCTCGCCAATTTTGTTGAAGCCATGAATCATTTCATGTGCTAGAAGATTATTGTATGTAATTACCCTCCCTTTAATAAACATAACTTTGTTCGGCAAGACCAGTTCCTACATTATACTCTCTATATGATGACATGTTAAAGGAATAATCAATTTATATAAATAGTTGCAACACACAATAGGTCGAAAGTTCGCCAGAGAAGTTGTCCCTCTTTTTTCGGAATGACAGTCAGAAACATATGGTTCAAATCTATAAGGAGCCCCCAATTCGTGAAGAAGTCTTGAATCACTTCCAACACATGCTCCTTAAGAACCCCCCATTGGACTTTATAAAATGTGCTACCAAAACCATCTAGTCCTGGCACTTTATTAGGATAATCTTTAAAAATAATGGCTTCCACCTCCTCTATCATAATAGGAGCTAGAAGAACTCTATTACCATAAGAAGTAACAAAATGTTTGCACATAATTTCTAGAAAATCAGTCATGCATTGTGCTGATTGTTTAAGTCAGGATATTACCTGATAGCTTCAAATTGTAAGTCACTTTGTGAGATGACCTTTTTTCCATAAGGTCCAATGAGTTTACTAATATGGTTGTGGTGCTACCTCATACGGACCATATCATAAAAGAACTTCATGCATTGGCCTCCCTCAACTAAGCATATTTTTTTCACTACGCTATCTGAATTTCTTCTTGAAGCCGAAGTAGACCGACCTCTTTAATAAGCTCTTTCTCTGCCGCCGCTAGGTCCGGATTAAGAACATCCTCTTAGAGCAATGAATGAACCATACGCAACTTCTTCTCCTCATCCTGCAATCAACAGTAACTGATAGACCAGTTCCACACCTTAAGATCAGCTTTCACTCTATTGAGGTGTTGTACAAACCTATACTAAGGATTCCCATTCTACTTCCTCTTAAAGCCCATTGTTGACCATATCATCATATCCTTCAATGGTCGACCATTTATTGTTATATCTAAAAGGTCTTTCTTTGGGTCAATATGGCTCAAAAAGTTAAACATATATGGGAGAATGATCACCAGTGCTCACCGCTAAAACTTTTGCACTTTTGTCAAAAAACTTGCTAAACAATTCACGATTACCTAAAGACCTATCAAGTAGACATGACACCCTTTTTTGAACTACTTTGTTATTATATATCCATATATGGCCTGCACTCTCAAGATTTTTCAATCCCAACTACAAAATGCACTGTTGTAAGTCCTAAAGAATTGCCTCTAGAACCATCCTCCCTACAACTTTCTTGTGGTGATACAACAAAGTATTGAAGTCTCCCACAAGAAATAGAGGGAGCTTATGTTGTACTTCATCTATCACACTAACATGAATAACCGCTTGCCATAATTCTTCGCATATACGTGTCATTATGGCCGTAAACCGCACTTGCCTATATATATCGTTGTTCTTATTCTCTCTCCTCACTTGTTCATTTCTCTTGTTTTGCTTATGGTTTTCTTCATATGCAAGTACATCTTGCAAATATGAAGAAACATGATCCGCTATAGTTTTATTCTTAGTTTTTGTTGTTGTAATTAGTTTCTAGTAGTGTTCTGTTTATAGTTAGTTCTTAGAGTTTTCATATTTGAGGTGGTTAATGGTTTTATCTTGATTTTATTATGAGGTTTTTAATGAGTATATTTTTCTAGGGAATGATCCCCCTAAAAATGAGGTATTTTTAAAGTATGTTGTTCCCTGATTTTGAGCCTAGATTTTGCCTTGATTTTTAGTTCTTGTTGCTTGAGGAATGGAGCACTGTCATAGTCTTGAGCTTGAGCTTTGAGTGCATCAATGGTGGGTAGGTTGGAGAAGAAGAACAGTGACAAGAACTACCCAGGAGGATTTAAACTATGGGCACATATTGAATGTGACCTGCATTCCATACTCATGCGTACTTTAAGAGTACTGTCAATTTCTTGCAAAAGTATGTCAAGGGGATAAATTTTTAGAAAAAAATTCTTGGCGCAATTTTTTGGAAGATTTTAGCCTCTGGCGCACAATTGATGTATTATGGAATGAACCAAGCAAAAGTGCGACAGTCTACTTTTCAGCGTACTTTTAACTAACTTCCTCATTGGCGCATTTTTAACCAAATCAGCAGACTGGCACACAATTGACACATTGTACATTAACTATGAAAAGTGTGTCGTTCTTATACACACAACCCTTGGTGCATTTTTTGGATGCTCAACGGTTGACGCACTTTTGATGGATTAATAACCTATCAAAAGTGCGCCAACCATTGAGCATCCAAAAAATATGCCGCTCTTATACAATGTTGGCCAATGTCCTAACGTGCAAGAATTCAGGAATATGATATTATGCACCAAGCAGGAATCATTATGTCACATTCAGTGTACATGTTGGCCAAAATCCTACACTCAGTGTACATTGTATAAGAGCGACGCACTTTTGATAGTTAATACACTGAATATAGGACATTGGCCAACATGTACACTGAATGTGACATAATAATTCCTGCTCGGTGCATAATATTATATTTCTGAATTCTTGGCATGAAAATGATAATGGATCAAAACCATAGCGTGGCTAGGTTATTGCTATTTGAATATTGTTTCTATATTTGAGTGGATCCAGACTTGACTCCTTATATTAAATAGATTTATATCAAATGTGTCCATATTCTTTACGACATCATTAAGGAGAATATTTCTGTGGACACGACAGGAAATTCTATATCACTGTAGGGTTAATTAGGTAACATAAAAGAGGATTAGAACATGGTGAGGGAACAACATCCCGAGATCGTGCATGATGGGCCACCCCGTAATACTTTTTATGGTGCACAAGACTGGTCACCACAGATATTGTATATCATCCGCATGTAGTAGAGTACAATATTCGACTTTTTTATATTTAAGACTGAGCCAACATTTTTTTCTATAGGAAAGTTGGAACTATTACTGATTTATCAGCGCGGTAGCCTTACGGGAAACTGGTACGACAATTAGTGCGGTGGACCTATGAAGAACTGGTGCGATCATAAATTTTTGCTTGTATAATATTGGCTCGGTTAGCCTTACTTGACGGCACGATCTGAGGATACTTATTATTATTATATCTGGGATAACCCCAGACTCCACATAACAAGTCATAACATTGTTTGGTCGTTCTAACCTGACTTAGTTGTGAATGTAATTCTGCTAGTAGCTTAGGTATATGGACTTTCATAGTATGGTGTTCAACTTATGTCCTTGTTTGATTGGTGACTTGAGTCCTTATGCTATGACAGAATATGGACCAAACTATGACAGAGAATCCTAGCTTGACCTTAATCATGGGACGTACCTTATCTTGGATGTAATAGTATTTTTTTGTCCTTGTTTGGTGAAGTAGTGCCATATTATCCTAAATATGGGGCATGCGCCAATGATTATTGGCTCTTGCACTATATACTTGATCTAGTTTTTGTTTCTTCATTCGTGCTTCCTTGTGGTACTTGCTATTTGGGGTCTGACCCCACTGGTTTTGCATGGTCAGGTTTTGAGACAGCACCCGATGATCCAGCGTACTTTCCTCCGACTAATGGCGCATACCAGGAACATGGTCGTCGAGAATAACGAGTGAGTTTTCTTTATTCAAAGCTCGTGTAGTGCCTCAAATCCTGATCTAACCGGGATACGAACTATATAATTGGGCTTGTAGCTAGTCTGTCTGAGTCATAGTTTGGAGTTTAGATCTTCAGCATTCTCTTGCCATGGACGAAATGCGATGATCATTCCCAACTCATAGATAGGCCTCTATTGAAACAAGTCCAATAGTTTTTGTGCTTTGTTGTTGTCACGACCCGCACCCGGTATAAGGGTACAAGTTGAGAATAATGCCCAGCCTACGCTGCAGAATCGTCGGTAGAACATTATCTGGGTAATCTATCTAGCAATATAATAAACTACCAATAATAACAATATACTCAATCACAGATCTAAGATGGAACGAGCACGAATCAGATAAAGAATAGAATAGTCACATACAAATCATTACTCTAAAATAATAAAAATCAATGAGTCTGAAAAAAATACTAACAAATAAGCTGGAGACAAATCCAGTACAAGAATACTAAGAAGCTACTAAACTCTGGTCATCTGTCTCAGTTGGGATAAGTCCCTCCTGAGCTAGGGTCTCTAACTCTAAACCCACAATATCCTGAGGTCCATAATGTGTAGGGTACCAGTACTCAGTGTCATCTAGAAAAATATATCCAGTCAATAAAGGAGCAGATTACATCTCTAATACCAGTTCTAATCAATAATAAAAACTATGTAACAGTGAATAGATGTGAATATACAAGATGCACAATAGATACAATGAGATATATACAATAAAAAAATACTGGAATAAATACAATAATGAGCAATATGTCAATGAACAAGAATACTAATGAATAAGTGTGTGAATACTAGCTTTAACATGTGATCGACTTGGAAACATTATACAAGATTTATGGCCTGGCTAATCATACGTACGGTGTATGATTAACACTATACAAGATACAAGATAGGTATGATCATATACCTATACTACATACTCTCCACCCCGACTGGTATAATAGATCCAACCATGGTACGCTATGGCACAAAATTCTCCAGGAAGGTAGCAAGTCTCCCCGAGAATCAGCGTTTGTATATGTACTAGATAATCAATAAAATAATACTTGCACAAGATACACCATATAACCAGGAATAACATCTCATAACGAGATCCGGATATACCAATCCGTGTAACCATCGTGTCAAGAAAATATGGATATCTACACTAGATACAATAAACATAGAGGATATCATAAATGAGAAACTATCAGAGAATATACTCACCTGAAGTTTAATAAATAGTCTCACAGATATCTGATACGGTGCCTCGAAGACCTAGATATAGAATAAAACATCAATACACGGTTTCGAAAGAAAATAAGTTAAACTAGTCAACTTTTTTGTTAACAAGTCAACACTAAGTCAAAAGTTAAACTAAGTCAACTCTAAGGTCAACTATGGTCAACTATAGTCAACTATCTATTTTTAGGTTGCAAAAGTCTAACACAAAGATATTGGGTTCAAATACTAAAGTCTAGGTCATAAACTACATCTTAGGGTACGAGGATACCGTATCTCTAGATACGTAAAATAATAGGAAAACATTATGTATTAATATTGAACAATTTATTTATTATATAAATCCTAATTACAAACATTAAATTGATACCTTGGTTTTGAACCAACTTAGTATCTCAACATTAAACCATAATATTGATACCCAAACTCAATACCTTGGGCATCCCCAATTACCTTGGTACTTACCTTGGAATCTCAAGGTAATACCCACTACTTTACTTATGCTAACTACCCTTAAATATAATATATGCTACACTAATTATTATACATATAGTATACTATAATACAAGTCACAATTAGGAACATCTTTACATATATATTAATTACCATATATATATAAATGTACCTGTACATATATATATATATATATATATATATATATATATATATATATATATATATATATATATATATATATATAAACTGTCGCTAAAGCCTTGACTACTGTTACTTAAAACCGTGGTTTCTACTGATACTCTGCTGATTTAGTGACAGATTCCTACTGCTGTTGCCAAAGCCGTCGCTAAAGCCTCTGATACGGCTACTGATACTCTACCATTTCAGCGACAGATTTCTGCAGTTGTTGCTAACTGTTGTCGCTATAGAGCTGTTGCTGCTGTTATTGCTGCTGCTGCTGCTTTTCAGTGACGCTTGTTGTCGTTGTTGCTCTTGCGGCTGCTGCTGTGCTGTTGGTATCGCTGCTGCTGTCGCGACGCTCCTGCCCGCTGTCACTAATATATATATATATATATAATATGCATATAATACTACTAATAACTATACGTACACCCATACATAGTAATATGTACAAAATACCACATAGTAACATACACAAACATACATAGTAATATGTTTATATAACATACGTACGTATACGTACATACAAACACATACACCAAATAAAACATATATTATATTATTATAAACACATACAATTATCTATTAACATATATATACATATATATATATATATATATATATATATATATATATATATATATACATATAGAAGAATAGTTATATACAATATATACACACAACATTATATATATACATGTATATAAACTTCTCCAGGAAATAGGAACACAAGAGAATTAGATCTAGGATACGCATGCAACAAGAGTCCACCACACATCCAAACGTACCCCAAAGGATACAAACAAGTCATATATATTATTTATGAACAATACGAAGAGTCAAATATAATTTTACGTGTCTGTGTCAAAATGTGACATGCTCAAAGTCCCGTATCGGAGAAAAAACCACTAAATTAACACGTATCACCAAATTATTGGGATACGACCTACACGTACCCAATTATGGACATGACACTAGCCCCAAATATACAAGCATATGCCAAATTGATCTATAGGACCAATTGACACACAAAATAATTGTCAATCTCGAAATTCTCCCAAAATTGATAAAAAAAAGTACCATAAATTTCTCAATATGCCTCCTATGAACACAAACCCAAATCCTATGGGTAGCCTATACATATGGGTTGATTTCTCATGGTTAAATCTCATATTTAGAACCTAAATTAAGGAAAAAAACTGAATTGTACCTATTGGGAGATAGATTCCCAATAAAATCTCCAAATGTGATAAAATTGGCCTCCAACTTGTAGATTATTTCTCCTCTTTGTAGATCCTTGCTTCCTCCTTCTATATTCTTCCTCTGATAGCCTCCAATGGTGATTTGGGAAGGAATTAGGATAAAATTTGGTAAAAAAATGAAGTGGCAATGAAGGAATTTGATTGAAAGAAATTCTAGATCTAGTTTTAAAATGAAAAGAGGAGAGAGAAATCAATTTCCCCCTCTTTAATAGGCCGACCCCCTCTACCCCTTCCTCAAGCTACTATGAAATATCCAATATATCCCTTGGGGCCACTCATGAAGAAATAATTAAGGAAGGAAGCTTCTAGTCTAAAGGTTTAATTAATTTAATCCATCTCCTAATCAATGGTCTTTCTAATTGGGCTCAAATCTAACAATTAATACATGTTGGTCCATGAGTCTAAACTAAACTAGTTAAGTCCACTAACACAAGTTCAAAATAAATAACTAACACTTAACAATAATTAAATAATACAATAAATAATTATTATCATGCACAATATTTAATTAATTATAAAATTACTAAAATACCCTTTTCTAAAAAATATGGGAGTGACAAGTCTACCCTCCTTAAAATAATTTTGTCCTTGAAATTCAAAGACGAAAACTACCTCCAAAAAATAACAGAACATAACAATGAACAGGACTAAAGAACATAATTAACTATGAAAGAACATAACATAATTAGGAAAGAACATACCTCAAGGCACAAATAAATATGGATAACGCTATCGTATTTCATCCTCTCTCTCCCAGGTAGACTCCCACAGAGAGTGATGCCTCCATGCGACGTGCACCTAAGGAATAGTCTGGTTCCTCAGCACCTTCTCTCTTCGATCCAGAATCTCAAATGCCTGCTCTGGATAGCTAAGAGTAGGGCCCACCTCTATGTCCGAGTGATCCAATACATGACTATAATCTGCCACGTACCGTCTCAACTGCGACACATAAAATACGTTATGCACTCCTTCCAATGCAGGTGGCAAGTCTAGTCTATAAGCAACTGCACCGATCCTCTCTAGAATAGTAAAAGTTTTGATGAATCATGGACTAAGCTTCCCGCCTCCATCGAAGCAAATCGTGTCTCATGTCGGAGAAATCCTCAGAAACACCAAACCACCCACCTAGAACATAACACCACCTTAAGAGCTTAATCTATAACAAATAACCAATAACAAGCACAAACAAAATCTAACTATACCTCGAACTCCAAAGGTCTCCGGTGGCTATCGGTCCAATGCCACTGTCTGTCTTGCGCCACTCAAAGTCTGTCTATGATCAATTAAACCTTCTCCACTGCATCTACTCTGGCCCAAGCAAAACTCTCTCTCCAACATTGTCCCATGACAAGGGAGTACGATACCTCCGACCGTACAGAGCTTCAAAAGGTGACATCTCTATACTAGCCTGGTAGCTGTTGTTATAAGCAAACACTACCAAATAGAGATAATCCTCCCAAGAACCCCCGAAATCCAGTACACAAGTGTGCAACATATCCTCGAGAGTCTAAATAGTCCTCTCTGACTACCCATCTGTCTGAGGATGATATGCAGTACTAGACTTGAGCTGAGTGCCCAAACTCTCCTGCAAACTCCTCTAGAAATGAGAAGTGAAATGACTATCCTAATCTGAGACTATGCTTACGGAAACTCCATGTATCCTAACGATCTGCCTCACATACATCTCTGTCAGCTTCTCCGTAGATAAACCTATATTGAAAGGCAAAAAGTGGGCCGACTTGGTCAACCTATTAACGATGACCCAAATCGCGTCTTTCCCTCCTGGAGATCGTGGAAGTCCGGATACAAAATTCATAGTAATGTGTTTCCACTTCCACTCTGGAATGGATAATTGCTGAAGTAAACCTCCTGGCCTCTGCCTCTCGGCTTTCACTTGCTGGCACACTAAGCATCTGGATACAAACTGTGCCACTTTCCTCTTCGTGCCATACCACCACACACTCTCTCGCATATCCCGATACATCTTGTTGGCACCTTGATACATAAAATACTGAGAGCGATGCGCTTCCTGCAATACCTCCTCACGGAGCTCCCCACTAGGCACACACAATCTAACTCCATGCCACAAAGATCCATCCTCGGCAATGGTGAAATTATCCTCCAATCCTGCTCTCACCTAAGCTATGATGCTCCTCAAAGATAAATTCTCATATTGTGCTGCCTTGATCCTGTCCATCAAATCTGAGTGTATCTACAATCCTCATATATGCATAGCACAACCAGAAACTATCACCTTAATACCTAAGCTCTCTAATTTCTCCAACAAATATCAATCCTGCATCAAGAACATAGCTACCGGATACCTGCTCAACGCATCGGCAACTATATTAGCTTTCCCAGGATGATATTGCAATGATATATCAAAATCTTTCATCAGTTTCAACCACCGACGCTGCCTCATTTTCAACTCCTTCTGCGTGAAAACGTACTTCAAGCTATTGTGGTCTGTGAAGATCTCCACACGCTCTCCGTACAAATAATATTTCTACAACTTCAGGGCGAAGATGACTGCTGCCAACTCCAAATCGTGGGTAAGATAGTTTTTTCATGAGGACGCAATTGTCTGGATGCATAGGCAATCACTTTTCCATTCTGCTGAAGAACACAACCCAAACCTTTCCCCGATGCATCACTATAAATAATGGAATCTCCAGACCCTGATGGCAACGTCAAAATTGGAGCAGACGTCAATCTTCTCTTCAACTCCTCAAAAGCAACATGGTAATCCTCTGTCCAAACAAACGCTACATCCTTCCTGGTGAGTCTGGTCATCGGCTCGGTAATCCTCGAAAAATCTTGCACAAACTTCCTGTAGTAGCCTGCCAATCCCAAGAAGCTCCTGATCTCTGCTACCAAACTCGGGGTCTTCGAAGATTCTACTGTTGCGATCTTCTTTGGATCTACTAAAATACCATCACCAGTCATAACATGCCCCAAGAACTCTACCTTGTCCAGAAAAAACTCACCCTTGGACAACTTCCCATATAGCTTCTCCTTCCTCAGCACATCCAACATAATCTTCAAATATTCCTTATGCTCCTCCGGTGTCTTCGAGTATATGAGTATGTCATCGATAAATACCACCATGAACTTGTCAAGGTATTGATGGAACACCTTGTTGATCAAGTTCATAAATACCACCGATACATTAGTCAACCCAAACGACATTACCATAAACTCGTACTGACCATACCGAGTTCTAAAAGCAGTCTTCGGTATGTCCACCGGCTTCACCTTCATCTAATGGTATCCTGATCTTAAATCTATCTTAGAAAATACCTTGGCACCACTCAACTGATCGAACAGATCATCAATCCGTGGGAAAGGGTACTTATTCTTGATAGTGAGATTATTCAAAGCCCTGTAATGAATGCATATGCGTACTAATCCATCCTTTTTTGGTACAAACAATACCAGGGCTCCCCACAGTGAAGAACTAGATCTAATAAACCCTTTATCTTGTAATTCGCCCACCTGCTTCTTCAGCTCGACCAGCTCGTTGTTGTTTACTCTATAGACATATTGCGAAATTGGTTTTGCACTGGCACCAAGCCTATAGAGAATTCAACACTTATATCTGGCGGCAACCCTGACAATTCCTCAGGAAACACATCCAATAACTCTACTGCCAAAGGTTATGGCAACTTCTTATCTTCTACCATAACTCTACAAATAATGCCTTCTCCCTGCTCTGCAGCTCCTCTAGCAAACTCGAACTCTGAATCTCCTGACGGACCAAACAAAACTCTATCTCCTCTACAATCTATGCTAGCACGGTGCCTACTCAACCAATCCATCCCGAGTACAATATCGTAGCTCGGAAGTGGCATTACAAGTAGACACGCACTCAACTCCTGGCCTTCTAGAGTAACTCTCCGATCCTTGCAAATATCATTAACGAGGATAATGCCTCCCCCGGTCATGATCTTGCAAGTCCTAAGCAAAGAATCAGCTACCAAACTAAGCTTCAGAGCAAAAGAAATAGATACAAAACTATGGAAAGTACCACTATCAAACAAAGCTAAAGCTGGAATAGAATCAAGAAGAATAGAACCTGCGATGACATCTTCGGTAGGTTCGTCCTCCTCGACGATCATAGCAAACGCTCGTCCCTGACGTGCACCTCCCTGCTCTTGATGTTGGACATAACGCTGTTGTTGTGTCGAAAGTGGTCCCCTCGGCTGTACTACAGGTGGTCTCATCTATGCCCTCGAAGCTAAAGCTGCTCCCTGAACTGCATGACGATGACACTCTCTCAGCTGATACCCTTCAGTACCATAATACAAACAAACTCCTAGTCTCCTCCTGTAAATTTTTCAGATGTGGTCAGGCTTCTTGGAAAAATGGAAGGAAGATTACTGTAACTGCCTCTGCTATGGTGCCTGGTGAAACGGCGCCCTAGCTGGAGTCTGGTACTGCTGAGGCTGCTGGAAAAGCCTAGACTGGAAATGAGGACGTTTTGTGATACGGTACTGCTGTTTGCCCCCAGAAAAGAATCACGGTCTCTCTTGAGCTTCAAACCCAACTCTCACTTAACCTTGCGTGCCTCCGCAAGTATCTTCGAGTAGGTCTTATAAAAAGACGGAATAAGGATCTTCACTTCCCAGCTTAGACCCTCACGAAAATGAATAGCCCGAACTTCGTCTCTCTCACCAAATACTCTGTAAATCGGCTCAACCTGCCGAACTCCGTAGCATACTCCTCCACAGATATGCTCCCCTGAATGAGACTCTCGAACTTCCTCCCCAAGTCTAGCCTGTCGTTTCGAGCGAATAACTTCTTCTTGAAAAGGTCCTTGAATACCTCCTAAGACTTTCTCGCATCAACAAGAATCGGCTCATTCCTGAACCAAGTGCTAGCAACGTCGAACAGTTGAAGTCCAACCGCCTCAACCTTCAGATTCTTAGAAAGACGGGACACACTCATAAGACGCTCAATGTCCTCGAGCCAATAATCATCATAGACTGTAAGCCCCTGATTTTTCAAGAATATTAAAATTGGGATTTTTCACAATTTTCTGGAATTTTCTGGGAATTTTCTGTAATTAAAATCAGGGTTTTGAATTATTACCTAATTTTTAATTGATAATAAACAATATTAAAATATTTTAAAAATATTATTTTTGGGTGTAAAATAGAAAATTGGACTTAGGGCAATTTTTCTGGATTTTTCTGGGCCTCAGACTTATTTTTAAATACCTAAAAACTAATTTTAAATTAATTAGTTAATTTACTGTTTTTATTATTATTATTATTAATTATTATTTATATTTTATTTTATTTTATTTTGTTTTTCTGGGCCGGCCCGGCCCAGTGGGCCGAAACCCAGCCCGGCCCAGCCACCCGCTCTTTCGGGTCGGGTCGGGTCGGGTCGGGTCAGCCAACCTTTCCCGCCCGCAAACCCGCCACCCGCCAGCCCAGCACTCCCAAACGACCCCGACCTTTCCGGCGAGCCCCGCGTCCAGCGCCGGCCGCCGCGCGCAGCGCCGCGCGTCCCGCTCCCACGTCGCCCCCGCGCTCCGCCTCTCCCGGCCAACCACCTCCTCCTCCTCCTTTATAAACCCTCCCCCACCGTCTTCCTCCTCCAACCTCCTCCGGCCACCCAACCCTAACCCGCCGCTCCGCCGCTCACCACCGCCGTCGACCCCCGCCGTGCCCAGCCCCGTCTCACCTAGCTCCGCCAGCGCCTCCTCCCCTCTCCTCCGCTCCTCCTCCGGCGCCACCCGTCCGACTCCAGCCGCAGCAGCAGCACGAGCAGCCGCAGCCGCCGCCTCCGGCTGCCCTGAGCCGCCGCCGACGACCCCATCGGCTCGCCGCGCCGCCCACCGCCGCGTGCCCCCGATCCCGGCCGTCCAACAGCCGCCCTCCGTCGGACTCCGACGAAAACCCTAACCCTAGCCCTAATTTGGATTCCGTGTCGGACACGACACGGACACGGCTCAACCCTGATTCCCGGGTCCCCTTCAGGTACGTGTAACTTTCGCCTCGTAGCTCTGTTTCCAATTCCGCAAATTGCGTTGTGAAGCCTGTATGACCCTCTCGGTGTCCGGACAAACTGTTCGGGGCATCGGGTCCTGTGGTGATCGCACACCGCGATCCAAAAACAGGAAAAACCAGACCCTGTTTTACCCCGGAACTGAGTCCGCCCCGCCAAACGGGACGACTTGGTCGCGTGCGGTCTTCACAGATACGTACGCATCATCGATACGGACGTGTGAGTTTTTGTGGAAGCTGATTCGGGTGTGCGTGCACACCGGAATCAACGCGTATCCGCGGACATCATCCCGTATCCGCCTTTTCGGTAATTCACCCTAACTTCGTGCACACACGTCGGATCGAGACAAAACTTGCGCCATCGGACTCAAAGCGATACGCTGGTCCTGTGGGTCAGGTTTGGTTCGATTCTGAGAACGTTGACGAAATTGCGTGTCGTGGGCCCCACAGGCCCCGCTCGACGGGCGATTTTGTGTTCGGCTCATCGGAATCCAAATCTGGAAGTTCCGTTGGGTTCGTATCAGCGTTCCTGACCTGTTGACACTAAGTTTGGTGAATTTGGAGACCTTTGACCCGGACACATTTTTCGGTGCAAAGCGGGCCCACCGGCGGACCCCGTTTTGACCCGAAACTGCCGTTTTTGCCCTTGTCTCCAAATTGGACCCAAGGACAGGCGTTTTTAGCTATTTGACATCTTCTGAGCATGATGGTAATGTTTATTTCAGCATCTGGACTCATTTCTGGAAATTTCCCCGAGACTCCAAACTATATTTGGATCCAAACATCAGGCAAGTACCTGCACTTCAAGTTTAACCTTTATATTGTGATAAATAAATTCCCTGCTTTATTAGTACCATTGATGATTATATGTAGAGTTAGAACACTGGATTTCATGTCTTGAATAATGTATTTCGTGTCTTGCTTTTCGTGTCGGGCGGGAGAATACTAGGAGGCATGTAGTTTACCCTTTCCCCCTGTAATCACTGTGTGCCAGCTGTTGGTACGCGATTGTACCATCAGCCTTATACTTGATTATTCCCGTAATCATTGTGTACTAGTCGTCTATGACGGCCCTATTAGCCTTATAAACCCCTACATGCCAACTAGGTATTCTAAATATACAAGTTCACGCACCTAAGTTCCTGTCTTGTTACAGTTATATTTCTTGTCACATTTTATTCCTGTTTTACTCGGATTTCTGGTTTATAGCAATCAATCATATTTTACTTCTAGTCTTGTTTTATAACATTATTTCTCAGTTAACTTCACTACTTGCTTACGCATTTCTCAACATAATGCTTAGTCAGTTATTTTTTACCTGTCACAAATATTTAGTTTAAATCTTGTTGTGCATTGTGTACTTTGCTCCTTTCCTGACTGGATCCGTTGTTTAGGCGATGACGAGAACCTTGCCCCCACCTATTATGGACCCTCTGAGACAGCAGGTGATACAGTTGCAGAGCCGGTTCCCACCCAGGAGACTACCCCTGCAGAGTAGTTAGCCTTAGTTATTTATTTTCTTTCATCTTAGTAATCGGGTTTGTCCCCGATATAATCTATGGTTCTGTAATAAACTCTGGATCTGATTATCATATTCTGGTTATAAAATCTTAGCATTCTTTTCCTGCTATTTTTTTCCTTGCCTATTTAATTATTGTGAATGAGCTAGATTAATCACCTGTGATCATGCCCTAGATAGCGTACTACCGCCGACACTGCGGCGTAGGCTGGACGTACCCACGCACTCGTGCTCGAATTTCTGGGTGCGGGTCGTGACACGTTTTTGTGGTGGCCCATGCAGGTCTCGAACCACTAAATTGTTCGGTTTCAACTTAGGGACCGAACAGGCCTGCAATAAGATTGAGGATTCTAGGAAAAGCTCATTCACAGTATAGGGTCCTTATTTCAATTCTGGATATCACTTCTGATCAATTTTTCTATCGCCCTTGATTTCCAAGTAATTTATTCTGATCTCCCTATCCCTTCATCTTTCAGAATGGTTCAGACAAGGAACACAGTAGGAGGCACATCAGAACCAGCTGAGCAGACTGTGCCCGAAACTCTTGCACTCCCTCCACCTCCATCTACTCCGGCAGTTACTTTAGATGGGGCACAACTACTTGGAGTGTTCCAGGGACTAGTGGAATCCCAGAAAGAACAGATTGTACTTCTGCGGACCAGCCTCTCAGAAGCTATTAAGTCCCAGGAGTCGCCACTCAAGAGGCCAGGGAGTGCCAAAGACTTCAAAAATCTCAGACCCCTGGAATTTTACGGAACTGAAGGCATTCTCTATGCCGATGAATGGATAGAGAACGTAGAGAGACTCCTGAAGACTGCTTGGGTTCCTGATGATCTCAAAGTGGAGTCCGCAAGCCTGCAACTGTTCGACATTGCTCGAACCTGGTTCAGAGATGAACCCCAACTATCTGCTCCTGACCTCACCTGGGAGGACTTCAAGAGGCTATTTAAGGAGAAATTCTACCCCGAAGTGGCTCGGGAAGCTCTCGAAAGCCAATTCGAGAGACTGGAATAAGGTAACCTATCTGTTGATGAGTATACTGCTGAATTTAGCAGGTTAAGCCACTTTGCGGAGTACATGGTTCGTACCCCGGAGGACAGAGCTCGTAGATTCAAGAAGGGGCTTTCTCCGGATATTCGCCTTGCTGTCACCACCAGCCGAACCTGCACCTATGAGGAAATCTTGAACGTGGCACAAGGCGTTGAGAGAGACATGGGGCATAAACTAAAGCGAGAGAGAGATACCGGAAATGCGGGACCCAACAAACGCCCTTTTCAACAACAACAACAGCAGAGGTCCCCGCAGCAAACCCAGCGTCCTCTCCCTCAAGCTACAGCACCCCAACACCAAGCTCAAGGACAGAATCAACGAGTTCCCACTTGTGGCTTTTGTAAAAAATAAGGTCACACCTGGCAAGTTTGTAGGAAGAGACTAGGTGCCTGTCTGTATTGTGGATCAATAGCACATCGAGTGAGGGACTGTGCTGCTGCTCCAGGACGCGGACAAGCTTACGTGATGACCGTGGAGAACGCGCAGACCTTGGGAGCAGCCAATGCGCGTAAGTGATTCGTAGATACCTTTTCCTAGTATTATTTTTGTGCCTGTTGGTTTGTGACCTCAGCCCCAACCTAGTAATTTTAAACTTGCTAAATAACCTGGAATGCTTTTATATTTGATAACTGTAGAGATTTTGAGGTTTTTGCTATTGTGCTTATTATATGTGTCTTGTGAACTTCAATAAATTTGCACCTCCTTTTCATCATCATCTGGCACACTTAATTTTGCTGAACTTGACTTATGCTGCTATTTTATAGCCTAGTTTTGCAAGCCTGCCCTTTATCGGGCTTGTTCATGACACATGTATTATTGAGGCCTGATCAACCCCACTAATACAAGTGTCTACTCAGAATCAGTGTACTACGGTCTGATCAACCTTAGCGCATTTTGATTCGCACTTCGCACGACTACTTTACGTGGATTGAGATATATAGTTGACTAGTATACTTGCCCCTAAATACGTCTGAGCATATCGTATCAGTTACATAACTGTACTAATACGAGCATGCGAATAAATGATTACCAGAATAGAATCTTAATCCATAACCGCCTGACCATTCCCATTAGAATTCTTTAAACGCCTTGATCCCTATACCTCTGTTCTACCACCTCGCCCTTAAACTCTTTATTATTGATCCTCACCTTCCCTTACTTCGGAAGGACAGAATCCTGTGTTTGGTATAAGTTTGATTTATAGTGCTAGATGATAACCCTTTATGACTAAGGCAATACCCTAGGTGATGTGTTCTGTGTTGCAGACTTAAAGATTTAATACCATGATTTATTAAGTTGGACCTAGCTTTACTAGTTGTACAGCCTTAGAGGATATATGGGTAAAATTATAAGTTGGGTAGCGACCGCAATGTTCACCTGAGAGAAAACCGTTGGACTGTAATCAAGTGAGATTGGACAGAGAGAACCCTGCCATATTTTTAAATTTCGAGGACGAAATTTTATAAGTTGGGTAGATTGTAAGCCCCTGATTTTTCAAGAATATTAAAATTGGGATTTTTCACAATTTTCTGGAATTTTCTGGGAATTTTCTGTAATTAAAATCAGGGTTTTGAATTATTACCTAATTTTTAATTGATAATAAACAACATTAAAATATTGTGAAAATATTATTTTTGGGTGTAAAATGGAAAATTGGACTTAGGGTAATTTTTCTGGATTTTTCTGGGCCTCAGACCTATTTTTAAATACCTAAAAACTAATTTTAAATTAATTAGTTAATTTACTGTTTTTATTATTATTATTATTAATTATTATTTATATTTTATTTTATTTTATTTTGTTTTTCTGGGCCGGCCCGGCCCAGTGGGCCGAAATCCAGCCCGGCCCAGCCACCCGCTCTTTCGGGTCGGGTCGGGTCAGCCAACCCGACCCGCCCGCAAACCCGTCACCCGCCAGCCCAGCACCCCCCCACGACCCCGACCTTTCCGGCGAGCCCCGCGTCCAGCGCCGGCCGCCGCGCGCAGGGCCGTGCGTCCCGCTCCCACGTCGCCCCCGTGCTCCACCTCTCCCGGCCAACCACCTCCTCCTCCTCCTTTATAAACCCTCCCCCACCGTCTTCCTCCTCCAACCTCCTCCGGCCACCCAACCCTAACCCGCCGCTCCGCCGCTCACCACCGCCGTCGACCCCCGCCGTGCCCAGCCCCGTCTCGCCTAGCTCCGCCAGCGCCTCCTCCCCTCTCCTCCGCTCCTCCTCCGGCGCCACCCGCCCGACTCCAGCCGCAGCAGCAGCACGAGCAGCCGCAGCCGCCGCCTCCGGCTGCCCTGAGCCGCCGCCGACGACACCATCGGCTCGCCGTGCCGCCCACCGCCGCGTGCCCCCGAGCCCGGCCGTCCAACAGCCGCCCTCCGCCGGACTCCGACGAAAACCCTAACCCTAGCCCTAATTTGGATTCCGTGTCGGACACGACACGGACACGGCTCAACCCTGATTCCTGGGTCCCCTTCAGGTACGTGTAACTTTCGCCTCATAGCTCTGTTTCCAATTCCGCAAATTGCGTTGTGAAGCCTGTATGACCCTCTCGGTGTCCGGACAAACTGTTCGGGGCATCGCGTCCTGTGGTGATCGCACACCGCGATCCAAAAACAGGAAAAACCAGACCCTGTTTCACCCCAGAACTGAGTCCGCCCCGCCAAACGGGACGACTTGGTCGCGTGCGGTCTTCACAGATACGTACGCATCGTCGATACGGACGTGTGAGTTTTCCTGGAAGCTGATTCGGGTGTGCGTGCACACCAAAATCAACGCGTGTCCGCGGACATCACCCCGTATCCGCCTTTTTGGCAATTTACCCTAACTTCGTGCACACACGTCGGATCGAGATGAAACTTGCGCCATCGGACTCATAGCGATACGCTGGTCCTGTGGGTCAAGTTTGGTTCAATTCTGAGAACGTTGACGAAATCGCGTGTCGTGGGCCCCACAGGCCCCGCTCGACGAGCGATTTTGTGTTCGGCTCATCGGAATCCAAATCTGGAAGTTCCGTTGGGTTCGTATCAGCGTTCCTGACCTGTTGACACTAAGTTTGGTAAATTTGGAGACCTTTGACCCGGACACGTTTTTTCGGTGCAAAGCGGGCCCACCGGCGGACCCCGTTTTGACCCAAAACTGTCGTTTTTGCCCTTGTCTCCAAATTGGACCCAAGGACAGGCGTTTCTAGCTATTTGACATCTTCTGAGCATGATGGTAATGTTTATTTCAGCATCCGGACTCATTTCTGGAAATTTCCCCGAGACTCCAAACTATATTTGGATCCAAACATCAGGCAAGTACCTGCACTTCAAGTTTAACCTTTATATTATGATAAATAAATTCTCTGCTTTATTAGTACCATTGATGATTATATGTAGAGTTAGAACACTGGATTTCATGTCTTGAATAATATATTTCGTGTCTTGCTTTCGTGTCGGGCGGGAGAATACTAGGAGGCATGTAGTTTACCCTTTTCCCCTGTAATCACTGTGTGCCAGCTGTTGGTACGCGATTGTACCATCAGCCTTATACTTGATTATTCCCGTAATCATTGTGTACTAGTCGTCTATGACGGCCCTATTAGCCTTATAAACCCCTACATGCCAACTAGGTATTCTAAATATACAAGTTCACGCACCTAAGTTCCTGTCTTGTTACAGTTATATTTCTTGTCACATTTTATTCCTGTTTTACTCGAATTTTTGGTTTATAGCAATCAATCATATTTTACTTCTAGTCTTGTTTTATAACATTATTTCTCAGTTAACTTCACTACTTGCTTACGCATTTCTCAACATAATGCTTAGTCAGTTATTTTTTACCTGTCACAAATATTTAGTTTAAATCTTGTTGTGCATTGTGTACTTTGCTCCTTTCCTGACTGGATCCGTTGTTTAGGCGATGACGAGAACCTTGCCCCCACCTATTATGGACCCTCTGAGACAGCAGGTGATACAGTTGCAGAGCCGGTTCCCACCCAGGAGACTACCCCTGCAGAGTAGTTAGCCTTAGTTATTTATTTCCTTTCATCTTAGTAATCGGGTTTGTCCCCGATATAATCTATGGTTCTGTAATAAACTCTGGATCTGATTATCATATTCTGGTTATAAAATCTTAGCATTCTTTTCCTGCTATTTTTTCCTTACCTATTTAATTATTGTGAATGAGCTAGATTTATCACCTGTGATCATGCCCTAGACAGCGTACTACCGCCGACACTGCGGCGTAGGCTGGACGTACCCACGCACTCGTGCCCGAATTTCCGGGTGCGGGTCGTGACATAGACGATGCCCTCCGTCCCCTTGAAAACCCTAGGCTCTAGCTTCTTGAAGTCCTGAATGTTGCCTGGCCAAAGCTGAGCAACCTGAGGAACATCTTGCTACTGGACCAGAACTCCCCTCTCGACTACAGCACGAACAAGCTGATGAGCACTCTCGATACCCTGTCGTAAAATGTCGGTCTGCCTCTAATGTGCCTCTGACAGATCCCTTTGTGCCTCGAGCATCTCACGAAATAGTATAAACATCTGTGTCGCCTTTGCTGGCACAGGAGGTAGAGGTGAAAGTCCCTCAGATACAACTGGCACAGTCCTCTGAGTAGGTGGTAGACCTCCGAAAGCAGCTGTCACTCAAATCACCAGAGAAGTGACTGGTGCAGGCCCTCGGGATGTTGCAGACCTCTCAGAAACTGCTCTCCCCTGCTGTGATCTAGTCTTAGACGGCATCCTGAGACAAAGTGAAAGAAAGAATCATTATGGCACAAGATATAAGACACTCAAGGAAAGGACAGATTAAGAGATCAAATGTCAATATCAAAGAAGAATAGTTGAATGAATCAAAAGAATCTTTTCTAGGTGCGATTGAGTAATCTCAGCCTATAGCCTACATCCTATATCCTAAATTAGGCTCACAGTAGTACAACTAAATTGTCGCACTACCATGATATTGCACAACTTGTGAAGCCTGACCTACATGGGCCACCACTAAAAATGTGTCATGACCCGCACCCGGTGTAAGGGTACAAGTTGGGAACAACGTCCAGCCTACACCGTAGAACTGGCGGTAGAACGTTGTCTGGGTAATCTATCTAGCAATATAATGAACCACCAACAATAATAATATACTCAATCACAGATCTAAGATGGAATAAGAACGAATCAGATAAAGAATAGAATAGTCACATACAACTCATGAGTCTAAAAGAATACCATCAATGAGTTTAAATAAAATACTAACAAATAAGCTGGAGACAAATCCAGTACAAGAATACTAAAAAGCTACTAAACTCGGGTCATCTGTCTCAGTTGGGATAAGTCCCTCCTGGGCCAGGGTCTCTGACTCTAAACCCACAATATCTTAAGGTCCATAATATATAGGGTACCAGTCCTCAGTGTCATCTGAAAAAATATATCTAGTCAGGAAAGGAGCAGAGTACATCTCTAACAACAGTTCTAATCAATGATAAAAACTATGTAACAGTAAATAGATATGAATATACAAGATGCACAATAGATACAATGAGATATATACAATAAGGAAATAATGGAATATATACAAAAATGAGCAATATGTCAATGGACAATAATACTAATGACTAAGTGTGTGAGTATTAACTTTAACATGTGATCGGCTTGGGAATATGATACAAGATTTATGGCCTGGCTAATCATACGTACGGTGTATGATTAACACTATACAAGATATAAGATGGGTATGATCACATATCTATACTATATACTCCCTAACCCGACTGGTATAATAGATCCAACCATAGTATGCTATGGCACGGGATTTTCCAGGAAGGTAGCAAGTCTCCCTAGAATCAGTATTCGTACATGTACAAGATAATCAATGAAACAAGGCTTGCACAAGATAGACCAAATAACTAGGAATAATATCTCATGACGAGATTCGAATATACCAATCTATGTAACCATCATGTCAAGAAAACATGGATATGTACACTAGATATAATGAACATAGAGAATATCATAAATGAGAAACTATCAAAGAATGTACTCACCTGAAGTCCAATGAATAGTCTCATAGATGTCTGATATGGTGCCTCAAAGACCTAGATATGGAATACAACATCAATATAAGGTTCTGAAAGAAAATTAGTTAAACTAGTCAACTTCTAGGTCAATAAGTCAACTCTAAGTCAAGAGTCAAACTAAGTCAACTCTAAGGTCAATTATGGTCAACTATGGTCAACTATCTATTTCTAGGTTGCAAAAGTCTAACACAAAGATATTGGGTTCAAATACTAAAGTCTACGTCATAAACTACATCTTAGGGTACTAGGATACCGTATCTCTGGATACGTAAAATAATAGAAAAAGATCACGTCTTAATATCAAACAATTTATTTATTATATAAATCCTAATTACAAACATTAAATAGACACCTTGTTTTTGAACCAACTTGGTATCTCAACATTAAACTTAATATTAATACCCAAATCCAATACCTTGGGCATCCCCAATTACCTTGGTACTTACCTTGGTATCTCAAGGTAATACCCACTACTTTACTTATGCTAACTACCCTTAAATATAATATATGCTACACTAATTATTATACATACAGTATACTATAATACAAGTAGCAAATATGAACATCTTTACATATATATTAATTATCATATATATATATATATATATAAAATGTTAAATTGTCGCTAAAGCCTTAACTCTTGTCGTTGAACAACATGATTTTTGCTAATACTCTGTTGAATTAGTGACAGATTCCTGCTGCTATCGCCAAAGCCGTCGCTAAAGCCTCTGATATGGCTGTTAATACTCTGTCATTTCAGCGACAGATTCCTGCAGTTGTTGCTAACTGCTGTCGCTATAGGGCGGCTGCGGCTGTTATTGCTGCTGCTTTTCAGCGACGCTTGTTGTCGTTGTTGCTCTTGTGGCTGTTGCTGTACTGTTGGTATTGCTGCTTTTGTCGCGACGCTCATGCCCGCTGTCACTAATATATATATATATATATATATATATATATATATATATATATATATATATATATATATATATATATATCCCACATAATATCTATACAATATGCATATAATACTACTAATAACTAAACATACACCCATATATAATATGTACAGACCACAGAGTAACATACACACACATACATAGTAATATGTTTATAAAAACATACGTACGTATACGTACATGTAAATATATACACCAAATAAAACATACATTATATGATTATAAACACATACAATTATTTATTAACATATACATATCTATATATATACTACAATATATATATACATGTAGAAGAATAGTTACATATAATATATACACATATAGAATATATATAGATACATAGATCTAAGACTCAACATTACATAAATATATACACACAATATTATATATATACATGTATATAATTATACTTCTCCATGAAATAGGAACACAAGAGAATTAGATATATAATTAAATTGCACATACATGGAACGTATCACCCTGTATCCCACTAGATCTAAGATACGCATGCGACACGAGTCCACCACACATCCAAACGTACTCCGAAGGACATGAAAAAATTATATATATTATTTATGAATAATACGAAGAGTCAAATAAAATTCTACGTGTCCGTGTCAAAATGTGACATGCTCAAAGTCCTGTGTCGGAGAAAAAATTTCCAAATCAACACGTATCACCAAATTATTGGGATACGACCTACACGTACCCAATTATAAAAATGACACTAGCCGCAAACACACAAGCATATGCCAAATTGATCTATAGGACCAATTGACACACACAACAAATATCAATCTCGAAATTCTCATAAAATTGACACAAAAAGTACCATAACTTTCTCAATAGGCCTCCTATGAACACAAAACCAAATCATATGGGTAGCCTATGCATATGGGTTGATTTCTCATGGTTAAATCTCAGATTTAGAACTAAATTAAGGGAAAAACTGAGTTATACCTATTGGAAGATGGATTCCTAATGAAACCTCCAAATATGATAAAATTGGCCTCCAATTTGTATATCCTTGCTCCTCTTTGTAGATTCTTGCTTCCACTTTCTAGATCCTTGTTCCACTAGCCTCCAATGGTGATTTGGGAAGGAAATGGGATAAAATTTGGTAGAAAAATGAAGTAGGAATAAAGGAATTTGTTTGAGAAAAATTTTAGATCTAGTTTTGAAATGAAAAGAGGAGAGAGAAATTAATTTTCCCCTCTTTAATAGGCCGACCCCCTCTACCCCTTCCTCAAGCTACTATAAAATATCCAATATACCCTTTGGGGCCTCTCATGAATAAATAATTAAGGAAATAAGCTTATAGTCTAAAGGTTTAATTAATTTAATCCATCTCCTAATCAATAGGCTTTCTAATTGGGCTCAAATCTAACAATTAATACATGTTGCTCCATGAGGCTAAACTAAACTAGTTAGGTCCACTAACATAAGTCCAAAATAAATAATTAACACTTAACAATAATTAAATAATACAACAAATAATTATTATCATGCACAATATTTAATTAATTATGAAATTACTAAAATACCCTTTCCTAGAAATGTGGGAGTGACAGTTGCTTGGTTTTCTTGATGTTGCTTTGGGATTTTGATTTGGTATTGCATTCGATTTGCTTGGTTTTTGCTATTGGCTTTCTCGTTTGGAGCTTTGATTCTTGGGGAGTTCGAGATGAAGGATAGGTAAAGGATTCTAACTCGGTACTTGTGCTGTTGCAAGTCCGCGTAACTGACGTTTGATCGTCGCTAGGTGGGACTTCTTCTTTCAGCACTTTTCCTTAATCAATGAGTGGTTTAGACCCTTCTTTCCTACTTCTTTACGTCCATATCTCTAATATTTCAAATGTTCAATCGATGATGCCCGGCTGAACGCCTAGGAAATCCTTAGCCACAATGCATGTCAGCCACTAAGAAAGGAACATGGGATTGTAGACTAACTTATCATATGCTTGCACACCTTATAAATATGAGCTTCTTTATAAAGTAATTTGGTTGCGGCTTGGTGCCTCGGATAGAGTTTGGACCTATGGGATACTAAAATCGGAACACGACTTGAGAAAATATGGATTATTGCATAAGTATATATATTGCTGCTTTACTTCTTCTGTTTTATTTCAGCATTGTATGATATATGAACTATTCATGTATTTGCATGGTCTGGGACAACTTGTGCACAAGATTTGGTATTTTCTATAAATGGTATTCTGGGGTACTGGAACCGTATCGACCCGGGGGAAATGTTTGATCGTGCTAGTTGTGATACATTACGGGACTTTTAGCAGGGCTTGTTACCCGGGCTGACAGGGCGCGCCGCTATGCTATGGATAAGTCCCTGTGGTGTCGATCACAACAATGACCGCATAGAATTGAATACATGCTAATTTATTGTCTTGTGCATATGGTAAGTATACTTGTATTTCGTTGCAGGGAAGACGTGTATCGGTTGAGTAAGCAACCGATGTACTTGATGGATTCAATATTATTATTTTTTATTCCAATCAAAATATATAACTGATATGAACTGAATTCACTTAGTTCTCTATAGAAAGATCATCTTAATGCATGCTCACCCCTAATAAGCTAGTGTTGATTTAGTCGAGTGGGTTCATCCCGCTCACCAGTATAGCTGAGTTCTGACCCATATTGTTGGCAACTATTTTAGGCACTCAGGCGGTGCAACGCTAGTGGATAGACGAGAAGGCGTTAGAAGCCCTTCTATTTTAAAGTATAGTTGAAGTCAGTTTATTTTGGAGGCGTAGACTTTTAATCTATACAAGGGCATAATGTATGAATGACGAGGACTATCTGATGGAGCGCGCCATACCTTTTATATTTTCTTTTTGTAATGCAAAACAAGTAGCCGAGAGGCGCATCAAATGTAAACTCTATGTAAATTACTCTAATTTATCAATGAAAAGCATGTTTCTTCCTATACTTGTGTTCAACTATCTGTGAATGTGTTTTCTAACTTATGTTTTCAAATAGGTTCCTATCACTGCATGTTCTTGTCTTGTGTAAGCGCAACTCCAGGCTCGCACGGCATCATGCCCTAGCGAGGACGATAGGTTCCGTAAAGGATCCAGCGAGGATGATTGACCCTTTCAAAATTGGGGCATGATATATTGGTATCGGAGCACGGCTTCACTTCCTTGGGTTTTTAAAAGATAATCAAGGAGTTTGATGCACCTCTCGATTGAGTTGCATTCGTCGTCCGCTGCATGAGATGAATCGCCTATACAATGAGCCCATAAATAAGGATTTATCGATTTTGGAATGTTGACAAGCTACTCTCTTTTGTAGCAATGGCTAAGAAAAATACTGCCTCTGCAAGCAGTACTCAGCCTATCCAGAGCGATCCAGCAAGTTCTGGAGAATTTGGAGGAGCGGGTTCAATCGATATGACCGAGAAGCTCATGCATCTAATGGAGGTGCAGCAACAACAAGCCGCCACTCAACAGGCACAAATTAAGACACAGACACAGTTCACTGAGCAGCAGAAGCAGATGGATACCATGATGCAATTGATCGCATCATTGGTACCCAGCAACGGTGGAGCCACGGTGATGCCTGTCACGCCATCGGCTGTGGCGGTGGAAGACAAATCTGAAGAAACGCAGCCCCACGCTAGGAATACCTGCAGAGAGGCGGAGTTCACCAAAATGCATCCACCAACGTTCAACGGGCGACCAGAACCTAACATGGTGATGGGATAGATTGCAAAACTAGAGGAACTCTTCAATCTGGTTGGCATTAAGGGGTCCAAATGAGTGGATTGTGCATCGGTACAATTGGAACTGCGGGTGCATGATTGGTGGGAAGCCACTAAGCAAGCGATTTATGATGCCAATTCTAACTGCAAGATCACCTGGGAGATGTTCAAATTTGCCTTTATTGAACAATATTTCCCACGGGCCGTGCGGCAACAAAAAGAAGACTACTTCAGCAATCTGGTGCAAGGAAGTATGTCTGTTGATGATTATGATTCAGTGTTTGCTAGACTCGCTAAATTTGTCGGACACTTCTTGCCTAACCAACAGGTGTGGTGCTACCATTTTTAGAAAGGTTTGAATGACGATCTACGTAAGGACGTTATAAATCAAAAATGTCAAACCTACAGGGAATGTTATAAAGCTGTCCTGAATAGCGAACGAATTTTTGGGTGCAATTCACAAAAGGTCTCAGAAAATGGGAATGTTTGGAGCACCGAAGCGTCCGCACATGTCCGAGCACAGGGGTCCACCTCAGGAACTATATTGCCCTAGGTGCGGCAAGATGGGGCATCGGGTGAATGAGTGCCGAGTTGTTGGATGCTTCAAATATGGTCATTTGGACCATAAAGCTTTTGAATGTAGAGACCCCAGGCCAATCGTCAGACAGCAGCCGAATCAGAACAACGGGAATAAGAATAAGGGGCCTCCAACACACGGCGCCAATACTGTACCAGTGAACCGACAATGCCAGGGTGCCCAAGGCCGAGTCTATGCATTAACTCGGGATGAGGCATCCGTCTCCGATACTGTTGTGACAAGTACCTTACTTTTTTAAGAATTGTCCGCTAGAGTCTTATTCGATTCAGGTGTTATGCATAGTTTTATATCTGCTGATTTTATTATTAAAAATAAATTAGCTTCTACTCCTTTAAATATGAACCTTTGCATGAGTACCCCTTCGGGAGTCGACATGCCCGCCAATACGATCTGTATGGATGGTTATATTTGCATCGGAGGAAGGAAGCTTTCCTTAGATGTTATTGTACTAAACATTAAGGATTATGATATTATTCTCGGGATGGACTGGTTGGGTTATTTCCAAGCAACAATGGAGTGCGCGGAGAAGCGAGTCATATTTTGTCTACCCGACGAGGCAGACTTTTACTATTCATGCAGCGTTGCACCGAAGACGGCAATGGTGATATCAACAATTTTGGCTAGGCATATGTTGTATTCGGGCTGTGAAGGGTACTTAGTCTCTGTTCAAGACACCCGACAGGAAGGTGCAGATGCAGCCCAGGCTGATGTCATAGCAGATTTCTTTGACATGTTCCCGGACGAGCTTTCTGGAATGCCTCCTGATCGAGAGATCGAATTCTCCATTGACACCTTTTTGGATTTGTGACCGATATCGAAGGCACCCTATCGAATAGCCCCAGCAGAGCTAAAGGAACTAATTAAGGTACAGTTACAAGATCTGTTGGACCAAGGATATATTCACCCAAGCGTTTCTCTATGGGCAGCTCCGATACTGTTTGTGAAGAAAAAGGGCGGATCCATGCGGCTGTGCATTGACTACCGAGAACTGAATAAGGCTACCGTGCAAAACCAGAACCCATTGCCAAGGATATATGACCTATTTGATCAATTGTAAGGTGCAACAGTTTTCTCTAAAATTGATCTTCGTTCAGGCTATCACCAGTTAAAAATTAAATCCAATGATATCCCCAAGTCAGCATTCTGAACCTGATATGGACACTATGAATTTTTCGTAATATTGTTCGGCTTGATAACGTCCCTGCAGCTTTTATGGATCTGATGAACTGTATGTTAAGGCCGTTTGTGGACAAGTTTGTAGTCGTGTTTATTAACGACATACTAATCTATTCCAAGAACAAGGCGGAGCACAAAAACACCTGAAGATCGTGCTGCAAACGTTATGAGAGCATCAGTTGTTTGCAAAGCTCAGCAAGTGTGAGATCTGGTTGAACAGCATAGCATTCCTTAGACATGTCATCTTAGCAGAAGGCGTCGCCGTAGACCCAAAGAAGATAGAGGCGGTGGTGGACTGGAAGCAACCTACGTCAGCCAGTGAAGTTAGAAGCTTTCTGGGCCTAGCAGGATACTGCCGTAGGTTCGTGAAAGAATTTTCCAAATTGGCCTCACCTTTGACACGCCTTACTCAGAAAGGGATTGTATACAAGTGGGTTGATGACTACGAAGCTAGATTTCAGGAACTTAAGCAACGCTTATTTTAGCTCCAATTCTTGCTCTTTCGGATGGGGTAGAAGAGTTTCAGTTATACAGTGATGCTTCTGGACTCGGATTAGGGTGTATTCTCAAGCAAAGGGATAATTTAATATTGTATGCCTCCAGACAACTGAAGCCGCACGAGAAAAACTGTCCGACACATAACTTGGAATTGGCGGCAATTGTGTTTGCACTGAAGTTGCGGCAGCATTATCTTTATGGTATTGCTTATAAAATCTATACAGGCCACAAGAGCCTCAAGTATCTGTTCACCCAACGGGAACTGAACCTCCGACAGTGGCGCTGGCTAGAACTGATTAAGGACTATGACCTGACGATCGCATATACGTCGGGCAAGAAAAACGTCGTTGTTGATGCTCTGAGTCGGAAGCACGTGGGCTCGCTATCCATAAACAACCGTTTACTTCAGGATCTAGAGGCGATGGGCATCAAGTTTTGAGTTAGGCATCAAGGAGTGCAGCTGGCACTACTCCATCTTGAATCGAGTTTGCGTGATAGAATTAAATCTACTAAGACGGATGATCAGTTCCTAACGAAGGTACGTGGGCTGATCTCTGCAGGAAAGACGTCTGACTTTTTGGCAGGCAAAGATGAGGCCTTACAGGTGAATGGAAGATTATGTGTTCTAAGCGACCTCGTACTCCAAAGGAAAATTATGATAGAGGCATACTATACAAAGTATTTCTTGCATCCGGGGAGCACCAAGATGTATATGGACTTACGCAGGACCTTATGGTGGCACGATATAAAATATGATATGGCGACCTTTGTGTCATAGTGTATAGCCTCAGGTGAAAGATGAACATTAGAGGCCCGACGGGGAGCTGCAGAACCTCGCTATTCCCGAGTAGAAATGGGACAACATCGTTATGGATTTTATTATGGGATTTCCGAAGATGCCGCGGGGGCATGATACAATTTGGGTCATAGTTGATCGTTTGACCAAATCTGCCCACTTCCTCCCTATAAAAGTTACTTGGAGCATTGATCGGTTAGCACAGATTTATATTGACAAAATTGTCCGACTACACGGAGTACCAGCCTCAATCGTCTCGGATCATGACGGATGTTTCTTATCTCATTTTTAGACTAGCCTACAGTCTGCTATAGAAACCAAGCTAAAGTTCAGTACCATATACCACCCCGAGACTGACGGACAGATAGAAAGGACGAATCAGATACTTGAAGATATATTGCGACTGTGTGCGATCGATCTGAAGACTAGTTAGGACACGCACCTTTCGTTAGCGTACAACAACAGTTACCAATAGAGCATCTTGATGGCACCGTACGAAGCGCTCTTTGGGTATAAGTGTCGATCTCCAATCTGTTGGAACGAAGTCGACAAGTGGCAGGTACTCGGGCCAGTGCCAGTGGAGCAGGCAGTTGAGAAAGTTCGCTTGAATCGAGAAAGACTCCACACTGTATAGAGCCGACAGAAGAGCTATGTCGATGCTCATCGAAGACCTTTAGAGTTTATGGTAGGAGAACATGTCTTCTTGAAATTGACATCGATGCGTAGGGTAATGGGCTTCGGTGTTAAGGGCAGATTGAGTCCCAGCTTTATTGGCCTATTTGAGATACTGGAACGAGTGGCAGTAGTGGCATACCGGATTGTACTATCTCCCTCCCTGGCTGAAGTGCACGATGTCTTCCATGTCTCTCAACTTCGAAAGTACATGCATGACCTGAGTCATGTGGTTAGCTTCGAGCAATTGGAACTGCATACGGACTTATCATACTCAGAAGAGCCCGTGCAGATTTTGGATCATAAGGAGAAAGTTCTTCGGAACCGTACGATGTCCTTGGTTCGTATGCTATGGCAGAACCATTCAGTTGAGGAATCAACTTGGGAGATGGAGTCAGAGATGAAGGAGAAGTATCCTTTATTGTTCGTTCAGTAAGAGGTAAGTCCTTGTTCTTAAGTTTCAGGACAAAATTTTTTCTTAGTGGTATTTTATGTAGTGTCTCAAATCCTGATCTGACCGGGATGCGCACTATATAATTGGGCTTGTGGCTAGTCTGTTTGAGTCATAGTTTGGAGTTTAGATCTTCGACATTCTCTTGCCACGAACGAAATACGATAATCCTTTCCAACTCATGGATAGGCCTCTATTGAAACAAGTCCAATAGTTTTCGTGCTTTGTTGCTTGATTTTCTTGATGTCGCTTTGGGATTTTGATTTGGTGTTGCTTTCGATTTTCTTGATTTTCGCTGTTGGCTTTCTCGTTTGGAGCTTTGATTCTTGGGGAGTTCAAAAGAAAGGATAGGCAAAGGATTCTAACTCGGTGCTTGTGCTGTTGCAGGTCCGCGTAACTGATGTTTGATCATCGCTAGGCGGGACTCCTTCTTTCAGCACTTTCCCTTAACCAGTGAGTGGTTCGGACCCTTCTTTCCTACTTCTTTACGTCCATATCTCTAATATTTCAAACGTTCAATCGATGATGCCCGGCTGAATGGTTAGGAAATCCTTAGCCATAATGCATGCCAGCCACTAAGAAAAGAATATGGGATTATAGACTAACTTATCATATGCTTGCAAACCTTATAAACATGAGCTTCTTTATAAAGAAATTTAGTTATTGGTTGCGGCCTGGTGCCTCGGATAAAGTTTGGACCTATGGTATACCAAAATCGGAATACAGCTTGAGAAAATATGAACTGTTGCATAAGTATATATATTGTTGCTTTACTTCTTCTATTTTATTTCATACATTGTATAATATATGAACTGTTCATGCATTTGCATGGTCTGGCACAACTTGTGCACAAAGTTTGGTATTCCATCAAAACGGTATTCTGAGGCACTGGAACCGTACCGACCCCGGGGGAATATTTGATTGTGCTAGTCGCGATGCATTGCGGGACCTTCAGCAGGGCTTGCTACCCGAGCTGACAGGGTGCACCGTAATACTTTGTATAAGTCCCTATAGTGTCGATCACATGAATGACCGCATAGAATAGAATACATGCTAATTTATTGTCTTGTGCTGATGGTAAGTATACTTGTGTTTCGTTGCAGGGAAGGCGTGCATCGGTTGAGTAAGCAACCGATGTACTTGATGGATTTAATGCTTTTTTTATTCCTATCAAAACATGCAACTGATATGAACTGAATTCACTTAGTTCTCTATAGAAAGATCATCTTAATATATTCTCGCCCCTAATAAGCTACTATTGATTTAGTCGAGTGGGTTAGTCCCGCTTGCCAGTATAGCTAAGTACTGACCCACGTTGTGGACAACTATTTTAGGCACTCAGGCGGTGCAATGCTAGTGAATAGACGAGAAGGTGTTAAAAGCCGTTCTATTTTAAAGTATAGTTGAAGTCAGTTTATTTTACAGCCGTGGACTTTCAATCTATATAAGGGCATAATGTATGAATGACGACGACTATCTGATGGAGCGCGTCCTGCCTTTTGAGTTTTCTTTTTATAATACAAAATAAGTAGCCGAGAGGCGCATCAAATGTAAACTCTATGTAAATTACTCTGATTTATTAATGAAAAGCATGTTTCTTCCTATACTTGTGTTCAACTATCTGTGAATATGTTTTCTAACTTGTGTTTTCAAATGGGTTCTTATCACTGCACGTTCTTGCCTTGTGCGAGCGCAACTCCAGGATCGCACGGCATCACACCCCAGCGAGGATGATCGGTTCTGTAAAGGATCCAGCGAGGACGATTAACCCTTTCAGGATCGGGGCATGACAGCTCGTCTTTTGTAAACTATATCCTTTTGGGCATTTAGCCAACCGGCACCTGTTAGCCAGCAAATCTGGACACTAGTTCCATACATGAATGTATATATTCAGACTACAGCTGACTCACTATCATGTATACCTTAATCTTGCATTTGGCATAATATTCTGTATTGTTAGATCTCTAAAGAATATTCTGATGTGGCATTTGGGATGCCTTACTGCTTATTCTGAAGTATTCTACATTATTGCTTCTTGTTTGAATGATTGAGACATAGAAGTTCTTGACCCTAGGAGACTTATTATAGCATGCACACATTGTCTTTCTACAGCCGTGATCGTAGTACGACGTTATATATCTTGTACGGGGGAGCTGGCCATGTCCGTCTCCGTATTCCGATACTAGGGCCTGACAGTCATATTTTTCCAGAATTAAATTGTACTTAGAGTTTACCAAAGAATTCTCTGTACTTTTTTCTTTGTCATATTTATAATCAAAAGTCGGTAAAACTTATTTTTGTAATGGAAACAACATCCAAACCTACTACTTTGGTATGACGCAGAGATCCAACTTTATGGAGTGGCGTGATACGATACTCCCGTCTCCAAGATCCAATCACTGTCATAACACATGCCCCAAGGTTCCTCTACCTTTGTGGCTACGATGATGAGATCTCCCATTGCTATAAAATCTTTCATTGCCTTATCATCTTCGAGTTTCATGTAGTATAGTTTAGAATTAACTTTTTTGCCCCAGTGAATAGCATCCCTCCTTGTAATCCACCCGCAAGATCCCGAGAACTCATTTATGTTCTTGACTATGACATGAGTCTTCCCTTCTTATAGGAAGCAACCAGAACAGACTCATGCGATGATTCTAACTGCTTATGACGAATCTCCTCATTCAATAAACTACTTTTGACAGACTTTATTATAACAACTCTATCAGATACTGAGTTACTCATATACTCCACCAATGTCTCTAAACTTTTTAACATATAACTCAAAAGTAGCAGGACCTGAAGCTCAACCTCAATTACCATCTTCATCGCCAATAGTTGATTGATGATACCATGAACCTTGTTCATATATTGTTCTAGCGAGGTACCCTCCATATAATTTGAGTTGACGAGTTGGCGAATAAGAAATACCTTGTTGCCACCCATCTTTTGTTCATACAACAAATACAACATTTTTTATAATACTTTTTCCGAACTCTCCTTGGACACGTGATAAAATACTAAATCGTCCGACCATTGATGGAAGAATCCAACATCATTTTGATCCCATTTATTTAGTCATTAGCAGATTTGTCAGATAGCTTGGCGTTGTTGCCATCAACCAGACCATGCGAATCTTTGTACCAAAGTAGATCATCGATCCATGGTTTCTAGATCGCCTAGTTCCTCCTGTAAGGATGTAAGCATATATGTCATCATCTTCTATAGAGACATAATTGCACCATCCTTCTCGATAACCTGAGAGATCTGTTATAAATTATTGATCGAAAGATACCGCAGAAATGACACCAACCCACCTGAAGATAACAAACCTCCTTCTCACGTGAGCACCAAGACATATCAACCATAGTATATGTTCGACGACTATATCACCTGGACAAATTCAAATCTATATAACTCAAAAAAGTACCAAATTATTTAAAATATGTTTAACCCTTTGCCTTCAAGTTCAGCCCCTCACTAATCTTAAGAAAGAAGAAGAATATTACAACTAAAATTGCCTACCCAACCCTGTAATGATATCACTGAACGAAAAAGACTACTCCTATAATAGATCTTTTATGTATCATATTTCGAAAGACGAACCTTAAGAGCAAAGTACGAACTTTCTCTTAGATTCTTGTGGACTTGCTCCCTTTAAGCTTTCCCATGAGCTTCTCTTGAGCATCCCTTCCTTAGCTGTAAATCCCTTAAAATTTTAAATTTATTTTAAGTATTTTTATTAAATTATTGATTTTATTTGGAGTATTTTATATTTAATTAGAAAAATAAAATTTATTGATTGATTTACTTATATGAATACTCATTTAGAATTATTCCACAAAATAATTTTTATTATTTTTGGAGTCTTGTTAAAGGGTGATAGATTTTCTAGAATTTATTTGTGTGCAAATATACTTTTTGAATTTTTTTATATAGTCTCATCCATATACGTTAATATATAAGTGAATAAATATATAATAATAATAATAATAATAATAATAATAATAATAATAGTATAGTAATAGTAATAGTAATAGCAATAATAATAACAAAAGTAATAAAATAAAAAGTAAAATAAAAATAAAAGTAAAGAAATAATAAGAAAAAAGAAATAAAATAAAACAAAATAAAAAAATAAAACAAAATAACAATATAACAAAAAACCTAAACAAATCCTTAAAACCTTAACTAACCAACCCACCCCAAAACCTATTCCTAACTACCCACAGCAACCCAGGACTCCCCCCCCCCTCCCCCCCACGGCCCAAACATTTTCTCCCTCTCTTCAAGGTGATGTATCTCTCTCATCTCTCATTCTTTTCTCGAACGGTTTGTCTGTATACGTTCATAACCTAACCCTCTAGGATTTCTTCCAAGTGGACGAGTTTTAGTGTACTAGATTGGTCAAAAAATCGATCGAAAGTTGTCCGAAAAACTGACCAAAAATTTGACCCAAACTCCCATGTTCATGCCCAATTTTCCACCAACCTGTTTAATATTTTTAAAACCTAATTAAAGATTTTTTTTTTAATACAACCAAAAAATTTACTGTTCTTTTAGTTTTTATCAATTTATTTTATCTGTTAAATTATTCGGCCTCCAAAACGACCAAAAACTTTATATTTTAAAACTAAAATTTTGTGATACGGAGTGCGCCCCGCCAAACGGGACTGCCTCATCGTGTACCAATTGTACCAAAATGTGCGTATAGTATATTCTGACGTGTGGACTTTCGCAGAAGTTGATTCGGACGTGTGTGTGCGTCGGAATCAACCTGTATCCGTAAAAAGTCTCCGTATCGTGACCTTTGCAAACCACCATCCTACTTTTTTTACGCTCGTCGGAATGTGACAAAACTTGCGCCATTGGATTCGTGATATCACGCTGGTCCTGTGACCCAAGTTTCATGTGATTCTGAGATATTTGACCGAGTCACCTATTCGCGGGCCCCACGGTTTGACTTGAAGGGCAAATTTATGATTTGCTCACCGAAATCCAAAATTGGATATACCGTTGAGTTTGTATGATCATTTAGAATTTGTTTGACCTATAATTTGTCCCATTTAGAATCCTTTACCCATGGCACGCATTTCGGTGCAAAGTAGGCCACATATGGACCCAACTTTGACCCAAAATTATCGTTTTGTCCCTGTGTCCAAATTGGACGAAAGGGTAGACTTTTCTGACTCTCGCTGATTTCGGTAATGTTGGTGATATTTATTTCAACATTCGGAGACGTTCATTCGGATACCATAGTTTCTGATCCCTTGTGCTTGACGTCTAGACACTTACACTTCACAGCTTTCTTGTCGGGCAAGATACACCTTGCCAAATTGCTTACGGTACTTTACATGCTTATCATATTTTCATATATTCATTATATGTGTGTTTTTTTCGTCATAATTATATATTATATATGTTGACACACACTTGACACATAGTATCATGGAACGGAAGGACAGTCAGTAGGCGTATGGGCTACCCACTCTGCTAAACAGTAGTACTAGGACGCACTACGATAGTTGTGTTGCGATGGTCGCCACCCTTAAGGTATGTCGGCTTCTGGTGTCACGATGGTTGCTACCCTCGAGGTATGTCGATTGATGGTACATGGAAGTATGTGTGAGTTGTGAGATAGCATGTGTTTTAGAGTGGCCTAGACCTGCCCATACGTTGAAAATTTGTCCTCATTATGCATTTTCATATAGATTGTCTTGTACAGCATACTTATATATTTTCTGTCTATTATGCATAATTTATTGTATTCAATTGGCATACTATTTTTTGTATCTTGTTACGTCCCTCTGAGGACCTGGTCCCTTGTCAGGTATAGACGATCAGGAGTATCCGCAGGAGTACGGGCCAAGACCTGAAGCATTATTTTCTACCGAGGAGGTCTTACCTTCTGAGCATCTTTGATTATCTCTAGAGATAAATCTCTTAGTTGATACTCTTCTATCATCATCTTATTTTATATTGGAGTTTTGTCCTCCTCTCTCATTTTTATTTTGATATAGTCATTGGTAGTGGATTTGTCTCCATCCAACTATCATTTTTAGATTATTCCGACTCATTATTTTGATTTAGTTATTTCTTTATTATGACTTGTTCTGTGGATGAGATTAGTATTTTTTGTGACTTGGTATAATATATTTACCACATGTGAATTAATATTCATATTACAGCGTACGTTTTTATTATGGTATCCATATGTTGGAGCTTTCATATACATACGGTTGTTATGCTTACGTAATCCTAGTCCTACGTATTTTGGGACTGGGGCGTGACATATTTTTCTGGTGGACCATGCAGGTCGAGTTAGCCGTTTCGGTTACGTAACTGTACCGAGCGGGCCTGCACCTAGGATTAGAGTTTTAGGTCTCATCCACACTTGACTATAACTCACCTTCCTTCCAACATGTCCTACTTAAGTGCTTGCATCATGCTTGATTTATGTACTCTTCCTAATCCTCCATCCATCTCTTGCAGAGAAATGAATTTACGTAGCGGATGTGCCATCACCGAGGACAACACGTCTCCAGCGGTCAACGGCCAATCACCTGGAGAGGCCTCAACGACTCCTCTTTTTCTGGGGCCGAATGGACAGACTCACAATCCGGTTCCACTGATCCTTCCGTTGTGCCTAATAACTTTTCCATCTACATCAGCACCGGAGGATAGCCAGACGCAGCTGTTCCAATTCTTCCAAATGATGATGCAGGAACAGTGTCAGCAGGCAGCCGCACAGGCTATAGAGTAGAGGCAGCAAGCGGCAAAGCAGAGGCTAAAATTTTTAGCAGTACTTGAGAGAATGGCTACACTAGCACCAGCCCAGGCACTAGCCAGTACCGCAAGCTCGAGTTGGTTCAGTCAAGGACTTTGTACAAACGGGCCCCAAGCCGTATAAAGGCATTGAGAGTCCAGAGGAGACCACAAACTGAATTACCAATTCCAAGAAGTTGTTAGAAGCATCACAGCTGCCTACAGATCTATGGATGACAGGCGTAAGGACCCAGCTAGAGGGTAGCGCTAATCACTGGTGGGAATCGATGGAGCGCCAATTGGGTATGCGTCAGACTTAGAAACAGTTCTTGGTGTGCTTTGAGAGAAAGTACTACCCGACCACCATAAGGGATGTATTGTACGACCAGTTTCTCCATCTGGAGCAGGGGAACAAGACAGTCGACGAGTATGATGCAGAGTTTAGCCGCCTCAGTAAATATGGTGCTGCCCTAATACCTAATGACTTGGAGAAGGCGAAGAGGTTTCACTGCGGGCTAACTCAGGAGCTCCAGCACTACACTAGCTCACAGTCTCGGATCTCTTATGCCTAGTTATTGACAGAGGCCAGGATCCAGAAGGCCATCAGCAAGGGAAACGAAAATCAACAGAGAATTCACCAAGGACCAGTAAGGACACAGCAAGGAGGGCCCATCAAAAGTCCTTTGGCACCCCAACAACCATATAGGGCCGCACCATATCCAACCAAGGAGCTCTGTACTTGTCACTTTTGTTGTATAATAGGTCATATTTAAAAAGATTATCGCCATCGATAGGGGCAGTACATATTATGTGGCTCAAGTCACCACCAAACCCGAGAATGTTCTCAGAAGATCCAGATGTCAATGGCATTAGAATCAGGGACACCGCATACACCCTCAAATATAGGATACCAAAGGGACCCCCCACTGCTTCTATAGTCTGCCTAAATTGAGAAGGCTAGACCCCAACTGAACAACCAAGGACAAGACCAAGCACTCATTATAACGAATATGGAGCGCAGGCACAAGAAGTCGTAGATACAGGTACGACCTTGTAGTTATAATTTTTATTGCATAATCATGACCCCATTATGACACGAGATCTTAGATGTATAAATAGATGTAGAATTATATGTATATGGTGGTTTAGCAGTTATAAGGATATGTTGATATTTTAACTAGATGGCATACCCACGATGCTAATGGATGACACGAGTAGCAGTAGTAGTATTCTATTTTCTATCACCATCTCGTCCCCTTGGGTGGCTCAGCTTCTCTTCCATATCCATTCCTTATCCCATGCTTAATTCTTCCTATCGTAGGTGCATCTTTTCGTGCCATCATAAATTGTTTGATTTACTTCAACCTCACCCTTATTTTTTTAGTTAAAATATAAATGGGTTAGTAATAATTAATAACTAAAAGATAAGTTCATAATGATAATCCTTATGTATATACACTATAGCAATATCTGTATTCTCTTCTTCTTTTTTTAAACCATGAGTAGCATCCTTTAGTCTAACAGGAATTAGTTGGATTGTTGAAATGGTCCATACTTCTAATAGTTTTATAAAGTTAGTCAAGACCTAAATTGTTGCCCTAAAACTTAGACTAAGCTTAGGAAAGAGTTGAAGGCACTTGTTACGAACTGATAACTATGACAAATCGCTGGCGAGATAACGACAACTGCAGCTAGACGATTATGTTAGAGTAGTCGAATTATTTGTAGTTATACTGGCCAGGTGGCACGGCAGTATTAGACTACGATACTTGACGGTTACGGAGAAAAATCATGGTTATGAGATTCCAGACAAGTATCCCAAAATTCATGACCCGATGAATAAACTTGTCTTACAACCTAGACAATAGCCTCAAAAGACTTTGACTACTAGTAAAATTCTTGTAAGTTGGGTAGTATAGACGAGTTAGAGGATAAAAGAATAGTGTATAGACAATAAGGGAGATAAGTGTTAGAATGGCTGACCATAACCGTTTAGGAAGCACTGCTAGCTAGCAATGAAGTGTTAATAGCTATAGTGATTTATTACAAATATGGGTTAATGTTAATTTCGAGGACAAAATTATTGTAAGTTGGGTATAATGTAAACCCCCTAAAATTTTATATTTTATTTTAAGTATTTTTTAAATTATTGAATTTCTTTGGAGTATTTTCATAGTTAATTAGAAAAATAAATTTTATTGATTGATTTACTTATATGAATACTCATTTAGAATTATTCCACAAAATAATTTTTATTATTTTTGGAGTCTTGTTAAAGGGTGATAGATTTTCTAGAATTTATTTGTGTGCAAATATTCTTTTTGAATTTTATTTATATCATCTCATCCATATATGTAAATATACATGTGAATAAATATATAGTAGCAATAATAATAATAATAATAATAATAATAATAATAGTAATAATAATAGTATAGTAATAGTAATAGCAATAATAATAACAAAAGTAATAAAAGGAAAAGGAAAAGAAAAACAAAAGTAAAGAAATGAATAGGAAAAGAGAAATAAAAGAAAAAAATAAACAAAAAAACAATAAATCAAAAAACATAAACAAATCCTTAAAACCTTAACTAACTAACCCACCCCAAAACCTATTCCTAACTACCCACCTCAACCCACGACTCCCCATCCCCCCACCCCCACCCGCGGCCCAGACATTCCCCCCACCCTCTCCCTGCCTATATATATATATATATATATTACTAAACTCAAACCATAATCCTAATCCTCTTCACCTCAACCTCAGCGCGACCCCCCCCTCGATGTCGACGACCGCCGCCGACCTTCAGGCTACCACCGCGCAGCCGCCGCACCCGCCGGCGACCGGTGCCGCAGCACCCGCAGGCCGCCCACACGCGTGCACAGTGCAGCAGCACAACCTCGACGTCCCTCTCTTCAAGGTGATGTATCTCTCTCATCTCTCATTATTTTTTCGAACGGTTTGTCCGTATACATTCACAACCTAACCCTCTAGGATTTCCTCCAAGCGGGACGAGTTTTAGTGCCGTGGATTGATCGAAAAATTGACCGAAAGTTGGCCAAAAACTGACCAAAAACAGTCAAGAAATTTGACCCAAATTTTCATGTTCATGCCCAATTTTTTACCAACCTGTTTAATATTTTCAAAATCTAATTGAAGGATTTTTTTCTCAATATAACCAAGAATTTTACTATTCTTTTAGTTTTTATTAATTTATTTTATCTGTTAAATTATTCCGCCTCCAAAATGACCAAAAACTTAGTATTTTTAAAACTAAAATTTTGTGATACGGAGTGCGTTTCGCCAAACGGGACTGCCTCGTCGTGTACCAATTACACCAAAAGGCGCATATGGTATATCTTGACGTGTGTGATTTCAAGAAAATTGATTCGGACGTGTGTGCGCGTCGGAATCATCCCGTATCCGTAAAAAGTTTCTGTATCGTGACTTTTGCAAACCACCACCCTACTTTCTGTACGCTCATCGGAATACGACAAAACTTAGGCCATTGTATTTGTGGTATCACGCTAGTCGTGTCACCCAAGTTTCACGTGATTCTCAGACAGTTGACCGAGCCGCCTATTCGCTGGCCCCAAGGTTTGACTTGAAGGACGAATTTGTGATCGGCTCACCGAAATTCAAAATTGGACATATCGTTGAGTTCGTATCATCGTTTAGAATTTGTTTGACTTATAATTTATTTTATTTAGAGACCTTTACCCCTGGCACGTATTTTGGTGCAAAGTGGGTCATATGTGGACCCCGCTTTGACTTGAAATTATTGTTTTGTTCCTGTGTCCAAATTGGACGAAAGAGTAGACTTTTCTGACTATCTCGCTGATTCCGGGAACGTTGGTAATATTTATTTCAGCATCCGGAGACGTTCATTTGGATACCATAGTTTCTAATCCCTTGTGCTTGACGTCGGAACGCTTACACTTCGCAGCTTTCTTGCCAGGCAAGTATACCTTGCCAAATTGCTTACAGTACTTTACATGCTTATCATATTTTCATATATTCATTATATGTGTGTTTTCTTTCAGTCATAATTATATATTATATATGTTGACACACACTTGACACATAGTATCATGGGAGGGAAGGACAGTCAGTAGGCGTATGGGCTACCCTCTCTAGTAACGTAGTATTAGGACGCACTATGGTAATTGTATCGCAATGGTCTCTACCCTTGAATTATGTCGGCTTCTGGTGTCGTGATGGTCGCTACCCTCGAGGTATGTCGATTGATGGTACATTGACGTGTGTGTGAGTTGTGAGATAGCATGTGCTTTAGAGTTGCCTAGACCTGCCCATACGTTGAAAAGTTGTCCTCATTATGCATTTTCATATATATTGTCATGTACAACGTACTTATATATTTTTTGTCTATTATGCATGTTTCACTATATTCAATTGGCATGCTGTTTTCTATATCTTGTTACGTCCCTCTGAGGACCTGGTCCCTTGCCAGGTATAGATGATCAGGAGTATCCGCAGGAGTACGGGCCAGAACCTGACGCATTATTTTCAGCCCAGGAGGTCTTACCTTCTGAGCATCTTTGATTATCTCTAGCGATGGATCTCTTAGTTGATACTCATCTATCATCATCTTATTTTATATTGGAGTTTTGTTCTCCTCTCTCATTTTTATTTTGATATAGTCATTGGTAGTGGATTTGTCTCCATCCGACTATCATTTTTGGATTATTCAGACTCATTATTTTGATTTAGTTATTTCTTTGTTATGACTTGTTCTGTGGATGAGATTAGTACTTTCTGTGACTTGTGACAATATATTTACCACATGTGAATTAATATTCATATTACAACGTACGTGTGTATTATGGTATCCATATATTGGAGCTGTCATATACGTACGGCTGACATGCTTACGTATTCCTAGTCCTACATATTTTGGGACTGGGACGTGACATTAGCCACTTTATATAGGTTAAGAAATCCTAATTTAGGATTAAAAAATTCTTAAATTTGTCCATCAATCATCTTGACCGTTCAGATTAGATCAAACGGTCACAATATATGCTGGGCCCATAGCTGAACTGAATTTCGACGTATGGTATACCGACGGTATACCATATTGTACAGCCAGACTCTCAGAATAGGTTATGTGATGAAACACCAAAAATTTGGTATACCATAACCGGTATACCGTGCCTGCTGTTTTGGTTCTATTTGAGTCTCGGTTCAAATCGATCTACCGTCGCCTTCGTTGTAATTTCAATCGACGCTTCATGACGTCCGAACTGTTCTGTCACATACCTCAAATCGAGACAGGACCCCCAAAACTCTCTCTCTATATATATACCTCAAATCGGGACTTAACCCCAACACACACTCTGTCTCTCTCTCTTATTTATTTATTTATTTATTTATTTATTGTACCACCACTGTCCAAGAGCCAATGCCTTCAGCTTCACATTTTAGGCTCTAAAGATGTTCATTGAAACCTTTGTATCACATTTTGTTTAATGCCTAGATTAACTAGGGAGGAATGTAGCCATCAAATGACTGTACTAAGAGAATACTCATATCACCGTGTCAAGTTTTGTGTGAGTTTGGTAAAGCTGTCCTTTTGTTTTTATGCAGACTTTAGTGCACATTTTAGGCTACTTACAAGAAACCATCATCAGAAGCGCCTCCTATTTAGTTCTGACTTTATTTCCCTACCATGCAAGCCTATTAATTTGTTGAAGTTCATATACTGCCATGGAGCCTAGCGCTTCATGAAGCTAGACAATCCCAATCCTTTAACGCCTATGACGCAAAAATATCCGTCCGTGGCTTAAATCTTTTGTTTAATCTAAGAAACATTAAAATCAATTCAGATTATAAACACATTGCAATCATCAATGCATATCAAGAAGAAGGCAAATAATTGATCTCACAAATTGGTATGCAGGTTTTCTTGATCAAAATAATTTCCACATGGATGCGACCAGGGCCTCAAAACAACATTTTAAGGTCAGCCCATATTCCTCTTTGCAAGCAGCAGTAAAATAAATGGCCCATCAAATGAAGAATTGGGCTAGTTCCACGTGAATATTTCTGAAAGACCACCAAGAGAGAGTACTAACCGTTCTGTTGGCTATTATTGCTTGGTTACATACCAGACAAAGAGATTGACATTGAAATTGAAACATCTTTACTATTACTAACTATATTCACGTTCGTTACACGTAAAATATTTTTTTAATTAATATAAAATTATTTAAATATATTTTAATTATAACTTGTAATATATTTGATTATAATTTAATTATAATTATTTATGGATATATTTTTACTTTTTATAAAGAGTCATGAAACGGTTAGTTTGTAGTATTATCTAATTAACAAACATGTTTTTTGACTCATGTGGTTAAGGTGAGAGGTATTCTCTTTGGTTGGCGAGTTCGAATCCTTTTAGTGTTATTTATAACATATTTAACTTTTTCAACATTTTTTTACGTAATATTAAAATTTTAAAAATAATTAATTGATTATGATATACATACGGCTTAGACGGCTCACTTTTGAGCCGTTTTGAAGCATCATTATGTTATGGAAGATAAAGAGTATTAAAAACTACCCAAAATGTTATTTAAACCATATGTATATTCTCACGTAATTAATGAACAAAATTAATTCTATTAACTACCACTACCATATGCATATAGTAAAAAAAAATCTTCAAATCCATTTAACTACATGAACATATATCCAAAATCCAACATATATAGAGAAAGAAGTGGGATCAGATTCATTCCCTAATCTGTCCACCCCGTTATCATCCATACCATATCCGTTGGATTATATTTAAAAAATGGTTCGGATTAAATCTGTAAAAAAAAAAAATAAGAGAGAAAAAAAAAATTCTATACAAAAATTAAATAAGAGAGAGAAAGACTTGTGAACTATATTATCATCCAAAATCTTATATAGAGAGGGGGGATCAGATTCACTCCCAACTCTATCCACCTCATTATCATTCCTATCATATTTGTCGGATTAGATTGAAACAACAGTTCAGATTAAATCTGTACACAAAATAAGAGAAAAACTAAAAAAATTTATGTACAAAAATAAAAGAGAGAGAGAGAGAGAGAGAGAGAGAGAGACCATAGCTGTTTCTCCAAACATATGTATAATAAATTTTAATTAAAATATATTCAATTCATATTTAAACAATTTTTATCTAATTATTTAACAATATTAGAGAATTTTTTTATTATATATAAAAACGAAAATGCAAGTAACAATTTTTACAGTTAACATAACAATATAATTTATAAATTTGAATAAAAAAAAGACAAAGAAATACAAACTTGGCATTCAATTCGGTGAGAAGAAACATCTACATTTAAGGAAAGATACTTTCGTGATGTCAACTTTGACAAATTTTCTCCTAAACAATATGAACTCCTTCTATGTACACGACCACTACCGAGTAAACATAATGAACCGTCGGAATCGACCAATGCCAAATGCTTCAAATGAAAAGAAAGTATAGGTAGTACATGAATAGTTTAGAGAATAGAGTTAAATAAAATGTTCATTCCTCTTCTCATTTAGGAGTTTAGTCTCATAATGGCTAAGACCAACGACTATCAACTGAAACCAATTGAACGTCACATAAAATCAAATTAAACACTCATAAACGTTTGCCCCAATTGAATCCATATTGTAGAGATTACAAATGACTGATGACAATGAGAAAAAGTACCCGCGTTAATTTAATAATAATAATAATAATAATAATAATAATAATAATAACAACAACAACAGTTATGATATTGGAATTTTAAGTTTCTAGTATAAAATTATACAAATAATAATAATAATAATAATAATAATAATAATAATAATAATAACAAATTTGATATTAGAATTTTAAGAGGACATTTGGTATGCAATTTTTTTTTTTGGCCAAATTTTGGGTAAAAAATATATTTTCTTATTTTGTTTATGTTATAAAAATTTATTTTCGGGAATTGCTAATATCCGGATAAACAATTTGCACATAGAACATGGTAAACAATTTTAAGAATATGTGGATATTTTTTGCTCGAGTAAATTGTTTTGTTATTTTTTCTAGTATTTTTTTTTATTTTTTTAAGAATTGTTTTTGGTGTTTTTGGTGTTTTTGACTTTTTCCGTTTTTCAAACGTTTTTTTTTTTCTAATTTTTTAGAATTTTTTTCCCTTTTTTTTTCATTTTGTTCATTTTTAAGAATGGCTTTTTTTAATCTTTTTCATTTTTTAAGATTTTTCTTTAGTATTTTGTCATTTTTTTCATTTTTGAGAGCTTTTTGTTCATCTTTTTTCATTTTTTAAAGAATGTTATTTTGTAGTTTTATCTTATTTTCTATTTCTTTCATTTTTTTAAGAATATTTTTTAGTATTTTTTTAGAGTGTCTGCCCGAGAATCACTGTATTTGACGCATATACCTCCATGCATAGCTTCTAGCGCATGGAGCATGGACTTTTTCATAAAATACCAAAGTTCACTATCTTTGGCCTCACATGCACATTGGTTGGCGCGTATCGTACTAGCTTCACTGAACCCAACCATTGAAAAGTAGCTCCGTGCATAGCCATCACGCGGATGGACCTAGAATTTTTAATGCTTATACAATAATCATCCGACTGAGGTAGTAAATAGCCTGCTTGTGCCTTTTCTTGTTCTTATGAGCCATTAATGCTCATATAGCGTGATCCATTACACAAACTTATAGCAAGAATGGCCTTCCCATGATTGGGGCGACCAGGACCGGAGGGCTGGTAAAGTACTCCTTTATGTCTTCAAAAGCTTGCTGGCATCCTTTGTCCCATATGAAAGAGATGTGTTTCTTCATTAGTCTAGTGAATAGTTGGCAACGGCCTGATAAATTGGCAATGAATCTGCGGAGATAGGCTAGTCTTCCTTGCAAGCATCGTAGTTCTCTGAGATTCCATAGTGGTAACATATCTAGTATCGCTTTTATTTTATCAGGATCAAGATGGATCCCTTTGGATGTGATCACAAATCCAAGGAACTAACCACTAGCGACTCCCATAAATGATTTTGTCGGGTTTATTATGAGCTAATCATTACGCATTAGCTCAAACATGGTCTTCAAATATTGTAGGTGATTTTATTTGTAGCAAGTTTTGATAGCGATATCATCCACATATCACTCCTCCATTTTCCTTAAATATTTTTGGAAAATCGTACTCATGGCGTACTAGTACATTGCCTGGTATTTTTCAAACCAAAAGGCATAGCCGTGTAACATTATATTCCCATAGGCGTACGGAATAAGGTGTGCTTCTCATCATCTAGGCGCATCTTGATCTGATTATATTCAGAGAAGCCATCCATAAAGGACATTCGCTCGTATCCGTAGGTATTATTGATCATAACATTCATGATAGGAAGAGGAAACTCGTCCTTAGGACAAGCAACATTAAGCTCGCGGAAGTCAATGCAAATACAAATTTTTCCATTCTTCTTCAGTACCGGAATGACATTAGCAACCCACTCAGGATGTTACTCTTCACTGAAGAATCTGAAGATAATGAGCTTCTTTACTTTAGCTTAAATGGCCTCTATGATGTCGGGACAAAAACGTCTTTGTTGCTGCTTCACCTACTTAACATTTAGTTGAATGTTTAGATAGTGCATGGCTACTTGGGGTTTGAGGCTTATCATATCTTCATAGATCCAAACGAAGACATTAACATATTCCTAGATAAGGGCGATCAAGTCTCTACGCTCATCCTCTGCAAAAATTTTGCTGATGCATATAGGCCTCGAGCGTCCTTCTCCATCTCCGAGATCTCCTTGGACTACTTCAACTTCTATGGGATGCTCTTTATGTTCGAATCGCATCTTCTATTCTTCTTCCATATTTTGAGTCCATGTGTAAACCCCCTCATTTTGAGTAGGGGTAATTTAATTTTTTTAATTTAGTTTAATTTATTTTATTTTATTCAATAGGAAGTATAAATTTATAGAATCCTTATATATATATATATATATATATATATATATATATATATATATATATATATATATATATATATATATATATGATACTTTGCCATGACTTGGATATTTTGAGCAATGCACGACCTTTTTTCTTCCAACGAAATTCATATTATTGGCCTTGACTGTACCTAGTACACTTGTGACATGGGTGTTGCATTAATTTGATCTCCTCCATGTTCCAAAAATATTGACAAATATTTAGAACCATTGACATTGCAAAACTACCCTTATTTGGCTAGTTGAACCCAACCAAGCCCAAACATCCTAAACTCTCGCACATGCACAACAACCCAATAATACAATACTTGTCCTATTTGAGACACCGAAAGTGAACATTCTTGTGCACTTGCACTCAAATCCAACCAAGACCCAAACAACTTGACCTAAGTGAATCCAAAGCATCACTAAGGGCTAACCCAAACCCTATAAATCTGAACCATAGGTTAGAAGCCCATCAAATCTCCACCATAGGCCCAACAACCAACTAACTATATAAAGTCCAAGCCTCCCCCTCAAAACCCTAACCCTAACTTCCTTCCCCTCTTGTGGCCGTCCGTTTACAGCCTCCCCCTCCTTCCCACAAAATTCTACACCCTCCCTCTCCCTCTCTACTTCATTATTCCATCATCCCCAAGCCTCCACGCAAGCCCCAAGGGCCGACCAACCCACAAGGAGCATTCGGCCACCCTTTGAGGCCAAAAATTGCTGCTGGTTTCAGTAGCATTTCGGGCACCCCCATAGAAGAAAACCCCCTCAAAACCCTAGATTTACATCATACTTGCATCCCCCAAGATCGCCCTCAAGTTTTGTGGAGTTTGGAGTCCGTTTGGCGCTCCAAAAGGTCCATATCGCAAGAAAAAGCTTCGTTGTAATCAAGAACAAGTAAGTTTTATAATTTCTTTTCAATATTTATTTTCCCATTGAAAACCCTTGTATGGACCCAAAAATATGATTAGATGATAATGTAGAAATCTCATGTATGAGAAACCCTAATTTTTACCTAAAAACTATTATTTGATGACACGGGAACCAATACATAGCAATGTGTAAACCCTAATAACCTAGTTTTGATAGATGTTGCTATTTTATTATTTAAATATGAATTCCTAAAAATTAATTAATAATTCCTAGAATATTAATTATTATATTTTATATATTAAATGAATCTTTCATGAAAGTTGGCAACCTTGCATGCACAAACTAGTTGCCAAAGTAGCTAGAACACCTAGTTGACATGCAACGAAACTTTGTACGTGCAACAGTGTCATTTCAGTATTTTTTACTAAATAAACCATAATGCCAGAATTTAAATTATTTTAATTCATTATTAATGGATGTCAACATAAATTTTTAAGAGCCGACATGCATGTTCGAGATTAGTTTAGCGTTGTTGCAAGTTTCAGGACATCGTATCGTATCTGCATATATATGGATTACACGTGTCAAAACTCATGTGGGTGCATATATATACATAAGAAAATACAATGAATGAGACCCTACAACGTACTAGACAGTGCCATGGTACGTGGTTATTCGCACGTTGGCCCATGACCCGTAACTGCTGGATCGTTGGCATGAACGTCCCCACACTAGTTGACGTCGTGCGACCAACCCTATTCTTTTATGTTAATCACATTAGATGGTGTATTGATTAGAAAATGTTATAATAGGACACCTTGAATTTGTGGCACCTTCGGTTGAGGACACCAGGCAGACAGTACCGCAGTTGCAGGCAGAAGGCAAGTGTTGTCACGACCCGCACCCAGAATTTGGGCATGAGCCGTGGGTAACAACAGCCTACGCTGCAGCATCGGCGGCAGAACGTTGTCTAGGTCTCAATACTACTAAACATAACTCACAGGATAACCTGTCAATAATCTCAAATAAAAAAAGCATTGATCAAATATTCATATTGTACTCAATCACAATATCGGTAGGAAGTAGATGGCACGATAAGATATAAAAGATAAGGAAGTACCGACATAAGTCAAGCACAACAACCCAATACAACAATAATCTAGAGTCTATCTATCCCAACATAAATAGTCTCAACAATGATACAATCCAAGTCTCAAATTTAGAACAATAAATACAGAGATATCTAGACCAAGAAGCTGTCTAAACGACTGCGGATAGTGTCTCCTCTAAGGAGAGTGACTCCTCTAGAATCTTTGGTATATAGTCTTCCTCTACTCCTGGGCCATAGTGAGTATGACAAAAATCCTCAAGGTCCTCTGAAAAATATTATCCAGTCAGGATTGGAGCGAAGCACAAGCACTAAACAATAGTTTCATTTATATTGACAAAAACTATAAGACAGTGTAAGAAAATACATGATAAAAAAATACTTGAAATAAAGAATACTGGAGAGACATGTAATCAGCAATAGTTCTAACTAGCATTGAACATGTATATATAAGAAGGCTAGAAATGAGTGAACTAGAAATAAATAATAGAAATTCTAGCTAAGTGATTGAAATATCAGTTTGCTATGTGATCGACTTGGGACTAGATCAGGCTTGTTATATATGATTGGCTATGATACATGTGAGGTCAGGCTAACCATCCAGTTAGCTATAATGTGAGCAATAGTCAGGTTAATCATATATAACAATCTATGAGGCATGTAAATGGTCAGGCTATACTCTACGTGATATGTGGGGTGAGCTGTGATGCATGTAAAGTAGGGTATGATCACATAATCTTGCTAATATTTCTCCGTCCCCAGTTAGCACGATAGATTCCAATCACGTCTTCTCATGACATGTATCTATGATACTAGCCCGTGTATCCACAGTGTTAGAATCAAGCATACGCTACAACTAGAATCATAGTAATAATCAACATGATGAAAATTGTCAGAGAATGTACTCGCCTGTGGTCCTGAGAAATGAATGAGGATCGGTGTCCAAACTAGAGCCACACAGACCTATATATATGGTATGTTGCATCAATACAAAGTTCAGAAATGAAAATAAATTTAATTGATGCAATTTTAGGTCACAAGACCATTTCTAAGTCAAACTGACTAATTCTAGGTCATAAGAGTCAACAATAGGATACTAGGTCGATACGCTATGAAACTTAGCTACACTAATTAATATAGTATACTATAAGACACACAAAATGCCGTATCCTAAGATACGCAAGTTTAATATAGGAAAATAGTAGTTTAGATATACATATAAGCCAATACACATATTTATCTAACTATATCAATATATAAAACTACTAGCATATATTACAATTAGTATACATATCTATATACACTAACTAGACAATATCACCATTACATATATACATATACCTATAGCTAACTATATTTAATACCACATATCTACATAGATACTATAGATACTTAGCTAACCCAAATACCCACCTAATGATACTGAAAATTGACTACCCATAATCCAACTAAACCTCACTGAAACATCTAAAACTAACTACCTAAAGGCACTGTATAGATACTGCACAGATACCTTACTGAAACTGATACACTTGCTCTAGCATATCCCTACCTTCATTCGCACTCTCAAAATATAGACACATACACAACATATCTACACATATACATCCAAACTAACTAATCACTGGAAAAATATATAAACTTGGGAAACAACATAAGAAATATATGATACCCACAGAAAAAAAATTGTAAATAGATGCAATACTACTGATACTCACATAACCCAACTGGCACCAAGTATCCCACTCACTATTGCATTGCTGATTTCCTGTGCATAGAAATCGCACTACACCCTCTGTACTACTCACTCTAGCAGTTGGTCACCCCGAGTTCCACTTGCTGCTATGTGCAGTAGCTCTCGCACACAATCAAGCTCATATACACATAGCATACATACACACACTCACTCGAATGACACACACAGGTATCAGGAACTCACACTACACTGACACACAAATAACACACTCACAAGCCTAACTAGAGTTCCTAGCTATGAGCAGAACCTGCTCACTCACATAACCACACATGCATAATGCACACATAGACAACTATATATCTACAAACATGTATCTATATATCAACTATATATACATATGATCACTCACTCACTGATACACTACCCGAGTGATACACTGAAGTATCAGTGCCACCCACAAATGCAAACTGCTACACACCACAGTATCATACCGCCAGCACACCACTGCTCTCAGTGTGCAAAAGACTGAGGAACCCGATTGCTCAATGACAGATGACTGAGGAATCCGATACTGCACAGTAACACCTACATCATATTCCTCAAATGCTAATACTCTAAAGATCAGTGCATCCTCAGTTTCACACAGTGCACACCCGACTCCTCACACATTGGCACAGTGTAACTCAGGAACCCGATCCTCACATGCATAGTGCCTGAAAACTCGATCCTCCAAAGACAGGCCCCCACTATCCTATATACATTATGCGCACACACACACACACACACACACACACACACACACACACACACACACACACATATATATATATATATATATATATATATAGGTATACTCCCTATTAAATATTTCAACAAGCACCTAGGGTGCAAAATCTGGGATACTCCTGATACACTATAAATCTCCATGCATAAACCCCCAATAACAACTAAACTTCTATGTATACTACATATATATATATATATATATATATATATATATATATATATATATATATATATATATATATATATATATATATATATATATATATAGTTGATATGAAAACAAATCTCATGGAGAAAATACTATAGAACCCAATAGAACTAATTCCCTTTCCTTAAGGGTATTCTTAAACCATAGGTGGGCTTCTAATGGCCAAATAAAATGATTAAAACAAAATTAAAAGGGTGTTTCCAGATTTTTACCTATTGGTTGATGGATTCCCAATGTAGCTTCTTCTTCTCCAAGACTCCTTGTGCCCAAGCTTCCAGGTCTCTTTGAATGAGGTAAGAATGAGGGATTTGGGGTCTAAAAATTCAGAAATCTGTGGAGGGAAAGAAGGGTTTTCTTAGAGGCTATTTCTAGGATTTCTTCATGAATGATGAGTGGCTTTAAGGGAGGCTCCCTCTAGATTTATAGGGCCATCCATAATTATCATGACCCACACCCAGAATTTTGGGGCACGAGTACGTGGGTACGTCCAGCCTCCGCCGCAGCATAGGCGGTAGAACGCTGTCTAGATCTCAATAATAATAAACATAACTCACAACCTGTCAATGATATCAACTCCATATGGAGGGCAATAAAATAAATATCTCTCAACAGCTCATAATGTATACTCAATCGCAATAACTATAAGAATAAATGGCACGATAAAAGATAAGAAGTAATGACATAAGTCAAATACAACGTCTCAAATAGAGATAAACTACAGTCTAACTGTCCAACATAAATAGTCTCCACAAGTCTCAAATTAAACTCAACATAAGTCTCAACATAAACTCAAAATAAACCTCAATATAAGTCTCAAATGCATAAAATAATAACTGTTAAAATTGTTGCAGGTAGTGTCTCCTCTAATGGAATGGACTCTTCTAAGTTCTCTGGTAGGTAGTCTCCATCTATACCTGGTCCATAGTGTGTAGGACAGAAGTCCTCAAGATCCTCTGGAAAAAATATCCAGTCAGGATTGGAGCAAAGTACAAGCACTAACAACGGTTCCATATATATTGACAAAAACTATAACACAGTGAAAAAAATACAAGATGGATATAATACTGGAAATAAGAATACTAAAAATAAGAAAATGCTGGACAATATATCATCATCAATGGTACAACTAGCAGTAAAAAGAAATACATGTGCATGCTAGAACAATGAACTGAAATATAAGTGAATGCTAGAACAATAAACTAGGAATACATGTATAAAATATCTAGCTAAGTGTGTGAAACATCAGTATATTATGTGATCGGCTTGGGAGTGATCAAGCTTGTTACATATGTTTAGCTATGATTCATGTAATATCAGTCTAACCATCCAGTTAGCTATGATGCGAGCAATAGTCAGGCTAATCATATATAACAGGCTATGAGGCATGTAATGGTCAGGCTACACCCGACGTGAGGTATGGGGTGAGCTATGATGCATGTAGAGTTGGGTATAATCACATAATCTATTAATATTTCTCCATCCCCAGCTAGCACGATGGATTCCAATCACGACTCCTCGTGACAGGTCTCGATGATGCTAACTCGTGTATCCCTAGTGTCAGAATCATGTATGCTATACAACTAGAATCATAGAGATGATCAACATAATAAAAACTATCAGAGAATGTACTCGCCTGTGGTCCTCTGTTGGCAATACCAATATTCTATTTTCGAAGTCTTGTCTGAATAATCCACTAGTCCTATATACATATCATATAATATAATATAGCATCAGTCGTTACACTAGGACATACACAAACACAATTATACTGAACTCAGAGACAACGCTAGGGTTGATGCTGGTCAACTAGCAGGATCAAGTGTGTGTCTAAATGCACGGGTGTCATATCTTCGAATATAGTGCACAGCAAGACAAACAACTAACACTAACATAATGTCCAATATCCAAATCTTGTGTAGCACTAACACATGGTCTAGCTAGCAGGTTAGGGTACACATAAGGCCGTTCACTAATATCTAAGGTCATAAAAATACACAAATACGGGATACCCACTACTAACACTTATGGCCATACAACATGTATATATATTACAGTCATACCTAATACTAGCATTTAATTTTCCATAAAATACGATATATATATATATATATATATATATATATATATATATATATATATATATATCGAACTAATTATTATACACACACGCACGTACATGCAACTAGCTACTAGGTTTACAAATACAGGGTCACGATACCATATTTAACAAACTCCCATGAAATAACATGCTAAACCTAATACCATTCACACATGTATACATAAATCATGAAAGAGGTCGAGTCGAACCTGCGCGTTAGCGTGCACGGGGTCGACCATGACGGTGATGACGATGATGATGATGATGATGATGATGATGATGATAAAAGGTGGCAGGGTCGTTGCTCCGGTGGGAAAGTCGCTGCTCGGGGTCGTGCTCGGCGGAGGAGGCCGACGGTGTTGCTCGGGTGGGGAGGGAGCGTTGATGTGGGGTTGCTGTGACGAGGACGGGGATGTCAAGGGATCGACGATGGTGAGGGGTGGAGGTTGTGGGGCGAAGCTGTGCACAGGCGGGATGTCAGTATTTTGTTGACTGGCCGGAGGAAGGGGATGATGAAGAAAAGGGTGGCGGTAGCGGTCTATGGAAAATAAGGAGATGGAAGGAGTCAGGGCCATGTACAGGTCGAGCCCGACGGCTCAAGAAATTTGGTGTCGAGGGAGGTCCGACGGTGGAGAGGGGCTCAGGGTGCTCAGGCCGGTCGATGGAGATGATGAAGACGATGGTGATAGTGACTGCGATGGTCGTGGACAGACTGTCCCGGCAGTTGCAGTCTATGGAGGAGTCGGGCCGGGAAGTCGGGGTCTCGACAGACTGGCCGGAGGAGGTCGTGATGCTCGGGGACGGAGTAGAGGACTGGGGTGGTTGTAGTGGTCGGTTCAGTCGATCGGGCGGGGATGTCGTGGTCGACTGCTCGTCGTGGAAGCTCAGCGGGTGGGCTCAGGTGGCTCCGGCGGGAAGGCGGCAAGGGAAGAGGTCGGGGTTGGTGCGGGTGAAGTCTAGGGTTTTAGGTTTCGATTGAAGGTTGAAGATGGTGATAAAAATAATGAAGGATGATGATTTTTGCATGAGGGAGAAACAAGATGGGTGCTAGCCTAGGGATTAGGGCCGGCCATGTGCTCATTGGGATGGGGATGTTCATTAGAAAAGGGGTTAGGATGAGGGATTATAAATAGGAGGGTGTGTGTGGTGAGGACGGTGCTCCATTTGAATGTAGGGCCAAGATTAATATGAAGGAGAGTGTACAAACAAAAATGGAAAAGAGAAAAAGAGTTGAACCGGTCAAAGAGGGAAGGAGGTTTGGTTCTTCATGTGCCTTTACTAATAGGATGGTGAAACCTCATTGCACTTTTGAATAAAAGTCCTCAACAATTAGAAAATTGCACAGAAAATGAAAATTGGGATTGGATGGGGGAAAATACCATGTTTGGTGTGATGTATTGGCTAAAAAGGGTGTATAATATTTAGTATGAGTCTTGACGGTGTGAGTGGGGGTTTGGTTTGGTGTTGGGTCTAGTTTTGGGTTAAGTTGGGTCCTTACACCAATTTAATTAAAATTAATGTAAATGGTGTTCTAAAATTAATTGGAAGTACATAGGATTAAAATTAGGTGGGACACAAGTATCATGGACGTAGAAGACTCAGAGTAGAATATTGTCATAATTTGGGTTGTACAAAACGGGTCAAGATTGTGTCTCCAATTTTGATTGGAACGCACAAAGATACAAAGTTAGATTTATTTAAAATTAAAAATAAACGTCCGCGACGAATATTGTGCGACTAAAATGAAGCACAAGAGAGAATATTTATGAGTTACACAAAGATCAGAATGGAAGACGGGTACGTCTAGGACAAGGGTGTAAAATTTGTTGAAAGGCAAAAGCTAGTGTAGCACTCCAAATATTGAAGCAACGGTAAGGTACAACAATTAAATAAAGTCACGGTAGTAATTTATAACCTTACTAATTAATCCTAAATAATACTAATTAAAATCCAAAATCCTATATTTCGGTCTGGGAGTGGGCTTCTAGGTCTAGTCTACTAACTCATGCATTAAAGAGCACTATATATAATATATATATATACACATATCATGCAATTATTTGAAAATAAATATACACAATACTAATAATAAATAAAATGACAAAATTATCCCTATTTTAGGATGTGGTAGTGACAAGTCTACCCTACTTAAAAAAATTTTGTCCTCAAAATTTAAGATCCTCAATAGTTGTATTTATCAATTTATTTATTTTACCATCAAAATTTAAATTCATCAAACCATATAATTATTAAGTAAATCCATATTGTTATTTCACAAATTTTCAAAATTCTATAAATATCATATTCCTAAAATTCTTCAAATTTAAAATCAAATTCCATTCTTATCACAATCTCCTCCAAATTTTTTAAGTTAATAACTAAATACTTAAAAAGAATTTTAGTGTCCAATCCTCTAATTTAAATACAATCAATGCATATTTAGAAAATTTAAAATCTCATCCCAAAAATTTGAATCCATACACTAATCCATTAGTGATCTTATTCCTCGATTCTTTTTTCACACAATATTCAAACAATCTAATACTTACAAAATCTTTAAATACAACATTCAAAATATTAGTTTTAAAATTTATATCTTGCAGTCAAATAAATATAATGATAATCTTCGTAAATTCCTCAAAATTTAATGACAAATTCAATAATATCTTAATCTTCATAAAAATCAATGATTTAACAAAATCGTCAATTCTGCCATATTAAGTTCTCAACTCTTTATTTAAATTAATGTTTATTCTTAAAATTTAAGGCACCTTGTCTCTCCCTCTGTCCTAGTCATAACCTCTTCATTAATCTTCACTACAGTCAAACCCCCAACAATCAAGGTCTAAGAAAATCATACCTACAGTCATACAACATACAATCTAGAGAAAATATGCATGGTTATGGTCTGTTTTGTCATGGTATTGCAGTCTCTGTCAGGGTGTACTACTAACTACAATTTAGTAAAAAAATTATTGATATAAGCTACGGTACTAAGGAATCAATCAATCAATCAAACAGACGAAAAAGGAACAGAAGGAAAAGAACAGAGCCTTCTAACCCATTACCTGGACATCTTCATCCTCTAACATATACTTAACTCTGGCGCATTCACTCACTAATTCCTATCCATATACACTGATACCCACATCAACTAATCATTAGTCCACAAGATATCCATGGATACATCCACATTGCACACACCTATCTATTAATACTAAAATTTGATACCAAGAACCTCTAACACAACCATAGGTCAAATGATGCATCACAAGTTTGATACTTTTATCCCTTTGGTACCACTGTTTATACTACAAGCACACCCACTACTAGCTCTCTTACCTACTGCAATTGCTTATACTAGTTATTCTGATCACTCAAGTGCACACCAAGTGTAACACAGCACACTAAGTACTACTCCCTCTAATACAACTCTAAATGGACACCCAAATCAGTTTGCAGTGCCATCTCAGGCATGCTCAAGCCAACAGATCCTTACACATGTACATTATCTACTCATATACTACTAATACACATTTCTTATGCATATCTATCTAAGTATACATATATATACTCACAGTCTCTAATACTCAAGGTACACACAAATACACCAATTGTCTACAACCCTCAACTGTGTACTAAAATTTGTACTGCCTGGATTACTTGCACTATTACTTCCAAATAATTTTCTATCGATATTAACTGATACACCAATCTAATATTATCACACGAGGTACTTATTATTACTAGTACATTGCTCAACTAATCCTTGATATAGAAATACTAGCACTCTTGGTATAGTAACACTAGCTTCCTCATTAGACACCTCATCATACTCACTAGAACTCATGATCACTTGCACTTTCTATAATACACATGTTTTACTTCACTCTCAAAGGCAGGCATATGGTTCCATATCTCGATTGATGTATAAGTATCTTCCTTTAATCTTTTACAGGCTGATACACTAATCTGTGATACACTTCATACCTTTCATGTTCAATCTTGCTATTTCTATATCCATGACACACTATTGGAATTTTCTAATACTCATGCTTCCACTTTTATGAACTTACACACTGACACTCAACACCCACTGTGCATTCTGTACACAATTTCTAGACACTTCTTTCACCTATTGCTTCCAACGTATCACTTGCCTCAATATCAGGTAATACATCCATCACTAGTCATATATCGGTACACTCATATTAAACCACATATCAAGACCCTACTTTCATCTATAAAACAAGTCTCACTACTTAGCACAATATATTCTTATTTCTTCACACTCTCTTATACACTTATGGGTACCCTCCTACTATGGCACACTCATTAATACCCTTTATGCATATACATTTCTTTACTCTTGACACACCCAAGTATCAACCACCAAATTGAACATCATGCTCCATTAATTTTTAACACAATTTCCTTGCTACTTAATGGTTTATATGGATCACCCAACTACATAAATTTATGACTATTCAGGACTGGCTTGCTGACTCTGATACTAACTCTTGGAACCATCACTGATACTCTTTACTCCCCCTTCTACCTATAGTACCAATACTAATTATAATGACACCTTATCATAGAACTATTGCTACAAGGTATTACACTATGGGTTAACTCTAAATTGATGCATACTGCTCACATGTCCAACCAAAAAATACTTACAGACTCACAAGCCACACTCTCAACTGTCAACACTGATACAAGACACAGACCTAGTTGCAAGTCACCAATTATCACACTAACAAGGAACCCTAATAGAAAGAAGCTCTATAAGGAACTGGACTAAGGACTGAAGGTATCTCTACTGCTAGCAAAAAAAATAATGGAACAAGGTCCTATAATAACAGAAGTGGATAAGTATTGATATGATACTTTAAGAACCAATTTAAGATATAACCTGATAATCATACACATCTGTCCGAAATTATGACACTCAGAATCCTCGCCACGCCAGTGAGCATAGCTGCGATAAATGATAGGTTCCATAACTAAGGTATGCAACTCTGTAATCATGTCATCTAGAATACTCACCACGCCAACCGGTATGGCTACAAAAAATTCTAAATTTTATAACTAAGATATGTACATCCAAGGTCAGGTTCCTACGTTTCTGCCACAATAGCTAATGTGGCTGCGATAAACTCTAGGCTCCATAACCAAAGTAGACGTTTCACTTTTCTCACTGTCCTCATCAACATCATCAAATGATACCGTAATTTATTACGTAAAGTTTATCTCGATAAGAAATAAAAATCAACAACGACACCAAGAATTAAATTTAATAACTGATCAACAAGAATCAAATTTAATAACAATAAGTGAGAACGGACAAAAACAGGAAGAAAAGATTTGAATTAGAAATTATAATAAGATTCTCAAGGGTCTTCCCAGGAATCTCTCAAATAATTTATGATGGGCTATCCTCTCTCATCCTAGTATCCTATGTCCTATATCCTATCGCAGGCACGCAGTAGTAAAACTAAGACGTCGTACTACCACGATATCGTACAACTTACAAAGTTTGACCTATATAGGTCACCACAAAAAATGTATCATGACCCGCACCCAGAATTTGGGGCATGAGTACGTGGGTATGTTCATCCTACGTCGCAGTATCGGCGGTAGAATGCTGTCTAGATCTCAATAATACTAAACATAACTCACAATCTGTCAATGATATCAACTCCATAAAGAGGATAATAAAATAAACATCTCTCAACAGCTCATAATGTATACTCAATCACAATAACTATAGGAATAAATGGCACGATAAAAGATAAGAAGTAATAACATAAGTCAAACACAACGCCTCAAATAGAGATAAACTAAAGTCTAGTTGTCCAACATAAATAGACTCCACAAGTCTCAAATTAAACTCAACATACATCTCAACATAAACTCAAAATAAACCTCAATATAAGTCTCAAATGCATAAAATAATAACTGTCTAAATAGCTGCAGGTAGTATCCCCTCTAATGGAAGGAACTCTTCTAAGTTTTCTAGTAGGTAGTCTCCATCTATACATGGTCCATAGTGTGTCGGACAGAAGTCCTCAAGATCCTCTGAAAAAATATCCAGTCATGATTGGAGCAAAGTACAAGTACTAACAGCTGTTCCATGTATATTGACAAAAACTATAACACAGTGTAAAGAAATACAAGATGGATATAATAATAGAAATAAAAATACTGGAAATAAGAAAATACTGGAGAATTATCATCATCAATGGTACAACTAGCAATGAACATAAATACAAGTGCATGCTAGAACAATGAACTAAAATATAAGTGAATGCTAGAACAATAAACTAGAAATACATGTATAGAATATCTTGCTAAGTGTGTGAAACATCAGTATATCATGTGATCGGCTTGGGACTGATCAGGCTTGTTACATATTATTAGCTATGATTCATGTAATGTCAGGCTAAACATCTAGTTAGCTATGATGCGAGCAATAGTCAGGCTAATCATATATAACAGGCTATGAGACATGTAATGGTCAGGCTGCACCCAACGTGAGGTGTGGGGTGAGCTATGAAGCATGTAGAGTTGGGTATGATACATAATCTACTAATATTTCTCCGTCCCCAGATAGCACGATGGATTCCAATTACGACTCCTCATGACAGGTCTCGATGATGCTAACTCGTGTATCCATAGTGTCAGAATCATGTACGCTATACAACTAGAATCGTTGAGATGATCAACATAATAAAAACTGTCAGAGAATATACTCGCATATGGTCCTCTGCTGGCAATACCAATGTCCTTTTTTTGAAGTCTTGTCTGAATAATCCAACAGTCCTATATACATATCATAAAATATAATATATCATTAGTCGTTACACTAGCATATACACAAACATAATTATACTGAACTCCGAGACAACGCTAGGGATGATACTGGTCAACTAGCAGGGTCAAGTGTGCATCTAAATGCACGGGTGTCATATCTTCGAATATAGTGCACAACAAGACAAACAACTAACACTAACACGATATCCAATATCCAAATCTCGTATAGCACTAACACATGGTCTAGCTAGCATGTTAGGGTATACATAAGGCAGACAGTTAATTAATATCCAGGGTCATGAAAATACACATATACGGGATACCCACTACTAACACTTATGTCCATACAACATGTATATATATTACAGTCATACCTAGTACTAGCATTTAATTTTCCATAAAATACGATATATATATATATATATATATATATATATATATATATATATATATATATATCGAACTAATTATTATATATACATGCACGCATACGCAACTAGATACTAGGTTTACTAACACAGGGTCACGATACCACATTTAACAAACTCCCATGAAATAACATGCTAAACCTAATATCATTCACACATGTATACATAAATCACGAAAGAGGGCGAGTCGAACCTGCGCGTTAGCGTGCACGGGTTCGACCATGATGGTGATGACGATGATGATGATGATGAAAGAAGGCAGGGTCGTTGCTCCGATGGGAAAGTCGCTGCCCGAGGTCGTGCTCAGCGGAGGAGGCCGGCGGTGTTGCTCGGGTGGTGAGGGAGCATTAATGTGGGGATGCTGTGATAAGGACGGGGACGTCGAGGGATCAACGATGGTGGGGAGAGGAGGTCGTGGGGCAGAGCTGTGCACAGGTGGGGGTCGACATGCCCGGTGGTTTAGCAGTGCTCGGTTGACTGGCCGGAGGAAGGGGATGATGAAGAAAAGGGTGGCGGTGGCGGTCTGTGGAAAAGGAGGAGATGGGAGGAGTCAGGTCTGTGTACTGGTCGAGCCCGACGGCTCGGGAAGTCGGGTGTCGAGGGAGGCCCGACGGTGGAGTGGGGCTCAGGGTGCTCAGGCGGGTCGACGGAGATAATAAAGACGATGGTGATAGTGACGGCGGTGGTCGTGGGCGGACTGTTCCGGCAGTTACAGTCGACGGAGGAGTCGGGCCGAGAAGTCGGGGTCTCGACAGACTGGCCGGAGGAGGTCATGATGCTCAGGGACGGAGGAGAGGACTGGGGTGGTTGTACTGGTCGGTTCAGTCGATCGGGGAGGGATGTCGTGGTCGACTACTCGTCATGGAAGCTCGACTGGTGAGCTCAAGCGGCTCCGACGGGAAGGTGGCCGGGGAAGAGGCCGGGGTTGGTGAGGGTGAAGTCTAGGGTTTTAGGTTTCGATTGAAGGATGAAGATGGTGATAAAAATAATGGAGGATGATGGTTTTTGCATGAGGGGGAAAGAAGATGGGTGCTAGCCTAGGGATTAGGGCCGACTATGTGCTCATTGGGATAGGGGATGTTCATTGGGAAAGGGATTAGGATGAGGGATTATAAATAGGAGGGTGTGTGTGGTGAGGATGGTGCTCCATTTGAATGTAGGGCCAAGATTAAATATGAAGGAGACTGTACAAACAAAAAGAGGAGAGAAGAAGAGAGTTAAACCGGTCAAAGAGGGAAGGAGGTTTGGTTCTTCATGTGCCTTTACCAATAGGATGGTGACACCTCATTGCACTTTTGCATAAAAGTCCTCAAAAATTGGAAAATTGCACAGAAAGTAGAAATTGTGATTGGATGGGGGAAAATACCATATTTGGTGTGATGTAATATCTAAAAAGGGTGTGTAGTATTTAGTATGAGTCTTGAGGTTGTGAGTGGGGGTTTGGTTTGGTGTTGGGTCTAGTTTTGTGTTAAGTTGGGTCCCTACACCAATTTAATTCAAATTAATGTAAATGGTGTTTTAAAATTAATTGGAAGTACATGGGTTAAAATTAAGTGGGACACAAGTGTCATGGACGTAAAAGACTCAGAGTAGAATATTTTTATAATTTGGGTTGCATAAAACGGGTTGAGATTGTGTCTCCAATTTTGATTAGAACGCACAAAGATACAAAGTTGGATTTATTTAGAATTAAAAATAAACGTCCACGATGAATATTGTGCCACTAAAATAAAGCACAAGAGAGCATATTTATGAGTTACACAAAGATCAAAATAGAAGACGGGCACGTCTAGGACAAGGGTATAAAATTTATTGGAAGGCAAAAGCTAGTGTAGCACTCCAAATATTGAAGCAACGGTTGGGTACAATTATTAAATAAGTCACGATAGTAATTTATAACCTTAATAATTAATACTGAATAATACTAATTAAAATCCATAATCCTATATTTCGGTCAGGGATTCATCTAGTGGGCTTCTAGGTCGTCTACTAACTCATACATTAAAGAACACTATATATAATATATATATATATATTCATATCATGCAATTATTTGAAAATAAATATAATAAAATAACAAAATTACCCCTATTTTAGGATGTGGTAGTGACAACAATGTAGGGTTAGGGTTTTGGTAATATATAATGTCGCTTTTGCCCTCCATGGCTTGTCATGAAGAGCTATTTAATTAATGAGGGGTTTAGGCTTAAGTGAGGGATTCCACTAGATGCTAATTAATAGAATAGGGATTAGTCTAGTGGGTATTTGTCTAGTCTAATGCAAGGTCCATGGTCACATCAAGTCTAGTCTAGTAACCCATGACATCAATGAATATAATATAATGTATGTTACATATCATGTAATTATTAACACAATAATATAAATATGGTAAATGACAATAAAGCTCCTACTCTAGAAATATGGTAGTAACAAGTCTACCCTCCAAAACAAAATTTTATCCTCGAAATTGAATTAAACTAGCACAGGAGTACAAGAAGAACAAATAAATATACCTCAAGACTCGAAGAGATATGGATACTGCTCGCGCATTTTTTTCTCCCTCTCCCAGGTTGACTCGCCTGGAGAGTGATGTCTAAATCCAACATGAACCAAGAGAATAGTCGGGTTCCGCAATACCTTCTCTCTGCGATCCAAGATCTCTACGGGCTGTTCAGGATAGCTGAGAGTCAGACCAACCTCGATCTTCGAGCAATCTAGTACGTGACTAGGATCTGCCATGTACCATCTCAGCTGCGACACTTGGAATACGTCATGTACCCCCTCTAGTGTAGGCGACAAGTTTAATCTATAGGCTACTGCATCGACCCTTGCAAGAATATCGAAAGGTCCGATGTACCGTGGACTAAGCTTTCCACCTCCACCAAAGCGAATCGTGCCCCGTGTCAGAGAAATTCGTAAGAACACCCGATCGCCAACCTAGAACAAAATAGTCTTAACACGCAATCTATAACAAAATAATCACAAGCCAAAATAATAAAACCTATACCTCAAACTCCAGGGGTCTACGGTGGCTATCGGCCCAATGTTGTTGTCAGTCCTGCGCTACTCGAAGTCTGTCTTTGATGAGTTTCATCTTTTCTGCTGTATCCACGACCATCTCTGGTCCCAACAAGGCTCTCTCAATGACATCATCCCAAGATAATGGTATGCGACACCTTCGTCCATATAGATCCACTAATGGTGACATCTTAATGCTGGCCTGGTAGCTGTTATTATAAGCAAACTCTACCAGGTGTAGATGATCCTCCCAAGAACCTTCAAGATCTAGAACACAAGTGTGCAGCATATCCTCGAGAATCTGAATAGTCCTTTCAGACTGCCCGTCTATCTGGGGGTGATATACGGTACTGACCTTGTGTTGTGTGCCCAAGCTAGCCTACAAACTTCTCCAGAAGTAGAAAGTGAAACGACTATCTCGATCCGAGACGATGCTCACAGGAACCCCATGTAATCTGACAATCTGCCATACGTATATCTTTGCCAGCTTCTCCGTCGATGTACCCACTTTGAATGGTAAGAAGTTGGCTAATTTGGTCAACCTATCCACGATGACCCAAATTACGTCATTTCCTCATGGAGAAAGCGGAAGCCCAAAAATGAAATCCATAGTCACGTGCTCCCACTTCCACTCCGAGATAGGTAAAGGCTGAAGCAATCCAACGGACCTCTGTCGATCCGCCTTTACCTGCTGGCAAACTAAATATCGGGATACAAAGCGTGCTACCTCGTGCTTCATACCATACCACCATACGTCCTCCCTCAGGTCTCGATACATCTTGTTGGCACCTGGATGCATCGAGTACTGAGAGCGATGCTCCTCCTGCAAGACCTCCTCGCACAGCTCCCCGCTCGGCATACATATTCTCGTGCCATGCCGTAAAGATCTATCATCAGCAATAGTGAAGTCTTCTGATAATCCTGTTCGAACTTGTGCCCTGATACTCCTTAGAGCCTCGTCATCATACTACGTAGCTCTGATTCTGTCCATTATCTTGGACTGTATCTGCAATCCCCATATCTGAATCTCAATACCGAAACTAGCACCTCAATTTTTAAGCTCTCCAGATCAGCCAACAAATGTCTATCTGTCATCAAGTACATAGCCATCGGATACCTGCTCAAGGCATCGATGACTATGTTAGCCTTTCCTGGGTGGTACTATAATAAAATATCAAAGTCTTTCATCAACTCCAACCACCTCCTCTTCCTCATGTTCAGCTCTTTCTGTGTAAATACATACTTCAAGCTCTTATGGTCTATGAAGATCTCCACACGCTCTCTGTACAAATAGTATTTCCACAGCTTTAGAGTAAATATAACTGCTGCCAACTCCAAATTGTGGGTAGGGTAGTTCTTTTCATGAGGACATACTTGCCTGGAAGCATATGGAATCACCTTCCCGTGCTGCTGAAGAACGCAACCTAAACCCTTCCCTGAAGCATCACTATAGATAGTTAATCCACCTGTTCCCAATGGCAACGTCAATACTGGAGCTATCGTCAATCTCTTCTTCAGCTCATCAAATACGGCCTAACAATCCTCCGTCGAGACAAAATCTATATTTTCCTGGTCAGCCTAGTCATCGGCTCTGTAATCTTGGAGAAGTCTTGTACAAACCTCCTGTAGTAACCTGCTAGCCCAAGAAAACTTCTGATCTCAACTACTGAACTGGGAGTAGCCCACGACTCCACTGTCTCGATCTTCTTTGGGTTAACTGCGATTGCGTCACCCCTCACCATATACCCAAGGAATTCAACCTTGTCAAGGAAGAACTCACACTTTGAAAGCTTCCCGTAAAGCTCCTCCTTCCTGAGAGTCTCCAAGACCATCCCTAGGTGCTCTTAATGCTCCTCTGGGGTCTTCGAATACACAAGAATGTCATCGATGAACACCACCATAAACTTGTCAAGGTACTGGTGGAATACCTTGTTCATCAAGTTCATGAATACTGCCGGTGCATTAGTCAATCCAAACGGCATTACCATGAACTCAAACTGGCCATATCGGGTCCAAAAAGCTGTCTTCGGAATGTCTTCTCCTTTCACCTTCACCTGGTGGTAGCCTGACCTTAAGTCTATCTTTAAAAACATCTTCGCTCTACTCAACTGATCGAAGAGATCATTGATCCTCGATAGCAGGTATTTGTTCTTGATAGTGAGGTTTTTCAGAGCTCTATAGTCGATACACATGCGTACCGACCCATCCTTCTTCGGTACGAAAAATACTGGAGCTTCCCATGGTGATGAACCAGATTTGATGAAGCCCTTGTCCTGCAACTCCTCAACTTGCTTCTTCTATTCTGCCAGCTCGCTGTTGTTAACCCTATAGACGTGTTATGATATGGGCCACCAAGTCTATAGAGAACTTGACATCTCTGTCTAGTGGCAAACCTGACAAATCCTCTGGAAAGACATCCAGGAAATCTGCTATCAAAGGAGGCAACTCCTTTTCTTCCATCCTGGCTCCACAAAAAGTGCCCCTGCTTTGCTCCACTGCTCCTTTGGCAACCTCGAACTCTGGCTCTTCTGGCGGTTAAAATATCACTCTGCCTCCACGATAATCTATAGTAGCATGGTGCCTACTCAACCAGTCCATTCTGAGTACAATTTCGTATCCCAAAAGTGGCATTACGAGTAAGCACACGCTCAAATCTCGGCCTCCCAATGATACTCTCCGGTACTTGCAATAATCACTAACTAGGATAATGCCTTCGCCAGTCATGATCTTGCAATTACTATCTTGCAATTACTATCTAATGGTTTCGCATCTAAATGATACTTAAGAGCATATGATACATACATGAAACTATGGGAAGCGACATAATCGAATAATCCAAGTGCTGGAATAGAATCGAGAAAAACTGAACCTAAAATTATGTCTCCTGCTAGCTCGGCCTCCTCGATCGTCATGGTATATTCTTGTACCTGGGGTGTCACGACCCGCACCCGGGGTAAGGGTACTAATCGGAAACAACGCCCAGCCTACGCCGCAGAATCGGCGGTAGAACGCTGTCTAGAAAGTCTATCTAATATAATGAACCACCAAAAGATAGTGTACTCAATCACAGAACTAAGATAGAATGAACACGGATCAGATAAGAATAGAATAGTCATTAACTCATGAGTTTAAAATAATACATCAATGAGTCTGAAAAAAATAAGCTGGAGACAAATCCAGTACAAAAGAATACTATCATACTACAAGCTACACTCCAGGGTCAACTGTCTCAGTTGGGATAAGTCCCTCTTGAGCCAGGGTCTCCGAATCTAAACCCACAACATCCTGGGGTCCATAATAGGTAGGGTACTCCTCAGTGTCATCTGGAAAAATATATCCAGTCAGGAAAGAAGCAGAGTACATCTCTAACAGCAGTTCTAATCCATGATAAAAACTATGTAACAGTAAATAGCTGTGGATAAACAAGATGCACAAAATAGATACAAGAGATATATAGACAATAAGGAAATACTGAAAAGAAATACAATAATGAACAATATGCCAATGAAACAATAATACTAATGACTAAGTGTGTGAGTACTAGCTTAACATGTGATCAGCTTGGGCAAGATACAATGCGGCCTGGCTAATCATACATGCGGTGCATGATCAACACTATTCGCTTACCAATACTTTATTCAATAGGGATTTGATCACATATCTATACTAATACTCCCCACCCCAACTGGTATAATAGATCCAACCACGGTATGCTATGGCACTAGATTCCCCAAGAAGATAGCTAGTCTCCCCGAGAATCGGTGTCTGTACATGTACAAGATAACCAATGAAACAATACTTGCACCATATACACCATATACCAAGGAATAATATCTCATGACGAGATCCGGATATACCAATCCGTATAACCATAGTGTCGAGAGAAACATGTAAATCTACACTAGATACAACGAACATAGAGGATATCATAAATGAGAAACTATCAGAGAATGTACTCGCCTGAAGTCCAAAGAACAGTCTCACAGATGTCTGACTCGGTACCTCGAAGACCTAGATATAGAATACCACATTAATACAAGGTCCCGGAAAGAGAACAAGTCAAACTAGTCAACTTCTAGGTCAATAAATAAATTCTAAGTCAAAAGTCAACTATGGTCAAACATGGTCAAACCAAGGTCAACCTCACAAGACATCTATATAAATAATATAGAAATAAAAATACAACAATTTAGGAATCAAGGTTTGATCCCCATTGGTACCCACACAAAGTATACTAATAATACAATTAATATAATATATTACTACTAGCATTATACCTCACAAAAGCACATATATATATAAGATATATAAATCAAAATACATATATATATATATATATATATATATATATATATATATATATATATAAAATAATTTAATAACTATATACTTATATATATATATACATATAAACTTACATAATTAAATATCAATAGTTACATAACACATGCACATATTAATGTATGTATTTTACATGGCTAGAAGCACACATAAAAATATATTCATTAATATACAAATAATTATATAATAATTATAAATAATATAATTACACATTTAAACACATAAATATATTTTATAAAACATTTATGTATAAATTATTTTATTAACATAAGTACATATATAATTGCATGCAAGAAAGCTACATACATATATTTATACACCACATTAGAACACATAGAAATATATAGATCTATGCTACAATAAATACCATAATTTAGAAGCTATTTTAATGGGAAAAAACTGAATTATATCTATTGGGAGATGGATTCCCAATGAAACCTCCAATTGAGATGAACTTGCTTCCAAATTGTAGATCCTTGCTCCTCTTTGTAGATCCTTGCTTCCTCCTTCTAGATCCTTGCTTCTCAACTTTCTAATGGTAAATTGGGAAGAATTTGGGATAAATTTGGTGGACAATTGGAATGGGAATGGAAAGAATTTGGGAGTGGGAATTTCTAGATCTAGATTTGGAATGAGAATGAGAGGAGAGAGAAATTCCCCCCCTCTTTTAATAGGCCAGCCTTGCCCCTCTCCCAAGCAATTGTAAAATGTCCAATGTACCCCTTGGGGCCTCTCATGAAGAAATAATTAAGGAAGGAAGCTTCTAGTCTAATCATTTAATTAATTTAATCCATCTCCTTAACCATGGGCTTTCTAAATGGGCCAAGTCTAACTATTTAATTCATGTTGGTCCATGGGTCCAAACTAAACTAGTTGGGTCTACTAAAATAAGTTCAAAATAATTAAATAACATCCAACAACAATTAAATAATACAACAAAAATTATTTACCATGCACAATATTTATTTAAATAGGAAATTACTAAAATACCCTTTTTCCTAAAATGTGGTAGTGACAAGTCTACCCTCCTTAAAATAATTTCGTCCTCGAAATTTAAAGATAAAAACTACCCCCAGAAAAATCACAGAACAGAACTAAAGAATCACAATTAACTAATGAACAGAATATAACTAGAAAATAACATACCTCAAGGTACAAACAAATATGGATAACACTCTCGCATGTCATCCTCTCTCTCCCAGGTAGACTCCCCCGGAGAGTGATGCCTCCATGCGACGCATACCAAAGGAATAGTCTGGTTCCTCAGCACCTTCTCTCTCTGATCAAGAATCTCAACTGGCTGCTCTGGATAGCTAAGAGTAGGGCCCACCTCTATCTCTGAGTGATCCAATACATGACTAGGATCTGCCACGTATCGTCTCAACTATGATACATGAAACACGTTGTACACTCATTCCAATGCAGGTGGCAAGTCTAGTCTATAAGCAACTGCACCGACCCTCTCTAAAATAGTAAAAGGTCCGATGAATCGCGGACTAAGCTTTCCGCCTCCACCGAAGCGAATCGTGCCTCGTGTCGGAGAAATCCTCAGAAATACCAAACCACCCACCTAGAACAAAATACCATCTTAAGAACTTAATCTATAACAAATAAGAACAAGCACAAACAAAATCTAACTATACCTCGAACTCCAAAGGTCTCCGATGGCTATCGGCCCAATGCCGCTGTCTGTCCTGCGCCACTCGAAGTCTGTCTCTGATCAACTGAACCTTCTCCGCTGCATCCACAACCATCTCTGGCCCAAGCAAAACTCTCTCTCCAACATCATCCCAAGACAAAGGAGTACGACACCTCCGACCATATAGAGCTTCAAAAGGTGACATCTCTATACTGGCCTGGTAACTGTTGTTGTAAGCAAACTCTACCAAATGGAGATGGTCCTCCCAAGAACCCCCGAAATCTAGTACACAAGTGCGTAACATATCCTCGAGAGTCTGGATAGTCCGCTCAGACTGCCCATCTGTCTGGGGATGATATGCAATACTGAACTTGAGCTGAGTGCCCAAACTCTCCTGCAAACTCCTCCAGAAATGAGAAGTGAAATGACTATCCCGATCTGAGACTATGCTGAAAGGCAAAAAGTGGACCGACTTGGTCAACCTATCAACAATGACCCAAATCGCGTCTTTCCCTCCTGGAGATCGTGGAAGTCCGGACACAAAATCCATAGTAATGTGTTCCCACTTCCACTCTGGAATGGGTAATGGCTGAAGTAACCCTCCTGGCCTCTGCCTCTCGGCTTTTACCTGCTGGCACACTAAGCATCTGGATACAAACTGTGCCACTTTCCTCTTCATGCCATACCACCACACTCTCTCGCATATCCCGATACATCTTGTTAGCACCTGGATGTATGGAATACTGAGAGCGATGCGCTTCCTGCAACACCTCCTCACGCAACTCCCCACTAGGCACACATAATCTAACTCCATGCCTCAAAGATCCATCCTCTAAAATAGTGAAATCATCCTCCAATCCTGCTCTCACCTGAGCTCTGATACTCCTCAAAGATACATCATCATACTGTGCTGCCTTAATCCTGTCCATCAAATCTGAGTGTATCTACAATCCCCACATCTGCATAGCACACCCAGGAATAATTACCTCAATGCCCAAGCTCTCTAAGTCCTCCAACAAATATCGATCCTGCGTCAAGAACATAGCTACCGGATACCTGCTCAAAGCATCGGCAACTACATTGGCTTTCCCAGGATGATATTATAAAGAGATATCAAAATCCTTCATCAGTTCCAACCACCGACGCTGCCTCATGTTCAACTCCTTCTGCATGAAAACGTACTTCAAGCTTTTGTGGTCTGTGAAGATCTCCACACGCTCTCCGTACAAATAATGTTTCCACAACTTCAGAGCGAAGATGACGGCTGCCAACTCCAAATCATGGGTAGGATAGTTCTTTTCATGAGGACGCAATTGCCTGGATGCATAGGCAATCACTTTCCCATGCTGCTGAAGAACACAACCTAAACCCTTCCCCGATGCATCACTATAAATAGTGAAACCTCCGGACCCTGATGGCAACGTCAAAATAGGAGCAGACGTCAACCTCTTCTTCAACTCCTCAAAAGCAACCTGACAATCCTCCGTCCAAACAAACTGCACATCCTTCCTTGTGAGTCTGGTCATCGGCTTGGCAATCCTCGAAAAATCTTGCACAAACTTCCTGTAATAGCCTGCCAATACCAAGAAACTCCTGATCTCTGCTACTGAACTCGGAGTCTTCCAAGATTCCACTGCTGAAATCTTCTTCGGATCAACAGAAATACCATCACCAGTCACAACATGCCCCAAGAATTCTACTTTGTCCAAGAAAAACTCACATTTGGACAACTTTCCATACAGCTTCTCCTTCCTCAGCACATCCAACACAATCCTCAAATGCTCCTCATGCTCCTCCGGTGTCCTCGAGTATATGAGTATGTCGTCGATGAACACCACCATGAACTTGTCAAGGTACTGGTGGAACACCTTGTTCATCAAGTTCATAAATACCGCCGGTGCATTAGTCAAACCAAACGGCATCACCATAAACTCGAACTGACCATACCGAGTTCTAAAAGCAGTCTTCGGTATGTCCTTCGGCTTCACCTTCACTTGATGGTAGCCTGATCTCAAATCTATCTTAGAAAACACCTTCGCACCACTCAACTGATCAAACAGATCATCAATCCGTGGCAAAGGATACTTATTCTTGATAGTGAGATTATTCAAAGCCCTGTAATCAATGCACATGCGCACCGATCCATCCTTCTTCGGTACAAACAATACCGGGGCTCCCCATGGTGAAGAACTCGATCTGATAAACCCCTTATCCTGCAATTCGTCCACCTGCTTCTTCAACTCGACCAGCTCGCTGTTGTTTACTCTATAGACATGTTGCGAAATTGGTTCTACACCTGGCACCAAGTCTATAGAAAATTTAACATCTCGATCTGGTGGCAATCCTGGCAATTCCTCAGGAAACACATCCAAGAATTCTGCTATCAACGGATGTGGCAACTCCTTGTCTTCCACCATAGCTCCACAAATAATGCTTTCTCCCTGCTCCGCAGCTCCTCTAGCAAACTCAAACTCTGGCTCTCCTGGCGAACCAAATAAAACTCTACCTCCTCTACAGTCTATGCTAGCATGGTGCCTACTCAACCAATCCATCCCTAGTACAATGTCATAGCTTGGAAGTGGAATTACAAGTAGACACGCACTCAACTCCCGGCCTCCCAAAGTAACTCTCCGATCCTTACAAATATCATTAACCAGGATAATGCCTCCCCCGGTCATGATCTTGCAAGTCCTAAGCAAAGACTCAGCTACCAAACCATGCTTCAGAGCAAAAGAAACAGATACAAAACTATGGGAAGCACCACTATCAAACAAAGCTAAGGCTGGAATAAAATCAAGAAGAATAGAACCTGCGATGACATCTCCTGTGGGTTCCTCCTCTTCGACGGTCATAACAAATGCTTGTCCCTGTCGAGCACCTCCCTGTTGTTGATGCTGGACAAAACGCTACTGCTGTGTCGGAAGCGGTCCCCTCGGCTGTGCTGCAGGTGGTCTCGTCTGTGTCCTCGGAGCTGGAGCTGCTACTTGAACTGCACGACGAGGACACTCCCTCGATTGATGCCCTTCAGTACCACAATACAAACAAACTCCTAGCCTCCTCCTGCAAACTTCCCAGATGTGGTCGGGCTTCTTGCAGAAGTTGCATGGGGCCTGCTGTAACTGCCTCTGCTGCAAGGTGCCTGGTGAAAAGGCGCTCTAGCTGGAGTCTGGTTCTGCTGTGGCTGCTAGAAAGGTCTGGACTAGAAATGAGGACGTTTGGCAGATACTGCACTGCCGTTGGCCCCCAGAAAAGAATCACGGTCTCTCTTGGTCTTCAAACCCAGATCCCGCTCAACCTTGCGTACCTTCGCAAGTATCTCTGAGTATGTCTCATAAAAAGACGGAATGAGAATCTTCACCTCCCAGTTTAGACCCTCACGGAAACAAATAGCTCGAACCTCCGGCTCCCTCACCAAGTACTCTGCAAATCGGCTCAACCTACCGAACTCCGCAGCATATTCCTCCACAGACATGCTCCCCTGAATGAGACTCTCAAATTGTCTCCCCAAGTCAAGCCTATCTATCCGAGCGAAAAACTTCTTCTTGAAAAGGTCCTTGAATACCTCCCAAGATTGTCCTGCGTCAACTAGAACCGGCTCATTCCTGAACCAAGTGCGAGCGACGTCGAACAGTTGAAGTCCTACCGCCTCAACCTTCAGATCTTCAGAAAGACGAGACACCCTCATAAGACGCTCAATGTCCTCGAGCCAATCATCAGCATAGACGATGCCCTCCGTCCCTTTGAAAACCCTAGGCTCCAGTTTCTTGAAGTCCTGAATGTTGTCTGGCCGAAGCTGAGCAACTTGAGGAACAACCTGCTGCTGGATCGGAACTCCTCTCTCAACTACAGCACGAGCAAGCTGATGAGCACTCTCGATGCCCTGCCGTAGAACGTCGGTCTGCCTCTGATGTGCCTCTGACTGAGCCCTCTGTGCCTCGAGCATCTCACGAAATAGTGTAAACATCTGTGATGCCTCTGCTGGCACAGGAGGTGGAGGTGGAAGCCCCTCAGATACAGCTGGCATAGTCCTCTGAGTAGGTGGTGGACCTCCGAAAGTAGCTGACACTCCAATCACCGGAGAAGTGACTGGTGCAGGCCCTCGGGATGTCGCAGACCTCTCAGAAGCTGCTCTCCCCTGCTGTGATCTAGTCTTAGGCGGCATCCTGAGACAAAGCGAAAGAAAGAATCAATATGGCACAAGATGTAAGACATCAAGGAAAGGACAGATTAAGAGATCAAGTATCAACGTCAAAGAAGAATAGTTGAATCAAAAGAATTTTCCTAGATGTGATTGAGTATCTCAGCCTATATCCTATATCATATTGCAGGCTTGCAGTAGTACAACTAAGTTGTCGCACTACCACGATATCACATACTTGTGAAGCTAGACATGCATGGGCCACCACCAAAAATATGTCACGACCCGCACCCGGGGTAAGGGTACTAGTCGAAAACAACGCCCAGCCTACGCCGCAGAATCTACGGTAGAACGCTGTCTAGAAAGTCTATCTAATATAATGAACCACCAAAAGATAGTGTACTCAATAATAGAACTAAGATAGAATGAACACGGATCAGATAAGAATAGAATAGTCATCAACTTATCAGTTTAAAATAATACATCAATGAGTCTGAAAAAAATAAGCTGGAGACAAATCCAGTACAAAAGAATACTATCATACTACAAGCTACACTCCAGGGTCAACTGTCTCAGTTGGGATAAGTCCCTCTTGAGCCAGGGTCTCCGAATCTAAACCCACAACATCCTGGGATCCATAATAGGTAGGGTACTCCTCAGTGTCATCTGGAAAAATATATCCAGTCAGGAAAGGAGCAGAGTACATCTCTAACAGCAGTTCTAATCCATGATAAAAACTATGTAACAGTAAATAGCTGTGGATAAACAAGATGCACAAAATAGATACAAGAGATATATAGACAATAAGGAAATACTGGAAAGAAATACAATAATGAACAATATGCCAATGAAACAATAATACTAATGACTAAGTGTGTGAGTACTAGCTTAACATGTGATCGGCTTGGGCAAGATACAATGCGGCCTGGCTAATCATACGTGCGGTGCATGATCAACACTATTCGCTTACCAATACTTTATTCAATAGGGATTTGATCACATATCTATACTAATACTCCCCACCCCCAACTGGTATAATAGATCCAACCACGGTATGCTATGGCACTAGATTCCCCAAGAAGATAGCTAATCTCCCCGAGAATCGGTGTCTGTACATGTACAAGATAACCAATGAAATAATATTTGCACCATATACACCATATACCAAGGAATAACATCTCATGACGAGATCCGGATATACCAATCCGTGTAACCATAGTGTCGAGAGAAACATGTAAATCTACACTAGATACAACGAACATAGAGGATATCATAAATGAGAAACTATCAGAGAATGTACTCGCCTGAAGTCCAAAGAACAGTCTCACAGATGTCTGACTCGGTACCTCGAAGACCTAGATATAGAATACCACATTAATACAAGGTCCCGGAAAGAGAACAAGTCAAACTAGTCAACTTCTAGGTCAATAAATAAATTCTAAGTCAAAAGTCAACTATGATCAAACATGGTCAAACCAAGGTCAATCTCACAAGACATCTATATAAATAATATAGAAATAAAAATACAACAATTTAGGAATCAAGGTTTGATCCCCATTGGTACCCACACAAAGTATACTAATAATACAATTAATATAATATATTACTACTAGCATTATACCTCACAAAAGCACATATATATATAAGATATATAAATCAAAATACATATATATATATATATATATATATAAAACAATTTAATAACTATATACTTATATATATATATATACATATAAACTTACATAATTAAATATCAATAGTTACATAACACATGCACATATTAATATATGTATTTTACATGGCTAGAAGCACACATAAAAATATATTCATTAATATACAAATAATTATAAATAATATAATTACACATTTAAACACATAAATATATTTATAAAACATTTATGTATAAATTATTTTATTAACATAAGTACATATATAATTGCATGCAAGAAAGCTACATACATATATTTATACACCACATTAGAACACATAGAAATATATAGATCTATGCTACAATAAATACCATAATAAATACACTAAAATAAATATATAATATCTATATTTATTTACTAATTATAAATGAAGAATTTAAAGCATAAATAATTAGATCTACACATAAACACACCAAATGGGAAAGTTTTACACCGTATCCCACTAGATCTAGGATACGCATGTGACACGAGTCTAACACACAACCAAATATACCCCGAAGGACACAAACAAGTCACAAATAATATTTATGAATAAATCAAAGTGTCAAAAGTAGATCTATGTGTCCGTGTCAAAATACGACATGTACAAAGCCCCGTGTCGGAGGAAAACCCCCAAAATGATACGTATCACCAAATAGTTGGGATACGAACCATATGTACCCAAATATGGATACGACACAAGCCCCAAACACATAAGCACATGCCCAATTGATCTATAGGATCAATTGACACACACAACAAAATATAAATTTGGAATTTCAACAAAATTGACACAAAAAGCACCATAACTTTCTCCATGGGTCTCCTATGAACACAAAACAAATTCCTATGGGTAGTACATACATATAGGTTGATTTTACATGATTAAATCTCAGATTTAGAAGCTATTTTAATGGAAAAAAACTGAATTATACCTATTAGGAGATGGATTTCCAATGAAAACTCCAATTGAGATGAACTTGCTTCCAAATTGTAGATCCTTGCTCCTCTTTGTAGATCCTTGCTTTCTCCTTCTAGATCCTTGCTTGTCAACTTTCTAATGGTGAATTGGGAAGAATTTGGGATAAATTTGGTGGACAATTGGAATGGGAATAGAAAGAATTTGGGAGTGGGAATTTCTAGATCTAGATTTGGAATGAGAATGAGAGGAGAGAGAAATTTCCCCCCTCTTTTAATAGGCCGGCCTTGCCCCTCTCCCAACCAATTGTAAAATGTCCAATGTACCCCTTGGGGCCTCTCATGAAGAAATAATTAAGGTAGGAAGCTTCTAGTCTAATCATTTAATTAATTTAATCCATCTCCTTAACCATGAGCTTTCTAAATGGGCCAAGTCTAACTATTTAATTCATGTTGGTCCATGGGTCCAAACTAAACTAGTTGGGTCTACTAAAATAAGTCCAAAATAATTAAATAACATCCAACAACAATTAAATAATACAACAAAAATTATTTACCATGCACAATATTTATTTAAATAGGAAATTACTAAAATACCATTTTTCCTAAAATGTGGTAGTGACAAGTCTACCCTCCTTAAAATAATTTCGTCCTCGAAATTTAAAGATAAAAACTACCCCCAGAAAAATCACAAAACAGAACTAAAGAATCATAATTAACTAATGAACAGAACATAACTAGAAAATAACATACCTCAAGGTACAAACAAATATGGATAACGCTATCGCATGTCATCCTCTCTCTCCCAGGTAGACTCCCCCGGAGAGTGATGCCTTCATACGACGCGTACCAAAGGAATAGTCTGGTTCCTCAGCACCTTCTCTCTCTGATCCAGAATCTCAACTGGCTGCTCTGGATAGCTAAGAGTAGGGCCCACCTCTATCTCTGAGTGATCCAATACATGACTAGGATCTGCCACGTATCGTCTCAACTGCGACACATGAAACACGTTGTGCACTCCCTCCAATGCAGGTGGCAAGTCTAGTCTATAAGCAACTGCACCGACCCTCTCTAGAATAGTGAAAGGTCCGATGAATCGCGGACTAAGCTTTCCGCCTCCACCGAAGCGAATCGTGCCTCGTGTCGGAGAAATCCTCAGAAATACCAAACCACCCACCTAGAACAAAATACCATCTTAAGAACTTAATCTATAACAAACAAGAACAAGCACAAACAAAATCTAACTATACCTCGAACTCCAAAGGTCTCCGATGGCTATCGGCCCAATGCCGCTGTCTGTCCTGCGCCACTCGAAGTCTGTCTCTGATCAACTGAACCTTCTCCGCTGCATCCACAACCATCTCTGGCCCAAGCAAAACTCTCTCTCCAAAATCGTCCCAAGACAAAGGAGTACGACACCTCCGACCATATAGAGCTTCAAAAGGTGACATCTCTATACTGGCCTGGTAACTGTTGTTGTAAGCAAACTCTACCAAATGGAGATGGTCCTCCCAAGAACCCCCGAAATCTAGTACACAAGTGCGCAACATATCCTCGAGAGTCTGGATAGTCCGCTTAGACTGCCCATCTGTCTGGGGATGATATGCAATACTGAACTTGAGCTGAGTGCCCAAACTCTCCTGTAAACTCCTCCAGAAATGAGAAGTGAAATGACTATCCCGATCTGAGACTATGCTGACGGGAACTCCATGTATCCTAACGATCTGCCTCACATACATCTCTGCCAGCTTCTCCGTAGACAAACCCACCTTGAAAGGCAAAAAGTGGGCCGACTTGGTCAACCTATCAACAATGACCCAGTCTTTCCCTCCTGGAGATCGTGGAAGTCCGGACACAAAATCCATAGTAATGTGTTCCCACTTCCACTCTGGAATGGGTAATAGCTGAAGTAACCCTCCTGGCCTCTGCCTCTCGGCTTTCACCTGCTGGCACACTAAGCATCTGGATACAAACTGTGCCACTTCCCTCTTCATGCCATACCACCACACACTCTCTCGCATATCCCGATACATCTTGTTAGCACCTGGATGTATGGAATACTGAGAGCGATGCGCTTCCTGCAATACCTCCTCACGCAACTCCCCACTAGGCACACACAATCTAACTCTATGCCTCAAAGATCCATCCTCTAAAATAGTGAAATCATCCTCCAATCCTGCTCTCACCTGAGCTTTGATACTCCTAAAAGATACATCATCATACTGTGCTGGCTTAATCCTGTCCATCAAATCTGAGTGTATCTGCAATCCCCACATCTGCATAGCACACCCAGGAATAATCACCTCAATGCCCAAGCTCTCTAAGTCCTCCAACAAATATCGATCCTGCGTCAAGAATATAGCTACCGGATACCTGCTCAAAGCATCGCAACTATATTGGCTTTCCCAGGATGATATTGTAAAGAGATATCAAAATCCTTCATCAGTTCCAACCACCGACGCTGCCTCATGTTCAACTCCTTCTGCATGAAAACGTACTTCAAGCTTTTGTGGTCTGTGAAGATCTCCACACGCTCTCCGTACAAATAATGTTTCCACAACTTCAGAGCGAAGATGACGGCTGCCAACTCCAAATTATGGGTAGGATAGTTCTTTTCATGATGACGCAATTGCCTGGATGCATAGGCAATCACTTTCCCATGCTGCTGAAGAACACAACCTAAACCCTTCCCCGATGCATCACTATAAATAGTGAAATCTCCGGACCCTGATGGCAACGTCAAAATAGGAGCAGACGTCAACCTCTTCTTTAACTCCTCAAAAGCAACCTGACAATCCTCCGTCCAAACAAACTCCACATCCTTCCTTGTGAGTCTGGTCATCGGCTCGGCAATCCTCGAAAAATCTTGCACAAACTTCCTGTAATAGCCTGCCAATCCCAAGAAACTCCTGATCTCTGCTACTGAACTCGGAGTCTTCCAAGATTCCACTGCTGAAATCTTCTTCGGATCAACTGAAATACCATCACCAGTCACAACATGCCCCAAGAATTCTACTTTGTCCAAGAAAAACTCATATTTGGACAACTTTCCATACAGCTTCTCCTTCCTCAGCACATCCAACACAATCCTCAAATGCTCCTCATGCTCCTCCGGTGTCCTCGAGTATATGAGTATGTCGTCGATGAACACCACCACGAACTTGTCAAGGTACTGGTGGAACACCTTGTTCATCAAGTTCATAAATACCGCCGGTGCATTAGTCAAACCAAACGGCATCACCATAAACTCGAACTGACCATACCGAGTTCTAAAAGCAGTCTTCGGTATGTCCTCCGGCTTCACCTTCACTTGATGGTAGCCTGATCTCAAATCTATCTTAGAAAACACCTTCGTACCACTCAACTGATCAAACAGATCATCAATCCGTGGCAAAGGATACTTATTCTTGATAGTGAGATTATTCAAAGCCCTGTAATCAATGCACATGCGCACAGATCCATCCTTCTTCGGTACAAACAATACCGGGGCTCCCCATGGTGAAGAACTCGATCTGATAAACCCCTTATCCTGTAATTCGTCCACCTGCTTCTTCAACTCGACCAGCTCGCTGTTGTTTACTCTATAGACATGTTGCGAAATTGGTTCTGCACCTGGCACCAAGTCTATAGAAAATTCAACATTTCGATCTGGTGGCAATCCTGGCAATTTCTCAGGAAACACATCCAAGAATTCTGCTATCAACGGATGTGGCAACTCCTTGTCTTCCACCATAGCTCCACAAATAATGCTTTCTCCCTGCTCCGCAGCTCCTCTAGCAAACTCGAACTCTGGCTCTCCTGGTGAACCAAACAAAACTCTACCTCCTCTACAGTCTATGCTAGCATGGTGCCTACTCAACTAATCCATCCCAAGTACAATGTCATAGCTTGGAAGTGGCATTACAAGTAGACACGCACTCAACTCCCGGCCTCCCAAAGTAACTCTCCGATCCTTACAAATATCATTAACCAGGATAATGCCTCCCCCGGTCATGATCTTGCAAGTCCTAAGCAAAGACTCAGCTACCAAACCATGCTTCAGAGCAAAAGAAACAGATACAAAACTATGGGAAGTACCACTATCAAACAAAGCTAAGGCTGGAATGGAATCAAGAAGAATAGAACCTGCGATGACATCTCCTGTGGGTTCCTCCTCTTCGACGGTCATAGCAAATGCTTGTCCCTGTCGAGCACCTCCCTGCTGTTGATGCTGGACAAAACGCTGCTGCTGTGTCGGAAGCGGTCCCCTCGGCTGTGCTGTAGGTGGTCTCGTCTGTGTCCTCGGAGCTGGAGCTGCTCCTTGAACTGCACGACGAGGACACTCCCTCGATTGATGCCCTTCAGTACCATAATACAAACAAACTCCTAGCCTCCTCCTGCAAACTTCCCAGATGTGGCCGGGCTTCTTGCAGAAGTTGCATGGGGCCTGCTGTAACTGCCTCTGCTGCTGAGGTGCCTGGTGAAAAGGCGCTCTAGCTGGAGTCTGGTTCTGCTATGGCTGCTGGAAAGGTCTGGACTGGAAATGAGGACGTTTGGCAGATACTGCACTGCCGTTGGCCATCAGAAAAGAATCACGGTCTTTCTTGGTCTTCAAACCCAGATCCCGCTCAATCTTGCGTGCCTCCGCAAGTATCTCTGAGTATGTCTCATAAAAAGACGGAATGAGAATCTTCACCTCCCAGTTTAGACCCTCACGGAAATGAATAGCTCGAACCTCCGGCTCCCTCACCAAGTACTCTGCAAATCGGCTCAACCTACCGAACTCTGCAGCGTATTCCTCCACAGACATGCTCCCCTGAATGAGACTCTCAAATTGTCTCCCCAAGTCAAGCCTGTCTATCCGAGCGAAAAACTTCTTCTTGAAAAGGTCCTTGAATACCTCCCAAGATTGTCCTGCGTCAACTAGAACCGACTCATTCCTGAACCAAGTGCGAGCGACGTCGAACAGTTGAAGTCCTACCGCCTCAACCGTCAGATCTTCAGAAAGACAAGACACCCTCATAAGACGCTCAATGTCCTCGAGCCAATCATCAGCATAGACGATGCCCTCCGTCCCTTTGAAAACCCTAGGCTCCAGTTTCTTGAAGTCCTGAATATTGCCTGGCCGAAGCTTAGCAACTTGAGGAACAACCTGCTGCTGGATCGGAACTCCTCTCTCAACTATAGCACGAGCAAGCTGATGAGCACTATCGATGCCCTGCCGTAGAACGTCGGTCTGCCTCTGATGTGCCTCTGACTGAGCCCTCTGTGCTTCGAGCATCTCACAAAATAGTGTAAACATCTGTGACGCCTCTGCTGGCACAGGAGGTGCAGGTGGAAGCCCCTCAGATACAGCTGGCATAGTCCTCTGAGTAGGTGGTGGACCTCCGAAAGTAGCTGACACTCTAATCACCGGAGAAGTGACTGGTGCAGGCCCTCGGGATATCGCAGACCTCTCAGAAGCTGCTCTCCCCTGCTGTGATCTAGTCTTAGGCGGCATCCTGAGACAAAGCGAAAGAAAGAATCAATATGGCACAAGATGTAAGACATCAAGGAAAGGACAGTTTAAGAGATCAAGTATCAACGTCAAAGAAGAATAGTTGAATCAAAAGAATTTTCCTAGATGTGATTGAGTATCTCAGCCTATATCCTATATCCTATTGCAGGCTTGCAGTAGTACAACTAAGTTGTCGCACTACCACGACATCACATACTTGTGAAGCTAGACCTGCATGGGCCACCACCAAAAATGTGTCACGACCCGCACCCGGGGTAAGGGTAGTCGGAAACAACGCCCAGCCTACGCCGCAGAATCGGCGGTAGAACGCTGTCTAGAAAGTCTATCTAATATAATGAACCACCAAAAGATAGTGTACTCAATCACAGAACTAAGATAGAATGAACACGGATCAGATAAGAATAGAATAGTCATCAACTCATGAGTTTAAAATAATACATCAATGAGTCTGAAAAAAATAAGCTGGAGACAAATCCAGTACAAAAGAATACTATCATACTACAAGCTACACTCCAGGGTCAACTGTCTCAGTTGGGATAAGTCCCTCTTGAGCCAGGGTCTCCGAATCTAAACACACAACATCCTGGGGTCCATAATAGGTAGGGTACTCCTCAGTGTCATCTGGAAAAATATATCCAGTCAGGAAAGGAGCAGAGTACATCTCTAACAGCAGTTCTAATCCATGATAAAAACTATGTAACAGTAAATAGCTGTGGATAAACAAGATGCACAAAATAGATACAAGAGATATATAGACAATAAGAAAATACTGGAAAGAAATACAATAATGAACAATATGCCAATGAAACAATAATACTAATGACTAAGTGTGTGAGTACTAGCTTAACATGTGATCGGCTTGGGCAAGATACAATGCGGCCTGGCTAATCATACGTGCGGTGCATGATCAACACTATTTGCTTACCAATACTTTATTCAATAGGTATTTGATCACATATCTATACTAATACTCCCCACCCCCAACTGGTATAATAGATCCAACCACGGTATGCTATGGCACTAGATTCCCCAAGAAGATAGCTAGTCTCCCCGAGAATCGGTGTCTGTACATGTACAAGATAACCAATGAAATAATACTTGCACCATATACACCATATACCAAGGAATAACATCTCATGACGAGATCCGGATATACCAATCCGTGTAACCATAGTGTCGAGAGAAACATGTAAATCTACACTAGATACAACGAACATAGAGGATATCATAAATGAGAAATTATCAGAGAATGTACTCGCCTGAAGTCCAAAGAACAGTCTCACAGATGTCTGACTCGGTACCTCGAAGACCTAGATATAGAATACCACATTAATACAAGGTCCCGGAAAGAGAACAAGTCAAACTAGTCAACTTCTAGGTCAATAAATAAATTCTAAGTCAAAAGTCAACTATGGTCAAACCAAGGTCAACCTCACAAGACATCTATATAAATAATATAGAAATAAAAATACAACAATTTAGGAATCAAGGTTTGATCCCCATTGGTACCCACACAAAGTATACTAATAATACAATTAATATAATATATTACTACTAGCATTATACCTCACAAAAGCACATATATATATAAGATATATAAATCAAAATACATATATATATATATATAAAACAATTTAATAACTATATACTTATATATATATATATATACATATATATACATATAAACTTACATAATTAAATATCAATAGTTACATAACACATGCACATATTAATGTATGTATTTTACATGGCTAGAAGCACACATAAAAATATATTCATTAATATACAAATAATTATATAATAATTATAAATAATATAATTACACATTTAAACACATAAATATATTTTATAAAACATTTATGTATAAATTATTTTATTAACATAAGTACATATATAATTGCATGCAAGAAAGCTACATACATATATTTATACACCACATTAGAACACATAGAAATATATAGATCTATGCTACAATAAATACCATAATAAATACACTAAAATAAATATATAATATCTATATATATTTACTAATTATAAATAAAGAATTTAAAGCATAAATAATTAGATCTACACATAAACACACCAAATTGGAAAGTTTTACACCGTATCCCACTAGATCTAGGATACGCATGTGACACGAGTCCAACACACAACCAAATATACCCCGAAGTACACAAACAAGTCACAAATAATATTTATGAATAAATCAAAGTGTCAAAAGTAGATCTATGTGTCCGTGTCAAAATACGACATGTACAAAGCCCCGTGTCGGAGAAAACCCCCAAAATGACACGTATCACCAAATAGTTGGGATACGAACCACATGTACCCAAATATGGATACGACACAAGCCCCAAACACATAAGCACATGCCCAATTGATCTATAGGATCAATTGACACACACAACAAAATATAAATTCGGAATTCCAACAAAATTGACATAAAAAGCACCATAACTTTCTCCATGGGTCTCCTATGAACACAAAACAAATTCCTATGGGTAGTACATACATATAGGTTGATTTTACATGATTAAATCTCAGATTTAGAAGCTATTTTAATGGAAAAAAACTAAATTATACCTATTGGGAGATGGATTTTCAATGAAACCTCCAATTGAGATGAACTTGCTTCCAAATTGTAGATCCTTGCTCCTCTTTGTAGATCCTTGCTTCCTCCTTCTAGATCCTTGTTTCTCAACTTTCTAATGGTGAATTGGGAAGAATTTGGGATAAATTTGGTGGACAATTGGAATGGGAATGGAAAGAATTTGGGAGTGGGAATTTCTAGATCTAGATTTGGAATGAGAATGAGAGGAGAGAGAAATTTCCCCCCTCTTTTAATAGGCCGGCCTTGCCCCTCTCCCAAGTAATTATAAAATGTCCAATGTACCCCTTGGGGCCTCTCATGAAGAAATAATTAAGGAAGGAAGCTTCTAGTCTAATCATTTAATTAATTTAATCCATCTCCTTAACCATGGGCTTTTTAAATGGGCCAAGTCTAACTATTTAATTCATGTTGGTCCATGGGTCCAAACTAAACTAGTTGGGTCTACTAAAATAAGTCCAAAATAATTAAATAACATCCAACAATAATTAAATAATACAACAAAAATTATTTACCATGCACAATATTTATTTAAATAGAAAATTACTAAAATACCCTTTTTCCTAAAATGTGGTAGTGACATGGGGTGCACCTCTCTGCTGGTGCTGGTGCTGAGCAAACCTCTGCTGCTGTGGCAAAAGTTGAGGTCCCCTCTGCTGGCCTCCTGGTACAATAGGTACCCTGGCTGGTCCCCACTAAGCGGCTACTCCTCCCTAACCTGGACGAGTCTAAATAGATGAACATTCCCTCAACTGATGTGCTAATAATCCACAAGACAAACGCGTACCCAGCCTCTTCCTACAGATACCCCTCATATGTCCTGCCTTCCCGCAGTACGCACACTGGATAGTGGGCTGAGTCTGCCTCTGAGGCTGCTGTTGCTGGGTGTGTCCTCGAGCTGGTGCCTGGTGTTGCTGATGTTGATGCTAATACGACCTCTATTGTTTCTGAAAGTGGGGATGCTTGGCCGATCCCGCGTTACCACTCGCTCCTCCAGAAGTATCGCGTTCTCTCTTGGTCCTGAGGTCCAAAGCATCCTCAGCAATCTGGGCATCCATCAGAATGCCCTCGAAGGTATTAGTGCGACATCTAGAAATGTGAGACTTGATCTCTCTCGTCAGCCCCTTCCTGAACTTCCGGGCTCTATCTTCTGGGTCCCAAATCATTGACGGTGCAAAATGGCTCAAGCAGCAAAACTCCGTGGTGTACTCGTCGACCGACATGTTCTCTTGGACCAAGTCATGAAACTGACTCTCCAAGGCTACCAGGGCTACGTCGGGAAAGAACTTCTCCTTGAAAAGCTCCTTGAAAGCCTCCTAAGTAAGTCCTCCAATAGTAAGTCTCAGCTCTGTAACGTACCATGTCAGCTCGATGTCGAACATCTGACTGCCGGCAGCCTCGATCTGCAAGCCCTCTCAAATCTGGGCCAAGCGTAAGTTCCTCTCTATATCCTCCAGCCAGTCATCGGCGTAGAGTATCCCCTCGATGCCCTTGAACTCCCAAGGCATCATCCTCTTGAAGTCCACTATAGTACCTGGCCTCTAGTGCTGCTGGCCTGGGTGCTGCTGTTGCTGTGCGACTCTCTCCACAGCCTGTAGGGCCACCTGATGAGCATTCTCCATGATCTCTCTCATCAGCTCCGTCTATGCCTGGTGCGCCTCTTCCTGCACCCTCTGAGCCTCAGCCTCGACTGGCTGAGCCTGCGCTGATGTCCTCTGAGCATCTACCATGCCCTGGATTATCACGAACATATGTACCCCATCAATGGGCATACCTCCGAAAAAGGGAGTCGGTGGTGGAGGAAGGTGCTCCGTCACAACCGGGACAGGTGGAGGAGAAGGACCCCCCAAAACTGCAGATACTCTCACATGAATATGAGAGGTAGGAGGAACTCCAACTGTCTATCCGTCAGGTCGAGAGGTGGCAGACCTCTCTGAAGCTGTGGGTCCCAATCACAATGACCTAGTCTTCGGTGGCATCCTGAAGACAGACAGAAAAGAATCAATTAAGGCAACAGATACGATATCATCAAGAAAGGACAGTAAAATTTTAAAGGAAGCAATTTTTCAGAAATAGCATTATAAGGATCAAAATTTTCCTAGTTGTTATTGAGCATACTCTCAGCCTAAATCATATTTCCTAAAGTAGGGTCATAGCAATACTTTAAGTGAGTACTACTACGACATCGCTCTAATCGCGAACCTAGACCTGTATGGGCCACCAATAAATGTGTCATAATCTGTAACCAAAATTTGGGCATGAGCCATGGGTACGTCCAGCCTACGCCACAGCATCGGCGGTAGAACACTGTCTAGGTCTCAATACTACTAAACATAACTCACATGATAACCTATCAATGATCTCAAATGAATAAAGCATAGATCAAATATTCATAATGTACTCAATCATAATATCTATAGGAAGTAGATGGCACGATAAGATATAAAAGATAAGGAAGTACCGACATATGTCAAGCACAATAACCCAATATACCAATAATCTAGAGTCTAGCTATCCCAACATAAATAGTCTCAACAATGATACAATCCAAGTCTCAAATTTAGAAAAATAAATACAGAGATATCTAGATCAAGAAGCTGTCTAAACGACTGCGGGTGGTGTCTCCTCTAAGAAAAGTGACTCCTCTAGAATCTTCCTCTACTCTTGAGCCATAGTGAGTAGGACAAAAATTGTCAAGGTCCTCTAAAAAATATTATCCAGTCAGGATTGGAGCGAAGCACAAGCATTAAGCATCAGTTTCATTTATTTTGACAAAAACTATAAGACAGTGTAAGGAAATACATGATGAAGAAATACTGAAAATAAAGAATACTGGAGAGACATGTAATCAGCAATAGTTCTAACTAGTAATGAACAGGTACATATAAGAAGGCTAGAAATGAGTGAACTGGAAATAAAGAATAAAAATTCTAGCTAAGTGTTTGAAATATCAGTTTGCTATGCGATCGGCTTGGGACTAGATTAGGCTTGTTATATATGATTGGCTATGATACATGTGAGATCAGGCTAACCATCTGGTTAGCTATGATGTGAGCAATAGTTAGGCTAATCATATATAACAGACTATGAGGCATGTAAATGGTCAGGCTACACCCTACGTGATATGTGGGGTGAGCTATGATGCATGTAAAGTGGGATATGATCACATAATCTTGCTAATATTTTCCCGTCCCCAGCTAGCACAATGGATTCTAATCAAAACTCCTCATGACATGTATCTAAGATACTAGCCCATGTATCCACAGTGTTAGAATCAAGCATACGCTACAACTAGAATCATAGTAATAATCAACATGATAAAAACTGTCAGAGAATGTACTCGCCTGTGGTCCTGAGAAAGGAGTGAGGATCTATATCCAAATTGGAGTCACACAGACCTATATATATGGTACGTTGCATCAATACAAAGTTCAGAAATGAAAATAAATTTAATTGATGCAATTTTAGGTCACAAGGCCATTTCTAAGTCAAACCGACTAATTCTAGGTCGTAAGAGTCAACACTAGGATACTAGGTCGATACGCTATGAAACTAAGCTATACTAATTAATCTAGGATATTATAAGGCACACAAAATGCCGTATCCTAAGATACGCAAGTTTAATATAGGAAAATAGTAGTTTAGATATACATATAAGCCAATACAGATATTTATCTAACTATATCAATATATAAAACTACTAACATATATTACAATTAGTATACATATCTATATACACAAACTACACAATATCACCATTATATGTATACATATTCTTATAGCTAACTATATTTAATACCACATAGCAACATAGATACTATAGATACTTAGCTAACCCAAATACCCACCTACTAATACTGAAAACTGACTACCCATAATCCAACTAAACCTCACTAAAACATCTAAAACTGATTACCTAAAGGCACTGTGCAGATACTGCACAAATTCCTTACTGAAACTGATACACTCACTCTAGCATATCCCTACCATCATTCACACTCTAAAAACACAGACACATGCACAAAATATCTACATATATACATCCAAACTAACTAATCACTGGAAAAATATATAAACTTGGAAAACAACATAAGAAATATATGATACCCACAGAAAGAAATCTGCAAATAGATGCAATGCTACTGATACTCACATAACCCACCTGACACCAAGTATCCCACACACAATTGCATTGCTGATTTTTTGTGCATAGAAACTGCACTGCACCCTCTGCACTGCTCACTCGAGCAGTTGGTCACCTCGAGTTCCCCTTGCTTCCATGTACAGTAGCTCTGGCACACAAACAAGCTCACATACACATAGCACACACACACTCACTCAAGTGACACACACAGGTATCAGGAACTTATACTGCACTGACACACAAATAACACACTCACAAGCCTAACTAGAGTTCCTATCTATGAGCTGAACCTGCTCACTCATACAACCACACATACATAATGCATACACAGACAACTATATATCTATATACATGTATCTATATATCAACTACATATATATATGATCACTCACTGATACACTACCCGAGTGATACACTGAAGTATCAGTGCCCCCCACAAATGCAAACTGCTGCAAACGCCAATATTATACCCCCCGCACACCGCTGCTCTCAGTGTGCACAAGACTGAGAAACCTGATTGCTCAATGACAAATGACTGAGGAATCCGATACTGCACAGTAATACCCACATCAAATTCCCCAAATGTTGATACTCTAAATATCAGTGCATCCTCAGTTTCACACGGTGCACACCCGACTCCTCATACACTGGCACAGTGTAACTCAGGAACCAGATCCTCACATGCACAATGACTAAAAACCCGATCCTCCAAAGGCAGTCCCCTACCATCCTATATACATTATATATATACACATATACACATATACAAATATATATATATATATATATATATATATATATATATATATCCAATACATCATATGAATAGGTATACTCCCTATTAAACATTTCAACAAGCACCTAGTGTGCAAAATCTGGGATACTCATGATACACTATAAATCTCCATGCATAAACCCCCAATAACAACTAAACTTCTATATATACTATATATATATATATATATATATATATATATATATATATAGTTGATATAAAAATTAGGGGAAAATGCATTCTTGGAACACAAAACCCAAACTATGAACAAATCTCATGGAGAAAACACTATGGAACCTAATAGAACTAATTCTCTTTCCTTGAGGGTGTTCTTAAACCATGGGTAGGCTTATAATAGCTAAACAAAATAATTAAAACAGAATTAAAAGAGTGTTTCCAGATTTTTACCTATTGGGAGATGGATTCCCAATGTAGCTTCTTATTCTCCAAGACTCCTTATGCCCAAGCTTTTAGGTCTCTTTGAATGAGGGAATAATGAGGAATTTGGGGTCTAGAAATTCTAAAATTTATGGAGGGAAAGAATGGTTTTCTTATAGGCTATTTCTAGGGTTTTTTCATGAATGATGAGTGGCTTTGAGGGAGGCTCCCTCTAGATATATAGGGCCGGCCACAATGTAGGGTTAGAGTTTTGGTAATGCATATTATCTCTTTTGCCCTCCATGGCTTGTCATGAAGAGCTATTTAATTAATAAGGGGTTTAGTCTTAAGTGAGGGATTCCACTAGATGCTAATTAATAGAATAGGGATTAGTCTAGTGGGTGTTTGTCTAGTTTAATGCAAGGTCCATGGTCACATCAAATCTAGTCCACTAACCCATGACATCAATGAATATAATATAATTTATATTACATATCATGCAATTATTAACACAATAATATAAATATGATAAATGATAATAAATCCCCTACTCTAGAAATGTGGTAATGACAAGTGTACCTTATCTTTGTTCCAGTATTTTGTGCTTATTGCTACTACTAGTTATTGATTCTATTTCTAGATCTTTGCTTTTACTTGTTGTGATCCTAGGACCGTTACGATACTTAGCGTCTGAAGTATATTCAGATACCGACTTTCGTACGCGGAATTGGGTATCGTTAGACTGTATTGTCATCATATACCCTATACGTGCAAATCTTGCACGATATACTTTAGGACACTATACACGAACCTCATGTACAAAAGTCTTGAGATATTCGAGGATTCTGGCTTCTATGTTAGGACAGGACTCGTGATATGTGATTGGTTGACTTGATTGAATCCTCTTTCTTGACTCACATAGTTAGTACTTGTCTTGCATATTATGGACAAGAGATACGAGATACATGATCGGGGAGAATCTACCATACCGTTGGGCTACCACATAATACGTGCTACTATTGCTTGTGCTTCGGGCCCTATAGTATTGTAGGTACTTTGACAGGACATGTACGTAACTACTATTACTACTACTACTACTACTACTACTACTACTACTACTACTACTACTACTACTACTACTACTACTACTACTACTACTACTGTCATGTCTATGAGACCTACAGGCCCCGGTGGTTTAGCGGACGAGTACATTCTTAATTACATTCACTTAGTTGGTTATGATAGGTACCCTGAGCACACTGTTTATTATTTACTGTTATATTGGCTAGAGTGTTTATTGTACCTTGCTATGTCTACTGAGGACCTGGATCTGGATTATGTCCCCAGGTATAGACGATGAGAGCTACCCCAAGGTTTACGGGACAAGAGCTGACTTTGGATCAATACTTGCGCCAGAGGACGAGATTGTGCTGGAGGACTTCTCTTAAGCACTGTCACGACCCTCACCCGGTATAGGAATACAAGTAGTGAACAACGTCCAGCCTACGTCACAACATCGGCGGTAGAACGTTGTTTGGATAATCTATCTATTTAACAATCAAGATATAAATATGCCACCAATATAATATGAATACTCAATCATAGATCTATTAGATGGAATAATCGCACGAATAAGATAAAAGAACTAAAGAGTCACAATATAACTCACAAGACCAAAATGATATCCAATGAGTCAAAAAAATACTAATAACTGAGCTGGAGACAAATCTAGTATAAAATAGAATATAACTACTAAGCTATGAGTCTGAGGTCGTCTGTCTCAATCGGGATGAGACCCTCCTGAGACAAGGTTTCTGGCTCTAAGACAACTACGTCCAGAGGCCCGTACTGAGTGGGGTACCACTCCTCAGTGTCATCTGGGAAAAATATTTCCAGTCAGAAAAGGAGCAAAGTATATCTCTAACGATAGTTCTAATAAATGATATAAGCTATGTAACAGTAAATATATGTGAATATACAAGATGAAATATAAAGGTACAAGAGATATGTAAACCCCCCTCAATTATTATTTTAGGTAGACGAGATAGGGTTAGAAATCTTGGTTTAGCATCAGGTGTTTAAGATTTACAATTTATGTTGCAGTTGTCTGATTCATTATTTATAATCCTTGGTGCACCCTACCGTTGTTGCAATATTCGGAGCCCAATAATAGCCCATGATTTCTAACTAATTATTGCACTCTTGACTTGACAAGCCAACCTAGGCGCTGGACTTTTCTGTCACTCACAAACACAATCTATTGTGCTCTAATTTAATTGCACAACTTTTTGGTCCCAAAATCTATTCTTTAATCATGTGTCACGTACCTTTGTTATTGCCATCATTTTTGGGACACAAACTCAACCCGTTTCGCCGGACCAATTAAAAGATCCAAGACTGACACCAAGCCTGCACCGCTCATGACCTTTGTGTCACTCCTAATTGAGACCCCATGTGCCCCCACTTAATTTAAGAGCATATGATATTTTATTTTAATTAAATTGGGGATACCAACTTTGACTAATCCTAACTTAATCCCAATTTAACCCAATACCCCATTCATTAAGCCCATACAAAACACACAACACCCTCTCACCCTACATAACACCAAACACCACTTTCCACACTAAATTCCTATTATTTTTCATGCATGTGCAAATACCCAAAAGTTAATGGGCTTATTTGCAAATATGGTGAAAGGTGTCACCACCCCATTGGCCAAGCCAATGAAGAAACCCTCTCCCTCATCTCTTAATCGGTCAAATCGATCCCTCTTTCCTCTTTGGATTTATAATTCTTTTATGTGAAATCTAGGCTATCCATTCAAAATTAGAGCCACATCCTCACCACACACTCACCTATATAATCTCTTCTTCACTCCCCTTTCCTAAGGCCGGCCTTAAACCCAAGGAGCATTAAAAACCCCTCCCCCTCTCTCTCTCTCCTTTCTCTTCCTACATCCACAGTCGAACACCACCCTTCCTCCATTCTTCCTTTTCTCTTCTTCTTCTTCTTCTTCTTCTTCTTCTTCTTCTTCTTCTTCTTCTTTACTTCTTCCTCCTCTTTACTTCTCCTTCCAACCCGACCTGCCTTCCCCTACTCTGGACATCCACGACTTCTACCACGAGCCTCCTCTATCCCGTCACCTTCTTCGAGCTGCCCTCACAACCCTCTCGGCGAGCTACTACACCGTCTCCCCCGCGGCCTTCACTGCCAACCACAGCACCTCCATCCCGTCTCCGGCCAGTAACCTCCGCCCCACCGCCATCAGCCAACCGACCTCAAAAACTACCGTCACCTCCACGAACTCCCTCCATCACTTCCTCTACCTCGCTGTCGATCCACCATCACCCCTCTACCTCCGGCAAGCTGCTGCTGCCGTCCCCCTCAACTACCTCGAGCCATTCTCCGGCCACCCACACCTCCACGACTAGCATCGTCTCATCTCGTCATCACTATTACCATCCCGTATCACCTCCATGCTCACAGCCGAGCTCCGGCCACCACCACCTTCAGCAGCCACCGCCACCTTCACCACCCGTTCACCTCGCACCACCACTACCCACACCTCAATAAACCACCATGACCACCCTCCCTCGCTACCCGCCATCACCAGCACCACTACCACCACCTTCACGACTACCACCGTCACCCCACTGCACCTGAATCCCCTACCAACTGCTCCTCCGGCCAACCCGAGCAGCTCCACCTTCACTGTTCTTCTCCGGTCGAGAACTCAACTCCACCACCCTCAGCTATTCGGCCAGTACCACCACACGCCACCAAGGTAACCTCTTTCCCAACTTCTTGAGTAGTGTAGTATTGTGTATTTGTTACATATAACTTAGTTAGGGTTTATGTATATACATTAAGTTTAGGTTCGTGAATGCTATAGATTGAGTTTATGGTTTATGTATGCCATATGAGATTTTAGGGTTTTATATAGTTTGTTATATGCAATATGATGGGTATTGAGGAGCAGGTTATTTGTTTTAAAATGGCGTTGGAATATTATTAAGTTGTTCATTGGTTGAGGATTTGATAACTAATAACAAACTGATAGAGGAATATATGTGTATATGTGAAAGGGTAACAATTTTATAAATTGAGGGTTTAATAAATAATAATTAATTTATTTGGGGATGATATACGTAAACGTGCATGATAACGTCTGTGAATACTGGGATGAAATTTGAGGATGATCAAGGCTTGAACTACTAGAAAACACTATGATAAATATAGGAGATTGAGGATTGTTTTGATGATGTTGTATGGGTGATTAATCGTATTAGATGTAACGTACCTCCAAGTCAACCGTGGTCAACCCTCTAGCTTAGTGACTATGTGAGCTTGTAATAATGATTGAAGCCTATGCTAGACTTGTGTCACCTCTTATTTTAGCATTATGATAGTTTATTGATTGAGCTTGTATCCCGTCTCTAGGTACTACGGGACCCGTGGACTTGGACGTTGTACCGGAGCCCTATCTTCAGTATCCAGATCCGGGAAAGTGTACCTTGCCACCCTATATTTCAGTTACCAAATTTTAATTTATTTATTATATGCATTATGCGTGCTTTGGATCAGAACCGTTACTTCGCGTCCGGGTCATAACCGGGTACAAACGTTCGTCGGTAACGTCTGGTAACGATTGATAGATGTTCGCAACACCTTGATGTATATACTTGGTTACATAATTATCCTAGGACACATCTAGACACTATCATTATGCCAGATTTCCTGTATCCCGATACTGTCAGCATGATCGGAAACTGGGACGACTTTAGGGTCATGATTATTGATAGTTACTTTAGTGTGTCGAGACTGTTAGATAGAGGTTCAGGTTCAACGAACACTTGTTGACCGCTTTGGGAGGAAAAGACAGTTACTAGACGTTTGGGCTCCTCTGCACACGCTACATATATGTATATGTCATATTTATGTAGTATTCCTGTATTTGGAGTAGTAGTATCACCCGTGTGACTCTTTGCTCGGAGCTGCGGTACGTCCCGTGTGTTTTCGTATCCGGAGCTACGGTTTTATTTTGGACAGCCCACGCGTCGAATATTGTCTTCAAAACTGTGTCTCACTTAGGTGGTTATGCTAGATTACACCGGCGTTGTACTTTGTTTCTTTCTGTTATACTATGGCATATTGTATTTTTGTACCTTGTTACATTCCTCTGATGACCTCGTTTTCTTTCAGGCTTAGGCGAGGAGGACTACCTGGAGGATTACGGACCAGGTGCATATCCAGCAGTAGGACCTGCCGCAGAGGACGAGATTATTCCCGAGGACTTCGTTTGATCTCTGGTAGTGACTTCACCCTAGGACGGTATTACTATCTAGCTTTCAGATACCGTTCCTAGTTATCTTACTGCTTTCTTTTATTTTAGTATTTATACTAGCAGGTTTGTTCTTGTGTGACTCTTCTCGTATTTGTACTATGATACATTTCTCGTAGTATTTCCCTTCTGCATATTAGTAGTTTTGTTCTTCTTCATGTGCTCTATATATCTGTTGTCTATGGATGAGATTTAGTTTCACTGTCTATGTGTTATATGTTGGGTTTTATTGTTGTGCTTTATAGCTTAGGTGCACTCCGTCGGGTCCATTAGATTGGGATACCCGTCGAAGTATACCCGCTGGCTATTGCCACGTGGCTCAGTTCCTTATATTTGGAACTGAGACATGACATAGTTTTTGTGGTAGCCCATGCAGGTCTGATCTAAATCGTCTTGGTCACCTGATTGTGCCAAGCGAGCATGCAAATTAGGAATAGATATTAGGAATCTCATCTACATGTTTGAGACCTTCACATGACACCTCTATTTCGATTTCTTTTGCCAAATTGCATCTTGTTTAAATTCCTCAGTGCTGATCTTAATCATAACTTCTTTTCAGAGTTATGAATCTCTGTAGCGGACGTGTCATGCAGCCGGACGATATCCCCCATAATGCAGGATCATCGGGGGAACCAGAACTGGGGCATGTTTTTCTGTTGATGTCACTTCCACATTCTAAAAATAGGAGTATTTTTGTCTTTTTATTATTTACAAATATTGTGTGTATTATTTTTAAATAATTGCATGATATGTGTATATATGTATATATATATTGTATAGTATTCTTTAATGCATGAGTTAGTAGACTAGACCTAGATGCCCACTAGATGGAGCCCTGACCGAAATATAGTGTTATGGATTTAATTTATAATTTTTGGGATTAATTATTTAGGGTTATAATTAATTAATGTAATTTTATTTAATTGTTGCGTCTTACCGTTGCTTCGATATTTGGAGTACAACCCTAGCTTTTGCCTTCCAACGAATTTCATACCTTTGTCCTAGACGTGCCCGTCGTTCATTCTGACCCTTGTGTGACTCATAAATATGCTCTCTTGTGCTTCATTTTAGTCGCACAATATTTGTCGTGGACGTTCATTTTTAATTCTAAATAAATTTGACTTTGTATCCTTGTGCGTTCCAATCAAAATTGGAGACACAATCTTGACCCGTTTTGTGCAAACCAAATTATGACAATATTCTATTCTGAGTCTTCTATGTCCATGATACTTGTGTCCCACCTAATTTTAATCGCATGTACTTCCAATTAATTCAAGAACACCATTTATATTAATTTTAATTAAATTGATGTAAGGACCCAACTTGACCCAAAACTAGACCCAACACCAAACCAAATCCCTATTTATACCCTCAAGTCTCATACTAAATACCACACATCCTTTTCAACCAATACATCAAACCAAACATGGTATTTTTCCATATTTAATCCAAAAACCTACTTTCTGTACAATTTTTCAATTATTGGGGACTTTATTGCAAAAGTGCAATGATGTGTCACCATCCTATTTGTCAAAGCCAATGAAGAACCAACAACCCCTCAATTTGACCGTTCAACTCTCTCTCTCTCTCTCTCTCTCTCTCCTCTTTTGTTTGTATTTTTCTCCATGTTGAATCATGGCCATCCATTTAAAATGGAGCCATCCCCACCACACAACACCCTCTCCTATATATATATATATATATATATATATATATATATATATATATATATATATATGTATATATATATATATATATATATATATATATATATAATCCCTCATAACACCTCTCCCAATGCAACCCTATCCCAATGTGTACTTGGCCGGCCCTAAACCCTAGGCTACCATCATCATCATCCCCCACATGCAAAATATCTACATTATTATTTACAACATCACCACCATCCCTTCAAAACTCACCAAACCCTAAACTACTTCCAACCCTCTCTCCTTCTTCAACCTCCCTCAGCCAACCGTTCTCGACCTCCTCCACCCCGCCGGAGCAGCTCCCCTCCGCCGAGCCTTCGTCCACGACCTGCTACCCCCGCTGAACCGCCGGCAAGCCGCTTAACCACCGCTGCTCCCTGGCATGAACCCGTCCACCATCACCTGTCCCGACTACACCCCAAAACATTGATGCCTTGACCACCCCGGCCATCCTCGACCCCGCCGACTGGAGTAGACTCGACCGGAGCTCGCCTGAGCCGACCCCGTCCTCCGCCGACTGGATAACGGCTAATACCACTGCCATTAATGCCACCCTTCCTATCGTCTCCTCCACTCGAACCGAGCAGACCTCCCTCGATCGGAGTCGAACTCGACTTCACACCAACCTGCCTCTCCTCGTCGACCGGATCACAACCTGAACACCAAAACTGACCGGAGAACGCCGCTGCACTCGCCCAACCCGCCTCCACGTCGAGTAGAACCTCGCTGACCCGTCGGCCTCCGACCGCCGGAGACCACGCCAGAACTTGCTACACCCTCGAGACTCGTCGACTCTGCCTGAAACCACTCCACACAACACCACGAGCAGCCGTCCTCGCCGGACCAGAACCCGACTTCGACCAGAGCTGACCGCCCAGAGCCTCGCTGTCCACTCCTTGATGACCTGCTGTCCACCTGAACGCCAAAGCATGACCACTTGCACTCGGCCGGAGAAAACCCGTTGTCTCGATTCAACTGAACCGAGCACCCCCTTCGCGACGACCTCGATACGAATACCTCATCCCGCGTACACAAGTTTGAGTTCTCCCTCTTGCGTACATGTACACGTGCACGCATACATGTATTTCTCGTTAGTATACATACGTATTTTGGCTATGTTTAATATACGCGTATCGTATATTTGGTATGAGATTATATGTATTAGTGTATGTATTAGTGTATGTATTAGTATATATGTATAGTGTATGTATTCCCTTAGTATATGTTTAATATATATATAATTGGTATATATATATACATATATATATATATTATATGAATTCAATTAGTATTTATACACATATATATGGTATATGTATTTATTTGTTGTACATGTATATTATAAGTATTAATGTTATATGCTAGTTAAGACTATGTATAATTATATACGTACTAGGTGACCTAGTGTAATTACGGATATCCCATAGTTACATTGACCTGTGACCATGTGAATTGTTAGCAGACTGCCATATGTACAATGACGTACTAGCAAGACCCGTATTAATTGACTGTCTATTATGCACAGCAATTATAGACATAACCCGTGCAACTAGACGCACACTTAACCCTGTAGATGACAAGTGTCACCCCCTAGCATAGTCTCTGAGTTTATTGTGTTTGATTGTGTGTGTTAGTGTAATGTCTGATGCAATATTGTATTATATAATATATCTATAGGACTGTTGGATCATTCATACGATACTTTGGAAACATGACATTGGAATTGCCAGCTAAGGACCACAGGCGAGTACATTCTCTGACAATTTTTATTATGTTGATTATCTTTAGAATTTTAGTTATATAGCGTACATAATTCTGACACTGTTGTATACACGAGTTGGCATCATCGAGACCTGTCACGAGGAGTCATGATTTGGAATCCATTGTTCTAGCTGGGGAAACGGGGAAATATTAGTAGCTTATGTGATCATACACAACTCTACTTGCATCATAGCTCACCCATACCTCACGTCGGTGCAGACTGACCATTACATGCCTCATAGCCTGTTATATATGATTAGCCTGACTATTGCTTGCATCATAGCTATCCAGATGGTTAGCCTGACCTTACATGAATCATAGCTAGTCATACATAGCAAGCCTGATCAGTCCCAAGCCGATCACATGATATGCTAATGTTTCACATACTTAGCTAGATGTTCTTGACATGTATCTCTAGTATATTGATCTAGCATTCCTTATATTCTAGTTATTGTTCTAGCATCCACTGATATTCCAGTTCATGGTTCTAGTATACACTTATAATTATATTCATTGCTAGATATACATTGATGATGACATATGCTCCAGTACTTCATTATTCTTGCATTCCTTTATTCTAATACTTCATTATTCCAGTATTTCTTATTGCCAGTATTTATATCCATCTTGTATTTCTTTATACTGTATTATAGTTTTTGTCAATATATATGGAACTGCTGTTAGTGCTTGTACTTCGCTCCAATTCTGACTGGATATTTTTTATAGACTGTAACATAGAGGACTAGTTTTCGACATACTTGGAGATTTGGATGTTATTGATTGCAGGTTAGACTATTTATTGTTGTTAGACTTGTCTTGTATTTCATTTATTTTTTTCGATATCTCATCGTGTTTTAGTTTATGTGATTGAGTATTCCATATTATATTATGATATCTGTGTCTCCTTATGGAGTTGGATATTCGTAAGAGATTGATTAGATAGTATCATGACCTAGACAGCGTTCTACCGCCGATGCTGCGGCGTAGGCTGGACGTACCCACATACTCGTGCCCAAATTCCTGGTGCGGGTCGTGACACCTTTTTAGTGGTGGCCCATGCAGGTCTAGCTTCGCAAATTGTGCGATATTGTGGTACTGCGACAACTTAGTTGTACTACTGCGTGCCTGCGATAGGATATAGGACATAGGATAATAGGATGAGAGAGGATACTAAATCAAAAATTATTTGAGAGATTCCTGGGATGACCCTAGAGAATCTCATTATAATTTCCAATTTAAATCTTTTTTCTTATTCCTATCCATTCTCACTTGTTGTTATTGAATTTGATTCTTGTTGATCATTTATAAAATTACGGTATATATGTATATAGGGGTATTTTTGTCTTTTTATTATTTATAAATATTGTGTATATTATTTTTAAATAATTGCATGATATGTGTATGTATGTATATATATATATATTGTATAGTGTTCTTTAATGCATGAGTTAGTAGACTAGACCTAGATGCCTACTAGATGGAGCCCTGACCGAAATATAGTGTTATGGATTTAATTTATAATTTTTGGGATTAATTATTTAGGGTTATATTTAATTAACGTGATTTTATTTAATTGTTGCGCCTTACCGTTGCTTCGATATTTGGAACGCTACCCTAGCTTTTGCCTTCCAACGAATTTCACACATTTGTCCTAGACGTGCCCGTCGTTCATTTTGACCCTTGTGTGAATCATAAATATGCTCTCTTGTGCTTCATTTTAGTCGCACAAAATTCGTGGCGGATGTTTATTTTTAATTCTAATAAATTTGACTTTGTATCTTTGTGCGTTCCAATCAAAATTGGAGACACAATCTTGACCCATTTTGTACAAACTAAATTATGATAATATTCTATTCCGAGTCTTCTATGTCCATGATACTTGTGTCCCACCTAATTTTAATCTTATGTACTTCCAATTAATTCAAGAACACCATTTATATTAATTTTAATTAAATTGATGTAAGGACCCAACTTGACCCAAAACTAGACCCAACACGAAACCAAACCCCCATTTACACCCTCAAGTCTCATACTAAACACTACACATCCTTTTCAACCAATACATCACACCAAACATGGTATTTTCTTCCATTTAATCCAAAAACCCACTTTATGTGCAATTTTTTAATTATTGGGGACTTTATTGCAAAAGTGCAATAATGTGTCACTATCCTATTTGTCAAAGCCAATGAAGAACCAACAACCACTCAATTTGACCGTTCAACTCTTTCTCTCTCTCTCTCTCTCCTCTTTTGTTTGTATTTTTCTCCATGTTGAATCATGGCCATCCATTTAAAATGGAGCCATCCCCACCATACAACACCCTCTCCTATATATATATATATTTATATAATCCCTCATAACCCCTCTCCCAATGCAACCCCATCCCAATGTGTACTTGGCCGGCCCTAAACCCTAGGCTACCATCATCATCATCCCCCACATGCAAAATATCTCCATTATTATTTTCAATATCACCACCATCCCTTCAAAACTCACCAAACCCTTAACAACTTATAACCCCCTTTCCTTCTTCAACCTTCCTCAGCTGACCGTTCCCGACCTTCTCCACCCCGCCTGAGCATCTTCCCTCCGCCGAGCCTTCGTCCCCGACCTGCTACCCCCGCTGAACCGCCGGCAAGCCGCTGAACCACCGCTGCTCACTGCCATGAACCCGTCCACCATCACCTGTCCCGACTACACCCCGGAACATCGACGCCTCGACCGCCCGGGCCATCCTCGACCCTGCCGACTGGAGTAGATTCGACCGGAGCTCGCCTGAGCCGAACCCGTCCTCCGCCGACTGGACAGCGGCTGACACCACCGCCATTAACGCCACCTTTCCCATCATCTCTTCTGCTAGAAATGAGCAGACCTCCCTCGACCGAATTTGAACCCGACTTCACACCAACCCGCCTCTCCTCGTCGAACGGATTATAACCTGAACGCCTGAACCGACCGGAGAACGTCGCTACACTCGCCCAACCCGCCTCCATGTCGAGCAGCACCGCCATGACCCACCGGCCTCCGACCGCCGGAGACCCCGCTAGAACCCGCTGCATCCTCCAGCCTCGTTGACTCTGCCTGAAACCACTCCACACAACACCACGAGCCACCATCCTCGCCGGACTAGAACCAGACTTCGACCAGAGCTGACCGCCCAGAACCTCGTTGTCCACTCCTCGACGACCTGCTGGCCACCTGAACGCCGGAGTACCACCACCTGCACTCGGCCGAAGAAAACTCGCTGTCTCGATTCGACTGAACTGAGCACCCCCTTCGTGACGACCTCAACACGAACGCCTCATCCCGCGTACACAGGTTCGAGTCTCCCTCTTGCGTACATGTACACGTGCACGCATACGCGTATTTCTCGTTAGTATGTATACATATTTTGGCTATGTTTAATATACGCGTATCGTATATTTGGTATAAGAGTATATGTATTAGTGTATGTATTAGTATATATGTATAGTATATGTATTCCCTTAGTATATGTTTAATATGTATATAATTGGTATATATATATATATATATATATATATATATATATATATATATATATATATATATATATATATATATATTATATGAATTCAATTAGTATTTATACACGCATATATATATGGTATATGTATTTATTTGGTGTACATGTATATTGTAAGTATTAATGTTATATGCTGGTTAAGACTATGTATAATTATATACGTACTAGGTGACCTAGTGTAATTACGGATATCCCGTAGTTATATTGACCTGTGACCATGTGAATTATTAGCAGACTGCCATATTTACACTGACATACTGGCAAGACCCGTATTAATTGACTGTCTGTTATGCACAACAATTATAGACATGACCCGTGCAACTGGACACACACTTAACCCTGTAGATGACAAGTGTCACCCCTAGCATAGTCTCTGAGTTTATTGTGTTTGATTGTGTGTGTTAGTGTAATGTCTGATACAATATTGTATTATATGATATGTCTATAGGACTGTTGGATAATTCAGACGATACTTTGGAAACATGACATTGGTATTGCCAGCTAAGGACCACAGGCGAGTACATTCTTTGACAATTTTTATTATGTTGATTATCTTTAGAATTTTAGTTGTATAGCGTACATAATTCTGACACTGTTGTATACACGAGTTGGCATCATCGAGACCTGTCACGAGGAGTCGTGATTTGGAATCCATCGTGCTAGCTGGGAAAACGAAGAAATATTAGTAGCTTATGTGATCATACCCAACTCTACTTACATCATAGCTCACCCACACCTCACGTCGGTGCAGCCTGACCATTACATGCCTCAAAGCCAGTTATGTATGATTAGCCTGACTATTGCTTGCATCATAGCTATCCGGATGGTTAGCCTGATCTTACATGAATCATAGCTAGTCATACTAGCAAGCTTGATCAGTCCCAAGCCGATCACACACTTAGCTAGATATTCTTGACATGTATCTCTAGTATATTGATCTAGCATTCCTTATATTCTAGTTATTGTTCTAGCATCCACTAATATTCTAGTTCATGGTTCTAGTATACACTTGTATTTTTGTTCATTGCTAGATGTACATTGATGATGATATATGCTCCAGTACTTCATTATTCCAGTATTCCTTTATTCTAATACTTCATTATTCTAGTATTTCTTATTGTCATTATTTATATCCATCTTGTATTTCTTTACACTGTATTATAGTTTTTGTCAATATACATGGAACTGCTGTCAGTGCTTGTACTTCGCTCCAATCCTGACTGGATATTTTTTCCAGACTGTGACATAGAGGACTTGTTTCCGACATACTTGGAGATTTGGATGTTATTGATTGCAGGTTAGACTATTTATTATTGTTAGACTTGTCATGTATTTTATTTATTTTCTTCGATATCTCATCGTGCTTTAGTTTATGTGATTGAGTATTCCATATTATATTATGATATATGTGTCTTCTTATGGAGTTGAATATTCGTGAGAGATTCATTAGATAGTATCATGACCTAGACAGCGTTCTACCGCCGATGCTGCGGCGTAGGCTGGACGTACCCACGCACTCATACCTAAATTTCAGGTATGGGTTATGACAGTTGACTCCAGCTCCTCAGGGACAGTCATCTGGGCAGCCAGAGGTGCCTTCGGATGGGCACCAGACTCCGCATCAGGCAGGTCATGAGGAACAAAGGACCCCAAGACAGGAGGAGCAGCAGTTGCCCCCACCACCTCCATTCCCTCCGCAGATGCCATATATGACTTTCCCAACAGGGCAACCCATGGATGGGCCTCAGATGTTTCAGATGGTCTACGCGATAATGCAGGCCCAGCAGCGCCATGCTGAGACCTTGAGGGAGAGTATTATGACGGCCTTGGGACAAGCGTCACCACCAGCACGCCAGTCGACGATGGGGTATGTCATAAACTTCCGTCGTATGATACCACTTTCTTTTGCTGGCACGAAAGTGCCGATAAAGGTTCATGCATGGCTCACCAGCATTCAGCACCAGCTGGAGGCTACCGATCTCTCGTGGCACAGATGGATGACTGCTGTCAGGATGTAGCTTACTGGCAACGTTCATCACTGGTAGATCTTAGAGGAGAAGCGTTTGGGACCCGATCGGGTCACATGGGAGGAGTTCTCTAGGCTCTTCCAGGAGATTTATATACCTTCCACTGCCGATTTGCACCGTACCTGATCCCGACCGAGGAGAAGAAGACCGAGAAGTTCTATGAAGGCCTGAGTTTCGAGACACAAAGATTTATCGGGTCTATAGCCCCTACCTCCTACTCTGAGATTTTATTAGCAGTACGACGCCAGGACCGCATTAATAAGATGGAGGCTAGTCTGAAGTGCTCATGTGCATCATCATCATCAATTCGAGCTCCGCAGGAAGGACCTACGAAACGTCCACTGATATAGCAGCAGCAGCAGAGAGTAGCACCCTTGTAGGGACCAGCGATTCCCACATGCCATTACTGTGGCAAGAAGGGACATTTATTGAGGGACTGTCGACAGAGGCTGGGCGTATGTTTGAGATGTGGGTTGGACCAGCATGTAGTTCGAGATTGCCCAGACCAGAGGGCTCTAGTACAGATGGTTCATCGGCCAGCCCTGCCAGCACCGAGGCCTTATTAGCAACTTCCCGGACTGAGGCTGCCTTACGCAGGAGCTAGAGCACTGCGACCACTAGCACCAGGAGGAAATCAGAGGAGGACACCCTTGGCCCCACAGGCAGATCGATTCTAGCAACTCGATAGCAGCAGCGACCACCAGCACCGAGACATGGTCAGGCCTACTATAGAGGAGGCGAAGACAGCTGGAGAAGTGATCGCAGGTAATATCTTAGTAGCTTCATTACCAGCAGTAGTATTATTTGATTCTGGTGTCACACACTCTTTCATAGCTGCTAGTTTTTTGGCCACCCATAGAATAGCAACTGCACCCCTTCCAAAGATTTAGAGGATTCTTACGGGAGGTAGAATAGTACCAGTTAGCGACACTTGTAGATCATGTTCAATAGTTGTTTACGGGCGAGCGATGCATGCCTAATTTTTGGTCTTCTCCATGCCGGACTATGATATTGTCCTAGGCAAGGATTGGTTGAGCCAATACCACGCAACGCTAGATTGCCATCGTGGTTGCGTCATATTTAGACCACCAGATCATCCTGAGTTTGAGTTTCTTCGGGGAGCCCGAGAGCATAGTGTCCGACCTACCTTAGCGACACACATTGCAGAAGGTGAACCGATGTACCCTCACTTTATATTAGAGTTTGAGGATATGTTTCCAGAGGATCTTTCAGGACTGCCACCTGACAGAGAGATAGAGTTCACTATAGAGTTGACTCCCGAAGTCGAGCCAGTTACTTCCTCCGTCTACAGACTAGCACCGAAGGAGTTGGTTGAGTTGACAGTCCAAGTAGATGATCTCTTAGATAAGGGTTTCATACGGGCTAGTATTTCTCCATGGGGAGCACCCATCTTATTTGTGCCGAAGAAGGATGGGACGGTACATTTGTGTATCGATTATAGGGCGTTAAATACTGTAACAATACAGAACAAGTACCCTTTGCCACGCATCGATGATTTATTTGATCAGCTTAGTGGTGCATGTGTATTCTCGAAGATCGATCTCAGATCTGGCTATCAACAGATCAAGGTACGAAGAGAGGACATTCCGAAGATGGCCTTTCGGATGAAGTACGGGCACTATGAGTTTCTAGTCATGTCGTTTGGTTTAACCAACTCGCCAGCAGTATTTATGAGTCTGATGAACAATGTTTTCCACCAGTACTTAGATAAGTTCATGGTGGTATTTATCGAAGACATCTTGGTATATTCCAAGAGCCAGGAGGAGCACGAGAGGCATCTCAGGATTGTATTGGAGACGCTGAGACAGAAGAGGCTGTATGCCAAGCTCAGCAAATGTGAGTTCTGCTTGGATAGAGTACCATTCCTGGGACACATAATCACCAGAAATAGACTATCAGTTGACCAGAGATGATTGCTGCAGTATAGACGTGGCCTACCCCTACATCAGTTACAGAGATTAGGAGTATTCTCAGACTTGTCGAATATTATCGGAGGTTCGTGGAAAACTTCTCGAGGATCGCTGCGCCTATGACGTGACTGACGCGTAAAGGAGAGGAGTTTATCTAGACTGAGAAGTGTCAGACGGCTTTCGATGAACTAAAGAAGCGTCTTACATCAGCACTAATTTTGATACTTCCTTCAGGATCGAAAGGATTTGTAGTGTATAGTGATACGTTTGGGAACGGATTAGGATGTGTACTGATAAGGTGATAGCCTATGCATCGAGACAGCTGAGAGTTGATGAGAAGACTGTCCGACGCACGATCTAGAGCTAGCTGTAGTGATATTTGCACTAAAGCTATGGCGGCACTACCTTTATGGAGAGCGTACTGAGATTTACACAGGTCACAAAAGTCTGAAGTATGTCTACACTCAAAAAGAGCTCAATATAAGACAGAAACGATGGCTAGAGTTGATGACAGACTATGATATAGAGTTACAGTACCACCCTGGCAAGGCGAATGTAGTAGCAGATGCCTTAAGCAGGAAGCACATGGCATACTTTTTGATGAATCGACGACAATTGTTAGAGTATCTTCAGGAGCTCAGGATAGAGATTGTATTGCCAGGCATGGATGGACAGATGGCCAGTCTCGAGGTTCAGTCTACATTGGTTGAGAGGATCAAGGCAGCCCTACCTATAGATGTGAGATTCCGATGACTGCGAGAGAGGACAGAGGCTGGCATGCAGATGGGACTCATGATTCATGAAGACGAAACATTGAGTTGTGGAGATCGCCTATACGTTTCGAGTGGCGAGATACGCCAGGAGTTGATGATCGAGGCTCATAGCTCGATTTATTCTATTCATCCCGGGGGTACGAAGATGTACCGAGATCTGAGACAGCATTACTGGTGGAATGGGATGAAGAGGGAGATTACAAGATTCGTGGCGAGATATTTGGTCTGTCAGCAAGTCAAGGCTGAACATTAGAGGAATACAAGACTATTGCAGCCGCTTTCCATTTCCGAGGGGAAGTGGGAACACATTACCATGGACTTCGTCACCGGATTCCCGAGGAGCCCTAGCGGGAAGGATGCAGTCTGGATTGTCGTAGATCGACTCACCAAGTCTGCATATTTCTTGCCCTTCAGAGTTGGGCAGTCTACGAAGATATTAGCTGAGCTGTATATGAGGCAAATAGTACGACTACATGGAGTGCCTGTCAGTATTATATCGGATTGTGATTCCAGATTCATGTCACATTTTTGGCGGAGTATGCAGAAGAGTCTAGGAACTCGTCTCAAGTTCAGCACTATATATCATCCACAGACTGATAGTCAGTCAGAGCGCATAATTCAAATACTAGAGGATATGTTGAGAGCGTGCATGATCGACTTTGGAGGATCTTGGGAGGACCATCTATACTTGGTAGAATTCTCCTACAACAACAGCTACTAGGCCAACATACAGATGGTACCTTATGAGGCATTGTACGACAGGAATTATAGGTCACCGGTATGTTGGAGTGACGTAGGAGAGCGTCAGATACTTGGTCCAAAGTTGGTGATACAGACAGTGGAGAAAGTAAAGCAGATTCAGAGCCACCTGCATGCAGCATAGGACAGACAGAAGCATTGGGCAGATGTGTACCGCAGACCTTTGGAGTTCAAGGAAGGTGATAATGTATTTTTGAAGATATCGCCCACTCGTGGTACCATCAGATTCGGGGGCAGAGGCAAGCTGAGTCCGAGGTACATCGGACCTTTTGACATCTTGGAATGAGTTGGTGAAGTGGCTTATCGTCTTGCATTGCCGCCATCATTAGAAGGAGTGCATGACGTATTTCACGTATCGCAGTTTAGAAGATACGTGGCAAACCCTAGCCACGTGCTTGATCATTCAGAGATTACAGTCGAGCCCAGTTTATCATATACAGAATAGCCAGTGGGGATACTCGATCGCAGTAAGAATACTTTGAGGGGTCAGACTATTCGACTGGTCAGGGTTGCGTGGAAGCATCATTCGCCAGGCGAGTCTACCTGGGAGCGCGAGGATTCCATTCGACAGCATTTTTCGTATTTATTTGAGGACCAAGGTACGAATTTACGTACTGCATTCGATTACCAGTTTACTTTTAAATTCTCGTAGTTATTATTCGTGCTTTACTTTTAATTTTGGGGACAAAATTCTTCTAAGTTGGGAAGAATGTAAACCACCCTCAATTATTATTTTAGGTAGACTAGATAGGGTTAGAAATTTTGGTTTACCATCAGGTGTTTGTTGTTTAGAATTTATGTTGCAGTTTTCTGATTCTTTATTTATAACCCTTGGTGCACACTACCGTTGTTGAAATATTCAGAGCACAATAATGGCCCATAATTTCCAACTAATTATTGCACTCTTGACTTGACAAGCCAACCTAGGCGCTGGATATTTCTGTCACTCACAAACACAATCACTTGTGCTCTAATTTAATTGCACAACTTCCCGGTCCCGAAATCTATTATTTAATCCTGTGTCGTGTACCTTTGTCGTTGCCATCATTTTTGGGACACAAACTCAACCCGTTTAGCACGACAAATTAAAGGGTCCAAGACTGGCACCAAGCCTGTACCGTTCATGACCTTTGTGTCACTTCTAATTGAGACCCCATGTGCCCCCATTTAATTTTAAGAGCATATGTCATTTTATTTTAATTAAATTAGGGATACCAACTTTGACTAATTCTAACTTAACACCAATTTAACCCAATACCCCATTCATTAAGCCCATGCAAAACACACAACACCCCCTTACCCTACATAACACCAAAAACCACTTCCCACACTAAATTCCTATTATTTTTCATGTATGTGCAAATATCCAAAAGTTAAGGGGCTTATTTGCAAATATAATGAAAGGTGTCACCACCCCATTGGCCAATCCAATAAAGAAACCCTCTCCCTTATCTCTTGACCGGTCAAATCAATCCCTCTCTCCCCTTTGGATGTATAATTCTTTCATGTAAAATCTAGGCCATCCATTCAAAATTAGAGCCACATCCTCACCACACACTCACCTATATAATCTCTCCTTCACTCCTCTTTCCCAAGGCCGGCCCTAATCCCAAGGAGCATTGAAAACCCCTCCCCCTCTCTCTCTCCTTCCTCTTCCTACATCCACAGCCGAACACCACCCTTCCTCCATTCTTCCTTTTCTCTTCTTCTTCTTCTTCTTCTTCTTCTTCTTCTTCCTCCTCCTCCTTTTTACTTCTTCTTCTAACCCGATCGGCCTCCCCCTACTCCGTCCATCCACGACTTCCACCATGAGCCTCCTCCATCCCGTCCCTCCATCCCGTCACCTTCTCCGAGCTGCCCTCACAACCCTCTCGGCGACCTACTGCACCTTCTCCCCCTCGGCCTTCACTGCCAACCACAGCACCTCCATCCTATCTCCGGCCAGCAACCTCCACCCCACCGCCATCAGCCAACCAACCTCAAAAACTACCGTCACCTCCACGAACTCCCTCCATCACTTCCTCTACCTCGCTGTCGAACCACCATCACCCCTCTACCTCTGGCAAGCTGCTGCTGCCGTGTCACGACCCGCACCCGGTTTAGGGGCACGAGTGCGTGGGTACGTCCAGCCTACGCCGTAACATCGGCGGTAGAACGCTGTCTAGGTCAAGTACTGTCTAAATAATCTCACACTAGTATCCAACTCCATAAGGAGACACGGGTAACACTAATAAATCTAGAAATACTCAATCACAACTACAGCACGATAGGAAATGAAGAAATAAAAGAATACAGCACAAGTCTAATGATAACATAACATACCTGCAATCCTTAACTTCCAATCCCCAAGTGTCAGAAACCAGTCTACTAATGTCACAGTCTGGAAAAATATTTTCCAGTCAGGAAGGAGCAAAGTACATCTCTAAATAGCAGTTCTATATAAATGACATAAACTATGTAGCAGTTCTAGATGGAAACATACCAGATGCATGTATAGGTACGAGAAATGTATAATGAGAGAAGTACTGGAAATACTGTAAGTAAATGCAGGAGAAGAAACAATATGTCCATGGGCAAGAATTCTATGACTAAGTGTGTGAGTACTAGCTTTAACATGTGATCGGCTTGGGAACTTGATCAGGCTGGTTACATGTGATTAGCTATGGTTCATATAAAGTCAGGCTAACCGTTGGTTAGCTATGGTGCATGTAGAGATCAGGCTAATCACACGTAACAGCTATGGTTCATATAAGGGGTCAGGCCGCACCCGACGTGAGATGTTGGGTGAGCTATGGTACATATAAAGTTGGGTATGATCACATATCTACACTAAAGTACTCCCCAAACCCCCGACTGGTATAGTAGATCCAATCATGGTACGCTATGGCACGGGATTCCCTAGGAAGGTAGCAAATCTCCCCGGGAATCAGTGTCTGTACATGCACAAGATAACAAGGAAAACAAGTCTCGTACAAGCTACACCATGAATAAGGAATAACATCTCATGACGAGATCCGTATATACCAATCCGTGTAACCAATGTGTCGGGAACATGGATATTTACACTAGATACAGTGAACATAGGAGATATCATAAATTAGAAACTAATCAGAGAATGTACTTGCCTTGGGTCCTTAGCTGGTAAAACCAATGTCCTGTTCCAGAGTATCCCCTGGGTAAACCAACAGTCCTATAAACATAACACAAGCAAACCACATTTGCATCAGATGTTACACTAACACAGTCAAAAATACTGGTCTCAGGGCCATGTCAGGCAGGGCACTAGTCAACTAGGTCATCTAGTAGGGACACGTATATAATATACACATATTATTAATACTTACTATATTTATACATGCACCAATTTAAATGTATTTACAATATATATATATATATCTTTTAAATACATATTTGATTTATACTAGTTGAACATTATATATGTATACTCATACATATGCTAAAATACCTTTTAAAATATATATATATATAAATACTAAATTGATTACATATACTAGAAATACGTATTTACGTATATAAATCATTTCGAACTTATTTTGAACAATAACTTCAAATAAAAGTTTATTTATAAGAACTAGAATTTATTTAAAAGCCATCATATATTTTTATATCCATGGAAAAATTGGTCACCAGCCCAATTAAACGAGTAGATCTTATTTTTATTATTGAAACTATAATTTTTAATTAATTAAAGAAACCCCAAAAATTATTTTATTTACATAATTTAAATCCTTATATATTTATTACTAAACTAAATTTAAACTAAACAATTTAAATGTTATTAAACTAATTACATAAATTACTAACTAATTGATTATGAATTAATTAACTGATTACAAATTTATTAACTAATTAATCTAATTATAATTTAAACTAATTATATTTAACTAATATAGATACTGAACTAATTATATTACTAACTGTTTACATATAAATTAACCAAATTACATATTAATATAAACTAATTATATTAATATAATCAAATTACATAACTAATTACATTAATTAAACTAATTATATAAAATAATTATTTATATATACTAACCTGATTTTATAATTCAATTAAACTAATCTGATTAATTAATTAACTAACTAATCATTTTTACTAAACTAATTAAATTATACTAATTGATTAATTATTTAACCATTAATCTAATTAGTTAAACACTAAGCTAATCATACCCAACTTATACTAATTATATGAATACTCTAATCCGTAATTTACTCTCTACTAACTACACAGGAAAAGAAAGGGGGAAGAGAAGAGGGGCTCACGGGCTTTTCCGTCGAGGTCGGCGCGGGGCTCCGCCGGGCAGGGCGGCGGCGGCGTGGAGCTCGAGGCGGCAGCGGCGTGGTGCTCGAGGGCAGCGGCGTGGAGCTCGAGGCGGAGATCGACGAACCAGCGGCGGCGGCGTTCGCTTCCAGCGGCGGGCCAGGTCGAGGAGGCGGTCGGCGGCTTCGTCCCGAGGAGATCCGAGGCGGTCGGCGTCTGTTCGAGGCCAGCGGCGGGCTGAGTTCGACGACGCGGCGGCGGGATCTCGACGACGGCGGGTGTGCGTCTCGGGCGACGGCGTTCTGTCCGAGGAGGCGGCTTCGTCCCAGCAGCCACGGCGAGGCTCGGCTTCAGCGGCTAGATCTAGGGTTAGGGTTAGGGTGCTGTCGTGCGTCCGGGGTCGGGTACGTGTCCGGGATGGACACGAGGGTTTGTACTGTAGACGTGTCCGGTGTTGGACACGGGTGATGCTGGTTGTACAGTGGTGGATGTGGAGGTGGTGTCCGGGTGTGTCGGACACGGAAAAGCTGGTTGTAAACTGTAAATCTGGACACAGGAAAAGAAATGGATATGGTGGGACACCCGGGGTCGGACCCGAGGCCATCACGGCTGACACGGATGCTGGACACACGGACACGAGCACACAAAATGGTGGTGGCGTTGGCTGGTGGGAAAAATGTGGGGGCTAGCTAATAAATGAAAATTAGGGTTTATAGGGAGATGATGATGAGAACTTAAATAGGGAGAAGGGTGTGGGATAAAGGGTTGCGGGTTGGCCCAATGATGAATGGCCCAGAATTAAATATAAAGGGCTTTTCATGTGGGAAGAATGGGGCGTGAATGGGAGACGGAAAACGATAAATTAAATAGAAAAGAAATTTAAGAAAAAATGTTTTTAAGAAGCTTTTGATTAGCTACTAATTAAACTCATTTTTCAAAATATTAGGAAGTATGTAATTCATTTATTTACTATCCCAATAAAATCTATTTTATTTTATCAACTAGTCTTTTAAATAACTATTTAGTCAAAACAATAATTTTACGACTCAAGCCAATAAATATTTGAAACTAGAAATATATATTATTATTTATTTATTTATTTTGTAATACATCGTCATTTAGGAAAAATGATTTTTATAAAGATTTTTTTTTTTTTTTTTTTTAAATTACCTTCTAAAATCAGACATCGTTCAAAATCAAATAAAAATTTTCAAGGAGAAATATTTTATAAAACTTGATATTTTAAAATAATTAAAATCTAATTATTTTAAAAATTGGAAATCGGAGGTTACAAGTCTATCCACCTTAGAAAAATTTTGTCCTCGAAATTTTAGGGATGACTAGGATAGAAAAAATTTGTTGTTCATAATGATGAATATATCATTGAAAAATATTTCTATAGGGAGAATATTTACCAAACAGCAGAAAACATGAAGAAAAAAAAATAAGGGTTAAGATAGGAGTAACTTGAAGGAATTATGGCTCGGCTTGAATCCTCTAGAAGGTTTAGGTTTGGGAAGTAGACACGATCACAAAACAGATAATTTGAATAATGCACGTTACCTTTTCAAAGTAACTAAACCAAGGAAGACCCAGTATAATGAATGATATAGACATGAAAGTTATAGCTAATTCGAAAGATACGGTCGACAATTTGATTTAAGAAACTTAAATACATCCTTCAGAATGTAATCAAGAGACATCTAATCGCCTTCCTTGATTTCTAGGAAAAAGAGTAGTCTTTACTACCTTCTGAAAATAATCCTTCCTTTTTATCCTCGTTCATCTTACTTTCTCAATCTTGTGATTCATCATTAACTAATATCTATAAAAGTTCCAAATTCCACAAACTTTATTAGATTAGATCTTAGAATTTCTGAATCAAAATTTATTACATGTCCAAAAATCCTTATCATCAAATTCGAGTTTGTTTATCTTAGCATCAACTATACCTCGATTATTTTCTTCGGTTCAAATGTTACTGTCATGGTCAAGATTTTAATTTAGATCACAACCTCAATATACCATGATCTAACCTTACGACCTTCAATTATACGATCCCATAATCAATTATATTAAATCTTCTTTACCATGAGCTTTATTTCATTCCATATTTCTTTATCAGTATGTATAATGTTTCCAAAATTTTGAACTATATATACATATTTTTTTCATCCTCTGAATTTATTATCTCAATGTAAAAAATTTTACTACTCAAATCCTCAATATTTTAATTGAATTCCAGTCGTATCATAATCTCCTCAAATTTGAGTAATAACTAAATACAACATTTACTATCCAATCATTTTTAATTGAAATCCAATCAATGCATATTTATAAAACTTAAAAATCTGCATTCCAAAATTTAACTTTAAACACTCATCAATCATCTAACTCAAATTCAATTGATGCTTATTCCAATCTAACTCCTCATCCCAAGAATTTAATTTGACACTATTCCATTTACGATTTTTATTTCCTGCTTTTCTTTTTCCTCAATACTCAACGATGCGATGCTTCCAGTATCTTCAATGCAACATTCATACTATATAAAATTTCTATCTTGCAATCAAATAGATAAAATGATAATTTCTCAATTTCTCAACTCTTTAATAATCAATTCAATCATATCTAGACCTCCTTAAAATTAATAAATCCTCAAATTTTGGCTCTGTGAATTTCTTAATTCTCCCTTTAAGTTAATGTTTGTCCTCGAATTTCAATCATACCTCGATTTTCATAAAATCAATGATCCATCAACTCCGTTATAACAACCCCTAAATTCTTTATTTAATTTAATGCTCATCCACAAATTTAATCCTCTTGTCTCTTTTTGTCAGTCATGACTTCGTCATAGATCTTTGCTATGGTCAAAACCCAATGATCATGGTTTAAGAAAACTCTACCTACAGCCATGCAATTTAAGAAAATATAGGTCATGTGTCTTTTGTCATGGTATTTCAGTCTCTGTTAGGGGGGTACTACTAATTATATTCTAACAAGAAAATCATGCATGTGAACCACAGTACTAGGAAAATCAATCAATCAATCGAAAGGCGAAAGAAAAGGAACATTAGGAAAGAAAAGAAGGAACCTGCTAACATATTACTTGCGGTATCTGCTATCAACCACTTAACTCTAGCACATTCACTAGCAAATTCCTATTCATGTATACTGGTACCCATATCAACTAATCATATATTCATATTCATATCTCTTATCTACCAAAAATTAATCCTCAAAATAATCGTCAAGGTTTAACTTCCCGATCAACTTAAAATAAAATGCATATACCTCCTCAAAATTATATACTCCACATCGAAATAAAATTTAATCACTTCTAAAATCTTTGTAGCCTTAACTATGTTTAGTGAATCAAATTTAAATCCTCAATATTTTAACAACATAAAATCTCAACTTCTTAAAAAATTCTGAAAATTAAAAAATTCATTTCCACCTTTTAATTTATAACTCCTCAATGTACATATTAGTGCTCACGGTCTCTGATACTCAAGGTGCACTCAGATACTTATATTGTCTAGAACTGTGTACTAAATTTGTACTGCCCGAATCACTTGCACTATTACCTCCAATGATTAAAGTTACCATCAACTGTGTTTTCTTTCATGATTTCAATTTATGTCAATTGGTATATCATCTAATTATCAACACACAGAGTGCTTACTGTTATTAACGTCATCCTTGACTAATCCTCGATATAGAATCATTAGCACTCTTGGTATTTTATCACTAGCTGCATTAATGGATTATCTCATCAAGCTTATTAGACTCATGATCACCTGTATCCTCTATAACACTCATGTCTCTTTACTCTCATGGGTATGTGTATGGTTCCTCATCTCGATGGTTGTATATGTATTTCCTTCAATCCTTTAAAGCCTATTAAACTAATCCGTGATACGCTTCACAACTTCCATTACTAATCCTGATATTTCTCTACTTATGACATCTCATTAAACCCTTTATACATATACATTTCTTTACCTTTAACATTTCCGATATCAATCATCAAATTGGACATCATGCTCCATAAATCCTTAACACAATTCCCGGATACTTAATCGTTTACATAGATCACTCAATTACATAATCATGATTATCCAGGACGGGTAATTGGCTCTGATACTAACTCTGAGAACTATCACTGATACTCTATACCCTCCTTAACTCTCAATCTCTAATGACACTACTCCTAGAATCATTGGTACAAGGTACTATGCTAAGGCTAACTCTAGATTAAAGCCTACTGCTCACATGTCCAACTAAGAAACACTTACAACTCACTAGCAACACAGTCAATACTAATACAAGACACAACAAAATTATAAGCCACTAATTATCATACTTAACAAGAAATCCTCAAGGAATAGGAGCTCAAAGACTGAATTGAGGACAGAAGGTATCTTTACTGCTAGTAAAGAAAGAAGCGGTGGAACAAAGTCCTGGAATAACAGAAATAGATAAGTCTTGAGATGATATTTTAAGAACCAATTTAAGATACAACCTGATAATCATACATGTCTATCCGAAATCATGGCACTCAGAATCCTCGCCACGCCAGTAAGCATAGATGCGATAAGCGACAGGTTCCGTAACTAAGGTATGCAACCCTATAATCATGTCATCTAGAATACTCGCCACGCCAACCGGTATGGCTGCGAGAAACTCTAAATCTCATAACTAAAGTATGTACATCCCAGTTAGGTTCCTACGTTCTCGTCACGACAGCTAATATGGCTGCGATAAATTCTAGGTTCCATAACCAAAGTAGACGTTTTACCTTCCTCACTGTCCTCATCAATATATGTCATCAGATGATACCATAAATTCTAGTCCGTAAAAATTCATCTCAATTTGAAATCAACTCAACAACGATACCAAGAATTTAAGTTAACAACTGGTCAACAAGAATCAAACTCAACAATGATGCCAAGAATTTAATTTAATAGCTGCTCAACAAGAATCAAGTTCAGTGACAACAAGCGAGAGCGGACGGAAACAAGGAAAGATTTAAATTGAAAATAAGATTCTCATGGGGTCATCCCAGGAAATCTTTTAAGAATTTGTGATTAAGTATCCTCTCTCATCCTAGTATCCTATGTCCTATGTCCTATAGCAGGCACGCAATAGTGTAACAAGGATGCCACACTACTACGACATCGCTCTAAATGCGAAGTCTGACCTGCATGGGCCACCACTAAAAACGTGTCACGACCCGCACCCGGTTTAGGGGCACGAGTGCGTGGGTACGTCCAGCCTACGCCGCAGCATCGGCGGTAGAACGCTGTCTAGGTCAAGTACTGTCTAAATAATCTCACACTAGTATCCAACTCCATAAGGAGACACGGGTAACACTAATAAATCTAGAAATACTCAATCACAACTACAGCACGATAGGAAATGAAGAAATAAAAGAATACAGCACAAGTCTAATGATAACATAACATACCTGCAATCCTTAACTTCCAATCCCCAAGTGTCAGAAACCAGTCTACTAATGTCACAGTCTGGAAAAATATTTTCCAGTCAGGAAGGAGCAAAGTACATCTCTAAATAGCAGTTCTATATAAATGACATAAACTATGTAGCAGTTCTAGATGGAAACATACCAGATGCATGTATAGGTACGAGAAATGTATAATGAGAGAAGTACTGGAAATACTGTAAGTAAATGCAGGAGAAGAAACAATATGTCCATGGGCAAGAATTCTATGACTAAGTGTGTGAGTACTAGCTTTAACATGTGATCGGCTTGGGAACTTGATCAGGCTGGTTACATGTGATTAGCTATGGTTCATATAAAGTCAGGCTAACCGTTGGTTAGCTATGGTGCATGTAGAGATCAGGCTAATCACACGTAACAGCTATGGTTCATATAAGGGGTCAGGCCGCACCCGACGTGAGATGTTGGGTGAGCTATGGTACATATAAAGTTGGGTATGATCACATATCTACACTAAAGTACTCCCCAAACCCCCGACTGGTATAGTAGATCCAATCATGGTACGCTATGGCACGGGATTCCCTAGGAAGGTAGCAAATCTCCCCGGGAATCAGTGTCTGTACATGCACAAGATAACAAGGAAAACAAGTCTCGTACAAGCTACACCATGAATAAGGAATAACATCTCATGACGAGATCCGTATATACCAATCCGTGTAACCAATGTGTCGGGAACATGGATATTTACACTAGATACAGTGAACATAGGAGATATCATAAATTAGAAACTAATCAGAGAATGTACTGGCCTTGGGTCCTTAGCTGGTAAAACCAATGTCCTGTTCCAGAGTATCCCCTGGGTAAACCAACAGTCCTATAAACATAACACAAGCAAACCACATTTGCATCAGATGTTACACTAACACAGTCAAAAATACTGGTCTCAGGGCCATGTCAGGCAGGGCACTAGTCAACTAGGTCATCTAGTAGGGACACGTATATAATATACACATATTATTAATACTTACTATATTTATACATGCACCAATTTAAATGTATTTACAATATATATATATATATCTTTTAAATACATATTTGATTTATACTAGTTGAACATTATATATGTATACTCATACATATGCTAAAATACCTTTTAAAATATATATATATATAAATACTAAATTGATTACATATACTAGAAATACGTATTTACGTATATAAATCATTTCGAACTTATTTTGAACAATAACTTCAAATAAAAGTTTATTTATAAGAACTAGAATTTATTTAAAAGCCATCATATATTTTTATATCCATGGAAAAATTGGTCACCAGCCCAATTAAACGAGTAGATCTTATTTTTATTATTGAAACTATAATTTTTAATTAATTAAAGAAACCCCAAAAATTATTTTATTTACATAATTTAAATCCTTATATATTTATTACTAAACTAAATTTAAACTAAACAATTTAAATGTTATTAAACTAATTACATAAATTACTAACTAATTGATTATGAATTAATTAACTGATTACAAATTTATTAACTAATTAATCTAATTATAATTTAAACTAATTATATTTAACTAATATAGATACTGAACTAATTATATTACTAACTGTTTACATATAAATTAACCAAATTACATATTAATATAAACTAATTATATTAATATAATCAAATTACATAACTAATTACATTAATTAAACTAATTATATAAAATAATTATTTATATATACTAACCTGATTTTATAATTCAATTAAACTAATCTGATTAATTAATTAACTAACTAATCATTTTTACTAAACTAATTAAATTATACTAATTGATTAATTATTTAACCATTAATCTAATTAGTTAAACACTAAGCTAATCATACCCAACTTATACTAATTATATGAATACTCTAATCCGTAATTTACTCTCTACTAACTACACAGGAAAAGAAAGGGGGAAGAGAAGAGGGGCTCACGGGCTTTTCCGTCGAGGTCGGCGCGGGGCTCCGCCGGGCAGGGCGACGGCGGCGTGGAGCTCGAGGCGGCAGCGGCGTGGTGCTCGAGGGCAGCGGCGTGGAGCTCGAGGCGGAGATCGACGAACCAGCGGCGGCGGCGTTCGCTTCCAGCGGCGGGCCAGGTCGAGGAGGCGGTCGGCGGCTTCGTCCCGAGGAGATCCGAGGCGGTCGGCGTCTGTTCGAGGCCAGCGGCGGGCTGAGTTCGACGACGCGGCGGCGGGATCTCGACGACGGCGGGTGTGCGTCTCGGGCGACGGCGTTCTGTCCGAGGAGGCGGCTTCGTCCCAGCGGCCACGGCGAGGCTCGGCTTCAGCGGCTAGATCTAGGGTTAGGGTTAGGGTGCTGTCGTGTGTCCGGGGTCGGGTACGTGTCCGGGATGGACACGAGGGTTTGTACTGTAGACGTGTCCGGTGTTGGACATGGGTGATGCTGGTTGTACAGTGGTGGATGTGGAGGTGGTGTCCGGGTGTGTCGGACACGGAAAAGCTGGTTGTAAACTGTAAATCTGGACACAGGAAAAGAAATGGATATGGTGGGACACCCGGGGTCGGACCCGAGGCCATCACGGCTGACACGGATGCTGGACACACGGACACGAGCACACAAAATGGTGGTGGCGTTGGCTGGTGGGAAAAATGTGGGGGCTAGCTAATAAATGAAAATTAGGGTTTATAGGGAGATGATGATGAGAACTTAAATAGGGAGAAGGGTGTGGGATAAAGGGTTGCGGGTTGGCCCAATGATGAATGGCCTAGAATTAAATATAAAGGGCTTTTCATGTGGGAAGAATGGGGCGTGAATGGGAGACGGAAAACGATAAATTAAATAGAAAAGAAATTTAAGAAAAAATGTTTTTAAGAAGCTTTTGATTAGCTACTAATTAAACTCATTTTTCAAAATATTAGGAAGTATGTAATTCATTTATTTACTATCCCAATAAAATCTATTTTATTTTATCAACTAGTCTTTTAAATAACTATTTAGTCAAAACAATAATTTTACGACTCAAGCCAATAAATATTTGAAACTAGAAATATATATTATTATTTATTTATTTATTTTGTAATACATCATCATTTAGGAAAAATGATTTTTATAAAGATTTTTTTTTTTTTTTTTTAAATTACCTTCTAAAATCAGACATCGTTCAAAATCAAATAAAAATTTTCAAGGAGAAATATTTTATAAAACTTGATATTTTAAAATAATTAAAATCTAATTATTTTGAAAATTGGAAATCGGAGGTTACATGCCGTCCCCCACAACCACCTCGAGCCATTCTCCGGCCACCCGCACCTCCATGACTAGCATCGTCTCATCTCATCATTATCATTACCATCCCGCACCACCTCTACGCTCACCGCCGAGCTTCGGCCACCACCACCTTCAGCAGCCACCGCCACCTTCACCACCCGTTCACCTTGCACCACCACTGCCCACACCTCCACAAACCACCATGACCACCTTCCCTCGCCACCCGCCATCACCAACACCACTACCACCACCTTCACGACCACCACCGTCACCCGACTACACCTGAACCCCCCGGCCAACTGCTCCTTCGGCCAACCCGAGCAGCTCCATCTTCACTGTTCTCCTCCGGTCGAGAACTCGACTCCACCACTCTCAGCCATTCGACCAGCACCACCACACGCTACCAAGGTAACCTCTCTCCCATCTTCTTGAGTAGTGTAGTATTATGTAATTGTTACATATAACTTAGTTAGGGTTTATGTATTTAGATTAAGTTTAGGGTCGTGAATGATATAGATTAAGTTTAGGGTTTATGTATGCCATGTGAGATTTTAGGGTTTTTTATAGTTTGTTATATGCAATGTGATGGGTATTGAGGAGCAGGTTATTTATTGTGAAATGGTGTTGGGATATTATTAAGTTGTTCATTGGTTGAGGATTTGATAACTAATAACAAACTGATAGAGGAATATATGTGTATATGTGAAAGGGTAACAATTTTATAAATTAAGGTTTTAATAAATATTAATTAATTTATTTGAGGATGATATATGTAAACGTGCATGATAATGTCTGTGAATACCGGGGGTGAAATTTGAGGATGATCAAGGCTTGAACTATTGGAAAACACTATGATAAATATAGGTGATTGAGGATTGTTTTGATGATGTTGTACGGGTAATTAATCGTATTAGATGTAATGTACCTCTAAGTCAACCATAGTCAACCCTCTAGCTTAGTGACTATATGAGCTTGTAACAATGATTGAAGCCTATGCTAGACGTGTGTTGTAACCTCCGATTCCCAATTTCCGAAATAATTAGATTTTTTTTATATATACCAAGTTTATAAAATATTTTCTCCTTGAAATTTGTAGTATTAGATTTTTGAGCAATGTTTAATTTTAGAAGATAATTTAAAATCTTGTATGAAAATCATTTTTTAAATGTCGATTTATTATAAAATAAATAGATAAATAATGATGTAAATATAATACTATAGCTTCGAATATTTTTGGCTTGAAATCATAAAATTATTTGTTTAATAAAAATTATTGAAGGACTAGTTGTTCATAATAAATTTTTATTTTTGGAATAGTAAATAAATGAATTACATATTTTCTAGGGTTTTGAAATATGGGTTTGTTTAGTAGCTAATTTAATCCGTTAGCCTTGGAAGCCTTTAAAAATATTTTTCTTAAATTATAATATTTTCTATTAATTTTATTAGGTTACCATCTTCCAATTTCACCCTCATTTTTCCCACATGAAAACTCGTTTATTTATTATCTGGGCCATTCATTATTTGGGCCAACCCTCACCCTTCATCCCACACCCTCTCTCCCTATTTAAGTCCCTTATCACCATTCCCAAGAAACCCTAATCTCCAATTTATTAGCTAGCCCCCACAATTTCCACAAGCCAACAACCACCACCATTTTGTGTGCTCGTGTCCGTGTGTCCAGCATCACCGTGTCAGCCGTGTTGGCCTCGGGTCCGACCCCGGGTGTCCCTCCGTATCCATTCATTTCCTGTGTCCGGTTACAACATGACAAACAGATTTTCGTGTCCGACACACCCGGACACATCCACCTCCACCACAGCAAACATCATCCTCGTGTCCCCTATCTGGACACATCCCTACCACAGTACACCATTCCCGTGTCCAGCCCCGGACACGACCCCGACACATCCACAGCAGACCCTAACCCTAACCTAGATCAGATCCGCCGTCGAGTTCGATTGCCGCCGGCGACTGGACCCCCTCGGCGTCGAGCGCCTGTGGTCGAAGCCGCCGCCTCCTCGAACAGAGCGCCCGCCTCCTCGGACAGAGCGCCCGCCTCCTCGAACCGGACGCAGCCGCCTCGAACCCAGATCTGCCGCCGCCTCGAACCGAGCACTCGCCGCCGCCGAGCTTCGCTGCCACCGTCACAGCAGATCCCGCCGCCTCCTCGACGGAGCCCCCACCGCGTGACCCCGGCGGATTCTCCGACCGTCGACGCCGAAAAACCCAAGTGAGCCCGACTTCCCTCTCTCCGTTTCCCTCTGTCGAATTCTCAGTGTAATCTGTTGGGTAATTTTATATATATTTAGTTTAGTTAATTAACAATTAGTTTAGTTAATTAATAATTAGTTCAGTTAATTTATAATTAGTTTAATTAATGTATTAGTCTAGTAAATTTATATAATTAGTTAGTAAATAAATATAATTAGCTTAGTAAATTCATGTAATTAGTTTAGTAAATACAACATAATTAGTTTTATTGTTTTAATGTATGAAATTAGTTATTTAGTATGTGTAAATTTAGTTATGTATTATATATAAGGATTTTTGATTATATAAATTAGTATATATATATATAACCGTATTTTGGCATAAATATATATATGTAGATTTATATTTTCGTATTGGTATATGTATGTATTTAAAATATGAATAGGTATATTATTTATTTTTATTAATAAAATTGTATAATTAAGCATGTATAATTAGTTGTATAGGTATGTATATTGGGTATTTTTATATGGTATAAAATTAATTTGGTAAATTAATATTATTATGTTAAGAATGATGTTGACAATATGTATATGTATATTCTAAAATGTACTTTTGCACATATATGATATATACATATTTTGGTATATAAAATGTAATAGTATACGCATTATTTTGGTATAAAAATATATAATGTTTAGTATATGTATATATTGTATATATATATGTACTTAATATATTTTCAAATATGTATAATTAGTATAAATGTATATATATATCTTGTACATACAATTAATGTATTGTATATGTATTTAATGTGATTAGTATATATTTTAATAATAACATTGACAATATACATATATATATTTTTTAAAATGTATTTTAGCATATGTATGAGTATACATATATAATGTTCAACTAGTATAAATCAAATATGTATTTAAAAGTTATATATATATATATATTGTAAATACATTTAAATTGGTGCATGTATATATATTGTAAGTATTAATGATAATTAATAATATGTGTATTTATATACGTATCCCTACTAGATGACCCTAGTTGACTAGTGCCATACCTGGCAGAGCCCCTGAGTTCATGTATTTGTGATGTGTTAGTGTAGCACCTGATGCAAATGTTGTATTTGATATATTTTAGGACTGTTGGTTCCTCCAGACGATACTCTGGGACAGGACATTGGTTTTATCAGCTAAGGACCCAAGGCGAGTACATTCTCTGATTAGTTTCTAATTTATGATATCTCCTATGTTCACTGTATCTAGTGTAAATATCCATGTTCTTGACACATTGGTTACACGGATTGGTATACACGGATCTCGTCATGAGATGTTATTCCTTATTCATGGTGTAGCTTGTACAAGACTTGTTTTCCTTGTTATCTTGTGCATGTACAGACACTGATTCCCGGGGAGATTTGCTACCTTCCTAGGGAATCTCGTGCCATAGCGTACCATGATTGGATCTACCATACCAGTCGGGGGTGGGGAGTATTTTAGTGTAGATATGTGATCATACCCAACTTTTCATGCATCATAGCTCACCCCACATCTCACGTCGGGTGCGGCCTGACCATCTCCGTGCCTCATAGCTCTTACATGTGATTAGCCTGACCTCTCCATGCATCATAGCTTACCAACGGTTAGCCTGACCTTCGTGAATCATAGCTAATCACATGTAACCAGCCTGATCAAGTTCCCAAGTCGATCACATGTAAAGCTAGTACTCACACACTTAGTCATATGTTTCTTGCTCATGGACATATTATTTCTTTTCCGCAGTTACTTACAGTATTTCCAGTATTTCTTTCATTGTACATTTCTCGTACCTATACATGCATTTGGTATATTTCCATCTAGAACTGCTACATAGTTTATGTCATTTATATAGAACTGCTATTTAGAGATGTACTTTGCTCCTTCCTGACTGGAAAATATTTTTCCAGACTGTGACCTTAGTAGACTGGTTTCTGACACACTTGGAGATTGGAAGTTAATGATTGCAGGTATGATTATTTTGTCATTAGTCTTGTGTTGTGTTCTTTTGTTTCTTCAAATTCTTATCGTGGTGTAGTTGTGATTGAGTATGTTGTTCATTTTTATAGTGATATCCACGTCTCCTTATGGAGTTGGGTATTCACGTGAGTTTGATTAGATAGTTACATGACCTAGACAGCGTTCTACCGCCGATGCTGCGGCGTAGGCTGGACGTACCCACGCTCTCGTGCCCCTAAACCGGGTGCGGGTCGTGACACATTTTAGTGGTGGCCCATGCAGGTCAGACTTCGCTAGTGGTGCGATGTCGTAGTAGTGCGACGTCATAGTTGTACTACTACGTGCCCGCTATAGAATATAGGACATAGGATACTAGGATGAGAGAGGATACTCAATCACAAATTCTTGAGAGATTCCTGGGATGATCCCTTGAGAATCTTATTATAATTTATAATTTAAATCTTTCCTTGTTTCCGTCCACTTTCGCTTGTTGTTATTGAACTTGATCCTTATTGATCGGTTATTAAATTAAAATCTTGGTATCATTGTGAGTTTGATTCTTGTTGACCAGTTGTTAAATTTAATTCTTGGTATCGTTGTTGAGTTGATTTCATATCGAGATGAATTTTACGGGCTAAAATTTACGGTATCATCTGATGACATATGTTGATAAGGACAGTGAGAAAGGTAAAACGTCTACTTTGGTTATGGACCCTAGAGTTTATCGCAGCCATATTAGCTGTGGTGATGAGAACGTAGGAACCTGACTTGGATGTACATACTATAGTTATGAAACTTAGAGTCTCTCGCAGCCATACCGGTTGGCGTGGCGAAGATTCTAGACGACATGATTATAGAGTTGCATACCTTAGTTACGAAACCTATCGTTTATCGCATCTATGCTTACTGGCATGGCGAGGATTCTGAGTGTCATGATTTCAGATAGACGTGTATGATTATCGGGTTGTATCTTAAATTGGTTCTTAAAGTATCATCTTAAGACTTATCTATTTCTGTTATTCCAGGACTTTGTTCCATCGCTTCTTTCTTTACTAGCAGTAAAGATACCTTCTGTCCTCAATTCAGTCCTTGAGCTCCTATTCCTTGAGGATTCCTTGTTAAGTATGATAATTAGTGACTTGTAATTTTGTTTGTGTCTTGTATTAGTATTGACTGTGTTGCTAGTGAGTTGTAAGTGTTTCTTAGTTGGACATGTGAGCAGTAGGCTTTAATCTAGAGTTAGCCCTTAGCATAGTACCTTGTACCAATGATTCTAGGAGTAGTGTCATTAGAGACTGAGAGTTAAGGAGAGTATAGAGTATCAGTGATAGTTCTCAGAGTTAGTATCAGAGCCAATTACCCGTCCTGGATAATCATGATTATGTAATTGAGTGATCTATGTAAACGATTAAGTATCCAGGAATTGTGTTAAGGATTTATGGAGCATGATGTCCAATTTGATGATTGATATCGGAAATGTTAAAGGTAAAGAAATGTATATGCATAAAGGGTTTAATGAGATGTCATAAGTAGAGAAATATCAGGATTAGTAATGGAAGTTGTGAAGTGTATCACAATTAGTTTAACAGGCTGTAAAAGGATTAAGAGATATGCTTATACATCAATCGAGATATAGAACCATATGCCTGCCTTTGAGATTGAAGTAAAGCATGGGCATTATAGAAAGTGCATATAATCATGAGTTATAATGAGCTTGATGAGATGATCCATTAATGAAGCTAGTGATATAATACCAAGAGTGCTAATGATTCTATATCGAAGATTAGTCGAGAATGATGTTAATAATAGTAAGCACTCTGCGTGACGATAATTAGATGACATTTCAGTTAATATAGATTGAAAATCATGGAAGAAAATACAGGTGATGATAACTTTGATCATTGGAGGAAATAGTGCAAGTGATTCGGGCAGTACAAAAATTTAGTACACAGTTGTAGACAATAGAGGTATGGAGTGCACCTCGAGTATTAGAGACCGTGAGCACTTATATGTATATTTGTGGATTTATAAAAAAAAAATGGAAATAAATTTTAACTTTGAGAATTATTGAGGAGTTGAGATTACGTCATTAAATTTTGAGAATTTCAAATATGAATTCAATAAACATAGTTAAGGCTACACAGATTTTTTTGGAGTAATTAAATTTTATTTCGATGTTGAGTATCTGATTTTGAGGAAGTATATACATTTTACTTTAAAGTTGTACGAGAAGTTAAACCTTGACGATTATTTGAGAATTAATTTTTTGGTAGATAAGAGATATGAATATTAATATATGAGTGGATGATATACATGTGTAAGGATCTGGTGATTGAGCATGATCGAGATGGCACCGCAGACTGACTTGGGTGTCCATCTAAATTGTATTGGAAAGAGCAGTATTTAGTATGGTGTTGCACTTGACGTATATTGAGTGATAAGAACGATTAGTATGAACAATTGTAGTAGGAACGGGAACTGTCAGAGGGTATGGTACTAAAGAGATAGAGGTATCAACTTGGATGCATTATTGAATCATGGTTATATTAGAGATTCTTGGCATCAGATTTTGGTATTAATAAACAGGTGTGTGCAATACGGATATATTCATGGATCTTGTGGATTAATTATTAGTTGAGATGGGTACCAGTGTACAGGAATAGGAATTAGTTAGTGAATGTGCTAGAGCAAAGTGTATGTTAGAGATAGGAGATACCGCAAGAAATATGTTAGCAGGTTCCTTCTTTTCTCATGTTGTTTTCATCTTCTGATTGATTGATTCCCTAGTACCGTGGTTTGTATTCGTGATTTACTTGTTAGAATGTAGCTAGTAGTACACCTTAACAGAGACTGAAATACCATGACAAAAGATACATGACTTATATATTTTCTTAAATTGCATGGATGTAGGTGAATTTTCTTAAACCATGATCATTAGGGTTTTGACCATAGCAAAGATCTGTGACGAGGTTATGACTGACAAAAAGAGACAAGAGGATTAAATTTGTGGATGAGCATTAAATTAAATAAAGAATTTAGGGGTTGTTATAACGGAGTTGATAGATCATTGATTTTATGAAAATCGAGGTATGATTGAAATTCGAGGACAAACATTAACTTAAAGGGAGAATTAAGAAATTTACAGAGCCAAAAATTTGAGGATTTATTAATTTTAAGGAGGTCTTGATATGATTGAATTGATTATTAAAAATTTGAGAAATTTGAGAGATTATCATTTTATCTATTTGATTGCAAGATAGAAATTTTATATATTATGAATGTTGCATTGAAGATTCTGGAAGCATCGCATCGTTGAGTATTTGAGGAAAAAGAAAATCAGGAAATAAAATCGTAAATGGAATAGTATCGAATTCAATTCTAGCATCAATTGAATTTGAGTTAGAGGAGTAAGATGATTAATGAGTGTTTAAAATTTAAATTTTGGGATACAGATTTTTAAGTTTTATAAGTATGCATTGATTGGATTTCAATTGGAGGATTGGATATTAAATCCTTGGGTATTTAGATGCGAACTTAAAATTTTTGGAGGAGATTATGACAAAGGGGATTTGATTTTTAAACTTGAAGATTTTTCAGGAATATGATGTTGTATAATTTTTGAAAGGTTGTGAAATAACATTATGAAATTACTTCATGATTATTGGTTTAAGATTTAAATTTTGATAGAAATAATATGGTGAATAAAGGCAATTATTGAGGATCCTAAATTTCGAGGACGAAATTTTTCTAAGGTGGGTAGACTTGTAACCTCCGATTCCCAATTTCCGAAATAATTAGATTTTTTTTATATATACCAAGTTTATAAAATATTTTCTCCTTGAAATTTGTAGTATTAGATTTTTGAGCAATGTTTGATTTTAGAAGATAATTTAAAATCTTGTATGAAAATCATTTTTTAAATGTCGATTTATTATAAAATAAATAGATAAATAATGATGTAAATATAATACTATAGCTTTGAATATTTTTGGCTTGAAATCATAAAATTATTTGTTTAATAAAAATTATTGAAGGACTAGTTGTTCATAATAAATTTTTATTTTTGGAATAGTAAATAAATGAATTACATATTTTCTAGGGTTTTGAAATATGGGTTTGTTTAGTAGCTAATTTAATCCGTTAGCCTTGGAAGCCTTTAAAAATATTTTTCTTAAATTATAATATTTTCTATTAATTTTATTAGGTTACCATCTTCCAATTTCACCCTCATTTTTCCCACATGAAAACTCGTTTATTTATTATCTGGGCCATTCATTATTTGGGCCAACCCTCACCCTTCATCCCACACCCTCTCTCCCTATTTAAGTCCCTCATCACCATTCCCAAGAAACCCTAATCTCCAATTTATTAGCTAGCCCCCACAATTTCCACAAGCCAACAACCACCACCATTTTGTGTGCTCGTGTCCGTATATCCAGCATCACCGTGTCAGCCGTGTTGGCCTCGGGTCCGACCCCGGGTGTCCCTCCGTATCCATTCATTTCCTGTGTCCGGTTACAACATGACAAACAGATTTTCGTGTCCGACACACCCGGACACATCCACCTCCACCACAGCAAACATCATCCTCGTGTCCCCTATCTGGACACATCCCTACCACAGTACACCATTCCCGTGTCCAGCCCCGGACACGACCCCGACACATCCACAGCAGACCCTAACCCTAACCTAGATCAGATCCGCCGCCGAGTTCGATTGCCGCCGGCGACTGGACCCCCTCGGCGTCGAGCGCCTGTGGTCGAAGCCGCCGCCTCCTCGAACAGAGCGCCCGCCTCCTCGGACAGAGCGCCCGCCTCCTCGAACCGGACGCAGCCGCCTCGAACCCAGATCTGCCGCCGCCTCGAGCCGAGCACTCGCCGCCGCCGAGCTTCGCTGCCACCGTCACAGCAGATCCCGCCGCCTCCTCGACGGAGCCCCCACCTCGTGACCCCGGCGGATTCTCCGACCGTCGACGCCGGAAAACCCAAGTGAGCCCGACTTCCCTCTCTCCGTTTCCCTCTGTCGAATTCTCAGTGTAATCTGTTGGGTAATTTTATATATATTTAGTTTAGTTAATTAACAATTAGTTTAGTTAATTAATAATTAGGTCAGTTAATTTATAATTAGTTTAATTAATATATTAGTCTAGTAAATTTATATAATTAGTTAGTAAATAAATATAATTAGCTTAGTAAATTCATGTAATTAGTTTAGTAAATACAACATAATTAGTTTTATTATTTTAATGTATGAAATTAGTTATTTAGTATGTGTAAATTTAGTTATGTATTATATATAAGGATTTTTGATTATATAAATTAGTATATATATATATAACCGTATTTTGGCATAAATATATATATGTAGATTTATATTTTCGTATTGGTATATGTATGTATTTAAAATATGAATAGGTATATTATTTATTTTTATTAATAAAATTGTATAATTAAGCATGTATAATTAGTTGTATAGGTATGTATATTGGGTATTTTTATATGGTATAAAATTAATTTGGTAAATTAATATTATTATGTTAAGAATGATGTTGACAATATGTATATGTATATTCTAAAATGTACTTTTGCACATATATGATATATACATATTTTGGTATATAAAATGTAATAGTATACGCATTATTTTGGTATAAAAATATATAATGTTTAGTATATGTATATATTGTATATATATATGTACTTAATATATTTTCAAATATGTATAATTAGTATAAATGTATATATATATATATCTTGTACATACAATTAATGTATTGTATATGTATTTAATGTGATTAGTATATATTTTAATAATAACATTGATAATATACATATATATATATTTTAAAATGTATTTTAGCATATGTATGAGTATACATATATAATGTTCAACTAGTATAAATCAAATATGTATTTAAAAGATATATATATATATATATTGTAAATACATTTAAATTGGTGCATGTATATATATTGTAAGTATTAATGATAATTAATAATATGTGTATTTATATACGTATCCCTACTAGATGACCCTAGTTGACTAGTGCCATACCTGGCAGAGCCCCTGAGTTCATGTATTTGTGATGTGTTAGTGTAGCACCTGATGCAAATGTTGTATTTGATATATTTTAGGACTGTTGGTTCCTCCAGACGATACTCTGGGATAGGACATTGGTTTTACCAGCTAAGGACCCAAGGCGAGTACATTCTCTGATTAGTTTCTAATTTATGATATCTCCTATGTTCACTGTATCTAGTGTAAATATCCATGTTCTTGACACATTGGTTACACGGATTGGTATACACGGATCTCGTCATGAGATGTTATTCCTTATTCATGGTGTAGCTTGTACAAGACTTGTTTTCCTTGTTATCTTGTGCATGTACAGACACTGATTCCCGGGGAGATTTGCTACCTTCCTAGGGAATCTCGTGCCATAGCGTACCATGATTGGATCTACCATACCAGTCGGGGGTGGGGAATATTTTAGTGTAGATATGTGATCATACCCAACTTTTCATGCATCATAGCTCACCCCACATCTCACGTCGGGTGCGGCCTGACCATCTCCGTGCCTCATAGCTGTTACGTGTGATTAGCCTGACCTCTCCATGCATCATAGCTAACCAACGGTTAGCCTGACCTTCGTGAATCATAGCTAATCACATGTAACCAGCCTGATCAAGTTCCCAAGCTGATCACATGTAAAGCTAGTACTCACACACTTAGTCATAGGTTTCTTGCTCATGGACATATTATTTCTTTTCCGCAGTTACTTACAGTATTTCCAGTATTTCTTTCATTGTACATTTCTCGTACCTATACATGCATTTGGTATATTTCCATCTAGAACTGCTACATAGTTTATGTCATTTATATAGAACTGCTATTTAGAGATGTACTTTGCTCCTTCCTGACTGGAAAATATTTTTCCAGACTGTGACCTTAGTAGACTGGTTTCTGACACACTTGGAGATTGGAAGTTAATGATTGCAGGTATGATTATTTTGTCATTAGTCTTGTGTTGTGTTCTTTTGTTTCTTCAAATTCTTATCGTGCTGTAGTTGTGATTGAGTATGTTGTTCATTTTTATAGTGATATCCACGTCTCCTTATGGAGTTGGGTATTCACGTGAGTTTGATTAGATAGTTACATGACCTAGACAGCGTTCTACCGCCGATGCTGCGGCGTAGGCTGGACGTACCCACGCTCTCGTGCCCCTAAACCGGGTGCGGGTCGTGACATGTGTCACCTCTTATTTTAGCATTATGATAGTTTATTGATTGAGCTTGTATCCCGTCTCTAGGTACTACGGGACCCACGAACTTGGACGTTGTACCGGAGCCCCATCTTCAGCATCCGGATCCAGGAAAGTGTACCTTTCCACCCTGTATTTTAGTTACCAAATTTTTATTTATTTATTAAAGCATTATGCGTGCTTTGGATTAGAACCGTTACTTCGTATCCGGGTCATAACCGGGTGCAGACGTTCGTCGGTAACGTCTGGTAACGATTGATAGATGTTCGTAACACCTTGATGTACACACTTAGTTACATCATAACCCTAGGACACATCCAGACACTATCATCGTGCCAGATTTCTAGTATCCCGATACTGTCAGCATGACCGAAAATTGGGACGACTTTAGGGTCGTGATTATTGATAGTTACTTCATTGTGACGAGATTGTTAGATAGAGGTTTAGGTTCAGCGAACACTCGTTGACCGCTTTGGGAGGGGAAGACAGTTACTAGACATTTAGGCTCCTCTGCATGCACAATATATATATATATATATATATATATATATATATATATATATATATATATATATGTCATATTTATGTAGTGTTCCTGTATCCGGAGTAGTAGTATCATCCGTGTGACTCTTTGCTCAGAGTTGTGGTACATCTCGTATGTTTCCGTGTCCGGAGCTACAATTTTATTTTGGACAGCCCACGCGTCGAACATTGTCTTCAAAACTGTGTCTCACTTAGGTGGTTATGCTAGATTACACCGGTGTTGTACTTGTTTCTTTCTGTTATACTATGGCATGCTGTATTTTTGTACCTTATTATGTTCTTCTGAGGACCTGGTTCCCTTCCAGGCTTAGGCGAGGAGGACTACCCGGAGGAGTACGGACCAGGTGCATATCCAACAGTAGGACCTGTCGCAGAGGACGAGATCATTCCCTAGGACTTCGTTTGATCTCTGGTAGTGACTTCACCCTAGGACGGTATTACTATCTAGCTTTCAGATACCATTTCTAGTCATCTTACTGCTTTCCTTCATTTCAGTATTTGTACTAGTGGGTTTGTTCCAGTGTGACTCTTCTCGTATTTGTACTATGATATATTTCCCATATTATTTCCCTTCTGCACATTAGTAGTTATGTTCTTGCTCTATATATCTGTTGTCTATGGATGAGATTTAGTGTCACTATCTATGTGTTATGTGTTGGGTTTTATCATTGTACTTTACAGCTTAGGTGCACTCCATCGGGTCCATTAGATTGGGATGTCCGTCGAAGTGTACCCGCTGGCCATTGCCACGTGGCTTAGTTTCTTATATTTATAGCTGAGGCGTGACAAGATATACAATAAGGGAATACTAAAAATAAATACCAGAATGAGAAATATAGAAATGAATCAAGAAATACTACTACTAAGTGAGTAAGTACTAGCTTTAACATGTGATCGGCTTGAGAAATTGCACAAGAATTATGGCCTAGTTAATCATACGTACGGTGTATGATCAACACTCACAAGAAATAAGACATTCACAAGGAGGGTATGATCATATATCTATACTAAATAGTCCCCGCCACGACTGGTATAGTGGATCCAACCATGGTACGTTATGACACGGGTTTCCACAAGAAGGATGCTACTCTTCTCATGAACCAATGTCTGTATTTGTACAAGAAGAATAAAGGAACAAGAATAAAGGAACAATGTCTGTATATGTATTTAATTATTTGTCAAAAATTGATTTTTGATGACTAGTAGGTAACCCGTTATGACCTAGTTTTGATTTCTACTTGGTTTTGGACTCATAGAATTTATAGGAGACGACCCTATCACTAAAAATCATATTTTTCAATAAATTTTAGAATTAATAGTTTTTATAAAATAATGCTTTAAAAATAGTTTTTGATAATGTTTGATGGTTAGTAATATTTTGGTGTGGAGTTACTTGCATGTGCAACCAATGTAGGAGTATTAACTAGATAATAACTTAATTTGACTAGAAGAATAAGAGTCTAAGTAGTATAATAATTAATTACTAGGTGTTCAAACGTTCCTGTGAAGAGCTCCGGACTAGATTTGTTGTGCTCGCAGCTTCGCTTGGAAGGCAAGTACACCTTGCTTGATGGTATTGTTCAGTTTACATGTGCCTAGTTTTTATTTATTTAGTTATGTGCACGCGTCATAGAGTAGCAGACTTACCCAGTATCTTATGTAGATACGAGATATCTTCTGACCTGACACATGGTATTGTGGTCCAACCCTTGTCCTTGCCTGGTTATTGGGTTGGATTATTGTGAAGGTATGAGGTATCTTCTGACCATATACTATTTCAAACACGTTCACTGTCTAAGCGGGTGAGTGCATGGACTAGCGTGTCGACTGATCATCGGTACAAGAGTTTGAGTCGTGTTAGTAGTTGGTATTGGTTTAGTTTTCTAGATATTATTTAACGTCATTGCATTATGTCTACACCGTATATACGGTTCGGATAGTTCATTGGGAGGAAAGAACCTACTAGTGAACGTATGGGATTTCTGTTTCTTATGGTTTATATGGTATAAATGGTGTACCCCCGAGTTCTATCGAATGCCTAGTAAGATGTCGGATTCTTCTATTTCTCCCCCCACCCCCCCCCCCCACCCCCCATGCGCCACTAGATATGTCTCGAATGCATTTCACATAGATGGTTTAGTTACCATATTTAATGTTTACTGCTTTACTTTCATGCATGTCAATTTCTTGTGTACTTTTTATGTCCCTCTGAGGACCTCGTACCCTTTCCAGGTATGGAAGATCATGATTATTTGCTGAAGTACGGATCAGGACTTCCTACTACTTTTTCGTTCGAGGAGGTCTTCCCTTCGAGCCTCTCTGATCATTAGATAATGTACTCATTATGTTTTCTTTAATATTCTAGTTTGGTAGTGGATCTCTCTCCACCCGACTATTTGTTTCTTCTCGACTATTTCATACTTGGTTAATTGTCATATTTGGTTATTTATTACTATTTGGTTTTGTGGATGAGATTAGTATTGCCTGTGACTTGTAAAGTTATATACCACTTGTGAATTATTATTATTCATAAAATAACATACGTATGTGTTTGGTTTTTATTTATTAGAGTTGCCATGTATATACGGCTGGCATGCTTACATATTCCTAGTCCTACGTATTTGGGACTGGGGCATGACAGTTTGCCTAAAAAATGCATAATATTTAGAGTTAGGACTGACTTGCACTACCTTTGGCATCTACTAGTGATATGTATTTTAATTTCTATATTTCCTGCTTTCATTCCTACTTTGGATTGCAGTCTATATTAAAAAATATGACTTACTATATTGTCCTCAAGGAAATAATTCAAGGTATCTATACAAAGTGGCCCGAATTCTATTATCAAGTCCATGGGTATAAAAGTGCTTGCTACTTCAAATATCAATATAGAGATGAAGCTTTTGGATACTTTCAAAAGCCAATATGCAGAACTACATATATATATTTCCAAAATACAACTTGCCCATATATATGAAGACCTTTAGAATGTATCATATTTGAATTTTTTTGCTTCATTTGTGTTTTCGTTTTCACGTTCACTACAAGAAAATATAGCATTTATGGCGCACAATTTACTACGTGTAGTTGCTGCACGCCGTAAATAACACTCTTTTACAGCGTGTAAATCTGTGTGCCGTAAAAGAGTTATTTTGTCTTTTTACGACATGTTTGACATGAACATCGTAATTGTAAACGTATTTATGGCTTGCATTTATATACATCATGAATGAATACTTATTTATGGCATGTATTTGTGCACATCGTTAATGATAACTTAATTACGGTATACATTTTTGCGTACCGTGAATGATAACTTATTTATGGCATGCATTTTGTGCATGTCGTGTATGTTGTATATCAATTACGGCACGCATCAATTGCACGCTGTAATTGAAGACTCATTTACGAGACGTATAGTTGCACCCTGTAATTGAAAGGTGCCAGAAAAGAAAATTACCAGGTTGCACGCTATTTTTTTCTAGTTCGTTCAAAATTTTCAAATTTCCCGCTTCCACTCAAATATTTCAGATTTCTCGCTTCCACTCAAAATTTTTAGACTCCAACATATATGACACAAACCACAAACCACTCTCCTTCCATTCAATTTTTAATTCAAAATTTTCATTCAAGTTTTTATTCAAAATTTTCATTCAAGTTTTCATTCAAAGTTTTCAGATTCCTGTCTCTCTTTCCTTCAAATGCACAACCTTCCTTACTTCTCCTCTATCATGACCCGCACCCAGAATTTGGGCATGAGTCGTGGGTACGTCCAGCCTACACTGCAGCATTGGCGGTAGAATATTATCTAGGTCTCAATAATACTAAACATAACTCACAACCTGTCAATGATATCAAATCCATAAGGAGTACAATGAAGTAAACATCTCTCAATAATACTCAATCACAAAAACTATAAGAATAAATGGCACGATAAAAGATAAGAAGAATGACATAGTCAACACAATTTCTCAAAATAGAGATAAACCACAGTCTAGATGTCCAACATAAAAAGTCTCCACAAGTCTCAAATTAAACTTAACATAAGTCTCAACATAAACTCAAATAAGTCTCAAATACATAAAATAAATATTGTCTAAACAGCTGCAGGTAGTATCTCCTCTAAGGGAAGGGACTCCTCTAAGATATCTGGTGTGTAGTCTGCATCTATACCTGGTCTATAGTGTGTAGGACAGAAATCTTCAAGATCCTCTGAAAAAATATTCAGTCAGGATTGGAGCAAAGTACAATCACTAACAGCAGTTCCATGTATATTGAAAAAACTATAATACAGTGTAGAGAAATACAAGATGGATATAAAACTGGCAATAAAAAATACTGGAATAATGAAATAATAAAATACTGGAAATAAAAATACTGGAGCATAGGTCATCATCAATGGTACATCTAGCAATGAACAGAAATACAAGTGCATGCTAGAACAATGAACTGGAATATAAGTGAATGCTAGAGCAATAACTAGAACATAGAGAAATGCTACATCAATAGACTAGAGATACATATAGAGAATATCTAACTAAGTGTGTGAAACATCAGCATATTATATGATCGGCTTGGGACTGATTAGACTTGTTATGTATAACTAGCTATGATTCTTATAAGGTCAGGCTAACCATCCGGATAGCTATGATGCAAACAATAGTCAGGCTAATCATACATAACTGGCAATGAGGCATGTAATGGTCAGGCTACACCGACGTGAGGTGTGGATGAGCTATGATGCATGTAGAGTTGGGTATGATCACATAATCTACTAATATCTCTCCGTCCCTAACTAGCATAATGGATTCCAATCATGACTCCTCGTGATCGATCTCGATGATGCCAACTCGTGTATACATAGTGTCAGAATCATGTACACTATACAACTAGAATCATAGAGATAATCAACATAATAAAAACTGTCAGAGAATGTACTCGCCTGTGATCCTCTACTGGAAATACCAATGTCCTGTTTTCGTGGTCTTATCTTAATAATCCAACAATCCTATAGACATTATTTAATGATAATACAGAATCAGTCACTACACTAACATACACACAATCAATAATACATAATGAACTCAGAGAATACGCTAGGGGTGACACTTGTCATCTAACAGGGCCAAGTATGCATCTAACTGCACGGGTGTCACGTCTACAATTGCTGTATAATCAGGCAGTCAAACACTAACACATGTCTCGCCAGTACATCAGTGTACATAAGGCAGTCTACTCATAATTCTCAGGGTCACATGATCAATGTAACTACGTGATATTCGTAATTAATACTAGGGCATACTGTATACATATACAATATATGTTTATACTAGTATTAGTATTTAATTGCTTATATATATACTTATCCATATATATTATATATATATATATCAACCAATATTATGTGCATACAAATTAGAATATTATACACATACGCGTACGTATGCGCATACGAATTTGGGTTATTTACAGGGCCTCTTAAAATCAACATCTAATGAACACGTTATGATAACACACGCTAAAATCCTAACACCATCATACGTATATATACACAATATGAAGGTAACAACTCAAACCTGCGCGCACGTGAACGAGGGGGTGTTTGACGTCGAGATGGTGCTCGGTCAAGTCCAGTCGAGGGAAGAACGACAGTTTAGTCGTTTAGTCGTGAGGTATTGTTGTTCGTCGAGTCGTCGAGGGATTCAACGGGCTGTTACTGGCGTTCAGTCGAGGAGTCAAGTTCAGTCGATGGTAGCATTCAGTCGTCAAGGGATTCAGTCATGGAGGGGAGGTGCTACTGTTCCGTCGGTGGAGTCGAGGGAAGTGGCTCAGGTGATCGGATTTCAGGCGAGGGATGCTCGGGGTGTCACGGCGTGCTCCGGCGAGGGATGTCGGGTTCAGGTGATGGTGGTTCAGCGGGTTAGGGCCTTCTAGTCGGTCGGCGGAAGAAAGTTCAATGGTTCAGGTGATGGTGGTGATCGACGGTTGAAGGAGAGGGAGATGGCAACGAGGTCGGCTCTGGCGAGGGGATGAGGGTGGAGGCATGGTGATTACTGTCAGCGTTCAGTCGAGTCTCGATGGTCTGCTCCGGCAAGTTCAGCGGTAAGCAGCGGCGCAGTCGGGATGATGACAGGTGGGTTGAGGCAGTCGTGGAGTCGAGCTCGGGAGGGATGTCAACGAGGAGTCGAGGACGATGAGGATGGGGAAAGTGGTTCAGACGTGGGGTCAGGATGGCCGGAACGGGGCTGCTCCGACGGCGGGTTGGCGGAGGGAGATGATGAACAAGGAAGAAGGTGAGGGAAGTCAGCTGGAAGTTTAGGTTTTAGGGATGAGAAGAAAAATAAAGAAGTTATATATATATGTAAAGGAGGGTTTGAGGTTGACCTAGAAAGGTAGGCCGGTCAACACTCCTCCTTGGAAAAAGGGCTTGGCTTCTTATGTAGAAATTTGAGGGCTAGGATTGCATTATTTCAAAATAGAGGGCCAAGGTTTAATGAGGGTTGATGTTGAGTGTTACACACTCCAAGATATTATGGAGAAAATTCACATGAAGAAAAATGGGGTTTCTTCATATGTTGTGTCCAATGGGTATGGATACCTCAATGCACTTTTGCATAAAAGTGTCCAACAATTGGGAAATTACATAAAGTGGGGTTTTTGGATTAATATAATTGGTGTTCTAAAATTAATTGAAAATACATAGGACTATAATTAGGTGGGACACAAGTGTCATGGATGTAGAAGACTCAGAATAGAATATTATCATAATTTGGGTTGCACAAAATGGGTCGAGATTGTGTCTCCATTTTTGATTAGAATGCACAACGATGCAAAGTTGGATTTATAGAGAATTAAATATAATCGTTTGCGAAGAATGTTGTGCGACTAAAATGAAGCATAAAAAGGTATAGTTATGAGTCACACAAGGATCAAAATAGAAGGCTGGCACGTCTAGGACAAGGGTATAAAATTTGTAGGAATGCAATGGCTAGAGTAGTGCTCCAATTATCGAAGCAATGGTAAGATACAACAATTAATTAAAAATTATAGCACTTAAATATAAATAAATATCATGCAGTATTAACACATTAAATTAAAATAAATAAAAAGATAAAAATACCCCTATTCTGAAATATGGTAGTGACAAGTCTACCCTCCTTAAAATAATTTCGTCCTCGAAATAAAAAATAAACCAACACAAGAACAAACAATCAAACAAGAATTATACCTCAAGTCTCGAAGAGATAAGGATACTGCTCGCGCATTTCATCCTCTCTTTCCCAGGTTGACTCGCCTGAAGAGTGATGTCTCCATGCAACACGAACCAAGGGAATAGTCTGGTTTCGCAATACCTTCCCTCTATGATCCAAGATCTCTACGAGCTGTTCAGGATAGCTGAGAGTGGGTCCAACTTCGATCTCCGAGTGATCTAGTACGTGACTAGGATCTGCCACGTACCATCTCAGTTGTGACATATGGAATACGTCATGCACTCCATCTAGAGCAGACGGTAAGTCCAGTCTATAGGCCATTGCATCGACCCTTGCAAGAATACCGAAGGGTCCGATGTAACGTGGACTCAGATTTCTACCTCTATCAAAATGAATCGTGCCCCGTGTCAAAGAAATTCATAGGAATACCAAATCTCCAACCTAGAACAAACAGTATTAACATGCAATCTAAAAACAAAACAATCATAAACCAAAAATAACAAAACCTATACCAGAAACTCTAGGGGTCTACGGTGGCTATCGGCCTAATATCGCTGTCTGTCCTATACCACCCGCAGTCTGACTCTGATAAGTTTTACCTTTTCTGCTGCATCCACGACCATTTTTGGTCCTAATAAAGCTCTTACTCCAATATCATCCCAAGATAACGGCGTACGACACCTTCACCCATATAAAGCCTCGAATGGTGACATCTCAATGCTGGCCTAGTAGCTGTTATTGTAATCAAACTCTACTAGGTGTAGATGATCCTCCCAAGAACCTCCGAGATCCAAAATACAAGTGCGTAGCATATCTTCAAGAGTCTGAATAGTCCTTTCAGACTGCCCGTTTGTCTGGGGGTGATATTTTGTACTGAACTTGAGCTGAGTGCCCAAGCTAGCCTGCAGACTCCTCCAAAAGTGGAAAGTAAAACGACTATCCCGATCTGAGATGATACTCACAGGAACTCTATGTAATCTGACAATCTGTCATACGTACATCTCTGCTAGCTTCTCTGGCGATGTACCCACTTTGAATGATAAAAAGTGGGCTGATTTGGTCAACCTATCCACGATGACCCAAATCGCGTCCTTTTCTCCAGGAGAACAAGGAAGCCTTTAAACAAAGTCCATAGTCACGTGCTCCCACTTCCACTCTGGAATGGGTAAAGGTTGAAGCAATCCACCTGGCCTTTGTCGATTTGCCTTTACCTGTTGGCACACTAAAGACCGGGATATAAAGCGTGCTACCTCGCGCTTCATACCATACCACCATACGTGCTCCCTCAAATCTCGATACATCTTGTTTGCACCGGGATGCATCGAGTACTGAGAGTGATGTGCCTTTATAAAACCCCTTCGCGCAGCTCTCTACTTGGCACACACATCCTCGTGCCATGTCGTAAAGATCCATCATCTGTAATAGTGAAGTCATCTGTCAATCCTGTCCGAACTTGTGCCCTGATACTCCTTATAGTCCCATCATCAAACTGTGCAGCTTAATTATATCCATCAGCTCTGATTGTATCTGCAATCCCCATATCTGAATCTTAACACCTAGAACTAGCACTTCGATTCCCAAGCTCTTAAGATCGGCCAATAGATGTCTATCTGTAGTCAAGTACATAGCCATCGGATACCTGCTTAAGGCTTCGACGACTATGTTGGCCTTTCCTGGGTGGTACTGTAATGAGATATCAAAGTCTTTCATCAACTCCAACCATATTTTTTGCCTCATGTTCAGCTCCTTCTACGTAAACACGTACTTTAAGCTCTTGTGGTCCGTGAAGATTTCCACACACTTTCCGTGCAGATAGTGTTTCCACAGCTTTAGAGCGAAGATTATTATTGCTAACTCCAAATTGTGATTGGGTAGTTCTTTTCATGAGAGCGTAATTGTCTTGAAGCATAGGCAATTACCTTCCCGTGCTGCTGAAGAACGCAACCCAAACCTTTTCCTGAAGTATCACTGTAGATAGTGAAACCACCTGTCCCTGATGGCAACGTCAAAACCGGAGATGTCGTCAATCTCTTCTTCAGCTCATCAAACGCGGCCTGACATTTCTCTGTCCAGACAAAATCCACATCTTTCTTGGTCAGCCTAGTCATTGGTTCTGCAATCTTGAAAAAGTCTTGTACATATCTTCTATAGTATCCTGCTAGTCCGAGAAAGCTCCTGATCTCCGCTACCGAACTAGGGGTAGGCCATGATTTCACTGCTTTAATCTTCTTTATGTTAACTGAAATTCTGTCATTCGTTACCATAGGTCCAAGAAATTCAACCTAGTCAAGAAAGAACTCATACTTTAAAAGCTTCCCGTACAGCTCCTCTTTCCTAAGAGTCTCCAAGACCATCCTCAGGTGCTCTTCGTATTCTTCTGGGTCTTCGAATATACAAGAATGTCGTCGATGAACACCATTACAAACTTGTCAAGGTACTGGTGGAACACCTTGTTCATCAAGTTCATGAATACTGCTGGTGCATTGGTTAAACCAAACGGCATTACCGTGAATTCAAACTGGCCATATCTGGTCCGAAAGGCTATCTTCGGTATGTCTTCCTTCTTCACCTTCACCTGGTGATAGCCTGACCTCAAGTCTATCTTTGAAAATACTTTTGCTTCACTCAATTGATCGAAAAGATCATCTATCCTCGGGAGCGATATATATATATATATATATATATATATATATATATATATATATATATATATATATATATATATATATATATATATATATATATATATATATATATATATATTTGTTCCTGATAGTGAAGTTGTTTAGAGCTCTATAGTCGATACACATGCGTACCATGCCATCCTTCTTCGGTACGAATAATACCGGAGCTCCCCATGGTGATGAACTGGATCTAATGAAACCTTTGTCCTGCAGCTCCTCAACTTGCTTCTTCAGTTCTACCAGCTCGCTGTTGTTGACTCTATAGACGTGTTGTGAAATAGGCTCCGCACCTGGTAGCAAGCCTATAGAGAATTCAACATCTCTGTCTGGCGGCAAGCCTGGAAACTCCTCTGAAAATATATCCAGGAACTCCGCTATCAGAGGATGTGGTATCTCCTCTTCTTCCTTCCTGGCTCCAAAAAAAGTACCTCTGCTCTGCTTTGCTTCTCCTCTGGCGACCTCAAACTCTGGCTCTCCTGGGGGTCGAAATATTACTCTGCCTCCGTGACAATCAATAGTAGCATGATGCCTACTCAACCAGTCCATTCCGAGTATAATTTCGTATCCCGGAAGTGGTATGACGAGTAAACTCACGGTCAACTCTCGGCCTCCCAATAAAACTCTTCGATCCTTGTAATAATCACGGACTAGGATAATGTCTCCTCCAGTCATGATCTTACAAGTCTATATAATGGTTCCATTTCTAAACGATGCTTAAGAGGATAAGATACAGATACGAAACTATGGGAAGTGCCAGAATCAAATAATGCAAGTGCTGGAATAGAATCGAGTAAAACTGAACATGAAATCACGTCTCCAGCTGGCTCAGCCTCCTCAATCGTCATGGCGTATGCTCGTCCCTGTGGTGCTCCTTTCTGATGCTGCTGGTGCTGAGAAAATCTCTGCTACTGTGGTGGAAGTGGAGGTCCCCTCTATTGGCCTCTTGGTACAGTAGGTACTCTGGCTGGTTCTCTCTGAGCGGTTGTTCCACCCGGACGAGTCTGAATAGATGGACAGTCCCTAAGCTAGTGTGTTGATGATCCACAGGACAAGCATGTACCCAACCTCTTCCTGCAGATGTCTCTGGTATGTCCCATCTTCCCGTAATACGCACACTGGGCAACGGGCTGATTATGTCTCTGTGGCTGCTGGATGTGTCCTCGAACTGGTGTCGGGTGCTGCTGATGGTGCTGCTGGTACGGCCTCTATTATTGTTAAAAGTATGGGCGCTTGGCCGATCCTGTGTTCCTATTTATTCCTCTAGAAGTGTCGCGTCCTCTCTTGGGCCTTAGGTCCAAGTCATCTTCAGCAATCTGGGCATCCATCAGAAAACCCTCAAATGTAGCAGTGCGTCATCCCGAAGTACGAGACTTGATCTCTCTATTCAATCGCTTCCTAAATTTTTGGGCTCTGTCTCCTGGGTCTCGAATCATCGATGGCGCGAATCGACTCAAACGGTAAAACTCCACGGCGTATTCGTCAACTGACATGCTCCCTTGGACTAAGTCATGGAACTGACTTTCCAATGCTCCAAAGGCAACGTCATGGAAAAACTTCTCCATGAAGAGTTCTTTGAAGATCTCCTAAGTAAGTCCTTCGTCAGCGAGTCTCGGCTCTGTACGATACCATGTCAGCGCGATATCAAACATCTGACTGCTAGCGGCCTCGATTTGAAGAATCTCCAGAATCTGCGCCAAACGCAAGCTCCTTTCTATATCCTCTAGCCATTCGTCAGCGTAGAGTATCCCCTCAGTGCCTTTGAACTCTTGAGACATCATCCTCTTAAATTCTACTATAGTACCCGGCCTCTAGTGCTACTGGCCAGGATGCTGCGGTTGTCGTGCTACTCTCTCCATATCCTAGAGAGCCACCTGATGAGCATTCTCCATGCTCTCTCTCATCAGCTCTGTCTGTGCCTGGTGCACCTCTGCTTGTACCCTCTGATCCTTATCTTGAATACGCTGAGATTCTGCTATCACTCTCTGGTCCTCTAATATGCCTTGGATAAGTATGAACATATGTGCCCCGTCTGTGGGTATACCTCCGGGAATCGGTATCGGTGGAGGTGGAAGGTTGTCCATCACAGCTGGGGCAATCCTCTGAACAGGTGGAGGAGGAGGAATCCCAACAGCCGCAGATACTCCCACATGGACAAGAGATGTAGGAGGAACTCCAGATGTCTGTTCGTCAGGTCGAGAGGTGGCAGACCTCTCTGAAGTAGCTGCTCCCAATCTTAAAGATCTTGTCTTCGGCGGCATCCTAAAGATAGACCAAAAAGAATCAATTAAGGTAATAGATACGATATCATCAAGGAAGGACAGTAAAATTCTAAAGGAAGCAATCATTCATTATAGTATTTTAAAGATCAGAATTTCCTAGTTGTGATTGAGCATACTCTCATCCTAAATCCTATTTCCTATATCCTATCGGAGGCTCGCAGTAGTACAACTAAGTTATTGCACTACCACGATATCGCACAACTTGTGAAGCTAGACCTGCATGGGCCACCACTAAAAATATGTCATGACCCGTACCCAGAATTTGGGCATGAGTCGTGGGTACGTCCTGCCTACGATGCAGCATTGGCGGTAGAACGATGTCTAGGTCTCAATAATACTAAACATAACTCACAACCCGTCAATGATATAAGGAGTAAAATAAAATAAAATTCTCTCAATAATACTCAATCATAATAACTATAAGAATAAATGGCACGATAAAAGATAACAAGAATGACATAGTCAACGTAATATCTCAAAATAGAGATAAACCACAGTCTAGATGTCCAACATAAAAAGTCTCCATAAGTCTCAAATTAAACTAAACATAAGTCTCGACATAAACTCAAATAAGTCTCAAATGCATAAAATAAATATGGTCTAAACAGCTGCAGGTAGTGTCTCCTCTAAGGAAAGAGAATCCTCTAAGATCTCTGGTGTGTAGTCTATATATATACCTGGTCCATAGTGTGTAGGACAGAAATTCTCAAGATCCTCTGAAAAAATATCCAGTCAGGATTGGAGCAAAGTACAAGCACTAACAGCAGTTTCATGTATATTGACAAAAACTATAATACAGTATAGAGAAATACAAGATGGATATAAATACTGGCAATAAGAAATACTGGAATAATAAAATACTGGAAATAGAAATACTGGAGCATATATCATCATCAATGGTACATCTAGCAATGAACAGAAATACAAGTGCATGCTAGAACAATGAAATAGAATATAAGTGAATGCTAGAGCAATAACTAGAACATAGAGAAATGCCAGATCAATAAGCTAGAGATACATATAGGGAATATCTAACTAAGTGTATGAAACATCAGCATATCATGTGATTGACTTGGGACTGATCAGGCTTGCTATGTATGACTAGCTATGATTCATGTAAGGTCAGGCTAACCATCCGAATAGCTATAATGCAAGCAATAGTCAGGCTAATCATACATAACAGGCAATAAGGCATGTAATGGTCAGGCTACACCGACGTGAGGTATGGGTGAGATATAATGCATGTAGAGTTGGGTATGATCACATAATCTACTAATATCTCCCTGTCCCTAACTAACATGATGGATTCCAATCATGACTCCTCGTGATCGATCTCGATGATGCCAACTCGTGTATACACAGTGTCAGAATCATGTACGCTATACAACTAGAATCATAGAGATAATCAACATAATGAAAACTGTCAGAGAATGTACTCGCCTGTGATTCTCTGCTGGAAATACCAATGTCCTATTTTCGTGGTCTTATCTGAATAATCCAACAATCCTATAGAAATTATTTAATGATAATACAGAATCAGTCACTACACTAACATACACATAATCAAGAATACATAATGAACTCAGAGACTACGCTAGGGGTGATACTTTTCATCTAACAGGGCCAAGTGTGCATCTAACTACACGGGTGTCACGTCTGCAATTGCTGTGCAATCAGGCAGTCAAACACTAACACATGTCTCGCCAGTACATCAGTATACATAAGGCAGTCTACTCATAATTCTCAGGGTCACATGGTCAATGTAACTACGGGATATTCGTAATTAATACTAGGGCATACTGTATATATATACAATATATGTTTATACTAGTATTAGTATTTAATTGCTTATATATATATTTATCCATATATTTATATATATATCAACCAATATTATGTGCATACAAATTGGAATATTATGTACATACGCGTACGTATGCGCATACAAGTTTGGGTTATTTACAGGGCCTCTTAAAATCAACATCTAATGAACACGTTATGATAACACACACTAAAATCCTAACACCATCATACGTATGTATACACAATATGAAGGTAACAACTCGAACCTGCACGGACGTGAATGAGGGGGTGTTTGACGTCGAGGTGGTGCTCGGTCCGGTCCAGTCGAGGGAAGAACGACGATTCAGTCTTTCAGTCAGAAGGTGTTGTTGTTCATCGAGTCGTCGAGGGATTCAACGAGCTGCTGCTGGCATTCAGTCGAGGAGTCAAATTTAGTCGATGGAAGCGTTCAGTCGTCGAGGGATTTCGTCGTGGAGGGGAGGTGCTGTTGTTCCGTCGGTGGAGTCGAGGAAAGTGGCTTAGGTGATCGATTTTCAGGCGATGATGGGGTTATGCTGTCGAGGAGGAGGAAGGAAGTTCACCATCGAGGAAAGGGGCTCAGGTGATCGAGTTTCAGGTGAGGGATGCTCGGGGTGTCATGGCGTGCTCCAGCGAGGGATGTCGGGTTCAGGTGATGGTGGTTCAGCGGGTTTGGGCTGTCTAGTCGGTCGACGGAAGGAAGTTTAGCAATTCAGGTGATGGTGGTGATCGGCAGTTGAAGGAGAGGGAGATGGCTACGAGGTCGGCTCTATCGAGGGGATGAGGGTGGAGGCGTGGTGATCGCTGTCAGCGTTCAGTCGGGTCTTGGTGGTCTTCTCCGACGAGTTCAGCGGTGAGCAGAGGCGCACTCGGGATGATGACAGGCGGGTTCAGGCAGTTGTGGAGTCGAGCTCGGGAGGGATGTCGACAAGAAGTCAAGGACGAGGAGGACGGGGAAAATAGTTCAGATGTGGGGTCAGGATAGCCGGAATGGGGCTGCTTCGACGGCGGGTTGGCGGAGGGAGATGATAAACAGGGAAGAAGGTGAGGGAAGTCGGCTGGAAGTTTAGGCTTTAGGGATGAGAAGAAAAATAATAAAATTATATATATATGTAAAGGAGGGTTTGAGGTTGACCTAGAAAGGTGGGCCAGTCAACACTCCTCCTTGGAAAAAGGGCTTGGCTTCTTATGTAAAAATTTGATGGCTAGGATTGCATTATTTCAAAATGGAGGGCCAAGGTTTAATGAGAGTTGATGTTGAGTGTTGCACACTCCAAGATATTATGAAGAAAATTTACATGAAGAAAAATGGGGTTTCTTCATGTGTTGTATCCAATGGGTATGGACACCATAATGCACTTTTGCATAAAAGTGCCCAACAATTAGGAAATTACACAAAGTGGGATTTTTGGATTAATTAAATTAAATTAATATAATTGGTGTTCTAAAATTAATTAAAAATATATAGGGCTAGAATTAGGTGGGACACAAGTGTCATGGATGTAGAAGACTCAGAATAGAATATAATCATAATTTAGGTTGCACAAAATGGATCAAGATTGTGTCTCCAATTTTGATTGGAACGCACAACGATGCAAAGTTAGATTTATAGAGAATTAAATATAATTGTTTACGACGAATGTTGTGCGACTAAAATGAAGCACAAAAGGACATAGTTATAAGTCACACAAGGATCAAACTAGAAGGCTGGCACGTGGCTAGAGTAGTGGAGCCAATTATCGAAGCAACGGTAAGGTACAACAATCAATTAAAAATTATAGCACTTAAATATAAATAAATATCATGCAGTATTAACACATTAAATTAAAATAAATGAAAAGACAAAAATATCCCTATTCTGAAATGTGGTAGTGACATCCTCACTCATCACACGGTGAACCACTACACCCTCCTTCCATTCATATTCTCAAAGGGAGCAACAGTCATCAGCTTCGTCAACCGGGGACCCCCTGCTGGCCCAGTACAAGGAGAGATTGATCTCGATCAATATGGAGAAGAAGGAGATGAGGATCTCGTACTAACAAAATATGATAAAATAGCGACGTTTTTAGCGACGTCATCTGTTAACATCGCTAATTTTAAAGAATTTAGCGATGCAATAAATAAATGTCGTTCTACGTCGCTGTTTGCGATGAATAGCAACCATACTTAATTTTTTGAAAGAATAGTCGCTATATTTTTTTTAATATTGCTAAATATTGCTAAAGTTTTTAATTTAGCGACGTTTTGCGACGTCTTTACCAACACTGTTATTTTTTTAATTAGTGACATTTATTAATGTAGCAAATCGTCGCTAAAAATTTTAACTATGACGTTTAGCGACGTCTGGATCCGACGTCGCTAATTTATTTTTAATATAGTGGTCGGGATTTCCTTCCCCCTGTTCTCACTCAAAAATTTTCCAAAGTTTTTCCTTTCCCACCCACCCACCCGTCGACGACCCCCTCCGACCGTGCTCCATCGAACTCCTCATCCTCCTCTTCGGGCTCCACTGTTGTCGATCCCCCCTCCTCCACCGAGCTCCTCCTCCTCCTCTCTAGGCCTCCACCGAGCTCCTCCTCCTCATCTCCGGGCTCCACTGCCAACGATCCCCCCTCCTCCTCCTCTTCGGGCTCTTCCTCTCTGGGCTCCTCCTTCTCTCGGCCATCCCCTTCCTCGGTCAACCCCAAGATCAGGTAAACCCTAACCCTAGCTATTTGACATGGACACGACACAGACATAGACACGATACGGGATATAAAATAGATACATACACTGATACGACATATCACTGGCATGACAAGAGACATGACACAGACCCTAAACCTAACCCTAATCCTATCTCTCTTCAAAGCTGAGATACGACACAGATCCTAACCCTATCTGAGTTAATTAGATGCAGCCTTGGGTATCGACATCATTTACTATATGATGCATATCTTGACTCAAGGAGAGTCATATACACGGACACGGGAATGACTCTTCAAACCCAAGATATGACATGTTATTGGCTTCTTCTAGAACTCGTATCCAACTTGGGTTAGAACAGTGTCAAACATATCCTTGACATAAGAGTTCGTGTTCGGGTGGTTGTGGTACGGCATTGGTATATGTATCGCGTAACCAATAACACAGCGTCCCCCTTGACCCCGACGATCCCCCTCGGCTCCCCTCAACCCCGATGACCCACTCATCGGTCATAGGGTCAGCACTACCAAAATAATTCAAATCAACGACGAATTTAGTGACTATGGACTATGATATAGGTTTTTTGATATAAATTTGGGTATATATTTTAGTCAATATATTATGTTAGGGTATGGGTAGTACCTTGTGTGTGTGCGTCAAGTGTATGAGAGTCCATGTATTCCTTGTATGTGTGTGTGTGTGTGTGTGTGTGTGTGTGTGTGTGTGTGTGTGTATCAAGTGTATGAGAGTGTCCAAGTGATAGGTGTGTATGTGTATATGTTTGAGTAAGGGATAAGTGAGCTAGAAAGAATTAATAATCTATATAGATAGATACATATATAAGGGTATAGAAATATAATGTTATAGAAGTAGGTATAAATATGTGTTGAGTGTCAAGAGTGAGTCACCTAGAGTGTATATTGGTACCAAGATACAAGTGTCAAGTATAGTTAGTGTTATGGGTATTTAAAACTGTATCCTAGTGTTAAGATACAAGAGAGTATCAATGTGAGATTGTGTACCATGGTATGTGATATCCACATGATACACAAATGCCTAGAGTATTATTAAGACCTATGTGTATATTCGATACTCTAAAGTCAAGTGTCCACATGTCTACTAGTTTTTGGATAGTTACTAATTATAAAATGGATACTCATGAACCACGATATGGATACTCATGCATCATAGCTCGATTACTCACGCATCAATTGGAGTTGTTACTTTGATGAACATGTTTATCCATCTTTGCATCTATTTGGATAATATACTTAAACGATGTCTATTCATCTTTTTAGAAGTATCTAAAAATGGATCTAAATTACTAACTGTGCCATCGTTCATAGATGTACAACTATCATCCTAATGACATGTACGGTATGCGGGATAAATTTATATAGGGGTAGAACAATTCCTGTAGTTCGCCAAGACGTTACCTCAGTACATGGACGGTACCAAAATTAATTATCCGTATGTGAGATATCACAACTTGAAATATCACTCAAAAGTGGATGTGATATATCATTTATACTCGAGGGCTTTCATGCCGAATTACTATTAGTGGACCTCATACGGAGAACTTGTGTCTTTAGCATCAGAGCCGGAGCCTTATGTGGAGCCGTATATGGGTGTCCACGACCACGCTGATTACGATAACGGGTGCGTGAACATGGTTTTTGACGCTGTCGGGCCTAGTTTCGATCCGGACAATCATGATATAGCTGAGTACGACTAAGGAGGCACCGAATGCCGAAGCTGCAAAGTTTATGAAGTTAATGGAGAATTCAAGAACTCTATTATATCCTGATTGTGAGAATCATTCACCATTGGAGGTGGTTACAAGACTGTTGAGCATCAAGTCCAATTTTAACATGTCGTAAGAATGCTACAATCGACTGATGGAGTTGATTAAAGAGATCTTGCCGGCGGGCGTTAAGTTACCTAAAGACTTATACCGTTCTAAGAGGATGGTGAGATCGCCATGGATGGGATACAAGAAAATTAATGCTTGTCGCAACTGGTGCATTCTGTACTACAAAGATGATAAGGATGAAGATGTGTGCAAATTTTATGGTGTTGAACGCTACAAAAAAATTGGTACATGAAGGTTTGTCGGTGTAAGGAAGCCAACTGATTCGATGCACTACTTGCCTTTAACGTCGCGGTTGCAGAGGTTGTTTATGGTGAAGGAGACTGCCGAAAACATAAGTTAGACGAGAACAAATTGAAGGAGTATTGGATCACCCATCTGATGCAAAAGCATGGAAGCACTTTGATCGAGAGTATCCTAATTTTGCTTTGGATCCACGTAATGTAAGATTGGGGCTCTCCTTCGACGGTTTTACCCCATTCAGACTTTCGGGCTCTCAGTATTCGTGTTGGCATATGATCGTCACCCCGTACAACCTACTGCCTTGGATGTGCATGAAGACTCTGGTTATGTTCTTAACTGTCATTATTCTGAGTCTGAATAATCCAAAGAGGAATATTGATGTGTAATTGCAATCGTTGATAGATGAGTTAAATCAGCTGTGGAAAGTAGGCACTAACACGTACGATATTTCAAAAAAGAAGAATTTTTAGATGAGGACAGCACTTATGTGGACCATCAATAACTTTTCGACTTATGGCATATTATCGGGATGGAGCACTCATGGTCGTCTCTCATGTTCGTATTGTATGGACCACACTAAGGCTTTTTATTTGAAACACAGAGGAAAACCATGCTTCTTAAACTCTTCACAAGTTATCAATGGATATAACCCTTTTGGTATGAATAATTTATCCGTATGGGCGTGGATGTTTTTATTTGGGCATCTTGTTTGGGTTGTCATCGACAATTTCTGTCGTCGGAGCATCCGTTCAGGAGGAACAGGAATATATTTCTTGCCGGTGTTATGGAGAAGGCAAATCCACCTCCAAGGTAGTCCGGAGACACGATATGGAAAAAGGTTAAAGATTTACCAAGTGCTATCGAAGAACCTACTAAGGGATACAAGTGCGATGGATTTGGTCACACTCATAACTGGACGAAGAGGAGCATATTCTGGGATCTGCCATATTGGAGCACCAATCTGATCAGACATAACCTTGATGTCATACATATCAAGAAGAATGTGTATGACAACATAATTAATATTGTGATAGACATAAAGGGGAAGACAAAAGATAATCCCAAGGCTAGGTTGGACTTGGAAGAAATATGCAGACGCCCTGCATTGCATTTAATAGAGGAAAGGAATGAAAAATATAAGCAGCCTAAGACAATTTTCTCACTAGACAAGGAGGATAAATGGAGACTTTGTAGGTGAATTCCTAAGCTAAAATTTTTAGACGGGTACGTGTTGAATTTGAGAAGATGCGTTGAACCGAAGGAGAACAAACTAATGGGTATGAAGAGCCACGAATATCACGTATTCATAGAGAGGTTAATTCCAATTATATTTTGAAAATTCTTACCGTAGGTAGTTTGGGATCCATTGACTGAGCTTAGCATATTCTTCAGGGATCTTTTTTCTACAAAGTTGATCGTTGATCATCTAGAAAAGCAAGAGAAGGATGTTTTGGTAACAATGTACAAGCTTGAAAGAGTGTTCCCTCCTGGATTCTTCAACTTCATGGAGCATTTGCCAACTTATCTTTCTTACGAGGCATATGTTGGTGGGCCTGTCGGTTATCGGTGGATGTACCCGTTTGAGCATCAACTGAACCACTTAAAGAGAAAGGTAAAAAATAAGGCACCGATCGAGGGTTCTATTTGTGAAGCATATGTTCTTGAGAAGATTATAAACTTTTGCTCAATGTATTTTAAGTCGCATGTTGCTACTAATAGAACAAGAGTTCCCAAAAATGATGACGGATATCAGGAATCTAATGATGCAATACTAAAAGTATTCAATGCTTTCGGTAAGCCTTCGGGAAAAATGAATAAGAGATATCTGAATGAGGATGAGCTAAGGGCTACTCAGTTGTATATATTACTCAACCGTGATGAGGATGAAGTGGAGAAGATAGAGGGATAAGTAATTAATACGTCAACCTTTAAGTCATCTTAATATAATAGTATACGCTAATATTGTTATACTAATCAGGAGATATTTTTTTATTTTTTAGTACATTTAAGGATGAGGTGAGTTCGATGAGACCATATATAACAGATGAAGAAGTAGAACAGAAAATAAGACTTTATTTTCCTTCTTGGTTGAGCGCATATGTTAGGATCTTTTTGTGTATGTACTATGCACAATAATTAACATAACGTTGAACTTAATATCGTTTTCTTGGTATTTAGGTCGATCATCCCCACACAACACTCGAGAATGAGTCTATTAGAACTCTAGCCAAGGGACCAATTTATGTCGTCCAAATCTGGCCAAGCTACTGTGTGAATGTGTTTATGTTCAAGTCAACAAAAGCTCCGATAAGAGACAACTTCTTGGATCTCGATTCTACGAAAAATAGTTGTTTGTGTATCAGATCTTCGAGCTACAAAGATGTCGATCCAGACAATAATTTCTATGGCGTCTTACAGGAGATTATGGAGTTGACATATAATTATGGAATAGAACCTTCTAAGATCGTATTATTCAGGTGCGATTGGTTCAATCTGATCCAAGATCAAGATTAGAAAATAGAAAAACATGGTATTATGGATATAAACTACCGGCGTCGATATCAAGGCTATGAACCATTTGTCCTATCAAGTCAGGCTCAGCTCTTGTACTTCATAACTTATCCTAAACGGGGAACAACGAGGTCGGACTGGTGGGCAGTATGCAAGACGAAAGCTAGAAATACCTTTGACATTAACGAAATAGCTTATCAGGAGGATGAGCTAACTATTGTAACAAATATTGTAGATGTGGACTCAACGAAAGTTCCTCATTACATGTCTAATCGTGTGGAAGAGGTAGAATTATCCAAAGAGGAGTATGAAGTAGATAAAAGTGAAGATGAGGAGCAAGAGGAAGAGGAGGACGGGGAAAACAAAAAAGATAAATTTTTGGAAGGGGATTAAAAATAAAATAAAATCTATTAAGAACTCTAGCCATGTCCTGTATTAAATGTAACATCTATTTTAACTGTATGGATACTTTTATATTGTACTTATTGTATGACTACGATACTTTTATTTTTTGTTTATTATGTGACTGTTATATTTCATATACTTTTGTGATATTTCGTACCGAGGAAATTCAACGAAGGGTTGCTCCGGATCTGTCTATTTTTATGAACTGTTATAATTTTGTGTATTTATTTTATCATCGTATACTATTATCAGGTATGATAGGACGATGAAGATCATATAGAGGTAGATCACCTAGACGGAGTGCCCCTCCGGTACCGGCTACTAGTTTCGGATCCTCGTCGTGGAGTATACCGACCAGTCACATCTCCGACTCCGTCGACGGTACGTGGCAGTACTCCTATGACCAACAGTTCTAAGCCTGAGACTACTACCCCGTCCAGCCTTCCTTCTGTTAACGGCACCATGGAGATAGATGAGCAAATGGAGGAGGTCAAGCCGACTCCGTCTGCGCATGATCAGAGCGATCCTCTATGCGCGCCTCCGAGCGAAACGAGGAAGGAGATTTGGTGGGACGGGCCTAGCAAGTAAGTTAAAATAGTTAACATTTTCCAAATGAATATATTTATATATTCATGAATTTAATTATCGTCGTATAGATATCGTCCCTCGGCAGTACAGAGAGCACTGTGGCATTTTTTGAGGCAGAACTATGGTGGGCCTTACATCAACTACTCATATACTCCTGAAGATAGAAAGGTATTTTGGTTGGCCCACTTCAAGGTAAAAATATATTTACTTTTAATATCAATAATTATTTATGTATATTATGTAACTCTCTATTTTACTTCTTGTAAAAAAAACCTATTTCTATCCACCACGCCGGGCTGAGAAGATCGAGGAGCAGTTTTCTGCATGCCATCGCCGCTAAGCTGATCCGTGTTGCGATCAATGACCAGAAGGTCAATGATCGCGGCGGAGAACCGATCCATGGTTGGATCATGCCTGAGCAGTGGACTACGATGAAGGCGAGATTCGACGAACCTAAGGAACAGTCGTAGAAGGCAAATATGGCTAGGTCGAAGACAAAAAAGTGGTGTGGTGGCTCGATTCCCATGACAAAATATTTTCGTCGTCTAGTATGTATTCTATTAAATATATATTATTTTAATACAAGTAGGATAAGATGTTTAATTTTAATAATAAATAATATAATTTTTAACAGGTACAGAGGGGTGAGGATGCCAACATGATCACATTCTTCCTAGCCACCCATCGAAATAGTGAAAAGCTCATCGATGAGAAGGTCGCGTGTCATAACCCGCACCCAGAATAAGGGCACAAGTAGTGAACAATGTCCAGTCTACACCGCAGCATCGGCGGTAGAACGCTGTCTGGATAAACATAACTATCTACAGATCTGTCATAATATATATAAGATACCAGTCATGTCATCTCAACTCTAATTGGATGAATAAAATAATGTATGATAAATAATAATCAATACTCAATCACAATATCAATCTAGAGGAAGAATGGTACGATATGAATTAGAAGTAAAAGAAATACAAGAGTCTCAATACAAGTCCAATCTCAAAATAAGTCTCAAAATAAAAATACATGCTGAAGTCTACTAAAATCAAATACATGAAAAGTCTAAGTCTCTCTAGCTTGTGGTACTATCTCAAGTAATTCAAAGGGTACTGGCTTAACAGTCTCGCCATCCTATGGCCCGTAGTGCGTAGGACACCAGTCCTCTAATGAATCACCTAAAAAATATATCCAGTCTGGATTGGAGCAAAGTACAACCTAATAACAGTTCCAATAATTGATAAAAACTATGAAACAGCAATAGTAATAAAAATACATTATGGAAGTAACTGAACTAGACAAAATCACAGAAAGAGAATCATGGTAAGAAATGGAAATAACTGAGAAAATATGATATAGAACATCACGGTAATGAACTGGAAATAAGGAAATAAAATAATAGTTGGTGTCTTAAAATATTAGCAAAATATGTGATCGGCTTGGGCCTAACACAGGCTATATAAATAAATTGGAGCTAGCGTGACCACACGTGAGTTGCATGATCTGCTAGCTATCGTGGGCTATACTATATCACGGATTATAAGGTATGATCACATATTTACTAATAGTCTTCCATCCTCCGACTAGTATACGGATCCAAATTATGACACGTTATAACACGTATACCACGATGCACGGTCTATCATATCATGTACTATAATCATGGTCTATATAACCACGAAGATATCACGTAATCACTAAGTAATCACAAAGCACGACACGGTAATCACTGAGTTATCACGATAATAACATCTAATGACAAGGATCCATGTATTCCAATCCGTATGATCATCGTGTCATGAATCAAATATCTCAATACTAAATACAAGAAATATAGAGTTTGTAAAATACGAAAACTATCAGAGAATTTACTCGCCTGTGGTCCTGAGCAAATAGTATATCTCTGTATATGAGCTGGTGTCACACACACCTAAATAGGAATATTATGTTACTTGGTGTAATGAAGTGAGAAATGAGGCAAAATGCACTAAAGATGATTTTCTAGTTCCATACTAGGTCATTAGGGTAAAACTAGTCAATTACTTAAGGTTCTAAGTCAAACTAGTGAGTATTAGCTATATTAGATAATATTGTTAAGGTATCACTATAAAACTTATATTATCCTAGTATTATCTACTATCAAATATTATCTTAGTGTCTACACTAATGCCCCCACTAAACAACTAATACCTAAATATGTAACCAAATACCTTCGTATCATAAATATCTTATCAATATCCTGTATCCCATGAACTTTACTCCCAATACCTCCATTTATATCTTAGCTATGGATCATTACCTTATCCTAATATCAATTCTCGTAATTTTTTACTCATGATACGTAAGTATCCTGGCACCTAAAATACAAACCTTTACCTATACCTGACACTCACTAAACTCCTAAGCACTTACTCATAAGGCAACCTCACTCATATACTAAGTTACCCAAACTTTATGCACTTACCTACATGGACATTTAATTATATGATCTGCATCACATCAGTAACTAGACTGAAGTTCACTCACTTCTATTGGTGCACACTGGTGCACAAGCACCAAACTCAGTTACTCCTCCTAGTGCAGACCCGAGCTAGTCCTGCCCACTGCACTCGAGCTAACCTGCAGTGCACATAAGACTTTGCTTCTGCTGCTACCACTATCTACTGCTACACTATGGTACCTAGCTTATGATAAACTGCTACTGCTACTATTATTGCCCACTGCAGCACCTAGCTGTTGCTGCTGATAATATTATTCTTCTTGCTGCAGCATCTAGCTAGTGCTACTACTGATGCTTCTGCTGCTGCTGCTGCTGCTGCTGCTGCTACTGTATTTCTATTGCTACTGCTACTGCTAAGCTTCTTGCTGAAGCATAATACCCGAGATAATTAACTATACACCTACTGAACCATCAAGCACACATACCCGACTACCCCCCCTTCTACTTTGGACTGCAACAAAGCAGCCCCCATGCACTGTCGTACATCAACACAGTGTGCACCTACTGCAACAATACAGTCCCCCTTGCTCTCTTCACTCCTCATCAAGAATCCTCTACTTTCTTACACACTAACTCATATATAACTCTCATGTATTTACTTTATGCATAAATGTATATCTATATAGCACACACACACAAGCATTACAAACACCTAATAACACATATATATCTATCAACACATATCTACACACGCAATATATGTTTATACATACACATGTATATATCTAATATATATATAAATACTCATATGAAACATATATATATATATATATATATATATATATATATATCACACACACTAGTCATTAAATCAAACATTAGGTGTGCAATATATAATACACCATGATACACGCTCAATTGAAATACCAAAACTTCCAATTATCCATGAATACCATTCTTACATACCAATTACACAATATTATAACTAATACAACTTGCTACAAGGAGAAATGAGGAGTAATTGCATAAAACACACAAAATAGAACCCTGTATCACACGGTATCGCACTGTATCGTGATACAGCCGACACGTACCCATTTCTGGATATGTATCTAGTATCACAACCCCGATCAAAGTCTAATATAACTAAATTAGTGTCATGACACACACTTGATATGTCAATCTCATAATTCTCCCAAAATACATACAAAAACCTACGTAGAATTCTCTATACACAACCAATTGGCCTAAAACTTGTTCCTATTGGTAGCCCTATGGCATAGGGTCATTCCTAATGGTCAAATGCATGATTTGTGAGCTATAATGAAGAAAATTTTAGAATTTTCCAATTGGGAGATAGATTCTCAATGAAATGCTCAATAGACACGATCTCTTCACCAAAGCTCCTCCTCCTTGTGCTCCTTGCTTCTCCAAGCACCAAGGCTCCTTGAGCGGTAAAAATAAGAGATAAATGCAAATGAATTGGGAGAGATTAATGGAGGGACAAAAGAATTAGGGATCTAAGAATTTGGGGATCTAAAATTTAGAGTGCAAATAAAGAAGAGAGAGAGAGAGAGAGAGAGAGAGAGAGAAGAGGCTATATGGTCGGCCCCTAGCTTTCCCCCTCTCCAAGCAAAAATCAATTACCAATGAGCCCCTACTTAATTAATATGAAGAGTATTAGGGAAGGGCTAGATTGGATAGGCTTCTAACTAATACAAATTAGGCTAATCCTCCTAATTAATTAATGGGAATTGGTCTATTGGGCTTGGTCCATGTTGGGCTCACTATTTGTCATGACAAGTCTAATTGAGTTGACAAGTGTCAAGTCTAACTAATTGGCTAGTCCACTAATTAATAAATAAATAGCACAACCACCAATATTAATTATTAGCACAATATAAATAAATATTAATCTCAAAAAATTATATGCAAATTGACTAAAATATCCTCATTTAGAAATATGAATGTGACAAGTCTATCCTCTTTAAAAAAATTCCGTCCTCAAAATTTAAGGAAAGAACTAACCACAACAAGCAATCACAGCAAGCAAAAAATAATTATACCTCAAGGCTCAAAAAAATAAAAGTATCACTCGCGCATCTCGGCTTCTCTCTCCCAGGTAGACTCTCCTAGAGAGTGATGTCTCCACACGATGCATACCAAGGGAATCGTCTGGTTCCTCAGCACCTTTTTCCTGCGATCCAGAATCTCCACTGGCTGCTCTGGATAACTGAGACTCAGTCCCACATGTATCTCCAAGTGATCCAATACATGGCTAGGGTCTGCCACATACTATCTCAACTGTGACATGTGGAACATGTTGTGCACTCCCTCTAGTGCAGACGACAAGTCTAGCCTATAGGCCACTGGACCGACCCTCTTAAGAACACCGAAAGGTCCGATGTACCATGGACTAAGCTTCCCGCCTCCACCAAAGCGAATCGTGTCCCGTGTCAGAAAAATTATCAAGAATACCAGATCGCCAAAATAACATAAAATACAGTCTTAGCACTCCAACCAAAACAAAGCAATCAATAGCAATACAAACAAAACTTATATCTGAAACTCCAATGGTCTCCGGTGGCTATCGGCCCAATGTCGTTGTCTGTCTTGCGCCACCCGAAGTTTATCCCTGATAAGCTTTACCTTCTCAGCTGCATCCACGACCATCACAAATACTTCAAGCTCTTGTGGTCGGTAAAGATCTTTACATGCTCTCTGTAGAAGTAGTATTTCTATTGCTTTAGAGCAAAGATGACTGCTGCCAACTCCAAGTCATAGGTAGGATAATTCTTCTCCTGAGGACGTAATTATCTGGAAGCATACGCAATCACCTCCCCATTCTGCTTTAACATACATCCTAAACCCTTACCGGAAGCATCATTATAAATGGCAAAACCTCATGTCCCCGATGGCAACGTCAATACTGGAGCTGTAGTCAACCTCTTCTTCAACTCCTCAAAGGCGGCCTGATACTCCTCAGTCCAGATAAACTCCACGTTCTTCCTAGTTAGCCTAGTCATCGGCTCTACAATCTTAAAAAAATCCTGAACAAACCTCTGATAAAAGCCTGCCAACCCAAGAAAGCTCATGATCTCTACCAATGAACTCGGGGTAGACTATAACTCAACTGCTGATATCTTCTTCGGGTCTACTGTTCCGTCTCCTGCAATCAAATGCCCGAGGAATTCAACCTTATCAAGAAAGAACTCATACTTAGAAAGCTTGCATAAAGCTTATCCTTCCTGAGGGTCTCCAGAACTATCCTCGGGTGTTTCTCATGCTCCTCCGAGGTCTTCGAATATATCAATATATTATTAATAAATACCACCACAAATAGATCAAGGTACTGATGAAACACCTTATTCATCAGATTTATGAATACCGCCGGGGCATTAGTCAACCCAAACGGCATCACCAAGAACTCAAACTTTCCATATCAAATCCTAAAAGATATCTTCGGAATGTCTTCCTTCTTCACTTTTACTTGATGGTACCCCAACCTCAAGTCTATCTTTGAGAATACCTTTGCTCCACTCAACTGATCAAACAGATCATCACTCCATGACAACGGATATTTGTTCTTGATAATGAGGTTGTTGAGAGCCTTGTTGTCGATATACATATGTACCAACCCATCATTCTTCGGTACAAATAATACCGGAGCACCCCATGGTGATGAACTGGACCTAATAAAGCCTTTGTCCTATAACTCATCCACATGCTTCTTCAATTCTGCCAATTCACTTTTTTTAACCCTATAGATGTGCTGTGATATTGGCTCTGCGTCTGGCACCAAATCTATAAAGAACTCAATATCTCGGTCTGGTGGCAAACTCGATAATTCCTCCGGAAAGACATCTATAAATTCTGAAATCAAAGGATATGGCGGCTCTTGCTCTCCCACCGAAGCTCCACAGAAGACTCCCTCGCTTTGCTCTGTTACTCCTCTAGAGAACTCAAACTCAAGCTCTCATGGCATCTGAAACAAAACTTTGCTTCTACGATAATCGATACTAGCATGGTGCCTACTCAACCAATCCATCCCGAGTACTAAGTCATAGCTCGAAAGTGGCATTACGAGTAGACATGCGCTCAACTCTCGGCCTCTCAGAGAAACTCTTTGATCCTTGTAAATATCACTGAGCAGGATAATGCTACCCCCGGTCATGATCTTTCAAGTCCTCGCCAATGATTTAGTCTCAAGATGATGCTTCATAGCAAAAGTAGAGATATAAAGCTATGCGAAGCACCGAAATCAAATAAAGCATGAGCTAAAAAAATTAAGATAGACTAAACCTGATATGACATCTCCGACTGGCTCCTCCTCCTCGACCGTCATGGCAAAAGCTCGCCTCTGACGTTGGGCACCTCTCTGCTGATACTGGTGCTGGTGTTGGTGCTGAGCGAACCACTGCTACTGTGACAATAAGGGAGATCCCCTATGTTGTTTCGCTGGTGGTCTCGTGGGTGCTCTCTATGCTTGGCCTCCACCCTGACCTGCTTGAACGGGAGCTAGAACACAATCTCGCAACTGGTGGCCTGCCTCCCCATAATAGAGTCAAACCCCAAGCCTCTTTCTGTAGACCTCCTGTGTATATCTTATATTCCAACAGTGAGTGCACTATGGAGCATGTTGTGCTGGTCTCAGAGCCTGATATTCCTGCTGTATCGGTGCCCAAAATGGTGCCTGAAATTATTATCTCGGCTGCTACTGAAAGTGCCTCTCCTGCTACTGAAAGTGAGGCCGCTTTGCTGGGCTAGCACTACTACTAGCCCCTGAATAATCTCTCATCCTCTTGGAGCCAAGCTCCAAATCATCCTCTGTCTATTGTGTCTCCACTAGAATCTCCTCAAATATAAAGGTATGGTGTCCACTAGTATGAGATTTAATCTTCCTGTTCGGGCCTTTTTCTAAACTTTCGGGCCTTTTTCCAGAGATTCTGCCCCTACACAAAGTGACCCAATTTGTAGTACTCCGCGGCATACTCATCCACTGTTATACCTCCCTGGATGAGGTACTGAAACTGGCTCTCTAAAGATGTCAGAGCCACGTCTGGAAAGAACTTTTCCTTGAAAAGCTCCTTCAAAGCTTTCCAAGTAAGTCCTGGTGATGAGATCCTAGGGTCCGTCCTGAACTAAGTCAATGCGATGTCAAACATCATGCTTCCTGCGGCCCCTACTTGCAACCTCTCTGGAATCTGCGCCAACCGCAGGTTCCCCTCAATGTCTTCTATCCAATTATCAGCATAAATAATCCCCTCAGTGCCTTTAAAGTCCTTCAGCCCCATCCTCTTGATGTCTATGATAGTTCCCGGCCTCGGCTGTTGCGGGGTAAACTGAGGGAGAGCTACCTGTAGTTTCTCGCTCCGCGTTGGCACTATGTACAAGAGATATCGGTTTACTGACTCAAAAATAAAATCTTTTGAAGAGCTTCTTGTGGAACCAGAAGATGACTGATCTAGGTGAGTGGACAAAACTTTATTATTTGATTCTTGCATGTCTTAATAATATTCTGTCATGCCCCGATCCCGAAGGTTCTGTCACCACACCCCAACGCTCACGCGAGACGTATTATCGTTTGCCATCGAGGCGTGATGCCATACGAGCCTGGGGTTGCACCCGCAAAAAGCAAAATCGTTAAATTTTTGGCTATCATCGAACCGATCAAGTACGCAGCGGAGGGACAGTATTATAAACAATAATCCATCTGAGTATACCGGGCAAAGATTAAGGCACGAGGTTCTCTGAATATTATGGTATCGTTCCATACATTATGTCCTTCTATACAAAAGCAGCTCAAAATATCTCGATATGGCTTAAGGCATCGATACTAGATTTTTTGAGTCCTGGAGATGAGGCACGACTATCGCTTCCTCGGATGATCCAGCACCTGCGAACAAGCAAACTGTTTGTGGGTTAGCACTTTGGAGAAAGTACTGGTGAGTATAAAATCAACGAACAGAAGCAACATTTAAAACCAATACTAAGTAATTATGCTATAAAATATTATATTACTAGCGATCTTTCTAGTTTTACCTAGGTTCATTACATGCAGTACAAGAATGGAGTCATATTACTTCTTTTGGAAACATCTTTGAAAATAGAGTTCATGTTCGATAGCATTCAAGCACACAAGACAAGCCGATTATTCTACTATCAGGGTGTGCGCAGCATGTCTTATGTGCTATACTCAAAGACTCTAGGGACAATGTATCATCTAGGAACTATCCTTTTATCAAGCAAACAAGATGAGCTACCTATATGATTTTAGTCCTCGAGAAACTTAGGATCAGTAGCGATAATCCAGCTAACTAATAACTCTTTTATCTGATGCTATTAGTAGTTGTGAATCATGGTTGCTCTTCACAAAAATACGCTCAAAATAGCAGCCGGGACCAAGGTTCAGCTTTGCACTAATAGCCATTATCCGACTAATGCGAATGCATGAAACACTATCAGATAAACTCTATGATGCAGACAATCAAGATCAAACAGATTGTCTATCCTTCTCTTCTATCTCTGTGCAGATTGGCTGCCATCTCTCTGATCAAGTTCAAGCACAAAGTAGTTCTATTAATACACAAGCGATAAGGAAACTTGTTCTAGCAATCTCTTACTCTACTTATTAGCATGGCAAGGTTCTTCTATTGACAAACATTCAAGTTCTAGCTAAGCATGTAGTTTTATCAATCAGGCAACGAAAATAATAATCTTCTTAGTAACATGAATTATAAAACTCAGATTTATTATTAAGGCATGCAAGAATTAGAGAATAAAGTTATTCCTACTCACCTAGATCAGTCATCTTCTAGTTCAATAAGGAGCTCTTCAAGAAGATTTCCTTTTTGAGTCAGCAAACCGATATCTCTTGTACATAGTGCCAACGCGGAGCGGGGCACTACATACTTATCCACCAAGAAAAAGTTTCGTCCTCGAAACTTCAAGGAGAAACTTTCGATATCCAAAGCAGCGATAGTCCTTATCCCTCACCATCCTCAATCAAAAACTCTAGCAAACCATAAGCACAAAAGCATAACTCTCAAGCAATAAATCAAATTCAGAAAACTTTTGTATACATCTTTGAGAATATCTATAGATTTATTGTATGGAATACTCAACTTAGCAATGATATCAATATACAGGGAATCCTTATCTAAGAACAGCAGCGAAATAGGCGTAAGCCCAGAGGATCGAGTTGCTCTGATACCATTCGGTCACACTCTGATTCTGAAGGTCCCGACAATGCCCCCATCGGGCATGAATCACCGTGCCCCAGCACTCCCGCGGGGCGTATTGTCGTTTGCCATCGAGGCATGATACCATGCTAGCCTGGGGTTGCGCCCGTACACGGCAACATCGTTAAAGTTTTGGCTATCATCGAACCGATCAAGTACGCAGCGGAGGGACAGTATTATAAATAATAATCCATCTGAGTGTACTGGACAAAGATTAAGGCATAAGGTTCTCTGAATATGATGGTATCGTTCTATACATTATGTCTCTCTATACAAAAGCAGCTCAAAATATCTCGATATGGCTCAAGGCATCGACACTAGATTTTCAGGTCCTGGCGATGAGGTACGGCTATCCATTCCTCGGATGATCCAGCACCTGCGAGCAAGGAAACTGTTGGTGGGTCAGCACTTTGGAGAAAGTACTGGTGAGTATAAAATTAACGAATAGAAGCAACATTCATAAAAACCAACACTATGTAATTATGTTATAAAATATTACATTACTAGTGATCTTTCTAGTTTTACCTAGGTTTAATACATACATTACAGGAATGGAGTCATATTACATCTTTTGGAAACATCTTTAAAAATAGAGTTCATGTTCGATAGCATTCAAGCACACAAGACTAGCCGATTATTCTACTATCAGGGTGTGCGCAGCGTGTCTCATGATCTATACTCAAAGACTCTGGGGATAATGTACCATCTATGAACTATCCTTCTATCAAGCAAACAAAATAAACTATCTACATAATTTTGGTCTTCGAGAAACTCAGGATCAGTAGTGGTAATCCAGCTAACTAATGACCCTTTTATATGATGATATTAGCAGTTGTGACTCATGGTTGCTCTTTACTAAAATACGCTCAAAATAGTAGCCGGGACTAAGGTTCAGCTCTGCACTAATAGCCATTGTCTGACCAATGTGAATGCATAAATTACTATCAGATAAACTCTATGATACAGACGGTCAAGATCAAGTAAACTATCTATCCAGCTCCTCTATCTCTGTGCGAACTGGCCGCCATCTCTCTGATCAAGTTTAAGCACGAAGTAGTTGTATCAATACACAAGCAATAAAAAAATATGTTCAAGCAATCTCTTACTCTTCTTATTGGCATGGCAAGGTTTTTCTATTGACAAGCATTCAAGTTCTAGCTAAGCATGTAGTTCTATTAATCATGCAACAAAAATAATAATCTTCTTAGCAATATGCATTATAAAACTCAGATTCATTATTAAGGCATGCAAGAATCAGAGAATAAAGTTCTGCCCACTCACCTAGATCAGTCATCTTCTGGTTCAACAAGGATCTCTTTAAGTATATTTTCTTTTTGAGTCAGCAAACCGATATCTCTTGTACATAGTTCCAACGTGGAGCGGGGCACTACATACTTATCCACCAAGAAAAGTTTCGTCCTCGAAACTTCAAGGAAAAACTTTTGATATCCAGAGCAATGATAGTCCTCATCCTTTACCATCCTCAATCAAAAACTCTAGCAAGCCACAATCATAAAAGCATAATTTTTAAGCAATAAATCAAATCCAAAAAACTTTTGCATGCATCTTTGAGAATATCTATGCACTTATTTTATGGAACACTAAACTCAGCAACGATATCAATGTACAGGGAATCATCATCTAAGAACAACAGCAAAATGGGTGTAAGGCCAGAGGATCGAGTTGCTACAAAAATGCCTACCTGGACTGGTGAAGCGGACCTCTAGACTGAAACTGCTAGAATAGTGTCTGTTGGTGCTGCCCTCAAAGGCGACAAAGTGACCGACCTCGTTGACACTTCACCTGAGTGCTGGGAACGCGTCTTCGGCGGCATCCTGAAGATATATTACAATAAAGGAATCAATATTGAGTAAGATACGATATCCTCAAAGAATGACAAAATTATTCAAAGTAAAGCAAGCATTCAGATAGATAAGGATAGCAAAGCAAATAAATTGGAAGTGTTTTCAAGTTGTGATTGAGTATACTCTCAGCCTATGTCATAAATCCTAAAGCGACCTCTCGAAGACCTGCATGAGCCACCACTAAAAATGTGTCACGACCCGCACTCAGAATAAGGGCATAAGTGATGAACATCCAGCATACATCACAGCATCGACGATAGAACGTTGTCTGGGTCAACATATCTACATATCTGTCACAATATATATATGGTACCTGTCATGTCATCTCAACTCCAATTGGATGAACAAAATAATGTGTGATAAATAATAATCAATACTCAATCACAATATCGATCTAGAGGAAGAATGGCACGATATGGATTAGAAGTAAAAACAAAATACAAGAGTCTCAATACAAGTCCAATCTTAACATAAGTCTCAAAATAATAATATATGATGAAGTCTACTAAAATCAAATACAACTCATATAAAAAGTCTAAGTCTCTCCAGCTGGTGGTACTATCTCAAGTAACTCTACGGGTACTGGCTAAACTGTCTCGCTATCATGTGGCACATAGTGCGTAGGACACCAATCCTCTAATGAATCATTTGAAAATATATCCAATCAGGATTTAAGCGAAGTATAACCCAATAGCAATTCCAATAATTGACAAAAACTATAAAATAGCAATAGTAATAAAAATATATGTTGGAAGTAACTGAACTAGACAAAATCACAGAAAGAGAATCATGGTAAGCAATGGAAATAACTAAGAATAATATGATATAGAACATCACTGTAATGAATTAGAAATAAGAAAATAAAATAATAGTTGGTGCCTGAAAATATTAGCAAAATATGTGATCGGCTTGGGCCTAACACGGGATATATAAATAAATGGGAGATAGCGTGACCACGCGTGAGTTGCATGATCTGCTAGCTATCACGGGATATACTTTATCATAGGCTATAAGGTATGATCACATATTTACTAATATTCCCCCATCACCCGACTAGTACACGAATTATAATTATGATACATAATAACACATATACCATGATGTACGGTCTATAATACCATGCACTATGATCACGGTCTATATAATCATGGAGATATCACGTAATCACTAAGTAATCATGAAGCACGATACGATGATCACTGAGTTATCTCAAAAATAATATCTCATGACAAGGATCCACGTATACCAATATGTGTGACCATCGTGTCAGAAATCAAATATCTCAATACTAAATACAAGAAACATAGAGGTTGTCAAATACGAAAACTATCAGAGAATGTACTCGCATGTGGTCCTAAGCAAATGGTATATCTCTGTATCCGAGCTGGTGTCACACACACCTAAATAGGAATATCATGTTACTTGGTGTAATAAAGTGAGAAATGAGGCAAAATGCACTAAAGATGATTTTTTAGGTCCATAGTAGGTCACTAGGGCAAAATTAGTCAATTACTTAAGGTTCTAAGTCAAACTAGTTAGTATTAGCTATACTAGATAATATTGCTAAGGTATCACTATAAAAATTATATTATCCTAGTATTATCTACTATCAAATATTATCTTAGTATCTACATTAATGCCCCTACTAAACAACTAATACCCTAATAAGTACCCAAATACCTTCATATCATGAATACCTTATCAATACCTTGTATCCCATGAACCTCACTCCCAATACCTCCATCTATATCTTAGTTATGGATCATTACCTTATCCCAATATCAGTTCTCCTAATTTCCTACTCATGATACTTGAGTATCCTGGTACCTAAAATACAAACCTTTACCTATACCTGACACTCACTAAACTCCTAAGCACTTACTCATAAGGCAACCTCACTCATATACTAAGTTACCCAAACTTCATGCACTTACCTACATGGCCACTTAACCCTCTGATCTATATCACATCAGTAACTAGACTGAAGTTCACTCACTTCTATCAAGCACCAAACTCAGTTACTCCCCCTAGTGCAAACTCGAGCCAGTCCAGCCTACTGCACTCAAGATAACCTGCAGTGCACATCACACTTTGTTGCTACTGCTACTACTATTTATTGCTGCACTACTACACCTAGTTGCTGATAAACTGCTACTACTACTATTATTGCACACTGCAGCACCTAGTTGTTGCTGCTGATACTGCTATGCTTCTTACTACAGCATCTAGCTGTTGATACTGTTGATGCTTCCTGCTGCTGCTGCTGTTGTATCTCTATTGCTACTGCTACTATTATGCTTCTTGCTGCAGCATAATACTCGAGCTAATTAACTATACACCTACTGAACCATCAAGCACACATACCCGACTACTCCCCCTTCTAATCTGGACTGCAACAGAGCAGCCTCCATGCACTGTGGTACATCAACACAGTGTGCACCTATTGCTATAATACAGTCCCCCCTTGCTCTCTTCACTCCTCATCAAGAATCCTCTACTTTCTTAAGAACTAACTCATATACTAACTCTCATGTATTTACTTTATGCATATATGTATCATGACCCGCACCCGGTGTAGGGATGCAAGTCGAAAACAACGTCCAGCCTACGCCGCAACATCGGCGGTAGAACGCTGTCTTGGTCAGCTATACTATCTAAACATCTTACAATAATATAAAATCTGCCATCAATATCTTAATACAAAACTTACTCACAATTCTAAAGCACGAGAAGATATCAAGGAAGTCTAACATAACTATGTAATCTAAACAAATATAACAACAACAATAGAAACAATAATCAAAATCTCAAATATAAGCCGAAAATAAATCCGGTACAAAAATGCTAAAGAGAACTAACTATGCTAACTAGTGAATCAGGCTAAATCTCCCGGTAGTCACTCCAAAACTAGTGGGTCCAAGTCTGCACCATTTATAGGTCGAAGTCCATAGTATGTCGGACACCAATCTCCCGGATCATCTAAAAAATATTTTTCAGTCAAGAATGGAGCGAAGTACATCTCTAACAGTTGTTCTAAATTAATGATATAAAGTATGTAACAGTAAATAGATATAAAATATACAAGATGCAATAATAGATACAAGAGATATACAAGAAAGGAGATACTGTGAATAAATACAAGAATGAACAATATGGCAATGAACAAGAATATACTAATGACTAAGTAAGTGAGTACCAACTTTAATATATGATCGGCATGGAAACTTGATACAAGATTTATGGCATGGCTAATCATACATGCGGTGTATGATTAAGAATATTCAGTGATCAAGACTTGATACAAGGAGGGTATGATCACATATCTACACTACATACTCTTTGCTCCCAACTGGTATAGTGGATCCAACCATGGTACGTCATGACACAGGTTTCCACAAGAAGGGCGCTACCCTCCGCATGAACCAATGTCTGTACATGTACAAGAAGAACAATAAATAAGGTTTGCACAAGATTCACCATAAATACCAAAAAATAATATCTTATGACGAGATCCGGATATACCAATCCGTGTAACCATCGTATCAAGAAATCAAGGATATCTACACTAGATACAAGAGACATAGAGGATATTATAAATGAAAAACTATCAGAGAATGTACTCGCCTGTGGTCCAGAGCAATGAATGTCAAACTGTGCCAGGACTAGTATCATACAGACCTATATATGGAATATTACATTAATATAAGGTATTGGAATAAAATTTAAACTAGTCAACTTCTAGGTCATAAAGCCATTTCTAAGTCAAAACAGTCAAACTAAGTCAACTCTAAGTCAAAATGGTCAAACTTGGTCAAACTACCTATTTCTAGGTTGCATGAATCTATCTCTAGGATGTTAGGTTAATACGCTATAAAACTAAACCATACTAGCTAATCTAAGATACTATGAGACACACAAAAAGGCCATATCATAAGATACACAACTTTTAATATAAAAAATAGTAATTTATATATATATATATATATATATATATATATATATATATATACAAGTCAATATATATAGTATTGGCTTTGAACCAATGAGTATCTCATTACTAAACCCTCATCTTGATACCCAAACCAAATACATTGATTATCGCTCAATACCTTGCCATTTACCTTGGTATCCCAAGGTAAGTCAAAACCTAGGGAGTATAGCTAGTACTCATATAAACACCCAATACACTATATGCTAGCCTACGCTAATTACTACAATATATATATATATATATATATATATATATATATATATCAATATAATTATAGATACTAACTATAATACAATACATTTATTACCTAGCAATACACATATCTATCTAACTATACAATAGCTTACCTACCTAGATATATATATAGTTAACCAACTAACTGATACTCTTAACTACTCTAACAAAACCAAACCATTACCCAAACTCAAGTACCCAATACCTTGCCTGATACTAAATACTAGAACTGTTACTAATGATATGCACAGTGAGGTACTGATACTGTGTTACTTGGCTCATGTACTGATACTACCTAGCTGAACCTGTGCACGAGCTGCACCAACTGTGCTCGAGGTGAATTGCTATTGAACTGAAGGCTTGATATGCTCCTCGAGTTTCCTGAACTGAATATATTGCCTGCATAGTGACTCCCCCCTTGCTGTGAAGACTACCTGCCTCCTCGAGCTGATGCACATTGCTTGCAGGTTGCTGCACGGGGAGGTTGCATACAATCTTGATAAAATACTGTACTGCAGTTGAAGCTTCCTGCATTGCTCTCTACAGTTGTTTCTCTACTTGATGTTGATGACTCTGCTGTGCATCTCAGTGTATTGATGTACAGCTCCCTCTTGCTGAAAATGTACAGTTGCAGTGCTGAAATAGTGTTCGACCCCCTCTGCATACTGACTGAAACTTGCTGTCTTGTCTCGAGCTACTCACTATAGCTGAGACCTCTCCATGCTCTCCTCAGCTTGCTGTGCACGAAGTGTTGCAACAGTTAAACCGCTATTCAGTGCATCGATGCACTGCTCTTATCATGCCTCAATCCCAAAATATGTAGGACTAGGAATACGTAACCATGTCAGTCGTATGTATATGGAGACTCCAATATATGGAAACCATAACACATAAGTACGTTGTATTATGAACAACAATAATTCATAAGTGGTATAAATTTATCACAAGTCACAGGGCATAACTAAATCTCATCCACAGAATAAATAAATGAATAAATAACCAGTCAACTATATAACTGAATCTCAATATGAAGTATCAGAGAAAGATAGTCGGGTGGAAACAAATCCACTACCAAACTAAAATATAAAGTAACCACAATAATAATATCAACTAATGAACAATGGGACTCAAAAAGAAGACCTCCTCGAAAGATAAGTAGCAAATCCTGATCCACGCTCCTGCGAATAATCATGATCATCTACACCTGGAAAGGGACCAGGTCCTTAGAGGGACGTAACAAGATACATAGAAGCATGCCAATAAAGTAATAAAAATAAATATCCAATGGTCGCCTAACCATCTATGTGAATGCAGTTTGAGAACAACTTTCTAACAAGTGGGCTATCTGGCCATAAATGGGATTGGCATGATTCTTTCGGAGAATCAGGGGCCTACAAAGCATGTCATCTTTTGAATGGCAGAGGCCGCCAGGTAATATAGGGGTCATCACGACCACGCATCTCCGGCGGAGCGTACGGGTTAGAAAAAAAAGTGTAAAGGAGCCCAAATGTCTTACTTGTTATTCTCCCCACCCCATGCTCTAAGCCTGTCATATCCATGACACGATAATACCTCTAATAACTGCCAAGTCTCCTAGCATGCAAATTCTAACAGCAGTTATTCCCTATCGCACGTCCCATACGTATAGGAGGTCATCCTGCCACGCAAGTCCATGTCCTACACGAGACTCACACTCGTGTAATAGCTATGTCACGGCCAAATAAACATAAAAATGCCTCATGATAATGGGGTGGTCTCGTAAACTAGGTCAACATGCATATACATAAATAAAACAGAGTACGACTCCACCGTCGTTGCACCCAAGTCATTCTTGGACGCGCAGTTTATATAGCAGTTTAAAATAAATAAACTAAATAAAAGAAATAAGCTACATGTATCATATGGAATGTAAATAATACTACAATGGCAAGGTATACTTGCTTGGCAAAAAAGCTGCGTAGTACCAACAACCTGCTTCTGAAGTCTCGTAGAATAATCCAATGGTCCTATATACATATGATATAATACAATACATCATCAGCCATTACACTAGCACATACATAACCATAATTATACTGAACTCAGAGGGTACGCTAGGGTGATACTGGTCATCTAGCAGGGTCAAGCGTGCGTCTAACTGCACGGGGGTCATGTCTTTGTTTGATATGCATAATTAGACAGTCAATCACTAACATGTCTAAGCCAGTACGTCAATGTACACTAGGCGGTCAACTCACAATTTTTTAAGGTCATATGGTTAATGTAAATACAGGATATCTGTAATTATACTAGGGTCGTGTAGTATATATGTACATTAGTCATAACTATTACTAGCATATAATTACTTATATAGTACATATATATATTTATATATATATATATATATATTAATTTAATTATAATACGCGTACGTATACGCATACAAGTCATTGGGTTTGCCGACATGGGTCTGGTATCACATCCAACTAAACCTGTCATGACACAATATGCTAAAACACTACACTATTCATACATGCACACACATAAATCACTAAGGAAGAGGGGACAGGAATGAACTTGTGCACATGCACGAGATCGATAATGATGACGATGACGACGATGATGATTGGTTATGATGAAGGGGATAATGATGATGATGATGAAGGGGATGATGATGATGGTGGTGATGAACAGGGATGGCCGAAGGAGAGCTCAGGCGAGGAGAGGTGGTGGTGTTCTATGGTCAGGGGAGAACTCAGGCGGGTCGAGGGACTACGGTCAGGCGGAGATGAAGTCGTGGGGAGAACAGGGACGGAACTGGAGGCTGTTGTGGCTGTTCCGGCGGTGGATGGACGGAGGAAGACTCGGTGGGAGGTTGTAAACCCCCTCACCCAAAATAGATATTTGGTGTATATTTTATATTATTATAGATATTGAATTTCTTTAGAGTATTCTGTTTTTTAATTAGCAAATGAATTTCTCGATATATTTACTTATATAAATATTTATTTAGAATCATTTTTAGGTTATTTTAGATTTTTGAAATTAATTAGGATTTATTTGGATATATATAGTCTTAATATTAGATATATGCTAATTTAGTGCTGATAGATATTAATAAGATTTTATAAATTATTTGTATTATCTTTAATTATATTTAAGATTATAAATTATTGAGATAAATTCAAACTCTATTTTAAATTAATTCAAATCCTGAACCTACTAGGAAATCAACTTCATGCATATCCTATCCTTATTTAAATTCATCATAATCCTATCCAAATTAACCAATCCTAGTCATATTTAATTAAGTAGTGTCCACCATTATAAATACCTCATCCTTCATATTTTTTCTTCCCCAAATTTCTCTCTTTTTCGTCCAAAAATAGTCAAAATTCGTCATAAATTCAGCCTCATTTTCTACTAGTTATGACGAATTAAAAAGACGATATCTCCTAGCTCCGGACTCCAAACGAGGCATAGTTTTTTTTGTTAGAATGATAATGAGGTTAGATTTCTGATTATATAATTTTTTTTTCTAAATTATTATTATTAAATTCTGGAAAATTCGTAGAGCACAGCATATCCGAAAATAGACGTGTTTCGATGTTTTCGCGATTCCGGGAGAACCAGGAAACAGAATCATGAACCGTTTAAAGTTTCGGAAAGCTAATGTCGAGATAATCGACATATATTTTTCCCAAAATTTATTTCTAAGTATTTATATACTGTTAATTCTGTAGAACTTCTAGGTTAGAATTTAACCATCGGTGCACAATACAAAATTTGTATGTGTCATAATTCCCAAACGAATTTGAATTCGGACGAGCCATAAATTCCAGCATATTTTTGAAGCTGAAATCTACAGGAAATTATGCATAAAAGTTGAGTTTGTGTCGGTTGACTTTTCGGTCAACAGATCGCCTCGATTTGCGTGCCATGAGTCTCGAGTTGATAAAATTTAGTTTCTTTGGACAAAATTTAGGAATTAACATAAAAATAAGAATACTAAGATTAAAATATAATTTTAGAGTAATTATTCCAGAATTAAATAAATTAAAATAAATTATCTTTTGACGTGATAAATTTGTAATACATAGGCTATTTGGACTGTGACTTGGACTCTGATTCATACCAGCAGCAGGACCCCAGGCAAGATACCTTGCCAAATTGTTTACAGTACTTTGCATGCTATTTATATTTCTTTTTATTTATTTTATTTTTGTATATTTCTTGCATGTGTAGTTTTCTTTCAGTCATTACTATGTATTAGATATGTTGACACACACATGGCACTTAGTATCATAGAGGACAATTATTAGGCGTATGGGCTTTTAACCACTCTGGTAAACCATAGTAACTAGCACGCACTATGGTGGTCGTGTCCGATGGTCGCTACCCCCGAGGTATGTCGATTGATGGAGTCCGAGGGTCGCTACCCCAGAGGTATGTCGGCTGATGATGTCCACTGACGAGCGTGAGGTTGTGAGGATTAGATCGAGTAGCCTACCCTTGCCCATACGTCAAAAAGTTGTCCTCATTTGCATTCATATAGATTATCTTGTACAGCGTACTTATTTATTTTCAAACCATATGCATGTTTACTGTATTCAAATTGGCTCGTATTTTCTGTATCTTGTTACGTCCCTCTGAGGACCTGGTCCACTGCCAGGTGTATCTTTTCTTGAGTATTTGCAGGAGCACAGATTTAGATGGTTACATGTGATCCGAGGATGTCTTCTCTTCGAGCTGTGATGGATAGCTGATATTCTTATATTGTGTTATGGTGTTGTACTCATATTGTATTTGCTCTTATATTCGAGTTGGTAGTGGATTTGTTTCCATCCAACTATCATCCTTAGATACTTTTTATTGAGATCTAGTTTCATAGATACTGGTTATTTATTTCTATATGATTTTGGTGGATGAGATTTAGATTTTACCCTGTGACTTGTATTATATTTTATACCACTTGTGGATTTATATTTATATTACAGCGTACGTATGTATTTGGTTTCCATATATTGGAGTTGCCATATCCATGCGGCTGGCATGCTTACGTATCCTAGTCCTACGTATTTTTGGGGCTGGGGCGTGACATGTTTTTGTGGTGGCCCATGCAGGTCGAGAGCATATTGTCTCGGTTACGTTACTGTACCGAACAAGCCTGCCCCTAGGACTAGAGTATAGGATCTCATCCACAATTGACTGTGATTCATCTCCTCCTATCTGTTCTATTTTTAACAATTGTATCATGCTTGATTCATGTGCTTCCCTAATAGTTCCTTGAGTATAGTCTTCTGCTAGAATATAGGAACCCCTGTTATTAGGATAATAATTAGAGTAGCACACCTATTAAGAATACAACGAGAATATAGACACACCACTAAGTTTAGAATATCTAGTGAACCTAGAATTCCTTATCTTTAGATTATTATACCATTACCCCTTGATGTATTAAGAAGACTTGAGAGTAGTATAGACACTACTAGAGTTAGTTAGAAGTTTTACCATAATGTTTGACACCTAGTATCACATAGTCTTTTGACCTATTAATTGAAGTGTAACCGAATGATATTTATCGCATGCTAGCAAAAGACGACAGTGTTTATTCAGACCATAGAATTTAAAGGTCCTTGCCCTATTTGGTCGACTAGCGACTTAGATAAGGAGGTTGTATGATAACTGTAGAGATTATAGAGTCTTTTATTGTTATTGCTTATGTTGTTTTTGCTTTTGCGAACTTGAATTATTTTGTAACTTCTCACATCATAATCCAGCGTTATATTTTCTGTGCTACCTTAAATTATGCTGCTATTATAGCCTAGTTTTTGCAAGCTTAATCTTATATCGAGCTTGTTCATGACATATGTGTTATTGGGGCCTGATCAACCACACTAATACAAATTGTCTAATCAGAATCAGTGTATTATGGTCTAGCTAGCCATAATGCGCTTGATTCGCCCTTCGCAATAGTATTTTACGTGGATTGAGATGTATAGTGGACCAGTAGACAAATATACCTACCCTCTAGATACGACAAAGCATATCATATCAAGTACATAACTACACCGATGTGAGCATGCGAATAAAAAATTACCAAATTAAGATTTCAATCCACAACTGTCTTGATAATTCCCATTTGAATTCTTTAAACGCTTTGATTCCCATACTTCCATTCTATTACCCCTCCTTGAACTCTTTTCCGTTGTTTTCCATCTTCCCTTGTTTCGGAAAGACGAAATCTCGTGCTTGGATATAAGTGATACACGGATAGTACAAGATATACCCCATAGGCCAATCACATTATTTGGTGACTATCTTTCATAATTGATTAAGGGCATATCACATATGATATAGTTGGTGTTAAAGTTTTGAGGATTGAATGACATGAGAAAATAAATTGAGGAATATTTTCTTAAGTGTAAGAGCCTTATGTGATAGATGGGTAAATTCTAAGTTGGGTAGAAATTGCATTATTAAACTTGAGGTAAATTCTTTTAGATTATGATTAAGTGAGATTAGATAGAGAGAAACCATGTTCTATTTTAATTTCGAGGACGAAATTTTTGTAAGTTGGGTAGATTGTAAACCCCCTCACCCAAAATAGATAATTTGTGTATATTTTATATTATTATAGATATTAAATTTCTTTAGAGTATTCTGTTTTTTAATTAGCAAATGAATTTCTCGATATATTTACTTATATAAATATTTATTTAGAATCATTTTTAGGTTATTTTATATTTTTGAAATTAATTAGGATTTATTTGGATATATATAGTCTTAATATTAGATATATGCTAATTTAGTGCTGATAGATATTAATAAGATTTTATAAATTATTTGTATTATCTTTAATTATATTTAAGATTATAAATTATTGAGATAAATTCAAACTCTATTTTAAATTAATTCAAATCCTGAACCTACTAGGAAATCAACTTCATGCATATCATATCCTTATTTAAATTCATCATAATCCTATCCAAATTAACCAATCCAAGTCCTATTTAATTAAGTAGTGTCCACCATTATAAATACCTCATCCTTCATATTTTTTCTTCCCCAAATTTCTCTCTTTTTCGTCCAAAAATAGTCAAAATTCGTCATAAATTCAGCCTCATTTTCTACTAGTTATGACGAATTAAAAAGACGATATCTCCTAGCTCCGGACTCCAAACGAGGCATAGTTTTTTTTTGTTAGAACGATAATGAGGTTAGATTTCTGATTATATAATTTTTTTTCTAAATTATTAGTATTAAATTCTGGAAAATTCGTAGAGCACAGCATATCCGAAAATAGACGTGTTTCGATGTTTTCGCGATTTCGGGAGAACCAGGAAACAGAATCATGAACCGTTTAAAGTTTCGGAAAGCTAATGTCGAGATAATTGACATATATTTTTCCCAAAATTTATTTCTAAGTATTTATATACTGTTAATTCTGTAGAACTTCTAGGTTAGAATTTAACCATCGGTGCACAATACAAAATTTGTATGTGTCATAATTCCCAAACGAATTTGAATTCGGACGAGCCGTAAATTCCAGCATATTTTTGAAGCTGAAATCTACAGGAAATCATGCATAAAAGTTGAGTTTGTGTCGGTTGACTTTTCGGTCAACAGATCGCCTCGATTTGCGTGCCATGAGTCTCGAGTTGATAAAATTTAGTTTCTTTGGACAAAATTTAGGAATTAACATAAAAATAAGAATACTAAGATTAAAATATAATTTTAGAGTAATTATTCCAGAATTAAATAAATTAAAATAAATTATCTTTTGACGTGATAAATTTGTAATACATAGGCTATTTGGACCGTGACTTGGACTCTGATTCATACCAGCAGCAGGACCCCAGGCAAGATACCTTACCAAATTGTTTACAGTACTTTGTATGCTATTTATATTTCTTTTTATTTATTTTATTTTTGTATATTTCTTGCATGTGTAGTTTTCTTTCAGTCATTACTATGTATTAGATATGTTGACACACACATGGCACTTAGTATCATAGAGGACAATTATTAGGCGTATGGGCTTTTAACCACTCTGGTAAACCATAGTAACTAGCACGCACTATGGTGGTCGTGTCCGATGGTCGCTACCCCCCGAGGTATGTCGATTGATGGAGTCCGAGGGTCGCTACCCCAGAGGTATGTCGGCTGATGATGTCCACTGACGAGCGTGAGGTTGTGAGGATTAGATCGAGTAGCCTACCCTTGCCCATACGTCGAAAAGTTGTCCTCATTTGCATTCATATAGATTGTCTTGTACAGCGTACTTATTTATTTTCAAACCATATGCATGTTTACTGTATTCAAATTGGCTCGTATTTTCTGTATCTTGTTACGTCCCTCTGAGGACCTGGTCCGCTGCCAGGTGTATCTTTTCTTGAGTATTTGCAGGAGCGCAGATTTAGATGGTTACATGTGATCCGAGGATGTCTTCTCTTCGAGCTGTGATGGATAGCTGATATTCTTATATTGTGTTATGGTGTTGTACTCATATTGTATTTGCTCTTATATTCGAGTTGGTAGTGGATTTGTTTCCATCCAACTATCATCCTTAGATACTTTTTATTGAGATCTAGTTTCATAGATACTGGTTATTTATTTCTATATGATTTTGGTGGATGAGATTTAGATTTTACCCTGTGACTTGTATTATATTTTATACCACTTGTGGATTTATATTTATATTACAGCGTACGTATGTATTTGGTTTCCATATATTGGAGTTGCCATATCCATGCGGCTGGCATGCTTACGTATCCTAGTCCTACGTATTTTTGGGACTGGGGCGTGACATTGCCTAATTGCTTACAGTATTTTGTATGCTTTGTATATTTATGTATATTTATTGCATTTCTGTTTATTTATTGCATGTGTAGTTTCTTTCAGTCATTACTATATATTAGATATGTTGACACACACTTGCCACTTAGTATCATGAGAGGACAATCATTAGGCGTATGGAATTTTAACCACTCTGGTAAACCATAGTAACTAGCACGCACTATGGTGGTCGTGTCCGATGGTCGCTACCCCCCGAGGTATGTCGATTGATGGAGTCCGAGGGTCGCTACCCCAGAGGTATGTCGGCTGATGATGTCCACTGACGAGCGTGAGGTTGTGAGGATTAGATCGAGTAGCCTACCCTTGCCCATACGTTAAAAAGTTGTCCTCATTTGTATTCATATAGATTGTCCTGTACAGCATACTTATCTATTTTCAAACATTATGCATGTTTACTGTATTCAAATTGGCTCGTATTTTTTGTATCTTGTTACGTCCCTCTGAGGACCTGGTCCGCTGCCAGGTGTATCTTTTCTTGAGTATTTGCAGGAGCGCAGATTTGGATGGTTACATGTGATCCGAGGATGTCTTCTCTTTGAGCTGTGATGGATAGCTGATATTCTTATATTGTGTTGTGGTGTTGTATTTATATTGTATTTACCTCTCCATTCGAGTTGGTAGTGGATTTGTCTCCATCCAACTATCATCCTTAGATACTCCTTATTGAGATCTAGTTTCATAGATACTGGTCATTTATTTCTATATGATTTTGGTGGATGAGATTTAGATTATACCCTGTGACTTGTGACATATGTTTTATACCACTTGTGGATTTGATATTCATATTACAGCGTACGTGTGGATTCGGTTTCCATACATTGGAGTTGCCATATCCATGCGGCTGGCATGCTTACGTGTCCTAGTCCCACATATTTTTGGGACAGGGGCGTGACAGAGGTCGTGGTGGTCGTATTAATGGTGGCGGTGACTGTCGTGGTTCAGGCGGAGGTCAGCGGTGTTCAGCAAGGTCGAGTCGGGGATGAGGGTAGTCCGGCTGCTCGAGAGGGTGAAGGAATTCGGGGGTCGTACAGGTGGTGGCGAGTGGTAGAGATCTCAGGCAGTCAGGAAATGGTAGCAGTGGGGATGGCACTTCCGGTCGTGGAAAGACGATGGTGATAATGGTGGTGTTGGTGGCGTTAATGGCGGTGGTGTTAATGGTGGAGAGGAGATAGTTCAGGCGATCGGCAGGAAGGAGGTGGCTGCGGTTGGGAAGTCGGGAAGGAGACGGTGGATGGGTTGTGTACACGGCTGCTCCGGTGGTGGATGAGGCTTGGGGGAGATGATGAATAGTAGAGGGGGTTGGGATTCGGCTAGGTTAGGTTATGTGTGATGGGAATAATAAAAAAGTAGGGAAAATTATATTTATATGTGAAGAAGGGTTGGGTGTTGACCTAGGTAGTTGGACCTAGTCAACATCCTCCTTGGGATGGGCTTGGCTTCACATGTAGATAATTAGAGGGCCAGGATTGGTTTGTTTCAAAATAGAGGGCCAAGGATTTGAGGGTTGATGTTGAGTGCTACACACTCCAAAATTATGAAAAAAAATTGCATGACCAATCAATGAAAGAAAATGGGGTTTCTATATATGTTTGGTCAAATGGGGTGTGGATACCTCAATGCACTTTTGCATAAAAGTGCCCAACAATTAAAAAATTACACAACGTGAGATTTTGGGTTATATTTAATTAAAATTAATATAATTGGTGTTCTAAAATTAATTAGAAGTACAAGGGATTAAAATTAGGTAGGACACAAGTGTCATGGACATAGAAGACTCAGGATAGGATATTTTTATAATTTGGGTAGCACAAAATGGGTCAAGATTGTGTCTCCAATTTTGATTGGAACGCACACAGATACAAAGTTGAATTTATTTAGAATTAAATATAAACATTCGCGATGAATATTATGCGACTAAAATATAGCACAAGAGAGCATAATTATAAGTTACGCAAAGGTCAGAATGGAAGACGGCCACGTCTAGGATAAGGGTGTAAAATTTGTAGGAAAGCAACGGCTAGTGTAGTGCTTCAATTATCGAAGCAACGGTAAGGTGCACTAAGTGATATAAATATTATAAAATTATCTAAAATACAGTGTTCTATTTCTAGTTGGATTCAAACTAGCAATATTCTCTCTATCTAAGCTAAGTAGGCCTAATTTTTGGTTTAAGGGGTTTACAATCTACCTAACTTAAAATAATTTTGTTCTTGAAATTAAAATAAGCCATAATTCTCTCTATCTAATCTTACTTGATCACAATCTAAAAGAAATTTACCTCAAGTTAATAATGCAAATTGTACCCAACTTAGAATTTAACCATCAATCATACAAGGCTTATACATTTAAGAAAGACTTTCTCAAATTACTTAATTGTGTTATTCAATCCTCAAAAATTTTAACACCAAATATATCACATATGATATGTCCTTAATTATAAAAGATAGTCACAAGGTAATGTGATTAGCCTATGGGGTATATCTAGTACTATCCGTGTATCAACTTATACCAAGCACGAGCGTTCGTCTTTCCAAAATAAGGAAAGACGGAGAACTATAATAAAGAATTCAAGGAGGAGGTGATAGAATACAAGTACGGGGTTCAAAGCGATTAAAAAATTCAAAAGGGAGTTGTCAAGGCAGTTGTGGATTGAAATTCTATTTTAATAAATTTCTATTCGTGTGCTCATATCAGTACAGTTATATACCTGACATGATATGCTCTAACCAGCCTAGAGGGCAAGTATATCCGTCTAACAAGTCAACTATATATCTCAATCCACGTAAAGTAGTCATGCGAAGAGCGAACCAAATGCACTAAGGTTGATCAGACCGTAATACACTGATTCTGATTAGACAACGTATTAGTGTGGTTGATCAGACCCTAATAACACATATGTCATGAATAAGCTCGATAAAAGAATAAGTTTGCAAAACTAGGCTATAATAGCAGCATAAGTCGAGGCAGTTCAGAAAATATAAGTACGCTGGATTATGATGAGAGAAGTTACAAAATAATTCAAGTTCTCCAAGAAGATGAGACTCGTCCGGTGTTGTGCCTCTACAGTTTCCATACTAACTCCTTGTCTTAGTCTCTAGTCGACCAAATGGAGGTATGGGCCTCTAAGTTCTACAGTCTGGATAACCACTATTTTCTTATGCAAGTCTGTAGTTGGTGTCATTCCATTACACTTCATTAATGGGTCAAAAGGACAATGTGATACTAGGTTGTGAGGCATACTATCCAACTTAAAGAATAAACTAATACTGTAACTGCCTTGTGGGGATAAAGTAGAAACTCTTGTTAGGGTATACAAAGAAAAGATCTTAGTACTTATTAGGGTATTCTATTTCATCATAAAACTCCATAGGTAATGGTCATCTTAAGTCTCAATTATAGTGTTTATAGAACAAGGTGTTAACTTTACGAATAGAAAAGCTACTGGCCCTTAAGTAAAATAGGATATAACCTGTATGGAGATATGTGGAACAGATTACTTGATTTGAAACTAAAGGATAATCATAAAATTATAATCTAAATGAACAACTCAACTATCAATTCTCACTACCAAGTACAAAATTTCAAAATTCAAGATTAACAACTATAATCCTAGCAAACTATATATCCTACACAAAATAAAATCACTTGGCCTACAATCAGAAGGGTTATGTGGCACGAATCGAAAGATGAAGGAAAAATTTTAGTCTTCGCACAAATAGCAAGCGCTAAGGTTTCAGAGGAACAAGATATAAAATTAAATAGAGCGACTCTAGATAATATCATAGTTTCTTAAGGAAATATAGTATGCAAATCTCTGTGTTCGAGGTATGATCAAAAAAAATATTATATTCATTCATCTTGACTTCCTAAGGTACTGTTATGCTAATATCAAGACAAGAATCTAAATTTATTGCTCTAATCTTATCTCACTATGAAAGTTAGGTTTAGTCCTAATATTCAACCTTGGATTTCTATTGTTTCTCAATACTAGGGTCAAACAATATGGTCAAATTTCTAACTAACCATAGTAATGTATATACTACTCTCAAGTCCTTCATAAATATACAAGGATAATGGTCAATTAATCTACAAGTAAGGGATGATAGGGTTCATTAGGTATTCTAAACTTAGTGATGTGCCAATTCTAGTTGTATTCTTAGTAGGAAGGTTACCTAATTATCATCCTAACAACAAGGATTCCTATATTCTAGTAGAAGGCCATACTCAAGGAACTATTAGAGAAGTACATGAATCAAGCAGGATATAATTATTTAAATAGAACGGATTGGAAGAAAGATGAGTCTTAGTCAAATATGGATGAGATCATATACTCTAATCCTATTTGTAGGCTTGCTCAGTACAGCACGTAACCGAGACAATATACTCTTGACTTGCATAGGCCACCACTAAAAATATGTCATGCCCCAGTCCCAAAATACGTAGGACTAGGAATACGTATCCATGTCAGTCGTATGTATATAGAAACTCCAATATATGGAAACCATAACACATACGTACGATGTATTACAAATAACAATCATTCACAAGTGGTATAAATTTATTACAAGTCACAGGGCATAACTAAATCTCATCCACAGAATAAATAAATGAATAAATAACCAGTCAACTATATAACTGAATCTCAATATGAAGTATCAGAGAAAGATAGTCGGGTGAAAACAAATCTACTGCCAAACTAGAATATAAAGTAACCACAATAATAATATCAACTAATGAACAATAGGACTCGAAAAGAAGACCTTCTCGAAAGATAAGTAGCAAGTCATGATCCGCGCTCCTGCAAATAATCATGATCTTCTACACCTGGAAAGGGACCAGGACCTCAGAGGAACGTAACAAGATGCATAGAAGCATACCAATAAAGTACTAAAAATAAACATCCAATGGTCGCCTAACCATCTATGTGAATGCAGTTTGAGAATAACTTTCTAATAAGTGGGCTATCTGACCATAAATGGGGATTGGCATGATTCTCTCAAAAAATCAGGGGCCTACAAAGCATGTCGTATTTTGAACGGCAGAGGCCGCCAGGTAATATAGGGGTCATCACGACCGCGCATCTCCGGCTGAGCGTACGGGTTACAAAAAAGAAAGTGCAAAGGAGCCCAAATGCCTTACTTGTTGTTCTTCCTACCCCATGCTCTAAGCATGTCATATCCATGATACGATAATACCTCTAATAACTGCCAAGTCTCCTAGAATGCAAATTCTAACAGCAGTTATTCCCTATCGCACATCCCATACGTATATGAGGCCACTCTATCACGCAAGTCTGTGTCCTATATGAGACTCACACTCGTGTAACAGATGTGTCACGAAATAAACATAAAAATGCCTCATGATAATGGGGCATTCTCGTAAACTAAGTCAACATGCATATTCATAAATAAAACAGAGTACGACGCCACCGTCGTTGCACCCAAGTCATTCTTGGACGCACAGTTTATATAACAGTTTAAAATAAATAAACTAAATAAAAGAAATAAGCTACATGCATCATATGGAATATAAATTATAGTACAATAGCAAGGTATACTTGCCTGGCAAGAATGCTGCATAGTACCAATAACCTGCTCCTGAAGTCTCGCAGAACAATCCAATGGTCCTATATACATATGATATAATATAATACATTATCAGCCATTACACTAGCACATACACAACCATAATTACACTGAACTCAGACGGTACGTTAGGGTGATACTGGTCATCTAGCAGGGTCAAGCGTGCGTCTAACTGCACTGGGGTCATGTCTTTGTTTGATGTGCATAATCAGACCGTCAATCACTAACATGTCTAAGCCAGTACGTCAATGTACACTAGGCGGTCAACTCATAATTTCTCAAGATCATATGGTTAATATAAATACGGAATATCCGTAATTATACTAGGGTCATGTAGTATATACATACATTAGTCATAACTATTACTAGCATATAATTACTTATAAAATATATCCATATATTTATATATATATATATACATATATATTAATTTAATTATAATACGCGTACTTATATGCATACAAGTCATTGGGTTTGCCGACACGGGTCTGGAATCATACCCAACTAAACCTGTCATGACACGATATGCTAAAATACTACACTATTCATACATGCACACACATAAATCACTAAGGAAGAGGGGACAGGAACGAACCTGTCCATGTGCACGAGATCGATGATGACGACGATGAGGACGATGACGACGATGATGATTGGTTATGATGAAGGGGATGATGATGATGATGATGATGATGAAGGGGATGATGATGATGGTGGTGATGAACAGGGATGGCCGAAGGAGAGCTCAGGCGAGGAGAGGTGGTGGTGCTCTGCGGTCAGGGGAGAACTCAGGCGGGTCGAGGGACTGCGGTCAGGCGAAGATGAAGTCATGGGGAGAACAGGGATGAAACTTGAGGCTGCTGCGGATGTTTCTGCGGTGGATGGCCGGAGGAAGACTCGGTGGGAGGTCGTGGTGGTCGTATTAATGGTGGCAGTGACTGCCATGGTTCAGGCGGAGGTCAGCGGTGTTCAGCGAGGTCGAGTCAGGGACGAGGGTAGTCCGCTGCTCGGGAGGGTGAAGGAAGTTGGGGGTCATGCAGGTGGTGGCGAGTGGCAGAGATCTCAGGCGGTCGGGGAATGGTAGCAGCGGGGATGGCACTGCCGGTCGTGGGAAGACGATGGTGATAATGGTGGTGTTGGTGGCGTTAATGGCGGAGGTGTTAATGGTGGAGAGGAGATGGTTCAGGCGATCGGTAGGAAGGAGGTGGCCGCGGTTGGGAAGTCGGGAAGGAGACGGTAGATGGGTGGTGTACACGACTGCTCCGGCGGTGGATGAGGCTTGGGGGAGATGATGAATAGTAGAGGGGGTTGGGATTCGGCAAGGTTAGGTTCTATGTGATGGGAATGAAAAAAAAGTAGGGAAAAATTATATTTATATGTGAAGGAGGGTTGGGTGTTGACCTAGGCAGTTGGGCCTGGTCAACATCCTCCTTAGGATGGGCTTGGCTTCACATGTAGATAATTGGAGGGCTAGGACTGGTTTGTTTCAAAATGGAGGGCCAAGGATTTTAGGGTTGATGTTGAGTGCTACACACTCCAAATTTATGGAGAAAAAATTACATGACCAATCAATGAAAGAAAATGGGGTTTCTACATGTGTTTGGTCCAATGGGGTGTGGACACCTCAATGCACTTTTGCATAAAAGTGTCCAACAATTAGAAAATTGCACAATGTGAGGTTTTGGGTTATATTTAATTAAAATTAATATAATTGGTGTTCTAAAATTAATTAGAAGTACAAGAGATTAAAATTAGGTGGGACACAAGTGTCATAGACATAGAAGACTCAGGATAGGATATTTCTATAATTTGGGTAGCACAAAATGGGTTAAGATTGTGTCTCCAATTTTGATTGGAACGCACAAAGATACAAAGTTGGATTTATTTAGAATTAAATATAAACGTCCGCGACGAATATTGTGCGACTAAAATATAGCACAAAAGAGCATAATTATAAGTTACGCAAAGGTCAGAATGGAAGACGGCCACGTCTAGGACAAGTGTGTAAAATTTGTTGGAAGGCAATGGCTAGTGTAGTGCTCCAATTATCGAAGCAACTGTAAGGTGCACTAAGTGAAATAAATATTATAAAATCATCTAAAATAAAGTGTTCTATTTCTAATTGGATTCAAACTAGCCATAGTCTCTCTATCTAAGCTAAGTAGGCCTAATTTTTGGTCGAAGGGGTTTACAGCTCTTCCAGTTGTGCCCCTTGCTGTGAAGCTCCCTGTGTCTCCAGTTCCCTGATACGTTGTGCTGGCTGCTACTCATATTGTGCTCTGTAGCATAGTTGGCTTGATGCAGCACCTCCCTCTTGTCGATACTGCATAAGCTGTTCAGCTACTGAATGGTTGTTGTTGATGCACAGCACGCTGTGAAGATGGCTGCTAATCGCTGAGATGCTGAACCTACTGCAGTGTTGCACTTTGCTGTAAACTATTTTGCTATGGCTACTACTATAGGAGCTCGAACCTAGTGTGGTTGTTCTACTGCCCTCTTCTTTGATTGTGGACTAATGCACACTGTATCCACTGTGCGGTTGTAACTGCTCAATGCTCTGTTCATCTGTTGTCCGACCATCTGCTGTGAAGCTTGCATCTCCTCAGCTTGCTCACTGTACAATGCTCTGTTGATGCACTCTCCCACTGACCTGAGCCCTCTCAACACATATTCACACACACACACACACACACACACACACACACACATACACACACATACATACATACATACATGCATACATACATATACACACACACACACACACACACACACACACACATATATATATATATATATATATATATATATATATATATATATATATATATATATATATATATATATATATATGCATCAACCTATAAATATAACACTTCCCTCAACTATATATATATGTTCACCACCACACATATATATATATATATATACATATGTATACTCCTCAACTATCAGTCTATGTATACATATATATATACATACCTTCCTTTATAAATATATCAATCTCTATATATTAATCTATATATGTATCAATTCTCTCTCTCTCTCTCTCTACTATATATATATATATATATATATGCACAATCACTCATAAACAATTATAGATATAGATATATATACTCACACATAACACACACACACACACACATACACACACACACACACACACACACACATATATATATATATATATATATATATATATATATATATATATATATATATATATATATATATATATAACAATTATAGATATAGATATATATACTCACACATTGTCACGACCCGTACCCAGTTTAGGGGTACGAGTGCGTGGATACGTCCAGCCTACGCCGCAGCATCGGCGGTAGAACGCTGTCTAGGTCATGTAACTATCTAATCAAACTCACGTGAATACCCAACTCCATAAGGAGACATGGATATCATAAAATAATGCTAGAAATACTCAATCACATAAACTAAAGCACGATAAGATATCAAGGCAAGCAAGAAATACAAGACAAGTCTAACGACAAAATAATCATACCTGCAATCATTAACTTCCAATCCTCAAGTGTGTCAGAAACCAGTCTACTAAGGTCACAGTCTGAAAAAATATTTTCCAATCAGGAAGGAGCAAAGTACATCTCTAAATAGCAGTTCTATATTAATGATATAAACTATGTAGCAGTTCTAGATGGAAATATACTAGAAGCATGTATAGATACGAGAAATAAAAGAAATACTGGAAATACTGTAAGTAAATGCAGGAGAAGAACAATATGTCCATGAGCAAGAACCTATGACTAAGTGTATGAGTACTAGCTTTAACATGTGATCGGCTTGGGAACTTGATCAGGCTGGTTACATGTGATTAGCTATGATTCATGTAAGGTCAGGCTAACCGTTGGTTAGCTATGATGCATGTAGAGGTCAGGCTAATCACACGTAACAGCTATGAAGCATGTAAATGGTCAGGTCGCACCCGACGTGAGATGCAGGGTGAGCTATGATGCATGTAAAGTTGGGTATGATCACATATCTACACTAAAATACTCCCCACCCCCGACTGGTATAGTGGATCCAATCATGGTACGCTATGGCACGGGATTCCCTAGGGAGGTAGCAAGTCTCCCCGGGAATCAGTGTCTGTACATGCACAAGATAACAAGGAAACAAGTCTTGTACAAGCTACACCATGAATAAGGAATAACATCTCATGACGAGATCCGTGTATACCAATCCGTGTAACCAACGTGTCAAGAGCATGTATATCTACACTAGATACAGTGAACATAGGAGATATCATAAATTAGAAACTAATCAGAGAATGTACTCGCCTTGGGTCCTTAGCTGTCAATACCAATGTCTTGTCCCAGAGTATCGTCTGGAGAATCCGACAGTCCTATAAACATATAATAGTATCACTTGTATCAGATGCTACACTAACACACAATAGAAATACCCTGGCCTCAGGGCTATGCCAGGCATGGCTCTAGTCAACTAGGGTCATCTAGTAGGGATACGTATATAATACACATTACACTTATTAATACTTACAATATTTATACATGCACCCATTTAAATGTATTTACAATATATATATATCTGCCTTTTAAATACATATTTGATTTATACTAGTTGAACATTATACATATACTCATATATATGCCAAAAATACATTTTAGGATACATATATATTGTCAACATTATCATTTAAATATACTAATACTAATACACCAAATTAAATTTATACTAGCATATACTTTTTATTAAATAGATATTATATAAAATAAACCAATATATATACATATATACAAACCTATTAGAAATATTGAGAATATATTAAGTATACAAAATATGCATATATACCTATACCAAATTAATTATATATACTATATATACGTATTTACATGTATATCAGTTATTAAATATATACATATACAATACACAATACGTATATATATCTTAACACTATATGATACATAATTAAAATACATACATATACTATTAAATACATATACATTATACTAATATACATACTATACATACATTATATATACTAACTATATATACACTATAAATTACACTAATACATACATTATGCACATAAGGAGAGAAGAAGGAGAGGCTCACAGGGGTGGTCGACGGAGGCTCGCCGGACTGCAGCAGGAGGCCGCCGGAGGGAACAAGGGGATGAAGCGGTGGTCGTGATGCAATGGTGGTGGTGAAGATTGCAGCGGGCTAGACGTGGAGGGGGAGTGCCGGAGTCGCCGGAGCTCGACAGCGGGGTGGTGCAGACCGGAGCTGCGCGGGGTGCTGCACCGGAGTCGAAGGGGAACAACGTCGGAGTGGGCTGGAGCGGGGGAGGTCGGAGAGTCGATGGGTTCAATGGAGATGGTGGTGGTGCACACTGTTCAGGCGAGGAAGATGGCCGGAAAGTGGGGCTCGAACTGGCCGAGGGAGGAGGATGGACTCGGCGGGAGGAAGCTCGATGGGTGCTCGGCCGAAAAACTGCTGTAGAGTGGTGGTGGTGTCCCCCCCCCCCCCCCCTTCTTCTCATTAATTTAAAAAGTGAGAAGGAGAAGATAGGAAGAAGAAGAAGAAGAAGAAGAAGAAGAAGAAGAAGAAAAAGAAAAAGAAGAAAAAGAAAAATGAAAAGAAAAAAATGAGGAAGAGAAAGAGAGCTACGGTTAGGGGGCTTGGGGGCTTGGGGAGGTGTGCTTCCCTAGAAAATTTGGGGATTAGGGCTAGTGTAGATAGGACATTAAATAGGATGAGGGTGGTGATGGTCCAATTTCAAATGAGTGGCTAGGATTGTTCATGAAGGAAATTATTTTCATGTAAAGTAGAGTGGGAAAAAATACAACTTGGTCCACAAATAAATAACCTTTCCATTTGGTCTTGGCCAATGGGGTGATGACACCTACAATTGAATAATTGCAGCTTAGCCCCCTTAAATTCGGGAAATTGCACAAACACATAAAATGACACAAAATTTGTGGAGAAAAATATGTTTAGTAATTTTCACGGTGAGAGGGTGTTGTGCGTTAGGCACGGGTTTAATTAATCGGGTACTGGAATTAAATTAGAATTTACGAAATCAGTCAAAATGTTATCCTCAATTTAATTAGAAATAAAATGCAAGCTGTGTTCTAAAATTAATTAGGAGTACATGGGACCAAAATCAGGTCGGGTCATCAATACCAATAGTGAAGAAGACTCAGAATAGAATATTACCCTAATCTGGGTCGCACGAAAAATAGGTCAGGATTGTCTCCAATTTCAATTGGAACGCACAACGACACAAAGTTGGAATTTATTCAGAATTTAAATAAACGTCCGCGACGATTTTTGTGCGGCTAAAATAAGGTACAGAGAGCATAATCATGAGTTACAAAAATATCAGAATGGAAGACAGGCACGCCTAGGGCAAGGTTGTGAAATTTGTTGGAAGGCAAAAGCCAGGGTAGCGCTCCAAATATCGAAACAACGACAGCGCGCAACAATTAAATAAATTACGGTAATTAAATACAACCTCCAATAATTTAATTCTAAAATAAACAATTAAATATATAATCCCCAATATTCGATCAGGTGTTCGTCTAGTGGCCTCTAGGTCAAGTCTACCAGCTCAGACATTAAGAACGCGATAATATAATATAATATATTTAAATACACACCTCATGCAATTATCTAAATTAAATACAATATTAAGAAATCAGTTAACATAAATACCACAATACTAATAATTATAAAAAATCGAAAATATCCCTATTTTTAGAATGTGGTAGTGACAAGTCTACCCTCCTTAAAAGAATTTCGTCCTCGAAATTTGACGTCCTCATAGTAGTGTTTATTCATTATATTATTTTCCATCATTAGTAATTCATCAACCACAAAATCAGGTAGTAATCCACCTTGCCATTTCACAATCTCAAAAAATTTCTGAAATTTACTGTATTCCTGAAAGTCTTCTAGTTGAAAATCAAATCCCCTTTTTGTCATAATCTCCTCCAAAAAAATTTAAGTTCGTATCTAAATACTCCAGGATTTTAAGTTCCAATCCTCCAATTGAAATCCAATCAATGCATATTTATAAAAATCGAATCCAAAAATTTAAATTTTTAACCACTAATCCATCAATCATTTTACTCCTCGAACTCAAATCCAATTGATGCTTATTCAAATCTAAATCATCATCCCGAGAATTGAATTCGACACTATTCCATTAACGATTTCTATTTCCTGATTTCCTTTTTCCTCAAATACTCAACGATGCGATACTTTCAGAATCTTCAATGCAACATTCATAATATAAAATTTCAAATTTCTATCTTGCAATCAAATAGATAAAATGGTAATTTTCCCAAATTTTCTCAAATTTTAATAATCAATCCTATCAAGACCCTCCTAAAATTGATAAATCCTCAATTTTACCCTGTGAATTTCTTAACTCTCTATTTAAGTTAATGTTTATCCTCGAATTTTAATCATACCTCGATTTTCGCAAAATCAATGATCCATCAACTCTGCTATAACAACCCCTAAATTCTTTATTTAAATCAATGCTCATCCACAAATTTAATCCTCTTGTCTCTTTTTGCCAGTCATAACCTTGTCATAGATCTTTGCTATGGTCAAAACCCTAATGATCATGGTTTAAGAAAATTCTACCCACAGCCATGCAATCTAAGAAAAATATATAGGTCATGTACCTTTTGTCATGGTATTTCAGTCTCTGTTAAAGTGTACTACTAGTTATATCCTAACAAGAAAATCATGAATACGAACTACAGTATTAGGAAATTCAATCAATCGAAAGACGGAAGAAGGAATCATTAGGAGGGAAAGAAAGAACCTGCTAACATTACTTGTAGTATCTACTATCTCTAACAAACACTTAACTCTAGCACATTCACTAACTAATTTCTATTCATGTACACTGGTACCCATCTCAACTAATCATTAATCCACAAGATCCATGAATATATCCGTATTGCACACACCTGTCTATTAATGCCAAAATCTGATGCCAAGAATTTCTAATATAACCATGATTCAATAATGCATCCAAGTTGATACCTCTATCTCTATAGTACCATACCCTCTGTCAGTTCCCGTTCCTACTACAATTGTTCATACTAGTCGTTCTTATCACTCAAATATACGTCAAGTGCAACACCATACTAAATACTGCTCTTTCCAATACAATTTTAGGTGGACACCCAAGTCAGTCTGCGGTGCCATCTCAATCATGCTCAAGTCACCAGATCCTTACACATGTATATCATCTACTCATATATTAATATTCGTATCTCTCATCTACCCTAAAATTAATCCTCAAAATAATCATCAAGGTTTAACTTCTCGATCAACTCAAAATAAATTACATATACCTCCTCAAAGTCAGATACTCAACATCGAAATAAAATTTTTAATCACATCTAAAATCTTTGTAGCCTTGACCATTTTTATTGAATCAATATTTGAAATCCTCAAAATTTTAATGACACAATCTCAACTTCTCAATAATTCTCAAAGTAAAAATTTATTTCCACTCTTTAATTTATAAATCCACCAATGTACATATCAGTGCTCACGGTCTCCGATACTCAAGGTGCACTCAATGCATCTAGTGTCTACAATTGTGTACTAAAATTGTACTGCCTGAATCACTTGTACTATTACCTCCAATGATCAAAGTTATCATCACCTGTATTTTCTTTCACGATTTCAATTTATGTCAACTGGTATATCATCCGATTATCATCACGCAGAGTGCTTACTATTTTGAGCGTCGTTCTCGACTAATCCTCGATATAGAATCATTAGTACCCTTGGTATGATATCGCAAGCTTCATTATTGTATCATCTCCTCAAACTTATTAGAACTCATGATTAGCTGTACCCTTTATAACACTCATATTTCTTATTCTCATGGGCAAGTATATGGTTCCTCATCTCGATTATTGTGTAGGTATTTCCCTGTAATCTTTTACAGCCTGTTAAACTAATCTGTGTTACGCTTCACCACTTTCATTACAAATTTCGATATTTCTCTACTCATGACACCTCATTATAACTCCTCATGCATATAAATTTCTTTACCTTTAACACGCCCGATATCAATCATCCGATTGAACATTATGCTCCATTAATTCTTAACACAATTCCTTGATACCTAATTGTTTACATAGATCACTTAATTACATAATCATGATTATCCAGGACGGGTATATTGGCTCTGATACTAATTCTGAGAACTATCACTGATACTCTATGCTCTCCTTCTACTCTCAGTCTCAAATGACACTTATCCTAGAATCATTGTTACAAGGTACTATGCTAAGGGATAACTCTAGATTAAAGCCTACTGCTCACATGTCCAACTAGGAAACACTTACAAACTCACAACTCACACTCAGTCAAACTAATACAAGACACAACCAAAATTGCAAGTCACTAATTATCACACTAACAAGGATCCTTAAAAAAATAAGGCTCAAAAGAACTGGGTTAAGGACTGAAGGTATCTTTACTGCTAGTAAAGAAAAGAAGCGATGGAACAAAGTCCTGGAATAACAAAAATAGATAAGTCTTGAGATGATACTTTAAGAACCAATTTAAGATACAACCTGATAATCATACACGTCTGTCTGAAATCATGACACTCAGAATCCTCGCCACGCCAGTAAGCATAGATGCGATAAACGATAGGTTCCGTAACTAAGGTATGCAACTCTATAATCATGTCATCTAGAATCCTCGCCACGCCAACCGGTATGGCTGCGAGAGACTCTAAGTTTCATAACTAAAGTATGTACATCCAAGTCAGGTTCCTACGTTCTCGTTATGACAGCTAATATGGCTGCGATAAACTCTAGGTTCCATAACCAAAGTAGACGTTACCTTTCTCACTGTCCTCATCAATATATGTCATCAGATGATACCGTAAATTTTATCCCGTAAAATTTATCTCAATATGAAATTAACTCAACAACGATACCAAGAATTAAATTTAACAACTGGTCAACAGAAATAAACTCAACAATGATACCAAGATTTTAATTTAATAACTGATCAACAAGAATCAAGTTCAATAATAACAAGCGAGAGCGGACGGAACAAGGAAAGATTTATAATAAGATTCTCAAGGGGTCATCCCAGGAATCTCTCAAGAATTTTTTTTTTTGTGATTGAGTATCCTCTCTCATCCTAGTATCCTATGTCCTATATTCTATCGCAGGCACGCAGTAGTACAACTAAGACGTCGCACTACCACGACATCGCATAACTTGCGAAGTCTGACCTGCATGGGCCACCACTAAAAACGTGTCACGACCCGCACCCAGTTTAGGGGCACGAGTGCGTGCGTACGTCCAGCCTACGCCGCAGCATCGGCGGTAGAACGCTGTCTAGGTCATGTAACTATCTAATCAAACTCATGTGAATACCCAACTCCATAAGGAGACGTGGATATCATAAAATAATGCTAGAAATACTCAATCACATAAACTAAAGCACGATAAGATATCAAGGCAAGCAAAAAATATAAGACAAGTCTAACGACAAAATAATCATACCTGCAATCATTAACTTTCAATCCTCAAGTGTGTCAGAAACCAGTCTACTAAGGTCACAGTCTGGAAAAATATTTTCCAGTCAGGAAGGAGCAAAGTACATCTCTAAATAGCAGTTCTATATTAATGATATAAACTATGTAGCAGTTCTAGATGGAAATATACCAGAAGCATGTATAGATATGAGAAATAAAAGAAATACTGGAAATACTGTAAGTAAATGCAGGAGAAGAACAATATGTCCATGAGCAAGAACCTATGACTAAGTGTATGAGTACTAGCTTTAACATGTGATCGGCTTGGGAACTTGATCAGGCTGGTTACATGTGATTAGCTATGATTCATGTAAGGTCAGGCTAACCGTTGGTTAGCTATGATGCATGTAGAGGTCAGGCTAATCACACGTAACAGCTATGAAGCATGTAAATGGTCAGGCCGCACCCGACGTGAGATGCGGGGTGAGCTATGATGCATGTAAAGTTGGGTATGATCACATATCTACACTAAAATACTCTCCACCCCCGACTGGTATAGTGGATCCAATCATGGTACGCTATGACACGGGATTCCCTAGGGAGGTAGCAAGTCTCCTCGGGAATCAGTGTCTGTACATGCACAAGATAACAAGGAAACAAGTCTTGTACAAGCTACACCATGAATATGGAATAACATCTCATGACGAGATCCGTGTATACCAATCTGTGTAACCAACGTGTCAAGAGCATGTATATCTACACTAGATACAGTGAACATAGGAGATATCATAAATTAGAAACTAATCAGAGAATGTACTCGCCTTGGGTCCTTAGCTGTCAATACCAATGTCCTGTCCCAGAGTATCGTCTGGAGAATCCGACAGTCCTATAAACATATAATAGTATCACTTGTATCAGATGCTACACTAACACACAATAGAAATACCCTGGCCTCAGGGCTATGCCAGGCATGGCTCTAGTCAACTAGGGTCATCTAGTAGGGATACGTATATAATACACATTACACTTATTAATACTTACAATATTTATACATGCACCCATTTAAATGTATTTACAATATATATATATCTGCCTTTTAAATACATATTTGATTTATACTAGTTGAACATTATACATATACTCATATATATGCCAAAAATACATTTTAGGATACATATATATTGTCAATATTATCATTTAAATATACTAATACTAATACACCAAATTAAATTTATACTAGCATATACTTTTTATTAAATAGATATTATATAAAATAAAATAATATATATACATATATACGAACCTATTAGAAATATTGAGAATATATTAAGTATACAAAATATGCATATATACCTATACCAAATTAATTATATATACTATATATACGTATTTACATGTATATCAGTTATTAAATATATACATATATAATACACAATACGTATATACATCTTAACACTATATGATACATAATTAAAATACATACATATACTATTAAATATATATACATTATACTAATATATATACTATACATAAATTATATATACTAACTATATATACACTATAAATTACACTAATACATACATTATGCACATAAGGAGAGAAGAAGGAGAGGCTCACAGGGGGTGGTCGACGGAGGCTCGCCGGACTGCAGCAGGAGGCCGCCGGAGGGAACAAGGGGATGAGGCGGTGGTCGTGATGCAATGGTGGTGGTGAAGATTGCAGCGGGCTCGACGTGGAGGGGGAGTGCCGGAGCTCGACAGCGGGGTGGTGCAGACCGGAGCTGCGCGGGGTGCTGCGCCGGAGTCGAAGGGGAACAGCGTCGGAGTGGGCTGGAGCGGGGGAGGTCGGAGAGTCAATGGGTTCAATGGAGATGGTGGTGGTGCACACCGTTCAGGCGAGGAAGATGGCCGGAAAGTGGGGCTCGAACTGGCCGAGGGAGGAGGTTGGACTTGGCGGGAGGAAGCTCGATGGGTGCTCGGCCGAAAAACTGCTGTAGATTGGTGGTGGTGTCCCCCCCCCCCCCCCCCTTCTTCTCATTAATTTAAAAAGTGAGAAGAAGAAGAAGAAGAAGAAGAGGAGAAGAAGAAGAAAAGGAAAAATGAAAAGAAAAAAAATAAGGAAGAGAAAGAGAGCTACGGTTAGGGGGCTTGGGGGCTTGGGGGCTTGGGGAGGTGTGCTTCCCTAGGAAATTTGGGGCTTAGGGCTATTGTAGATAGGACATTAAATAGGATGAGGGTGCTGATGGTCCAATTTCAAATGAGTGGCTAGGATTGTTCATGAAGAAAATTGTTTTCATATAAAGTAGAGTGGGGAAAAATGCAACTTGGTCCACAAATAAATAACCTTTCCATTTGGTCTTGGCCAATGGGGTGATGACACCTACAATTGAATAATTGCAGCTTAGCCGCCTTAAATTCGGGAAATTACACAAACACATAAAATGACACAAAATTTGTGGAGAAAAATATGTTTAGTAATTTTCATGGTGAGAGGGTGTTGTGCGTTAGGCACGGGTTTAATTAATCGGGTACTGGAATTAAATTAGAATTTACGAAATCAGTCAAAATGTTATCCTCAATTTAATTAGAAATAAAATGCAAGCTGTGTTCTAAAATTAATTAGGAGTACATGGTACCAAAATCAGGTCGGGTCATCAATACCAATAGTGAAGAAGACTCATAATAGAATATTATCCTAATCTGGGTCGCACGAAAAATAGGTCAGGATTGTCTCCAATTTCAATTGGAACGCACAACGACACAAAGTTAGAATTTATTCAGAATTTAAATAAACGTCCGCGACGACTTTTGTACGGCTAAAATAAGGTACAAAGAGCATAATCATAAGTTGCAAAAATATCAGAATGGAAGACAGGCACGCCTAGGGCAAGGTTATGAAATTTGTTGGAAGGCAAAAGCCAGGGTAGCGCTCCAAATATCGAAACAACGACAGCGCGCAACAATTAAATAAATTACGGTAATTAAATACAACCTCCAATAATTTAATTCTAAAATAAACAATTAAATACATAATCCCCAATATTCGATCAGGTGTTCGTCTAGTGGCCTCTAGGTCAAGTCTACCAGCTCAGACGTTAAGAACGCGGTAATATAATATAATATATTTAAATACACACCTCTTGCAATTATCTAAATTAAATACAATATTAAGAAATCAGTTAACATAAATACCACAATACTAATAATTATAAAAAATCGAAAATATTCTTGTTTTCAGAATGTGGTAGTGACACACATAACACACACACACACACACACACACACACACACACACACACACATATATATATATATATATATATATATATATATATATATATATATATATATATATATATATATATATATATATATATATATATATAAGTATATCCATATATACTAGATACCTCAAACACATCTATATCATAAACTATAGATACATACACATATACTTTGATATATATATATCATACATATTTATATACACGAGCACACATAGAAATGAGGACAATAAACCAAACACGTGGGGTGCACCGCACCCGTATCACACTCACTCTATGATACGCTTGCGATACGGCTCCACCACACAACTAAACGCATCCCGAAGGACACGAGCAAGTCTAGTATACTAAATATGAACAATACGTATAATAAGTAGATCAACTATGTGTCTGTGTCAAGATGTGATATGCACAAGGCCCCGTATCGGAGAAAAAATCTCCAAATCAATCCGTATCTCCAAATTATTGGGATAGGACCTACACGTATCCAATTGTGGATACGATACTAGCCACAAACAAACAAACACATGCTAATTTGGTCTATATGACCAATTGACAAATACAATAAGTGTTAATCTCGAAATTCCCCCAAAATTGACACAAAAATACACATGACTTTCTCCATATGCCTCCTATGAACCTAATTCCAATTCCTATGGGTAGCCTATGCATATGGTTAGTTCCTTATGGTTAATTCACAAATTTAGAATATAATTAAAGGGAAAAACTGAATTATATGTATTAGGAGATGGATTCCGAATGCAACCTCCAAATTTGATAAAATTGGCCTTCGACTTGTAGATCATTGCTCATCTTTGTAGATCCTTGCTTCCTCCTTGCAGATCCTTGCTCTACCAGCCTCCAATGGTAATTTGGGAAGGAATTGGGATAAGATTTGGTAGGAATTTGATGGAATTTGGTTGAGAAAAATTCTAGATCTAGATTTGGAATAAAAAATGAAGAGAGAAAAAGTTTTCATCCCCTTTATATAGACCTCTCTTGCCCCCTCCCTCAAGCTACTATGTAAAGTCTAAAATACCCCTTGGGCCCTCTCATGAAAAAATTAATTAAAGAAGGTTCTAGTCTAATGGATATAACATAATTAATCATCCTCCTAATGATTCGGCTTCTAATTATTGGGCTCAATTCTAACTAGAATTAAATGTTGGTCCATGTATCTAATCTAAACTAGTTAGGTCCACTAACACAAGTCCAAAAATAAATCTAACATACTAATAATAAATAATTAATACAATAAATAAATAAATATTCAACATGCACAATATTTAATAAATTATGAAATGACCGAAATACTCTTTCCTAAAAAATATGGTAGTGACAATATGTATATCTATATAGCACACACACACACACAAGCATTATATATGCACAGACACCTAATAACACATATATATCTATCAACACACATCCACAAACTCAATATATATATATATATATATATATATATATATATATATATATATATATATATATATATATATATATATACTCATATGAAACATATACATATATATATCACACACACTAGTCATTAAATCAAACACTAGGTGTGCAATATATAATACACCATGATACACGCTCAATTGAAACACCAAAACTTTTAATTCTCTATGAATACCTTTTTTACATACCAATTATACAATATTATAACTAATACAACTTGCTACAAGAAGAAATGAGGGGTAATTGCACAAAACACACAAAATAGAGTCCCGTATCACACGGTATCGCACCATATCGTGATACAGCCTACACGTACCCCTTTGTGGATACGTATCGAGTATCACAAACCCGATCTAACTCTAATATAACTAAATTAGTGTTATAACACACACTTGATGTCTCAATCTCGTAATTCTCCCAAAATACATACAAAAATCTACGTAGAATTTTCTATACACAACCAATTAGCCTAAAACTTGTTCATATTGGTAGCCCTATGCCATGGGATCATTTCTAATATCAAATACATGATTTGGGAGCTAGAATGAAGATAAATTCATAATTTACCAATTGGAAGATAGATTTTTAATAAATTGCTCAATGGACACGATCCGGACATGATCTCTTCACCAAAGCTCCTCCTCCTTGTGCTTCTTGCTTCTCCAAGCACCAAGGCTCCTTGAGGGATAAAAATGAGAGGAAAATAAAATTGAATTAGGAGAGATTAATTGAGGGATAAAAGAATTAGGGATCTAAGAATTTGGGGATCTAAAATTTAAAGTGCAAATAAAGAAAGAGAGAAGAGGCTATATGGTCGGCCCCTAGCTTTTTCCCTCTCCAACCAACAATCAATTACCAATGAGTCCCTACTTAATTAATATGAAGAGTATTAGGGAAGGTCTAGAGTAAAGGCTTCTAACTTATGCAAATTAGACTAATCCTCCTAATTAATTAGTGGGAATGGGTATATTGGGCTTGGTCCATGTTGGGCTCAATATTTGTCATGACAAGTCTAATTGGGTTCACAAGTATCAAGTCTAACTAATAGGCTAGTCCACTAATTAATAAATAAATAGCACAACCACCAATATTAATTATTAGCAAAATATAAATAAATATTAATCTCAAAAATAATTATATGCAAATTGACTAAAATACACTCATCTAGAAATGTGAGGGTGACACCACGCAGACCTACGTACGTTTTACTACTATGTGTTAGTTTAAATGTAACTTAGAAAATATGTAAATAGATATCAATATAGTTAGTAATAAGTAACTTAGACGTTAGCAACAACTTTTCTAGGACGAGTATCTTAAACTACGTGAGTGGGCGACTGCTAGTGCACCTACAGAGGGAGGGCCTGGTACTTCTTCGTAGCCCTCTAAAGCTCCGTCGACGGACGAGCTCTGGATGACCGTCGTTGGTGGTCTTTAGAGGGGTACGTACTACGGTACGGGATCCTATGGCGCCAATGTTGCGACGCAGTCATCAGGGCCCCCTCTGTCAGTGTGCATTCCTCACAGCCTTTGCAGGCCTCGGTACGAGCCCAGGAGAGCGTTGACCGTTAGATTGCTGACATGCATATCGAGTTTTTATGGAGGATTATAGAGCAGCTATAGTCTGCGCTACAGACGGATGATGTGACGATCACCGCATATTTTGATTCGCTCGAGCATACCTTATGAAGATCAGGACTCTGAGCCATACGATATAGCACAACCTTATTGAGCTCAGGACTATAGGCCAAATGAAAGAGCGCAGCTTGGCAACTCTGGCCGCATCTATGAAGCACAAACAGATAAAGCTGGAGGAGTCACATACGGCCATGAGCGACTCACTTGCGAGGATCCATACGGCGCAGAATTTGTTGAGCCGGTCGGTGGCGGTGCACTTTGAGGGTGGTATCTGCCATGGATTCATACAATGCTTGACTGCTAGCATTGGAGCAGATACGTCCTCCTGGTCCGCCGACATCGACACCGCCTCCATCACTGCCTCCTCCATCGGCATCGGTGATGCTTTCATGGGAGTAGTATGAGTTTCTTCTATCCTAGATGCGCGTCGGTGCTCCTCCTCATCAGTAGTAGTCCTTGTTTGGACATGTTTTAGTGTGTTTGTATGTATTGGCCCATTCTTGGATCTTTGATGTATTTATTTCATACTTTTTATTATATTCTGAGATGCATGTGACACTTATTCTAAATTATTTATCTACTTCTTGGGACATATTAAGTGTAATGTAACTTTGTAGATTTTTTTCTATGTGGGTTTAGTTTATTATTCATATTAACTTTACACAAAAATTTCTCGGTATTGACTGTTCTATCGAAGGGGTCGGCTAACCCAGGTAATTCAACGGAGGGTTGCTCTGGGTTTATTTATATAAACTGTGATTTTATAACTGCAGGTAGAATTTTGTTGAAAAATATTTTATAAACTATATTCTGGGTTTTTTTAATTTTTTTCAATTTAGCGACGTGTTTTGAAGTATTGCGACATTTCGCAACTTATATTTACGTCGCTAAAAAATATCAAAATGTCGCTAGTAAGTCGCTAAATGTCGCTAACATGCTGACATGGCAAAACTTGCCATGTTAGCAATATTGTAGCAAAACGTCGCTCATAATGTCGCTAATATAGCGACGTGTTGCGACCAAAGCTTACGTCGCCAATTTAACGACGATATGTCGCTAACCGTCGTATATTCTGCAATGTCGTGTCATCGCAAATATACGTCGCTACAGCGACGACTAGCAACATTTTTTCCCTCTAAAAATGAGAGCTCCAGTGGAAGTTTCGCGGAAGCGACCGCGTCAAGCTCGGCGGCGGAGACTCAGTCATGGTATCATGGGACCTGCACGAATGGCTCTTTCCCGCTAAAAATGAGATCTCTAGCTCTTCCTCTTCAGAAGAGCGAGCGATATTTGTGTTCAGATTCGAGAGCGAGGAGGAGGAGGAAGGAGAGGGGCATTTTCGGAAGCAATGGACTGATAGCGGTGAGAAGAAAATGAGGAAGAGGAAGAAGGGGAGCTCCACGATGACGGAGTGGGCCAGTCATGAGGAGGAGAGGCTTCTCGCTACTGTTGTACACGTCCAAAGATGAGAACAGGGAAATTTTTGGAAGAAATTTATATTCTTTATTCATTTATTTGTTCAAAAAGAATTTGTTGGGTTTCTATATTTTGATGCCCTTTATAAATTTTTTGTAATATGTAAAACAATTTTTTTTTGTTTTGCAATATCATGTGAAATAAAATTATACATTCATATTTAGTTGTAAATTAGTTAATTTTCAAAGAAAAAAAGGTTGATTTTTGAAGGTTATATAGATTAATACTTAAAAACTAGATACTACTGTAAGTGATGGATTAGCTACCCATCTGCACACTATTTTCCATTGTGTCTAAATTTGACCTAACCCATTCTTGTGGGTTGATGAATAAATAATTAGGCTGCAGCTGGTCCTAACCCCTAAATTTCTTGGTTATGCCGAAATATTTAAATAGAAACTTGACACGATTATCCATAAATGATCCTATTATTTACGGCGTACATTTACACGCTGTAAATGACCCATTCCATCTTTTTTACAATGCACATTCAAACGCTATAAAAAAGATAGAGAGGGTTATTTATAGCGTGCAAATTTGCACCATAAATAATAGGATCATTTACGGCATGACCTTTTACGGCATCAAAATGTAAGCCGTAAAAGATCATTTACGACGCATTTCGGGTGCCGTAAATGATCATTTTTCTTGCAGTGGTTGTATAAGTTATTTTAACACTATGGCACTATGCTACTGGACATGTTCAGAAATAATGTTGTAATATCTACTTTTATTTTGTTTACAGGATTTAACAATTTAGTGTTTATTTTTCTTCTTCTTTTTTTTACTTATTTTATATATTATTTTACTCTTTTACTATAGACTGTGATGAGGGGAAAGATATGAGAGATTTGGATAATGTATATATTAGTGAGATTGGTAGCATTTTCTTTGTAGTGTGATGGGTTGAAAATGTACTTTGTTACATTCCTCATCATGCTACAAAGGTTAACCATCTTTGATAGTATTCTAATGATATTAATGTCACATCCCAATCCTAAAATACGTAGGACCAGAGTACGTGGCAATGGCCAGCTATATATCAAGTGGACTCCAGGCCAACTCGAATACGTATAAGTTGTCTATACTAGGGTATCATATCTAATATTTCATGTAAAACTATATCTCAATCCACATAAATAATAAACGTCAAGAATAAATAATATTGTTCATGGTCTGTAGTCCACTAGCATATATGTTCGAATAAACTTGAAAGAATAAAATGCGTTTATCAAAACTAGGAAATATAGCAGATAGTGTCATGATAATAAATATAAATGCGGAAGATCGAATGATACCTGAATTCTGCAAATAAAATTATAACCATCCAAATATTCTATGCAGCGAGTTTAGCCATAACCTGGAAAGGAACCAGGTCCTTAGTAGGACGTAACAAGATACATAGAAACATGACAAAAGTATAGTAAATAAACATGCAAGAGAGAGCAAGAAAATAAACACAAAGAAATAACTAAGTCACAAGAAATACTAAGATGATGGAATGCCATATAGAAGCTTGGTACTAGACGTGGCTAACAAATAAATTAAATAACTGCTTCACGGTGTATGCCTAGCGGCCCTATAGAAAGTCACACGGTGCGTGTTCCCAATCTATAGAGGGTCTATATTGCTTCACAGTGCGTGCCTAGCGATCGAGCGTGGTCAAGGTAAGCCAATACTAGTATCAATCTTCTCTCCTAAAGGAATACAAGGTCAAGTCAAGTCGATTACAAGTCAAGTCAAATCCAAGTAATACGGGGTCACAAGATCATGTCAAGTCATACACACAAAGTGGAGCATATATAAAATACGTGACGAGAATGTAGAGACGAACAGCATATATGGAAGGTAAATAATGTACGTACACGTAAAATAAGAAAATAAGACAAGGGCAGCATGCGACAAATCAAATATGACAAAGAGCATCAAGAAACTATATACGACAAGAAAATAATGACCGAAAAAAAGAATACAAATACTGTACAAGAGTTGGCAAGATATCTTGCCTGGGTATTTATCCAAATTAGCGTGGCGGTAGTGAGCTTGATTATCCCAAAGCCTCTTCCAATTGGTTCTGGCCGAACCAACGCAAGAACGGAAATGCGCGTGCGTCAGTTTGCTTGGCAACGCACATGCGGTGTTGGTCGGCTAGGGGTGGACGGTCGCCTGCGAGGAGATGCTATACGCGCCCGGTCTCGACGGGATTGGACACAGAGTCTGGACCGCAAGGTGTCAGAGTGAGAGGCATCGACTTGGTCCAGGTCTTGTGATGCGCGTGGCGAGGGCAACAAGGGTGGCCGACGCAAGGGTATCTGTTGAAATTAGTTGATGATTTTATTGATTGTCTCATTGGCATTATATAGCCTTACAGTCATTAATACAATGATCTCAATCATTATGACAATAATCTCATAATGGAATATCCTGTGACATATTCTGGCATCCCAAATATGTCCTCAGGATATTCTTATGTGCTTATACTATACTTAAATATGACACCCAATATACCATATCAACACTCCCCCTCAAGATGGGTGAAAGATATTCACTAAGCCCATCTTGTCACATCCTCTAATCATGCTCACTGAGGCGAGTCCCTTGGTTAGTCCATCTGCTACTTGATCCCTAGTTGGAACATGGCCAAGCTCCAGTAATCCACTATCCAACTTCTCTTTGATGAAGAATCTATCAATCTCGATGTGTTTGGTCCTGTCATGTTGTACTGGATTGTTGGCGATACTAATAGCTGACTGATTGTCACACCACAGCTTCATCTTGGCTCCTTGATCCAGCTTCAGCTCCACCAACATATTCTTCAACCATAGTAGCTCTGCAACTCCCAAGGCCATAGCTCTGTACTCTGCTTCAGCTGTCGATCTGGCCACCACAGACTGCTTCTTACTCCTCCAGGAGACCAAGTTACCTCCTACAAATATGCAATATCCCGAGGTAGACCTCCTGTCATCAGCACAACTAGCCTAGTCAGAATCACAGTAGCCCTCGATGCTCACGTGATTGTTCTTCCTGAATATTAGTCCCTTCCCGGGAGCACCTTTCAAGTACCTCAGAATCTGGTACACTGCATCCATATGACCCTTCCGTGGGTCATGCATGTAGCGGCTCACCACACTTACTGCAAAGCAGATATCAGGACGTGTGTGGCTCAAATAGATTAACTTGCCAACCAGTCTCTGGTATCTGTCCCGATCAACTGGTTCTCCAGCCTCAGCATCAATCTTGAACCTCTGATCTATTGGTATCGCTGCAGGTTTGCACCCCAATATCCCAGTTTCTGTGAGAAGGTCCAGTGCATACTTCCTTTGAGAGAGAACAATCCCCTCTGCTTCTCGAGCAATCTCAATCCCAAGGAAGTACCGAAGAAGGCCGAGATCCTTTACCTCGAATTCCTTGCCAAGCTTTCCTTTGAGTTGGGCGATCTCCTGCTCATCATCTCCTGTGATAATCATATCGTCCACATACACTATAAGCATGGTGATGTGGCCTCCACTCCGACGGAAGAACACAGTATGATCAGCATTGATCTGCTGATATCCCATCCCTATCATCGTCCTTCTGAATCTGTCAAACCACGCTCGAGGAGACTGCTTCAGTCCATAGAGGGACTTCTTCAACCTGCAGACCTTGCCTACTGTCTGATTGGTGCCAAATCCTGGTGGTATCTCCATGTACACCTCCTCCACTAGATCTCCGTGAAGAAACGCATTCTTCACATCCAGTTGGTGTAGCTTCCATCCACCATTCGCTGCCAGAGAAATCAGAGTCCTGACAGTGCTCATCTTTGCAACTGGTGCAAAGGTCTCGTCATAGTCGATGTCGTACGTCTGACTGTATCCTTTGGCTACTAGTCGAGCTTTGTAGCGCTGAACCTGTCCATCTGGGTTCTGCTTCACCGTAAAGACCCACTTGCATCCAACTGCTCTCTTCCCCTCTGGCAGTCCACAAGCTCCCAAGTGTGGTTCTTCTCCAGAGCTCCCAACTCCTCGTGCATTGCCGCTTTCCACTTTGGATCGTTCTTGGCAACCTGCCAATTGTTAGGTACAGTAATACTATCCAAAGATGCTATAAATGCTCCATGAGAAGAAGGAATATGGTCATAAGAAATAAACTGAGCAATATCCCAACCATATCTGTTTGGAGGATTTCCTGCATTGCTGTGAGTGGTCCTCCGTACAGATAGTGGTGTAGGAGGAGTAGAAGTAGGAGGAATGATATCTTGTGAAGGAGGGGGTATCACCTGAAGGGGGGTTGGTGTCGGTGCCTCAGGAGTTGGGATGAACGCAGGCAAGGGACTTGGCACTGGCATTGTCGGTACTGGTCCTGCAGTTTGCTTCTCTCTCCTGCTGTAGGTAAGTAACTCTCCCTGAGCCGTAGGCCTAACACCTTCACCTTCTTGTCCCTTCTCCGTGCCTCCATGCCAAACTTCTAAATCGGTTACCACCAAGTTCTCCATCTCCCCCTCTCGCCTAATACTGGCAGTATTAGGTGTGTTGTGTGAAGTTCCGTCCTGGTGGTAGTATGGCTCATGCTCCCGAAAGTGGACATCCATACTGACAAACTTCTTCTTCTCTACTGGACTCCAGCACACATACCCCTTCTGGGTCGCTGAGTAGCCTACGAAGATGCATTTGACAGCTCTAGGGTCAAGTTTCCCAACTGATGGCCTGTTGTCCTTCACAAAACACACACACCCAAACACCTTCAGTGGGAGTATCCCACTATTATTGCCTTGCAATACCTCACATGGGGACTTCCATCCGAGGACCTTCGAGGGCATCCTGTTGATGAGTTGAGCTGCTGTCAACACTGCATGCCCCCACAGACTCTGTGGAACATTCATGTCGATCATCATACTTCTTGCGACCTCCAGAAGGTGTCTGTTTTTCCTTTCTGCAACTCTATTTTGTGCTGGTGTGTATGCACAGGTGGTCTGATGCTGTATTCCGTGTGCTGATAAGTATTCTGCAAGCGTCCTGTTGGTATACTCCGTTCCATTGTCAGACCTCAGTACCTTCACAACTGCTTTGTACTGAGTCTGGACATGCTTATGGAAATCCCGAAAACAAGCAGGTACATCATTCTTATTTTTCATCAAATATAACCAGGTAACAAGAGAGGCACACTCAATGAAAGAAACAAAGTACTTATAACCATTCATAGTGTTAGTAGCACATGGACCCCAGACATCATAATGTACTACCTCAAAAGCAACAGTGCTCCTATGACCCGTGCCAACATATGAGCTCCTAGTAAGTTTTCCTAACTCGCACGCATCACATACTAATTTTTTATTTTTTATTTTTGCATAAATCTCTGGATACAACTTACTTAGAGTATCAAAGGAAGAATGTCCCATCCTCCGATGATGGAGTATCAAGGTATCCTCAGTCCTCTGCTGCAGTCCTTCCATGTCAGCCTTCTCTGCCATAGATACCAATGCTGAGTCTAGTCCTTCTCGATCTAGGTACCACAGTCCCTCATGCCAAGTGCCAGTCCCAAGTCTTCGTCCTGTCCCTTTCTCCTGGAAGGTCACCTTAGGAATATCAAAAGAAATAATGCATTTAAGTTGGAGGATTATAGAACTAATGGACAAGAGACTGACTGAAAATGATGGAGCATGTAAAATATTGGATAATCTTACTGAACCTGTACAATTAACAGTACCCTTACCGACCACTGGCTGGAAAGTGCCATCAGCTGTCTGAATGCTGTCTGCTGATGCTAGGTGAGTGTAGGAAGAAAACTCACTAGCATTCCCCGTCACATGCCGAGATGCTCCCGAGTCGATAATCCAGTCTGATGATTTAAGGGAAGAGATAGACGCAAGGGCAAGTGATTCGTCAGTACCTTCTGATGGATGGGCATACATGGCAGCGTTGCCCCTAACAAAGAATGAGGTGGACGCCTCCTCTGTTCTACTCCTCATGTCTCCCAGTGCCTGGTCCTCCACAGTAAAGGTGCCATCAGCTTCTCCGTTCCCTTCTGATATCAGGAGGTTCGCCCGATAACCTCCTCGGCCGCCTCGTCTACCCCCTTGACCACGACCACGTCCTCCATTATATCCTCGTCCGCCGAACGGTCCTCGTCCACCACCTGAATCTCCCTCCCTAGGTGGTTTGGTACAAGCATACCGATGATGACCCATCTCCCCACAGTTGTAGCACTGCCGGTTATGCTGCCAGGGCTCTCCCTTAGATCCTGTGTTACCTGAGCTGGTGATCGCTAGTGCTGACTTTGCTTCGGGGGGATCACCTGTCCCGGCTTGCAGCCTGATGCGTGTCTCCTCCTGGATCATGGCTGAGATAGCCTCCTCAAGGCTAGGGATCTTTGGTTGGGCTAAAAGTAGGGCCGTCCTCTGTGCGAAAGCTGCAGTCAGCCCTTTGAGGAACTTCATCGTCCTCTCCTGCAGACACACCTGTCTCTCCTTACACTTAGGGTCCCCGCAGCTCGCCCGATCTGAGGAGTGATCATAATCCAACCACAGATGCTCCAACTCCGTGGCATACTCCTGCACCGTCTTCTCTCCCTGTACGGTGTCATCAATCTCCCCCTTTATCTGGAAGACCCGTAAGTTGTTTCCCACACCATTATAGGTCCTTCTCAACTTCTCCCACACATCTTTCACTATCTCAATACCGTCTACTGTGGCGGCAATAGACTGGACTAAGGAGTTGAGAAGCCAGATGTAGATCACCATATGAGTGGACTTCCACTCATCGCGTCCTGTCGAGCCCTCATCCGGCTCTGTCGTCTCGCCCGTCAGGAACCCCTCTATGTTTTTTTCTGCGAGGGTTCTTCTCACCCGCCGTGACCAACTCAGATAGGTGGCTGGTGTTTGTGGTATTAAACGAAAGGAATGAAATTGTATTTCAATGACGGGATTTATGCGAAACTCGCGCCCTTCTGTGTACAAACAAACTTGTACAATGTAATCCTATACGAGAATGTGGGAGTATAATTTATTTAATCTGGGTATAAATTGCTATAGGTGTCTGATCTGCGGTCGATCACTTTAGCCCTTGGACCACACGATGTTGAAGAAGTGCCGTGGAAGACAGGTAGCAGCTTCGAAGGTTGCAGAAGAGGTTGGACGCACGAGGCCAAGGTCGTCGATCCCTGCTCTTTGCCTGCTCTCCGGGCTCTCTCTCTCTCTCTCTCTCTCCCTCTCCCTTTCTCTCTCTCTCTCTCTCTCTCTCCTTGGACGATAATTCTCTCCTGGATGATAATTCTTTTTTCGCCCTTCTTCCCCATTGATAGGGGTCTCTATTTATAGAGTTTTGGTGACAGTGACCACTCCGTTGGTGTAAAAATTGAGGAGTGGAAAGTACAACACCCTTTTATACAACGGTTAAAGTAACCAATGCCTGCGTATGGATGATCTTTTGAATGAGCGTATGACGCAGGTCCAACTAAGGGAACACAACGCGTACTATTGCTACGAAGATCACGGCGTAAGAGCCACGCAGGTAGGTATCCCGTGTGTAGAAACGGTTGGCGTAGAAGCCAAATGACTGTCACCCTGGCACAGAGGCCAGATAGGCATAGAAGCCGAATAGGCGTAGAAGCCGGATAGGCGTAGAAGCCGGATAGGCGTTGAAGCCGGATAGGCATAGAAGTCGGAGAGGCGTTGAAGCCGGGTAGACGTAGGAGCCGGAGAGGCGTTGAAGCCGGATAGGCGTAGGAGCCGGAGAGGCGTTGAAGCCGGATAGGCGTAGGAGCCGGACAGGCGTTGAAGCCGGAGAGGCGTTGAGAGCCGAAGGGGCACAGGTCTTGAATGGGCGTAGAAGCCGCTGCGTACCGTACCCGAGTGCTGACGGGGACGTCTTAGCCGGAATCACGGCTTTCGAAGATGTAATCAAATCTTCTACAGAGATTTGCCATCATCCTGTGCATTAAATGCGAAGACGTGTTTCGAAGGTCTGCAGCCCTTTTGTGCATCCGTTGCAGAGACGTGCCTTGACTGAACCTGTCACCGCTCCGTGCAATTAGACGTAGAGACGTGCCTCGAGCCCCGTACGATGTGCAGCTTTTGACGTGGCAGGCGGTTTGTCTACTGCGGAGCGTAAACTGGCTTATGCCTGCCTGTGTAAAACAATACAGCGTATCCCTCTGTGCGAAAAAGAGCGATTTATGCTGAGGGGACGTCAGTAAACGACGGTTCGGTGGTATCTTTAACCCAATCCTCTGCATTAAATGCAGGGATCCGCCATCATACTGTGGTGTGCGTCCCGAGGGGTCTGTGCCTGTTTCCAGCCGTCGTCTGGGTCGCCGTGCAGCACTTTTTGTCAGGAGTCAGAGGCCAGGTTCACTGCGTGACTTGACAGGTTCATTTCGGGGAAGATGAAGCGTTCCTCGTACGCTATTTTAACGCTGCTTTGAGAGCGGCTGAGTTTTTACGCCCTGGAGGCGATGGGGGGGTCCCGTCTACGCCAAAGCGGTTTTGGACGCGCTGCACCCTTGAGCTCTTACGCCTGATGGCACTGAAGGCCTTTGTTTGCGCTGCTCTGTATCAATACGCTGCGTAGCTTTTGCCAGCGTATTTTTCATACTTCTACAAGACCCCCTTCAAAGCTTTTAAATTCCTTGGAATTTGAAACGCTTTGAATGAAGCATGAATGGCCCCTCGTGACTCGAAACGTTTCTAAATGGAGCGTTGAAACGGTCGGTGCGGCCTTTATGGCGGATTTATTGGGAACTATTTTGGATAAGCGAAAAGTCGGGGAGTGCGAAATCCTCAGCCTGTAGCGTCTGGGCGTAAAATACCGTTGAGTGCGAAGTCGTAGACTTGTGGTTCCTGAGCGTGAAGTCGTAGGTTTGTCGCCTCTCGAGCGTAAAAGCTACCGAGCACAAAGGCATCCGGGCGAGAAAAACCATAGACTTATAGCTGCTTGAACGTAAAGCCGTAGAATCGTTGCTGTTGAGTGTAGAAAGCTCCTTTAGCGTAGGACTTGTGGATCTGTAGCTCCTGAAAAGAGAATTTCTTCGAGCGTGAAGTTCTGCGGATCTGTTGCTTCTGAGCGTAAATTGAGCGCCACCGAGCGTGAGATCATCGATTTGGTATCTGCTGAGCGTAAAGCCGTAGGTTTGTCGCCTCTCGAGCGTAAAAGCTACCGAGCACAAAGGCATCCGGGCGAGAAAAACCATATACTTATAGCTTGCGAGCGTAAAATCGTAGATCTGTTGCTGTCGAGCGTAGAAAGCTCCTTTAGCGTAGAACTGCTGAACTGTCTTGCGCGAAGAATTTTTTGAATTCGCTGACTGTCCGTCTTTCGAGGGTAGTGGTTTGACGTAGCACCCAATCATATCCGACTATTAATGCGAGACTTGGTTAGGGCGAGAGTGGTATCAGAGGTAGTATGGACGTGATAAACTCTCGGTAAACTTCAGCAGGGCACGTCTATCCAGAGGTCATACGGACATGATAGAACGTGCTTTGGCCAAGTTTTGTAGGTAAAGTACTATCAGAGGTGAGATAGACGTGATAGGCTTTACTAGAGTTTACAGCTCAGAGGTAATATGGACATAGCTATTTTGTGGGCCTATTACTTGTTGCGCACCTAGGTGCAAGTAAATAGGTTTGAGGACAAGCCCTGCTAGAGGTAATATGGACGTAGCAGATTTTGTGGACCTAACACCACTGGCGTACTTAGATTTAGTACGGGTGTTAGTTGAAGTGACGATCGATATCAGAGGTGATAATCGATGGTCAGAATCTTGGAAAGCCTGTTCAGAGGTGATATGGACATGGCAGATTCTCCAAGGAAATACAGTTCAGAGGTGATATGGACATGACTGATTTGTGGGCCTATTGCTTTTTGCGCACCTAGGTGCAAGTAATAGGTTTGAGGACAAGCCCTGCTATGGACGTAGCAGATTTTGTGGACCTAACACCACTGGCGTACTTAGATTTAGTACGGGTGTTAGTTGAAGTGACGATCGATATCAGAGGTGATAATCGATGGTCAGAATCTTGGAAAGCCTGTTCAGAGGTGATATGGACATGGCAGATTCTCCAAGGAAATACAGTTCAGAGGTGATATGGACATGACTGATTTGTGGGCCTATTGCTTTTTGCGCACCTAGGTGCAAGTAATAGGTTTGAGGACAAGCCCTCCTAGAGGTAATATGGACGTAGCAGATTTTGTGGACCTAACACCACTGGCGTACTTAGATTTAGTACGGGTGTTAAGTTGAGATGACAACCGATATCAGAGGTAATATGAACATGATAATCGATGGTCGGACCAGGATGGTTTGTTCAGAGGTAATATGAACATAACAAACTCAGCTGGGGATTACAGCTCAGAGGTAATATGAACATGGCTAATTTTGTGGACCCATCACTTTTTGCGCACCTAAGTGCAAGCAATAGGTTTGAGACAAGCCCTGCTAGAGGTAATATGGACGTAGCAGTTTTTGTGGACTCAACACCACTGGCGTACTTAGAGTTAAGTACGGGTGTTAAGTTGAGATGACAACCGATATCAGAGGTAATATGAACATGATAATCGATGGTCGGACCAGGATGGTTTGTTCAGAGGTAATATGAACATAACAAACTCAGCTGGGGATTACAGCTCAGAGGTAATATGAACATGGTTGATTTTGTGGACCCATCACTTTTTGCGCACCTAAGTGCAAGCAATAGGTTTGAGACAAGCCCTGCTAGAGGTAATATGGACGTAGCAGTTTTTGTGGACTCAACACCACTGGCGTACTTAGAGTTAAGTACGGGTGTTAAGTTGAGATGACAACCGATATCAGAGGTAATATGAACATGGCTGATTTTGTGGACCCATCACTTTTTGTGCACCTAAGTGCAAGCAATAGGTTTGAGACAAGCCCTGCTAGAGGTAATATGGACGTAGCAGTTTTTGTGGACTCAACACCACTGGCGTACTTAGAGTTAAGTACGGGTGTTAAGTTGAGATGACAACCGATATCAGAGGTAATATGAACATGATAATCGATGGTCGGACCAGGATGGTTTATTCAGAGGTAATATGAACATAACAAACTCAGCTGGGGGTTACAGCTTAGAGGTAATATGAACATGGCTGATTTTGTGGACCCATCACTTTTTGTGCACCTAAGTGCAAGCAATAGGTTTGAGACAAGCCCTGCTAGAGGTAATATGGACGTAGCAATTTTTTGTGGACTCAACACCACTGGCGTACTTAGAGTTAAGTACGGGTGTTGAGTTGAGATGACAACCGATATCAGAGGTAATATGAACATGATAATCGATGGTCGGACCAGGATGGTTTGTTCAGAGGTAATATGAACATAACAAGCTCAGCTGGGGGTTACAGCTCAGAGGTAATATGAACATGGCTGATTTTGTGGACCCATCACTTTTTGCGCACCTAAGTGCAAGCAATAGGTTTGAGACAAGCCCTGCTAGAGGTAATATGGACGTAGCAGTTTTTGTGGACTCAACACCACTAGCGTACTTAGAGTTAAGTACGGGTGTTAAGTTGAGATGACAACCGATATCAGAGGTAATATGAACATGATAATCGATAGTCAGACCATCGTTTACAGATGCAGAGTGATGACCTTGGCATCGATCAACTCCTGGATTCTCTTTTTTAGTACATAGCATGTCTTTGTAGGATGATGAATATACCGATGAAAGAGACAATAATCTGGGTTATCAATTTTGCCAGCCCTCTCAGGGTATCTGATGTTGGGAAGCTGAAGTTTATTTTCCTTCATCAACGTATTGAAGATTCCACTGATGTCATCTTCATTGAAGGAGAAAGTCCCTTTTGGCCTTCGGGCTCCTGATGCTTGAGTTCCATGGTCTTCTGGGAAGATCGTCATCGTTGCATCATCTTCAGATTTTGAGAGAATTCTACCCCCAGCTTTGGATGTTGCTCGGTTTTGTCGAGGGAGACTACCCCCAGACTTGTCGTTGCACTTGCGGAGATCACAGCGTTCATCTGGTTCTCCGTAGAGGTCAGATGTTGTCTTGCGCATGGAGCGTGATTTGTACTTCCGTCTTGGCGCCGAGGCACCATCGGAAGTTCTGTCTGTACCGCGCGGAGCGGGAGGCAGATTTCTACGCGTAAAGCGCAGTGAAGGCTTCTGGGTTAGCGCTGAGGCTTCGCCCGAAGTTTTGTCTTTACCGCGCGTAGCGGGAGACTGTTTCCTACGCGTAAAGCACAGTGGATTCTTCGGGGTTAGCGCTAAGGCTTCGCCCGAAGTTTTGTCTGTATCGCGCGTAGCGGGAGACTGAATTTTACGTGCAGGGCACGGAGGGAGCGTCGCTACAACCTCGTTGGCCGAAGAGATCGGAGAGATCGGAGAGATCGGAGAGTCCGGAGAGATCGGAGAGATCGGAGAGATCGGAGAGTCCGGAGAGATCGGAGAGTCCACAGGAATAGTAGAGGATGTCTTGGGCATCCACACATTGCGCAGCTTCCTGTTGTCCTGGACGGAGAGAGGGCGAGAGCTACCCCCGGCTCGAAGCATGTCTTCGTAGGCTGACTGGTCGAAATGAACGACCAGCGTCTTCTTCACGGTTCCCACGGATACCGTATCGTGTTGAGAAATTACTTTCTCGTCAGAAGAGAAAGATGTCCCCAGCAGAGTCGCCATCTTGTTTGTGGTATTAAACGAAAGGAATGAAATTGTATTTCAATGACGGGGTTTATGCGAAACCCGCGCCCTTCTGTTTACAAACAAACTTGTATAATGTAATCCTATACGAGGATGTGGGAGTACAATTTATTTAATCTGGGTATAAATTGCTATAGGTGTCTGATCTGCGGTCGATCACTTTAGCCCTTGGACCACACGATGTTGAAGAAGTGCTGTGGAAGACAGGTAGCAGCTTCGAAGGTTGCAGAAGAGGTTGGACGCACGAGGCCAAGGTCGTCGATCCCTGCGCTTTGCCTGCTCTCCGGGCTCTCTCTCTCTCTCTTTCCCTCTCCCTTTCTCTCTCTCTCTCTCCTTGGACGATAATTCTCTCCTGGATGATAATTCTTTTTTCGCCCTTCTTCCCCATTGATAGGGGTCTCTATTTATAGAGTTTTGGTGGCAGTGACCACTCCGTCGGTGTAAAAACCGAGGAGTGGGAAGTACAACACCCTTTTACACAACGGTTAAAGTAACCAATGCCTGCGTATGGATGATCTTTTGAATGAGCGTATGACGCGGGTCCAACTAAGGGAACACAACGCGTACTATTGCTACGAAGATCACGGCGTAAGAGCCACGCAGGTAGGTATCCCGTGTGTAGAAACGGTTGGCGTAGAAGCCAAATGACTGTCACCCTGGCACAGAGGCCAGATAGGCATAGAAGCCGAATAGGCGTAGAAGCCGGATAGGCGTAGAAGCCGGATAGGCGTTGAAGCCGGATAGGCATAGAAGCCGGAGAGGCGTTGAAGCCGGGTAGGCGTAGGAGCCGGAGAGGCGTTGAAGCCGGATAGGTGTAGGAGCCGGAGAGGCGTTGAAGCCGGATAGGCGTAGGAGCCGGACAGGCATTGAAGCCGGAGAGACGTTGAGAGCCGAAGGGGCACAGGTCTTGAATGGGCGTAGAAGCCGCTGCGTACCGTGCCCGAGTGCTGACGGGGACGTCTTAGCCGGAATCACGGCTTTCGAAGATGTAATCAAATCTTCTACAGAGATTTGCCATCATCCTGTGCATTAAATGCGAAGACGTGTTTCGAAGGTCTGCAGCCCTTCTGTGCATCCGTTGCAGAGACGTGCCTTGACTGAACCTGTCACCGCTCCGTGCAATTAGACGTAGAGACGTGCCTCGAGCCCCGTACGATGTGCAGCTTTTGATGTGGCAGGCGATTTGTCTACTGCGGAGCGTAAACCGGCTTATGCCTGCCTGTGTAAAACAATGCAGCGTATCCCTCTGTGCAAAAAAGAGCGGTTTATGCTGAGGGGACGTCAGTAAACGACGGTTCGGTGGTATCTTTAACCCAATCCTCTGCATTAAATGCAGGGATCCGCCATCATACTGTGGTGTGCGTCCCGAGGGGTCTGTGCCTATTTCCAGCTGTCGTCTGGGTCGCCGTGCAGCACTTTTTGTCAGGAGTCAGAGGCCAGGTTCACTGCGTGACTTGACAGGTTCATTTCGGGGAAGACGAAGCGTTCCTCGTACGCTATTTTAACGCTGCTTTGAGAGCGGCTGAGTTTTTATGCCATGGAGGCGATGGGGGGGTCCCGTCTACGCCGAAGCGGTTTTGGACGCGCTGCACCCTTGAGCTCTTACGCCTGATGGCACTGAAGGCCTTTGTTTGCGCTGCTCTGTATCAATACGCCGCGTAGCTTTTACCAGCGTATTTTTCATGCTTCTACAGCTGGTCCATCTAATTTCAGATCGATGGAGGGAAGCTTCAACTCCGGCGACGTTCGTGTCGTGTTCTCACCAGCCGACATCGTCAACAACTTCATCAACGTCGCCACCTCTGCAGAATCTAGCTTCTTGATGATCTCCTCCATCGATGTGTCGTCTATCCAATCACGTCACGTCCGCTCCACGACTCACGCTCGTCCTCGTCGTCCGCTCCTAGATCCGAACATGTCCCCCCTTTTTTCAGATCTAGGCATCCCTATTAGGCGCTGTCTCGTGCTGGTGCGGAGGAGGCGGCAGCACGCATGTTACAGCCGCCGTCGCAGCAGCAGCAGCAGTCGCAGCAGCCGCAGCAGCAGTAGTAGCCGCAGCAGTAGCGGGACGGGGCAGCAACAGTGAAGGGCGGCCTGCGAAGGGCGGAGAAGGGAAGAAGGGGGGGCGTGGAAGAGTTCGGTGGAGGAGATCTAGGAAATCCTTCTGTGGGTTTGTGGAAGCTTGGTGACGGCTAGGGTTTGTGGAAACTTGGCTCTGATACCATGTTGAAATTAGTTGATGATTTTATTGATTGTCTCATTGGCATTATATAGCCTTACAGTCATTAATACAATGATCTCAATCATTATGACAATAATCTCATAATGGAATATCCTGTGACATATTCTGGCATCCCAAATATGTCCTCAGGATATTCCTATGTGCTTATACTATACTTAAATATGACACCCAACATACCATATCAACAGTATCGAAACCGTAGTTGCCAGAGGGATTGGCGATGGTCTTCAAGGCGCGACCTGGGATCTGTCGCGAGTGCCAGCACGTGAGGCTGGGTTCGCCAAGGCAAGGAGGAGGGGAGGATGGTTGATAATGATGGGTTTGCTGATGAAAATCTAGGAATAGAGAAAGAGAGAGATGAATGAATGCATAGGAGGAGTTGTCTACGTAATATATATATATATATATATATATATATATATATATATATATATATATATATATATATATATATATATATATAAAAGGTGTATTTTTTTAGATGTCCGACGATATGTACGGAACTTTACGCACGCTGCATTGCATGTCATTTGGGTCCACTCTTCTCACACCTCCCTCGTGATTTGATTCCAAGACCTCCGTCCAGCCAGAAAAGTTATACCTCTTCTCACTAACCACAAGAGTCAGTTGAGTTCGGTAGGTGCATATTCCTTTGGATTTGGTTCTATCTGGACATATATTATGGGTTTAGTTGCTTATAGAGGAGGTTTAGTCGGTCCTTGAATAACAACTATAGGAATCAGATATGTATTGATTTGGCAAAAGCTTTTATATATATATATATATATATATATATATATATATATATATATATATATATATATATATATATATATATATTATTCGGTTATATGTATATATATATATTACTCGGTTATATCATGGTAAAGAGTTTGATAAGGCCTGGATTTATTTGTTTTCTTCCTATCAGTTTATAGATCTATTCAAATTAAAATTTTATTTTATTTTAAATTTTCTTTAGGATTATCTAGTAATTATGCTCAATCTCATTTATTACCTTAATTACTTATATTTACTTATTTATTGTTAATATTTTTTTAGAATATAGATATTATATATCAAAATAAATAAATAAATTCTAAAATTCGAGATGGAGGTTTACAATTAAAAACTTGAAAACTCTGAGCCAGTAAATAACTTTTCAAATGTTCAATTTTATTTACTTTGTTTCAATGTTTGAAGAGGTAACCATCTTTGAAGAGGTTTTTCTTTAAAATGTCTGCTGTTATCTTCATTTTTTTTCTATATGTTGTTATCTTCAATTACTACTCTGTTGTTACCTTCAATTGTTGCTCTGCTCCTGCCTCGTTGAATATAGTTTTGAATGTTGATGAAATAAGAAGATGCTCACTGCAAAGGCTATATTTGAGCCAATATTGGAGGACAGAAACTGTGCATCTCTTTCTCTCCCCAAAACTAAAGCATTTTACTCCTCTACCAAATATGGAGAGTTGTACGATTACATTTTTTAAGGTGTGATGAGGATATTACAATGAGTCTTTTTTAGGCCGCATGCTACTTTGGAATGAGATGGACATCGTGTATGTCGCCTCAATTTTCTCCTTAATTATTAAACCTTTTGCTGCAATCACTCATGTTTACTGCTGCCTCTGGTTTAATTAGAGCTAAAATACTTTGAGCCTCAAAGTACATTCTATATTGGAACAAGAAAGTTACCATTTTTCTAAATATTGTTGATTAATTTTTAGTAATCTTGATTACATCTGATTCTGGACCGGCTGGAAATTCTTGTCTTTATATTTTTTTCCAGTTGGATATTCATGATCGCGAAATTGGATTTCAGTGTGCAATATATTGCTAAATATTGTTGATTAAATGTTATTAATCTAGATTACATCCAATTCTGCACTGGCCGGATATTGTTGTCTTTAAAATTATTTTTCTATTTGGATATTCATGATTGTGAAATTGGAGTTGAGCAAGAAATATTTTTCTTTGTGGAACTGGACTATGGTAGAAGCTTTTGTATGTGTGCAAGTAGTAAGATAACCACTTTCAAATGTGGTAAACAAAATCAAAATTCAACTTGGCTAGCCAAACAATGGATTTGGATGAAGTGTAAATCATAACCATTATTCACCTTGGCTATCCAAACAATGTATTTGGATTTTAACAAAATTCAATGCCAAAATCATACTTTACCAAACAGGTTTTCTGGATCTGGAAATGTAAGAATTCAACTGGAATTCAAATCCGGATTTCCATCTTCCAAATCTAAATTTAGTTTCAATTTACCAAATAAACCCTATAGTGGCTTTTATTTTCAACCACAGAATACAACTCAAGGTGTATAATTGGTCGGGCGGCTCGGAAACCGGCACGGGCCCGGCCCAGACCCGATCAATGGACCGGTTCGGCTAGGTCCAATATATTCGCGGGTCCGGACTTGGTCCATTATTTCGACCAGTAAGCCCGGCCCCACCCTGCTGCTTTGCGGGTGCGGTCTGGGTAAACCCGAAAAACTCGGTCAGACTGACCCGGTCACCAACCCGGTCCAAGCCCGGACTGACCCAGAATTTTTTTTCTAATATATCCGTTGGGAATATTTTACCAAAATTAATATCCCCATTTTGGTGGCTATTTTTAGCCGTTTTAGAGGTATTTTGGTCATTTTGCTGAAATGACCAAAATATCCTTATAACAACTATATTTTAAGGATATAGAGGGTCATTTTGCACCCAAAAAATACTATAAATAGGCCATAATTCATGAAAATTAAACACAACAATATTTTTTTTTCTCTTACAAAATTTAGAAGCAAAGCAATTTCCCAATATAGAAGTAACAACTTTCTGAATTTTGGAGTACAACTTTTTGGAGGCCAAACTACAGTGTTCTTGAGGCTTCAACTTGTGAAAAAAAAAAATTGAGTATTCAAGTTGACGTTTCAAGTATAATTTTAATATTACATAATATTTTCTTTTTCTTTTTCCTGATTCAGGATTTTTCTTTCCTCTCTCTCTCTCTCTTTGTGGTAGAAAAATTAATTCTTCTCCTCTTATTTCTTTCAAAAAATTATTTTAAAAAATATGGATGGTACTAGTTCTAACCATCCTTATGGAGGTGATTCAGAACAAAATTTTGCTTATTATGCTAATTTGTTTAAAAATGAACATATTCATGATTCTGTGCCACCGATAGAAATATCACCTCATGAAGTTAGAAGTATGCCTTCTAATGTTGTAAATGGGAAAAAAAATCAGTTTTATGGAATTATTATGATAAATTATACGATACTGATAATGAGGGCATACTGATTTTAGATCTAAAAGATCAAAAATCAATAACTAAAGGTGCACAATACAAGAAATGTACGCAAACTTACAAATAAAAAAAATGATGTTACAAGCACTTTAAAAAGACACTATGAAAGTTGTTATAGCAATGACACACTGCAGACTAGACAAACATATCTAAGTAACGGTCCTCAAGGATCTTATGTAGGTAACTTTACTTATTCTAATGCTCGTAACAAAACTGAGTTAACAAAATATATTATTTATGATAAACAACCTTTTACATTTGGTGAGAGTGATTGGTATTATGATTATGCAAGTAGTCCCTTAATCTTTGTTTTAATAAAGTTTTTAGATTTAGTACTAGAGCAGAGGCTATGAAAATCTTTCAAAAAAAAAGGCTGCTTTAAAAAAAAGTTTTGTAAATGTTAGTAAATTTTCTCTAACTTATGATATATGGACTACTAAACAAAAGTATGCTTATATTTATATCACGACACATTATTTAGATCCAAAATGGATGTTGCAAAAACGTATTATTTGTCTATGACCTTTAGAATTTTTACATACTGACGCTGTAATCGGTGACACTATAATAAAATTTTTATGTGAATATGATATTCACAATAATTTTTTTTCAATTTCTTTTGATAATGTTAGTAATAATACTTCTTATATTAATGTTTTAAAATCACATTTTTTGCCTATACTAGAAGATAGAATTTGTTATGTTAGATGTTCATATCATATTATTAATTTAATTGTACAAGAATGCCTTGAATTCTTTCAAATAATTTAGAAAATATTATATTATGTTTACAAAGTTTGAACACTTTTACAAGTAGACAACAAGCTTTTAAAACTTTAAGTACACAATATGATATTACTTGTAGGAGATTTGTTAATAGATGGAATTCAAATTATTTAATGTTGAAATCTTCTATTAAATTTAAAGATGTTATTACACATTATTGTAATATTAATCCTAGTTTTGATTATCAACTAACTGAAAATGATTGGTTAATTGCTAGTTCAAATTTTAAATTTTTAGAATTATTTTACAATGCTACATGTGTTTTATTTGGAGTTTATTATCTAACTTCTCCTTTAGCTTTAACATAAATTATTAAAATGTCTCATTTATTTTTTAAATATAGAATTGTTCCTAGTTTTGATTATATTATTTTCAAAATTGAAGCAAAATTTGTAAAATATTGGGTGACTCAGTCCGATCCATTACACGTCATGAAATACAACAATAGGACGATATGAATTTTTTTTTACTATTGTCACGTCATAATAACATAACCAATCCAATAAACGTGACACTTGGTATCCATGGTTTGTAAGGATCGTACAAAAGAATCCCATGATAAGTCTAGATTTTTGGGATCCCTCCTAGTTTGATTTTGCATGGTAACATCGTTGGCCCATGGAATATTCTTATAACAACTATATTTTAAGGATATAGAGGGTCATTTTGCACCGAAAAATACTATAAATAGGCCATAATTCATGAAAATTAAACACAACAATATTTCTTTCCTCTTACAAAATTTAGAAGCAAAGCAATTTCTCAATATAGAAGTAAAAAATTTCTGAATTTTGGAGTGCAACTTTCTGGAGGCCAAACTGCAGCGTTCTTAAGGCTTCAAGTTGTGCCAAAAAAATTTGAGGATTCAAGTTGACGTTTCAACAATAATTTTAGTATTACATAATATTTTTCTTTTTCTTTTTTCCTGATTCATGATTTTTCTTTCCTCTCTCTCTTTTTGTGGTAGAAAAATTAATTCTTCTCCTCTTATTTCTTTCAAAAAATTATTTTTAAAAATATGGATGGTAATAGTTCTAACCATCCTTATGGAGGTGATTCGAAACAAATTGTTGCTTACTATGCTAATTTGTTTAAAAATGAACCTATTCATGATTCTGTGCCACCGGCAGAAATGTCACCTCATGAAGTTAGAAGTATGCCTTCTAATGTTGTAAATGGAAAATAAATCAGTTTATGGAATTATTATGATAAATTATATGTCACTGATAATGAGGGCATACTGATTTTAGATCCAAAAGATTAAAAATCAATAACTAAAGGTGCACAATGCAAAAAATTTAAGCAAACTCACAAATGAAAAAACAATGATGGCACAAGCACTTTAAGAAGACACTATGAAATTTTTTATGACAATGACACACTGCAGACTAGATAAACACATCTAAGTAACGGTCCTCAAGGATCTTCTGTAGGTAACTTTACTTATTCTAATGCTCGTAACAAAACTGAGTTAACAAAATATATTATTTGTGATGAACAACCTTTTACATTCGGTGAGAGTGATTGGTATTATGATTGTGCAAGTAGTACTCTTAATCCTTATTTTACTAAAGTTTTTAGATCTAGTACTAGGGTAGAGGCTATGAAAATCTTTAAAAAAGAAAAGGCTGCTTTAAAAGAAAGTTTTGTAAATGTTAGTAAATTTTCTCTAACTTATGATATATGGACTACTAAACAAAAGTATGCTTATATTTATATCACGACACATTATTTAGATCCAAAATGGATGTTGCAAAAATATATTATTTATCTATGTCCTTTAGAATTTTCACATACTGGCACTGTAATCGGTGACGCTATAATATTTTTTTTACGTGAATATGATATTCAAAATAAAATCTTTTCAATTTGTTTTGATAATGTTAATAATAATACTTCTTCTATTAATGATTTAAAATCGTATTTTTTTCCTATACTAGAACATAGAATTTTTTATGTTAGATGTGCATGTCATATTATTAATTTAATTGTACAAGAATGCCTTGAATTCTTTCAAATAATTTAGAAAATGTTAAATTATGTTTACAAAGTTTGAACACTTCTATAAGTAGACAACAAGCTTTTAAAACTTTATGTATACAATATGATATTACTTTTAGATTTGTTAATAGATGGAATTCTACTTATTTAATGTTAAAATCTTCTATTAAATTTAAAGATGTTATTACACATTATTGTAATATTAATCCTAGTTTTGATTATCAAGTAACTGAAAATGATTGGTTAATTGCTAGTTCAATTTTTAAATTTTTAGAATTATTTTACAATGCTACATGTGTTTTATTTGGAGTTTATTATCCAACTTCTCCTTTAGCTTTGACATAAATTATTAAAATATCTCATTTATTTTTAAATATAGAATTGTTCCAGGTTTTGATTATGTTGTTTCCAAAATTGAAGCAAAATTTCTAAAATATTGGGTGATATACCTCTTCTATATTGTTTGGCTTCGATTTTTTATCATAAGATTAAATTAGATGGTGCGTATATTTTATTAGACGATTTTAGACAATATGAATATTGAGGTAGGAAGCTTAAAAGTAGAAATTAAAAAAGTTTGAGATTGTTTAATTATTGTATATGAAGAAAGAGTTGTATCGAGCTGACCTGTTACAATCGTTCAACGTAATAGTAGCTCCAGTTTTATATCTAAATTATCGCATACTAACAGTGTACTGCAAAGGAATAAACAAAAATAATCTTCCCTACCCACTCAAGAATTGTCCTTATATGTAAATTCTTATGAAGAAGATGAATCAGCATCTAATTTTTTAATTTTAGAATAGTGGAAGAGATACGAAAAAAACGTATCATATACTTTCTTCTATAGCTGTGATACTCTAATGGTCCCGGTGTTCACGGTAGCATCGAAATCATGTTTTAGTGCAGGTAGGATACTCTAAGCAAGAAGAGGAGCATGATGTTGCCAGATATTTTGGAAGCCTGCATCTGCATTCAAGATTGGGTTCGTGCTAGAAAACGAACTCAAAAGTTAAGAGATGAAAGTGCCGACATAAGTGAGCTGGACTTTCTATCTCTTACTTTGGATGACGATACTGAAGGAGGGAGCTGAGTAATAAACTCGGATTTAAGTCGGACGATGGACAACGAAAAAGAAATAAATACTTGTACATTTTCTTTACAGTTTATGAAAATAAAATATCATTTTCAAGTTTCAATTTTTTTTAGTTAAAGTTATAATAGATTTAAATTTTATTGGCATTAATAAAAAACTTTCAACTTTTTCCTTTCAAAATTGTGCTTCATTTATGTGTTTTTGTTAGTTAATGTTGTTTACATTTAATTTATTTAGCAAAAGTTTATGTAACAAAAATTTAATTCATTTATATAACAAAAAATTCTAAAATTTACAAATTTTAACTTCTATATATATTTTTCTATGTAAATTTACTAACAAATAACTCATATACAATAATCTTAAAATATATATATATATAAAACATTATAATTTTCTAAAGATGACTTATAATCTTCTATTTAAATTTATTAATTTATTAGATATAAATATACAATGTTAAAACCAAAAAATATTATTTTCAGGCCGGCCTGGCCCAACCATGAACCGGTCCAGATCCAGATCGGTTCAGTCCGGTGCTTTTCTGACCAGATCATAGGTCCGGACTGAATCCAACATTTTTTCGATCAGACCGAACTGATCCGATTTAAAATCGATCAAATTCGATCAGTGCAGACCTTGGACCGACGCAATCCGACCCATTACACACCATAAAATTCAACAATAGGACGATATGAATTTTTTTTTACTATTGTCACGTCATAATAACATAACCGATCCAATATACGTGACACTTGGTATCCATGGTTTGTAAGGATCGTACAAAAGAATCCCATGATAAGTCTAGATTTTTGGGATCCCTCCTAGATTGATTTTGCATGGTAACATCGTTGGCCCATTTAGCCACAAGGAATAAATGGAAAATTCTTAGTTTACAACCAAATGCTTACCCAACACACACCTCCCTCCCCCTCTCTCTTCTCTTTTCAACATGGATTCCACCCGGCCCCACCGCTCTCCACTTTTTCCAATGATGATCGGCCACGTGGCTGTTGTAAAGCACGTAATAAATATCAAACTACTCATTTCGAATAGCAACTGGCAATGCATTTGAGTGGTGTATAGAAAAACTCATGACATGCATGTAATCAATCGGTTGTTAATGGCTGAATTTTACAAATTAACAACTCATGAGTTCAGGATTTTGGTAGTAGATACTCTTACACCTACTTCGTAGGTAGTAGGTCCAGGGAAGTGTTATTTCCATTCTTGCTTCTATTCTCCACAGGTGAAAGTGAAAATGTGAAAGGAATAAAAAATGATTGGTCTAGCATCTACACAATGTTACGCGGGAGAGATTATTTAAGGGGACATGTCTTACCACATGACAGTGATAAAATTTTACTCAACTCTAATAATATTATAATATATTATTAAACTAAATAAAAAACAATAAAAAATATGTATCATAATGTTATTTGAGGAGAACACCTCTTATAATTGTCACGTGATGAGTCTAGTAAATAATTTATGTTATTAGGACACTTAATTGTAACAAAAGAAAACTAAAAAATCCTTTATTTATTTTACAACTAATATATAAAATATTTTAAAAATTATTGATGGACTTAAACTACCATTACGAACAATAATTTTAGAATTTCTCGATAGACTTATTTAATATTACATATAACAATTAAGCAACTGACTAGAAAAATATATACACATACACCAAATTTTAGAATAAAAAACTTGTTATTATTAGCACAAGAGCCGCTTCTAACATTCTAAGCATCATCTACAAATACTAAAAATAATCTTTTTTTAACCATCCTAAAATTTTTTTTTTGATATTCTAAATATCATGTTATTGTATTTTTTTTTTAAATAAGAAGGCTTGAATCTAAAAATGGAGATTATATATATATATATATATATATATATATATATATATATATATATATATATATATATATATATATATTTGTTCATACATATTATTAGGAAAAGAAACTCAAATAAGAACTCATGAGTTGAACTTGTAATAAGGATATGACAAGTGGAATTTTGTTTCAGTTTAGTCCTTTGTATTTTTGCATTTAGACCCTTTAAAAAAGTCAAAAGGTACGATGGATGTAATCCAACAGTTGTAAATTGATGAGTTCAAAAAATTATGAACTCATAATCAGTCCCTCTAGGAATTTTGCTAAAATATAATGTAGTTGTTGTAATTATTTTAGTCTTCATTAAATTACTACATAGAAAGGCTAAAAGACAAGTGCCTTAATTATTCTAAATTTATTATTATGTTAGTATATAATATCATTATATATATTATTGTAATGTTTGTAAAACTAATTAGGAAGACCAAAGACAACTCCCGTAATTATCAAATTGTCCCTATTATCTTTAATGAATAATTTTAATTAGTAAACATATGAAAGACTATATTTGAAAAAAAAATTACATTGAAGATGAAATTTTCTCTTTATATAGTAATATAGATATGCAAAAGTTAAAAATTTTGGAACTTTCCAATTTCTGAGGTCCTGTACGTTTGTACGACTTGTACATATTCAAAAATAAACATAATTAACATCTGATTATGTCAAATTTATCAACTAGTATTTAACAATAATAATAATAATAATTTAATGCTTCTGAGTAAGAAGGTATATTCTGTTTGAAAAATTCCTAAAGATTGCAAATTGAAAGATGTAAAATTAAAGACAGAAAATATGTAGAGGATTCGAGGCACGTTACACGCTGTCCTTAGAATAGAATTTTGCCTCCACGAACAGTGCAGCGGATTCCTGACGATCTATCCTCGAGATACAACGAATCCTTCGATCCACTACACCGTGCACACGGTGTTGAATCCTACGAAAGATCACAACATTGTCCGAAGAAGGGAGATTGGACGGAGGAGTTTTGGGGGGAATTTAGTTCTGGTGGTTTTTTTCTTTTCCGTCTCTGTACGATTTTTCTTTCGTTCTGAACAAAGAGCGAGAGAGAGAGAGAGAGAAGAGAAAAATAGATTATTGTTCTCTGATCTTAGGATCGAGTCCTGGATATATCTTTCACGTAACATTTCTCACTCTTTCCGTAATGGGATTACGTGAGAACGGTTTCGCAGAAGACCAACAACCCACCAGACCAAACCAACGAAAAAAAATTATGAAATTATCTTTGTACCCATGTCCGTTCCGCGACGCACAAGCATGCAAAGTGCTAAGTGCGTGACTAATAAATGCGTAAAAATGCGTATTAAATTGTCACGACCCGCACCCGGTATAAGGGCACTAGTCGGAAACAACGCCCAGCCTAAGCCGCAGAATCGGCGGTAGAACGCTGTCTAGATAAACTATCTAACAATATAATGAACCACCAATAATGATAGTATACTCAATCACAGAACTAAGATAGAATGAGCACGAATCAGATAAAGAAATGAATAGTCACAATACAACTCATGAGTCTAAATAATACATCAATGAGTCTGAAGAATAACAGAAATAAGCTGGAGACAAATCCAGTACAAAAGAATACTACAATACTACAAAGCTACAACTCCAGGGTCAACTGTCTCAGTTGGGATAAGTCCCTCTTGAGCCAGGGTCTCAGAATCTAAACCCACAACATCCTGGGGTCCATAATAGGTAGGGTACTCCTCAGTGTCATCTGGAAAAATATATCCAGTCAGGAAAGGAGCAGAGTACAACCCTAACAGCAGTTCTCAAATAATGATAAAAACTATGTAACAGTAAATAGCTGTGGATAAACAAGATGCTTAAATAGATACAAGAATGTATAGACAATAAGAAAATACTGGAAAGAAATACAATAATGAACAATATGCTGATGGAACAATAGTACTAATGACTAAGTGTGTGAGTACAGCTTAACATGTGATCGGCTTGGGCAAGATGCAATGCGGCCTGGCTAATCATACTTGCTGTGTATGATCAACACTATTCAGGAAACAAGACTTTATTCAATAGGGATTTGATCACATATCTATACTAATACTCCCCACCCCCGACTGGTATAATAGATCCAACCACGGTATGCTATGGCACTAGATTCCCCAAGAAGATAGCTAGTCTCCCCGAGAATCGGTGTCTGTACATGTACAAGATAACCAATGAAACAATACTTGCACCATATACACCATATACCAAGGAATAACATCTCATGACGAGATCCGGATATACCAATCCGTGTAACCATAGTGTCAAAAGAAACATGTATATCTACACTAGATACAACGAACATAGAGGATATCATAAATGAGAAACTATCAGAGAATGTACTCGCCTGAAGTCCAATGAACAGTCTCACAAATGTCTGACTCGGTGCCTCGAAGACCTAGATATGGAATACCACATTAATACAAGGTCCCGGAAAGAGAACAAGTCAAACTAGACAACTTCTAGGTCAATAAGTCAATTCTAAGTCAAAAGTCAACTATGGTCAACTCTAAAGTCAACCTCACAAGACATCTATAAAATAATATAGAGATAAACTACAACAATTTAGGAATCAAATTAGATTCCAAAAGAAACTCACACAAAGTATACTAATAATACAATTAATATATACCCTAAAATAATATATATACAACCCAATATTTATACAAATAACATAATATATTATAACAAATATTATACCTCACAAAACACATATATATATACATATATATATATACAATAATAATATATACAATATAATTTAAAACTGTCAAAGCGTCACTGAAAACAGTGAATAAAAATAGGATTAAATTAAAACAGGTTTAATAGTGACAGTCTTGACTGTCACAGAAGAACTGTCACAGAAACCGAATTAATAAACCACTACTGCCTTGGTTACGCTGACAGTTAAACTGTCGCGAAAAATCGTCGCGAAAAAGCTGCTGTGTTTCCCGCTGCTGCAATTAATGACAGGTTTGTCATTAATTGCCCGAAGGCTACAGCGGCTGCTGTATTCGGCTAATTAATGACAGTTTCACTGTCATTAATTCACTGTCACCAAAAATAAGTTATATATATATAAATATATATATAAAAACATAATATATAAACAATATCTATATATATATAAAACCATTAATATAAATATATACATATATATATTAATATACACATAAACTTATACATTCAAATATTTAATAAATACTAACACAAAGAACATATTAATGTACATAATTTACATGGCTAGAAGCACACCTAAAAATATACATTAATATACAATAATTACATAATAACTATAAATAATATTATTACACAATCAAACACATAAATATATTTTTATAAAACATTTTATGTATACTTTATATTATTAACAAGTAGTAACATATATAATTGTATGCAAGAAGCTACATATTATATTGTACACCATATTAGCACACACAAAAATATAGATCTATGCTACAATAATTACATAATAAATACACAAAATAAATATATAATATCCATATATATTTACTAATTATAAATGAAGAATTAAACCACAATTAATTAGATCTATGCAAAAATACACACAATTGGAGAGTATCACACCGTATCCCACTAGATCTAGGATACGCATGCGACACGAGTCCAACACACAACCAATTGCACCCCGAAGGACACAAACAAATCATAAATAATATTCATGAACAAATCAAAGTGTCAAAAGTAGATCTATGTGTCCGTGTCAAAATACGACATGTTCAAAGCCCCGTGTCGGAGGAAAACCCCCAAATGACACGTATCACCAAATAGTTGGGATACGAACCACAAGTACCCAAATATGGACACGACACTAGCCCCAAACACATAAGTGCATGCCAAATTGATCTATAGGATCAATTGACACACACAACAAATTGTAAATTCGGAATTCCAACAAAATTGACACAAAAAGCACCATAACTTTCTCCATGGGTCTCCTATGAACACAAAACAAAGTCCTATGGGTAGTACATACATATAGGTTGATTTTACATGATTAAATCTCAGATTTAGAAGCTATTTAAATGGGAAAAACTGAATTATACCTATTGGGAGATGGATTCCCAATGAAACCTCTAATTGAGATGAACTTGCTTCCAAATTATAGATCCTTGCTCCTCTTTGTAGATCCTTGCTTTCTTCTTCTAGATTCTTGCTTCTTTATTCTCTAATGGTGAATTGGGAAGAATTTGGAATGAATTTGGTAGGGAATTGGATTGGGAATGGAGGGAATTTGGTAGTGGAAAAATTCTAGATCTAGATTTGGAATGAAATGAGAGGAGAGAGAAATTTTCCCCCCTCATTAATAGGCCGGCCATTGCCCCTCCCCCAAGCAATTGTAAAATGTCCAATGTACCCCTTGGGGCCTCTCATGAAGAAATATTTAAGGAAGGAAGCTTCTAGTCTAATCCTTTAATTAATTTAATCCATCTCCTTAACTATGGGCTTTCTAAATGGGCCAAGTCTAACTATTTAATTCATGTTGGTCCATGGGTCCAAACTAAACTAGTTGGGTCCACTAAAATAAGTCCAAAATAATTTAATAGCACCCAACAACAAATAAATAATACAACAAAAATTATTTACCATGCACAATATTTAATTAAATAGGAAATGACTAAAACACCCTTTCCTAGAAAATGTGGTAGTGACAAGTCTACCCTCCTTAAAATAATTTCGTCCTCGAAATTCAAAGACAAAAACTACCCCCAGAAAATCACAGAACAGAACTAAAGAATCACAACTAACTAATGAACAGAACATAACAATGAACAGAACATAACTAGGAAATAACATACCTCAAGGTACAAACAAATATGGGTAACGCTCTCGCATTTCATCCTCTCTCTCCCAGGTAGACTCCCCCGGAGAGTGATGCCCCCATGCGACGCGCACCAAAGAAATAGTCTGGTTCCTCAGCACCTTCTCTCTCCGATCCAGAATCCCAACTGGCTGCTCTGGATAGCTAAGAGTAGGGCCCACCTCTATCTCTGAGTGATCCAATACATGACTAGGATCTGCCACGTATCGTCTCAACTGCGACACATGAAACACGTTGTGCACTCCCTCCAATGCAGGTGGCAAGTCTAGTCTATAAGCAACTGCACCGACCCTCTCTAGGATAGTGAAAGGTCCAATGAATCGCGGACTAAGCTTTCCGCCTCCACCGAAGCGAATCGTGATTCGTGTCGAAGAAATCCTCAGAAACACCAAACCACCCACCTCGAACTCCAAAGGTCTCCGATGGCTATCGGCCCAATGCCGCTGTCTGTCCTGCGCCACTCGAAGTCTATCTCTGATCAACTGAACCTTCTCTGCTGCATCCACAACCATCTCTGGCCCAAGCAAAACTCTCTCTCCAACATCGTCCCAAGACAAAGGAGTACGACACCTCCGACCATATAGAGCTTCAAAAGGTGACATCTCTATACTGGCCTGGTAACTATTGTTGTAAGCAAACTCTACCAAATGGAGATGGTCCTCCCAAGAACCCCCGAAATCTAGTACACAAGTGCGCAACATATCCTCGAGAGTCTGAATAGTCCTCTCTGACTGCCCATCTGTCTGGGGATGATATGCAGTACTGAATTTGAGCTGAGTGCCCAAACTCTCCTGCAAACTCCTCCAGAAATGAGAAGTGAAACGACTATCCCGATCTGAGACTATGCTGACGGGAACTCCATGTATCCTAACGATCTGCCTCACATACATCTCTGCCAGCTTCTCCGTAGACAAACCCACCTTGAAAGGCAAAAAGTGGGCCGACTTGGTCAACCTATCAACAATGACCCAAATCGCGTCTTTCCCTCCTGGAGATCGTGGTAGTCCGGACACAAAATCCATAGTAATGTGTTCCCACTTCCACTCTGGAATGGGTAATGGCTGAAGTAAACCTCCTGGCCTCTGCCTCTCGGCTTTCACCTGCTGGCACACTAAGCATCTGGATACAAATTGTGCCACTTCCCTCTTCATGCCATACCACCACACACTCTCTCGCATATCCCGATACATCTTGTTAGCACCTGGATGTATGGAATACTGAGAGCGATGCGCTTCCTGCAACACCTCCTCTCGCAACTCTCCACTAGGCACACACAATCTAACTCCATGCCTCAAAGATCCATCCTCTGCAATAGTGAAATTATCCTCTAATCCTGCTCTCACCTGAGCTATAATACTCCTCAAAGATACATCATCATACTGTGCTGCCTTGATCCTGTCCATCAAATCTGAGTGTATCTGCAATCCCCACATCTGCATAGCACACCCAGGAACAATCACCTCAATGCCCAAGCTCTCCAAGTCCTCCAATAAATATCGATCCTGCGTCAAGAACATAGCTACCGGATACCTGCTCAAAGCATCGGCAACTACATTGGCTTTCCCAGGATGATATTGCAAAGAGATATCAAAATCCTTCATCAGTTCCAACCACCGACAATGCCTCATGTTCAACTCCTTCTGCGTGAAAACGTACTTCAAGCTTTTGTGGTCTGTGAAGATCTCCACACGCTCTCCGTACAAATAATGTTTCCACAACTTTAGAGCGAATATGACGGCTGCCAACTCCAAATCATGGGTAGGATAGTTCTTTTCATGAGGACGCAATTGCCTGGATGCATAGGCAATCACTTTCCCATGCTGCTGAAGAACACAACCCAAACCCTTCCCCGATGCATCACTATAAAGAGTGAAACCTCCGGACCCTGATGGCAACGTCAAAATAGGAGCAGACGTCAACCTCTTCTTCAACTCCTCAAAAGCAGCCTGGCAATCCTTCGTCCAAACAAACTCCACATCCTTCCTTGTGAGTCTGGTCATCGGCTCGGCAATCCTCGAAAAATCTTGCACAAACTTTCTGTAGTAGCCTGCCAATCCCAAGAAACTCCTGATCTCTGCTACCGAACTCGGAGTCTTCCAAGATTCCACTGCTGAAATCTTCTTCGGATCCACTGAAATACCATCACCAGTCACAACATGCCCCAAGAATTCTACCTTGTCCAAGAAAAACTCACACTTGGACAACTTCCCATATAGCTTCTCCTTCCTCAGCACATCCAATACAATCCTCAAATGCTCCTCATGCTCCTCCGGTGTCCTCGAGTATATGAGTATGTTGTCGATGAACACCACCACGAACTTGTCAAGGTACTGGTGGAACACCTTGTTCATCAAGTTCATAAATACCGCCGGTGCATTAGTCAAACCAAACGGCATCACCATAAACTCGTACTAACCATACCGAGTTCTAAAAGCAGTCTTCGGTATGTCCTCCGGCTTCACCTTCACCTGATGGTAGCCTGATCTCAAATCTATCTTAGAAAATACCTTCGCACCACTCAACTGATCAAACAGATCATCAATCCATGGCAAAAGATACTTATTCTTGATAGTGAGATTATTCAAAGCCCTGTAATCAATGCACATGCGCACCGATCCATCCTTCTTCGGTACAAACAATACCGGGGCTCCCCATGGTGAAGAACTCGATCTGATAAACCCCTTATCCTGCAATTCGTCCACCTGCTTCTTCAACTCGACCAGCTCGCTGTTGTTTACTCTATAGACATGCTGCGAAATTGGTTCTGCACCTGGCACCAAGTCTATAGAAAATTCAACATCTCGATCTGGCGGCAATCCTGGCAATTCCTCAGGAAACACATCCAAGAATTCTGCTATCAACGGATGTGGCAACTCCTTGTCTTCCACCATAGCTCCACAAATAATGCCTTCTCCCTGCTCTGCAGCTCCTCTAACAAACTCAAACTCTGGCTCTCCTGGCGGACCAAACAAAACTCTACCTCCTCTACAATCTATGCAAGCACGGTGCCTACTCAACCAATCCATCCCGAGTACAATATCGTAGCTCGGAAGTGGCATTACAAGTAGACACGCACTCAACTCCCGGCCTCCCAAAGTAACTCTCCGATCCTTGCAAATATCATTAACCAGGATAATGCCTCCCCCGGTCATGATCTTGCAAGTCCTAAGCAAAGACTCAGCTACCAAACCATGCTTTAGAGCAAAAGAAACAGATACAAAACTATGGGAAGCACCACTATCAAACAAAGCTAAAGCTGAAATGGAATCAAGAAGAATAGAACCTGCGATGACATCTCCGGTGGGTTCCTCCTCTTCGACTGTCATAGCAAACGCTCGTCCCTGCCGAGCACCTCCCTGCTGCTGATGCTGGACAAAACGATGCTGCTGTGTCAGAAGCGGTCCCCTCGGCTGTGCTGCAGGTGGTCTCATCTGTGCCCTCGGAGCTGGAGCTGCTCCCTGAACTGCACGACGAGGACACTCCTTCAATTGATGCCCTTCAGTACCATAATACAAACAAACTCCTAGCCTCTTTCTGCAAACTTCCCAGATGTGGCCGGGCTTCTTGCAGTAGTTGCATGGAGCTTGCTGTAACTGGCTCTGCTGCTGAGGTGCCTGGTGAAAAGGCGCTCTAGCTGGAGTCTGGTTCTGCTGTGGCTGCTGGAAAGGTCTGGACTGGAAATGAGGACGTTTGGCAGATACTGCACTGCCGTTGGCCCCCAGAAAAGAATCACGGTCTCTCTTGGTCTTCAAACCTAGATTCCGCTCAACCTTGCGTGCCTCCGCAAGTATCTCCGAGTATGTCTCATAAAAAGACGGAATAAGAATCTTCACTTCCCAGTTTAGACCCTCACGGAAACGAATAGCTCGAACCTCCGGCTCTCTCACCAGATACTCTGCAAATTGGCTCAGCCTACCGAACTCCGTAGCGTATTCCTCCACAGACATGCTTCCCTGAATGAGACTCTCAAATTGTCTCCCCAAGTCAAGCCTGTCTATCCGGGCAAAAAACTTCTTCTTGAAAAGGTCCCTGAATACCTCCCAAGATTGTCCTGCGTCAACTAGAACCGGCTCATTCCTGAACCAAGTACGAGCGACGTTGAACAGTTGAAGTCCTACCGCCTCAACCTTCAGATCTTCAGAAAGACGGGACACCCTCATAAGACGCTCAATGTCCTCGAGCCAATCATCAGCATAGACGATGCCCTCCGTCCCCTTGAAAACCCTAGGCTCCAGTTTCTTAAAGTCCTGAATGTTGCCTGGCCGAAGCTGAGCAACCTGAGGAACAACCTGCTGCTGGATCGAAACTCCTCTCTCGACTACAGCACGAGCAAGCTGATGAGCACTCTTGATGCCCTGCCGTAGAACGTCGGTCTGCCTCTGATGTGCCTCTGACTGAGCCCTCTGTGCCTCGAGCATCTCACGAAACAGTGTAAACATCTGTGACGCCTCTGCTGGCACAGGAGGTGGAGGTGGAAGCCCCTCAGATACAGCTGGCACAGTCCTTTGAGTAGGTGGTGGACCTCCGAAAGCAGCTGACACTCCAATCACTGGAGAAGTGACTGGTGCAGGCCCTCGGGATGTCGCAGACCTCTCAGAAACTGCTCTCCCCTGCTGTGATCTAGTCTTAGGCGGCATCCTGAGACAAAGCGAAAGAAAGAATCAATATGGCACAAGATGTAGGATATCAAGGAAAGGACAGTTTAAGGGATCAAGTATCAATGTCAAAGGAGAATAGTTGAATCAAAAGAATTTTCCTAGATGTGATTAAGTATCTCAGCCTATATCCTATATCCTATCGCAGGCTCGCAGTATTACAACTAAGTTGTCGCACTACCACGACATCACATACTTGTGAAGCTAGACCTGCATGGGCCACCACCAAAAACGTGTCACGACCCGCACCCGGTGTAAGGGCACTAGTATGAAACAACGCCCAGCCTACGCCGCAGAATCGGCGGTAGAACGCTGTCTAGATAAACTATCTAACAATATAATGAACCACCAATAATGATAGTATACTCAATCACATAACTAAGATAGAATGAGCACGAATCAGATAAAGAAATGAATAGTCACAATACAACTCATGAGTCTAAATAATACATCAATGAGTCTGAAGAATAACAGAAATAAGCTGGAGACAAATCCAGTACAAAAGAATACTACAACACTACAAAGCTACAACTCTAGGGTCAACTGTCTCAGTTGGGATAAGTCCCTCTTGAGCCAGGGTCTCAGAATCTAAACCCACAACATCCTGGGGTCCATAATAGGTAGGGTACTCCTCAGTGTCATCTGGAAAAATATATCCAGTCAGGAAAGGAGCAGAGTACAACCCTAACAGCAGTTCTCAAATAATGATAAAAACTATGTAACAGTAAATAGCTGTGGATAAACAAGATGCTTAAATAGATACAAGAATGTATAGACAATAAGGAAATACTGGAAAGAAATACAATAATGAACAATATGCTGATGGAACAATAGTACTAATGACTAAGTGTGTGAGTACAGCTTAACATGTGATCGGCTTGGGCAAGATGCAATGCGGCCTGGCTAATCATGCGTGCTGTGTATGATCAACACTATTCAGGAAACAAGACTTTATTCAATAGGGATTTGATCACATATCTATACTAATACTTCCCACCCCCGACTGGTATAATAGATCCAACCACGGTATGCTATGGCACTAGATTCCCCAAGAAGATAGCTAGTCTCCCCGAGAATCGGTGTCTGTACATGTACAAGATAACCAATGAAACAATACTTGCACCATATACACCATATACCAAGGAATAATATCTCATGACAAGATCCGGATATACCAATCCGTGTAACCATAGTGTCAAGAGAAACATGTATATCTACACTAGATACAACGAACATAGAGGATATCATAAATGAGAAACTATCAGAGAATGTACTCGCCTGAAGTCCAATGAACAATCTCACAAATGTCTGACTCGGTGCCTCAAAGACCTAGATATGGAATACCACATTAATACAAGGTCCCGGAAAGAGAACAAGTCAAACTAGACAACTTCTAGGTCAATAAGTCAATTCTAAGTCAAAAGTCAACTATGGTCAACTCTAAAGTCAACCTCACAAGACATCTATAAAATAATATAGAGATAAACTACAACAATTTAGGAATCAAATTAGATTCCAAAAGAAACTCACACAAAGTATACTAATAATACAATTAATATATACCCTAAAATAATATATATACAACCCAATATTTATACAAATAACATAATATATTATAACAAATATTATACCTCACAAAACACATATATATATATATATATACAATAATAATATATACAATATAATTTAAAACTGTCAAAGCGTCACTGAAAACAGTGAATAAAAACAGGATTAAATTAAAACAGGTTTAATAGTGACAGTCTTGACTGTCACAGAAGAACTGTCACATAAACCGAATTAATAAACCACTACTGCCTTGGTTACGCTGACAGTTAAACTGTCGCGGAAAATCGTCGCAAAAAAGCTGATGTGTTTTCCGCTGCTGCAATTAATGACAGGTTTGTCATTAATTGCCCGAAGGCTACAGCGGCTGCTGTATTCGGCTAATTAATGACAGTTTCACTGTCATTAATTCACTGTCACCAAAAATAAGTTATATATATATAAATATATATATAAAAACATAATATATAAACAATATCTATATATATATAAAACCATTAATATAAATATATACATATATATATTAATATACACATAAACTTATACATTCAAATATTTAATAAATACTAACACAAAGAACATATTAATGTACATAATTTACATGGCTAGAAGCACACCTAAAAATATACATTAATATACAATAATTACATAATAACTATAAATAATATTATTACACAATCAAACACATAAATATATTTTTATAAAACATTTTATGTATACTTTATATTATTAACAAGTAGTAACATATATAATTGTATGCAAGAAGCTACATATTATATTGTACACCATATTAGCACACACAAAAATATAGATCCATGCTACAATAATTACATAATAAATACACAAAATAAATATATAATATCCATATATATTTACTAATTATAAATGAAGAATTAAACCATAATTAATTAGATCTATGCAAAAATACACACAATTGGAGAGTATCACACCGTATCCCACTAGATCTAGGATACGCATGCGACACGAGTCCAACACACAACCAATTGCACCCCGAAGGACACAAACAAATCACAAATAATATTCATGAACAAATCAAAGTGTCAAAAGTAGATCTATGTGTCCGTGTCAAAATACGACATGTTCAAAGCCCCGTGTCGGAGGAAAACTCCCAAAGGATACGTATCACCAAATAGTTGGGATACGAACCACAAGTACCCAAATATGGACACGACACTAGCCCCAAACACATAAGTACATGCCAAATTGATCTATAGGATCAATTGACACACACAACAAATTGTAAATTCGGAATTCCAACAAAATTGACACAAAAAGCACCATAACTTTCTCCATGGGTCTCCTATGAACACAAAACAAAGTCCTATGGGTAGTACATACATATAGGTTGATTTTACATGATTAAATCTCAGATTTAGAAGCTATTTAAATGGGAAAAACTGAATTATACCAATTGGGAGATGGATTCCCAATGAAACCTCCAATTGAGATAAACTTGCTTCAAAATTGTAGATCCTTGCTCCTCTTTGTAGATCCTTGCTTCCTTCTTCTAGATCCTTGCTTCTTCCTTCTCTAATGGTGAATTGGAAAGAATTTGGAATGAATTAGGTAGGGAATTGGATTGGGAATGGAGGAAATTTGGTAGTGGGAAAATTCTAGATCTAGATTTGGAATGAAATGAGAGGAGAGAGAAATTTCCCCCCCTCATTAATAGGCCGGCCATTGCCCCTCCCCCAAGCAATTGTAAAATGTCCAATGTACCCCTTGGGGCCTCTCATGAAGAAATAATTAAGGAAGGAAGCTTCTAGTCTAATCATTTAATTAATTTAATCCATCTCCTTAACTATGGGCTTTCTAAATGGGCCAAGTCTAACTATTTAATTCATGTTGGTTCATGGGTCCAAACTAAACTAGTTGGGTCCACTAAAATAAGTCCAAAATAATTTAATAGCACCCAACAACAAATAAATAATACAACAAAAATTATTTACCATGCACAATATTTAATTAAATAGGAAATGACTAAAATACCCTTTCCTAGAAAATATGGTAGTGACATAAATTGCGCATTCGCTCGCGGGTTGGATGAGATCTAGCCCATCTCCCACAAAACTCACTTGTTCACTAAGAGGGGTAAAGCAATATATGGAAAGGAGAATGACTTCACCTTTCCCATGTGGGACTAAAAAAAAAGGAGTTGACTTTATTGAATCACATGGTTTGCTTCCAAAGTAAAGCCAAAACAACTCTAACAATTGTCACGCCCTAGTCCCAAAATACGTATGACCAGGAATACACAACATGCCAGCTACGCATTCGACCAGACTCTGGTCCAACTCGAATACGTATAAGCTGTACTATAATGGTTACTATCTTAATAATCCAGTAAATATAAATATCTATGTCTCAATCCACAAAGAACAGAAATACACAAGAATGAGTTACATGTGCTACAGTCGGCCGCCCAGTAAACACACAAACTCGAATAGACTCGAGAAGAAATATTAGTCTATAAAAACTAGGCTACAACAGCAGATGAATAAACAATATGAATAAAGTAACCATAGCTCCGGTAGAAATAATATAAGTACCTGGCACCAATGCCTGCAAGACAAGCAACTCCATCCGCGACTCCAAGCCTCCGTAATCGTCTATGCTGCAAAACTGGCAGGGGACCAGGTCCTGAGAGGGACATAACAAGGTACAAAAATATAGCATGCCAAGTATAACAGAAAGAACAAGTGCAACGACGGTGTAATCTAGCATAACCAACTAAGTGAGACACAACTTTGAAGACAATGTTCGATGCGTGGGCTGTCTAAAATAAAATTGTAGCTCCGGACATAGAAACACATGGGACGTACCGCAGCTCCGGACAAAGAGTCACACGGGTGATACTACTATTTCGGATACAGGAACACTACAGAAATAGAACATATACATATATATAGCGCGCGCAGAGGAGCCCAAACGTCTAGTAACGGTCTTCCCCTCACAAAGCGATCAACGAGTGTGCGCTGAACCTGAACCTCTATCTAACAGTCTCATCATACTGAAGTAACTATCAACGATCACGACCCTAAAGTTGTCCCAATTTTTGGTCACGTTGACAGTATTATGATACAGGAAATCTAGCACGATGACAGTGTACGGATGTGTCCTAGGGTTATAATATAAACAAGTATGTACATTAAGGTGTTGAGAACATCTATCAATCATCACCAGTCGTTACCGACGAACGTTTGCACCTGGTTATGACCCGGACGCGAAGTAACGATTCTAATCCAAACGCGCACAATGCATATAATATATAAATAAATATCTAGTAACTGAAATGCAGGATGGCAAGGTACACTTGCCTGGATCCGAATGCTGAAGATGGGTCTCCAGTACCACGTCCAAGTCCGCGGGTCCCGCAGTACCTAGAGACGAGATACAAGCTCAATCAATAAACTATCACTAGACTAAAATAAGATGTGACACACGTCTAGAATATGTTTGAAACTTAGTTACAAGCTCATATAGACACTAAGCTAGAGGGTTGACCAAGGTTGACTAAAGGTATGTTACATCTAATCTGATTAATCACCTGTATAATATCATCAGACAAATCCTCAATCATATATTTATCATGGTGTTCAGTAGTTCAAGAATGTTCATTCCTCAGATTTTACCCTGATCTTCACAGACGTTATCATGCATTTTTTAAAAAATCATCCTCGAATAAATTAATATTTTATTTATTAAACCTTCCATTTTATAACCATTATTACCATTTCACAATAAAAACTACTCCTCAATTAAACTCATCATTATTTATCAGTCCTCAATCACTGACTAATGGTTTGATATTACACACCATTTCACAATAAATCACCTACTCCTCAATGTCCATCAATTGCATGGAACAAATATAACACTAAACCCTAAGTTGCACATCTAGCATTCAAAAACCCTAAATATCAACATAGCATTTAACCATCAATTACATATATTAAAATGTAATAAATCCTAAAACTCATGCATTCAAAACCCTAAATATCTTAATATAGCAAACTTCATAAACCCTAAATATCTCAATATACAAAACTACACTACACATGGAGAGGGGGGACAGTTCACCTTGGCGGCGGCACGGCGGCACGTCGGGGTGGTTGTTGGCCGGAGGGTTGGTAATAGTGGACGTGGCGGTGGAGGGTGGAGCTGGCCGAGGTGGACGGTAGCAGCTCACCGGAGTGGAGGTGGCAGCTCGGCGAGATGGACGAGTGGAGCCGCGGTGGTAGATATGGTGATGGTGATAGCCGAAGTATTAGAGGTATGGGTGGCAGAAGAATGGCTCGAGGGGGTGCGGGTGGGTGTTGGCGGTGGTAGCAGTCGTGGAGATGTGGTGGGTCAACGGCATGATAGAGGAGGTTGCGGGTGGAGGCCAGTCGTGGATGGCCGGTCGAGGTGATGATAATGAGGAGAGGAGGTTGCGGGTGGAGGCCAGTCGTGGATGGCCGGTCGAGGTAATGATGATGAGGAGAGGGTGGCCGAAGAATAGCTTAAGGTGATATAGCCGCCGCTGGAGGTGGTCGTGGAGGGACGTGGCAGCGTGGATGGAGGTGCTGGTCTTGGAGGAGCTCAGCTGGCCGGAGTAGGGGAGGCCGGTCGGTGCGGTTGAAGATGAAGAAGAAGAATTAAAGAAGAAGGAGAAGAAGAAGAAGAAGAAAAGAAAGGGAGGAGGAAAGGTTTCAGTTGGATGTGAATGGAAGAGGGAGGAGAGAGAGAGTGGGGGGTTTCCAATGTTCTTGGGATTATGGCCGACGTTGGGAAAGGGGAAGAAAAAGGGATTAAATAGGAAGGTGTGTGGTGAATGTGTGGTGAGGATGAGGGCTTAGATTTGAATGGATGGCTCAGATTCAACAAGAAGGAAATATGCATCTAAAGGAGAGAGAGGGGGTGATATGACCGGTCAATGGTTGAGGGAGAGGGTTTCTTCATTAGCTTGGACCAATGAGGTGATGACACCTATTACCACTTTTGCAAATAAGCCCCTTAACTTTTGGGTATTTGCGCAAACATATAAAATAATGGAAAAAATGGTATGGAAAGTGGTGTTTGGTATTTTGTAGGTTGAGGGGGTGTTCTGTGTTTTGCATAGGCTTAATAAAGGGGTATTGGGTTAAATTGGATTTAAGTTGGGATTAGTCAAAGTTGGTATATCTAATTTAATTAAATAAAAATATTATGTGCTCTTAAATTAAATGGGGGCACATGGGGTCTCAATTAGGAGTAGCACAAAGGTCATAAATGGTGTAGGCTTGGTGTCAGTCTTGAACCATTTAATTGGTCCGGCTAACCGGGTTGAGTCTGTGTCTCAAAATTGATGGCAACGACAAAGGTACGCGATACAGGATTAAAGAATGGGTTTTGGACACGGAAAGTTGTGCAATTAAATTAGAGCATAAGGGATTATGATTGTGAGTGACAAAAAAGTCTAGCGCCTAGGTTGGCTTGTCAAGTCAAGAGTGCAAAAATTAGTTAGAAATTATGGGCTATTGTTGGGCTCCGAATATTGTAACAACGGTAGGGTGCACCAAGGGTTTAAATACAGAACCAAACAACTGCAACTAATTTCTAAACCTCAAATACCTGATGCAAAACCAAAATTTCTAACTCAATCTAGTCTATCTATAAAAAAATAAATTGGGGGGGGGGAGATTTACATCCTTCCCAACTAAGAAAAGTTTTGTCCCCGAAATTAAAAGTAAAGCACGACTAATAGCTACGAGAATTTAAAAGTAAACTGGTAATCGAATGTTGTACGTAAAGTCGTACCTCGGACCTTAAATAAATATGGGAAATGCTGTCGAATGGAATCAACACGCTCCCAGGTAGACTCGCCTGGCGAATGATGCTTCCATGCAACCCTGACCAGTCGAATAGTCTGACCCCTCAAAGTCTTCTCACTGAGATCGAGTATTCCCACTGGCTTCTCTGCATAATATAAACTGGGCTCGACTGTAATCTCTGAATGATCAATCACGTGGCTAGGGTCTGCCACGTATCTCCTCAACTGCGATACGTGAAATATGTCGTGCACTTCTTCTAGTGATGGAGGCAATGCAAGACGATAATCCACTTTGCCAACTCGTTCCAAGATGTCAAAAGGTCCGAAGTACCTTAGACTCAGCTTGCCTCTGCCTCCGAATCTGATGGTACCACGAGTGGACGATATCTTCAAAAAATATGCTCACCGTCCTTGAACTCCAAAGGTCTGCGGTGCACATCTGCCTAATGCTTATGTCTGTCCTGTGCTGCACGCAGGTGGCTCTGAATCTGCTTTACTTTCTCCACTGTCTGTGTCATAAACTCTGGACCAAGTATCTGACGCTCTCCCACGTCACTCCAACATACCGGTGACCTACACTTCCTGCCGTACAGTGCCTCATAAGGTGCCATCTATATGCTGGCATGGTAGCTGTTGTTAAAGGAGAATTCCACCAAGTGTAGATGGTCCTCCCAAGCTCCTCCAAAGTCAATCATGCACACTCTCAACATATCCTCTAATATCTGAATCGTGTGCTCTGACTGGCCATCAGTATGTGGATGATATGCAGTGCTGAACTTGAGACGAGTTCCTAGACTCTCCTACATACTCCACCAAAAATGTGAAGTGAATCTGGAATCACGATCCGATATAATGCTGACAGGCACTCCATGTAGTCGTACTATCTGCCTCATATACATGTCAGCTAAAATCTCTGTGGACTATCCAACTCTGAAGGGCAAGAAATGTGCAGACTTGGTGAGTCAGTCTACAAGGACCCAGACGGTATCCTTCCTGCTAGGGCTCCTCGGGAATCATGTGATAAAGTCCATGGTAATGTGTTCCGACTTTCACTCGGGAATGGAAAGCGGCTGCAATATTCTTGCAGTCCTCTGATGTTCAGTCTTGACTTGCTGACAGACCAAACATCTCGTCATGAATCTTGCAATCTCCCTCTTCATCCCATGCTACCAGTAGTGTTGTCTCAAATCTTGGTACATCTTCGTACCCCAGGATGAATAGAATAAACCGAGCTATGAGCCTCGGTCATCAACTCCTGGCATAGCTCATCACTCGAAACATATAGACGATCTCCAAACCTCAATTTTCCATATTCATGAATCTTGAGTCCCGTCTGCATGCCGGCCTCTGTCCTCTCTCACAGTCGTCGAAATCTCGCATCTGTAGGCAGGGCTGCCTTGATCCTCTCAACCAATGTAGACTGAACCTTGAGACTGGCTATCTGTCCATCCATGCCTGGCAATATAATCTCTATCCCGAGCTCCTGAAGATCCTCTAATAATTGTCGCTGAGTCGTCAAAAAGTATGCCATGGGCTTCCTACTTAAGGCATCAGCTACTACATTCGCCTTGCCAGGGTGGTACTGCAACTCTATATCATTAGATAATGTACTCAATATATTTTCTTTCATATTCTAGTTTGGTAGTGGATCTGTCTCCACCCTACTATTTGTTTCTTCTCGACTATTTCATACTTGGTTAATTGTCATATTTGGTTATTTATTACTATTTGGTTTTGTGGATAAGATTAGTATTGTATATGACTTGTAAAGTTATATACCACTTGTGAATTATTATTATTCATAAAACAATGTATGTATGTGTTTGATTTCCATATATTGGAGTTGCCATGTATATACGGCTGGCATGCTTACATATTCTTAGTCCTACGTATTTTGGGACTGGGGCGTGACAGTTAGGCTAAAAAATGTGTAATATTAAGAGTCATGACTGAATTACACTACCTTTGGCATCTACTAGTGATATGTATTTTAATTTCTATATTTCCTGCTTTCATTCCTACTTTGGATTGCAGTCTATATTAGAAAATATGACTTACTATATTGTCCTCGGAAAGAATTCATGGTATCTATACAAAGTGGCCCGAATTCTATTATCAAGTCCATGGGTATAAAGTGCTTGCTACTTCAAATATCAATATAGAGATGAGGCTTTTGGATACTTTCAAAATCCAATATGCATAACTACATATACAAATTTCCAAAATACAACTTGCCCATATATATGAAGACCTTTAGAATGTATCATATTTGAATTTTTTTTCGTTATTTGTGTTTTCACGTTCACTACAAGAAAATATAACATTTATGGTGCACAATTTATGGCGTGTAGTTGCTGCACGCAGTAAATAATACTCTTTTACAGCGTGCAAATCTGTGTGCTATAAAAGAGTTATTTGTCTTTTTATGGCACGTTTGACAAGCATGTTGTAATTGTAAATATATTTACGGCATGCATTTATGTACGCCGTGAATGATAACTTTTTTACGGCATGCATTTGTGCACATCGTTAATGATAACTTAATTACGGTATGCATTTTTTCGTACCGTGAATGATAACTTATTTATGGCAAGCATTTTGTGCACGCCGTGTATATTGTATATCAATTACGACACGCATCAGTTGCACGCTGTAATTGAAGACTCATTTATGACGCGTATAGTTGCACCCTATAATTGAAAGGTGCCAAAAAAAAATTCACCAGGTTGCACGCTATTTTTTTTCTAGTTCGTTCAAAATTTTAAAATTTCCCGTTTCCACTCAAAAGTTTTAGATTTCTTGCTTCCACTCAAAAATTTTAGACTCCAACATATATGACACAATCAACAAACCACTCTCCTCCCATTCAAGTTTTTATTCAAAAAATTTCATTCAATTTTCATTCAAAGTTTCAGATTCATGTCTCTCTTCCCTTCAAATGCACAACCTCCCTTACTTCTCCTCACTCATCACACGGTGAACCACTACACCCTCCTTCCATTCATGTTCTTAAAGGGAGCAACAGTCATCAACTTCGTCAACTGGGGACTCCCTGCTGGCCCAGTGCAAGGAGAGATTGATCTTGATCAATATGGAGAAGAAGCAGATGGGGATCTCACACTACCAAAATATGATGAAATAGCGAAGTTTTTAGCGACGACATCTGTTAACGTCGCTAATTTTAAAGAATTTAGCGACGCAATAAATAAATGTCGTTGTATGTCACTCTTTACGATGAATAGCGACCATACCTAATTTTTTGAAAGAATAGTCGCTATATTTTTTTCATATTCCTAAATATCGCTAAATTTTTTAATTTAGCGACGTTTTGCGACGTCTTTACCGACACTGTTATTTTTTTAATTAGTGATATTTATTAATGTAGCAAATCATCGCTAAAAAATTTCAACTACGATGTTTAGCGACGTCTGGATCCGACGTCGCTAATTTATTTTTAATATAGTGGTTGGGTTTTTCTTTCCCCCCATTCTCACTCAAAAATTTTCCAAAGTTTTTCCTCCCCCACCCCCACCCACCAACGACCACCTCCGACCGTGCTCCATCGAACTCCTCATCCTCCTCTTCGGGCTCCACTGTCGACGATCCCCCCTCCTCCACCGAGCTCCTTCTCCTCCTCTCTGGGCCTCCACCGAGCTCCTCCTCCTCATCTCCGGGCTCTACTGCCGACGATCCCCCCTCCTCCTCCTCTCTGGGCTCTTCCTCTCCGGGCTCCTCCTTCTCTCGGCCATCCCCTTCCTCGGTCAACCCCCAAGATTAGGTAAACCCTAACCCTAGCTATTTGGTATGGACACGACACAGACACATACATAGACATGATACGAAATATGACACAGATACATACACTGACACGACATGTCACTGGCATGACACGGGACATGACACAGACCCTAAACCTAACCCTATATCTCTTCAAAGCCGAGACACGACACAGATCCTAACCCTATCTGAGTTAATTAAATACAGCCTTAGGTATCGGCATCATATACTATACAATGCATATCTCGACTCAAGGAGAGTCGTAAACACAGACATGGGAATGACTCTTCAAATCTAAGACATGACATGTTATCGGCTTCTTCTAGAACTCGTATCCAACTTGGGTTAGAGCAGTGTCAAATATATCCTTGACACAAGGGTTCGTGTTCGGGTGGTTGTGGCACGACATTGGTATATGTATCGCGTAACCAAGGGCACCGCATCCCCTATGACCCCGATGATCCCCCTCGGCTCCCCTCAACCCCGACGACCTCCTCCTCGGTCAAAGGGTCAGCACTACCATAATGATTCATATTAGTGACGAATTGAGCGACTATGGAGTATGATAAAGGTTGTTTGACATAAATTTGGGTATATATTTAAGTTAATATATTGTGTTTGGGTATGGGTAGTACCTTGTGTGTGTGTGTGTGTCAAGTTTATGAGAGTCCACGTATTCCTTGTATGTGTATGTGTGTATGTGTGTGCGTGTGTCAAGTGTATGAGAGTGTCCAAGTGAGAGGTGTGTATGTGCATATGTTTGAGTGAGGAATAAGTGAGCTAGTGAGAATTAATAATCTATATAGATAGATACATATATAAGGGTATAGAAATATACAGTTATAGAAGTAGGTATAAATATGTGTTGAGTGTCAAGAGTGAGTCACCTAGAGTGTATATTGGTACCAAGATACAAGTGTCAAGTATAGTTAGTGTCATGGGTATTTGAAACTGTATCATAGTGTTAAGATACAAGAGAGTATCAATGTGAGATTGTGTACCATGGTATGTGATATCCACATGATACACAAATACCTAGAGTATTATCAAGACCTATGTGTATATTTGACACTCAACGCAAGTCCCTCAACGCAAGTTCCTCATTATAAATATTATAAATGTGGACTCAACGCAAGTTCCTCATTACACGTCTAATCGTGTGGAAGAGGTAGAATTATCCAAAGAGGAATACGAAGTAGATGAAAGTAAAGGTGAGGAGCAAGAGGAAGAGGAGGACGAGGAAAACGAAGAAGATAAATTTTCGAAAGTGGATTAAAAATAAAATAAAATCCATTAAGAACTCTAGCAATGTACTGTATTTTTAATATGGAATGTAACATCTATTTTAACTGTATGGATACTTTTATATTATGCTTATTGTGTGACTACGATACTTTTATTTTGTGTTTATTGTGTGACTGTTATATTTTGATATACTTTTGTGATATTTCGTACCCAAGAAATTCAACAGAGGGTTGCTCCGGGTTTATCTATTTTTATGAACTGTTATAAGTATATGTATTTGTTTTATCATAGTATATTATTATCAGGTATAATAGGATGATGAGGATCATATGGAGGTTGATCCCCTAGATGGAGTTCCCCTCTGGTACCGACTACTGGTTTTGGATCCTCATCATGGAGTGTACCGACCAGTCACATCTCCGACTTCGTCGACGGCATGTGGCAGTACTCCTAGGACCAGCAGTTCTAAGCCTGAGACTACTCCCCCATCCAGCCTTTCTCCTGTTGATGGCACCATGGAGACAGATGAGCAAATGGAGGAGGACAATGTCACGCCCCAGTCCCAAAAATACCGTGGTATCGGACGCGTGTCAATGGCCAGCAGTACGCACCGATGGACAACCCAATTTAATGGATTCATCCGGGCATACTTAAGCTGTAATATAACAAGTCTACGACAATATGGCACAACTAGTCTCATCCACACAATATATAAAATATGATCCACAGAATAAATAAGGAATGTAAATCATCAGCTAGTCTCAACAAAGTACTTCGGGGAACAACCCGATAAATATCTAGTACAATGGTTCAACAGACCAGAAATAAATGACTGAAATAAATAAATAAAGGCTGAGCATGAACATGGATGCTCAAGAGAAGTCTTCGGCTAACACCTCGTCCTCAGATGGTGGTACAACTCCTGGATCAGCTTCTGCTCCAGTCCCGTATACCTCGGGATAGATCTCGTCCTCAAATCCTGGGGACATAATCCGAATCCAGGTCCTCAGGGGACATAGCAAGGTACAAGAAAGCTCATGCCAATAATAAATAAGTAGTGCAGCAATAATAAATAAAATAAAGCAGCAGGGTAAATATGTAACCATCTAAGTGAACATGCAAGTGAGAGCATCACTAGTCTCAGGCTGAGCCACTACAAGCTCTGTGTCGGGGAGCCGGCAGCGGTAATAACAAGTAATGTGTCTAGCTCTGCTCCGAGAGTCTACGACCTCACAATAGTAGAAGATATATATATAGAAAACAGCCTGTAGCCTGTGTGTCTCTCCCCACCCAATGTAACCACGCATATCATGACCATAACGTCTCATGTCCATGTCAAGCGGGATCATCACTAATGCAACAAGTCATATATATCTATAAATATAGTATCTCTGTCAAGTCCTGTAGCCTACACAGAATCACCACGAATACCTCGGGAATATCCTGTCTCATGAACAGTGTCAAGTGTCCTGGGTCATATGGTACTTGATAAGACAAGTACGAGAGTATAAAGTGTCACGAATGTCCATCTCTAGATGACCGTACCCAACACTGCGTACAGTGTCGGCACCCGACTGATAATCGGACGCTAAGTACGTCACACGGTCCTAGGTTAAGCATGCACATCAATATAATGAAGCAAGGAAAATATATAATAATACTGCAGAGTCTGGCAAGGTACACTTGCCTGATGGTTGAGTATCAAAAGCTATCCCTGTATCAGTGGATCCGGTGGGTACTCCTCCAAAAGCTGTAATAAACATCACCAATAGTCTCAGAAGGTATCAAACTGCTAGAAATGCCTGTCCTTACGTCCAATTTGGACACAGGGGCAAAAATGTCATTTCCGGGCCAAAGCGGGGTCCACATGTGGGCCACTTTGCACCGAAAAGTGTGTCAGGGTCAAAGGTCTCCAAACTCCTCAAACTCAGTGTCTACAAGTCAGGAACGATGATACGGATCCAACGGAACTTCCAGAATTGGATTCCGATGAGCCGATCACAAAATCACCTGTCAAGTGGAACCGGGGGGCCCACGATACGTGATTTTGTCAACGTTCTCAGAATCCGACCAAACTTGGCTCACAGGACCAGCGTATTGCTACGAGTCCGTTGGCACAAGTTTCATCTCGATCCGACGTGTGTACACAAAGTTACAGCGTGTTCCAGAAAGGTCGGATACGGGGTGTCGTCAGCGGATACGCGTTGATTCCGGGGTGCACGCACCTCCGAATCAACTTCTGTGAAATCCCACACGACCGTATCAACGATGCGCACGGTTCGGTAAAGACCGCGTGTGACCAAGTCGTCCCGTGTGGCGGGGCGTACTCGGTTCCGGGGTGAAACTGGGCGTTGTTTTTCCTGTTTTTGGATCGCGGTGTGCGATCACCACAGGACGCGATGCACCGAGCGAGTTGCACGGGCACCGAGAGGGTTATACAGTCTACGCATATCAACTGATGGAATCGAAATCGGAGTTGCGATGAGGGAGAAAACGCTACCTGAACAGGGCTCCGTGAACGTTGAAATTCGCGTGTCCGAGAGTCCAATTTGTGTCCTGGATACCGGTTCTGACTTGGGCAGTGTTCTGCCGTGTCCGCTCTTGCTTCAGGCGGCCAGTGGCGGGCTTCGCCGGAGGGGCCGAGATCAGAGTCGGCAAGGTCGGCTAGGGCGGCGGGGACTCGTCGACGGAGACGCTGGCTGCGTCGACGGCGGCTGAGGCGGGGAGCTACTGCAGCCGCTGCTGCTGTCGACGGCGCTCGCCGGAGAGGAAGAAGAGGAGGGAGGAGAAGGCCTGGGCTGGGGCGACGTCGGCCGGGCTGAGGTCGACGCTCAGGGTGGAGGGGAACTGGTGGCGAGGGGGCTGGGGGCCGAGACGGGCGGGCGGAGGAACGATCGGCAGGGAGGAGGTGGGTTGTCGGCTCGGTGTGAGGAAAGAGCAAGGTGGCTGAAGGGAATTCTCACGGTGGCTGCTGCCTAGGGCACGGACTCCAAGGCACAGCAATATATTGTGCTACAGTGTTCACGGCAGCCTAGGGTTTGCAGCGGGTCGGGTTGGTCTGGTTCGGTTCGGTTCACAACCCAAATAGCTTTTGGTCCTCGAATCGTTGCTCCGGTGTCCAATAAATTCACCGAAAAATGCCATGCGTCCGGTTTTCCATTTTACCCAATAAATTATTATTTTTAGAATATTTTAGCACCAATAAACTGCCTGTAAAAATCTTTAACTCATAAATACCTTGGTTCTTCATCCAAAATGCCGAAAAGATCCGGGAAAAATTATATTAAAATTTATCTGAAAAATAGGGTGTTTACAGACAATCCGACTCCGTCTGCGCATGATCAGAGCGATCCTCTATACGCGCCTTCGGACGAGACGATGATAGAGATTTGGTGGGATAGGCCTAGCAAGTAAGTTAAAATAGTTAACATTTTCCAAATGAATATATCTATATATTCATAAATTTAATTCTCGTTATATAAATATCGTCCCTCGGCAGTACAGAGAGCACTGGGGCATTTTTTGAGGCAGAACTATGGTGGGCCTTAGATCAACTACTAAGATGCTCCTGAAGATAGGAAGGCATTTTGGTTGGCCCACTTCAAGGTAAATATATATTTACTTTTAATATCAATAATTATTTATGCATATTATGTAACTCTCTATTTTACTTGTAAAAAATTTATTTCTATCCACCACTCCGGGCTAAGAAGATCGAGGAGCAGTTTCCTGCCATCGTCGCCAAGCTGATCCTTGATGCGATCAACGACCAGAAGGTCAGTGATCGCAGCAGAGAACCGATCTACGGTTGGATCATGCCTGAGCAGTGGACTACGATGAAGGCGAGATTCGACAAACCTAAATACAAGGATCAGTCGGAGAAGGCAAAGGTGGCTAGTTCAAAGACAGAAAAGTGGTGTGGTGGCTCAATTCCCATGATGGAATATTTCCCTGATCTGGTATGTTTTCTATTGAATATATATTATTCTAAAACAAGTAGGATAAGATGTTTAATTTTAATAACAAATAATATTATTTTTAACAGGTACAGAGAGGTGAGGATGCCAACATGGTAACATTCTTCCTGGTCACCCATCGAAATGGCAGAAAGCTCATCGATGAGAAGGCCACATTTCACGACCCGCTCACGGAATAAGGGCACAAGTAGTGAACAACGTCCAGCCTACACTGCAGCATCAGCGGTAGAACGCTGTCTAGATAAACATAACTATCTATACATCTGTCATAATATATATAAGGTATGGGTCATGTCATGTCATATCAACTCCAATTGGATGAACAAAATAATGTGTGATAAATAATAATCAATACTCAATCATAATATCAATCTAGGGGAAGAATGGCACGATATGAATTAGAAGTAAAAGAAATATAAGAGTTCAATACAAGTCCAATCTCAAAATAATAATACATGCTGAAGTCTACTGAAATCAAATACAACTCATAATGAAAAGTCTAAGTCTCTCCAACTGGTGGTACTATCCCAAGTAACTCAATGGGTACTGGCTCAACAGTCTCGCCATCCTGTGGCCCATAGTGCGTAGGACACTAGTCCTATAATAAATCATCTAAAAAATATATCTAGTCTGGATTGGAGCGAAGTACAACCCAATAACAGTTCCAATAATTAATAAAAACTATGAAACAGTAATAGTAATAAAAATACATGATGGAAGTAACTAAACTAGACAAAATCACAGAAAGAGAATCATGGTAAGAAATGGAAATAACTGAGAAAAAATGATATAGAACATCACTGTAATGAACTGGAAATAAGGAAATAAAATAATAGTTGGTGCCTTAAAATATTAGCAAAATATGTGATCGGCTTGGGCCTAACACGGGCTATATAAATAAATTAGAGCTAGCGTGACCACGCGTGAGTTGCATGATCTACTAGCTATCACGGGCTACACATTATCATGGGCTATAAGGTATGATCACATATTAAATAATATTTTTCCATCCCCCGACTAGTACATGGATCAAAATAATGACACGTTATAATACGTATACCGTGATGCACGGTCTATAATATCATGCACTATGATCACGGTCTATATAATCATGGAGATATCACGTAATCACTAAGTAATCATGAAGCACGATACGATGATCACTAAGTTATCTCAAAAATAATATCTCATGACAAGGATCCACGTATACCAATCGGTGTGACCATCGTGTCAGGAATCAAATATCTCAATACTAAATACAAGAAACATAGAGGCTGTAAAATAAGAAAACTATTAAAGAATGTACTCGCCTGTGGTCCTGAGCAAATGGTATATCTCTGTATCCGAGCTGGTGTCACACACACCTAAATAGGAATATCATGTTACTTAGTGTAATAAAGTGAGAAATGAGGCAAAATGCACTAAAGATGATTTTCTAGGTCCATACTAGGTCACTAGGGCAAAACTAGTCAAATAATTAAGGTTCTAAGTCAAACTAGTTAGTATTAGCTATACTAGATAATATTGCTAAGGTATCACTATAAAAATTATATTATCCTAGTATTATCTACTATCAAATATTATCTTAGTGTATACACTAATGCCCCCACTACCTTAATAAGTACCCAAATACCTTTGTATCATGAATACCTTATCAATACCATGTATCCCATGAACCTCATTCCCAATACCTCCATCTATATCTTAGCTATGGATCATTACCTTATCCCAATATCAGTTCTCCCAATTTCCTACTCATGATACTTGAGTATCCTAGCACCTAAAATACAAACCTTTACCTATACCTGACACTCACTAAACTCCTAAGCACTTACTCATAAGACAACCTCACTCATATACTAAGTTATCCAAACTTCATGCACTTACCTACATGGCCACTTAACCCTCTGATCTGCATCACATCAGTAACTAGACTGAAGTTCACTCACTTCCGTTAGTGCACACTGGTGCACAAGCACCAAACTCAGTTACTCCCCCTATTGCAGACCTGAGCCAATCCTGCCTACTACACTCGAGATAACCTGCAGTGCACATAACACTTTGCTGCTGCTGCTGCTACCACTATCTACTGTTGCACTATTGTACCTAGCTGTTGATAAACTGCTACTATTATTGCCCACTGTAGCACCTAGTTGCTGCTGCTGATAATACTATTCTTCTTGCTGCAGCATCTAGCTGGTGCTACTGCTGATGCTTCATGTTGCTGCTGCTGCTGCTACCGTATATCTATTGTTATTGCTACTGCTACTTCTAAGCTTCTTGCTGCAGCATAATACCCGAGCTAATTAACTATACACCTACTGAACCATCAAGCACACATACCCGACTACCCCCCACCCCTTCTACTCTGGACTACAACAGAGGTGCCCCCATGCACTGTGGTACATCAACACAGTGGGCACCTACTACAACAATACAATCCCTCCTTGCTCTCTTCACTCCTCATCAAGAATCCTCTACTTTCTTACATACTAACTCATGTACTAACTCTCATGTATTTACTTTATGCATATATGTATAATTATATAGCACACAAACACAAGCATTACATATGCACAGACACCTCATAACACATATATATCTATCGACACACATCCACACACGTAATATATGTTTATACATACACATGTATATATCTAATATATATATATATATACATACTCATATGAAACATATATATATATATATATATATATATATATATATATCACACACTAGTCATTAAATCAAATATTAGGTGTGCAATATATAATACACCATGATACACGCTCAATTGAAACACCAAAACTTCCAATTCTCCATGAATACCATTCTTACATACCAATTACACAATATTATAACTAATACAACTTGCTACAAGGGGAAATAAGGAGTAATTGCACAAAACACACAAAATAGAACCCCGTATCATATGGTATCGTACCGTATCGTGATACAGCCTACACGTACCCATTTGTGGACACATATCTAGTACCACAACCCCGATCTAAGTCTAATATAACTAAATTAGCGTCATGACACACACTTGATGTGTCAATCTCGTAATTCTCCTAAAATACATACAAAACCCTACGTAGAATACTCTATACACAACCAATTGGCCTAAAACTTGTTCCTATTGGTAGCCATATGCCATAGGGCCATTCCTAATGGTCAAATGCATGATTTGGGAGCTAGAATGAAAAAAATTTAGAATTTTTTAATTAGGAGATGGATTCTTAATAAAATGCTCAATGGACACGATTCGGACACTATCTCTTCACCAAAGTTTATTCTCCTTGTGATCCTTGCTTCTCCAAGCACCAAGGCTCCTTGAGGGTTAAAAATGAGAGAAAAATAAAAATGAATTGGGAGAGATTAATGGAGGGACAAAAGAATTAGGGATCTAAGAATTTGGGGATCTAAAATTTAGATTGCAAATAAAGAAAAGAGAGAGAGAGAGAAGAGGCTATATGGCCGGCCCCTAGCTTTCTCCCTCTCCAAGCAACAATCAATTACCAATGAGCCCCTACTTAATTAATATAAAGAGTATTAGGGAAGGGCTAGATTGGAAAGGCTTCTAACTAATACAAATTAGGCTAATCCTCCTAATTAATTATTGGGAATGGGTCAATTAGGCTTTGTCCATGTTGGGCACACTATTTGTCATGACAAGTCTAATTGGGTTGACAAGTGTCAATTCTAACTAATAGGCTAGTCCACTAATTAATTAATAAATAGTACAACCACCAATATTAATTATTAACACAATATAAATAAATATTAATCTCAAAAAAATTACATGCAAATTGACTAAAATATTCTCATCTAGAAATGTGAATGTGATAAGTCTATCCTACTTAGAAAAAATTTGTCCTCAAATTTTAAGGAAAGAACTAACCACAACAAGCAATCACAGCAAGCAAGAAAGAATTATACCTCAAGGCTCAAAAAGATAAAGGTATCGCTCGCACATCTCGGCTTCCCTCTCCCAGGTAGACTCTCCTGGAGAGTGATGTCTCCTCATGAAGTGTACCAAGGGAATCGTCTGGTTTCTCAACACCTTCTTCCTGTGATCCAGAATCTCCATCGGCTGCTCTGGATAACTGAGAGTCGGTCCCAAATGGATCTCCAAGTGATCCAATACATGGCTAGGGTCTGCCATGTACCGTCTCAGCTGCGACATGCGGAACACGTTGCGTACTTCCTTTAGTGCAGACGACAAGTATAGCCTATAGGCCACTACACCAACCCTCTCAAGAATATCGAAGGGTCCGATGTACCATGGACTAAGCTTCCGGCCTCCACCAAAGCGAATCGTGCCCCGTGTCAGAAAAATTATCAAGAATACCAGATCGCCAACCTAACACAAAACACAGCCTTAGCACTCCAACCAAAACAAAGCAATCATAAGAAATACAAACAAAACATATATCTCAAACTCTAATGGTCTCCGGTGGCTATCGACCCAATGTCGATGTATGTCTTTCGCCACCCGAAGTCTGTCCCTGATAAGCTCCACCTTCTCAGCTGCATCCACGACCATCTCCGATCCTAATAAGGCTCTCTCACCAACATCATCCCATGATAATAGAGTATGGCACCTCCGTCCGTACAGTGCCTCAAATGGAGACATCTCGATACTGGCCTGGTAGCTGTTGTTATAACCAAACTCTACTAGGAGAAGGTGATCCTCCCAAGAGCCTCCAAAATCCAAAACACAAGTGTGTAGCATATCCTTGAGATTCTGAATAGTCCTCTCCGATTGCCCGTCTATCTGAGGGTGATATGCGGTACTAAACTTGAGCTGGGTGCCCAAGCTAGCATGCAAACTCCTCCAAAAGTGGGATGTGAAGCGACTATCCTAATCCGAGATGATGCTCACAGGAACTCTATACAATCTGACTATCTGGCATACATACATCTTCGCGAGCTCCTCCGTAGACGTACCCACCTTGAATGGCAAGAAGTAGGCCGATTTGGTTAACATGTCTACGATGACCCAAATCGCATCTTTACCTCCTTGAGAACGCGAAAGCCCTGATACAAAATCCATCATCACGTGCTCCAACTTCCACTCTGGAATGGGTAAAGGCTGAACTAATCCACCTGGCCTCTATCTCTCCGTCTTTACCTGCTGGCATACCAAACATCTGGATATGAAGCTCGTCACCTCCCGCTTCATACCATACCACCAAATATGCTCTCATATCTCTATACATCTTGTTGGCACCTGGATGCATAGAGTACTGAGATTAATGCGTCTTCTGAAGAACCTCCTCACGTAAAGTTCTACTCGACACACACAATCGTGTATCATACCACAATAAACCTTCCTATACAATAGCGAAGTCCTCTGCCAATCCTATCCAAACTTGCGCTCTGATGCTCCTCAGAGACTCATCCTCGAATTGTGCAGCTCTAATCCGGTCTATCAATTCTGATTGTATCTGAAGTACCCATATCTGTACCATAACTCCAGGAACTAGCACCTCTATACCCAAGCTATCAAGATCGGCTAATAAATATTGTCCCTTGTCAAGTACATAGACAAAGGATACCTACTCAAGGCATCCATGACTACGTTGGCCTTTCCTGGATGGTACTACAAAGAAATATCGAAGTCCTTCATCAACTCCAACCATCGCCGCTGCCTCATGTTGAGCTCTTTCTGTGTAAATACATACTTTAAGCTCTTGTGGTCTGTAAAGATCTCCACACGCTCTCCGTACAAGTAGTATTTCCATAGCTTTAGAGCAAAGATGACTGCTGCCAACTCCAAGTCATGGGTAGGGTAATTCTTCTCTTGAAGATATAATTATCTGGAAGCATAGGCAATCAGCTCCCCGATCTGCTGTAACATACATCCTAAACCCTTACCCGAAGCATCACTATAAATGGCAAAACCTCATGTCCCCGATGGCAACGTCAACACTGGAGCTGTAGTCAACATCTTTTTCAACTCCTCAAAGGCAACCTGACACTCCTCAGTCCAGATGAAGTCCACGTCCTTCCTGGTTAGCCTAGTCATCGGCTCTACAATCCTGAAAAAATCCTGAACAAACCTCCAATAATAGCCTGCCAATCCAATAAAGCTCCTGATCTTTGCCACTGAACTCGGGGTAGACCACGACTCAACTGTTGATATCTTCTTCGGGTCTACTGAGATTTTGTCTCCTGTAATCACATGCCCAAGGAATTCAATATTATCAAGGAAGAACTCACACTTAGAAAGCTTGCATAAAGCTTATCCTTCCTGAGGGTCTCCAGAACTATCCTCGGGTGCTTCTCATGCTCCTCCGGGGTCTTCGAATATATTAATATATCATTAATGAATACCACCAAAAATGGATGAAGGTACTGATAAAATATCTTATTTATCAGATTCATGAATACCGTCGGGACATTAGTCAACCCAAACGGCATCACCAAGAACTCAAACTTTCCATACCGAGTCCTGAAAGCTGTCTTTGAAATATCTTCCTTCTTCACTTTTACTTGATGGTACCCCAACCTCAAGTCTATCTTTCAGAATACCTTTGCTCCGCTCAACTGATCAAACAGATCATCAATCTGTGATAATGGATATTTGTTCTTGATAGTGAGGTTGTTGAGAGCCTTATTGTCGATACATATACGTACCGACCCATCCTTCTTCAGTACAAACAATACCGGATCACCCCATGGTGATGAACTGGACCTGATGAAACCTTTCTCCTGCAACTTTTCTACCTGCTTCTTTAATTCTACCAATTTGCTATTTTTAACCCTATAGATGTGTTGTGATATCATACCCCGGCGCTCCCGCGGGACGTATTATCGTTTGCCATCGAGGCGTGATGCCATGCGAGCCTGGGGTTGCACCCACACAAAGCAAAATCATTAAAGTTTTATCTATCATCGAATCAATCAAATACGCAGCGGAGGGACATTATTACAAATAATAGTCCATCTGAGTATACGGGGCAAAGATCAAGGCACGAGGTTCTCTGAATATGATGGTATCGTTCTATACATTATGTCCTTCTATACAAAAATAGCTCAAAATATCTTGATACGATTCAAGGCATCGACACTAGATTTTTGAGTCCTGGGGATGAGGCACGGTTATCGCTTCTTCGGGCGATCCAGCACCTGCGAACAAACAAATTGTTGGTGGGTTAGTACTTTGGAGAAAGTACTAGTGAGTATAAAATAAACGAATAGAAGCAACATTCACTAAAACCAACACTAAGTAATTATGTTATAAAATATTATATTACTATTGATCTTTCTAGTTTTACCTAGGTTCATTACTTGCAGTACAGGAATGGAGTCATATTACATCTTTTGGAAACATCTTTGAAAACAGAGTTCATGTTCGATAGCATTCAAGCACACAAGACAAGCCGATTATTCTACAATCAGGGTGTGTGCAGCATGTCTCGTGAGCTATACTCAAAGACTATAGGGATAATGTACCATCTAAGAACTATCCTTCTATTAAGCAAACAAGATGAACTAACTATATGATTTCGGTCTCCGAGAAACTCAGGATCAGTAGCGATAATCCAGCTAACTAATGACTCTTTTATCTGATGCTATTAGTAGTTGTGACTCATGGTTGCTTTTCACTAAAATTCGCTCAAAATAGCAGCCGGAACCAAGGTTCAACTCTGCACTAATAGCCATTTTTTGACCGATGTGAATGCATAAAACACTATCAGATAAACTCTATGATGCAGGCAATCAAGATCAAGCAGACTATCTATCCATCTCTTCTATCTTTGTGCGGACTGGCTGTTATCTCTCTGATCAAGTTCAACCACGAAGTAGTTCTATCAATACACAAGCGATAAGAAAACTTGTTCAAGCAATCTCTTAATATTCTTATTAGCATGACAAGGTTTTTCTATTGATAAGCATTCAAGTTCTTGCTAAGCATGCAGTTCTATTAATCATGTAATGAAAACAATAATCTTCTTAGCAACATGCATTATAAAACTCAGATTCATTATTAAGGCGTGCAAGAATCAGAGAATGAAGTTCTGTCCACTCACCTAGATCAGTCGTCTTCTGGTTCAAAAAGGATCTCTTCAAGAAGGTTTCTTTTTTGAGTCAACAAACCGATATCTCTTGTACATAGTTCCAACGCGGAGCGGGGCATTACATACTTACCCACCAAGAAAAGTTTTGCCCTCGAAACTTCAAGGAGAAACTTTCGATATCAAGAGCAGCGATAATCCTCATCCCTCACCAACCTCAATCGAAAACTCTAAGAAACCACAATCACAAAATCATAACTCTCAAGAAATAAATCAAATCCAGAAAACTTTTGCTTGCATCTTTGAGAATATCTATGGACATTGTATGGAACACTCAACTCAGCAATGATATCAATGTACAGGGAATCATCATCTAAGAACAGCAACAAAATGAGCGTCAGGCCAGAGGATCTAGTTGTTGTAGAAATGCCCACCTGGACTGGTGAAGTGGACCTCTAGACTGAAACTGCTGGAACAGTGTCTGCTGGTGCTGCCCTCAAAGGCGACGAAGTGACCGACCTCGTTGACACTGCACCTGAGAGCTGGGAACGCATATTCAGCAGAATCCTGAAGATATTTTGCAACAAAAGAATCAATATTGAGTAAGATACGATATCCTCAAAGAATGACATAATTATTCAAAGTAAAGCAAGCATTCAGATAGATAAGGATAGCAAAAGCAAATAATTTGGAAGTATTTCCTAGTTGTGATTGAGTATACTCTCAGCCTATGTCCTATATCCTAAAGCGACCTCTCAAAGACCTGCATGGGCCACAACTAAAAACCTATCAAGACACGCACTCGGAATAAGGGCACAAGTGATGAACACCCAGCATACGCCGCAGCATCGACGGTAGAACGATGTATGGGTCAACATAATTATCTACATATCTGTCACAATATATATAAGGTACCTGTCATGTCATATCAACTCTAATTGGATGAACATAATAATGTGTGATAAATAATAATTAATACTCAATCACAATATCGATCTAGAGGAAGAATGGCACGATATGGATTAGAAGTAAAAAAAAAATACAAGAGTCTCAATACAAGTCCAATCTCAACATAAGTCTTAAAATAATAATACATGATGAAGTCTACTAAAATTAAATACAACTCATAATGAAAAGTCTAAGTCTCTCCAACTGGTGGTACTATCTCAAGTAACTCTACGGGTACTGGCTCAACTGTCTCGCCATTTTGTGGCCCGTAGTGCGTAGGACACCAATCATCTAATGAATCATCTGAAAAATATATCCAGTCAGAATTGGAGTGAAGTATAACCCAATAGCAAATACAAAAATTGACAAAAACTATGAATCGGCAATAGTAATAAAAATATATGTTGGAAGTAACTGAACTAGACAAAATCACAGAAAGAGAATCATGGTAAGCAATAGAAATAACTAAGAATAATATGATATAGAACATCACTGTAATGAACTAGAAATAAGAAAATAAATAATAGTTTATGCCTTGAAATATTAGCAAAATATGTGATCGGCTTGGGCCTAACACGGAATATATAAATAAATAGGAGCTAGCGTGACCACGCGTGAGTTGCATGATCTGCAAGCTATCACGGGATATACGTTATCATGGACTATAAGGTATGATCACATATTTACTAATATTCTTCCATCCCCCGACTAGTACACGGATCAAAATTAGGACACGTTATAACATATATACCACGATGCACGGTCTATAATATCATGCACTATGATCACGGTCTATATAATCACGGAGATATCACGTAATCACTAAGTAATCACGAAGCACGATACGATGATCACTGAGTTATCTCAAAAATAATATCTCATGACAAGGATCCACGTATACCAATCCGTGTGACCATCGTGTCAGAAATCAAATATCTCAATACTAAATACAAGAAATATAGAGGTTGTCAAATACGAAAACTATCAGAGAATGTACTCGCCTGTGGTCCTGAGCAAATGGTATATCTTTGTATCTGAACTGGTGTCACACACACCTAAATAGGAATATCATGTTACTTTGTGTAATAAAGTGAGAAATGAGGCAAAATACACTAAAGATGATTTTCTAGGTCCATACTAGGTCACTAGGGCAAAACTAGTCAATTACTTAAGGTTCTAAGTTAAACTAGTTAGTATTATCTATACTAGATAATATTGCTAAGGTATCACTATAAAAATTATATTATCCTAGTATTATCTACTATCAAATATTATCTTAGTGTCTACACTAATGCCCCCACTAAACAAATAATACCTTAATAAGTACCCAAATACCTTCGTATCATAAATACCTTATCAATACCATGTATCCCATGAACCTCACTCCCAATACCTCCATATATATCTCAGCTATGGATAATTATCTTATCCCAATATCAGTTCTCCCAATTTCCTACTCATGATACTTGAGTATCCTGGCACCTAAAATACAAACCTTTACCTATACCTGACACTCACTAAACTCCTAAGCACTTACTCATAAGGCAACCTCACTCATATACTAAGTTACCCAAACTTCATGCACTTACCTACATGGCCACTTAACCCTCTGATTTGCATAACATCTGTAACTAGACTGAAGTTCACTCACTTTCATTAGTGCACACTGGTGCACAAGCACCAAACTTAGTTACTCCCCCGAGCCAGTCCTGCCTACTGCACTCCAGATAACCTGCAGTGTACATCACACTTTGTTGCTGCTGCTACCACTATCTACTGCCGCACTACTACACCTAGTTGCTGATAAACTGCTATTGCTACTGCTATTGCACTCTACAGCACCTAGCTGTTGTTGCTGATACTGCTATGCTTCTTGTTGCAGCATCTAGCTGCTGATACTGTTGATGCTTTATGCTGCTGCTGCTGTTGTATCTCTATTGCTACTGCTACTATGCTTCTTGCCGTAGCATAATACCTGAGCTAATTAACCATACACCTACTGAACCATCAAGCACACATACCTGACTACTCTTCCTTCTAATCTGGACTGCAACAAAGCAGCCCCCATGCACTGTGGTACATCAACACAGTGTGCACCTATTGCTACAATACAGTCCCCCTTGCTTTCTTCACTCCTCATCAACAATCCTCAACTTTCTTTCACAGTAACTCATATACTAACTCTCATATATATATATATATAGCACACACACACACAAGCATTACATATGCACAGATACCTAATAACACATATATATCTATCAACACCCATCCACAAACTCAATATATGTTTATATATATATATATATATATATATATATATATATATATCACACATACTAGTCATTAAATCAAATACTAGTTGTGCAATATATAATACACCATAATACATGCTCAATTGAAACACCAAAACTTTCAATTCTCCATGAATACCTTTTTTACATACCAATTACACAATATTATAACTAATTCAAGTTGCTATAAGGAGAAATAAGGAGTAATTGCACAAAAGACACAAAATAGAGCCCCGTATCACACGGTATCACACCGTTTGTGATACGGCCTATACGTACCCCTTTGTGGACACGTATCTAGTATCACAACCCTGATCTAAGTATAATATAACTAAATTATCGTTATAACACACACTTGATGTGTTTATCTCGTAATTCTCCTAAAATATATACAAAAATCTACGTAGAATTCTCTATACACAACCAATTGGCCTAAAACTTGTTCCTATTGGTAGCCCTATGCCATGGGATCGTTCCTAATGGTCAAATGCATGATTTGGGAGCTAGAATAAATATAAATTCATAATTTATAAATTGGGAGATAGATTTTCAATAAAATGCTCAATTGACACGATTCGGACATGATCTCTTCACCAAAGCTTCTCCTCCTTGTGCTCCTTGCTGCTCCAAGCACTAAGGCTCCTTGAGGGATAAAAATAAGAGAGAAATACAAATAAATTGGGAGAGATTGATGGAGGGATAAAAGAATTAGGGATATAAGAATTTGGGGATCTAAAATTTAGAGTGCAAATGAAGAAAGAGAGAAGAGACTATATGGACGGCCCCTAGCTTTTTCCCTCTCCAAGCAACAATCAATTACCAATGAGTCCCTAGTTAATTAATATGAAGAGTATTAGGGAAGGGCTAGATTGGAAAGGCTTTTAACTAATGCAAATTAGACTAATCCTCCTAATTAATTAGTGGGAATGGGTCTATTGGGCTTGGTCCATGTTGGGCTTAATATTTTTCATGACAAATCTAATTGGGTTTACAATTGTCAAGTCTAATTAATAAGCTAGTCCACTAATTAATAAATAAATAGCAGAACCACTAATATTAATTAGTAGCACAATATAAATAAATATTAATCTCAAAAATAATTATATGTAAATTGACTAAAATACACTCATCTAGAAATGTGAGGGTGACATCACGCAGACCTACGTACGTTTTACTACCATGTGTTAGTTTAAATGTAACTTAGAAAATATGCAAATAGATATCTATATAGTTAGTAATAAGTAACTTAGACGTTAGCAACAACTTTTCTAGGATGAGTATCTTAAACTACGTGAGTGGGCGACTGCTAGTGCACCTGCAGAGGAAGGGCCTGGTACTTCCTCGTAGCCCCCTAAAGCTCTGCCGACGGACGAGCTCTGGATGACCGCCGTTGGTGATCTTCAGAGGAGTACGTACTACGGTAGAGTATCCTACGACGCCTATGTTACAACGCAGTCATCCAGGGCCCCCTCTGTCAGTGTGCATTTCTCGCAGCCTTCGCAGGCGTCGGTACGAGCCCAGGAGAGCGTTGACCATCAGAATACTGACCTGCATGTCGAGTTTCTATGGAGGATTACAAAGCGGTCACAGTCTGCACTGCATACGGATGATGTGACGATTATCGTATATTTTGATTCGCAGCATAGCTTATGGAGCTCAGGACTCTGAGCCACATGACAGAGCACAGCCTTATGGAGCTCAGGACTATGGGCCAAACGAAAGAGCGCAGCTTGGTAACTCTGGCCACGTCTACGGAGCACAGACAGACGGAGCTGGAGGAGTCGCATACGGCCATGAGTGACTCACTTGCGAGGATCCATGCGACGCAGGATTTGTTGAGCCGGTCGATGGCGGAGCACTTCGAGGGTGGTATCTGCCATGGATTCATACAATGCTTAACTGTTAGCATTGGAGCAGAAACGTCCTTCTGGTCCATCGACATCGACACCTCCTCCATCACTGCCTCCTCCATCGACATCAGTGATGCTTTCACGGGAGCAGTATGAGTTTCTTCTATCCCAGATGTGCGATGGTGCTCCTCCTCATCAGTAGTAGTCCTTGTTTGGACATGTTTTAGTGTGTTCATATGTATTGGCCCATTCTTGGGTCTTTGATGTATTTATTTCATACTTTTTATTATATTCTGAGATACATGTGACACTTATTTTAAATTTATTTATCTACTTCTTGAGACATATTTAGTGTAATATAACTTTGTAGATTTCTTTCTATGTGAGTTTAGTTTATTATTCATATTAACTTTACACAAAAAAAATTCGGTATTGAGTATTCTATCGAAGGGGTCGGCTAACCCAGGTAATTCAACGGAGGGTTGCTCCGGGTCTATTTATATAAACTATGATTTTATAACTACAGGTAGAGTTTCATTGGAAAATATTTTATAAACTGCATTCTGGGTTTTTTTTAATTTTTTTTCAATTTAGCGACGTGTTTCGACATATTGCGACATTCTGCGACGTATATTTACATCGCTAAAAAGTATCAAAATTTAGCTAGTATATCGCTAAACGCCACTAACATGCTGACATGGCAATCAGCATTGTTGTAGCAAAACATCGCTAATATAGCGACGTGTTGCGACCAAAGCTTACGACGCCAATTTAACGACGATACGTCGCTAACCGTCATATATTCTGCAATGTGTGTTGTCGCAAATATACGTCGCTACAACGACGACTAGCAACATTTTTTTTCCAGCGACCATGTAATATGCGATGACGTAAAAACGTCGCTAATTACGTCGCCAAATTATTTTAGCAACGTCAGTTTACCTATTAGCGACATTATTGGACTCATTAATATGTGTTATTCTGGTAGTGCTCAGTGATAGGGAAGCAGATCGTTGAGGTCCGACAGTTCCAGTAGAAGTTTCGCGAAAGTGACTACATCGAGCTCGGCGGCGGAGACGCGGTCATAGTGGGCGGCTCCAGTGGAAGTTTTGCGTAAGCGACCGTGTCAAGCTCGGCGGCAGAGACTCAGTCATGGTATCGTGGGACCTGCACGATTGGCTCTTTCCCGTTAAAGATGAGAGCTCTTGCTCTTCCTCTTCAGAAGAGCGAGCGATATTTGTGTTCAAATTCGAGAGCGAGGAGGAGGAGGAAGGAGAGGGGCATTTTCGGAAGCAATGGACTGATAGCAGTGGGAAGAAGAGGAGGAAGAGGAAGAAGGCGAGCTCCCCGATGACGGAGTGGGCCAGTCATGAGGAGGAGAGGCTTCTCGCTGCTGTTGTACCCGTCCAAAGCTGAGAACAAGGAAATTTTTGGAAGTAATTTATATTCTTTATTCATTCATTTGTTCAAAAAGAATTTGTTGGGTTTCTATATTTTGATGCCCTTTATAAATCTTTTTGTAATATGTAAAATAATTTTTTTTTTTGCAATATCATGTGAAATAAAATTATACATTCATATTTAGTTGTATAGTTAATTTTCAAAGAAAAAAAGTTGATTTTTGAAGGTTATATAGATTAATACTTAAACATTAGATACTGCTGTAAGTAATGGATTAGCTACCCATCTGCATATTATTTTCCATTGTTTCTAAATTTGACCTAACCCATTCTTGTGGGTTGATGAATAAATAATTAGACTGTAGTTGGTCCTAACTCCTAAATTCCTTGGTTATGTCGAAACATTTAAATAGAAACTTGACACGATTATCCATAAATGATCCTATTATTTACGGCATACATTTGTACGCTGTAAATTACCCACTGCATCTTTTACAACGTGCATTCAAACGCTATAAAAAAGATAGAGAGGGTTATTTATAGCGTGCAAATTTGCGCCATAAATAATAGGATCACTTACGGTATGACATTTTTCGGCATCAAAATGTACGCCGTAAAAGATCATTTACGACGCATTTCGCGTGCCGTAAATGATCATTTTCTTGTAGTTGTTGTATAAGTTATTTTAACACTATGGCACTATGCTACTTGACATGCTCAGAAATAATGTTGTAATATCTACTTTTATTTTGTTTGCAAGATTTAACAATTTAGTATTTATTTTTTCTTTCTTTTTACTCTTTTACTATAGACTGTGATGAGGGGAAAGATATGAGAGATTTGGATAATGTATATATTAGTGAGATTGGTAGCATTTCCTTTGTAGTGTGATGGGTTAAAAATGTACTTTGTTACATTCCTCATCATGCTATAAAGGTTAAAGAGATAACCATCTTTGCTAGTATTCTAATGATATTAATGCCATGTCTCAGTCCCAAAATACATAGGACCAGAGTATGTGGTAATGGCCAGCTATGTATCAAGTAGACTCTAGCCCAACTCGAATACGCATAAGTTGTCTATACTAGGGTATCAGATCTAATATTTCATGTAAAACTATATCTCAGTCCACATAAATAATAAACGTCAAGAATAAACCATATGGTTCATGGGCAGTCCACTAGCATATATGTTCGAATAAACTTGAAAGAATAAAATGAGTTTATCAAACTAGAAAATATAGCAGATAGTGTCATGGTAATAAATATAATTGCGAAAGATCGATAAGAGTATCAATATTGATACCTTAATCCTGCAAATAAAATTATAACCATCCAAATATCCTATGCAGCGAGCTCAGCCATAACCTAGAAAGGAACCACGTCCTCAGTAGGACGTAACAAGATACATAAATATATGACAAAAGTACAGTAAATAAACATGCAAGAGAGAGCAAGAAAATAAACACAAAGAAATAACTAAGTCACAAGAAATACTAAGTTGATGGAATGCCATAGAGAAGTATGGTACTAGACGTGGCTAACAAATAAATCGTATAACCGCTTCACGGTGTATGCCTATCGGTCCTATAGAAAGTCACACGGTGCGTGTTCCCAATCTATAGAGGGTCTATATTGCTTCACGGTGCATGCCTAAAGATCGAGCGTGGTCAAGGTAAGCCAATACTAGTATCAATCTCCTCTCCTAAAGGAATACAAGGTCAAGTCAAGTTGATTCCAAGTCAAGTCAAATCCAAGTAATACGGGATCACAAGATCATGTCAAATCATACACATAAAGTGAAACATATATAAAATACGTGACGAGAAAGTAGAGACGAGCAGCATATATGGAATGTAAATAATGTACGTATATGTAAAACGAAAAAATAAGACTAGGAAAGCATGCGACAAATCAAATATGACAAAAAGCATCAAGAAACTATATACGACAAGAAAATAATGACCGAAAAAGCAAGCATGCAAATACTGTACAAGAATTGGCAAGGTATCTTGCCTGGATATTTATCCAAATTAGCGTTGCGGTAGGGAGCTTGAATTATCCTAAAGCCTCTTCCAACTGGTTCTGGACGAACCAAAGCGAGAACGAAAATGCGCGTGCGTCGGTTTGTTTGGCAACGCACGTGCGATATCGATTGGCTAGGGATGGACGGTCGCCTGCGAACAGTTGCTACACACGCCCGGTCTCGACGGGATTGGACACAGAGTCTGGACCGCAGGGTGTCGGAGTGAGAGGCATCGACTTGGTCCAGGTCTTGTGATGCGTGCGGCCAGGGCAACAAGGGTGGCTGACGCAAGGGTATCGAAATCGTAGTTGCCAGAGGGATTCGCGATGGTCTTCAAGGCGCGACCTGGGGTCTGTCGCGAGTGCCAGCACATGAGGCTGGGTTTGCCAAGGCGAGGAGGTGGGGAGGATGGTTGATAATGATGGGTTTGCTGATAAAAATCTTGGAATAGAGAGAGATAAATGAATGCATGGTGCATTGTATGTCATTTGGGCCCACTTCCCTCATACCTCCCTCGCGGTTTGATCCCAAGATCTCCGTCCAACTAGAAAGATTATACATTTTCTTACTGACCACAAGGACCAGTTGAATTCGGTAGGTGCATATTCCTTTGGATTTGGTTCTATCTGGACATATATTATGGGTTTAGTTGCTTATAGAGGAGGTTTAGTCGGTCCTTGAATAACAACTATAGGAATCAGATATGTATAGATTTGGCAAAAGCTTATCAGGTTATATATATATATATATATATATATATATATATATATATATATATATATACATATATATATATATATTATTCGGTTATATCATTGTTAAGAGTTTGATAAGGCCTGGATTTATTTGTTTTCTTCCTATCAGTTTATAGATCTATTCAAATTAAATTATTATTTTATTTTAAAGTTTTTTTAGGATTATTTAGTAATTATGCTCATCTCATTCACTACCTTAATTACTTATATTTACTTATTTATTATTAATATTTTTTTTAGAATATGTATATTATATATCAAAATAAAATAAAAATATTCAAAAATTCAGGATGGAGGTTTACAATTAAAAACTTGAAAACTCTGAGCCAGTAAATAATTTTTCAAATGTTCAGTTTTATTTACTTTGTTTCAATGTTTGAATAGGTAACTATCTTTGAAGAGGTTTTTCTTTAAAATGTCTGCTGTTATCTTCATTTTTTTTTCTATATGTTGTTATCTTCAATTATTACTCTGTTGTTATCTTCAATTGTTGCTCTGCTTCTGCCTCATTGAATATAGTTTTGAATGTTGATGAAATAATAAGATGCTCGCTGCAAAGGCTATATTTGAGCCAATATTGGGGGACAGAAAATGTGCATCTCTTTATCTCCCCAAAACCAAAGCACTTTACTCCTCTACCAAATATGGAGAGTTGTGATGAGGATATTACAATGAGTCTTTTTTAGGCCGCATGCTATTTTGGATTGAGATGGGCATCGTGTATGTCGCCTCAAATTTCTCCTTAATTATTAATTTTTTTGCTGCAATCACTCATGTTTACTGCTGCCTCTTGTTTAATTAGAGCTAAAATACTTTAATCCTCAAAGTACATTCTATGTTGGAACAAGAAAGTTACCATTTTTCTAAATATTGTTGATTAATTTTTAGTAATCTTGATTACATCTGATTTTAGACTGGCTAAAAATTCTTGTCTTTATAATTTTTTTTCCAGTTGGATAGTCATGATCGCGAAATTGGATTTCAGTGTGCAATATATTGCTAAATATTGTTAATTAAATATTATTAATCTAGATTACATCCAATTCTGGACTGGCTGGATATTGTTGTCTTTATAATTATTTTTCCAGTTGGATATTCATGATTATGAAATTGTAGTTGAGTAAGAAATATTTTTCTTTGTGGAACTGGACTATTGTAGCAGCTTATGTATGTGTGCAAGTAGTAAGATAACCACTTTCAAATGTGTTAAACAAAACCAAAATCCAACTTGGCTAGCCAAACAATGGATTTGGATGAAATGTAAATCATAACCATTATTCACCTTGGCTATCCAAACAATGGATTTGGAATTTAACAAAATTCAATGCCAAATCCTACTTTACCAAACAGGTTTTCTGGATCTGGAAATGTAAGATTTTGACTGGAATATTTTCATCTTCCAAATCTAAATTTAGTTTCAGTTTACCAAACAGACCCTAAAGTGGCTTTTATTTTCAACCACAGAATACAACTCAAGGTGTATAATCGGCCAGGCGGCTTGGAACCCGGCACGGGCCCGGCCCGGACCCGGTCAAGGGACCGGTCCGGCTCGGTACAACATATACGCGGGTCCAGGCTTGGTCCAGTATTTTGACCCGTAAGCCCGACCCGACCCTACTGCTTTGCGGGTGCGGTCTGGGTAAACCCGAAAAACCCGGTTAGACTGGCCCAGTCACCAACCCGGTTCAAGCCTGGACTGACCCAGAATTTTTTTTTTCCAATATATCCGTTGGGGATATTTTTACCAAAATATCCCCATTTGGTGGCTATTTTTAGTCGTTTTAGGTGTATTTTGGTCATTTTGCTGAAATGACCAAAATATTCTTATAACAACTATATTTTAAGGATATCGAGGGTCATTTTGCACCCAAAAATACTATAAATAGACCATAATTCATGAAAATTAAACGCAACAATATTTCTTTCCTCTTACAAAATTTAGAAGCAAAGCAATTTCTCAATATAGAAGTAAAAAATTTCTGAATTTTGGAGTGCAACTTTCTGGAGGCCAAACTGCAGCATTCTTAAGGCTTCAAGTTGTGCCAAAAAAAATTGTGCCAAAAAAATTTGAGGATTCAAGTTGACGTTTCAAGAATAATTTTAGTATTACATAATATTTTTCTTTTTCTTTTTTTCTGATTCAGGATTTTTCTTTCCTCTCTCTCTTTTTGTGGTAGAAAAATTAATTCTTCTCCTCTTATTTCTTTCAAAAAATTATTTTTAAAAATATGGATGGTAATAGTTCTAACCATCCTTATGGAGGTGATTCGAAACAAATTGTTGCTTACTATGCTAATTTGTTTAAAAATGAACCTATTCATGATTCTGTGCCACCGACAGAAATGTCACCTCATGAAGTTAGAAGTATGCCTTCTAATGTTGTAAATGGGAAATAAATCAGTTTATGGAATTATTATGATAAATTATATGTCACTGATAATGAGGGCATACTGATTTTAGATCCAAAAGATTAAAAATCAATAACTAAAGGTGCACAATGCAAAAAATTTAAGCAAACTCACAAATGAAAAAACAATGATGGCACAAGCACTTTAAGAAGACACAATGAAATTTTTTATGACAATGACACACTGCAGACTAGATAAACACATCTAAGTAACGGTCCTCAAGGATCTTCTGTAGGTAACTTTACTTATTCTAATGCTCGTAACAAAACTGAGCTAACAAAATATATTATTTGTGATGAACAACCTTTTACATTCGGTGAGAGTGATTGGTATTATGATTGTGCAAGTAGTACTCTTAATCCTTATTTTACTAAAGTTTTTAGATCTAGTACTAGAGCAGAGGCTATGAAAATCTTTAAAAAAGAAAAGGCTGCTTTAAAAGAAAGTTTTGTAAATGTTAGTAAATTTTCTCTAACTTATGATATATGGACTACTAAACAAAAGTATGCTTATATTTATATCACGACACATTATTTAGATCCAAAATGGATGTTGCAAAAATATATTATTTATCTATGTCCTTTAGAATTTTCACATACTGGCACTGTAATTGGTGACGCTATAATATTTTTTTTACGTGAATATGATATTCACAATAAAATCTTTTCAATTTGTTTTGATAATGTTAGTAATAATACTTCTTCTATTAATGTTTTAAAATCGTATTTTTTTCCTATACTAGAACATAGAATTTTTTATGTTAGATGTGCATGTCATATTATTAATTTAATTGTACAAGAATGCCTTGAATTCTTTCAAATAATTTAGAAAATGTTAAATTATGTTTACAAAGTTTGAACACTTCTATAAGTAGTCAACAAGCTTTTAAAACTTTATGTATACAATATGATATTACTTTTAGATTTGTTAATAGATGGAATTCTACTTATTTAATGTTAAAATCTTCTATTAAATTTAAAGATGTTATTACATATTATTGTAATATTAATCCTAGTTTTGATTATCAAGTAACTGAAAATGATTGGTTAATTGCTAGTTCAATTTTTAAATTTTTAGAATTATTTTACAATGCTACATGTGTTTTATTTGGAGTTTATTATCCAACTTCTCCTTTAGCTTTGACATAAATTATTAAAATATCTCATTTATTTTTAAATATAGAATTGTTCCAGGTTTTGATTATGTTGTTTCCAAAATTGAAGCAAAATTTCTAAAATATTGGGTGATATACCTCTTCTATATTGTTTGGCTTCGATTTTTTATCATAAGATTAAATTAGATGGTGCGTATATTTTATTAGACGATTTTAGACAATATGAATATTGAGGTAGGAAGCTTAAAAGTAGAAATTAAAAAAGTTTGAGATTGTTTAATTATTGTATATGAAGAAAGAGTTGTATCGAGCTGACCTGTTACAATCGTTCAACGTAATAGTAGCTCCAATTTTATATCTAAATTATCGCATACTAACAGTGTACTGCAAAGGAATAAACAAAAATAATCTTCCCTACCCACTCAAGAATTGTCCTTATATGTAAATTCTTATGAAGAAGATGAATCAGCATCTAATTTTTTTAATTTTAGAATAGTGGAAGAGATACGAAAAAAATGTATCATATACTTTCTTCTATAGCTGTGATACTCTAATGGTCCCGGTGTTCACGGTAGCATCGAAATCTTGTTTTAGTGCAGGTAGGATACTCTAAGCAAGAAGAGGAGCATGATGTTGCCAGATATTTTGGAAGCCTGCATCTGCATTCAAGATTGGGTTCGTGCTGGAAAACGAACTCAAAAGTTAAGAGATGAAAGTGCCGACAAAAGTGAGCTGGACTTTCTATCTCTTACTTTGGATGACGATACTGAAGGAGGGAGCTGAGTAATAAACTCGGATTTAAGTCGGACGATGGACGTCGAAAAAGAAATAAATACTTGTACATTTTCTTTACAGTTTAGGAAAATAAAATATCATTTTCAAGTTTCAATTTTTTTTAGTTAAAGTTATAATAGATTTAAATTTTATTGGCATTAATAAAAAACTTTCATCTTTTTCCTTTCAAAATTGTGCTTCATTTATGTGTTTTTGTTAGTTAATGTTGTTTACATTTAATTTATTTAGCAAAAGTTTATGTAACAAAAATTTAATTCATTTATATAACAAAAAATTCTAAAATTTACAAATTTTAACTTCTATATATTTTTTCTATGTAAATTTACTAACAAATAACTCATATACAATAATCTTAAAATATATATATATATAAAACATTATAATTTTCTAAAGATGACTTATAATCTTCTATTTAAATTTATTAATTTATTAGATATAAATATACAATGTTAAAACCAAAAAATATTATTTTCAGGCCGGCCTGGCCCAACCATGAACCGGTCCAGATCCAGATCGGTTGAGTCCGGTGCTTTTCTGACCTGATCATAGGTCCGGACTGAATCCAACATTTTTTCGATCAGACCGAACTGATCCGATTTAAAATCGATCAAATTCGATCAGTGCAGACCTGGGACCGACGCAATCCGACCCATTACACACCATAAAATTCAACAATAGGACGATATGAATTTTTTTTTACTATTGTCACGTCATAATAACATAACCGATCCAATATACGTGACACTTGGTATCCATGGTTTGTAAGGATCGTACAAAAGAATCCCATGATAAGTCTAGATTTTTGGGATCCCTCCTAGATTGATTTTGCATGGTAACATCGTTGGCCCATTTAGCCACAAGGAATAAATGGAAAATTCTTAGTTTACAACCAAATGCTTACCCAACACACACCTCCCTCCCCCTCTCTCTTCTCTTTTCAACATGGATTCCACCCGGCCCCACCGCTCTCCACTTTTTCCAATGATGATCGGCCACGTGGCTGTTGTAAAGCACGTAATAAATATCAAACTACTCATTTCGAATAGCAACTGGCAATGCATTTGAGTGGTGTATAGAAAAACTCATGACATGCATGTAATCAATCGGTTGTTAATGGCTGAATTTTACAAATTAACAACTCATGAGTTCAGGATTTTGGTAGTAGATACTCTTACACCTACTTCGTAGGTAGTAGGTCCAGGGAAGTGTTATTTCCATTCTTGCTTCTATTCTCCACAGGTGAAAGTGAAAATGTGAAAGGAATAAAAAATGATTGGTCTAGCATCTACACAATGTTACGCGGGAGAGATTATTTAAGGGGACATGTCTTACCACATGACAGTGATAAAATTTTACTCAACTCTAATAATATTATAATATATTATTAAACTAAATAAAAAACAATAAAAAATATGTATCATAATGTTATTTGAGGAGAACACCTCTTATAATTGTCACGTGATGAGTCTAGTAAATAATTTATGTTATTAGGACACTTAATTGTAACAAAAGAAAACTAAAAAATCTTTTATTTATTTTACAACTAATATATAAAATATTTTAAAAATTATTGATGGACTTAAACTACCATTACGAACAATAATTTTAGAATTTCTCGATAGACTTATTTAATATTACATATAACAATTAAGCAACTGACTAGAAAAATATATACACATACACCAAATTTTAGAATAAAAAACTTGTTATTATTAGCACAAGAGCCGCTTCTAACATTCTAAGCATCATCTACAAATACTAAAAATAATCTTTTTTTAACCATCCTAAAAAATTTTTTTTGATATTCTAAATATCATGTTATTGTATTTTTTTTTTAAATAAGAAGGCTTGAATCTAAAAATGGAGATTATATATATATATATATATATATATATATATATATATATATATATATATATATATATATATATATTTGTTCATACATATTATTAGGAAAAGAAACTCAAATAAGAACTCATGAGTTGAACTTGTAATAAGGATATGACAAGTGGAATTTTGTTTCAGTTTAGTCCTTTGTATTTTTGCATTTAGACCCTTTAAAAAAGTCAAAAGGTACGATGGATGTAATCCAACAGTTGTAAATTGATGAGTTCAAAAAATTATGAACTCATAATCAGTCCCTCTAGGAATTTTGCTAAAATATAATGTAGTTGTTGTAATTATTTTAGTCTTCATTAAATTACTACATAGAAAGGCTAAAAGACAAGTGCCTTAATTATTCTAAATTTATTATTATGTTAGTATATAATATCATTATATATATTATTGTAATGTTGGTAAAACTAATTAGGAAGACCAAAGACAACTCCCGTAATTATCAAATTGTCCCTATTATCTTTAATGAATAATTTTAATTAGTAAACATATGAAAGACTATATTTGAAAAAAAAAATTACATTAAAGATGAAATTTCTCTTTATATAGTAATATAGATATGCAAAAGTTAAAAATTTTGGAACTTTCCAATTTCTGAGGTCCTGTACGTTTGTATGACTTGTACGTATTCAAAAATAACCATAATTAACATCTGATTATGTCAAATTTATCAACTAGTATTTAACAATAATAATAATAATAATTTAATGCTTTTGAGTAAGAAGGTATATTATGTTTGAAAAATTCCTAAAGATTGTAAATTGAAAGATGTAAAATTAAAGACAGAAAATATGTAGAGGATTCGAGGCACGTTACACGCTGTCCTTAGAATAGAATTTTGCCTCCACGAACAGTGCAGCGGGTTCCTGACGATCTATCCTCGAGATACAACGAATCCTTCGATCCACTACACCGTGCACACGGTGTTGAATCCTACGAAAGATCACAACCTTGCCCGAAGAAGGGAGATTGGACGGAGGAGTTTTGGGGGAAATTTAGTTCTGGTGGTTTATCAGATGGATGAAGGTACTGATAAAATACCTTATTTATCAGATTCATGAATACCGTCGGGACATTAGTCAACCCAAACGGCATCACCAAGAACTCAAACTTTCCATACCGAGTCCTGAAAGCTGTCTTTGAAATATCTTCCTTCTTCACTTTTACTTGATGGTACCCCGACCTCAAGTCTATCTTTCAGAATACCTTTGCTCCGCTCAACTGATCAAACAGATCATCAATCTGTGATAATGGATATTTGTTCTTGATAGTGAGGTTGTTGAGAGCCTTATTGTCGATACATATACGTACCGACCCATCCTTCTTCAGTACAAACAATACCGGATCACCCCATGGTGATGAACTGGACCTGATGAAGCCTTTGTCCTGCAACTTTTCTACCTGCTTCTTCAATTCTACCAATTTGCTATTTTTAACCCTATAGATGTGTTGTGAGATCATACCCCGGCGCTCCCGCGGGACGTATTATCGTTTGCCATCGAGGCGTGATACCATGCGAGCCTGGGGTTGCACCCACACAAAGCAAAATCATTAAAGTTTTATCTATCATCGAATCAATCAAATACGCAGCGGAGGGACATTATTACAAACAATAGTCCATCTGAGTATACGGGGCAAAGATCAAGGCACGAGGTTCTCTGAATATGATGGTATCGTTCTATACATTATGTCCTTCTATACAAAAATAGCTCAAAATATCTTGATACGACTCAAGGCATCGATACTAGATTTTTGAGTCCTGGGGATGAGGCACGGTTATCGCTTCTTCGGGCGATCCAGCACCTGCGAACAAACAAATTGTTGGTGGGTTAGTACTTTGGAGAAAGTACTAGTGAGTATAAAATAAACGAATAGAAGCAACATTCACTAAAACCAACACTAAGTAATTATGTTATAAAATATTATATTACTAGTGATCTTTCTAGTTTTACCTAGGTTCATTACTTGCAGTACAGGAATGGAGTCATATTACATCATTTGGAAACATCTTTGAAAACAGAGTTCATGTTCGATAGCATTCAAGCACACAAGACAAGCCGATTATTCTACAATCAGGGTGTGTGCAGCATGTCTCGTGAGCTATACTCAAAGACTCTAGTGATAATGTACCATCTAAGAACTATCCTTCTATTAAGCAAACAAGATGAACTAACTATATGATTTCGGTCTCCGAGAAACTCAGGATCAGTAGCGATAATCCAGCTAACTAATGACTCTTTTATCTGATGCTATTAGCAGTTGTGACTCATGGTTGCTTTTCACTAAAATTCGCTCAAAATAGCAGCCGGAACCAAGGTTCAACTCTGCACTAATAGCCATTTTTTGACCGATGTGAATGCATGAAACACTATCAGATAAACTCTATGATGCAGGCAATCAAGATCAAGCAGACTATCTATCCATCTCTTCTATCTTTGTGCGGACTGGCTGTTATCTCTCTGATCAAGTTCAACCACGAAGTAGTTCTATCAATACACAAGCGATAAGAAAACTTGTTCAAGCAATCTCTTAATATTCTTATTAGCATGACAAGGTTTTTCTATTGATAAGCATTCAAGTTCTTGCTAAGCATGCAGTTCTATTAATCATGTAATGAAAACAATAATCTTCTTAGCAACATGCATTATAAAACTCAGATTCATTATTAAGGCGTGCAAGAATCAGAGAATGAAGTTCTGTCCACTCACCTAGATCAGTCGTCTTCTGGTTCAAAAAGGATCTCTTCAAGAAGGTTTCTTTTTTGAGTCAACAAACCGATATCTCTTGTACATAGTTCCAACGCGGAGCGGGGCATTACATACTTACCCACCAAGAAAAGTTTTGCCCTCGAAACTTCAAGGAGAAACTTTCGATATCAAGAGCAGCGATAATCCTCATCCCTCACCAACCTCAATCGAAAACTCTAAGAAACCACAATCACAAAATCATAACTCTCAAGAAATAAATCAAATCCAGAAAACTTTTGCATGCATCTTTGAGAATATCTATGGACATTGTATGGAACACTCAACTGAGCAATGATATCAATGTACAGGGAATCATCATCTAAGAACAGCAGCAAAATGAGCGTAAGGCCAGAGGATCTAGTTGCTATAGAAATGCCCACCTGGACTGGTGAAGTGGACCTCTGGACTGAAACTGCTGGAACAGTGTCTGCTGGTGCTGCCCTCAAAGGCGACGAAGTGACCGACCTCGTTGACACTGCACCTGAGAGCTGGGAACGCATCTTCAGCAGAATCCTGAAGATATTTTGCAACAAAAGAATCAATATTGAGTAAGATACGATATCCCCAAAGAATGACATAATTATTCAAAGTAAAGCAAGCATTCAGATAGATAAGGATAGCAAAAGCAAATAATTTGGAAGTATTTCCTAGTTGTGATTGAGTATACTCTCAGCCTATGTCCTATATCCTAAAGCGACCTCTCAAAGACCTGCATGGGCCACAACTAAAAATGTATCAAGATACGCACTCGGAATAAGGGCACAAGTGATGAACATCCAGCATACGCCGTAGCATCGACGGTAGAACGATGTATGGGTCAACATAATTATCTACATATCTGTCACAATATATATAAGGTACCTGTCATGTCATCTCAACTCCAATTGGATGAACAAAATAATGTGTGATAAATAATAATCAATACTCAATCACAATATCGATCTAGAGGAAGAATGGCACGATATGGATTAGAAGTAAAAAAAAAATACAAGAGTCTCAATACAAGTCCAATCTCAACATAAGTCTTAAAATAATAATACATGATGAAGTCTACTAAAATTAAATACAACTCATAATGAAAAGTCTAAGTCTCTCCAGCTGGTGGTACTATCTCAAGTAACTCTACGGGTACTGGCTCAACTGTCTCGCCATTTTGTGGCCCGTAGTGCGTAGGACACCAATCATCTAATGAATCATCTGAAAAATATATCCAGTCAGAATTGGAGTGAAGTATAACCCAATAGCAAATACAAAAATTGACAAAAACTATGAATCGACAATAGTAATAAAAATATATGTTGGAAGTAACTGAACTAGACAAAATCACAGAAAGAGAATCATGGTAAGCAATGGAAATAACTAAGAATAATATGATATAGAACATCACTGTAATGAACTAGAAATAAGAAAATAAATAATAGTTTATGCCTTGAAATATTAGCAAAATATGTGATCGGCTTGGGCCTAACACGGAATATATAAATAAATAGGAGCTAGCGTGACCACGCGTGAGTTGCATGATCTGCAAGCTATCACGGGCTATACTTTATCATGGACTATAAGGTATGATCACATATTTACTAATATTCTCCCATCCCCCGACTAGTACACGGATCAAAATCATGACACGTTATAACATATATACCACGATGCACGGTCTATAATATCATGCACTATGATCACGGTCTATATAATCGCGGAGATATCACGTAATTACTAAGTAATCACGAAGCACGATACGATGATCACTGAGTTATCTCAAAAATAATATCTCATGACAAGGATCCACGTATACCAATCTGTGTGACCATCGTGTCTGAAATCAAATATCTCAATACTAAATACAAGAAATATAGAGGTTGTCAAATATGAAAACTATCAGAGAATGTACTCGCCTGTGGTCCTGAGCAAATGGTATATCTCTGTATCTGAACTGGTGTCACACACACCTAAATAGGAATATCATGTTACTTTGTGTAATAAAGTGAGAAATGAGGCAAAATGCACTAAAGATGATTTTCTAGGTCCATACTAGGTCACTAGGGCAAAACTAGTCAATTACTTAAGGTTCTAAGTTAAACTAGTTAGTATTATCTATACTAGATAATATTGCTAAGGTATCACTATAAAAATTATATTATCCTATTATTATCTACTATCAAATATTATCTTAGTGTCTACACTAATGCCCCCACTAAACAAATAATACCTTAATAAGTACCCAAATACCTTCGTATCATAAATACCTTATCAATACCATGTATCCCATGAACCTCACTCCCAATACCTCCATCTATATCTCAGCTATGGATAATTATCTTATCCCAATATCAGTTCTCCCAATTTCCTACTCATGATACTTGAGTATCCTGGCACCTAAAATACAAACCTTTACCTATACCTGACACTCACTAAACTCCTAAGCACTTACTCATAAGGCAACCTCACTCATATACTAAGTTACCCAAACTTCATGCACTTACCTACATGGCCACTTAACCCTCTGATCTGCATCACATCTGTAACTAGACTGAAGTTCACTCACTTTCATTAGTGCACACTGGTGCACAAGCACCAAACTCAGTTACTCCCCCTAGTGTAGACCCGAGCCAGTCCTGCCTACTGTACTCCAGATAACCTGCAGTGTACATCACACTTTGTTGCTGCTGCTACCACTATCTACTACCGCACTACTACACCTAGTTGCTGATAAACTGCTACTGCTACTGCTATTGCACTCTACAGCACCTAGCTGTTATTGCTGATACTGCTATGCTTCTTGTTGCAGCATCTAGCTGCTGATACTGTTGATGCTTTATGCTGCTGCTGCTGTTGTATCTCTATTGCTACTGCTACTATGCTTCTTGCCGTAGCATAATACCTGAGCTAATTAACTATACACCTACTGAACCATCAAGCACACATACCTGACTACTCTTCCTTCTAATCTGGACTGCAACAAAGTAGCCCCCATGCACTGTGGTACATCAACACAGTGTGAACCTATTGCTACAATACAGTCCCCCTTGCTTTCTTCACTCCTCATCAAGAATCCTCAACTTTCTTTCACAGTAACTCATATACTAACTCTCATATATATATATATATATATATATATATATATATATATATATATATATATATATATATATATATATATATATATATATCACACACACTAGTCATTAAATCAAATACTAGTTGTGCAATATATAATACACCATGATACATGCTCAATTGAAACACCAAAACTTTCAATTCTCCATGAATACCTTTTTTACATACCAATTACACAATATTATAACTAATTCAACTTGCTATAAGGAGAAATAAGGAGTAATTGCACAAAACACACAAAATAGAGCCCCGTATCACACGGTATCACACCGTTTGTGATACGGCCTATACGTACCCCTTTGTGGACACGTATCTAGTATCACAACCCTGATCTAAGTATAATATAACTAAATTATCGTTATAACACACACTTGATGTGTTTATCTCGTAATTCTCCTAAAATACATACAAAAATCTACGTAGAATTCTCTATACACAACCAATTGGCCTAAAACTTGTTCCTATTGGTAGCCCTATGCCATGGGATCGTTCCTAATGGTCAAATGCATGATTTGGGAGCTAGAATAAATATAAATTCATAATTTATTAATTGGGAGATAAATTTTCAATAAAATGCTCAATTGACATGATCCGGACATGATCTCTTCACCAAAGCTTCTCCTCCTTGTGCTCCTTACTTCTCCAAGCACTAAGGCTCCTTGAGGGATAAAAATAAAAGAGAAATGCAAATAAATTAGGAGATATTGATGGAGGGATAAAAGAATTAGGGATATAAGAATTTGGGGATCTAAAATTTAGAGTGCAAATGAAGAAAGAGAGAAGAGACTATATGGACGGCCCCTAGCTTTTTCCCTCTCCAAGCAACAATTAATTACCAATGAGTCCCTAGTTAATTAATATGAAGAGTATTAGGGAAGGGCTAGATTGGAAAGGCTTTTAACTAATGCAAATTAGACTAATCCTCCTAATTAATTAGTGGGAATGGGTCTATTGGGCTTGGTCCATGTTGGGCTCAATATTTTTCATGACAAATCTAATTGGGTTTACAATTGTCAAGTCTAATTAATAAGCTAGTCCACTAATTAATAAATAAATAGCAGAACCACTAATATTAATTATTAGCACAATATAAATAAATATTAATCTCAAAAATAATTATATGTAAATTGACTAAAATACACTCATCTAGAAATGTGAGGGTGACATCACGCAGACCTACGTACGTTTTACTACCATGTGTTAGTTTAAATGTAACTTAGAAAATATGCAAATAGATATCTATATAGTTAGTAATAAGTAACTTAGACATTAGCAACAACTTTTCTAGGATGAGTATCTTAAACTACGTGAGTGGGCGACTGCTAGTGCACCTGCAGAGGAAGGGCCTGGTACTTCCTCGTAGCTCCCTAAAGCTCTGTCGACGGACGAGCTCTGGATGACCGTCGTTGGTGATCTTCAGAGGAGTACGTACTACGGTAGAGTATCCTACGACGCCTATGTTACAACACAGTCATCCAGGGCCCCCTCTGTCAGTGTGTATTTCTCGCAGCCTTCGCAGGCGTCGGTACGAGCCCAGGAGAGCGTTGACCATCAGATTACTGACCTGCATGTCGAGTTTCTACGGAGGATTACAAAGCGGCAACAGTCTGCACTGCATACGGATGATGTGCCGATTATCGTATATTTTGATTCACAGCATAGCCTTATGGAGCTCAGGACTCTGTGCCACATGACAGAGCACAGCCTTATGGAGCTCAGGACTATGGGCCAAACGAAAGAGCGCAGCTTGGTAACTCTGGCCACATCTACGGAGCACAGACAGACGGAGCTGGAGGAGTCGCATACGGCCAAGAGTGACTCACTTGCGATGATCCATCCGGCGCAGGATTTGTTGAGCCGGTCGGTGGCGGAGCACTTCGAGGGTGGTATTTGCCATGGATTCATACAATGCTTAACTGTTAGCATTGGAGCAGAAACGTCCTTCTGGTCCATCGACATCGACACCTCCTCCATCACTGCCTCCTCCATCACTGCCTCCTCCATCGACATCAGTGATGCTTTCACGGGAGCAGTATGAGTTTCTTCTATCCCAGATGTGCGATGGTGCTCCTCCTCATCAGTAGTAGTCCTTGTTTGGACATGTTTTAGTGTGTTCATATGTATTGGCCCATTCTTGGGTCTTTGATGTATTTATTTCATACTTTTTATTATATTCTGAGATACATGTGACACTTATTTTAAATTTATTTATCTACTTCTTGAGACATATTTAGTGTAATATAACTTTGTAGATTTTTTTCTATGTGAGTTTAGTTTATTATTCATATTAACTTTACACAAAAATTTCTCGGTATTGAGTATTCTATCGAAGGGGTCGGCTAACCCAGGTAATTCAACGGAGGGTTGCTCCGGGTCTATTTATATAAACTATGATTTTATAACTACAAGTAGAGTTTCATTGGAAAATATTTTATAAACTGCATTCTGGGTTTTTTTTAATTTTTTTTCAATTTAGCGACGTGTTTCGACATATTGCGACATTCTGCGACGTATATTTACATCGCTAAAATGTATCAAAATTTAGCTAGTATATCGCTAAACGCCACTAACATGCTGACATGGCAATCAACATTGTTGTAGCAAAACATCGCTAATATAGCGACGTGTTACGACCAAAGCTTACGACGCCAATTTAACGACGATACGTCGCTAACCGTCATATATTCTGCAATGTGTGTTGTCGCAAATATACGTCGCTACAACGACGACTAGCAATATTTTTTTTCCAGCGACCATGTAATATGTGATAACGTAAAAACGACGCTAATTACGTCGCCAAATTATTTTAGCAACGTCAGTTTACCTATTAGCGACATTATTGGACTCATTAATATGTGTTATTCTGGTAGTGCTCAGTGATGGGGAAGCAGATCGTTGAGGTCCGACAGTTCCAGTAGAAGTTTCGCGAAAGTGACTGCATCGAGCTCGGCGACGGAGACGCGGTCATAGTGGGCGGCTCCAGTGGAAGTTTTGCGTAAGCGACCGTGTCAAGCTCGGCGGCAGAGACTCAGTCATGGTATCGTGGGACCTGTACGACTGGCTCTTTCCCGTTAAAGATGAGAGCTCTTACTCTTCCTCTTCAGAAGAGCGAGCGATATTTGTGTTCAGATTCGAGAGCGAGGAGGAGAAGGAAGGAGAGGGGCATTTTCGGAAGCAATGGACTGATAGCAGTGGCAAGAAAAGGTGGAAGAGGAAGAAGGCGAGCTCCCCGATGACAGAGTGGGCCAGTCATGAGGAGGAGAGGCTTCTCGCTGCTGTTGTACCCGTCCAAAGCTGAGAACAGGGAAATTTTGGAAGTAATTTATATTATTTATTCATTCATTTGTTCAAAAAGAATTTGTTGGGTTTCTATATTTTGATGCCCTTTATAAATCTTTTTGTAATATGTAAAATAATTTTTTTTTGCAATATCATGTGAAATAAAATTATACATTCATATTTAGTTGTATAGTTAATTTTCAAAGAAAAAAAGTTGATTTTTGAAGGTTATATAGATTAATACTTAAACACTAGATACTGCTGTAAGTAATGGATTAGCTACCCATCTGCATATTATTTCCCATTGTGTCTAAATTTGACCTAACCCATTCTTGTGGGTTGATGAATAAATAATTAGACTGTAGTTGGTCCTAACTCCTAAATTCCTTGGTTATGTCGAAACATTTAAATAGAAACTTGACACGATTATCCATAAATGATCCTATTATTTACGGCATACATTTGCACGCTGTAAATGACCCACAGCATCTTTTACAACGTGCATTCAAACGCTATAAAAAAGATAGAGAGGGTTATTTATAGCGTGCAAATTTGCGCCATAAATAATAGGATCACTTACGGTATGACATTTTTCGGCATCAAAATGTACGCCGTAAAAGATCATTTACGACGCATTTCGCGTGCCGTAAATGATCATTTTTCTTGTAGTTGTTGTATAAGTTATTTTAACACTATGGCACTATGCTACTTGACATGCTCATAAATAATGTTGTAATATCTACTTTTATTTTGTTTGCAAGATTTAACAATTTAGTATTTATTTTTTCTTTTCTTTTTTACTTATTTTATATATTATTTTACTCTTTTACTATAGACTGTGATGAGGGGAAAGATATGAGAGATTTGGATAATGTATATATTAGTGAGATTGGTAGCATTTCCTTTGTAGTGTGATGGGTTAAAAATGTACTTTGTTACATTCCTCATCATGCTATAAAGGTTGAAGAGATAACCATCTTTGCTAGTATTCTAATGATATTAATGCCATGTCCCAGTCCCAAAATACATAGGACCAGAGTACGTGGCAATGGCCAGCTATGTATCAAGTAGACTCTAGCCCAACTCGAATACGCATAAGTTGTCTATACTAGGGTATCAGATCTAATATTTCATGTAAAACTATATCTCAGTCCACATAAATAATAAACGTCAAGAATAAACCATATGGTTCATGGGCAGTCCACTAGCATATATGTTCGAATAAACTTGAAAGAATAAAATGAGTTTATCAAACTAGAAAATATAGCAGATAGTGTCATGGTAATAAATATAATTGCGAAAGATCGATAAGAGTATCAATATTGATACCTGAATCCTGCAAATAAAATTATAACCATCCAAATATCCTATGCAGCGAGCTCAGCCATAACCTAGAAAGGAACCACGTCCTCAGTAGGACGTAACAAGATACATAAAAATATGACAAAAGTACAGTAAATAAACATGCAAGAGAGAGCAAGAAAATAAACACAAAGAAATAACTAAGTCACAAGAAATACTAAGTTGATGGAATGCCATAGAGAAGTATGGTACTAGACGTGGCTAACAAATAAATCGAATAACCGTTTCACGGTGTATGCCTATCGGTCCTATAGAAAGTCACACGATGCGTGTTCCCAATCTATAGAGGGTCTATATTGCTTCACGGTGCATGCCTGGAGATCGAGCGTGGTCAAGGTAAGCCAATACTAGTATCAATCTCCTCTCCTAAAGGAATACAAGGTCAAGTCAAGTTGATTCCAAGTCAAGTCAAATCCAAGTAATACGGGATCACAAGATCATGTCAAGTCATACACATAAAGTGAAACATCTATAAAATACGTGACGAGAAAGTAGAGACGAGCAGCATATATGGAATGTAAATAATTTACGTATATGTAAAACGAGAAAATAAGACTAGGGAAGCATGCGACAAATCAAATATGACAAAAAGCATCAAGAAACTATATACAACAAGAAAATAATGACCGAAAAAGCAAGCATGCAAATACTGGACAAGAATTGGCAAGGTATCTTGCCTGGGTATTTATCCAAATTAGCGTTGCGGTAGGGAGCTTGAATTATCCTAAAGCCTCTTCCAACTGGTTCTGGCCGAACCAAAGCGAGAACGAAAATGCGCGTGCGTCGGTTTGCTTGGCAACGCACGTGCGATATCGATTGGCTAGGGGTGGACTGTCGCCTGCGAACAGTTGCTACACACGCCCGGTCTCGACGGGATTGGACACAGAGTCTGGACCGCAGGGTGTCGGAGTGAGAGGCATCAACTTGGTCCAGGTCTTGTGATGCGTGCGGCCAGGGCAACAAGGGTGGCTGACGCAAGGGTATCGAAATCGTAGTTGCCAGAGGGATTCGCGATGGTCTTCAAGGCAGGACCTGGGGTCTGTTGCGAGTGCCAGCACATGAGGCTGGGTTTGCCAAGGCGAGGAGGAGGGGAGGATGGTTGATAATGATGGGTTTGCTGATAAAAATCTTGGAATAGAGAGAGATAAATGAATGCATGGTGCATTGTATGTCATTTGGGCCCACTTCCCTCACACCTCCCTCGCGGTTTGATCCCAAGATCTCCGTCCACCTAGAAAGATTATACATTTTCTTACTGACCACAAGGACCAGTTGAATTCGGTAGGTGCATATTCCTTTGGATTTGGTTCTATCTGGACATATATTATGGGTTTAGTTGCTTATAGAGGAGGTTTAGTCGGTCCTTGAATAACAACTATATGAATCAGATATGTATAGATTTGGCAAAAGCTTATCAGGTTATATATATATATATATATATATATATATATATATATATTATTCGGTTATATCATTGTTAAGAGTTTGATAAGGCCTGGATTTATTTGTTTTCTTCCTATCAGTTTATAGATCTATTCAAATTAAATTATTATTTTATTTTAAAGTTTTTTTAGGATTATTTAGTAATTATGCTCATCTCATTCACTACCTTAATTACTTATATTTACTTATTTATTATTAATATTTTTTTTAGAATATGGATATTATATATCAAAATAAAATAAAAATATTCAAAAATTCAGGATGGAGGTTTACAATTAAAAACTTGAAAACTCTGAGCCAGTAAATAATTTTTCAAATGTTCAGTTTTATTTACTTTGTTTCAATGTTTGAATAGGTAACTATCTTTGAAGAGGTTTTTCTTTAAAATGTCTGCTGTTATCTTCATTTTTTTTCTATATGTTGTTATCTTCAATTATTACTCTGTTGTTATCTTCAATTGTTGCTCTGCTTCTGCCTCGTTGAATATAGTTTTGAATGTTGATGAAATAATAAGATGCTCGCTGCAAAGGCTATATTTGAGCCAATATTGGGGGACAGAAAATGTGCATCTCTTTATCTACCCAAAACCAAAGCACTTTACTCCTCTACCAAATATGGAGAGTTGTATGATTATATTTTTTGAGGCTGTGATGAGGATATTACAATGAGTCTTTTTTAGGCCGCATGCTATTTTGGATTGAGATGGGCATCGTGTACGTCGCCTCAATTTTCTCCTTAATTATTAATTTTTTTGCTGCAATCACTCATGTTTACTGCTGCCTCTTGTTTAATTAGAGCTAAAATACTTTAATCCTCAAAGTACATTCTATGTTGGAACAAGAAAGTTACCATTTTTCTAAATATTGTTGATTAATTTTTAGTAATCTTGATTACATCTGATTTTAGACTGGCTAAAAATTCTTGTCTTTATAATTTTTTTTCCAGTTGGATAGTCATGATCGCGAAATTGGATTTCAGGGTGCAATATATTGCTAAATATTGTTAATTAAATGTTATTAATCTAGATTACATCCAATTCTGGACTGACTGGATATTGTTGTCTTTATAATTATTTTTCCAGTTGGATATTCATGATTATGAAATTGGAGTTGAGTAAGAAATATTTTTCTTTGTGGAACTGGACTATGGTAGCAGCTTATGTATGTGTGCAAGTAGTAAGATAACCACTTTCAAATGTGTTAAACAAAACCAAAATCCAACTTGGCTAGCCAAACAATGGATTTGGATGAAATGTAAATCATAACCATTATTCACCTTGGCTATCCAAACAATGGATTTGGAATTTAACAAAATTCAATGCCAAATCCTACTTTACCAAATAGGTTTTCTGGATCTGGAAATGTAAGATTTTGACTGGAATATTTTCATCTTCCAAATCTAAATTTAGTTTCAGTTTACCAAACAGACCCTAAAGTGGCTTTTATTTTCAACCACAGAATACAACTCAAGGTGTATAATCGGCCAGGCGGCTTGGAACCCGGCACGGGCCCGGCCCGGACCCGGTCAAGGGACCGGTCCGGCTCGGTACAACATATACGCGGGTCCAGGCTTGGTCCAGTATTATGACCCGTAAGCCCGACCCGACCCTGCTACTTTGAGGGTGCGGTCTGGGTAAACCCGAAAAACCCGGTTAGACTGGCCCAGTCACCAACCCGGTTCAAGCCTGGACTGACCCAGAATTTTTTTTCCAATATATCCGTTGGGGATATTTTTACCAAAATATCCCCATTTGGTGGCTATTTTTAGTCGTTTTAGGTGTATTTTGGTCATTTTGCTGAAATGACCAAAATATTCTTATAACAACTATATTTTAAGGATATAGAGGGTCATTTTGCACCGAAAAATACTATAAATAGGCCATAATTCATGAAAATTAAACACAACAATATTTCTTTCCTCTTACAAAATTTAGAAGCAAAGCAATTTCTCAATATAGAAGTAAAAAATTTCTGAATTTTGGAGTGCAACTTTCTGGAGGCCAAACTGCAGCGTTCTTAAGGCTTCAAGTTGTGCCAAAAAAATTTGAGGATTCAAGTTGACGTTTCAACAATAATTTTAGTATTACATAATATTTTTCTTTTTCTTTTTTCCTGATTCATGATTTTTCTTTCCTCTCTCTCTTTTTGTGGTAGAAAAATTAATTCTTCTCCTCTTATTTCTTTCAAAAAATTATTTTTAAAAATATGGATGGTAATAGTTCTAACCATCCTTATGGAGGTGATTCGAAACAAATTGTTGCTTACTATGCTAATTTGTTTAAAAATGAACCTATTCATGATTCTGTGCCACCGACAGAAATGTCACCTCATGAAGTTAGAAGTATGCCTTCTAATGTTGTAAATGGAAAATAAATCAGTTTATGGAATTATTATGATAAATTATATGTCACTGATAATGAGGGCATACTGATTTTAGATCCAAAAGATTAAAAATCAATAACTAAAGGTGCACAATGCAAAAAATTTAAGCAAACTCACAAATGAAAAAACAATGATGGCACAAGCACTTTAAGAAGACACTATGAAATTTTTTATGACAATGACACACTGCAGACTAGATAAACACATCTAAGTAACGGTCCTCAAGGATCTTCTGTAGGTAACTTTACTTATTCTAATGCTCGTAACAAAACTGAGTTAACAAAATATATTATTTGTGATGAACAACCTTTTACATTCGGTGAGAGTGATTGGTATTATGATTGTGCAAGTAGTACTCTTAATCCTTATTTTACTAAAGTTTTTAGATCTAGTACTAGGGTAGAGGCTATGAAAATCTTTAAAAAAGAAAAGGCTGCTTTAAAAGAAAGTTTTGTAAATGTTAGTAAATTTTCTCTAACTTATGATATATGGACTACTAAACAAAAGTATGCTTATATTTATATCACGACACATTATTTAGATCCAAAATGGATGTTGCAAAAATATATTATTTATCTATGTCCTTTAGAATTTTCACATACTGGCACTGTAATCGGTGACGCTATAATATTTTTTTTACGTGAATATGATATTCAAAATAAAATCTTTTCAATTTGTTTTGATAATGTTAATAATAATACTTCTTCTATTAATGATTTAAAATCGTATTTTTTTCCTATACTAGAACATAGAATTTTTTATGTTAGATGTGCATGTCATATTATTAATTTAATTGTACAAGAATGCCTTGAATTCTTTCAAATAATTTAGAAAATGTTAAATTATGTTTACAAAGTTTGAACACTTCTATAAGTAGACAACAAGCTTTTAAAACTTTATGTATACAATATGATATTACTTTTAGATTTGTTAATAGATGGAATTCTACTTATTTAATGTTAAAATCTTCTATTAAATTTAAAGATGTTATTACACATTATTGTAATATTAATCCTAGTTTTGATTATCAAGTAACTGAAAATGATTGGTTAATTGCTAGTTCAATTTTTAAATTTTTAGAATTATTTTACAATGCTACATGTGTTTTATTTGGAGTTTATTATCCAACTTCTCCTTTAGCTTTGACATAAATTATTAAAATATCTCATTTATTTTTAAATATAGAATTGTTCCAGGTTTTGATTATGTTGTTTCCAAAATTGAAGCAAAATTTCTAAAATATTGGGTGATATACCTCTTCTATATTGTTTGGCTTCGATTTTTTATCATAAGATTAAATTAGATGGTGCGTATATTTTATTAGACGATTTTAGACAATATGAATATTGAGGTAGGAAGCTTAAAAGTAGAAATTAAAAAAGTTTGAGATTGTTTAATTATTGTATATGAAGAAAGAGTTGTATCGAGCTGACCTGTTACAATCGTTCAACGTAATAGTAGCTCCAGTTTTATATCTAAATTATCGCATACTAACAGTGTACTGCAAAGGAATAAACAAAAATAATCTTCCCTACCCACTCAAGAATTGTCCTTATATGTAAATTCTTATGAAGAAGATGAATCAGCATCTAATTTTTTAATTTTAGAATAGTGGAAGAGATACGAAAAAAACGTATCATATACTTTCTTCTATAGCTGTGATACTCTAATGGTCCCGGTGTTCACGGTAGCATCGAAATCTTGTTTTAGTGCAGGTAGGATACTCTAAGCAAGAAGAGGAGCATGATGTTGCCAGATATTTTGGAAGCCTGCATCTGCATTCAAGATTGGGTTCGTGCTAGAAAACGAACTCAAAAGTTAAGAGATGAAAGTGCCGACATAAGTGAGCTGGACTTTCTATCTCTTACTTTGGATGACGATACTGAAGGAGGGAGCTGAGTAATAAACTCGGATTTAAGTCGGACGATGGACAACGAAAAAGAAATAAATACTTGTACATTTTCTTTACAGTTTATGAAAATAAAATATCATTTTCAAGTTTCAATTTTTTTTAGTTAAAGTTATAATAGATTTAAATTTTATTGGCATTAATAAAAAACTTTCAACTTTTTCCTTTCAAAATTGTGCTTCATTTATGTGTTTTTGTTAGTTAATGTTGTTTACATTTAATTTATTTAGCAAAAGTTTATGTAACAAAAATTTAATTCATTTATATAACAAAAAATTCTAAAATTTACAAATTTTAACTTCTATATATATTTTTCTATGTAAATTTACTAACAAATAACTCATATACAATAATCTTAAAATATATATATATATAAAACATTATAATTTTCTAAAGATGACTTATAATCTTCTATTTAAATTTATTAATTTATTAGATATAAATATACAATGTTAAAACCAAAAAATATTATTTTCAGGCCGGCCTGGCCCAACCATGAACCGGTCCAGATCCAGATCGGTTCAGTCCGGTGCTTTTCTGACCAGATCATAGGTCCGGACTGAATCCAACATTTTTTCGATCAGACCGAACTGATCCGATTTAAAATCGATCAAATTCGATCAGTGCAGACCTTGGACCGACGCAATCCGACCCATTACACACCATAAAATTCAACAATAGGACGATATGAATTTTTTTTTACTATTGTCACGTCATAATAACATAACCGATCCAATATACGTGACACTTGGTATCCATGGTTTGTAAGGATCGTACAAAAGAATCCCATGATAAGTCTAGATTTTTGGGATCCCTCCTAGATTGATTTTGCATGGTAACATCGTTGGCCCATTTAGCCACAAGGAATAAATGGAAAATTCTTAGTTTACAACCAAATGCTTACCCAACACACACCTCCCTCCCCCTCTCTCTTCTCTTTTCAACATGGATTCCACCCGGCCCCACCGCTCTCCACTTTTTCCAATGATGATCGGCCACGTGGCTGTTGTAAAGCACGTAATAAATATCAAACTACTCATTTCGAATAGCAACTGGCAATGCATTTGAGTGGTGTATAGAAAAACTCATGACATGCATGTAATCAATCGGTTGTTAATGGCTGAATTTTACAAATTAACAACTCATGAGTTCAGGATTTTGGTAGTAGATACTCTTACACCTACTTCGTAGGTAGTAGGTCCAGGGAAGTGTTATTTCCATTCTTGCTTCTATTCTCCACAGGTGAAAGTGAAAATGTGAAAGGAATAAAAAATGATTGGTCTAGCATCTACACAATGTTACGCGGGAGAGATTATTTAAGGGGACATGTCTTACCACATGACAGTGATAAAATTTTACTCAACTCTAATAATATTATAATATATTATTAAACTAAATAAAAAACAATAAAAAATATGTATCATAATGTTATTTGAGGAGAACACCTCTTATAATTGTCACGTGATGAGTCTAGTAAATAATTTATGTTATTAGGACACTTAATTGTAACAAAAGAAAACTAAAAAATCTTTTATTTATTTTACAACTAATATATAAAATATTTTAAAAATTATTGATGGACTTAAACTACCATTACGAACAATAATTTTAGAATTTCTCGATAGACTTATTTAATATTACATATAACAATTAAGCAACTGACTAGAAAAATATATACACATACACCAAATTCTAGAATAAAAAACTTGTTATTATTAGCACAAGAGCCGCTTCTAACATTCTAAGCATCATCTACAAATACTAAAAATAATCTTTGTTTAACCATCCTAAAATTTTTTTTTTGATATTCTAAATATCATGTTATTGTATTTTTTTTTAAATAAGAAGGCTTGAATCTAAAAATGGAGATTATATATATATATATATATATATATATATATATATATATATATATATATATATATATTTGTTCATACATATTATTAGGAAAAGAAACTCAAATAAGAACTCATGAGTTGAACTTGTAATAAGGATATGACAAGTGGAATTTTGTTTCAGTTTAGTCCTTTGTATTTTTGCATTTAGACCCTTTAAAAAAGTCAAAAGGTACGATGGATGTAATCCAACAGTTGTAAATTGATGAGTTCAAAAAATTATGAACTCATAATCAGTCCCTCTAGGAATTTTGCTAAAATATAATGTAGTTGTTGTAATTATTTTAGTCTTCATTAAATTACTACATAGAAAGGCTAAAAGACAAGTGCCTTAATTATTCTAAATTTATTATTATGTTAGTATATAATATCATTATATATATTATTGTAATGTTTGTAAAACTAATTAGGAAGACCAAAGACAACTCCCGTAATTATCAAATTGTCCCTATTATCTTTAATGAATAATTTTAATTAGTAAACATATGAAAGACTATATTTGAAAAAAAAATTACATTGAAGATGAAATTTTCTCTTTATATAGTAATATAGATATGCAAAAGTTAAAAATTTTGGAACTTTCCAATTTCTGAGGTCCTGTACGTTTGTACGACTTGTACATATTCAAAAATAACCATAATTAACATCTGATTATGTCAAATTTATCAACTAGTATTTAACAATAATAATAATAATAATTTAATGCTTCTGAGTAAGAAGGTATATTCTGTTTGAAAAATTCCTAAAGATTGCAAATTGAAAGATGTAAAATTAAAGACAGAAAATATGTAGAGGATTCGAGGCACGTTACACGCTGTCCTTAGAATAGAATTTTGCCTCCACGAACAGTGCAGCGGATTCCTGACGATCTATCCTCGAGATACAACGAATCCATCGATCCACTACACCGTGCACACGGTGTTGAATCCTACGAAAGATCACAACCTTGCCCGAAGAAGGGAGATTGGACGGAGAAATTTTTGGAGGAATTTAGTTCTGGTGGTTTTTTTTTCTTTTCCGTCTCTGTACGATTTTTCTTTCGTTCCGAACAAAGAGCGAGAGAGATAGAGAGAAGAGAAAAATAGATTATTGTTCTCTGATCTCAGGATCGAGTCCTGGATATATCTCTCACGTAACATTTCTCACTCTTTCCGTAATGGGATTACGTGAGAACGGTTCCGCAGAAGACCAACAACCCACCAGACCAAACCAACGAAAAAAAAGTTGTGAAATTATCTTTGTATCCATGTCTGTTCTGCGACGCACAAGCATGAAAAGTGCTAAGTGCGTGACTAATAAATGCGTAAAAATGCGTATTAAATTGTCCATTCGCTCGCGGGTTGGATGAGATCTAGCCCATCCCCCACAAAACTCACTTGCGCACTAAGAGGGGTAAAGCAATATATGGAAAGAAGAATGGCTTCACCTTTCCCATGTGGGACTAAAAAAAAGGAGTTGACTTTATTGAATCACATGGTTTGCTTCCAAAGTAAAGCCAAAACAACTGTAACAATTGTCACGCCCTAGTCCCAAAATACGTAGGACCAGGAATACACAACATGCCAGCTACGCAGTCGACCCGACTCTGGTCCGACTCGAATACGTATAAGCTGTACTATAATGGTTACTATCTTAATAATCAAGTAAATATAAGTATCTACGTCTCAATCTACAAAGAACAGAAATACACAAGAATGAGTTACATGTGCTACAGTCGGCCGCCCAGTAAACACACAAACTCGAATAGACTCGAGAAGAAATATAAGTCTATAAAAACTAGGCTACAACAGTAGATGAATAAATAATATAAATAAAGTAACCATAGCTCCGGTAGAAAAATATAAGTACCTGGCACCAATGCTTGCAAGACAAGCAACTCCATTCGCGACTCCAAGGCTCCATAATCGTCTATGCTGCAAAACTGGCAGGGGACTAGGTCCTGAGAGGGACGTAACAAGGTACAAAAATACAGCATGCCAAGTATAACAGAAAGAATAAGTGCAACGAAGGTGTAATCTAGCATAACCAACTAAATGAGACACAAATTTGAAGACAATGTTCGATACGTTGGTTGTCTAAAATAAAATTTTAGCTCCGGACACGAAAACACACGGGACGTACCGCAGCTCCGGGCAAAGAGTCACACGGGTGATATTACAATTCCGGATACAGGAACACTACAGAAATATAATATATAGATATATATAGCGCGTGCAGAGGAGCCCAAACGTCTAATAACTGTCTTCCCCTCCCAAAGCGATCAACGAGTGTGCGCTAAACCTGAACCTCTATCTAACAGTCTCATCATACTGAAGTAACTATCAACGATCATGACCCTAAAGTTGTCCCAGTTTTTGGTCACGCTGACAGTATTAGGATACAGGAAATCTAGCACGATGACAGTGTACGGATGTGTTCTAGGGTTATGATGTAAACAAGTATGTACATCAAGGTATTGCGAACATCTATCAATCATCACCAGTCGTTACCGATGAACGTCTGCACCTGGTTATGACCCGGACGCGAAGTAACGATTCTAATCCAAATACGACAATGCATATAATATATAAATAAATATCTGGTAACTGAAATACAGGGTGGCAAGGTACACTTGCCTGGATCCGAATGCTAAAGATGGGTCTCCAGTACCACGTCCAAGTCCGCGGATCCTGCAGTACCTAGAGACGAGATACAAGTTCAATCAATAAACTATTACTAGACTAAAATAAGATGTGACACACGTCTAGCATATGTTTCAAACTTAGTTACAAGCTCATATAGATAATAAGCTAGAGGGTTGACCAAGGTTGACTAAAGGTATGTTACATCTAATCCGATTAATCACCTGTATAATATCATCAGACAAATCCTCAATCCTATATTTATCATGGTGTTCAGTAGTTCAAGAATGTTCATTCCTCAGATTTTACCCTGATCTTCACAGACGTTATCATGTATTTTTTTAAATATCATCCTCGAATAAATTAATATTTTATTTATTAAACCTTCCATTTTATAACCATCATTACCATTTTACAATAAAAACTACTCCTCAATTAAACTCATAATTATTTATCAGTCCTCAATCACTGACTAATGGTTTGATATTACACACAATTTCACAATAAATCATCTACTCCTCAATGTCCATCAATTGCATGGAACAAATATAATACGAAACCCTAAGTTGCACATCTAGCATTCAAAAACCCTAAATATCAACATAGCATTTAACCATCAATTGCATATATTAAAATGTAATAAATCCTAAAACTCATGCATTCAAAACCCTAAATATCTTAATATAGCAAACTTCTTAAACCCTAAATATCTCAATATACAAAACTACACTACACATGGAGAGGGGGGACAGTTCACCTTGGCGGCGGCACGGCGGCATGCCGGGGTAGTTGTTGGCCGGAAGGTTGGTGATAATGGACGTGGCGGTGGAGGGTGGAGCTGGCCGAGGTAGACGGCAGCAGCTCACTGGAGTGGAGGTGGCAGCTCGGCGAGATAGACGAGTGGAGCCACGGTAGTAGATATGGTGATGGTGATAGCCGGAGTATCAGAGGTATGGGTGGCAAAAGAATGGCTCGAGGGGGTGCGGGTGGGTGTTGGCGGTGGTAGCAGTCGTGGAGATGTGGTGGGTCGACAGCGGGATGGAGGAGGTTGCGGGTGGAGGCCAGTCGTGGATGGCCGATCGAGGTGATGATAATGAGGAGAGGAGGTTGCGGGTGGAGGCCAGTCGTGGATGGTCGGTCAAGGTAATGAGATAAGGAGAGGGTGGCCGAAGAATAGCTCGAGGTGATACAGCCGCCGCTGAAGGTGGTCATGGAGGGACGTGGTAGCGTGGATGGAGGTGCTGGTCTTGGAGGAGCTCAGCTGGCCGGAGTAGGAGAGGCCGATCGGTGCGGTTGAAGATGAAGAAGGAGAATTGAAGAAGAAGGAGAAGAAGAAGAAGAGAAAGGGAGGAGGAAAGGTTTCAGTTGGATGTGAATGGAAGAGGGAGGAGAGAGAAAGTGAGGGGTTTCCAATGTTCTTGGGATTATGGCCGAGGAAAGGGGAAGAAAAAGGAATTAAATAGGAAGGTGTGTGGTGAATGTGTGGTGAGGATGAGGGCTTAGATTTGAATGGATGGCTAAGATTCAACAAGAAGGAAATGTGCATCTAAAGTAGAGAGAGAGGGGGTGATATGACCGGTCAATGGTTGAGGGAGAGGGTTTCTTCATTGGCTTGGACCAATGAGGTGATGACACCTATCACCACTTTTGCAAATAAGCCCCTTAACTTTTGGGTATTTGGGCAAACATGTAAAATAATGAAAAAAATGGTATGGAAAGTGATATTTGGTATTTTTAGGGTGAGGGGGTGTTGTGTGTTTTGCATAGGCTTAATAAAGGGGTATTGTGTTAAATTGGATTTAAGTTGGGATTAGTCAAAGTTGGTATCTCCAATTTAATTAAATAAAAATGTTATGTGCTCTTAAATTAAATGGGGGCACATGGGGTCTCAATTAGGAGTGGCACGAAGGTCATGAATGGTATAGGCTTGGTGTCAGTCTTGAACCCTTTAATTGGTCCGGTTAACCGGGTTGAGTCTGTATCTCAAAATTGATGGCAACGACAAAGGTACGCGATACAGGATTAAAGAATGGGTTTTGGACACGGGAAGTTGTGCAATTAAATTAGAGCATAAGAGATTATGATTGTGAGTGACAAAAAAGTCCAGCACCTAGGTTGGCTTGTCAAGTCAAGAGTGCAAAAATTAGTTAGAAATTATGGGCTATTATTGGGCTCCGAATATTGTAACAACGGTAGGGTGCACCAAGGGTTTAAATACAGAACCAAACAACTGCAACTAATTTCTAAACCTCAAATACCTGATGCTAAACCAAAATTTCTAACTCAATCTAGTCTATCTATAAATAAAAAATTGGGGGGTAGGATTTACATCCTTCCCAACTTAGAAAAGTTTTGTCCCCGAAATTAAAAGTAAAGCACGACTAATAGCTACGAGAATTTAAAAGTAAACTGGTAATCGAATATTGTACGTAAAGTCGTACCTCGGTCCTTAAATAAATACGGGAAATGTTATCGAATGGAATCATCGCGCTCCCAGGTAGACTCGCCTGGCGAATGATGCTTCCATGCAACCCTGACCCGCCGAATAGTCTGACCCCTCAAAGTCTTCTCACTGCGATCGAGTATTCCCACTGGCTGCTCTACATCAGATAAACTGGGCTCGACTGTAATCTCCAAATGATCAAGCACGTGGCTAGGGTCTGCCACATATCTCCTCAACTGCGATACGTAAAATACGTCGTGCACTCCTTCTTGTGATAGAGGCAATGCAAGACGATAATCTACTTCGCCAACTCATTCCAAGATATCAAAAGGTCCGATGTATCTCAGACTCAGCTTGCCTCTGCCTCTGAATCTGATGGTACCATGAGTGGGTGATATCTTCAAAAAATATGGTCACCGTCCTTGAACTCCAAAGGTCTGCGATGCACATCTGTCCAATGCTTCTGTCTGTCCTGTGCTGCACGCAGGTGGCTCTAAATCTGCATTATTTTCTCCACTGTCTGTGTCACCAACTCTGGACCAAGTATCTGACGCTCTCCCACGTCACTCCAACATACCGGTGACCTACACTTCCTGCCGTACAGTACCTCATAAGGTGCCATCTGTATGCTGGCATGGTAGCTATTGTTAAAGAAGAATTCCACCAAGTGTAGATGGTCCTCCCAAGATCCTTCAAAGTCAATCATGTACATTCTCAACATATCCTCTAATATCTGAATCGTGCGCTCTGACTAACCATCAGTCTGTGGATGATATGCAGTACTGAACTTGAGACGAGTTTCTAGACTCTCCTGCATACTCTACCAAAAATGTGACGTAAATATGGAATCACGATCTGATACAATACTGACAGGCACTCCATGTAGTCATACTATCTGCCTCATATACATGTCAGCTAAAATCTTCGTGGACTGTCTAACTCTGAAAGGCAAGAAATATGCAGACTTGGTGAGTCAGTCTACGACGACCCAGACGACATCCTTCCTGCTAGGGCTCCTCGGGAATCCTGTGACAAAGTCCATGGTAATGTGTTCCCACTTTCACTCGGGAATGGGAAGCGGCTACAATAGTCCTGCAGTCCTCTGATGTTAAGTCTTGACTTGCTGACAGACCAAACAACTCGTCATGAATCTTGCAATCTCCCTCTTCATCCCATGCCACCAGTAGTATTGTCTCAAATCTCGGTACATCTTCGTACCCCCATGATGAATAGAATAAATTGAGCTATGAGCCTCGGTCATTAACTCCTGGCGTAGCTTGTCACTCAAAATGTATAGACGATCTCCACACCTCAATGTTCCATATTCATGAATCCTGAGTCCCGTCTGCATGCCGTCCTCTGTCCTCTCTCACAGTCATCGGAATCTCGCATCTGTAGGCAGGGCTTCCTTGATCCTCTCAACCAATATAGACTGAACCTTGAGACTGGCCATCTGTCCATCCATGCCTGGCAATATAATCTCTATCCCGAGCTCCTGAAGATCCTCTAATAATTGTCGCTGAGTCGTCAAAAATTATGCCATAGGCTTCCTACTTAAGGCATCAGCTACTACATTCGCCTTGCCAGGTTGGTGCTGCAACTCTATATCATTAGATAATGTAATCAATATATTTTCTTTCATATTCTAGTTTGGTAGTGGATCTGTCTCCACCCTACTATTTATTTCTTCTCGACTATTTCATACTTGGTTAATTGTCATATTTGGTTATTTATTACTATTTGTTTTTGTGGATGAGATTAGTATTGTATATGACTTATAAAGTTATATACCACTTGTGAATTATTATTATTCATAAAACAACGTATGTATGTGTTTGATTTTCATATATTGGAGTTGCCATGTACATACGGCTGGCATGCTTACATATTCTTAGTCCTACATATATGACACTTGTAAAGTTTTAGATTTCCCGCTACCACTCAAAAATTTCAGACTCCAACATATATGACACAAACCACAAACCACTCTCCTTCCATTCAAGTTTTTATTCAAAAAATTTCATTCAAGTTTTTATTCAAATTTTTCAGATTCATGCCTCCCTTCCCTTCAAATGCACAACCTCCCTTACTTCTCCTCACTCATCACACGGTGAACCACTACACCCTCCTTCCATTTATGTTCTTAAAGGGAGCAACAGTCATCAACTTCGTCAACTGGGGACCCCCTGCTGGCCTAGTACAAGGAGAGATTGGTCTTGATCAATATGGAGAAGAAGCAAATGAGGATCTCACACTACCAAAATATGATGAAATAGCGAAGTTTTTAGCGACGTCATCTGTTAAGGTCGCTAATTTTAAAGAATTTAGCGACACAATAAATAAATGTCGTTGTGCGTCACTGTTTGCGATGAATAGTGACCATACCTAATTTTTTGAAAGAATAGTCGCTATATTTTTTTAATATTCCTAAACATCGCTAAAGTTTTTAATTTAGCGACGTTTTACGACGTCTTTACCGACACTGTTATTTTTTTAATTAGCGATATTTATTAATGTAGCAAATCATCGCTAAAAAATTTCAACTACGATGTTTAGCGACGTCTGGATCCGACGTCGCTAATTTATTTTTAATATAGTGGTCGGGTTTTTCTTTCCCCCCATTCTCACTTAAAAATTTTCCAAAGTTTTTCCTCCCCCCCACCCACCGACGACCCCCTCCGACCGTGCTCCATCGAACTCCTCATCCTCCTCTTAGGGCTCCACTGTCGACGATCCCCCCTCCTCCATCGAGCTCCTCCTCCTCTCTGGGCCTCCAACGAGATCCTCCTCCTTATCTCCGGGCTCTACTGCCAACGATCCCGCCCTCCTCCTCCTCCTCTCTGGGCTCTTCCTCTCTGGGCTCCTCCTTCTCTCGGCCATCCCCTTCCTCGGTCAACCCCTAAGATCAGGTAAACCCTAACCCTAGCTATTTGGTATGGACACAACACAGACACATATATAGACATGATACGAAATATGACACAGACCCTAAACCTAACCCTATATCTCTTCAAAGCTGAGACACGACACAGATCATAACCCTATCTGAGTTAATTAAATACAGTCTCAGGTATCGGCACCATAAACTATACAATGCATATCTCGACTCAAGGAGAGCCGTAAACACAGATACGGGAATGACTCTTCAAAGCTAAGACATGACATGTTATTGGCTTCTTCTTGAACTCGTATCCAACTTGGGTTAGAGCAGTGTCAAACATATCCTTGACACAAGGGTTCGTGTTCGGGTAGTTGTGGCACGACATTGGTATATGTATCGTGTAACCAAGGGCACCGCTTCCCCTATGACCCCGATGATCCCCCTCGGCTCCCCTCAACCCCGATGACCCCCTCCTCGATCAGAGGGTCAGCACTACCAAAATAATTTATATCAGCGATGAATTGAGCGACTATGGACTATGATATATGTTGTTTGACATAAATTTGGGTATATATTTAAGTTAATATATTGTGTTTGGGTATGGGTAGTACCTTGTGTGTGTGTGTCAAGTGTATGAGAGTCCACGTATTCCTTATGTGTGTATGTGTGTATGTGTGTGTGTGTCAAGTGTATGAGAGTGTCCAAGTGAGAGGTGTGTATATGTATATGTTTGAGTGAGGGATAAGTGAGCTAGTGAGAATTAATAATCTATATAGATAGATACATATATAAGGGTATAGAAATATACAGTTATAAAAGTAGATATAAATATGTGTTTAGTGTCAAGAGTGAGTCACCTAGAGTGTATATTGGTACCAAGATACAAGTGTCAAGTATAGTTAGTGTCATGGGTATTTGAAACTGTATCATAGTGTTAAGATACAAGAGAGTATCAATGTGATATTGTGTACCATGGTATGTGATATCCACATGATACACAAATACCTAGAGTATTATCAAGACCTATGTGTATATTTGACACTCCGAAGTCAAGTATCCACATGTCTACTAGTTTTTGGATAGTCACTAATTATAAAATGGATACTCATGAACCACGATATGGATACTCACACATCACAACTCGAGTACTCATGCATCAATAGGAGTTATTACTTTGATGAACATGTTTATCCATCTTTGCATCCATTTGGATAATATACTTGAACGATGTCTATTTATCTTTTTAGAAGTATCTAGAAATAGATCTGAATTACTACCTGCATCATTGTTCGTAGATGTACAACTATCATCCTAATGACATGTGCGGTATGCAGAATAAATTTATATAGGGGGTAGAATAATTTTTGCAGTTCGCAAAGGGGTTCCCTCAATACATGGATGGTACAAAAATTAATTGTCCGTGTGTGAGATATCATAACTTGAGATATCACTCAAAAGTGGATGTAACATATCATTTATACTCGAGGGCTTTCATACCGAATTACTATTAGTGGACCTCATATGAAGAATTTATGTCTTTAGCATCGGAGCCGGAGCCGGAGCCTTATGTAGAGCCGTATATGGTGTCCACAACCATGCTAATTACGACGACGGGTGCATGAACATAGTTTTCAACATTGTCGGGTTTGATCCGGACAATCATGATGTAGCTGAGTGCAGCTAAAGAGGCACCGAATGTCGTTGCTACAAAGTTTATGAAGTTAATAAAGAATTCTAGAACTCTATTATATCCTGGTTGTGAGGATCATTCACCATTGGAGGTGGTTACAAGACTGTTGAGAATCAAGTCCAATTTTAACATGTCACAATAATGCTACAATCGATTGATAGAGTTGATTAAAGAGATCTTGCCGGCTGGCACTAAGTTACCTAAAGACTTATACCAGTCTAAGAGGATGGTGAGATCGCTCTGGATGAGATATGAGAAAATTAATGCTTGTCGTAACTGGTGCATGTTGTACTACAAAGACGAAAAGGATGAAGATATGTACATATTTTGTGGTGATGAACGCTACAAAGAAACTGGTACAGGAAGGTCTGTCGGTGCAAGAAAGCCAACCGATTCGATGCACTACTTGCCTTTAAAGTCGCGGTTGCAGAGGTTGTTTATGGTGAAGGAGACTGCCAAAAATATAAGTTGGCACAGACAAGAACAAATTGAATGAGTATTGGATCACCCATCCGATGCAAAAGCATGAAAGTACTTCGATCGAGAGTATCCTAATTTTTCTTTGGATCCACGTAATATAAGATTGGGGCTCTCCTCCGACGGTTTTACCCCATTCAGACTTTCGGGCTCTCAGTATTCGTGTTGGCCTATGATCGGTACCCCATACAACCTACTGCCTTGGATGTGCATGAAGACTCTGGTTATGTTCTTAACTGTTATTATTTTGGGTCCGAATAATGCGAAAAAGAATATTGATGTGTAATTGCAACCATTGATTGATGAGTTGAATCAGCTGTCGGAAGTAGGCGCCAACACGTACGATATTTTAAAAAAGCAAAATTTTTAGATGAGGACAGCAATTATGTGGACCATCAATAACTTTTTCACTTATGGCATATTATCATGATGGAGCACTCATGGTCGTCTCTCATGTCCATATTGTTTGGACTGTACTAAGACTTTTCATTTGAAACACAGAGGAAAACCATGCTTCTTAAACTCTTCACAACTTATCAATGGATATAACCCTTTTGGTATGAATAATTTATCCGTTTGGGCGTAGATGTTTTTATTTGGGCATCTTGTTTGGATTGTCATCGATAATTTTTGCCGTCAGATCATCCGTTCAGGAGGAACTAGAATGTATTTCGTACGGGTGTTCTGGAGAAGGCAAATCCACCCTCCAAGGTGGCCCGGAGACACGATATAGAAAAAGGTTAAAGATTTACCAAGTGCTATCGAAGTGCCTACTAAGGGGTACAAGTACGATGGATTTGGTCACACTCATAACTGGACGAAGAGGAGCATATTCTGGGATTTGTTATATTAGAGCACCAATCTGATTAGACATAACCTTGATGCCATGCATATCGAGAAGAATGTATATGACAACATAATTAATACTGTGATGGACATAAAGGGGAAGACAAAAGATAATCCCAAGGCTAGGTTAGACTTGGAAGAAATATGCAAATGTCCTGCATTGCATTTGATAGAGGAAGGGAATGGAAAGTATAAGCATCCTAAGATAATTTTCTCACTGGACAAGGAGGATAAAGGGAGACTTTGTAGGTGAATTCCTAAGCTAAAATTTATAGACGGGTACGTGTCGAATTTGAGAAGATGCGTTGACCCAAAGGAGAACAAAATAACGAGTATTAAGAGCCACGAATGTCATGTATTCATGGAGAGATTAATTCCAATTATATTTTAAAAATTCTTACTGCAGGTAGTTTGGGATCTATTGACTGAGCTTAGCATATTCTTCAGGGATCTTTGTTCTACAAAGTTGATCGTCGATCATCTAGAAAAGCAAGAGAAGAATATTATGGTAACACTGTGCAAGCTTGAAAGAGTGTTCCCTCCTGGACTCTTCAACTCTATGGAGCATTTTCCAACTTATCTTTCTTACGAGGCATATGTTGGTGGGCCTGTCGGTTATCAGTGGATGTACCCATTCGAGCGTCAACTGAACCACCTAAAGAGAAAGATAAAAATAAGACACGGATCGAGAGTTCTATTTGTAAAGCCTATGTTCTTGAGAAGATTACAAACTTTTGCTCAATGTATTTCAGGTCGCATGTTGCTACTAATAGAACAAGAGTTCCCAAAATTAACGACGGATATCAGGAATCTAATGAAGCAATAATAAAAGTATTCAATGCTTTTGGTAAGCCTTCGGGCAAAATGAATAAGAGATATATGAATGACGATGAGCTAAGGGCTACTCATTTGTATATATTACTCAACCACGATGAGGATAAAGTGGAGAAGATAGAGGGGTAAGTAATTAATATGTCAACCTTTAAGTCATCTTAATGTAATAGTATACGCTAATATTGTTACACTAATTAGGTTATATTTTTTATTTTTTAGCACAATTAATGATGAGGTGAGTTCGATGAGACCATATATAACAGATGAAGAAGTAGAACAAAAAATAAGACTTTATTTCCGTTCTTGGTTGAGCGCATATGTTATGATCTTTTTGTGTATGCACTATGCATAATAATTAACATAACATTGAACTTAATATCGTTTTCTTGGTATTTAGGTCGATCATTCCTACACAACACTCGAGAATAAGTCTATTAGAACTCTAGCCAAGGTACCAATTTATGTCATCAAAATCTGGCCAAGCTACTGTGTGAATGGGTTTAGTTCAAGTCAACAAAAGCTCTGATAAGAGACAACTTCTTGGATCTCGATTCTACGAAAAATAGTTGTTTGTGTATCATATCTTCGAGCTACAAAGATGTCGATCTAGACAATAATTTCTATGGCGTCTTACGGAAGATTGTGGAGTTAACATATAATTATGGAACAGAGCATTCTATCGTGTTATTTAGGTGTGATTGGTTCGATCCGATATAAGATCAAGATTAGAAAATAGACAAACATGGTCTTGTGGATATAAACTACCGGCGTCGATATCAAGGCTATGAACCATTTGTCCTATCAAGTCAGGCTCAGCTCTTGTACTTTATAACTTATCCTAAACGGGGAAAAACAAGGTCGGACTGGTGGACAGTATGCAAGACGAAAGCTAGAAATACCTTTGACGTTAATGAAATAGCTTATCAGGAGGATGAGCTACCTATTGTAACAAATATTATAAATATGGACTCAACAAAAGTTTCTAATTACACGTATAATCGTGTGGAAGAGGTAGAATTATCCAAAGAGGAATACGAAGTAGATGAAAGTGAATATGAGGAGCAAGAGGAAGAGGAGGACGAGGAAAATGAAGATGATAAATTTTCGGAAGTGGATTAAAAATAAAATAAAATCCATTAAGAACTCTAGCAATGTACTGTATTTTTAATGTGGAATGTAACATCTATTTTAACTGTATGGATACTTTTATATTATGCTTATTGTGTGACTACGATACTTTTATTTTGATTTTATTGAGTGACTGTTATATTTTGATATACTTTTGTGATATTTCGTACCCAAGAAATTCAATGAAGGGTTGCTCCGGGTTTGTCTATTTTTATGAACTGTTATAAGTATATGTATTTATTTTATCATAGTATATTATTATCAGGTATAATAGGACGATGAGGATCATATGGAGGTTGATCCCCTAGATGGAGTTCCCCTCTGGTACCGGCTACTGGTTTCGGATCCTCGTCGTGGAGTGTACCGACCAGTCATATCTCCGACTTTGTCGACAGTACGTGGCAGTACTCCTGGGACCAGTAGTTCTAAGCCTGAGACTACTCCCCCATCCAGCCTTCCTCCTGTTGACGGCACCATGGAGACAGATGAGCAAATAGAGGAGGACAAGTCGACTCCGTCTGCGCATGATCAGAGCGATCCTCCATACGCGCCTTCGGGCGAGACGATGATGGAGATTTTATGGGATAGGCCTAGCAAATAAGTTAAAATAGTTAACATTTTCCAAATAAATATATCTATATATTCATAAATTTAATTATCGTTATATAAATATCGTCCCTCGGCAGTACAGAGAGCACTGGGGTATTTTCTGAGGCAGAACTATGGTGGGCCTTAGATCAACTACTCAGATGCTCTTGAAGATAGGAAGGCATTTTGGTTGGCCCACTTCAAGATAAATATATATTTACTTTTAATATCAATAATTATTTATGTATATTATGTAACTCTCTATTTTACTTCTTGTAAAAAATTTATTTCTATCCACCACTCCGGGCTGAGAAGATCGAGGAGCAGTTTCCTGCCATCATTACTAAGTTGATCCTTGATGCGATCAACAACCAGAAGGTCATTGATCGCAGCAGAGAACCGATCTACGATTGGATCATGCCTGAGCAGTGGACTACGATAAAGGCGAGATTCGACAAACCTAAGTACAAGGATCAGTCGGAGAAGGCAAAGATGACTAGTTCAAAGACAGAAAAGTGGTGTGGTGGCTCGATTCCCATGACAGAATATTTTCATCGTCTGATATGTATTCTATTGAATATATATTATTTTAATACAAGTAGGATAAGATATTTAATTTTAATAACAAATAATATAATTTTTAACAGGTACAGAGAGGTGAGGACGCCAACATAGTGACATTCTTTCTGGCCACCCATCAAAATGGCAGAAAGCTCATCGATGAGAAGGCCACATTTCACGACCCACACACGGAATAAGGGCACAAGTAGTAAACAACGTTCAGCCTACACCGCAGCATCAGCAGTAGAACGTTGTCTGGATAAACATAACTATCTATACATCTGTCATAATATATATAAGGTATGGGTCATATCATATCAACTCTATTTGGATTAACAAAATAATGTGTGATAAATAATAATCAATACTCAATCATAATATCGATCTAGAGGAAGAATGGCACGATATGAATTAGAAGTAAAAGAAATATAAGAGTTCAATACAAGTCCAATCTCAAAATAATAATACATGCTAAAGTCTACTAAAATCAAATACAATTCATAATGAAAAGTCTAAGTCTCTCCAACTGGTGGTACTATCTCAAGTAACTCAATGGGTACTGGCTCAACAGTCTCGCCATCCTGTGGCCCATAGTACGTAGGACACCAGTCCTATAATAAATTATCTAAAAAATATATCCAGTCTGGATTGGAGCGAAGTACAACCCAATAACAGTTCCAATAATTAATAAAAACTATGAAACATCAATAGTAATAAAAATACATGATGGAAGTAACTAAACTAGACAAAATCACAGAAAGAGAATCATGGTAAGAAATAGAAATAACTGAGAAAAAATGATACAGAACATCACTGTAATGAACTGGAAATAAGGAAATAAAATAATAGTTGGTGCCTTAAAATATTAGCAAAATAGGTGATCGGCTTGGGCCTAACACGGGCTATATAAATAAATTAGAGCTAGCATGACCACACGTGAGTTGCATGATCTACTAGCTATCACGGGCTACACATTATCATGGGCTATAAGGTATGATCACATATTAACTAATATTTTTCCATCCCCCGACTAGTACATTGATCAAAATCATGACACGTTATAACACGTATACCACGATGCATGATGTATAATATCATGCACTATGATCACGGTCTATATAATCATGGAGATATCATGTAATCACTAAGTAATGACGAAGCACGATACAATGATCACTGAGTTATCTCAAAAATAATATCTCATGACAAGGATCCACGTATACCAATCGGTGTGACCATCATGTCAAGAATCAAATATCTCAATACTAAATACAAAAAATATAGAGGCTGTGAAATACGAAAACTATTAGAGAATATACTCGCCTGTGGTCCTGAGCAAATGGTATATCTCTGTATCCGAGCTGGTGTCACACACACCTATAGGAATATCATGTTACTTAGTATAATAAAGTGAGAAATAAGGCAAAATGCACTAAAGATGATTTTCTAGGTCCATACTAGGTCATTAGGGCAAAACTAGTCAAATAATTAAGGTTCTAAGTCAAACTAGTTAGTATTAGCTATACTAGATAATATTGCTAAGGTATCGCTATAAAAATTATATTATCCTAGTATTATCTACTATCAAATATTATCTTAGTGTATACACTAATGCCCCCACTACCTTAATAAGTGCCCAAATACCTTCATATCATGAATACCTTATCAATACCATGTATCCCATGAACCTCATTCCCAATACCTCCATATATATCTTAGCTATGGATCATTACCTTATCCCAATATCAGTTCTCCCAATTTCCTACTCATGATACTTGAGTATCCTGGCACCTAAAATACAAACCTTTACCTATACCTGACACTCACTAAACTCCTTAGCACTTACTCATAAGACAACCTCACTCATATACTAAGTTACCCAAACTTCATGCACTTACCTACATGGCCACTTAATCCTCTGATCTGCATCACATCAGTAACTAAACTGAAGTTCACTCACTTCCATTAGTGCACACTGGTGCACAAGCACCAAACTCAGTTACTCACCCTAGTGCAGACCTGAGCCAGTCTTGCCTACTACATTCGAGATAACCTGCAGTGCACATAACTCTTTGCTGCTGTTGCTACCACTATCTACTGTTGCACAACTGTACCTAGCTGCTGATAAACTACTACTGTTACTATTATTGCCCACTGCAGCACCTAGTTGTTGCTGCTGATAATACTATTATTCTTGCTGCAGCATCTAGCTGGTGCTACTACTGATGCTTCATGTTGCTGCTGATGCTACTATTGTATCTCTATTGCTATTGCTATTGCTACTGCTACTGCTACTGCTACTGCTAAGCTTCTTGCTGCAGCATAATACCCAAGCTAATTAACTATACACCTATTGAACCATCAAGCACACATACCCGACTACCCCCACCCTTCTACTCTGGACTACAACAGAGGTGCCCCCATGCACTGTGGTACATCAATACAGTGTGCACCTACTACAACAATACAATCCCACCTTGCTCTCTTCACTCCTCATCAAGAATCCTCTACTTTCTTATATACTAACTCATATACTAACTCTCATGTATTTACTTTATGTATATATGTATAACTATATAGCACACACACACACAAGCATTACATATGCACAGACACCTCATAACACATATATATCTATCGACACACATCCACACACGTAATATATGTTTATACATACACATATATATATCTAATATATATATATACTCATATGAAATAAATATATATATATATATATATATATATATATATATATATATATATATATATATATATATATCATACACACTAGTCATTAAATCAAATATTAGGTGTGCAATATATAATACACCATGATACACGCTCAATTGAAACACCAAAACTTCCAATTCTCCATAAATACCATTCTTACATACCAATTACACAATATTATAACTAATACAACTTGCTACAAGGGAAAATAAGGAGTAATTGCACAAAACACACAAAATAGAACCTCGTATCATATGGTATCGTACCGTATCGTGATACAGCCTACACGTACCCATTTGTGGACATATATCTAGTACCACAACCCCGATCTAAGTCTAATATAACTAAATTAGCATAATGACACACATTTGATGTGTTAATCTTGTAATTCTCCTAAAATACATACAAAACCCTACGTAGAATTCTCTATATACAACCAATTGGCCTATAACTTGTTCCTATTGGTAGCCATATTCCATAGGGCCATTCCTAATGGTCAAATGCATAATTTGGGAGCTAGAATGAAAAAAATTTAGAATTTTCCAATTAGGAGATGGATTCTTAATAAAATGCTCAATGGACACGATTCGGACACAATCTCTTCACCAAAGCTCATTCTTCTTGTGATCCTTGCTTCTCCAAGCACCAAGGCTCCTTGAGGGTTAAAAATAAGAGAAAAATAAAAATGAATTGGGAGAAATTAATGGAGGGATAAAAGAATTAGGGATCTAAGAATTTGGGGATCTAAAATTTAGATTGCAAATAACGAAAAGAGAGAGAGAGAGAAGAGGCTATATGGCCGGCCCCTAGCTTTCTCCCTCTCCAAGCAACAATCAATTACCAATGAGCCCCTGCTTAATTAATATAAAGAGTATTAGGGAAGGGCTAGATTAGAAAGGCTTCTAACTAATACAAATTAGGCTAATCCTCCTAATTAATTAATGGGAATGGGTCTATTAGGCTTGGTCCATGTTGGGCTCACTATTTATCATGACAAGTCTAATTGGGTTCACAAGTGTCAAGTCTAACTAATAGGCTAGTCCACTAATTAACTAATAAATAGCACAACCACCAATATTAATTATTAGCACAATATAAATAAATATTAATCTCAAAAAAATTACATGCAAATTGACTAAAATATCCTCATCTAGAAATGTGAATGTGACAAGTCTATCCTCCTTAGAAAAATTTTGTTCTCAAATTTTAAGGAAAGAAGTAACCACAACAAGCAATCACAGCAAGCAAGAAAGAATTATACCTCAAGGCTCAAAAAGATAAAGGTAACGCTCGCACATCTCAGCTTTCCTCTCCCAGGTAGACTCTCCTGGAGAGTGATGTCTTCTCATGATGTGTACCAAGGGAATCGTCTGGTTTCTCAATACCTTCTTTCTGTGATCCAGAATCTCCATCGGCTGCTATAGATAACTGAGAGTCGGTCCCACATGGATCTCCAAGTGATCCAATACATGGCTAGGGTCTGCCACGTACCGTTTCAGCTGCGACATGTGGAACACGTTGTGCACTTCCTTTAGTGCAGACAACAAGTATAGCATATAGGCCACTGCACCAACCCTCTCAAGAATATTGAAGGGTCTGATGTACCGTGGACTAAGCTTCCCGCCTCCACCAAAGTGAATCGTACCCCGTGTCAGAAAAATTATCAAGAATACCAGATCGCCAACCTAACACAAAATATAGCCTTAGCACTCCAACCAAAACAAAGCAATCATAAACAATACAAACAAAACATATATCTCAAACTCGAATGGTTTCCGGTGGCATCGGCCCAATGTCGATGTCTGTCTTGCACCACCCAAAACCTGTCCCTGATAAGCTCCACCTTCTCAGCTGCATCCACGACCATCTCTGATCCTAATAAGGCTCTCTCACCAACATCATCCCATGATAATAGAGTATGGCATCTCCGTCCGTACAGTGCCTCAAATGGTGATATCTCGATACTGGCCTGGTAGCTGTTGTTATAAGCAAACTCTACTAGGAGAAGGTGATCCTCCAAAGAGCCTCCAAAATCCAAAACATAAGTGTGTAGCATATCCTCGAGATTCTGAATAGTCCTCTCCGATTGCCCGTCAGTCTGAGGGTGATATGTGGTACTAAACTTGAGATGGGTGCCCAAGCTAGCATGCAAACTCCTCCAGAAGTGGGATATGAAGCGACTATCCTGATCAGAGATGATGCTCACAGGAACTCTATATAATCTGACTATCTATCACACATATATCTTCGTGAGCTCCTCCATAGACGTACCCACCTTAAATGGCAAGAAGTAGGCCGATTTGGTCAACATGTCTACGATGACCCAAATTACATCTTTACCTCCTTGAGAACGTGAAAGTCCTGATACAAAATCCATCATCACATGCTCCAACTTCCACTCTGGAATGGGTAAAGGCTGAAGTAATCCACCTGGCCTCTATCTCTCCGTCTTTACCTGCTGGCATAGCAGACATCTGGATATGAAGCTCGTCACCTCCCGCTTCATACCATACCACCAAATATGCTCTCAAGTCTCTATACATCTTGTTGGCACCTGGATTCATAGAGTACTGAGATTAATGGGTCTCCTGAAGAACCTCCTCCTGCAAAGTTCTACTCGACACACACAATCGTGTATCATACCGAAATGAACCATCCTATACAATAGCAAAGTCCTCTGCCAATCCTATCCAAACTTCCACTCTGATGCTCCTCAGAGACTCATCCTCGAATTGTGCAGTTCTAATCCGGTCTATCAATTCTGACTGTATCTGAAGTACCCATATCTGTACCATAACTCCAGGAACTAGCACCTCTATACCCAAGCTATCAAGATCGGCTCATAAATGTTGTCCCTTGTCAAGTACATAGACAAAGGATACCTACTCAAGGCATCTATAACTACGTTGGCCTTTCCTGGATGGTACTACAAAGAAATATCGAAGTCCTTCATCAACTCCAACCATCGTTGATGCCTCATGTTGAGCTCTTTCTATGTAAACACATACTTTAAGCTCTTGTGGTCTGTAAAGATCTCCACACGCTCTCCGTACAAGTAGTATTTCCATAGCTTTAGAGCAAAGATGACTGTTGCCAACTCCAAGTCATGGGTAGGGTAATTCTTCTCTTGATGATATAATTATCTGGAAGCATAGGCAATCACCTCCCCGATCTTCTATAACACACATCCTAAACCCTTACCCGAAGCATCACTATAAATGGCAAAACCTCCTGTACCCGATGGCAACTTCAACACTGGAGCTGTAGTCAACATCTTCTTTAACTCCTCAAAGATAGCCTGACACTCCTCAGTCCAGATAAACTCTACGTCCTTCCTAGTTAGCCTAGTCATCGGCTCTATAATCCTGAAAAAATCGTGAACAAACCTCCAATAATAGCCTGCCAATCCAAGAAAGCTCCTGATCTTTGCCACTGAACTCGGGGTAGACCACGACTCAACTGTTGATATCTCCTTCGGGTCTACTGAGATTCTGTCTCCTGTAATCACATGCCTAAGGAATTCAACATTATCAAGGAAGAACTCACACTTAGAAAGCTTGCATAAAGTTTATCCTTCCTGAGGGTCTCCAAAACTATCCTCAGGTGCTTCTCATGCTCCTCCGGGGTCATCGAATATATTAATATATCATTAATAAATACCACTACAAACGGATGAAGGTACTGATAAAATACCTTATTCATCAGATTTATGAATATCGTCGGGGCATTAGTCAACCCAAACGGTATCACCAAGAACTCAAACTTTCCATACCGAGTCCTGAAAGCTGTCTTTGAAATATCTTCCTTATTCACTTTTACTTGATGGTACCCCGACCTCAAGTCTATCTTTCAGAATATTTTTGCTCCGCTCAACTGATCAAACAGATCATCAATCCATGATAATAGATATTTGTTCTTGATAGTGAGGTTGTTGAGAGCTTTGTTGTCGATACATATACGTACCGACCCATCCTTCTTCAGTACAAATAATACCGGATCACACCATGGTGATGAACTGGACCTGATGAAGCCTTTGTCCTACAACTTTTCTACCTGCTTCTTCAAGTCTACCAATTTGCTATTTTTAACCCTATAGATGTGTTGTGATATCGGCTCTACATCTGGAACCAAATCTATAAAGAACTAAATATCTCGGTCTGGTGGCAAACCCGATAATTCCTCCGAAAAGACATCCATAAATTCTGAAATCAAAGGATATGGCAGCTCTTGCTTTCCCACCGAAGCTCCACAAAAGACTCCCTCACTCTTCTCTGTTGCTCCTCTAGAGAACTTAAACTCAAGCTCCCATGGCATCTGAAACAAAACTGCTTCTATGACAATCGATACTAGCATGGTGCCTACTTAACCAATCCATCCTGAGTACTAAGTCGTAGCTCGGAAGTGGCATTACGAGTAGACATGCACTCAACTCTCGGCCTCTCATAGAAACTCTTTGATCCTTGTAAACATTACTGACCAGGATAATGCTACCCCCGATCGTGATCAAATAATTCAGTCTCAAGATGATGCTTCAAAGCAAAAGATACAGATACAAAGCTATGTGAAGCACCGGAATCAAATAAAGCATGAGCTAGAAAAAATCAAGATAGACTAAACCGGAGATGACATCTCCAACTGGCTCCTCCTCATCGACCGTCATGGCGAAAGATCGCCCCTGACGCTAAGCACCTCTCTGCTGCTGCTGGTACTGAGCGGACCACTGCTACAGTGGCGATAATAGAGGTCCCCTATGTTGTCCCGCTAGTGGTCTCGTGGGTGCTCTCTATGATTGGCCTCTCCCTGACCTGCTCGAATGGGAGCTAGAACACAATCTCGGAACTAGTGGCCTTCCTCCCCATAATAGTCATACCCCAAGCCTTTTCCTACAGACCTCCTGTGTATATCTTATCTTCCCACAGTGAGTGCACTATAGAGCATGTTGTGTTGGTCTCGGGGCCTGATGTTCCTGCTGTATCGGTGCCCAAAATGGTGCCTGAAATTTTTATCTTGGCTACTGTTGAAAGTGCCTCTGCTGCTACTGAAAATGAGGCCGCTTTGCTGGGCTTGTACTACTACTAGCCCCTAAATGATCTCTCATCATCTTGGAGCCGAGCTCTAAATCATCCTCTGTCTGCTGTGCCTCCACCAGAATCTCCTCAAATATAAAGGTACGGTATGCACTAGTATGAGATTTAATCTTCTTGTTCAAACCTTTTCTAAACTTTTGGGCCTTCCCCCGGGGAATATGCCCCTCCACGAAGTGACCCAATCTGCAGTACTCCGCAGCATACTCATCCACTGTTATACCTTCCTGGATGAGATACTAAAACTGGCTCTTTAAAGATCTTAGAGCCACATTTGGAAAGAATTTTGTCTTGAAAAGCTCCTTAAAAGCTTTAAAAGTAAGTCCCGGTGCTGAGATCCTAGGGTCCGTCCTGAACCAAGTCAATGCGATGTTAAACATCATGCTTCCTGCGGCCTCTACCTGCAACCTCTCTGGAATCTGTGCCAACCGCAGGTTCCTCTCAATATCTTCTATCCAATCATAAGCATAAATAATCCTTTCAGTGCCTTTAAAGTCCTTCGACCCCATCCTCTTGAAGTCTATGATAGTCTCCGGTCTCGGCTACTATGGGATGAACTGAGGGGAAGCTACATGTAGTTTCCTGCTCCGTGTTGGCACTATGTACAATAGATATCGGTTTATTGAATAAAAATAAAACCTTCTTGAAGAGCTCCTTGTTGAACCAGAATATGACTGATCTAGGTAAGTGGGCAGAACTTTATTATCTGATTCTTGCACACCTTAATAATATTCAGTCATATCCCAATCCTGAAGGTTCCGACAATGCCCTCGTCGGGTGCGAATTATCGTACCCCGGCGCTCCCGCGGGACGTATTATCGTTTGCCATCGAGGCATGATGCCATACGAGCTTGGGGTTGCACCCGCACAAAGTAAAATCATTAAAGTTTTGTCTATCATCAAATCGATCAAATACGCAGCGGAGGGACATTGTTACAAACAATAGTCCATCTGAGTATAAATGGCAAAGATCAAGACATGAGGTTCTTTGAATATGATGGTATTTTTCTATACATTATGTCCTTTTATACAAAAATAGCTCAAAATATCTTGATACTACTCAAGGCATCGACACTAGATTTTTGAGTCCTGGGGATAAGGCACGGTTATCGCTTCCTCGGGCGATCCAGCACCTGCGAACAAACAAACTGTTGGTGGATTAGTACTTTGGAGAAAGTACTGGTGAGTATAAAATCAACGAATAGAAGCAACATTCACTAAAACCAACACTAAGTAATTATGTTATAAAATATTACATTACTAGTGATCTTTCTAGTTTTACCTAGGTTTATTACTTGCAGTACAGGAATGGAGTCATATTACATCTTTTGGAAACATTTTTGAAAACAGAGTTCATGTTCGATAGTATTCAAGCACACAAGACAAGCCGATTATTCTACTATCAGGGTGTGTGCAGCATGTCTTGTGAGCTATACTCAAAGACTCTAGGGATAATGTACCATCTAGGAACTATCCTTCTATTAAGCAAACAAGATAAACTAACTATATAATTTTGGTCTCCGAGAAACTCAGGATCAGTAGCGATAATCCAGCTAACTAATGACTCTTTTATCTGATGTTATTAGCAGTTGTGACTCATGTTTGCTTTTTACTAAAAATACGCTCAAAATAGTAGCCAGGACCAAGGTTCAACTCTGCACCTAATATAACATTAATCTTATCAAAAAATATTCTTTTTTTTCAGCTACTCCATTCTATTGAGGAGCATAAGGAGCAGTTACCTCATGTATAATGCCATGCAATTCACAAAAAGAGTCAAACTCAGCAGAGGTGTATTCATCCCCACGATCAGACCTAAGAATTTTAATTTTTTTTCAAGCTGGTTTTCAACTTCAGCTTTAAAAGATACAAATTTACTGAAATCTTCATTTTTAGTTCTAAGCAAGTAAACATTGTAGTATTTGAATAATCATCTATAAAAGTAATAAAATACCATTTACCACTATGGGTAAGAATACCGTTCAATTCACAAATATCGCTGTAAATAAACTCCAATAGTTAAGAACTCCTTTCAACATAATGAAAGAATTTTCTTGGCTGTTTAGCTTGTGTACATATCTTACATTTTCCATTTCTGCTCATGTTAATCTTAGGAATCAATTGCAACTTAGACATTCTCTTTAAAGAGTTAAAATTAACATGTCCCAAACGACCATGCCAAACATCACAACTATCTGTATTATAAAAGAGAGCATTCGAATCAGAAGTAGAAGTAGATGCAATATTATTTAAACAAAAATTTAAAGTACTACAAGGCATGTCTACAGAAAGTTTAAACAGACCCCCACATACATATCCCTTTCCAATAAAGTTACCATTCGGGAAGATTACAACTCGATCATATTCAAATATAAGTTTGTAATCATGTTTATTTAGCAAATAACCAAAAATTAAGTTCTTATTGACGTTCGGTACCTGTTGCACATTATACAAAGGGAGAATCTTGCCCGAAGATAACTTGAGGTTTACTCTTTCCTTTCCATGCACTCTGACAGCACTCGAGTTTACCATAGCTACTGATTCGCCTTCCTCAACCTGTCGGTAGGAGAGAAAAAAAATTAATATTAAGGCATACATGGATATTTGCCCCTGTATCATCAACCCACCAGTCAGTAGGCTGATACGAGGTCTCAAAAACAGAACATACGGTTACAAACCTCTGATCATCGGCACTGACAGATTCGGTCCCGGCTATGATAACATGAGCATGTGGAACAATATGAGCGTCTACAGGAGTTCGACGATCAGGATTCTGAAATTTTTGACCCTTCTTCCTGTGGCAGCATTGCCTAGCATAGTGACCAGGCTTACCACAGTTGTAACATTTACGCTTAGGTCTGTTGTCTTTTCCAATCACAGCTTTTGGCTTAAGAAACTATTTCTTTGCAGGGTTCCTGTTATGGGTGTTGTTCCTCTGTTGATGGGGTTGGCCCTTAGGCTTTCCCTTGGTTTCAATAATGTGTATCTTTGCCTCGAATTCAGTACTTATAGGTTCCTTGTCTCTAGTTCTACCTTCTTTAATGCAGAAGGATATGAACAGGTCATCTAAGGACATGGGTTCCTTATTATATTTTAGTTTTAAACCAAATTCTTTCCAGGATGGGAGAAGTTTATTAATGAAAGCAGCAATAAGAAACTTATCATCAAATAGTATGTCTTTCTGAGATATCTCGTGTATGATAGTCTGAAGGGTATTAGTTTGTTCAACAACAGACTTCTCATCTACCATTTTAAACTCTAAAAATCTGTCTACAATGTAAATCTCAGAACCCACTCCTTCATTGGAGTATTTTTTTATCGAGAGCTTCCAAAAGTTCTCTGGATGTAGAGGTAGTGAAATGCATATCATAGAGCGTGTCAAAAAGACAACTGAGAATTTTATCGTGACAGATAAAGTCTGTCTCATTGTAGGACCCTAATTCATAGGTCCTGGCAGGTTCGTGTAAGTCAGGTAGAATTTTTGGTTCTTTAAGAACCTTAAACAATTTCAAGCAAGTCAGCCAGTAGGTCATCCTACGCTGCCATCTCTTAAAGTTTAGGCCATCAAACTTCTCTGGTTTGGAGGAATTATGAATGTTGGTGGACAGTTCTTCTACGGTGGTGTTCATCATGCAGATATAAATTTTCACAAACCAAAAACAGAAAGTAGATAGAAGCTACAAAAATTCTATTCTAAGATTGTTTGAAAAGTTCCTAAAGATTGCAAATTAAAATATGTAAAATTAAAGATAGAAAATATGTAGAGGATTCGACGCACGTTACACGCTGTCCTTAGAATAGAATTTTGCCCCCACGAACAGTGCAGAGGGTTCCTGACGATCTATCCCCGAGATAAAATAAATCTTTTGATCCACTACACCATGCACACGGTGGCGAATCCCATGAATGATCATAACCTTGCCCGAAGAAGAGAGATTGCCCCCACGAACAGTGCAGAGGTTTTATTTTCTGTCTCTGTACAATTTTTCTTTCGTTCCGAATAAAGAGCGAGAGAGAGAGAAGAGAAAAACAGATTACTGTTCTCTGATCTCAAGATCGTGTCCTGGATATATCTCTCACGTAACCTTTTCTACTCTTTCCGTAACGGTATTACGTGAGAACGGTTCCGCAGAAGACCAGCAACCCACCAGACCAAACCAACAAAAAAAAGTTATGAAATTACCTTTATACCAATGTCCATTCTGCGACGCACAAGCGTGCAAAGTGCTAAGTGCGCGACTAATAAACCCATAAAAATGCACATTAAATCGCGTACCCGCTCGTGGGTTGGATGAGATCTAGCCCATGTTTGATGATAAACAAAAAAAATAAAACTAGGTTTATACGAAACCCTTTCTTTGTTTACAAACAAGAAAAAAAAGTACAATTAATCCTATACGAGGATATTAAGTATAATAAAAATGATTCTGGGAAAATATTGCTATAGGAGTCTGATCTGCGGTCAATCACTTTGTCCCTTGGACTATACGATAATGAAGAAGTGCTGTAGAAGAAGAAGAAACTTCAAAGATTGCAGGGGGGATTGAACTCACATTGCCAAAGTTGCCAATCAACACTCTCTGTATATGCTCTCTTTTCTCTCTACTTGATTTTCTACCTTTTCTTTGACCTTTGTCTTCTGTGGCCAGAAGTCTCTATTTATAGAGCTCGGTCACAGTAACTGACTAGTCGACGTAGAAACCAAACAGCGAAGAGAGGTGCACCTTTTACGCTGTGGTTATAATAACTACTACCCATGTATGAATGATCTCCTGAATCCGCGTGTGACGCATGTACCATTATGAGGTAACGCGTATAATCGCTCATCGAAGATCACGGCATGCAATCCACGTAGGTAACTGCCCCTCGCGTAGAGATGGTAGGCATAAAAGCCAAATAACTGTCTCGTTGGCGTAAAAGCCAAATAGTTATCTTGCTGGCGTAAAAGCCAAACAGCTGTCCTGTCGGCGTAAAAGCCAAGTAGCTGTCTTGTTGGCATGAAAGCCAAATAGCTATCTTGTTGATGTAAAAGCCAAGTAGCTGTCTTGATGGCATAAAAGCTAAATTCTGCGTAAAGATTGATGCTGCATAGGTAGGTAACCAGCGTAAACTAGCCAATTATCCTTCCTGACTGAGGTCTTGAGCGCGTTCTGGGCCAAATAGCCTTATCACGTATCTTTGCAAATATAGCCTGAGTTGGCGTATTTCGAGTAGATAGCATACGGCGTACTCCTATAGTTGAAAATAGCCAGGTTGGCGTATTTCGAGGAGATAGCATACGGCGTGCTCCTATAGTTGAAAATAGCCTAGTTGACATAATATGCAGGGATGGTGATGTGAGCGTATTAACCCTAATTTTAGCTCTCCCAGTCATTAAAAGTAGAACCAAATTTCGTGCATTAAATGCAGAGATCTGCCCCCATCTCGCGCATTAACTGCAGAGACGTGCCTCGAGTTCTGTACGAAGAACAACTTTTGACGTGGCATCTGATTTTGTCTCATCTTGAGCGTAAAAACTCATCTCTGCCTGTGTAGAATAGGCAGTGTATTCCTTGAATGCGTAAAAATGACTTATATCAAGGATTATGTCACTAAACGACAGTCTGGGTCTCTGTGCAGAATCATCATTACAGCCGTCCTCTTGATCGTCGTACAGTACTCTTTGTCAGGAGCCAGGTTCACTGTTTTGTCTGACAGGTTCATTCAAGAAATACGAAGAGTTCCTCGTACAACTTTACGTTGCATTAAAAGCAGACATATTTTACGTCGGAGTGAAGATGTAGCAACGTTTTTATGCCAAAGCAGTCTGGAAATACTGCTTTATGCGGACTGTTCTGGAGCTCTGTTTTATGCTGAATAGCGTTGAAACTCTTTTGTATGCCAATGGCTCAGAAGTTATATTTTACGCCATACAGTATTGGGGCTTCGTTTTACGCGGGCTTCATGCATGTTAGGAGTTTTACGCGTATAATTCCCCAGGGTATTTTTTATGCTTCTACAAGACCCCCTTCAAAGTTTTCAAATTCCTCATAATTTGAAATACTTTTAATGAAGCATGAAACGGTCAAATTTGACTCATTCTGCGAGGCTGATTTCTTCGGCGATTTTTAAGAAGTTGTTGGGATTCGGTGTGGTCTCTTCTGCCTATATAAAGGCAAGTGAGTGAACCTGTTTTTCCATACTTCCTTCACCAAAAAGAGATGGTCGCGAGATCCATTGGGCTGACCAGAGAAAGAAGAAGATCATGTTTTTCCAGCATGTAAGGAGCCGTAAAAAGAGGCATCTTCGAGCAAATATTCTCTGTAACGATGGATCATGGAAGGATATCATAGCTTCCTTTGCTCGGGATAATCAGCAATTTCATATGGCGATTTGTCCAAGAGAGAGGAAGGGTCTCATTAGACCACACAGCTTGTAAGCTGTATTTTTTTCCATTATGGCGCTGGACGAAGGTAGATAGTTTGGCCCTGTCTTCTAGTATTGTGTTGGGTCTGAATCCCTAACATAATTCTAGGGCGTGTCTGCCATGGCGTATGGAGGGTGGACTTGAATAATGCATGCCCAGTTTTGTATCCTACCGTCATTAATTATTTTCTTGTTCATCGGCCACAGAGGCCGATAAAGTACCGTAAAAGAAGAAAAGATCTATACCAATATGAGAACCTGGCACAACAGATTCTCCCGTGATCTTAAATGAGAATGAGAAATCCTTTGTAAAAATAGATTTCTATCATATATAATCATGATTAATAAAAATTCCTTTGTAGAAATGGACTTCCATCATATGTAATCATGATTAATAAACTTGTCTTCTTCTTCGCATTGCTGATTTGCCATATTTCCTGTGAGAAAGTCTGATAATGTGCAGCTTTGACACGTCTGAGTAATTTTATGCCGACTCTGATAAATGTTTATCATGTCACTTCCCGTCTTTTACGCATAACGGAAGATGCGTAAAAACCTCCTTAGCATTAAGTTGCCTTGAAGATCTAACTATCATGCTATTTTTGGATGAGGAGTCGCATAAAAATTCTGAACTGTCACTTCTCTGATACGAAGAATTTAAGTTTAGACCATCATCTTCAAGAATTTAAATAGGGCATGAAAGTTCTGCCAAACCGGCCATACTTGAACTTACATGCAAAGGATTCTGGCTAGACTTCGGATGAACTTCCAATGGCCCATGAAGTAGAGTCATCTTCAATACTGACATCTGTGTGTTTCAGGCATTTAGAATATTTTGTAGCCAAAAAGGAGCATTTTTTGCGTAAATCCTTATAATTGGCCTTCTCGAAAAGTCATAGACCGTAGCATATATTAGCTTATGAGCGTAAAATCATAGATCTGTAGCTTCTGGGCGTAAAATCATAGATCTGTAGCTTCTGAGCGTAAAATTATAGATCTGTAGCCTCTGAGCGTAAAAGTTTCTGAGCGTAAAACCATAGATTTATAGCCTCTGAACGTAAAACCATAGATTTGTAGCCTCTGAGCGTAAAAGCTTCTGAGCGTAAAACCATAGATTTATAGCCTCTGAGCGTAAAAGCTTCTGAGCGTAAAATCGTAGATTTGTAGCCTCTGAGCATAAAAGCTTCTGAGCATAAAATCATAGATTTATAGCCTCTGAGCAAAAAATTATAGATTTGTAGCTCTGCGTGTAAAATCTGGATTTGTTACGCGGCATGACTGTCCGTCTTCCTTTTTTCAAAATGATAGGCTGACGTGGTCCCAAATCATAATCGACTATTAAATATCGGATTTGGTTAGGGATTCGAAGAGTTATCCGAACTCTATAAATAGCCCAAGGTCTTGAAAGAGAAACATTTTATCTGTCTTCGCAAAACCCTTGCTTTCCAAAAACCCTTCTTCTTTGTCTCTTTCTTGAGAACTCAGATTTGCCATGGCACCTAAACAGGCATCCACTACTAAGGGAAAGAAGGTCGCTTTCTTATCTCGCTCCACTGCTCAAGCACAAGCAACCCCCATTAGGCTGAGCGAGCCCCGATCTGAACGCAGTGCTCCACCATCGAGCTGTGCTCCGGACATTATAGGTAAAGATTTCGAGAAGATACAGAGAACCCTCCGTACACGTTGTACGTGTATGCAAAACAATATGCCCATATTTCTAATGTGTCAGCATAAAAACTCTATCTTTTCGCAGTCTGGCGTAAAAACTCAGACTGTCAAAATTTGGCGTATACTACAAACTTTGAGTTTTACGCGCTGGATGTGAATTCTGGCGTAAAAACTTAAATTTTGGCAATCTGGCGTAAAAAGCTCAGACTGTTAGATTTTGGCGTATACTGCCAACCTTGAGTTTTACGCAATGGAAATAGATTCCAGTGTAAGACTCAAATTTTTACAGTCTGGCATAAAAGCTCAGAATGTTAATCTTTGGCGTAAACTGCAAGAGTGTAGCATCTAGCGTAAAACTGACTTATTTTCTTGTATTTTGCAGTGGACTTGCAGATTCCTCCTTTGGCTGAAGTGATGGGCTCTGCTACTGGGATACTGAACTCAAACTATCTGGAGGACTTGTCCCATGTGACATTCCCCATCTCTGGAGCCAATTGTCCTCAAGAAAAGGGAACTCTGATTTTGTCCCAAGGAGAACGGATGCTGCTGAGTAAGATTAGTGGAGAGCCCCTGACATACATAGATGGGACTGAATATAAGAAACCAGGTTTCTTATTCGGGGATTTTATCGACAAACAATTCCAGACTAAGCCCAAGAAGGAGGATTGGGTGTTTACTGCTGAGGGCACGGTCATGTATCTGCCAAGGATGCCCAGAGATTACCCTATCTCGGTATTCTTTCATGCCACCTATCCCAGGAAGATGATGTGGACTTTGATTCCCGATCTTTGCGGCCGGCCGGGGAAGATCTTATACAACAAAGGATTGAACCGAGGAGCCTATATGAGAAGTCCTTCAGGCCCTATTATGCCTTCTAGGGGATTACTGCCGGGCAGCGTCCCGAGTGAAGATACTTCACTGATCCAGCCGGTTCAAATATCGACTTTCTGCAATGACTTTATGTGGCAGGGAGGAGTATACCCCAAGGTTAACCCTCGGACCAATGGATGGCTTAGCCCTGGGAATCTTTGATGGGCCAGTTTAACTGCCTGGGCCCTGAAGCACTTCCAGACGGAGCTGGAGAGCATTAGTTTGTTTGCGGCTGTGAGTGCCACTAGTATTGGGCTGCCTGTCAACCCCAACTTGTTCTTAGTGTTGATAAAGCGATATAACTCTCTTACTGGGACTTTTGCCACTCCGCTAGGTGATTTGGGCTTAGCCCTTCATGAGATGGCAAAGATTTCAAAGCTGACAATGGGGGACACTCCTTATGAAGAGTACGTTCCCACAAACAGGGAGCTGAGGGATACAAACCCTCGGGCAGTGGCGGTGTACCAGGAGCTGATGAGCCACTATCTTGCCTGTACCACCTTCTACAAGGAGCCCTCTAATTTAGCCCATATCAACAAATGGGCATCCTACCTCTTCTTCCACCAGGCCAGAAATGCCAAGCCGGATAAGGTTGTAGATAGCAGAGATAAGCCCTTGAACCTCCTGAGCATGCTTAGTGTCGACACGATCGATGACCTCATTGAAGACGCAGGGGCTTCAGATTATGTTCTCGATGAGGAGATAGGGGGTTATCCTGCAGGCACTAAAGCCTTCAGTTATATGAGGCATTGTCGCAAGCCTCTGTCAAGGGAAGCTCAACTGGCTGGCTTCCTCTCTGTCTGGCTATGCCGATGGGTAGTGCCTGGCATCGCGTCTGCGGATCGTATCTATCGTAATACCTTATGGCCCAAAGTACGTTTGGTGTTCGGAGCAAGACTTGGCCTGCTTCCTGCCATGGTATGTAGAATATAAGCTGGCCTGAGGGCCCTTACTGATGGGCTGCTATCTGATGATACGCAACATGAAGGATTTCCCAGAGTGGAATTAACATTCCTATACCTGATAGGATGGTTAATCCTTCACAACACCAGGGTGATGTCTTCCGGCTCTGCCAGCGGCTCAGGAAATAGCTTCTTGTTGAATTACAAGAATTCCTCTTGGAATGTGGCTAGCGTCATAGATTGTCGGCATGCCTTAAATTTTTTCCATGGTTGGAAGCTCTTCTGTACCGCCCCCTCCCTCCCCGTATATATCAATCAACAGGGAACGAAACTTAAGAATGCAGGTCAAGGGAAGACCATTCTTTCTCCTGAAGTCTTTTACTGGTTGGTCTGTATTAGATCTTCCCATTTGCTGTACAGAAGTGAGGACCACTGCTACTTGGAGCCTTATCTGCCCAGCCGGTTCGCCAGGCAATTTGGGTATGACCAGTTGTATGTGGGGAATCCCATCACTAGCTTCAAGTCCAAAGGTGGACTTATTGATGGAGCCAGAGGATGGAGGTACTTCATCACGGGCTGTATTGGTACAATTTTTGCTGTGCCCGTGACTTCTCTCCATGGAGTTGCGCATTCTTCACTCGTACGGGCAGTTTTATGCGTCTATCAACACCTTCCATCGCGATTTTGATGTGCATGGAAGTTTCAGGATGCCCTTCCATAGGTCCACTGGCAGGGAGAAGATACCGTCTGTTTTATCTGATGAAGGTGAAGACCCTTCTGGTGCAGACAAGTTCTTGCTGATAATACCGAGAGGCGTAATAGCTCTGCTAGCAGAGCCTCTTGTTATCTCCAATAAACGAAAGACTTCCACTCTGAAAGAGCCTTTCTCCCACAAGAAGAAGACCGTCAGAGGTCCTAAAAGGGATTCCACCAAGGGAGCCTCGAGGAATGAGCCTGTTGTTTCCCATGTTGGGGATGATTCTTTGATCAGGGGTCCTTCGCCTTTTAGAGAGGGAACCTCCACAATTCTGGCTGACAGCGCTGGAGATTCTTTGCCCGCGATTGCTGCCGCTACCGTCGCTACTGGTAGTGCTTCAAGATCTCCTTTGAGATCGAACATACTAAGAATCAATATACCTTCATCCAGACAAATAATGGACCTAGCCCCTCCTTCATCTGTAAGTACCTCAAATGAGATTCCACCCGATGAACCTCGAATGGATCTGGGTGAAGACTGGGATGACTACCCGCCAATGTCAGTTGGTGCACCCTCTTCTCCAGGTATAACAGCTTGTCTAGCATCATTAAGAGATAATTTAGCTATATAGGCTGCAGACGCAACATACATACCATCGACCATGGGTAAATGTTGTCTTTATGCTTCTTTTAGGAAAATTAACATCAAATTGATATTAACTTTCTCTTGTCCTCTTTTCAAGTGAAGACATCTCTGGGGAGGGCGGAGTCGACAAAACCTCTGACTTTGTTGCTGATCCGGCTGATGAAATATCGGTGCTTAACATCGAAGAAGCATACTTCGAAGCTGCCGATCCTTTATCCTCAATATTTTTGGGTGTCATCTCGCCAACAGCAGTTGAGATATCATCAGAGGAGGATGAGCCCACCGTCTCGACTGTGCCTCCTTCGTTGAGTATGCCAGCAATTTCAATCATTGTTGGTGTCTCTTCTTTTGTCGCGCCATCTATAGAAACAACGACTGTGGCGACATCCTCTACAATCATTCCTGGAGAAAGATTCACCGGTATTGCAGCCACTTCCAGTGTACATCCGATCTTTGCCACGCTAGTTGAACAATACACTAGCATATTCTACCTCACCTTGAAGGATTTGATATCCATGGTGCTGGAGAAGAACCTAGGCTTTAATACTCTGCAGACGTCCTCCCAGCTTACGATAGCGCCGATTAGAAATTTTAACGACGCTGAAAGAGCTGATGCGCTTGAGCAAATAGTTAATGGTTTAGAACAACCCATTAACGAATATTTACAACTTTCTCGAGGCAGCATCGACGATATGGTTCACGCCGAGTATGACTCCTTGACTGCAGAACTTGCTGAGCAGATGAAATCTCTAAACAAGTCCATCCAGGAACAGCAGCACAAGATGGATAAAGAGCAGGCTGTCTTGGTGGAGGTCATTCCCCAGCTAGCTAAGTACCAGCCCGAATATGAGGGAAATGAAGCGAGGGTCCGAGAATTGGAAGCTGAACTCGCTCAGGCAAGGGAGCGGGCTCTGAAGACGTCGGCAGTTCGTGATGTGCTGAAGGGCCAAGCGGCTACAGCTCAGCAGAACTTGGCGCATACGGGTGTCATCCGCGCCGATTTTGTAAATGCTCGGTCCGAACTATCTCGCTTGAGCGATGATGAGGCACGACTGGAACGGGCTCGCGCTAACATCTTGAACTCCAGGAATGAGAGGATGGCTGCTTTGGTGTGACAGATTCGCGATTTAACTGCTCCTCCCCAATGATGTACTTTTTGCTTCTTTTGTAATTTGCTTTTCCCGGAGATAATAAAGATGCTTTTTCTGACTTTGTGGAGCCATCATTTTAGAATATAAATGACAGGCTAGGATAAAAGTGATATCATAGGTAATATAGACGTGATATACTTTCGGTAAGTTTCAGCTGGACATATCTATTCAGAGGTTATATGGACATGATAGAATATGATCCTACTAAATTTATATACAAAACACTATCAGAGGTAATATGGACGTGATAGGTTTTGAAGTTCCAAATTAGTTAAATATATCTATTCAGAGGTCATAAGAACATGATAGAATATGATCCAACCAGTCTTTGTACGTAATATCGTCAGAATGAGATCTTCATCATACTCCGTTTAAGCAAGAGAGATTAAGCGTAGTACTTTTTCATAACTTTGCCGTTGATAGGAGCCATTATCAGATCTTCATTAGGCTTGGCTAATCTGTAAGCGCCGTTTGAGAATGTCGTTTCAATCACATAAGGGTCCTCCCATTTGGGCTAAAATTTACCCTTAATTTTGTGCGTAATGATTATTGGCCTCTTCACAGCTAAAACTAGCTCACCGACTTTGAACACTCTTTCCTTCACTTTTTGATTAAAAGCTCTGGAGATGCGTGCCTGGTAGAACGCAATGCGCTGCTGAGCTTGAAGGCGTTTCTCGTCTAATCCTTCTAGATCTTGAAGCCTTAAGTGATCATTATTTTCCTGAGTCAACTCATTAGCTACTGCTATTTTGAGTAATGGAATTCGGATTTCAATGGAGAGAACAGCTTCACACCCATAGACTAATGAGAATGGGGTACAACCCGTTGGTGTTCATACCATTGTGCGGTATGCCCAGAGGCATTCTCCCAGCTTCTCATTCCAATCTCTTTTGTTCGAAGAGACAAACTTTTTCAAGAGTTTGATGATGGTTTTGTTGAAAGCTTCCGCCAAACCATTAGCAGCAGGATTATATGCCGTAGAGGCCATATTTTGTATCCGATTCTTATCGTAAAATTGATGAAATGCTTGGCTGATGAATTGAGGACCGTTGTCATGAATTATCCTTCGGGGTATCCCAAAGCGATAAATTACATGGTGCTTGATAAATTTGATCACGTTGGATGTCTTTACCTCAGCAAGAGGGATCGCCTCCGCCAATTTAGAAAAATAATCGGTGATAGCCAATATGAACCGATGTCCTCTAGAAGACGACGAGTGAATAGGACCGATGATATCCATATCCCATGCTTCAAAGGGCCATGATGCAATGGTAGGATGTAAGTACTCAGAAGGTTGATGTATAAAATCCACATGAACCTGACAGGCTTTGCATTGTCTTGTATATTTTACGGCATCCGCAACCATGGTAGGCCAGTAGTAGCCAATCCTCCTGATACGGTCCTGTAACTTAGGACCTGGTTGATGTGCTCCACATACTCCATCATGAGCTTCTCGGATAACCCGCTTTGCATCATCATCAGAGAGACATCGTAACAATAGTCCATCGTATGTTCGGCGATATAGACTTTGTGAAGAAGCATCAAAATAGAAGCGTAATGATCGTCTTTTGATGGATACTGCTTCTTTAGGATCATCTGGTAAGATTTCATATGACACGAAGTCTATAAAGGGACTTCTCCAGTCTCTCTTAGGAGGAACCGTGTTTACAGTGTAGCTGCGTTCTATGTAAAAATTATTTTTCACACAGAATAAATCTCTGTTGAGAAGGATCACCGAATTCCGCCTTCTTATAGGAATAGCTAGATCTGCAGCTAGACTGGCCAAAGCATCAGCTTCCAAATTTTGAGATCAAGGCACATGCTCTAAGAAGAATCCTTTGAAAGACATGGCCATCTCGATCATTGCTTGGTGATAAGGAATGAGGTCTGGATTGCGGACTTCATATATTCCTCTCACCTGATTGACGATCAATTGGGAATCACCAAAAGCTTCCAGGTATTCAACATCCAATTCTTTAGTGACTTGAAGCCCTATTAGTAGAGCATTATACTCTGCCATATTATTAGAGCAGGGTTCGCTAAGAGAATATGCTCGATAGATGACGAGTTTATCAGGAGTTACCAGAACAATTCCTACTCCTGAAACCACGTTTTCCTTGGGACCAGTCCTGGAGGCACCATCGAAGAATAGCTGCCATGTATCACCTTCCATTACAGAATTATATTCTGCAACTTCGTCGAGAATGTCCTTATATAATTTGGAGGTTTCCAGAATCGGATGGGCGGCTAAGAAGTCAGCCAGGGCTTGACCTTTGATGGACTTCTGAGGGACGTACACCATATCATACGGTGTCAATAGCATCGCCCAAGTTGCTAGTCTGGAATTAAGAACACTCGGCTTATTCATCAATATCCGAAGAGGATTGATTCTGGAGATGATATGAATAGTTTGACCCGTGATGTAATATCGCATATTCTGAATGGCAAATATTAGGGCCAAGCATTCTTTTTCTACTATATTGTATCGGTGTTCAGCTCCGACCATCATCCTGCTTAGATAGTAGATAGCCTGTTCATGACCCTCATTGTTCTTCTGTGCTAGGAGAGCCCCTAAAGAATGATCAATTATTCGAACATATAGCAAAAAATGGTCTTCCTATGACGGAAGGCACCAAAACTGGAGGATTAGTAAGATAGCGTTTGATGTCATTAAACGCTTGCTGACAGGCTTCGTCCCATACGAATGACACACCTTTCTTCATTGGGAAAGAAAAAGCCTGACATCTCCCGGAGAGGTTGGATATGAATCTCCTGATATAAGCTAGACGACCTTGAAATCTCCTGAGTTCTCTCAGATTATGGGACGATCGCATTTCTAGGATAGCCTTTACTTTATCAGGGTCAACTTGAATGCCTTTAGCGGTAATGACAAATTCCATGAATTTGCCACTGGACACACCGAGAAAGAACTTTGTAGGGTTCATTTTGAGTTGATGTTGGCGCATCAACTCGAACACTGTCTTCAAGTCTTGGACGTGATTTCCCTTGAGGCGGATTTTGACAGCGATATCGTCTACGTAATATTCTACTATTTTGCGTAGATGCTCCTGGAATATGTTACTCATAGCTCGCTGATATGTAGCCCCGGCATTCTTCAATCCAAAAGACATGACTGTATAGTAATATACCCCCAGTGGTGTACGAAAGGCAGTATGCTTCTCATCTTCAGGATTCATCTTAATCTGATTGTATCCTGAAAATCTATCCATGAAAGACATGCATTCAAAATCGCACATATTATCAATAATAACGTCTGTGATGGGAAGAGGGAACTCATCCTTAGGGCAAGCCGCATTTAGATCACGGAAGTTGATGCAGATACAAACTTTTTCATTTTCTTCATGACCGGGACAACATTAGCGACCCAATCAGGATATTGTTCTTTTCGGATGAACCCGTGGGCTACCAACTTCTTGATTTCAGCTTCAATGGCATCCATCATATCCGGGCGGAACCGACGTTGGTGTTGCTTTACAGGTTTTGAATTGGGCAGTATGTTGAGTTTATGGGTAGCCACTTTTGGATCAAGACCTGGCATATCCTCATAATTCCATGCAAAGATATCGATATATTCTTTTATCAGCTGGATCATTTCTTCCTTTTCTTCTTCGAAAAGATTGTTACTGATAAATATCGGCTTTGGTGAAAATTCATCCCCAACATCGACTTGGATAACTTTATCTTCAGTGGGTGGTTCTCTCTGCTCGAACCGGAGTTCCTATTGTGTATCCATTTGCTATGCCCAGGAGTCATTTTCAAACAATTCAGATTCTTGTTCCTCTGCTTCGAGAGAATCTGTCAATACCGTATTTATTGATAATGCTCGTTCGAGATCATCATATGAATCGGAGGACGACAAACCATCTTAAGAAGAGGAAATAGTTTCCCCACTTGACTCAGAGTTGTTCGAAGTTGCAAGGGATATGGTATACCCTAATCCAAAACGAGTTCGTTGACAGTAGGGATCACCATGCAACGACATTCGCCTGCCTTTCCCATAGTTGAGGCATGGCTTCGACTTCAAGTCATAACCCATGCTTTGCATAATCTTCAAAGCCTGTGGGCTATATCTGTAAATCTGTATTTTTCCAGCATTAGACTCATGAGAATCTTCTTGTAGATCGGTCTATTCCGCATGTGACCAAAGACTATTGGATGCTGGTCGTTGCGAGTAGGTGGAACAATAAAAATAGAATCTTTATGTGGCCCATATGTCGTGATGACATTAGATGTTGACGCTACTTTCCACACATATGGATGATAGGAGTCTATAGCTTCCAAGAATTTTTATGCTATAGGCTCTATATCGTTATGAGGGGAAGATTCCTGATTCGGAGATTAAGCGTCAATATACTGGAAAAGAGAATCTTTATTATCATCAGAAACTACGTTTCCGGTTGTATTTACATCAGTCGGCTGCTTATGGTGCCTAAGGTTGATGACTAAAGGTGGAGGCTTCTGGTTCAGAGTGATCACTAGAGGATCACTTCCTACTCCCGATTTAGTTTTGCCCAAGTGAATAGTCATAGGTTCCATAACTTTCGGACGAGTAGTCCGCCCCTTCACCTGGATTGACAAAGGTTGCTCAGTAGACGGTTCTTCTGGCTTCCAGTAGGATTTCTTCTCCGTCCTGCCTGATACCTCCTTCATGTAGTCTTGGGTGTACCATATGGCATCAGAATAGTAGGACTCAACTCCTTTGAAAGGATTAAGATCAGCAAACTCTGTTTTCACTGTCCCTTGGGTGTCTACATACTTGAAGCATTGATATAGAGTTGAAGGAACGATATTGTGATCGTGGATCCATGGTCTGCCCAACAGAATGTTGTAAGACACCTCTGAATCAATGACGTAGCATGTAGCCACTGATCTAAGGTCACCAATCTGGATCCTCAGATGGGTCTTCCCCAACGGTTTACTTTTTCTGGCATTGAAGCCCACGATTGTGGTGGTAGTGTAAGCCAGTTCGCTTGTAGGGATCCTCAATGGTCTTAGAAGACTATGAGGGATAATGCTGATCGATGATCCCGGATCTATGTGAATTCGGTCTACCTCCATGGAGCTGACATATCCGATGTAATAAAGAGGCCTGTCATGCTTGTTATGTTTCAATAGCATATCCTATTGAGTGAAAGTGATGTTAGGGACCACTTCCATCACACTATGGCATTGAGGACATTCCACAGACTCTTTATCGGGGGATTTGAGCTAAGTCAAGCATGCATCCGCCTGCATTAATGCTTCACTCAAGGCTTGATGAGTGTCTTTGGATAGCCTAAGTAGCTCAAAAATGGACAACCTGGCTGGGGTATTAGCCAACTGGGCCAAGATGTCGAAGTTGTATGGTTTCTCTAAACCTTTATTTTGAATATTCTTCAAAGTTTTATCAAATAAACTTCTTTTTGCTTGCCTTTGTCTGCCGAAGTTGGTCTAGAAGGACCTGCCTCTGGCATAACAGGTTCAATCTCTGGAGGTTTGGCAGCTGAAGTGTCTGCCGTTGATTCCTCCTGGTTCCCTCCATAGTCCTTGAGGTAGGCTTTCCCTGAACGGGTTCCGGTAGCCAAAGTCTCTTCTTCTGACTTCGGAGATATTGTAACCATATGGCATGGTTTACATTTTGAGTTTTTTTTAGACTTAGCTTTAGCAGCTTTAGTCTCTTCCTCAATTTCTGATACCAGATCGGGATGAACCTACATGATCTCACCACGCTTGGTAGTTAGGGGCACCAGGTCATGATTTTAACCCTTGGTCAGAGGGAGATTAACAATGTTCATCATTGCCCGTGGAATAGGCACTACACCATCCGGGACTTCCTGAGGGGGCAGATTGCCGAATTGGAGAGAGATTATATTGGTAGTGACCATCTTCTCGCTATTACGTAGAGTGATGGCCTTGCCGTCGATCAACTCCTGGATTTTCCTTTTTAGTACATCCTTTGTGGGGTGATGTATATACCTGTGGAAAATACAGTACTTAGGATTATTTGTACTGCCGGCTTCATTTGGCTACTTTACCTCTGGGAGAGTGAGCTTACCACTTTTGACTAGACAATCGAATATGCTCGGAATATCGTTGTCGTCAAAAGAATATTCTTCTTTAGGCCTGGAAGTCCCAGGATTCGTCTGCGTAGTCCCTTGAGTATGTTGCCTGGACGTATTAATCGCCAGAGCTTTCTTTCCTTTGGAACCACAAGTATGGTCGCTATTAGAGGATGACCGCTTTCCTCTATCAGAGGTAGAGATCATGATCCCATTGTCACGCGCCTTTCGACTATTATCTTTAGCGGCTACCGCTGAGATGATAAACGAGGGCCAATCATGGAACTGATATGGTCCCGTGAACACTGAGATCAGTGGGAGAAGGTTCTTCCTGCAAATGTCCACTAAGGCTGAATCCGAAACTCTATGAGACATCTGCAGGGTGGCCTGACGAAAATATTCAATAAAAGTACGAACGTCCTCTTTCTTCTTCTGCTTCACTTCGATGAGCGATGACATAGACATGTCCATTCCTCCTTCGTAGAATCGAGCAAAAAAGAGTCTTGAAATCTTCAAAAGAAGAAATGCAATTGTTGGCTAGACTGCGGTACCATTGATAGGCCACTCCAGACAGACAGCCCTTAAACACTCAAGTGAGAAGAGCATCATTCCCCTGCAACAACACCGTCATCATGCTGAAGTAGTTCATGTACTGGCTTGATGACGTCTTTCCCTTAAACAAAACAATAGCCTATGGTTTGTATTTTGGTGGGAAAGGGATCTCGTCCCAGACAGCTGGGTATGGCTGGTTGATTCCCAACTTTTTGAGCTGATCCTTATGCTTTAAGGCATCAAATTGGGCTTTCAATTCCCGAACTGCCTGCATCGAATCTTCAGCTGGGAAGGGGACTGCAGAGAGGTGAGAGGTCGGTTGTATTATAACTCCAACAGGAGGCAATACAGTCTCTGGGTTCAGAGGTTGAGGAGCCATTGACTCTTGATTTGGAGCAGACTCCTGACTTGCGTTGGATGGTGGCATGTCCACCCCCATACGTATTTGAGTTGGAGGAACCGATGCTGGAGTTATAGCAGTTGTGTGTTGAGTCACCATCATCTAGCGCATACTCTCTATCATGGAATGCATCTCTTTCAGCGATGTTTCTAATACAACGATGCGTTGCTCAGTGCTTCCTGATGGGCATCCCTCTAGAACTCCAAGCCAAAGGGCAAAGAGTAGTTCAACCAGTCATCTAGCGCATACTCTCCTGCTCAGTGCATCACACATACCTCTAGAACTCTTTGCCCTTACTGATACGAATGTCGGTTCTTCTTTTTGTAAGGGCAAAGAGTAGTTCAACCGGTCAAAAACTGACTATTTTGCCTTAGAACAGCAGTAGTTAACTACAACTTTATGACTATTACAATGATGCTCCCTAGGGGGTATAATAGATATATTAGAAGATCCCTTGTCTTTGCGCTTCTGGATCAAGAAATCACGCAAATTAGGGGGATTAGAAAAAGAAGGCTTATTCTGCCTTTTTACATCAGTAGGGGCATGGAGATTGGGAACCATAACTCTCTTCCTGCCATAAGAATATAGCAGTTCAGCCATGTGAGTAGCATACGATCCATCATCCATCTGAGGAGCATATTTTCCCGTGAAGCGGGTCTTCTTTACGTGGATGGGCTTATCCTGGCATAATCTGGAGCTTCGCACAGGTTGGCGTAAAATAGGGAGAGCCCTCAAATGGCCTCTAGTGTCACGCATATTCTGAAGAGTGGGCAACTTCTTCTCTTGGTGGCGTACCAGCTCAGAGGTCGGGAAATTCTCCACTTGTTTTCCCTTGATGCGATCCAAGGATCCATCTGCCTCCTTATAGGCGGGAGATGTATTTTTATGCGCAGGGCGCGTTTGAAATTTCTGAATTGGCGCTGAGGCCTTGTCAGAAATTTTGTCTGCCACGTCACAGACGGAAGACAAAGTTTTACGCGCAGGACGCGTTCTAGACTTCTGGATTGGCACTGAGGCATTGCCAGAAGCTTTGTCTGCCACATCACAGATAGAAGACAAAGTTTTACGCGCAGGGCACGATTGAGACTTCTGGATTGGCACTGAGGCATTGCCAGAAGCTTTGTCTGCCACATCACAGACGGGAGACAGATTTTTACGCACAAGACGTACAGGTTGCGATGTCATAACCTTGTTGGTCGGAGAGAGAGAGCCTACAGGAAGGATAGAGGATGTTTGGGGCATCCATACTTTACGCAGCTTCCTGTTGTCCTGGACAGAGAGGGAAGGAGAGCTACCCCCTGCGTGAAGCATGTCTTCATAAGCAGATTGGTCGAATTGGATGACCAGAGTCTTCTTCGTTGATCCGACGGATACAACATCATTTTGAGCAATGGCTTTCTCGTCAGATGAGAAAGTAGTCCCCAGCAGAGTCGCCACCTTGTGTTTGATGATAAATAAAAGAAATAAAACTAGGTTTATACGAAACCCTTTCTTTGTTTACAAACAAGAAAAAAAAGTACAATTAATCATATACGAGGATGTTAAGTACAATAAAAATAATTCTGGAGAAATATTGCTATAGGAGTCTGATCTGCGGTTGATCACTTTGTCCCTTGGACCACACGATGAAGAAGAAGTGCTGTAGAAGAAGAAGAAGCTTCAAAGATTGTAGGGGGGATTGAACTCTCGTTGCCAAAGTTGCCAATCAACACTCTCTGTATATGCTATCTTTTCTCTCTACTTGATTTTCCACCTTTTCTTTGACCTTTGTCTCCTGTGGCCGAAAGTCTATTTATAGAGCTCGTTCACAGTAACTGACTAGTCGACGTAGAAACCAAACAGCAGAGAGAGTTATACCTTTTATGCGGCGGTTATAATAACTACTACCCGCGTATGAATGATCTCCGAAATTCGTGTGTGACGTGTCCCATTATGAGGTAACGCGTATAATCGCTCATCGAAGATCACGACATGCAAGCCATGTAGGTAACTGCCCCTCGCGTAGAGATGGTAGGCATAAAAGCCAAATAACTGTCTCGTTGGCGTAAAAGCCAAATAGTTATCTTGCTGGCGTAAAAGCCAAACAGCTGTCCTGTCGGCGTAAAAGCCAAGTAGCTGTCTTGTTGGCATAAAAGCCAAATAGCTGTCTTGTTGACGTAAAAGCCAAGTAGCTGTCTTGATGGCGTAAAAGCTAAATTCTGCGTAAAGATTGATGCTGCATAGGTAGGTAACCAGCGTAAACTAGCCAATTATCCTTCCTGACTGAGGTCTTGAGCGCGTTCTGGGCCAAATAGCCTTATCACGTATCTTTGCAAATATAGCCTGAGTTGGCGTATTTCGAGTAGATAGCATACGGCGTACTCCTATAGTTGAAAATAGCCAGGTTGGCGTATTTCGAGGAGATAGCATACGGCGTGCTCCTATAGTTGAAAATAGCCTAGTTGACATAATATGCAGGGATGGTGATGTGAGCGTATTAACCCTAATTTTAGCTCTCCCAGTCATTAAAAGTAGAACCAAATTTCGTGCATTAAATGCAGAGATCTGCCCCCATCTCGTGCATTAACTGCAGAGACGTGCCTCGAGTTCTGTACGAAGAACAGCTTTTGACGTGGCGTCTGATTTTGTCTCATCTTGAGCGTAAAAAATCATCGATGCTTGTGTAGAATAGGCAGCGTATTCCTTGAATGCATAAAAATAACTTATATCAAGGATTATGTCACTAAACGACAGTCTGGGTCTCTGTGCAGAATCATTATTACAGCCGTCCTCTTGATCGTCGTGCAGTACTCTTTGTCAGGAGTCAGGTTCACTATTTTGTCTGATAGGTTCATTCGAGGAATACGAAGAGTTCCTCGTACAACTTCACGCTGCATTAAAAGTAGATATATTTTACGCTGGAGTGGCGATGTAGCAATCTTTTTATGCCAAAGCAGTCTGGAAATACTGCTTTACGCGGACTGTTCTGGAGCTTTGTTTTACGCTGAATAGCGTTGAAACTCTGTTGTACGCCAATGGCTCTAAAGTCATATTTTATGCCACACAGCACTGGGGCTCCGTTTTACGCGGGCTTCATGCATGTTAGGGATTTTACGCGTATAATTTCCCAGCATATTTTTCATGCTTCTATAGCCCATCCCCCTCAAAATCTACTTATCCACTAAGCGGGATAAAGCAATATATGGAAAGGTGAATGACTTCTCCTTTTCCATGTGGGACTAAAAAAAATGAGTTGACTTTATTGAATCACATCGGTTGCTTCCAAAGTAAAGCCAAAATAACTCTAACAATCTTCCATATGATTCAATAAGAGAACAAAGAAGGTATAGCACGATAGGACATATAGGAAGAAAAATAAGACATGGATAATCACACTGTGTATCAGAGGAAGGTGCCTTCCGGACTTGAACCTCCCCTTAGTGTTATACATCTCATCTATACAGACCCAAAGTGACATAAGTCTTGAACTTTGGATCTTACTTGTACAGACTCAATATACACATAAATATATTGTAGGCATTTGATCGTATCAACAGTTGTGTACTTTTTGGCCATGTGTTGTCTCGATTTCTCAAGAGCTCTAGAGAACAGCCCGAGTTCCCATAGAAAGCGACCCCACTTTCATTCTTAAATAGGTGAATCTTTTTAGGTATTCTGCAGTTTATATACCATTATTTATAAGCCACAGATTCATTAAGATTTTAGAATCATCCTTTTATTTATTGCAGATCAACACTATACAATAGAGGAATGGTTCTTTACAATTACTATCATATAGTATTTCCAGTCACACATCAATTTTGTTATTGCCTATTGAAGATTTTCTTGGTGCTTCCAATCGAAGGTTGGGTTGCCTTTGGGGTGACTCAATTTATAGGCTTTAACCCCATTCGTCTCCAACACTAGTCTCCTTGAGATCCCTTTCGTTAGAGGATCTGCTAGATTGTTCTTTGATCTGACAAAGTCAATTACAATTACTCCACTGGATCACAATTGCTTCATCTGATTGTACCTCAGACGTATATATCTGGATTTTTCATTATAACTTGTCATTTGAGCCTTTGCTATTGCAGCTTGGTTGTCATAGTGTACATGGATAGCATGAACTGGTTTTCTCCATAGAGGAATATCCTTTAACAGATTCCTAAGAAAGTCTGCTTTCTCACTGGTAATGTCAAAAGCTATAAATTCTGCCTCCATAGTAGATCTAAAAATACAGGTCTGCCTGGTAAAGTTCCATGCAACATCAGCTCCACCAAATGTGAATACATATCCACTTGTGGCTTTGGTCTTATTTGTATCGGAGATCCAGTTTGCATCAGTATACCCTTCTAATACAGATGTGTATCCTCCATAGAATAATCCATGGGATATCATGCCCTTTAGGTATCTCATTACCTGTTCTAAGATAGTCAATGTGAACTATTCGGATTGCTAGTGTACCGACTAAGCTTTTCTACTGCGTAGCAAATATCAGGTCTGGTTTAATTAGCAATATAGTTCTAGCATCCGATTTGCTAAGAATACTTCAACTGAGCTATATTGTCTCCTTTATTTTTCTTTAGCCTGATACTTGCATCATATGGAGTGCTTATAGGTTTAGAATCAAAATAGTTAAATTTTTTTAGAACATATTCTATATAGTGAGATTGGGAGATACCAATTCTCTCAGAAGTGCGACTTAATTTAAGTCCTAAAATTACATCAGCAGGTCCTAAATCTTTTATATCAAAATTTTGAGACATGAATGATTTGATATCATAAATAATATCCATGTCAGTACCAAAAATAAGAATGTCACAACATACAGGCATAATATTACACAAGCGCTACCAACAGTTTTGCTATATACACATTTATCAGAATCATTAATAGCAAAAACATATGATAGAATTACCTTATCAAATTTATCATGCCATTACTTTGACGCTTATTTCAGCCCATAGAGAGATTTAATTAATTTACATACCTCGCATTCTTGCCCTGGAACAATAAACCCTTCAGGTTGTTCCATACAGATCTTTTTCTGTAAATCTTCATTCAGAAATACAGTTTTTACATCCATTTGATGAATAAACAGTTTATAAATAGATCCAATAACTATTAACATTCTAATTGTAGTAATTCTTGTAACAGGAGAGTAAGTGTCAAAAAATTATACCCCTTCTCTTTATTTGAACCCATTTTAAACTCTAAAAATCTGTCTACAATGTAAATCTCAAAACCCGCTCCTTCATTGAAGTATTTTTTATCGAGAGCTTTCCAAAGCTCTCTAGACGTAGTGGTAGTGCAATATATATCATAGAGCGTGTCAGAAAGACAACTAAGAATTTTACCGTGACAGATAAAGTATGTCTCATTATAGGACTCAAATTCATAGGTCCTGGCAGGTTCGTGTAAGTCAGATAGGATTTTCGGTTCTTTGAGAACCTTAAACAGTTTCAAGCAAGTCAGCCAGTAGGTCATCCTACGCTGCCATCTCTTAAAGTTCAGGCCATCAAACTTCTCTGGTTTGGAGGAGTTATGAATGTTGGTGGACAGTTCTTCTACGGTGGTGTTCATCATGCAGATAGAAATTTTCACAAACAAAAAACAGAAAGTAGACAGAAGCTACGAAAATTCTATTCTAAGATTGTTTGAAAAGTTTTTAAAGATTGTAAATTGAACGATGTAAAATTAAAGACAGAAAATATATAGAGGATTCGAGGCACGTTACACGCTGTCCTTATAATAGAATTTTGCCCCCACGAACAGTGCAGCGGGTTCCTAACGATCTATCACCGAGATACAATGAATCATTTGATCCACTAAACCATATACACTGTGGCGAATCCCATGAACGATCACTACCTTGCTTGATGGCGAAAAAGAGAGATTGGACGGAGGAGTTTTTGGAGGAATTTAGTTCTCGTGGTTTTCTTTTCTGGCTCTGTACGATTTTTCTTTCGTTTCGAATAAAGAGCGAGAGAGAGAGAGAGAGAAGAGAAAAAACAGATTACTGTTCTCTGATCTCAGGATCGTATCCTGGATATATTCTCACATAACCTTTTCTACCCTTTCCGTAACGGGATTACGTGAGAACGGTTCCACGAAAGACCAGAAACCCACCAGACCAAACCATAAGTGTGCGACTAATAAACGTGTAAAAATGTGCATTAAATAGCGCACCCACTCATGGGTTGGATGAGATCTAGCCCATCCCCCACAAAATCCACTTACCCACTAAGCGGTGTAAAGCAATATATGGAAAGGAGAATGACTTCTCTTTTTTCATGTGGGACTAAAAAAAAGGAGTTGACTTTATTGAATCACATGGGTTGCTTCCAAAGTAAAGACAGAACAACTCTAACAATCCCCTACATGATTCAATAAGAGAATAAAGAAGGTATAGCACGATAGGACATATAGGAAGAAAAATAAGATATGGGCAATCATACTGTGTATTAGAGGAAGTCCTCCCCTTAGTGTTATACATCTCATCTATACAGACCCAAAGTGACATAAGCCTTGAACTTAGGATCTTACTTGTACAGACTCAATAAACACACAAACACATTGTAGGCATTTGATCGTATCAACAGTTGTGCACTTTTCGGCCATGTGTTGTCTCAATTTCTTAAGAGCTTTAGGGAACATCCCAAGTTTTCATAGAAAGTGACCCCACTTTTACTCTTAAATAGGTGAATCTTTCTAGGTATTCTGCAATTTATATACCCTGCTTTATAAGCCACAGATTCATTAAGATTTTACAATCACCCTTTTATTTATTGTAGATCAGCACTATACAGTAGAGGAATGATTTTTTACAATTACTATCATATAGTGTTTCCAGTCACACATTAATTTTTTTGTTATCCATTGAACCTTTTCTTGGTTCTTCTAATCGAAGGTCGGATTGCCTTTGAGGTGACTCAATTTATGGGCTTTAATCCCATTCGTCTCCAATATTAGTCTCCTTGAGAGCCCTTTAGTTAGAGGATCTGCTAGATTATTCTTTGATCTGATGAAGTCAATTGTAATTACTCTACTAGATCGCAATTGCTTCACCCGATTATACCTCAGACGTATATGTCTGGATTTTCCATTATAACTTGTCCTTTGAACCTTTGCTATTGCAGCTTGGCTATCATAGTGTACATGGATAGCATGAACTGGTTTGCTCCACAGAGGAATATATGTTAACAAATTCCTAAGCCAATCTGCTTCCTCACTGGTGAGATCAAGAGTTATAAATTCTGCCTCTATAGTAGATCTAGAAATACAGGTCTGCCTGGTAGAGTTCCACGCAACAGCAGCTCCACCCAATGTGAATATATATATCCACTTGTGGATTTGTCTCATCTGTATCAGAGATCCAATTTGCATCAGTATACCCTTCTAATACAGATGGGTATCCTCTATAGAATAATCAATGGGATATCGTGCCCTTTAGGAATCTCATTACCCGCTCTAAGGCAGTCCAATGTGAACTATTTGGATTGCTAGTGTACCGACTAAGCTTTCCTACTATATACAAAATATCAGGTCTGGTACAATTAAAAATATAGTTCAGGCATCCGATTTGCTAAGAATACTTCAACTGAGCCATACTGTCTCCTTTATTCTTTTTAACCTGATACTTGCATCATATGGAGTGCTTACAGGTTTAGAATCAAAATAGTTAAATCTTTTTAGAACCTTTTCTATATAGTGAGATTGGGAGATACCAATTCCCTCAGAAGTGCGACTTAATTTAAGTCCTAAAATTACATCAGCAAGTCCTAAATCTTTCATATCAAAAATTTAAGACAGGAATAATTTGATATCATAAATAATATCCATTTCAGTACCAAAAATAAGAATGTCATCAACATACAGGCATAATATTACATAAGAGCTACCAACAGTTTTGCTATATACACATTTATCAGAATCATTAATAGCAAAAACATATGATAGAATTACCTTATCAAATTTATAATGCCATTACTTTGACGCTTATTTCAGCCCATAGAAAGATTTAATTAATTTACATACCTCGCATTCTTGTCTTGGAATAATAAACCCTTCAGGTTGTTCCATATAGATCTCTTCCTGTAAATCTCCATTCAGAAATACAGTTTTTACATCCATTTGATGAATAAACAGTTTATAAACAGATCCAATAACTATTAATATTCTAATTGTAGCAATTCTTGTAACATGAGAGTAAGTGTCAAAAAATTCTACCCCTTCTCTTTGTTTGAACCCATTTTAAACTCTAAAAATCTGTCTACAATGTAAATCTCAGAACCCGCTCCTTCATTGAAGTATTTTTTTATCGAGAGCTTTCCAAAGCTCTCTAGACGTAGTAGTAGTGCAATATATATCATAGAGCGTGTCAGAAAGACAACTAAGAATTTTACCGTGACAGATAAAGTATGTCTCATTGTAGGACTCAAATTCATAGGTCCTGGCAGGTTCGTGTAAGTCAGATAGGATTTTCGGTTCTTTGAGAACCTTAAACAGTTTTAAGCAAGTCAGCCAGTAGGTCATCCTACGCTGCCATCTCTTAAAGTTTAGGCCATCAAACTTCTCTGGTTTGGAGGAGTTATGAATGTTGGTGGACAGTTCTTCTACGGTGGTGTTCATCATGCAGATAGACATTTTCACAAACAAAAAACAGAAAGTAGACAGAAGCTACAAAAATTTTATTCTAAGATTGTTTGAAAAGTTCCTAAAGATTGTAAATTGAAAGATGTAAAATTAAAGACATAAAATATATAGAGGATTTGAGGCACGTTACACGCTTTCCTTAGAATAGAAATTTGCTCCCACGAACAGTGCAGTGGGTTCCTGGCGATCTATCCCCGAGATACAACGAATCCTTCGATCCACTACACCGTGCACACGGTTGCGAATCCCACGAACGATCACAACCTTGCCAGAAGAAGAGAAATTGGACGGAGGAGTTTTTGGAGGAATTTAGTTCTGGTGGTTTTCTTTTCTTTTCTGTCTCTGTACGATTTTTCTTTCGTTCCGAACAAAGAGCAAGAGAGAGAGAGAGAAGAGAAAAACATATAACTGTTCTCTAATCTCAGGATCGTGTCCTGGATATATCTCTCACGTAACATTTTTCACTCTTTCCGTAACGGGATTACGTGAGAACGGTTCCGCGGAAGACCAACAACCCACCAGACCAAACCAATAAAAATAAAAGAATAAAAATAAAATAAGTTATGAAATTACCTTTGTACCTATGTCCGTTCTGCGACGTGCTAAGTGCTAAGTGCGCAACTAATAAACGCGTAAAAATACGCATTAAATCGCGCACCCGCTCGCGGGTTGGATGAGATCTAGCTCATCCCCCACAAAACTTACTTACCCACTAAGATGGGTAAAGCAATATATGAAAATGAGAATGACTTCTCCTTTTCCATGTGGGACTAAAAACACTACTAGAAAAAGCGGGATTAGCGACGTATTTTAGCGACTCCAGGTATAAACGTCGCTAAATCAGCGACTCCAATAAAAACGTCGCTAAACGTCGCTAAATGGCGACATTTAGCGACGTTCAGCGACTTTTATTAAGATTTTAAAAGATGAGTCGGTATAAGTTCAATTAAGGTCGCTAAACGTCGCTAATTTATCTGTTTTAGCGACGTTTAGCGTCGTAATTAGCGACGTATATGTCTAAAATATTTAGCAACGTGTTTAGCGACAACTTTGGCGTCGCTAAATTAAAATTTAGAGACGTTTTATTGGACGTCGCTAAACGTCGCTAATTTTTGGTTAATTAGGGCTCAGATTCTTTTCCCCCATTTGTCGAAAATTTTGAAAGTTATCGATTTCCCCCGCCCCTCCCTCTCCGGCGACCGGCTCTCCACGGCTGCGGCTACTCCGGCACCCCCCTCCTCCTCCTCGAGCTCTAGGTAATCTCTCTCTCTCTCTCTCTCTCATGTGACACTGACACAACTGATGACTGGACAGACACGACACACGCACAGACACGACACACGCACACAGACACGACACATGCAGACAGACACACACGACACACACACAGACACAGATACACACATACACACACTCACACATACACTGACATGGGACTGATTTACACAGGGAGTCGGGTTCTTTACTGTGTCTTCACTGTATGTGCACTGTGTTGGCACTGATACCTCAGTGTATCAGTCAGTGGAGAGATTATTGTTTTACATGAAGGTAGGGCTATGTTGAGCTTAGTGTATCAGTGAGCTTAGTGTATCAGTGAGTTTAGTTTAGTGTATCAGTGAGTGAGTGAGTGAGTAAGTTCAGTGACTTGAAAGGCCGATGAAACTCTTTCAAATAGGGGATATTTTTGTGTGAGGGAGGGAAAGCTCAGGCCGTAAAACTGTGCATCAGTATGCCAGTATATCAGGGGGGAATCGGTTTTACTATGGTATGCATAGTGTGCCTTGACCACACTGTGTATCAGTGTACTAGTGGTCGAGGGGGATCGGGTTGAGGAGCTTGCGATGAGCAGCAACGTGGAGTCAGCCTCGAGAAGGAGCAGTCATTGTACCCAGAAATGCACAGGGGTGTTCGTGCAGTCAGTGACAAAAGAGATGTACAACTTTATGAAGGGGATGCACAGCAAGGTAGCTAACTGCAATAGCAGCAGCAGTTTAAGATGGGTTAGCATGAGTTATTGGGTAGAAGTTAAGGGTATCAGTTTAGTATTAAATTAGTACATAGTTAGTGTAGTTAAATAGTTACTTACTGATATACTTGATTTTGTTAATAGTTAGCTAAGTAACTATATGTCCTAGTAAGCATTGTATACAGTAAAGAACCCAAGCTTTTACCAATAGTATAAAATATTAAAAAACTAAGAGACTTGGCCTCTTTTCAGTTGTTTTGAATATTGCTTATTTTAGACTTTGATAAATGAAAGTATGTATTATATCAGTTATGATTTTTATAGTACGGTTAAGTTATGAAGTTAGGTGATAAACCACTGTATGTAATGATTTATATGATACATACTGTCATTTTTGCAGAAGTATCTAGAAATGGATATGAATTACTATCTGCGTCATCGTTCGTGGATGTACAACCGTCATCCTGATGATATGTGCGGTGTGCGGGATGAATTTATTAAGGGTGTACAGCAGTTCCTGCAGTTCGCCAAGGCTTTTCCTCAGTACATGGACGGTACCAAAATTAAGTGTCCGTGTGTGAGATATCGCAACAGGAAATATCATCCAGAAGTGGTGATGCCGTTTGGTTTGACTAATGCACCGGCGGTATTTATGAACTTGATGAACAAGGTGTTCCACCAGTACCTTGACAAGTTTGTGGTGGTGTTCATCGACGACATACTCATATACTCGAGGACACTGGAGGAGCATGAGGAGCATTTGAGGATTGTGTTGGATGTGCTGAGGAAGGAGAAGCTGTATGGGAAGTTGTCCAAGTGTGAGTTTTTCTTGGACAAGGTGGAATTCTTGGGGCATGTTGTGACTGGTGATGGTATTTCAGTGGATCCGAAGAAGATTTCAGCAGTGGAATCTTGGAAGACTCCGAGTTCAGTAGCAGAGATCAGGAGTTTCTTGGGATTGGCAGGCTACTACAGGAAGTTTGTGCAAGATTTTTCGAGGATTGCCGAGCCAATGACCGGACTCACAAGGAAGGATGTGGAGTTTGTTTGGAAGAAAGATTGTCAGGTTGCTTTTGAGGAGTTGAAGAAGAGGTTGACGTCTGCTCCTATTTTGACGTTGCCATCAGGGTCCGGAGGTTTCACTATTTATAGTGATGCATCGGGGAAGGGTTTGGGTTGTGTTCTTCAGCAGCATGGGAAAGTGATTGCCTATGCATCCAGGCAATTGCGTCCTCATGAAAATAACTATCCTACCCATGATTTGGAGTTGGCAGCAGTCATTTTCGCCCTGAAGTTGTGGAAATATTATTTGTACGGAGAACGTGTGGAGATCTTCACAGACCACAAAAGTTTGAAGTACGTTTTCACGCAGAAGGAGTTGAACATGAGGCAGCGTCGGTGGTTGGAACTGATGAAGGATTTTGATATCTCTTTGCAATATCATCCTGGGAAAGCCAATGTAGTTGCCGATGCTTTGAGCAGGTATCCGGTAGCTATGTTCTTGACGCAGGATCGATATTTGTTGGAGGACTTAGAGAGCTTGGGCATTGAGGTGATTGTTCCTGGGTGTACTATGCAGATATGGGGATTACAGATACACTCAGATTTGATAGACAGGATCAAGGCAGCACAGTATGATGATGTATCTCTGAGAAGTATCAGAGCTCAGGTGAGAGCAGGATTGGAGGATGATTTTACTATTGCAGAGGATGGATCTTTGAGGCATGGAGTTAGATTATGTGTGCCTAGTGGGGAGTTGCGAGAGGAGGTGTTGTAGGAAGCGCATCGCTCTCAGTATTCCATGCATCCAGGTGCTAACAAGATGTATCGGGATATGCGAAAGAGTGTGTGGTGGTATGGCATGAAGAGGGAAGTGGCACAGTTTGTATCCAGATGCTTAGTGTGCCAGCAGGTGAAAGCCGAGAGGCAGAGGCCAGGAGGTTTACTTCAGCCATTACCCATTCCAGAGTGGAAGTGGGAACACATTACTATGGATTTTGTGTCCGGACTTCCACGATCTCCAGGAGGGAAAGACGCGATTTGGGTCATTGTTGATAGGTTGACCAAGTCGGCCCACTTTTTGCCTTTCAAGGTGGGTTTGTCTATGGAGAAGCTGGCAGAGATGTATGTGAGACAGATCGTTAGGATACATGGAGTTCCCGTCAGCATAGTCTCCGATCGGGATAGTCGTTTTACTTCTCATTTCTGGAGGAGTTTGCAGGAGAGTTTGGGCACTCAGCTCAAGTTCAGTACTACATATCATCCCCAGACAGATGGGCAGTCAGAGAGGACTATCCAGACTCTCGAGGATATGTTGCGCACTTGTGTACTAGATTTCGGGGGTTCTTAGGAGGACCATCTCCATTTGGTAGAGTTTGCTTACAACAACAGTTACCAGGCCAGTATAGAGATGTCATCTTTTGAAGCTCTATATGGTCGGAGGTGTCGTACTCCTTTGTCTTGGGACGATGTTAGAGAGAGAGTTTTGCTTGGGCCAGAGATGGTTGTGGATGCAGCAGAGAAGGTTCAGTTGATCAGAGACAGACTTTGAGTGGCGCAGGACAGACAGCGGCATTGGGGCGATAGCCATCGGAGACCTTTGGAGTTCGAGGTATAGTTTAGATTTTTGTTTTGTGTTTGTTCTTGGTTGTTTGTTATAGATTAAGTTCTTAAGATGGTGTTTTGTTATAGGTGGGTGGTTTGGTGTTTCTGAGGATTTCTCCGACACGAGGCACGATTCGCTTCGGTGGAGGCGGAAAGCTTAGTCCGCGATTCATCGGACCTTTCGCTATTTTAGAGAGGATCGGTACAGTTGCTTATAGACTAGACTTGCCACCTGCATTGGAGAGAGTGCACAACGTGTTTCATGTGTCGCAGTTGAGACGATACGTGGCAGATCCTAGTCATGTATTGGATCACTCAGAGATAGAGGTGGGCCCTACTCTTAGCTATCCAGAGCAGCCAGTTGAGATTTTGGATCGGAGAGAGAAGGTGCTGAGGAACCAGACTATTCCTTTGGTGCACGTCGCATGGAGGCATCACTCTCCAGGGGAGTCTACCTGGGAGAGAGAGGATGAAATGCGAGAGCGTTATCCCTATTTGTTTGTACCTTGAGGTATGTTATTTTCTAGTTATGTTCTGTTCATTAGTTAGTTGTGATTCTTTAGTTCTGTTCTGTGATTTTCTGGGGGTAGTTTTCGTCTTTGAATTTCGAGGACGAAATTATTTTTAAAGAGGGTAGACTTGCCACTACCACATTTTCTAGGAAAGGGTATTTTAGTCTTTTCCTATTTAATTAAATATTGTGCATGGTAAATAATTATTTGTTGTATTATTTAATTGTTGTTAGATGTTATTTAATTATTTTGGACTTATATTAGTGGACCCAACTAGTTTAGTTTGGACCCATGGACCAACATGAATTAATTAGTTAGACTAGGCCCATTTAGAAAGCCCATTGTTAAGGAGATGGATTAAAGTAATTAAATGATTAGACTAGAAGCTTCCTTCCTTAATTATTTCTTCATGAGAGGCCCCAAGGGGTACATTGGACATTTCATAATTGCTTGGGGAGGGGGGCATGGCCGGCCTATATTAGAGGGGGGAAATTTCTCTCTCCTCTTATTTTTATTCCAAATCTAGATCTAGAATTTTCCACTACCAAATTCCCTCCATTCTCATTCCAATTCCCTATCAAATTCATTCCAAATTCCTTCCCAATTCACCATTAGAAAGTTGAGAAGCGAGGATCTAGAAGGAGGAAGCAAGGATCTACAAAGAGGAGCAAGGATCTACAATTTGGAAGCAAGTTCATCTCAATTGGAGGTTTCATTGGGAATCCATCTCCCAATAGGTATAATTCAATTTTTCCCATTAAAATACCTTTTAAATCTGAGATTTAATCATGTAAAATCAACCCATATATATGTACTACCCATAGGACTTGGTTTTGTGTTCATAGGAGACCCATGGAGAAAGTTATGGTGCTTTTTGTGTCAATTTTGTGGGAATTCCGAATTGATATTTTGTTGTGTGTGTCAATTGATCCTATAGATCAATTGGGCATGTGCTTATGTGTTTGGGGCTAGTGTCGTGTCCACAATTGAGTACATGTGGGTCGTATCCCAACAAATTGGTGATACGTGTCGTTTTGGGGATTTTTCCTCCGACACGGGACTTTGTACATGTCGTATTTTGACACGGACACATAGATCTACTTTTGACACTTGGATTTGTTCATAAATAATATTTGTGACTTGTTTGTGTCCTTCGGGGTGCATTTGGTTGTGTGTTGGACTCGTGTCGCATGCGTATCCTAGATCTAGTGGGATACGGTTTGATACTCTCCAATTTTGTGTGTATTTTTGTATAGATCTAATTATTTATGCTTTAATTCTTGAATTATAATTAGTAAATATATATAGATGTTATATATTTATTTTAGTGTAATTATTATGATATTTATTGTAGCATAGATCTATATATTTTTATGTGTACTATTATAATGTATAAATATATATGTAGCTTTCTTTACATGCATTTATATATGTTACAACTTAGGTTAATAAAATAAATTATATATAAATATTTTATAAAATATATTTATGTGTTTAAATGAGTAATTATATTAATTATAATTATTATGTAATTAATTGTATATTAATGAATATATTTTTATGTGTGCTTCTAGCCATGTTAAAATATGTACATTAATACATGCAATGTGTTATGTAGCAATTAGTATTTATTTGTGTAGGAGTATGTATATATATAGAAGTATATATTTATTTAATTGTTTTATATATATATATATATATATATATATATATATATATATATATATATATTGATATATATTGATTTATATATATTAATTAATATATAGTTATATATTAATTGCTTTTAGCGACAACAGCCATTAATGACAGATCCTGTCATTAATAACCTTGAGCAGCAGCAGCAGCCGCTGAAGCTATTAATGACAGATTCTGTCATTAAATGCACAGCAGCGGCGGGCGGGAATGAGCAGCAGTGGCGACGGTTTTCTGTGACAGTTGGTTGACTGTCACCAATTAATGCAGTGGGTTTTATACACAGCATTTTTGGCAACAGTTTTGCAGTGACAGTTAGAACTGTCACTATAGGTCTGTTTAATGAAAATTAGTGTTTTAGCACACTGTTTTCAGTGACAGTTAGGCAGTTTTAATTTATATTTTATATATGATAATTATATATATATATATATATATGTATATATATGTGTGTTTATTATGAGGTATAATACTAGTATTTTTATATTCTTAATTGTATAATATATTAGTTATATATATTATATTATGTATAAGGGTAAATACTATATCTATGTATCTTGAGCATTACTTTGTGTGGGTACCAAGTTGGTTCAAAACCATGGTTCCTAATTGTTGTATTGAATATTCTATATTATTATACATTATTTTTAATATATATATGTTTTGTGAGGTTGGCCTTGGTTTGACCATAGTTGACCATAGTTGATTTTAGCTGACTTTAGAGTTGACCATAGTTGACTTTTGACTTAGAATTGACTTATTGACCTAGAAGTTGACTAATTCAACTTATTCTCTTTCGGGACCTTGTATTAATGTTGTATTCCATATCTAGGTCTTCGAGGCACCGAGTCAGACATCTGTGAGACTGTTCATTGGACTTCAGGCGAGTACATTCTCTGAGAGTTTCTCATTTAGGATATCCTCTATGTTCATTGTATCTAGTGTAGATATCCATGTTCTCTTGACACTATGGTTACACGGATTGGTATATCCGGATCTCGTCATGAGATGTTATTCCTTGGAATATGGTGTATATGGTGCAAGTATTGTTTCATTGGTTATCTTGTACATGTACAGACACCAATTTTCGGGAGGAGTCGCTCTCTTCTTGGGGAATCTGGTGCCATAGCATACCGTGGTTGGATCTATTATACCAGTCGGGGGTGGGGAGTATTAGTATAGATATATGATCAAATCCCTATTGAATAAAGTACTGGTAAATGAATAGTGTAGATCATACACCGCACGTATGATTTGCCAGGCCGCATTGCATCTTGCCCAAGCCGATCACATGTTAAGCTAGTACTCACACACTTAGTCATTAGTATTATTGTTTTATTGGCATATTGTTCCTTATTGTATTTATTTCCAGTATTTCCTTATTGTACATATATCTCTCCTGTCTTTTGTGCATCTTGTTTATCCATAGCTATTTACTGTTACATAGTTTTTATCATTGATTAGAACTGCTGTTAGAGATGTACTCTACTCTTTTCCTGACTGGATATATTTTTCCAGATGACACTGAGGAGTGGTACCCTACCTATTATGGACCCCAGGATGTTGTGGGTTTAGATTCTGAGACCCTGGCTCAAGAGAGACTTATCCCAACTGAGACAGTTGACCCTGGAGTTGTAGCTTCGTAGTATTCTTTTGTACTGGATTTGTCTCCAAATTATTTCTGTATTTCCTTCAGACTCATTGATGTATTATTTTAGACTCATGAGTTGTATTGTGACTATTCTCTTCTTATCTGATTCGTGCTCATTTCTATCTTAGTTCTGTGATTGAGTATACTATCATTATTGGTGGTTCATTATATTGTTAGATAGATTATCTAGACAGCATTCTACCGCCGATTCTGCGGCGTAGGCTGGGCGTTGTTTCCGACTAGTACCCTTACACCGGGTGCGGGTCGTGACACATTTTTGGTGGTGGCCCATGCAGGTCTAGCTTCACAAGTATGTGATGTCGTGGTAGTGCGACAACTTAGTTGTACTACTGCGAGCCTGCAATAGGATATAGGATATAGGCTGAGATACTCAATCACATCTAGGAAAATTCTTTTGATTCAACTATTCTCCTTTGACATTGATACTTGATCCCTTAAACTGTCCTTTCCTTGATATCTTACATCTTGTGCCATATTGATTCTTTCTTTCGCTTTGTCTCAGGATGCCGCCTAAGACTAGATCACAGCAGGGGAGAGCAGTTTCTGAGAGGTCTGCGATATCCCGAGGGCCTGCACCAATCACTTCTCCGATGATTGGAGTGTCATCTGCTTTCGAAGGTCCACCACCTACTCAGAGGACTGTGCCAGCTGTATCTGAGGGGCTTCCACCTCCACCTCATGTGCCAGTAGAGGCGTCACAGATGTTTACACTATTTCGTGAGATGCTCGAGGCACAGAGGGCTCAGTCAGAGGCACATCAGAGGCAGACCGACGTTCTACGGCAGGGCATCGAGAGTGCTCATCAGCTTGCTCGTGCTGTAGTTGAGATAGGAGTTCGGGTCCAGCAGCAGGTTGTTCCTCAAGTTGCTCAGCTTCGGCCAGGCAACATTCAGGACTTCAAGAAACTGGAGCCTAGGGTTTTCAAAGGGACGGAGGGCATCGTCTATGCTGATGATTGGCTCGAGGACATTGAGCGTCTTATGAGGGTGTCCCGTCTTTCTGAAGATCTGAGGGTTGAGGCGGTAGGACTTCAACTGTTCGACGTTGCTCGTACTTGGTTCAGGAATGAGCCAGTTCTAGTTGACGTAGGACAATCTTGGGAGGTATTCAAGGACCTTTTCAAGAAGAAGTTTTTCGCCCGGATAGACAGGCTTGACTTGGGGAGACAATTTGAGAGTCTCATTCAGGGGAGCATGTCTGTAGAGGAATATGCTGCGGAGTTCGGTAGGTTGAGCCAATTTGCAGAGTATTTGGTGAGAGAACCGGAGGTTTGAGCTATTCGTTTCCGTGAGGGTCTAAACTAGGAAGTGAAGATTCTCATTCCGTCTTTTTATGAGACATACTCGGAGATACTTGCGGAGGCAGCAAGGTTGAGCGGGATCTGGGTTTGAAGACCAAGAGAGACCGTGATTCTTTTCTGGGGGCCAACGGCAGTGCAGTGTCTGCCAAACGTCCTCATTTCCAGTCCAGACCTTTCCAGCAGCCACAGCAGAACCAGACTCCAGCTAGAGCGCCTTTTCACCAGGCACCTCAGCAGCAGAGACAGTTACAGCAAGCTCCATGCAACTTCTGTAAGAAGCCCGGCCACATCTGGGAAGTTTGCAGGAGGAGGCTAGGAGTTTGTTTGTATTGTGGTACTGAAGGGCATCAATCGAGGGAGTGTCCACGTCGTGCAGTTCAGGGAGCAGCTCCAGCTCCGAGGGCACAGACGAGACCACCTGCAGCACAGCCTAGGGGACCGCTTCCGACACAGTAGCAGCATTTTGTCCAGCATCAACAGCAGGGAGGTGCTAGGCAGGGACGAGCGTTTGCTATGACAGTCAAAGAGGAGGAACCCACCGGAGATGTCATCGCAGGTTCTATTCTTCTTGATTCCATTCCAGCTTTAGCTTTGTTTGATAGTGGTGCTTTCCATAGTTTTGTATCTGTTTCTTTTGCTCTAAAGCATGGTTTGGTAGCTGAGTCTTTGCTTAGGACTTGCAAGATCATGACCGGGGGAGGCATTATCCTGGTTAATGATATTTGCAAGGATCGGAGAGTTACTCTAGGAGGTCGGGAGTTGAGTGCGTGTCTACTTGTAATGCCACTTCCGAGCTACGACATTATACTCGGGATGGATTGGTTGAGTAGGTACCGTGCTAGCATAGATTGTAGAGGAGATAGAGTTTTGTTTGGTCCGCCAGGAGAGCCAGAGTTTGAGTTTGCTAGAGGAGCTGCAGAGCAAGGCGAAGGCATTATTTGTGGAGCTATGGTGGAAGACAAGGAGTTGCCACATCCGTTGATAGCAGAATTTTTGGATGTGTTTCCTGAGGAATTGCCAGGATTGCCGCCAGATCGAGATGTTAAATTTTCTATAGACTTGGTGCCAGGTGCAGAACCAATTTTGCAGCATGTCTATAGAGTAAACAACAGTGAGCTGGTCGAGTTGAAGAAGCAGGTGGACGAATTGCAGGATAAAGGGTTTATCATATCGAGTTCTTCACCATGGGGAGCCCCGGTATTGTTGTACCGAAGAAGGATGGATCGGTGCGCATGTGCATTGATTACAGGGCTTTGAATAATCTCACTATCAAGAATAAGTATCCTTTGCCACGGATTGATGATCTGTTTGATCAATTGGGTGGTGCCAAGGTATTTTCTAAGATAGATTTAAGATCAGGCTACCATCAGGTGAAGGTGAAGCCGGAGGACATACCGAAGACTGCTTTTAGAACTCGGTATGGTCAGTACGAGTTTATGGTGATGCCGTTTGGTTTGACTAATGCACCGGCGGTATTTATGAACTTGATGAACAAGGTGTTCCACCAGTACCTTGACAAGTTTGTGGTGGTGTTCATCAACGACATACTCATATACTCGAGGACACCGGAGGAGCATGAGGAGCATTTGAGGATTGTGTTGGATGTGCTGAGGAAGGAGAAGCTGTATGGGAAGTTGTCCAAGTGTGAGTTTTTCTTGGACAAGGTGGAATTCTTGGGGCATGTTGTGACTGGTGATGGTATTTCAGTGGATCCGAAGAAGATTTCAGCAGTGGAATCTTGGAAGACTCCGAGTTCAGTAGCAGAGATCAGAAGTTTCTTGGGATTGGCAGGCTACTACAGGAAGTTTGTACAAGATTTTTCGAGGATTGCCGAGCCAATGACCAGACTCACAAGGAAGGATGTGGAGTTTGTTTGGACGAAAGATTGTCAGGTTGCTTTTGAGGAGTTGAAGAAGAGGTTGACGTCTGCTCCTATTTTGACGTTGCCATCAGGGTCCGGAGGTTTCACTATTTATAGTGATGTATCGGGAAAGGGTTTGGGTTGTGTTCTTCAGCAGCATGGGAAAGTGATTGCCTATGCATCCAGGCAATTGCGTCCTCATGAAAATAACTATCCTACCCATGATTTGGAGTTGGCAGCAGTCATTTTCGCCCTGAAGTTGTGGAAACATTATTTGTACGGAAAACGTGTGGAGATCTTCACAGACCACAAAAGCTTGAAGTACGTTTTCACGCAGAAGGAGTTGAACATGAGGCAGCGTCGGTGGTTGGAACTGATGAAGGATTTTGATATCTCTTTGCAATATCATCCTGGGAAAGCCAATGTAGTTGCCGATGCTTTGAGCAGGTTTCCGGTAGCTATGTTTTTGACGCATGATCGATATTTGTTGGAGGACTTAGAGAGCTTGGGCATTGAGGTGATTGTTCCTGGGTGTGCTATGCAGATGTGGGGATTGCAGATACACTCAGATTTGATAGACAGGATCAAGGCAGCACAGTATGATGATGTATCTCTGAGAAGTATCAGAGCTCAGGTGAGAGCAGGATTGGAGGATGATTTCACTATTGCAGAGGATGGATCTTTGAGGCATGGAGTTAGATTATGTGTGCCTAGTGGGGAGTTGCAAGAGGAGGTGTTGCAGGAAGCGCATCGCTCTCAGTATTCCATGCATCCAGGTGCTAACAAGTTGTATCGGGATATGCGAAAGAGTGTGTGGTGGTATGGCATGAAGAGGGAAGTGGCACAGTTTGTATCCAGATGCTTAGTGTGCCAGCAGGTGAAAGCCGAGAGGCAGAGGCCAGGAGGTTTACTTCAGCCATTACCCATTCCAGAGTGGAAGTGGGAACACATTACTATGAATTTTGTGTCCAGACTTCCACGATCTCCAGGAGGGAAAGACGCGATTTGGGTCATTGTTGATAGGTTGACCAAGTCGGCCCACTTTTTGCCTTTTAAGGTGGGTTTGTCTACGGAGAAGCTGGCAGAGATGTATGTGAGGCAGATCGTTAGGATACATGGAGTTCCTGTCAGCATAGTCTCAGATCGGGATAGTCGTTTTACTTCTCATTTCTGGAGGAGTTTGCAGGAGAGTTTGGGCACTCAGCTCAAGTTCAGTACTACATATCATCCCCAGACAGATGGGCAGTCAGAGAGGACTATCCAGACTCTCGAGGATATATTGCGCACTTGTGTACTAGATTTCGGGGGTTCTTGGGAGGACCATCTCCATTTGGTAGAGTTTGCTTACAACAACAGTTACCAGGCCAGTATAGAGATGTCACCTTTTGAAGCTCTATATGGTCGGAGGTGTCGTACTCCTTTGTCTTGGGACGATGTTAGAGAGAGAGTTTTGCTTGGGCCAGAGATGGTTGTGGATGCAGCAGAGAAGGTTCAGTTGATCAGAGACAGACTTCGAGTGGCGCAGGACAGACAGCGGCATTGGGCCGATAGCCATCGGAGACCTTTGGAATTCGAGGTATAGTTTAGATTTTTGTTTTGTGTTTGTTCTTGGTTGTTTGTTATAGATTAAGTTCTTAAGATGGTGTTGTTATAGGTGGGTGGTTTGGTGTTTCTGAGGATTTCTCCGACACGAGGCACGATTCGCTTCGGTGGAGGCGGAAAGCTTAGTCCGCAATTCATCGGACCTTTTGCTATTTTAGAGAGGATCGGTGCAGTTGCTTATAGACTAGACTTGCCACCTGCATTGGAGGGAGTGCACAAAGTGTTTCATGTGTCGCAGTTAAGACGATACGTGGCAGATCCTAGTCATGTATTGGATCACTCAGAGATAGAGGTGGGCCCTACTCTTAGCTATCCAGAGCAGCCAGTTGAGATTCTTGATCGGAGAGAGAAGGTGCTGAGGAACCAGACTATTCCTTTGGTGCGCGTCGCATGGAGGCATCACTCTCCAGGGGAGTCTACCTGGGAGAGAGAGGATGAAATGCGAGAGCGTTATCCATATTTGTTTGTACCTTGAGATATGTTATTTTCTAGTTATGTTCTGTTCATTAGTTAGTTGTGATTCTTTAGTTCTGTTCTGTGATTTTCTGGGGGTAGTTTTCGTCTTTGAATTTTGAGGACGAAATTATTTTTAAGGAGGGTAGACTTGTCACTACCACATTTTCTAGGAAAGGGTATTTTAGTCTTTTCCTATTTAATTAAATATTGTGCATGGTAAATAATTATTTGTTGTATTATTTAATTGTTGTTAGATGTTATTTAATTATTTTGGACTTATATTAGTGGACCCAACTAGTTTAGTTTGGACCCATGGACCAACATGAATTAATTAGTTAGACTAGGCCCATTTAGAAAGCCCATTGTTAAGGAGATGGATTAAAGTAATTAAATGATTAGACTAGAAGCTTCCTTCCTTAATTATTTCTTCATGAGAGGCCCCAAGGGGTACATTGGACATTTCATAATTGCTTGGGGAGGGGGGCATGGCCGGCCTATATTAGAGGGGGGGGGAATTTCTCTCTCCTCTCATTTTTATTCCAAATCTAGATCTAGAATTTTCCACTACCAAATTCCCTCTATTCCCATTCCAATTCCCTATCAAATTCATTCCAAATTCCTTCCCAATTCACCATTAGAAAGTTGAGAAGCAAGGATCTAGAAGGAGGAAGCAAGGATCTACAAAGAGGAGCAAGGATCTACAATTTGGAAGCAAGTTCATCTCAATTGAAGGTTTCATTGGGAATCCATCTCCCAATAGGTATAATTCAATTTTTACCATTAAAATAGCTTCTAAATCTGAGATTTAATCATGTAAAATCAACCCATATGTATGTACTACCCATAGGACTTGGTTTTGTGTTCATAGGAGACCCATGGAGAAAGTTATGGTGCTTTTTGTGTCAATTTTGTGAGAATTCCGAATTGATATTTTGTTGTGTGTGTCAATTGATCCTATAGATCAATTGCGCATGTGCTTAGTGTCGTGTCCACAATTGAGTACATGTGGGTCGTATCCCAACAAATTGGTGATACGTGTCGTTTTGGGGATTTTTCCTCCGACACGGGATTTTGTACATGTCGTATTTTGACACGGACACATAGATCTACTTTTGACACTTGGATTTGTTCATAAATAATATTTGTGACTTGTTTGTGTCCTTCGGGGTGCATTTGGTTGTGTGTTGGACTCGTGTCGCATGCGTATCCTAGATCTAGTGGGATACGGTGTGATACTCTCCAATTTTGTGTGTATTTTTGTATAGATCTAATTATTTATGCTTTAATTCTTGAATTATAATTAGTAAATATATATAGATGTTATATATTTATTTTAGTGTAATTATTATGATATTTATTGTAGCATAGATCTATATATTTTTATGTGTACTATTATAATGTATAAATATATATGTAGCTTTCTTTACATGCATTTATATATGTTACAACTTAGGTTAATAAAATAAATTATATATAAATATTTTATAAAATATATTTATGTGTTTAAATGAGTAATTATATTATTTATAATTATTATGTAATTAATTGTATATTAATGAATATATTTTTATGTGTGCTTCTAGCCATGTTAAAATATGTACATTAATACATGCAATGTGTTGTGTAGCTATTAGTATTTATTTGTGTAGGAGTATGTATATATATAGAAGTATATATTTATTTAATTGTTTTATATATATATATATATATATATATATATATATATATATATATATATATATATATATATATATATATATATATATATATATATATATATATATTGATATATATTGATTTATATATATTGATTTATATATATTAATTAATATATAGTTATATATTAATTGCTTTTAGCGACAACAGCCATTAATGACAGATCCTGTCATTAATAACCTTGAGCAACAGCAGCAGCCGCTGAAGCTATTAATGACAGATTCTGTCATTAAATGCACAGCAGCGACGGGCGGGAATGAGCAGCAGTGGCGACGGTTTTCTGTGACAGTTGGTTGACTGTCACCAATTAATGCAGTGGATTTTATATACAGCATTTTTGGCAACAGTTTTGCAGTGACAGTTAGAACTGTCACTATAGGTCTGTTTAATGAAAATTAGTGTTTTAGCACACTGTTTTCAGTGACAGTTAGGCAGTTTTAATTTATATTTTATATATGATAATTATATATATATATATATGTATATATATGTGTGTTTATTATGAGGTATAATACTAGTATTTTTATATTCTTAATTGTATAATATATTAGTTATATATATTATATTATGTATAAGGGTAAATACTATATCTATGTATCTTGAGCATTACTTTGTGTGGGTACCAAGTTGGTTCAAAACCATGGTTCCTAATTATTGTATTGAATATTCTATATTATTATACATTATTTTTAATATATATATGTTTTGTGAGGTTGACCTTGGTTTGACCATAGTTGACTTTAGCTGACTTTAGAGTTGACCATAGTTGACTTTTGACTTAGAATTGACTTATTGACCTAGAAGTTGACTAATTCAACTTATTCTCTTTCGGGACCTTGTATTGATGTTGTATTCCATATCTAGGTCTTCGAGGCACCGAGTCAGACATCTGTGAGACTGTTCATTGGACTTCAGGCGAGTACATTCTCTGATAGTTTCTCATTTATGATATCCTCTATGTTCATTGTATCTAGTGTAGATATCCATGTTCTCTTGACACTATGGTTACACGGATTGGTATATCCGGATCTCGTCATGAGATGTTATTCCTTGGTATATGGTGTATATGGTGCAAGTATTATTTCATTGGTTATCTTGTACATGTACAGACACCGATTTTCGGGAGGAGTCGCTCTCTTCTTGGGGAATCTCGTGCCATAGCATACCGTGGTTGGATCTATTATACCAGTCGGGGTGGGGAGTATTAGTATAGATATGTGATCAAATCCCTATTGAATAAAGTACTGGTAAATGAATAGTGTAGATCATACACCGCACGTATGATTTGCCAGGCCGCATTGCATCTTGCCCAAGCCGATCACATGTTAAGCTAGTACTCACACACTTAGTCATTAGTATTATTGTTTCATTGGCATATTGTTCCTTATTGTATTTATTTCCAGTATTTCCTTATTGTACATATATCTCTCCTGTCTTTTGTGCATCTTGTTTATCCATAGTTATTTACTGTTACATAGTTTTTATCATTGATTAGAACTGCTGTTAGAGATGTACTCTGCTCTTTTCCTGACTGGATATATTTTTCCAGATGACACTGAGGAGTGGTACCCTACCTATTATGGACCCCAGGATGTTGTGGGTTTAGATTCTGAGACCCTGGCTCAAGAGGGACTTATCCCAACTGAGACAGTTGACCCTGGAGTTGTAGCTTCGTAGTATTCTTTTGTACTGGATTTGTCTCCAGATTATTTCTGTATTTCCTTCAGACTCATTGATGTATTATTTTAGACTCATGAGTTGTATTGTGACTATTCTCTTCTTATCTGATTCGTGCTTATTTCTATCTTAGTTCTGTGATTGAGTATACTATCATTATTGGTGGTTCATTATATTGTTAGATAGATTATCTAGACAGCATTCTACCGCCGATTCTGCGGCGTAGGCTGGGCGTTGTTTCCGACTAGTACCCTTACACCGGGTGCGGGTCGTGACACTTTGGATGGGATACGAGAAAATCGATGCATGTCGCAACGGGTGCATGTTGTACTAAAAAGACGACAAGGATGAAGATGCGTGCAGATTCTCTGGTATTGATCGCTACAAGGCCACTGTTAGAGGAAAGTCTGTCGGTACAAGGAAGCCTACCGATTCGATGCACTACTTGTCTCTGACGTCGCGGTTGCAGCGGTTGTTTATGGTTAAGGAGACTGCAGAAAACATGAGTTGGCACAGGCGAAAACAGATCGAAGGAGTATTGGATCATCCATCCGATGGAGAAGCATGGAAGCAATTTGATCGAGAGTATCCACATTTTGCCGAGGAAGCGCGTAATGTCAGATTGGGGCTCTGCTCTGACGGTTTTACCCCATTCGGACTTTCGGGCTCCCAGTATTCGTGTTGGCCTATGATCGTCACTCCTTATAATCTACCGCCTTGGATGTGCATGAAGACTCCATATATGTTCCTAACCGTTATTATCCCGGGTCCGAACAATCCGAAGAGGAACATCGATGTGTATTTACAGCCTTTGATAGATGAGTTGAATCAGCTGTGGGAAGTAGGTGCCAACACGTACGATGTTTCTAGAAAGCAGAATTTTCAGATGAGGGCAGCACTTATGTGGACCATCAACGACTTTTCGTCCTATGGAATGTTATCGGAATGGAGCACCCATGGTCGTCTCTCATGTCCGTATTGCATGGACCGTTCTCAGGCTTTCCGTTTGAAACACGGAGGCAAACCGTGCTTCTTCGATTGTCATCGACAATTTTTGCCGAAGGATCATCCGTACCGGAGGAACCGGAATGCTTTTCGTGCGGGAGTTGTGGAGAAGGCCAATCCACCGCCAAGGTGGCCCGGATGCACGATATGGGAAGAGGTAAAAGATTTACCAAGTGCTATCGAAGAGCCTGCTAAGGGGTACAAGTGTGACGGATTTGGTCGCACCCATAACTGGACGAAGAGGAGTATATTCTGGGATCTGCCATATTGGAGCACCAATCTGATCAGACATAACCTTGATGTCATGCATATCGAGAAGAATGTGTTTGATAACATAATTAATACTGTAATGGAGGTAAAGGGGAAGACGAAAGATAATCCGAAGGCCAGGTTGGACTTAGAAGAAATATGTAGACGTCCTGCATTGCATTTGATAGAGGAGGGGAATGGAAAGTTAAAGCAACCTAAGTCAGTTTTCTCATTGGATAAAGAGGATAAATGTAGACTTTGTAGGTGGATTCAGGGTCTAAAGTTTCCAGACGGGTACGTGTCGAACTTGAGAAGATGCGTCGACCTCAAGGAGAACAAACTGGTGGGTATGAAGAGCCACGATTGTCACGTATTCATGGAGAGGTTAATTCCGATTGCATTTCGGGAATTCTTACCGCAGGTCGTTTGGGACCCATTGACAGAGCTGAGCATATTCTTCAGAGATCTTTGTTGTACTAAGTTGCTCGTCGATCGTCTAGAAAAGCAAGAGAGGGACATTGCGGTAACACTATGTAAGCTCGAGAAGGTGTTTTCTCCTGGATTCTTCGACTCTATGGAGCATTTACCAATTCATCTTTCCTATGAGGCACGTGTTGGTGGTCTTGTCGGTTATCGGTGGATGTACCCCTTCGAGCGCCATCTGAATCACCTAAAGAGAAAGGTGAAAAATAAGGCACGGGTTGAAGGCTCTATTTGTGAAGCTTATGTTCTCGAGGAGATTACAAACTTTTGCTCGACGTATTTCAAACCGCACGTTGCTACTAATAGGACGAAAGCTCCCAGAAACGACGACGCATATCAGGAATCTAATGATACAATACTCAAAGTATTCAATGCGTCCGGAAAGCCTTCGGGAAAAATGAAGAAGAGATATTTGAATGACGATGAGCTAAGGGCTGCTCAATTGTATATATTACTCAATTGCGACGAGGATGAAGTGGAGAAGCTAGAGGGGTAAGTAATTAATACGTCCATGTTTACATCATCTCAATGTAATAGTATAAGATACTATTATGCTACTAATCAGCAGTTGCTTCATTGTTTTTCAGCACATATAATGATGAGTTGAGGTCGGTTAGACCCTACATAACAGACGAAGAAGTAGAACAAGATATGAGATGCCATTTTTCTTCTTGGTTGAGCGCATATGTAAGATGCTTGGTAATTACTTTTTATTTCTGCACTTGCAAAATAAATAACTTACTATCGCTACTTTGGTATTTAGGTCGATCGTCTAATATCACCCGAGACTGAATTATTAGAACTCTAGCCAAGGGACCAATTATTGCCGTAAAAATATGGCCAAGTTTCTGTGTGAATGGGTTCAGGTTCAAGTCAACAAATACTCCTATCAGAGACAGCTTTCTGGATCTTGATTCCACGAAAAACAGTGGTTTGTGTATCAAATCTTCAAAGTACAAAGACGTTAATCCGGGCAATGATTTTTTTGGCATCTTACGAGAGATTGTGGAGTTGACATATAATTATGGCACAGAACATGCTAATATCGTGCTATTCAGGTGTGAATGGTTCGATCTGATTCAAGATCAAGGTTGGAAAATTGACAAGCATGGCCTTGTGGATATAAACTACAAGCGTAGATATCAAGGCTACGAACCATTTGTCCTATCAAGTCAGGCTCAGCTCGTGTACTTCACAACTTATCCTAGACGGGGGACAGCGAGGTCGGATTGGTGGGCAGTATGCAAGACTAAAGCTAGAAATACCTTTGACATTGACGAAATAGCTTATCAGGAGGACGATCTACCTCTTCTAACAAATATTGTAGATGTGGACTCAACGGAAGTTACTCATCACACGAGTAATAATGTAGAAGATGTAGAATTATCCGAAGAGGACGATGAAGTAGATGAAAGTGAAGACGAGGAAGAGGAAGAGCATGACGACGAAGGCGAACAAGATGAATTTTCTGAAGATGATTGAAAATAAATAATATTGCATGTAGAATATAACTATATTTTGACGAAGATGAATTTGACTGTAGAATATAGATCAAGATTGGAAAATTGACGAAGTAGATGTACCCATTAACGAATATATGTATTATATTTTGACTGTAGAATGCTTTGAGATATGCATCACATTTCGACTGTAGAATGTAGTATATATTTGTGTTTCTCTATATTCATCATATGTTGTTATCAGATATGACAGGACGACGCGGAGGATTCGGCAGGTCCCGAGGTAGACAGAGTGCCACTCCGGTACTGCCTACTGTTGGTTCCGGATCATCGTCGCCCAGTACTCCAGTATATCGATCAGTCACATCTCCGACTGTTGGGACGAGTAGTTCCTGGCGTGATAGTACACCCTCGTCCAGCGTTCCTCTTGCTGACGAAACCATGGGGACAGATGAGCATGTCGAGGAGGTCGTGCCCACGTTGTCCCAGCATCAGCAAGATCCTCCATGCGCACCTCCGGAGGAGACGAGGACAGAGATTTGGGCCGACGGTACAAAGTAAGTCAATTAGATGGTTTAGTATATATTTGTGTTTCTCTTTATTCATCGTATATTGACTTTTTCAGTAATCTAAATTATTATCTCTGTATAGATATCGTCCATCGTCGGTTCAGAGACGCCTGGGCCAATTTCTGAGGAACATGGCCCTTGGATCAACTACTCTGAGGCTCCGGAGGAGAGGAAGGCATTCTGGTTTGCGCACTTCCAGGTAAAAGTATATTAAATAAATCCTCTAATTTATGCATATTATATAACTTATTCGTGATGCTAACTTAATAAATTATTTATTGTAGCAAACGTATTTTTATCCTCCGCACCGGGCCGAGTTGATCGAGCGGCTCTTTCCTACCGTTGCCGCCAAGCTTATCCGAGATGCTCTGGATGACCAGAAGGCTCGTGATCATGCTGGAAAACCGATCCAAGGTTGGATCACGCCTGAGCTGTGGACTGCGATGAGGGCTAGATTCGACGATCCGAGCTACAAGGAAAGGTCTAAGAAGGCCAAGGCGGCTAGGCAGAATGCTGCCAAGTGGTGTGGTGGCTCGATTCCGATGACGGAACATTTCCGTCGTTTGGTATGTTTTTTCTTTTAAAATATATTATTTTAATATAAGTACCATAAAATGGTACTTGGAAAAAATATTTAAGTTTAGTAATAAATAATATATTTTTAACAGGTACAGAGGGGTGAGGATGCAAACATGGTGACCGTCTTCTTGGCCACCCATCGCAAGGACGGAAATCTCATTGATGAGAGGGCCTCACAGACCTATCTAAGTATTACTTTACTTTGTGTTAATTTTAATATAACTTAGGCAATTATCGAGTTTTCAAACCTTTTCTAGGCCGAGTATCTTAGGCTGCGTGAGCGGGCGACTGCTAGTGCACCTACACCTGGAAAGGCTGGTACTTCGTCGCAGCCCGATCCATCTCCGTCGGCGGACGACCTGTGGGTGACCGCAGCTGGTGGTCTGGAGAGGGGTACGTACTACGGTACGGGCTCCTATGGCGCCCTGGTTGCGACGCAGTCATCTAGGGCCTCCCCGACAGCTGCGCATTCCACACACCCCTCGCAGTCGCAGCCCTCGCAGTCGTCGGCCAGAGTCGAGGAGGCCGTCCAGGAGGCCGTTGACCGTCAGATTGCGTCTCTCCGTGACGACTTGCTGCGAAGTATGGAGGAGCAGTCCCGGTCCCAGCCGCAGGCGGACGATCCGATGCTCATCGCACGATTGGATATGCTCGACCGCAGCATGACGGAGCTACGAGAATTGACAAATGATATTAGAGCCTTCAATGACCGTAACATCATGGAGCTGCAGGCGTCACAGCTATCGATGGGCGAGAAGCTGACGAGGATGCAGGATTCAATGGGTGATAGCAGTACGAGGCTGTTATCTACCCTGGATTCTTACAACCAGCGTCTCGCAGACTTGGAGCGGGCACGGCCTCCACCGACGTCACTGCCTTCTCCATCGACATCGGTGTCGATTCCACGGGACGAGTATGAGGAGTTCTTATCCTTCAAGCGCGCCGGTGGTCAGCCTCCTGCAGATCCGCAGTAGTATAGTTATTTTTATTATTATTTAGGATACGATTGTATATTATGAATTATTGATACTTCAACAATATGCATGATGTATGATGCTTCTTGTGTTCTTTAATTTTTTAGTTTATTTAATTGGATTATATAGTTAGTTATCTTGCATATCCACATTTAATTGGATTGATACTTCAACAATGCTTCTTGTGGTCTTTAATTTAATTGGATTATATAGTTATCTTGCATTCAACAAAATCTAACCGAAGATTGATCTGGACATGACACTGGATCGGACCAAAAGATTGATCTGGACAAGACACTGGATCAATTCCTTCTGGACACTATTTTTTTTTTTAAATTAGTGACGTTTTTAGCGACGTTAAGCGACGTCGCTAAATACGTCGCTAATTAGTGATGCAGTAACAAGTCGCTAAATACGTCGCTAATGACGTCGCTAAAAACGTCGCTATACGTCGCAAATTGCTGACATGGCAGAATAGCCAGGTCATTAAAGACGTCGGTGTAACGTCGCTATAGAAGTCGCTAATCAGCGACGTTTACCGACTTTAATAAACGTCGCTATTTAGTGACTCGGAGTCGCTAAACGTCGCTAAATTTTGCGACACATTAAAGTCGCTAAAAACGTCGGTATAGCGACGTTTAGCGACGTTTTTTTTTTGGCGACTTGGGTTTTTCCGACAACTTTATAACGTCGCTAATTACGTCGCTAAACCAAATTAGCGACGTCATTTGGTTTTTTAGCGACGTTTTTAGACGTCGCTAATTTGACTTTTTCTGATAGTGAAAAAAGGAGTTGACTTTATTGAATCACATGGGTTGCTTCAAAAGTAAAGCCAAAACAACTCTAACATATTATTTGCTGCTATATAATAAGAGAATTTAGTTTTTATAGCTATATTTATTAATAAAAAAAATTTACTATATAATATAAAAAATTAGATCTCACCATTAAAAAATAAAATATTCTTATTTTACTAATAAAAGTTATACATTTAGATTAATTACATATCAAAATAATTTAATGGTTAAAAATATGTAAATATTATGAGCTCTTTTTTAAGTGGTATTAAATACGTATAAAAAATATAAAATATGTATAATGCACGTGCATATAAATATATACGTGCTCGTAGTGCAAACATACCCATTTTGAATCTCAAAGTTAAATGGTTAAGTAGGATACTTTCTTACATCACCACACAACCAACAACTCCTTCAATCATTTTCCATCTAAACTATTCCCTCCCTTATCCACTAAATCCAATGTCCCACGTGTCGTCCTCCGTTCAATTTGCAGTCACGTGAGAGGAATCTCTCTATGTATCGCACGAACGCGCGGACGACCCGCCGCTCGCGAGTTCTCGCATTGTAATTTTACGTTTAAACCCCTACAAAAAACTCCTCTCTCATATTTAATCACCACCACCGCTTCTCTCTTCTTCAACCTCTCCTCCTACAGAGGAAAAAAAAAACTCAAGGATTGATTACAGCATTGATCTCTCTTTTGGTATGTAGAGAAAGAACCCATCTTTTCATTTTTCTTTCTAAAAATATTATGACATGATTTTGAGCAGAAAGGAGCTTCTTTTTCTGTATGCATAATTTTTTCTTGTTTTTTTCTTTTCTTGTAATGTTGTTGTTAACGAATCAAGTTTTTGTAGACCCAAAGTTTTGTGGATCAAGTTTTTGTAGCTTTTGGTGATGGACTACGCTAGGAAGAAGGATGGGGCTCAAAGTTCTTCTTCTGGGTTGGATGGGACCGGATCGGGGGTGACCACGAGCGGAGAAGTGTGGCCGGCGTATCGGAATCTGAAGCTGCTTGAGCAGATGGCGACGGGCGATGCAGGGAAGCAGAAGTATCAGGGTGAGTCTCCTTTTTGTTGATCCATCTGTCGTGAGGGCGGAATCAGACATTCGAACTTGTGGGCCGGGGTGGACTAGAAATGGACTGACTAATATAAAAATATATATATAAAAAAAAAAGATAATTTTTTTGGGTGGGCTCTAGTTCACCTCCAGCCCGTAATGTAGGTCCGCCATTGTGCATGTCTGCTGATTTCCTTGCCTTTCCTACTTGTTTTGCTGTTTAGTGGCTGTATTCAAGAAAACTTCGAGATCTGTGCATGTGGGATTGAAAATCATGTATTAGCGTACCTTGTATTAATAATGCACGTGGAATTGGTTATTATTTTGCTTAGGTGACAATCACCGGCATATTATTTCATATTGATTTTTTAATTATATTACAAAGTGAATTATATTTTTCTTCTTTTAAAATGTGAGATTTTTGGTCTATTTCCTAGCAACATGGCTGGAGAGTTTTTGGGTACCAAATACAAAAATCAAAATAGTACGTCTCCTAACAATATTATATATAAAAAAGAAAATCTAAAAAGTTCTTTTTAGATAAAAAAACAAGTCGACTAAGACTTAAACTCATGCCCTTTTATATAAAAGGTATAAGTGAAAACCAATTTTGCTAGGTTAGTCATTGTATGTGCACTAATATTTAAAATACTACAAGTGTTATATATATATATATATATATATATATATATATATATATATATAAAATTTTTTGGTGCCTTTCAAAATTTTGGGTCATGGACGGTTGTCCGGTCTACTCTGGCTTAGGGTCGGCCATGTCTAGCAAATGGTTAAGGAAGCTTGGACACTTCAAAAAAAACGTTACTGTGTCATTGATGCGCCGTATTAGATACGTATCGAACACAACACACATATTGAACATAAGCCGGACACTCAAAATTACACTAGGACACCATAAAATATGAGCGATGTGCGTACTGTCAGTGTCATGTTCTTTCTCATTCATTATAGACGGTTAGAGATGTTGGGAACGAAAGTGCGAAAACTGTTTCCCAAACCAGAGTACCTGCGAGAGAATCGAACAAAACGCACAAACACAAATCGCAGTCACAGAGATTTTTACATGAAAAATCCAGATGAAAAAACTACAGGACGATCGGAGTCCAACCCTGAAGAACACCCACTAGTGGAATAAAGAGAATACACCATGTACAAGCTCTTCCCGATCCAACACGGATCGTCACAACACTTAGGAATAGAAAATATATTACACCACGAAGATAGAAGATAATAAAAAATTACCCAAAATTGATCTTCTCCTCCGAAACGGCTTCCAGTCTTTCTTCTCCTTCCCAAAGTTGCAATGACACTCTTGCCACATTTTTTTCTCCTTGTTGCATGTGTTGGGGTTAGGAAAAACCTAAGTTATACTCCCCAATCCCGGAACCAACCTGAATCGTAGGATACGATCCAACGGTGTATAAAACACCTCAAAATTTTTGTTCCGCCCGCCGACCGAACTCGGACCAAATTCGGCCCGAGTCGGTGTTTGCGATTAAACGAAGACAACAGCTTTCTGGAGCTTCTAGAGCACCCTGACCGAGTTCGGCCCGAGCTCGGCTTGGGGAACCGAGTTCGGTCCGAACTCGGTTGGCCTGTTTCCAGCAGCCCCTGTTCCTCTTAGCTGCTTCCGAGCTTCTCTGACTTCTCGAATGGCCCTCGTCGTCTCCCCGAGCTTCTCTGACACACAGACGGTGTTCGTCTCACTCCGGGGTGTTCTCCACATAGGTTGGGAACCCCACCCACTCCAATAAATCTTCTCCTTCACAACTATGTGGAGGGGATCGTCATACCGACGATCCGTCTGCAGTGCTCAAACTTTTTCCGTAGAAGAATCTTTGTGAACATGTCTACTCTGTTGTCATCTGTATGAACCTTCTCAAGCGTCACTTCCTTCTTATCAACCACATTCCCTATCCAATGATACCGAATATCAATGTGCTTGGACCGGGTATAAAATGTCTGATTTTTCACAAGGTGAATTGCACTATGGTTATCACAAAACAAAGGATACTGCTCTTGCTTTAGCCCCATTTCCTGCAACAGCTTCTTCATCCACAACAACTCCTTGCAAGCCTCCGTCGCCGCAATATCCTCTGCCTTTGTCGTCGATAAGGCAACACACTTCTGCAACCGCGACTGCCACGATAGCGCTCCACCAGCAAACATCATCACATAGCCCGAAGTTGATCGCCTCTTATCTACATCTCCAGCCATATCAACGTCGGTATACCCAACCAGCTTCGGCTCGTCACCACCAAAAGAAAGTCTCCAATCAGCAGTGCCCTGAAGGTATCGTAGGATCCACTTGACCATACTCCAATGCATCCTTCCAGGATTGGAAAGATACCTTCTAACTGTGCCAACTGCGTGAGCGATGTCTAGCCTCGTACACACCATAGCATACACAAGGCTTCCCACAGCTGAGGCATTTGGAACCTGCTCCATATCTTTCTTCTCGTCCTGGTAGATGGACACTGCTCCTCAGTAAACTTAAAGCGAGCCGCAAGGGGGCAACTCACTTTCTTCGATCCGTCTATCCCGAAATGCTGAAGTACCCAGTGAATGTACTTCTTTTGGGACAAGTGTAACAGTTTGGACACTCTCTCTCTCTCTCTCGGCTGATCTCCATCCCAAGAATAGTCTTCACTGCGTCCAAATCCTTCATAGAGAAGGCCACGTCCAGTTGGCGCTTTAACTCTGCTATCCTAGTGGCATTCTGACCCATCAGTAGCATATCATCAACATAGACAAGTAAAATGATAAAATTATCCTCGACAAATACCTCACAAACACACAGTGGTCTGACGTCGTCCGTGCATAACCATACTCCCCCATAAACGACTCGAACTTCCTGTACCACTGCCTCGGAGCCTGCTTCAGACCATACAAGCTCTTCCTCAACCGGCAGACCATGTGTGACTTGCCCTTCTCACAGAATCCCTCTGGCTGCTCCATGTACAACTCCTCCTCAAGATCACCGTGGAGGAATGCCGTCTTCACATCCATCTGCTCAACCTCTAAGTCGAAACTGGCTGCCAATGTTAGCATCACCCGAATAGATGACTGCTTGACAACTGGTGAAAAGATCTCATCGTAATCAATGCATTTCTGCTGACCGTAGCATTTAACTACCAACCTTGCTTTGTATCGAGGATGAGTAGCATCATCTGTCTGCTTCACTTTGAATATCCATAGATTTTTTAAACCTTCTTTCCCTTTGGCAACCGCACCAGATCATAAGTAGAGTTGTCATGTAATGAACTTATCTCCTCCTGCATAGCCTCTATCCACTCCTGCCTGTGTTCGTCTTCCATAGCCTCTACAAAACTTTCGGACTCTCCCCCGTCAGTCAGTAGCACAAACTCATCTGGTGAGTATCTCATAGATGGTCGACGCTCTCTGTCGCTCCTCCTCAACGGAACCACTGGTGCTGGCTGTATATCAACAACCTTCTCCCCTTCAGGAACTGCCTCCTCGGCATGCTCATCCTCCTGAGGGTCACCCTGACCACCATTAACAGGCTGATGATCAAGGTTGGGAGCAACTCCATGTACTGGCTCCCCCATAACTGGATTCTCTACGATGTCTTCTGGAAACTGCTCGAAGCGAAATAACTCTAACTCAGGGAATTCCTCATCCTCAGAAGGCATATCAGAATCCTGAGTGTTGGTCATGGTCTGATCCTCGGCAAATACCACGTCCCTGCTTCTGTAGAGCTTTCTTCCCACTCGGTCGTAGAGTCTATAGACAAACTCATCCCGACCGTAGCCGACAAAGACGCACCGCCTCGTCTTTGGCTCAAGTTTGGATCTCTTGTCCTTCGGTACATGCACGAAGGCTTTATAACCAAACACTCGCAGGTGATTGTATGACAGCTCTTTGTCATACCATACTTTGTTAGGCACATCACCCTGCAAAGAAGCACTAGAAGATAAATTAATAATATATGCAGCTGTATAAAGAGCCTCATCCCAATAGCTGCCTGCTAAGTTTGCTTCTGACAGCAAACATTGTACCCTCTCCATCAGCGTCGTGTTCATGCGTTCCGCTACACCATTGAGCTGAGGTGTCTTGGACGGAGTCTTCTGGTGTCGTATCCCTTGCTCTCTGCAATAACTATCAAAGGGACTAATGTACTCGCCGTCGTTGTCGGACCGAACATATAGCAGCTTCTTATCCGTCTCCTATTCAACATAGGCCTAAAACTCTTTGAAAGTGGGCAACACCTGATCCTTGATCTTTAAGGCATATACCCAAACTTTTCTGGAACAGTCATCAATAAAAGTTACAAAGTAAGAAGTACCACCAATAGATTTTACCTTCATAGGACTGCAGACATCCGAATGAATCAACTCGAGTAACAGCGGCTTTCTCGAACTTGGGTGACTTTGGAAAGACCATATTTTGCTTTCCAGCTAAACAGTGCGTGCACTTCTCCAACTTTGTAGACTTGAGTCCTGGAATTACCTTCCTGTTCACCAAGTAGCTCATCCCCTTCTCACTAATATAGCTAAGCCGCATGTGCCACAGCTCGGTGGTTGCATCAGAAACTGTGTTCACCTGTTGTGCTCCTTGTGTGCTCCCCTCCATATAGTAGAGACCGGACTTCTTGCTTCCTTTGGCAATCACCATCGAACATCTGAAAAGCTTTCACTGATCGTTCCCAAAGAGACTGAAGAATCCCTCATCATCCAGCCTTCCAACCGATACTATGTTAAAACGGATATCAGGGACATGACGGACATCTTTGAGAACAAGAACTGCACCCATCTTCGTCCTCAAATGCACATCTCCAATGGCAACCGCCTTCAACACATCTCCGTTGCCATCTTCAACACTCCACAGTCGCATGTCGTATAAGTGGCAAATAGTGCCATGTTGTAAGATACGTGCGCTGAAGCACCTGAGTCCACCAGCCAAGAGTTGTCATTGCAGGCGAGGTTCATGACAACCTCATCACCTACAATGATCGCATCGCCTCCATGTGCTGAGGCCGTCGCTGTAGTGTTCTCACTTTGCTTCCCCTTGTCGTCCTTCTTCTCTCTTTCAAGAGAAATAGTTTCTCTTGATGTGGCCCTTCTTGCCACAATGGTAACACTTCGAGTCGTCGTACCGACCCTTGATCTTTTCCTGCTTTTGTCTCTGCCACCGCTGGACCCCTGCTTTTACCCCTTTCACGGCTCTCTGAAACAAGCGCCTCTAAGTGGGATGTAGATGAAGTTCCATGAGAACGTCTCCACATTTTTTCATTAGAACCCCGCTCTTGGCAAACTCCAGACTGACTACGCCTTCCGGAGCAGAAGCAATCATAGATACTCATACGATCTCCCATGAGTTTGACAATGTACACAGCAACCATAGTCCCTGAACCTCGTCGTCGAACTTGATTTCCATCGAAGATAGCTGGTCTACCACGCCCTGGAACTCACTCAAGTGATCCGTAATGGACGCCCCATCCTTGTACCGCAGACCCATCATCATCCGGATCAGGAACAATTTATTCACCCCGGTCTTCTTAGCATAGAAAGATTCTAGCTTATCCCACAACATCTTCGCGTGCTCAATGTTGACAACGTGGTTGTACATGTTCTCGTCAACAAACTGCCTGATATACCCGCAAACCATTATGTGCTCGAAATTTTAGTCCTCGGATTTATCAACTAGCCGCTCGAAAGCAAATACGGGCAGATGCAGCTTATTGACAAACAACAAATCTTTTATCTTGCTCCGCCAATAATGATAGTTTGTACCGTTTAGGTTCACCATGCGCACCGGCTTCGCGTCCATCTCTCCTCCCTGGTTTGCCTGTCAATTCCTGACACCCTTCTGAAATTCCAGAATCTGGTTCTGATACCACTTTGTTGGGAACGAAAGTGCGAAAACTGTTCCCCAAACCAGAGAGTACCTGCGAGAGAACCAAGCAAAACGCAAAAACCAAAAACGCCAATCAAAATTTGCAGACAATTTTTTTTACGTGAAAAATCCAGATGAAAAAAACTATGGGACGATCAAAGTCTAACCTTGAAGAACCTCCACTAATGGAATAAAAAGAATACACCCTCTACAAGCTCCTCCCGATCCAACACGGATCGCCACAATACTTAGGAATAGAAAATAGATTACACCACGAAGATAGAAAACAATGAGAAATTACCCAAAATTGATCTCCTTCTTCGAAACGGTCTCCAGTTCTTCTTTCTCCTTTCCAAAGTTGCAATGACACTGTTGCCACATTTTCTCCTCCTTGTTGCATGTGTTAGGGTTAGGAAAAACCTAACTTATACTCCTCAATCCCGCAACCAATCTGAATCGTAGGATACGATCCAACGGTGTATAAAACCCTCAAAATTTTCGTTCAGCCCGCCGACCGAACTCGGACCGAATTCAGCCCGAGTCGGTGTTTGCGAGTAAACGAAGACAACAGCTTTCTGGAGCTTCTGGAGCACCTTGATCGAGTTCGGCCCGAACTCGGCCTGGGGAACCGAGTTCGGTCCGAACTCGGTAGGCTTGTTTCCAAACAGCCTCTCCTTCTCCTGTTCGTTGCTCCCGAGCTTCTCCGACTTCTCGAATGGCCCTCTTCGCCTCCCCGAGCTTCTCTGACACACAAACGGCGCTCGTCGCACTCCAGGCTGTTCTCCACATAGGTTGGGAACCCTACCGACTCCAACAAGAGTTGATGTATGCCCACTTTCTTACATTTTGTTGTATGAAGTAGTCGTGCATGTCCTCAATCCTGTAGTTTGGGTTCACTATTTCGGGTCATAAAGTTGTTTACATCATTTATGTAACAGTGTTAGATGTCAATTTTGCATTTCCTGCCTATTTAATTGTGAAGTATAATATTTGTCTTTGATCAAACGACTGAATTTGACCTGATTGAATGACTACTTCATGTACTAAGGTTAATTACTTTGATCATTTGAAGTTAGTGTTGATGCACTATATCATAGAGAAACCATTTAATTGATAGTTGAATGAAAGGTAAAATTTCTGTGCGTAGTAAATTCTAGGACATCTGTTAAATTTTTGCCATTGTTGCTGCAATTTCATCCGTGGTTCCTACCTGAAGCTTCTGGGAGAAAGATGGTACTAGACTTTGTGTTCTATCACTTTCATGGATCGTCTTTAGTGTAGTGAGGATATCATTAAAAAAATTAAACTTTGCTATTATACACCTTATTGTATAAAAGCTATGTCTTATCAGATCTGGAGAGCTGTTATAAACAACGCCCCCCCCCCCCCCCCCCCCGTTCTCAATTTAACCATTGGACTTCAGAGTTGAGGCTACTTTTGTTTCTTACCGTTCTGCAGACTTGATACTCATTACATGGTATGAACCCTTTTTCTTGTCTTATTAACTGCTAACATTGTATCATATGGTCAGGTTTTGTTTTAACTATATTGTCATTCTATTTATGTATCTTGCCCAATCTTCGGAGAAGTGAAAACTTATTACCCTTGTATGCATTGGGCATGAATGGTTGAAAGATACTCTGATGTAGGCTAAAGGCAAACCTTGATACCAATATTTAAAGTAAAGACCAAGTTCGATATGATTTGGTTGTTCTGACCAGAATTGGGGATTTGAAACTACTTAAACCGACCTGTTCATAACCACTGAAACCCCTGAAATTGTCGAAACCGGTAATGATAGATGGATGGTTAGAAAATTATACTGAAACTAAGCTTTTGAAACTTGTCGATATATATCATAAGAACATGTATGGTAAGGTTATTATTAGTGCAGAATATTTTGGAATTCTTTCTTTTATTATAATTTCTTATATATATATATATATATATATATATATATATATATATATATATAGCCTTACAATCCTCCATCTTACATAAAATTCCCTAATACATTCTAATATACCAACACTCCTCCTCAAGATGGGCGAAAGATATTCACTAAGTCCATCTTGTCACATCCTCTAATCATATCTACAGAGCTAAGTCCCTTGGTCAGACTGTCTACTACCTGATCCTTGGTTGGAATGTGGCCTAGCTCCAGTAGTCTACTGTCCAACTTCTCCTTGATGAAGAACCTATCGATCTCGATGTGTTTGGTCCTGTCATGCTGCACTGGATTGTTGGCGATATTGATGGCTGACTGGTTGTCATACCACAGCTTCATCTTGGCTCCTTGATCCAGCTTTAGCTCCACCAGCATGCTCTTCAACAATAGCAGCTCTGCAACTCCCAAGGCCATAGTTCTGTACTCCGCTTCAGCTGTCGATTTGGTCACCACTGACTGCTTCTTACTCCTCCAAGAGACCAAGTTGCCTCCTACAAATATGCAATAGCCCGAGGTAGACCTCCTGTCATCAGTACAGCTAGCCCAGTCAGAGTCACAGTAACCCTCGATGCTCACGTGATCATTCTTCCTGAATATCAGTCCCTTTCCGGGGGCACCCTTCAAGTATCTTAGAATCTGGTACACTACGTCCATATGACCCTTCCTTGGGTCATGCATGTAGCGACTCACCACACTCACTGCAAAGCAGATATCAGGACGTTTGTAGCTCAAATTGATCAACGTGTCCACCAGTCTTTGGTATCTGTCCCGGTCAACTGGTTCTCCAGCCTAAACATCCAGCTTGAACATCTGATTGATCGACGTCGCTGTAGGTTTACATCCCAACATCCCTGTCTCTGTGAGAATTTCCAGCGCATACTTTCTTTGAGAAAGAACAATCCCCTCTGCTTCTCGAGCAATCTCAATCCCAAGGAAGTACCGAAGAAGGCCAAGGTCCTTCACCTCGAACTCCTTGCCAAGCTTTCCCTTGAGTCGGGCAATCTCCTGCTCATCATCTCCTGTGATAATCATATCGTTCATATACACTGCAAGCATGGTGATAGGGCCTCCACTTCGACAAAAAAATACAGTGTGATCAGCGTTGATATGCTGATATTCCATCTCTATCATCGTCTTCCTGAATCTGTCAAACCACGCTCAAGGAGACTGCTTCAGTCCATAGAGGAACTTCTTCAACCTGCAGACCTTGCCCACTGTCTTATCAGTGCAGAATCCTGGTGGTATCTTCATGTACACCTGCTCCACTAAATCTCCATGAAGAAACGCATTCTTCACATCCAATTGGTGTACCTTCCATCCACCATTCGCTGCCAAAGAAATCAGGGTTCTAACGATGCTCATCTTCGCCACTGGTGCAAAAGTCGCATCGTAGTCAATGCCGTACGCCTGATTGTATCTTTTTGCCACCAGTCGAGTCTTGTAGCGCTCAACCTGTCAATCTGGGTTCTGCTTCATAGTAAAGATCCACTTGCATTAAACTGCCCTCTTTCTCTCTAGCAGTTTTACTAGTTCCCAAGTGTGGTTCTTCTCAAGAGCCCCTAACTCCTCGTGCATCGCCGCTTTCCACTTTGGATCGTTCTTGGTAACCTGCCAATTGTTAGGTACAGTAATACTATCCAAAGACGCAATGAATGCTACATGAGAAGAAGAGATGTTATCATATGAAATAAACTGAGTAAGGTCCCAACCATATCTATCAGGAGAATTTTTTGCATTGCTGCGAGTGGTCCTCCGTACTGATAATGATATGGGAGGGGTAGAAAAAATGATATCACCTGAAGGAAAATCTGGTGGTGGTGGTGTAGGTGTCTCAGGAGTCGAGACGGACGCAGGCAATGGACTTGGCACTGGCACTATAGGTACTGGTCCTGCAGTTTGCTTCACTTTCCTGCTGTAGGTAAGTAACTCCCCCTGAGCCGTGGGCCTAACACCTCTCATCTCCTCCCCATGTTCCTCTTCACTCTCCTCCTTAACCGTTCCTCCATGCCATACTCCTAAATCGGTCACCAAACTCTCACCAATCTCCCTCTTTCGCCTCATACTCTCAGTGTCAGGTGAGTTGCCCATGGATGAGGTTCCCTTCTGACGGTAGTATGGCTCAAGCTCCCTGAAGTGAACATCCATGCTCACAAACCTCTTCTTCTCTACTGGGCTCCAGCACACGTACCCTTTCTGAGTCGCCAAATAGCCCACAAAGACACTTGATTGCTCTAGGGTCAAGTTTTCCAACAGACGGTATGTTGTCCTTCACAAAATATACGCAGCCAAACACCTTCAGCAGGAGTATCCCACTATTATTTTCATGCAATATCTCACATGGAGACTTCCATCATAGTACTTTCGAGGGCATCATGTTGATCAGTTGAGCTGTTATCAACACTGCATGTCCCCACAGACTCTGTAGGATATTCATGGCTATCATCATGCTCCTTGCCACCTCTAGAAGGTGTCTATTCTTCCTTTCTGCCACTCCATTCTGTGTTGATGTATATGCACAGGTGGTCTGATGCTGTATCCCTTGGGCTGACAGGTATTCCTCAAGTGCTTCATTGGTATACTCTGTCTCATTGTCAGACCTCAGTACCTTCACCACTGCTCTGTACTGAGTCTGGACATGTTTATAAAAGTCTCGGAAACAGGCAAAGACATCACTCTTATTCTTCATCAAATACAGCCAAGTGACACGAGAGGAACAATCAATAAAAGAAACGAAATACTTGTAACCATTCATAGTAGTTGTGGCGCACGGCCCCCAAACATTAGAATGCATAATATCAAAAACAGAAGAGCTCCTATGGCCTGCACTAACATATAAGCTCATAGTAAGTTTGCCTAAATCACATGCATCACATACTAGTTTCTCCTTATTTACTTTTTCATAAATAGATGGATACAACCTACTCAAAATACCAAAAGAGGAGTGCCCCAACCGTCTTTGGTGGAATATCAGTGTATCCTCGGCACTCTTCTTCGATCCTCCCATTCCTGCCCTCTCTGCCACAGACACCAATGCCGAATCTAGCCCTTCCCGATCCAGGTACCATAGTCCATCATGCCAAGTGCTAGTCCCAAGTTTTCGTCTCGTCTCCTTCCCCTGGAAGATCACCTTAGGAATATCAAAAGAGATAATGCATTTTAGTTGAAGGATTATAGAACTAATGGACAAAAGACTGACTGGAAAAGAAGGAGCATGCAAAACATTGGATAATTTTACTGAACATGTACAATCGATAGTACCCTTACCGACCACTGGTTGAAAAGTACCATCGTCTATTTGAATGCCGTCCGCCGATGCTAGGTGAGTGTAAGAAAAGAACTCACTAGCATTCCCTGTCACGTGTTGAGACGCACCCGAATTGACAATCTAGTCCGACGATCTAAGGGAAGACATAGATGCAGGGGCCAGTGAGTCGTCAGTACCTTCCGATAGATGGGCATACATGGCAGCGTTGCCTCTGGTGAAGACTGAGGTGGACCTCCTCAGTCCCACTCCTCCTGTCTTCATCGCTTGACGCTCTCTGCTTTCTCCTGAGTACCTCCAGCATACCCAACAATGCTTGATCCTCCTCACTATAGGCGCCATCAGTTTCCTTCTCGCCTTCTACTATCAGCAGGTTCGTCCGATAACCTCCTCGACCACCCCGTCGACCCCCACGACCACGGCCACGTCCTCCAAACTGTCCACGTCCACCACCTGAATCTTCCTCCTTGGGTGGTTTGGTGTAAGCATAACTCATATGGCCAACCTTCCCGCAGTTGTAGCACTGCCGGGGGTCTCGCTTAGGTCCTGTGCCGCCTGAATTGGCAACCGCCAGTGCTGACTTCACTTTAGGAGGACCACCTGTCCCTGCCTGCAGCTTGATGCGAGTCTCCTCCTGTATTATGGCCGAGATAGCCTCCTCATGTGTAGGGATCTTCGGTTGGGCTAGAAGTAGTGCCGTCCTCTGAGCAAACACTGTAGCCAGCCTCTTAAGAAACTTCATCGTCCTATCCTGCAGACATACCTGTCTCTTCTTACACTTCGGGTCCTCGCAGCTCGTCCGATCCGAGGAGTGATCATAATCCAACCACATACGCTCCAACTCCGCGGCATACTCCTGCACCGTCTTCTCTCCCAGTACGGTGTCGTCAATCTCCCCCTTGATCTAAAAAACCCTCAAGTTATTTTCCACACCATCGTAGGTCCTCCTTAACTTCTCCCATACGTCATTTACCATCTCAAGGCCATCCACTGTGGCGGCGATCAACTGGACTAAAGAATTGATGAGCCAAATGTATATCACCATATGAGTGGACTTTCACTCGTCGCGTCCTGACGAGCCCTCATCCGGCTCTGTCTTCTCTCCTGACAAGAAACTCTCCAGGTTCTTCTCTGCGAGCGTTCTCCTCACCCGTCGTGACCAACTCAGGTAGGTGGCCGGTCCATCAAGCTTCAGATCGATGGAGGGAAGCTCCAACTTCGCCTGTGTTCGTGTCGTGCTCTCACCATCCTACAGTTTCATCAGCTTCATCAACGTTGCGACCTCCGCATGGTCCAACTTCTTGATGATCTCCTCCATCGATCCTTCTCTTCTCCGATCACCTCACACCCGTCCCACGATTCACGTTCGTCCTCTCCTAGACCCGATCATGCCTCTCCCCCATCGGATCTAGGTCTTCGATGTCAACGTCCGGAACGACCCGCGGGAGACGCCAGGAACCGTTGCAGAAGGCTCCTGCGGGGTCCAGATTGGAGTTGCGGCTTCGCGGTGGTGACGGAAGTGCGGTGGCGGCGGCGGCGGTGGTGGGCGAGTGATGCCACGGCGGTGGTGGCGGCGGCGGTAGTGGTGGCGCGGCAGCGGTGGTGGCGGCTATGGTTTGGCGGCTAGGGTTTGTGGCGGCTAGGATTTGTGCTCTGATACCATGTAGAATATTTTGGAGTTCTATTTTTTATTATAATATCTTGGCTATATATATATATATATATATATATATATATATATATATAGCCTTACAATCCTCCATCTTACATAAAATCTCCTAATACATTCTAATATACCAACAATTAGATATTTATAAGTTTGAAAATATAGGGCATAAATACATTCAACAATGGGGGACTTAAAGACACGTACTAACAAATCTAATTCTTCTACATTTTTCTTTTTCTTTTTGAGAGGTAGTTTGTTTTTCCAATGTTTCTTGATGTCTTTGTTTCTTATTTTGGTGTTGCTTTTGCTTTGCAGATGGATTGTCAATTCCTCTCCTAAATCTTAATTACCCACCAGAAAATAATTTAATAGGAACAGTTTACAGTGAGGTATTAGCCTCTCCGGCAACCCCTGCAACCATGAAAAAGAGTACGAGGACACAAATCCCGCCTCCTCCAGAAATATTTGAATTTTCTGATGAAGCTACAATCTATCACAACATAGTGCAAAATGGGTTTGGTACTTCTCAGCAAGCTACGACAGAGAATCCTTTAGAACTATGTTTGTCAGAAGCAGGATTGGCATCTGGTATAGTGTCTTTGCAGCATCAAGAACATGAGATAAATGTAGTCCCTCCATCCGAGGAAATCCCATTTCAGCAATCTGAGGAAGGAAATCAAGGCATTGACTTGAGCAAGACACCAAAACAGAAGCCTAGTAGGAAGAAGCACAGGCCTAAGGTAATAAGAGAAGACAAACCAGCCAGAACACCAAAGCCCGCAACTCCCAAGCCTTTAACTCCTAGACGTGCAAGGAAAACAGAGAATACCTCTCAAGGAAAGAGAAAATATGTACGGAAGAAGAAAGACTTGAACTCTCCGGAGAAGTTCCCGAATGCATTAGGAGAAACTGTCAATCTTGATGGTGGAAGTGTTAATAAGTCTGTGAGGAGGAGTTTGAATTTTAATTTGGATTCCCAAGAAAGAGAGAGATGCTCAACATCAGAAATGTTATTTACACGCACTGCAGAATCTCAAGCTGCTATTGTTAGTTCTGATACTAAATCAGATGTTCATTCTGTCCAGGGACGGGGAATAGAGGTGTTGGAGAACCCTCAGGGTGAACAGTTCATGTTTTATCTGAACAGTTCACCGAATCAGTCAAGGAGTGAGGGTTTACCAGAAGCCCTCAAAAAGTTGCAGGCTGATTATATAAGCAAGATAAATGACTTGAACAAAGCTCTAGGGCCTTCAATAGGAGATGGAGAAAATTTGACAAAACATGCAAGTAGTAGTAGTTGCGTTAATGTTGTTGGCGATCTTGAAGGGTCTATGGAAGCTGATGAAGTCCATGTTGTTTCAGATAATATCTCGGATGTACTACTAAAAGGATCAAAAAGATGCCACGATCTTGTTTATGATGCTCAGGTTTCAACAGAGATAAATCTCTTGCATGCTCACACTGAGACTGATAGAGTCAGCGACAAACATGATGAAAGCAGGATAGGCAATTGTCACAAGAAAAAGAGGACAATTAATGGGAAGAATGAATGGATGTCTGCTTATTCTACACTCACTTGCACTTCCACTAGTTGGAAAATGACTCCTGTAGCTCAAAACACTTCTGAAGTGTTCACGTTTTCAAATGCAAAACAGTTCAAGGCCAATGAGAATTTGCAAGCTTCGGACATGTTGGTGTCCAACCAAGAAAAGACTACAAATGGCAGACCACGACATAGTAACTTGGGCCACTCCCAACCTTCAACACCTGAGAAGTTGACTGATAATCAAGATTACATGTGGTATGGACCCAAAGCTCGAATTAGAAGCAAGGAACTGAAAACAAATACCCGAGGGTGCAGAAAGAAGGAACAAGTTTATCTACTTAATCCTACGTGCTCAAATGCTAACCAAATGGTAAATAAAACTCCATCTTGCACCATTGATTCTTCCAGCCAACTTAGATCTGTTAACACAGTTGCATCACCAACGCAAAACTTCGATAGAAAAAAATTATACCTTGAAGAAGCCTCTGTTCAAGACTCTGAGATGGAGATTGAGATACCACACAAGGAACCCATTGATGACATCATCCAAATGTTATATTATCTAAATATCAACGATATGTACCAGAATTTCACAGCTGTACAACAAAAATCTCTTGTGCTGTATGCTATGAGACCTGGTCCTGTGGTTACCTTTGAGGGCCCACTTAGCATCATCAAGAAACGACGACCTCGTGCAAAGGTTGATTTGGACCCCGAATCAGATAGGGTATGGAAACTCTTGATGGGGAAGGAAACTGGTGATGGGGAAACGGGAATAGATAAAGAGAAGTGGTGGGAAGAGGAACGGAGGGTTTACCGTGGACGTGTGGATTCATTCATTTCTCGCATGCATAGTATCCAAGGTACCGCTCGCTCTCCTATTGAACTTTAGCTGTTCCAAGATTTGTCTGATTTTACTCCTTTACTTTTTTTTGAAAAAGGGGATCGACGCTTCTCACGATGGAAAGGATCAGTACTAGACTCCATAATTGGTGTCTTTCTTACTCAAAACGTCTCAGACCATCTCTCTAGGTTAGATTGGTTCCCCGATTGTTTTCAAAGAACCCTTTATGAAGGGTATTTTAGGTCTCGTTATAGACTTTCTCCTTAACCTTTTAACTGATTACTTTTTCTTCTTATTTTTGTAAAAAGCTCTGCATACATGTCCCTTGCTGCAAGATTTCCTGCCAAGTCAATAGGTGGCAATCAATCACAGAATGCAGAAAAACTAAGCAGTCCTGTAGCTTTTGAAGACGCTATTGGAGAGCAAGGAAAGTTGTTAGAACAAATCTCAGGTGCCCCAAGTTCTGCACAGATTCATGAAAGTGAGCAAGTAGACCTGAAAGAAATGGCTAACTGTAAGGAAACAATTGAAAGCAACACGGAGAGTGGTGTTTTCGACTATTCAAAAGGTAATGGTTTGGAGTGCCATGAGAGAGAGCTACAAATAGGTCATGTTTCACTTGAAATTGGGTCGGCTACTGCAGTTAACAGTACGAGTTGTATGAATGGAGTAGACGGCCAAGATGGAAGGCCACTGGAGGATGTCGCTTCCTCTCCAAACTCTGCAGTTTCTTCCCAAAATTCTTCAGAATATATTGTTAAAGAATCTGATCAAAGTAAAGGAAACTCAATATTTAGCAACGGTGATGATTTGTTATCTAGTGATGTTGGCAATACTGGCACCAATTCATTTATGGAGCTCTTGAAGTTGGCAAGCAATGGAGGGCTGCAGGAAATTGACACTCGTCATAAAGGAAGCACTCCTACGGAGAACAATGGTAGGATCGATCAATTGACAGATCCAAGTATCGACCAAAGGCCATCGTTCCCAGATCACTTCAGTTATCTCGGCATCAGACAATGTGGGATCTCTGCAGAGCATTTGAATACACGTACAGCTGCTACTACTGCCACTTTCCAGCAAAGAGGAACAGAAGTAACATTGCCAGTGGAAACTACACAGCGTGAAGTTAAATCTCAACTTGAAAATTGTATCGAATTTAATAATCAGAAAAGTACTTTTGAAGTTTCAGCATTAGTTGATTCACATTTAAGAAATCAGCCAAACATTTCCCAAAAGATTCCAGCTGGATTATCAAACACTGAAGTGAAAGCAAAGAAGGTAAAAGCCAAGGCCGAAGACAACTCCACTCGCCACTGGGAATCCCTGCGAAGTCAGGCATTCTGCAATGGTGCCAAAAAAGAGAGGAGTAGTGATACTATGGATTCAATGGACTACGAGGCATTTAGGAATGCAGATGTGAATGTAATATCTCATACAATTCGAGAACGAGGAATGAACAACTTGCTGGCAGCACGAATGAAGGTATGCTCTATCTTCCTGGAGTTCAAAATATCACAAAGATCTGGTATTTTGGTAAATTAGTCATGTTATACAAAGCATTAACTTTGACATCTCTCCTCATGAGTTAACTCTTCATAATTTAGTACTTTGATGCTAAGCTTAAACATTAAAATAGTACTCTGTAACTGGGTGTAATTGATTATGCTACAGACAAACTAAATAAAATCAAGCAAGTTGGAATCTTATAAAAATGAAAGTTTCTCTCTGGAAAAGTGACACATGCCTGAACAAACTACTATGCAACATTGCTACTTGTAGTTAACATTGCTACTTGTTGTTAACATTTCTACTTCTAGTTAATACTTAACATTTCTACTTCTAGTTCATTTCACATTTCATTTTATTAGGGATTGCTGAACCGGTTGGTTGAAGATCATGGAAGCACCGACATGGAATGGCTAAGAGATGTTCCACCAGATCAAGTCAAGTAAGTAAAAGTTACACTTTTTGTGTTGATTTAGTTGGTTAATGCATGTTTGCTTAAACAAAAGGTATAAAGCTTGAACTTTCCAAATATTGGTTGTTACACTAGAAGTTTGCAGGGCTTATTTTGAAATGCTTGTTTGGATTGATGTCAAATTCTCGTTATTAGTATCAGTATCAATATATTTTTCGTGGTTTTGAGTTGTTCTGGATCAGATACTTTAAGTATTGAGTAGTAAGATTTCAGAATTTCTTTCTTATCAATAGATTTTATTAGATATAAGAAGGGATGTAGAATATTTTGGAGTAATTGTTATATATTTTATTGATAATCTCTTGGCTATTTATAGTCTTACAATCCTTCATCTTACATTAATACCCCATTAAAATCTCATGTAGAATATTCTAATATCCCAACAAATATACCAAGAATATTTTAATATACCAAGAATATTCTAATATACCAACACTCCTCCTCAAGATGGACGAAAGATATTCACTAAGCCCATCTTGTCACATCCTCTAATCATATCTGCAGAGCTAAGTCCCTTGGTCATACTGTCTGCTTCCTGCTCCTTGGTTGGAACATGACCTAGCTCCAGTAGTCCACGGTCCAACTTCTCCTTGATGAAGAACTTATTGATCTCGATGTCTTTGGTCCTGTCATGCTGCACTGGATTGTTGGCGATACTGATGGCTGACTGGTTGTCATACCACAACTTTATCTTGGCTCCTTGATCCAGCTTCAGCTCCACCAGCATACTCTTCAGCCATAGCAGCTCTGCAACTCCCAAGGCCATAGCTCTGTACTCCGCTTCAACTGTCAATCTGGCCACCACCGACTGCTTCTTACTCCTCCAAGAGACCAAGTTGTCTCCTACAAATATGTACTAGCCCGAGGTAGACCTCCTGTCATCACTACAGCTAACCTAGTCAGAGTCTCAATAGCCCTCGATGCTCAAGTGATCATTCTTTCTGAATATCAACCCCCTTTCTGGGGGCACCCTTCAAGTATCTCAGAATCTGGTAAACTGCGTCTATATGACCCTTCCTTGGGTCATGCATGTAGCTGCTCACCACACTCACTGCAAAGCAGATATCAGGACGTGTGTGGCTCAAATAGATCAACGTGCCCACCAGTCTCTGGTATCTGTCTCGGTCAACTGGTTCTCCAGCCTCAGCACACAACTTGAACCTCTGGTTGATCAGCGTCGCTGCAGGTCTGTATCCCAATATCCCTGTCTCTGTGAGAAGGTCTAGCGCATACTTCCTCTGAGAAAGAACAATCCCTTCTACTTCTCGAGCAATCTCAATCCCAAGGAAGTACCGAAGAAGGCCAAGGTCTTTCACCTAAATTCCTTGCCAAGCTTTCCCTTGAGTCGGGCAATCTCCTGCTCATTATCTCCTGTGATAATCATATCGTCCACATACGCCGCAAGCATGGTAATGTGGCCTCCACTCCGACGGAAGAGTACAGTATGATCAGCATTGATCTGCTGATATTCCATCCCTATCATTGCCCTCCTAAATCTGTCAAACCACGTTCGAGGAGACTGCTTCAGTCCATAGAGGGACTTCTTCAACCTGCAGACATTGCCCACTGTCTTATTGGTACAGAATTCTGGTGGTATCTCCATGTAAACTTCCTCCACTAGATTTTCATGAAGAAACGAATTCTTCACATCCAGTTGGTGTAGCTTCCATCCACCATTTGCTGCCAAAGAAATCAAGGTCCTGACGGTGCTCATCTTCGCCACTGGTGCAAAGGTCCCATCATAGTCAATGCCGTACGTCTGACTGTATCCTTTTGCCACCAGTCGAGTCTTGTAGCGCTCTACTTTTTTATCTGGGTTCTGCTTCACAGTAAAGACCCACTTGCATCCGACTTTCCTCTACCCCTTTGGCAGTTTTACCAGTTCCCAAGTATGGTTCTTCTCAAGAGTCGCCGCTCTTCACTTTGGATCGTTCTTGGCAACCTGCCAATTGTTAGGTACAGTAATACTATCCAAAGATGCAATGAATGCTCCATAAGAAGAAGAGATATTATTATATGAAACAAACTGAGCAAGGTCCCAACCATATCTATCAGAAGGATTTTTCTCATTGCTGTGAGTGGTCCTCCGTACTGATAATGGTGTGGGAGGAGTAGGAAGAATGATATCACCTGAAGGGGAATCTGGTAGTGGTGGTGGTAGTATAGGTGTCTCAGGAGTTGAGACGGACGTAGGCAAGGGACTTGGCACTGGCACTATAGGTACTGGTCCTGCAGTTTGCTTCCCTTTCCTATTGTAGGTAAGTAACTCCCCCTGAGTTGTAGGCCTAACACCTTTTATCGCCTCCCCATGTTCCTCTTCACTCTCATGCTCCTCCTCAAACATTCCTCCATGTCATACTCCTAAATCAATCACCACACTCTCACCAATCTTCCTCTCTCACCTCATACTCTCAATATCAGGTGAGTTGCTCATGGATGAGGTTCCCTCCTGACGGTAGTATGGCTCAAACTCCCTGAAGTGAACATCCATGCTCACAAACTTCTTCTTCTCTACTGGGCTCCAGCACACGTACCCCTTCTGAGTCGTCGAATAGCCCACAAATACACACTTGACTACTCTGGGGTCAAATTTTTCAACAGACAATCTGTTGTCCTTCACAAAACATACGCAGCCAAACACCTTTAGTGGAAGAATTCCACTATTATTTTCTTGCAATATCTCACATGGAGACTTCCATCACTTCCATCCTAGTACCTTCGAGGACATCCTATTGATCAATCGAGCTGTTGTCAACACTGCATGCCCCCACAGACTCTGTAGGACATTCATGGCGATCATCATGCTCCTTGCCACCTCCATAAGGTGTCTGTTCTTCCTTTATGTCACTCTATTCTGTGCTGGTATGTATGCACAGGTGGTCTGATGCTATATCCCTTGGGCTGACGGGTATTCCTCAAGTGCTTTATTGGTATACTCTGTTCCATTGTCAGACCTTAGTACCTTCACCACTGCTCTGTACTGAGTCTGGACATGTTTATAAAAGTCCTAAAAATAGGAAAAAATCTCACTCTTATTCTTCATCAAATACAGCCAGGTGACGCGAGAGGAACAATCAATAAAAGAGACGAAATACTTATAACCATTCATAGTAGTTGTGGCGCACGTCCCCCAGACATCAGAATGTATAATATCAAAAACAGAAGAGCTCCTATGGTCCGCACCAACATATGAGCTCCTAGTAAGTTTGCCTAAATCACATGCATCACATACTAGTTTCTTCTTATCAAAAGAGGAGTGCCCCAACCACCTGTGATGGAGTATCAGTGTATCCTCAACACTCATCTTTGGTCCTTCCATTCCTGTCCTTTCTGCCACAGACACCAATGTCGAATCCAGTCCTTCCTGATCCAAGTACTATAGTCCATCATGCCAAGTGCCAGTCCCAAGTCTTCGTCCTGTCTCCTCCTGGAAGATCATCTTAGGAATATCAAAAGAGACGATACATTTTAGTTGGAGGATTATAGAACTAATGGACAAAAGATTGACTGGAAAAGAAGGAGCATGTAAAATATTGGATAATCTTACTGAACCTGTACAATCGACAGTACCCTTACCGACCACTGGCTGAAAAGTATCATCGGCTGTTTGAATGCTGTCTGCAGATGCTAGGTGAGTATAGAAAGATAACTCAGTAGCATTCCATGTCACATGTCGAGACGAAACCGAATCGACAATCCAGGACAATCTAAGGGAAGACATATGCAAGGGCGAGTGAGTCATCAGTACCTTCCGATGGATGGGCATACATGGCAGCGTTGCCTCTGGCGAAGACTGAGGTGGACGCCTCCTCAGTCCACTGCTCCTGTCTCCATCGTTTGACGCTCTCTGCTTTCTCCTGAGTACTTCCAGCATGCCCAGTAGTGTCTGATCCACATTATAGGCACCATTAGCTCCCTCCTCGCCTTCTACTACCAGCAGGATCGTCCGATAACCTCCTTACCACCTCGTCGACCCCCATGACCACGACCACGTCCTCCAAACTGTCCACGTCCACCACTTGAATCTTCCTTCTTGGGTTGTTTGTGTAAGCATACCTCAGATAGCCCACATTTCCGCAGTTGTAACATGGCCGGGGGCCTCCCTTAGGTCATGTGCCGCCTGAATTGGCAACCTTGCTGTCTTCACTTTAGGAGGACCACATGTCCCTGCATGTAGCTTGATACGAGTCTCCTCCTGGATCATGGCCGAGATAATCTCCTCAAGTATAGGAATCTTCGGTTGGGATAGAAGTAGTGTTGTCCTCTAATCAAACACTGCGGCCAGCCCCTTAAAAAACTTTATCGTCCTTTCCTGCAGACATACATGTCTCTCCTTACACTTCAGGTCCTCGCAGCTCGCCCGATCTGAGAAGTGATCATAATCCTACCACAGACGCTCCAACTCCATGGCATACTCCTGTACCCTATTCTCTTCCTGTACGGTGTCGTCGATCTCACCCTTGATCTGGAAAACCCTCAAGTTATTCCCCACACCATCATAGGTTCTCCTTAACTTCTTCCACACGTCTTTCACCATCTCAAGGCCATCCACTGTGGGGGCGATCGACTGGACTAAAAAATTGAGGAGCCAAATGTATACCACCATATGAGTGGACTTTCACTCGTCGCGTCATACCGAGCCCTCATCCGGCTCTGTCTTCTCTCCTGACAAGAAACCCTCCAGGTTCTTCCCTGCGAGGTTCTCCTCACCCGTCGTGACCAACTCATGTAGGTGGCCGATACATCAAGCTTTAGATCAATGGATGGAAGCTCCAACTTCGCCAATGTTCATGTCGCGCTCTCACTAGCTGACAATTTCATCAGCTTCATCCATGATGCGACCTCCGCAGAGTCCAACTTCTTGTTGATCTCCTCCATCGATCCTCTTCTCCGATCACCTCATATCTGTCCCACGATTCACGTTCGCCCTCTTTGTCTTCTTCTAGACCGGATCATGTCTCTCCCCCATCAGATCTAGGCCTTCGATTTCAACATCTAGAACGACCCGCGGGAGACGTCAGGAACCGCGATAGAAGGCTCCACTAAGGTCGCGGCTTCGCGGTGATGGTGGCAGGCGAGCGGTGCGACAACGGTGGTGGCGGACGGTGTGGCAACGTTGGCAGTGGTGGCGGCTAGGGTTTGGGAGGTGGTGGCTAGGATTTGGGCTCTGATACCATGTAGAATATTTTAGAGTAATATATTTTATTGATAATCTCTTGGCTATTTATAGCCTTACAATCATTCATCTTACATTAATATCCCATTAAAATCTCCTGTAGAATATTCTAATATACCAACAAATATACCAAGAATATTCTAATATACCAACAAATATACCAAGCATATTCTAATATACCAACAAGGAAAATGTTACAAAGTAAAGACACATGTTATGTAAAAAACACATCCATAAATTATATGTATGTTTATATTGTTAGAATAATAAAGTATATAACCCTCAACCTTCACCACAACTGTGAGAGTTTGGGTCTAGTGGATCAAAAGCAACAAAGTCCAACCCCTGCAAGGTGAATTTAATCAAATCTTAGAAAAAAAAATTATTTTGCTACATGAATCCAGCTCTTTGCCAAAAATTGAGCCTTCATGTGATGGAAGAGTGTCTCGGAGTAATATAAATATATTGGTATATTAGAATATTCTTGATATATTTGTTGGTATATTAGAATATTCTTGGTATATTTGTTGGGATATTAGAATATTCTTAAGGAGGTTTTAATGAGGTGTTAATGTAAGATGAAGGGTTGTAAGGCTATAAATAGCCAAGAGATTATCAATAAAAAATATAACAATTACTCCAAAATATTCTACATGGTATCAGAGCCCAAACACTAGCTACCACCTCCCAAACCCTAGCTGCCACACTGCTCGCCACCACCGCTGTCGCACTGCCCTCCACCACTGCTGCCGCACCGCTTGCCCGCCACCACCACCGCGAAGCCGCGACTCTCGCGGAGCCTTCTGCCACGGTTCCTGGCGTCTCCCGCGGGTCGTTCCAGACGTTGACATCGAAGGCCTAGATCTGATGGGGAAGAGACATGATCGGGTCTAGGAGAGGACGAAGAGGGCGAACGTGAATCGTGGGACGGGTGTGAGGTAATCGGAGAAGAGGATCGATGAAGGAGATCATCAAGAAGTTGAACTCTGCGGAGGTCGCAAAGTTGATGAAGCTGATGAAACTGTTGGCTGGTGAGAGCGCGACATGAACATTGGCAAAGTTCGAGCTTCCATCTATCGATCTGAAACTTGATGGACAGGCCACCTACCTGAGCTGGTCAAGACAGGTGAGGAGAACCCTAGCAGGGAAGAACCTGGAGGGTTTCTTGTCAGGAGAGAAGACGGAGCCGGATGAGGGCTCGGCATGACGCGACGAGTGGAAGTCCACTCATATGGTGGTATACATTTGGCTCCTTAATTCTTTAGTCCAATCGATTGCCGCCACAGTAGACGGCCTTGAGATGGTGAAAGACGTGTGGGAGAAGTTGAGAACTTACGAGGGTGTGGGGAATAACTTGAGGGTTTTCCAGATCAAGGGAGAGATCGACGATACCGTACAGGGAGAGAAGACGGTACATGAGTATGCCACAGAGTTGGAGCGTCTGTGGTTGGATTATAATCACTTCTCAGATCGGACGAGCTGCGAGGACCCGAAGTGTAAGGAGAGACAGGTATGTCTGCAGGAGAGGACGATGAAGTTTCTTAAGGGGCTGGCCGCAGTGTTTGCTCAGAGGACAACACTACTTCTAGCCCAACCGAAGATTCCTACATTTGAGGAGGCTAACTCGGCCATGATCCAGGAGGAAACTCGTATCATGCTACAGGCAGGGACAGGTGGTCCTCCTGAAGTGAAGACAGCACTGGCGGTTGACAATTCAGGCGGCATATGACCTAAAGAAGACCCCCGACAGTGTTAGAAATATGGGGAGGTAGGCCATCTGAGGTATGCTTGCACCAAACCACCCAAGAAGGGAGATTCAGGTGACGGACGTAGACAGTTTGGAGGTCGTGGTCGTGGCGGTCGACGGGGTGGTCGAGGAGGTTATCGGACGAACCTGCTGGTAGCAAAAGGCGATTAGGGAGCTAATGGTGCATATACTAAGGAGGATCAGGCACTACTGGGCATGCTGAAATTACTCAAGAGAAAGCAGAGAGCGTCAAGCGATGGAAACATGAGGAGTAGGACTGAGGAGGCGTCCACCTCAGTCTTCGCCAGAGGCAACGCTGCCATGTATACCCATCTATCGGAAGGTACTGATGACACGTGACAGGGAATGCTAGTGAGTTCTCTTCCTACACTCACCTAGCATCTGCAGACAACATTCAAACAGCCGATGGTATTTTTCAGCCAGTGGTCGGTAAGGGTACTGTCGATTGTACAGGTTCAGTAAGATTATCCAATGTTTTACTTGTTCCTTCTTTTTTAGTCAGTCTTTTGTCCATTAGTTCTATAATCCTCCAACAAAAATTTACTATCTCTTTTGATATTCCTAAGGTGATCTTACAGGAGAAGGAGACGGGACGAAGACTTGGGACTGACACTTGGCATAATGGACTGTGGTACCTGGATCGTGAAGGATTGGATTCGGCATGGGTGTCTGTGGTAGAAAGGACAGGAATGGGAGGACTAAAGATGAGTGCTAAGGATACACTGATACTCTATCACAGGCTGTTGGGGCACTCCTCTTTTGGTATTTTGAGTAGGTTGTATCCATCTATTTATGAGAAGGCAAATAAAGAGAAACTAGTATGTGATGCATGTGATTTAGGCAAACTCATATGTTGGTGCGGGCCATAAGAGCTCTTATGTTTTTGATATTATACATTCTGATGTCCGGGGGCCGTGTGCCATAACTACTATGAATGGTTACAAGTATTTCGTCTATTTTATTGATTGTTCATCTAGTGTCACCTGGCTGTATTTGATGAAGAATAATAGTGAGATCTTTGCCTGTTTCTGGGACTTTCATAAACATGTCCAGACGCAGTACAGAGCAGTGGTGAAGGTACTAAGGTCTGACAATGGAACAGAGTATACCAGCAAAGCACTTGAGGAATACAACATCAGACCACCTATGCATACACACTAGCAAAAAATGGAGTGACAGAAAGGAAGAACAGACACCTTCTGGAGGTGGCAAGGAGCATGATGATCGTCATGAATGTCCTACAGAGTTTGTGGGGGCATGCAGTGTTGACAACAGCTCGATTGATCAACAGGATGCCTTCGAAGGTACTGAGATAGAAGTCTCCATGTGAGATATTGTAAGGAAATAATAGTGGGATACTTCCACTAAATGTGTTTGGCTGCATATGTTTTGTGAAGGACAACAGACCGTCTGTTGGGAAACTTGACCCCAGAGCAGTCAAGTGTGTATTTGTGGGCTATTCGTCGACTCAGAAATGGTACGTGTGCTGGAGCCCAATAGAGAAGAAGTTTATGAGCATGGATGTTCACTTCAGAGAGTTTTGAGCCATACTACCGTCAAGAGGGAACCTCATCCATGAGCAACTCACCTGATACTGAGAGTATTGAGGCGAGAGAGGGAGATTAGTATGAGTGTGGTGACCGATTTAGGACTATGGCATGGAGGAACGTTTGAGGAGGAGCAGAAGAGAAGAAAAACAGGGGGGGTGATGAGAGGTGTTAGGCCCACGACTCAGGGGGAGTTACTTACCTATAGCAGGAAAGGGAAGCAAACTGTAGGACCAGTACCTATAGTGCCAGTGTCAAGTCCCTTGTCTGCGTCCGTCTCAACTCCTGAGACACCTACACCACCACCACCAGATTCTCCTTCAGGTGATATCATTCTTCCTACTCCTCTCACACCATTATCAGTACGGAGGACCACTCACAACAATGCGAAAAATCCTCCTGATAGATATGGTTGGGACCTTGCTCAGTTTGTTTCATATAATAATATCACTTCTTCTCATGGAGCATTCATTGCATCTTTGGATAGTATTTCTGTACCTAACAATTGGCAGGTTGCCAAGAACGATCTAAAGTGGAAAGCGGCGATGCACGAGGAGTTAGGCGCTCTTGAGAAAAACCACACTTGAGAACTGGTAAAACTGTCAGAAAGGAAGAGGGCAGTCGGATGCAAGTGGGTCTTTACTGTGAAGCAAATCCCAGATGAAAAAATAGAGCACTACAAGGCTCGACTGGTGGCAAAAGGATACAGTCAGACGTACGGCATTGACTATGATGAGACATTTGCACCAGTGGCGAAGATGAGCACCGTCAGGACCCTGATTTCTTTGGCATCGAATGGTAGAACCAACTGGATGTGAAGAATGTGTTTCTTCATGGGGATCTATTGGAGGAAGTGTACATGGAGATACCACAAGGATTCTTCACCGATAAGACAGTGGACAAGGTCTGCAGGTTGAAGAAGTCCCTCTATAGACTGAAGCAGTCTCCTCGAGCGTGGTTTGACAGATTCAGGAGGGCGATGATAGGAATGGGATATCAACAGATCAATGCTGATCATACTGTATTCTTCTGTCGGAGTGGAGGCAACATCACCATGCTTGCGCTGTATGTGGATGATATGATTATCACAGGAGATTATGAGCAGGAGATTGCCCGACTCACGGAAAAGCTTGGCAAGGAGTTCGAGGTGAAGGACCTTGGCCTTCTTCGGTACTTCCTTGGTATTGAGATTGCTCGAGAAGCATAGGAGATTGTTCTTTCTCAGAGGAAGTATGCGCTGGACCTTCTCACAGAGATAGGGATGTTGGGATGCAGACCTGCAGCCACGCCGATCAGCCAGGGGTTCAAGCTGTGTGCTGAGGCTGGAGAACCAGTTGACCGAGACAGATACCAGAGACTGGTGGGCAAGTTGATCTATTTGAGTTACACACATCCTGATATCTGCTTTGCAGTGAGTGTGATGAGCCTGTACATGCATGACCCAAGGAAGGGTCATATGGACACAGTGTACCAGATTCTGAGATACTTGAAGGGTGCCTCCGAAAATGGGTTGATATTCAGGAAGAATGACCACTTGAGCATCGAGGGCTACTGTGACTCTGACTGGGCTAGCTGTACTGATGACAGGAGGTCTACCTCAGGCTATTGCATATTTGTATGGGGCAACTTAGTCTCTTGGAGGAGTAAGAAGCAGTCAGCGGTGGCCAGATCGACAACTGAAACGGAGTACAGAGCTATTGCCTTGGGAGTTGCAGAGCTGCTATGTCTGAATAGTATGCTGGTGGAGCTGAAGCTGGATCAAGGAGCCAAGATAAAACTGTGGTGTGACAACCAGTCAGCCATCAGTATCGCCAACAATCCAGTGCAGTATGACAGGACCAAACACATCGAGATCGATAGGTTCTTCATCAAGGAGAAGTTGGACCATGGACTACTGGAGCTAGGTCGTATTCCAACCAAGGAGCAGGTAGCAAACAGTATGACCAAGGGACTTAGCTCTGCATATATGATTAGAGGATGTGACAAGATGGGCTTAGTGAATATCTTTCGCCCGTCTTGAGGTGGAGTGTTGGTATATTAGAATATTCTTGGTATATTTGTTGGTATATTAGAAAAATTTTGGTATATTTGTTGGGATATTAGAATATTCTCTAGGGGATTTTAATGGGGTATTAATGTAAGATGAAGGGTTGTAAGGCTAAAAATAGCCAAGGGATTATCAATAAAAAAATATAATAATTACTCTAAAATATTCTACAAAATATATGACAGTTATGACCATCAACCCTCACCACACTAGAGTTATGGTCTTTAACATATGTTAAACGACGACCTTTGGCACACTAGTAAGACTTTGCAGTTGCATTTTGGAGGATGTACATTCAAGTAAAAAAAAACAGGCTTTCCATAAAAATAAGGATGCCTACATCTTAACCATCCGTAGTGCCTGCAATGGGGGGAGTCTGATGTCATGGGATGCCCTATTATTTATGTAGTTTATTTTGGTTTCAGTAAGTAATTACAAATTTCATCTCATTTTTAGGAATTTATATCAATGGACTCTAATAGCAATAGCAACAAGATACTCTCTCCGTCTTTCAATTTTGAAATAGTTCTCAAAGGGGCACGAAGAGAGTATTTATAGAATAGTGAGAAAATCCTAACCCTAATCCTGACTGTTGATTAATTACGGAAAGATATGAATTAGTTAAATTCAAATCCCACAAAAATCAGATCTAAATAATTGACTCAATCTTTCCATGAGTCGTTGCGCTGCTAGTCTATGCGCGCAGGAGCATTTACGGCTGTGTTGTTGTGCGCATATCCGCATATAGTGTTGTTGGCGCATAATCCGCTGATTGTGGGATTTGGACAATTATGGAAAGATTGAGTCGATTATTCATATCAGATTTTTGTGGGATTTAAATTTAATTAATTTCTATCTTTTCGTAATTAGTTGGCGGCCAGGATTAGGGTTAGGGTTTCCTCACTACTCTATAAATACTTTATTCGTGCCCCATTGAGAACTATTCAAAATTGAGAGACGGAGAGAGTATATTGTTGTTATTGTCATTGGAGTCCAGGAGTTCGTCCGAGTGAGAACAGAGGTGACGACGAGCGTTCCAGAAGTTCTTCGTGAACTTGTTGGTTCCTGGGAGCAGTCATATATGGTGAATCTTGCTTTTAGCAACGGTGGTCGTCATCACCCCAGCAAGCCTTTCCGTCTTCTACTTTTTTCTTCTTCTTTTGTTGTAGAACATTTTGTCTCAATTGCAACACGTTTGCAAGGAATAACGTATTTTAATTATTGTAAAGTTGTAATCGAGGATTATTAAAGTTATTCCTTTGGAATAGAGTTTCTTCAGGGAGAAAACTTGTTTAGGTGAATCTCTGAGTCTCGACTACAACATCAGGATCAAACAGAGGATAGACTGTAAAGTTTGCGTGAACCTCTATTCCTGGCCTCTGTTTACCATCTTTTGATCAGCCTCGGGACTAAATTTCAAAAAAAGATTCAAGTAAGATGGAGAACAATCGTGCAAATCTTCTCGACATAAGTTTTAACAAACTTAAGAATTATGACAGTTAGTACTACAATATTTGGAAGAGGAAGATCAATCTCAATCTTCAACTCGTGAACGTTGATTGCGTGTTGACAGATCCTGAGGCTATTATTCTAGCTAATAACAATGCTCGGAGGATTGCTGAGGCTACTGCTCTGCAATAGAAGTGGAGGAGAGACAACAACCTCTGAAAATTGTTGATTCTGAATGCCATAAAAGATTCAATGGCGGAATCGTACAACAAGACGGTCCATGCTAAGAACGTCTGAGAGTCTCTGGAGAAGCATTACAAATCTGATGAGCGAAGAAACAAAATTTATATCACAGAAAAGTTCTACAAGATGCAGTTTGAGGATGACAAGTCGATTTACGTCAAGTCAATTTCTCAAGTTACGTCAAAAACTTGAGGATAACGACATGCCCCTAGTAGACAAATTCATTGTCGGGGGTATTATTGGGGGTATTATCTCCAAGCCCCCGTATGGATGGAACAAGTTTATTTTGGATATGTACCGAAAAAGATGGAGATTGACTTATAACTCCTACTGCACTGGATCCATGTTGAAGACGAGTTGAGGGCACAACTCAAGGTAGACACTTTGTCCAAACAGTTGGCAAGGCCAATATCGTGCATACTGGAGCCTCCAAGGGGAAGCAAAAGGTTTCTCACTTCAAGAAGGACTTCAACCATCTGAAGGTGAAGTCGGTTTCGTTCAAACCAAAGTCCAAGTCTGATGTGACTTGCTTCACTGTGGCAAGAAGGGCCACTACAAGAAGGACTGCAGATCTAAGCCCAAACAGACTGAGCAAGGTGAGCCTAACATGGTTGTTATGATTGCGCAAGTGGTTTCAACTGGTATCGACACTAACTGGTAGGTGGACACTAGTGCTTCCTTCCATGTTTGCTCAAGGAGGGAATTATTCACCGTGTACAAGCCTACATCTAAGAAGGTTACAAGACACAAGTTGAAGTAGTTAGGATCGGGACGGTAGTACTGAATCTGACTACGGAAAAGTCGCTGACGCTTCAAGATGTGAAGCACATACCGGTCATTGCTAAGAACTTGATCTCAGGAAGTCTGCTATGTAATACAGGCTTGAGGATGAACATTAACGCTGGTCAAATAGTTATTCATTTAAAGGAATATACTTCGGAAAAGAATTTTGTACCGAAGGGAAGTTCAAGCTTCAGCTTGAAACTCAGACTGAAAATGACAATGTAGCCATTTTTTTTGGTTATCCTCTTGAGTTGTGGCATAATAGACTAGAACATATTTATTGTAAAATAAACAAGATGTTTAGTCTAGGACTTATGGGGGTAAGAAGATGGAGAAGTGTAAAGTCTATGCGCAGACGAAGAATCACTAAAAAATCGTTCAAACGGGTAAACCGAAGCACAGATCTTCTGGAATTGGTGCACTCAGATATCTGTGACTTCAAGCAATTCTCCACAAAGGTCGGAATAAAGTATTTTATGACATTCATCGACGACTTCTCGAAGTACGTGTTCGTTTATCTTCTTAAGTCGAAGGATAGAGTATTCAAGAAGTTCAAGGACTTCAAGGCTGAAGCTGAACGTCAAACCGGTCAACAACTTAAGAGACTCAAAAGTGATCGATACGAAGGGTATCGGTCTTTTGAATTCGCATCGTTCTACAGATAACATAGAATTATCAATGAGATAACTGTTCCATATTTTCCTCAATCAAATGGAGATGTAGAAAGGACGAACAGAACGTTGACAGAAATGATGAATTCAATGTTGTTGACTGCGGGACTTCCAAACTGCTTTTGGGAAGAAGCTGCGCTTACGGCTACTTTCATTCTAAATAGTGTCGTACGCAACTTCCGATGTTACTTCTCATTAACTCTAGTTCAAAGTCAGATCTAACTTGAATGTCATTCGAGTGTGGGGGTATTTAGCGTATGTGAAGCTTCTGGACTTGAAGATTCAGAAGCTGGAAACGAGGACTACGAATGCTATATTCTTGGGATATGCTGAAAAGAGTGATGCTTGGAGGTTCCTTATATCGAATATAATTATATCATCGAATATCAGGATGCAGAATTCTTTGAAGACAAACTTGCAACGCACAAAAATATTGTTCTGCAGATATTCCGAAGAATACTGTTGGTGTAGAGGAGAATGCCGCTTCCAATGAAAATGTAGTCCAAGAAGAGGTTATTAGAGAGACTGTTTGAACTAGAATTTGCAGATCTGTCAACTAAGCGAGTGAAAAGGCAGAGGACTTCGGAGATAATTTAATCACCTATTATAAGAAAGCAAATTATATCTTCTGGAAGGAGGATATCAACGATGAGGCGATGAAATCCAGAGATGTTGTCTTCAGGAAGGAGGCTATCAACGATAATTTTGACTCTATAACCTCCAACAACACTTGGGTGTTGGTTGATCTATCTGAAGGAGAAATGTCCATTAGATGTAGATAGATCTTCAAGAAGAAGATGAAGGCTGATAGAACTGTTGACAAGTTAAAGATAAGACTGGTAGCCAAGGGGTTTTCTCAGAAGTAAGAGATCGACTACTTCGACACATATGCTCCAGTAGCACGAATGACAACCATTAGGATGTTGATTGCTCTAAGTGCAATACAAAATTTGGTGACAGTTGGATGTTAAAAAAATATTCTTGAATAAAAAGCTGACCGAAGAGATTTACATACAAAAACCAAAAAAAATTCTCGTCAAGGGTCTTGAAGACAAATTCTACAAGTTGGTGAAATCACAAAGTTCGCTTGTGTTATGCGAAATTTGATAAAGTTATTAGATTAAACGGCTACAGGTCAGCGAGACAGATAAATGTGTTTACATAAAGTTCGCTTGTGGAAGATGAGTCATAATTTGTCTGTATATGGACGACATATTAATCCTGGGTAGAGATTTAGAATATGTCGCTGAGACAAAGAAGTTTCTCTCATCCAAGTTCAGTATGAAGGACTTGGGGGATGTTGATGTTATCTTGGAGATAAATATCATCCGAATAGACACTGGAGTGGCAGTGTCACAATCTCATTACATTAAGAAGATGATCACACGCTATGGATATCGAGATCTTCCATGGATCGATACTCCGTATAGGTATGACAGAAAGCTGAAGCCTAATCCAAGGGAAAGTGTCAGACAGCTGGAGTACTCAAGGTTATCGGGAGTTTGATGTATGCTACAACTGTCACTTGGTCTGACATAGCTTTCGTTCTGGGGATGCTAAGTCGGTTCACGAGCAATCAATGTTTTGAGCACTGGAATGCTGTGAAGAGAGTGATGAGATATCTCAAGATGACTCAGAAGTATACACTACACTATAGCAGTTATCTGACAGTAGTGGAAGGGTTCAGTGATGCAAGCTGGTGCTCAGAGGTAGAGAGCGAAAAGTCCACAGGAGGATACGTCTTTTGCATGGGTGAAGCTGCTATATCGTGGAAGTCAAAGAAGCAGACAATACTCTCTCGTTCCTCTATAGAATTTGAGTTTTTTGAACTGACGGTTGCAGCAGATGAAGCAGAATGGCCTCGGGAGCTTATATATTACCTTATATTGGTTGATGCGCAGATTCCGACGAACCGATCTACTGCGACAACCAGACGACTGAAATAGTGGCATCAAATGATCTCTTCAATAGTAAAAAGAGGATTGTACGGCGGTACAGAGCACCGAATGATCTCATCAAGACTGGAATCATTGCGGTGATTGATGTTCGTGTTGGCCCAAACTGGTAACATCCAACCTGATTTTAATAATCGACTAAACAATGATATGGTATGACTCAATACGACACACAAACTGAAGATCGCTACATCACTGTTACATCACTGAAGTTAAACAGCTACTTGGATTCAAGACAGTTATTTTGAGTCGGTATTTTTTATTTTATTGAGTCTAGGAAATGATGTACATCGAGTCGCATTTGGCAAATAGAGACTCAACCATTTCCACATAACTCAGTCCACTTTAAATAGTCCAAAACCCAAATCCATACTCAAATGACCAAAGTCCAAACAACCCACAAGCTAAACCACAACATTTTGGACAAGGTCAAACCGAACTCGGTCTAGGACCGAACTCGGGCCGAACTTGGTTAGCCTGATTTGGTCATCCCTAAAAACTTGGTCTTCCACCTGACTAGGAGATCAACGTTCAAATTTATGAACGTTGGGAATCGAACTCTGCCCTAACTCAGTCCTCCCAGTACCCTATAAATAAAGCTCCACTTCTCTCCATTTTAATTCATTCAATCATCAAGCAATTCACTTTCATATCTCTATATGAGCAATCATCTTCTTCATCTCCAAAGCAACAACTTTTGAGTTTTTTAAGTGTCAAGTTCGAATCGATTAGAAGTTGTTCGAGTTGTACAAAGATTAAAAAATTCTAATATCGCCTTCCCTTCAAGAAGTGTGAAGTCAGCGTGCTCTTCAGATCAAAGCACGAGTTGTAAGAAGTTATAATTCTTCGGATCAAAGCTTGTGTTTCACTTGATAGTGGATTCAACTCCGAGCAAGAGTTCTCGGAACTAGACTAGTCCTCTCAAAGGGAAACCAATATAAAAATCGTTATGTCATCTGGTTAATCTTATTGCTTTACTTTACTTGCAAGCATAATTCTTATATTCCGCATTCTTATCTTATTGCTTGCATAGTTAGCCGTTGTTAATTTAACGTAGTCACATTCCTACTTTTAGTTGGTAATTATTGACCGAAACTATATTCACCCCCCCCCCTCTATAGTTGCCTTAGATCCTTCAATTGGTATCAGAGCATGTTCTCTATTATAGGCTTTAATTCCTAGAGTATTACACATGGCAACTGTGAAATTACCCCCCTATAGTTGCCTTAGATCCTTCAATTGGTACCAGAGCAGGTTCTTTGTTATAGGCTTTAATTCCTAGATTATTACACATGGCAACTGTGAAATCAATCTTCACTGGTGAAGGCCAATCCACAAATAGACCTCCTCTATTTGATGGAATCAACTATACTTACTGGAAAAAACGTATGGCTTTTTATCTCAGATCACTAGACTTTGACCTTTGATCAATAGTTGAGGATGAACTCGACTACAAAAAGTCTAAAGACAAAAAGAAACATTCTAGTCTTGATGGTAGAGCTGTAAATGCTTTATTTTGTGCCTTAGATAGTACTGAATTCAATAGAGTATCTACTTGTACTACTTCACATGAGATCTGAAAACTTCTTGAGGTAACTCGACTACAAAAAGCCAGTTAGAATTGTTGTAGATGGTATTCTTGTAGATAAGCCTAAAGACAAATACAGTGATCTAGAAAAGAAACATTCTAGTCTTGATGCTAGAGTTGTAAATGCTTTATTTTGTGCCTTAGATAGTACTGAATTCAACAGAGTATCTACTTGCACTACTTCACATGAGATCTGAAAACTTATTGAGGTAACTCATGAAGGAACTTCACAAGTGAAGGAATCAAAGTTCAGTAGACTCACTCAAAAATATGAGGTATTCAAAATGAAGTCTAATGAGACTATTACACAAATGTTTAAACGTTTTCTTGATATCATTAATCATCTTGCTTCTTTTGGAAAGGTTTACACTAATCATGAAAAGATTCGCAAGGTGCTAAGAGGACTTACCAAGAACTGGAATCCAAAAGCAACAACTATCATAGAAGGAAATGACCTCATAACCATGTTAATTGAGACACTCACGGGGAAACTGATGATCTCATGGACCTTGAAGAATCAGCACCAAAGGAGAAGACTATAGCTTTCAAAGCACAAGACAAGAAGATCTCCAACGATGAAACTGAAGACGATGATTTTGATGACGAGGAACATGCACTAATAGTTAGGAACTTCAGGAAATTTTCTAAAGTTTCAAAACCGAAAGAAGAAGAACCACCAAGATAACAACGATGAAGATCCAGTGTGCTATGGATGCAAGAAGATAGGCCACATAAAGAATGACTGTCCAGCTGCAAAGAAAGAAAATCATTCTGAACGTCCAAGCAAAATATCATCTTCATGAAAATATGAAAATACAAGCATATGACATGAAAGTGAAGCCAGCGACTCCGAAGATGAAGAAAAAAATTTTCGTGACACTGCAAATGTTTGCTTAATGTATTTTGATCAGGTATCTACTAACCCCTTATATGAAGACTTTACTTTTGACGAATTGTTAGATGAATTTAGTGACTTTCTTGAGGATTATAAGAAAGTTCTTGATAAATACAAGCATGCTAAGAAGGAAACAAAGATGTATAATCTTGAAGTTGAAAGGTTGTCTTCTTTATTAAATGAGATAAGAGATGTACCATCTACTAGTAACACAGAAGACACTTCTGCAGTGACATTAAGTTTGCATGATGCTTTGAAAAGTGTTGAGAAAATTTCAAAGGAAAAGGCAAAACTCAATGAGCTATATAAAGCAGAGAAGAAAAAGTATAATCTAGCTGCTCAAAGGATAGATGCACTCACGGCTAGATATTAAGAAGTGTGTGATAACTCTAAAAAGTTAGAGATATGGCTGGGAAAGCAGGTGATCCAGCCTATGACAGTCTAACACGAGACACGTGAGTCACCATAAAGTCACACATGACAAGACACTTCCTAAGAAATCTAGCACGGCACATGTTATACATAATCATGCCTTCTTTTACAAATATCCACGAATGACACGACATACCACTTCACATGCTTACCATGTTACACCAAGCACAAACGCCTTTGCAATATGTCACTACTGTGGTCAACATGGACACATCTCAAGACAAAGTAAAATTAGGAGATTAGTTGATATGAATTTATGTGCATGGATACCAAAAGCTAACATTTCAGGACCCCAAAAGAAATGGGTACCAAAGGTCACATCTACTCGTGTTGTAGGTGGGATGACCCTCGCATGCTAAAAGCAAATGGATTCTCTATAGTGGTTGCTCACGACACATGTCTGGTGATGCATCTCTATTTGTAACGCTATCGATGAAGAAAGAATGATACGTCTCCTTCGGTAACAATCTAAAAGGGTATGTCATAGGTAACGATAATATTGGTACTTCTCCCAATCATGTAATAAAATGTGTCTAGTAACTGAATTAAAACATAATATGCTTAGCATCATTCATCTGGCTGACCATGGTTATGACATTAATTTTGTGAAAGACAAATGTTCTATCTATGAGAGATCATCTGAAAATAATATTTTTGAAGGTACTAGGGAAAATAATATTTATGTTTTCTATATACTAGAAGATACTAACAATGCAGGAAGATGCCTATATGCTAACAAGGATGAGAGTTGGCTTTGGCATATGCGTCTAGGAAATGCCAACATGGACAAAATTGCAAGATTATTCTCAAAAAAACTGGTAAGAGACTTGCCGGACATAACATTCAAGAAAGATATGGTATATGCTGAATGTGAAAAGAATAAGGCAACCAAATCTTCTTTTAAATCTAAAAATGCTGTAAGTACCTCTGAATCTCTTTTGAACATATATTTATTTGGACCTAGCCGAATCGCCAATCTTGGTGGGAAGCTATCTGCATATGTAATTGTTGAAGATTATTCTAGATATACATAGGTTTATTTTCTTGCAAATAAAAGTAATATATTTTCTGAATTTGTTTCTTTCTGTAAAAAGGTTCAAAACAAAAAATGCTTCATGATTACTCATATCCGAAGTGATCATGGTGGCGAATTCAAAAATGCTGATTTCAAAAATTTATGTGATTCCAATGGTTATTTTCATGAATTTTTTTGTCGTAGAACTCAACAAAATGGTGTTGTGGAGTGGAAGAATATAACTCTCGGTGATATGGCCTGAGTCATGCTAAATCAGTTTAGCCTTCCGAAATATTTTTAGGCAGAAACTGTCAATACAGTGTGTCATGTATTGAATATGGTTCTAATTCGACCAATATCGAATAAGATCCCATATGAGCTTTGGTTTGGTAGAACTCATAATATTTCATATTTTAATTTTTTTGGATGTAGATGTTTCATTCTGAATACCAAGGATAACTTAGGTAAATTTGACTCAAAAGCTGATGAAGGTATACTGCTTGGATATGCTGGCTAAAGTAAAGGTTATATAGAATCTTTAACAAGAAATCTATGATTGTTGAGGAATCTATTAATGTTACTTTTGATGAGCTTAATAGTCAATTACCAAGTGACAGTGATGATGTAGATGTTGGCATAACAACCAGCAAAGTACCTGAAGATACTGAAACCGGTACAAGCTATCTGAAAAGTCTGCCAAAGAAGATAAGATTCATGGCTGATCATCTAGAAGACTTGGTAATAGGTGATATATCAAAAGGAGTAAGTACTCGTTCTTCAACTAGAGATATTATTGCAAATGTAGCATTTATTTCTCAAATAGAATCCAAAAATGTTGTAGTAGCTTTTACTGATGAGTTTTGATTTCGGTAATGCAAGAGGAATTAAACCAATTCGAGATAAACCAAGTTTGGAAATTAGTTCAGAGACCTAATAGTTCTTCTATAATTGGCACCAAGTGGGTGTTCTGAAATAAACTCAATGAGGATGGACAAGTCACACGTAACAAAGCACGTCTCGTAACTTAAGGCTATAATCAAAATGAGGGCATTGACTATGACGAGACATATACTTCTGTTGCGAGACTTTGAGTCTATTCGAATGCTTTGTGCTTTTGCAAATTTTCACAATTTTAAATTATTTCAAATGGATGTTAAAAGTGATTTTCTAAATAATTTTATAAAAGATGTTTTTATAGCTCAATCCCCTGATTTTGAAGATTTTAAATTTCCAAATCACGTTTTAAAGTTACGTAAGGGTCTGTATGGACTCAAACAAGCCCCGCATGCTTGGTATAATCGTCTCAGATCCTTCTTACTTTAAAATAGTTTTTCAAAAGGGAAAGTTGACAACACTTTTTATAAAAGCACAAGATGACACAATTTTATTAGTGCAAATTTATGTTGATGATATCATATTTGGGTCTACTAATGAATTACTTTGCAAAGAGTTTGCTAAGTGCATGTAGAGTGAATTCGAGAAGAGCATAATGGGAGAACTCAACTTCTTCTTCGGATTGCAAATCAAGAAGAGTTCACAGGGAACCTTCATCAATAGAGCTAAGTACACCAAGTAATTGCTAAAGAAATTCGATATGGACAATGTTAAACCTATTGGCACTCCAATGGCTACATCAACAAAACTTGACCTGGATGAAAGTGGCAAACCAGTTGACCAATGTAAGTATCGAGGTATGATTGGTAGTTTATTATATTTAACTTTTAGTCGTCCTAATGTTATGTTTAGTGTTTGTCTTTGTGCTAGATTTTAAGCTAACCCTAAGGAATCGCATTTGTGCACAGTTAACCGTATCTTACGATACCTTAAAGGCACTTATTCGGTAGGCTTATGATATCCCAAAACTACATCTCTTGACCTAATCGGTTATTCAGATGCTGATTTTGCTGGATGCAAAGTTGATCGAAAAAGTACCAGTGGCACTTGTCATTTCTTAGGAAAAGGTTTAGTCTCTTGGTTTAGTAAGAAAGAACTCTGTTGCATTATCAACTACTGAAGCAGAGTATATCGCAGCAGGACGTTGTTGTGCACAGATTTTGTGGATGAAACAAACTCTAGAAGGCTATAATCTATACTACAAAAATATTCTCATTTACTGTGATAACACTAGCACCATTAACTTGACAAAGAACCTAATATGTCACTCACGCACTAAACATATTGAAATACGTCATCATTTTCTACGTGATCATCAACAACACAGAGATATTAGTTTAGAATTTGTTGACACTGAACATCAACTCACGAACATCTTTACGAAGCCACTAGTCGAGGACCGTTTTAACTTCATTTGTCGAGAATGAGGAATTTTGGATGACGATGTTGTTAGATAATAAAAATTGCCTCTAGTACTCTTTCAAGTCAAAATCTTAAAATTGTTTGGGTACAAGCTGAAATGACCCTTCTGTCAAAGAGGTGTAAATAACCTTAAGCGATACGGTATTTAAGCATCTTCGAACCACCGCTAGCTGGGATCCGGCCCCTACAGCTAACCCAAGATAATGGAAACTTTATAGATTAATGATCTGTTGAAAAATATTATACAATTTTCATTTGTCAACTAACATTACTTCTCAAATTCACTATTCTTAGACAATCTCTTGATATTTTAATTTTACTATTCTTTGATTTTTTTTCCTAGCTAATTGAGTTCTGGAACCATAGGAGACCGAACTCGGCCCAAACTCGGTTTGGGACCGAACTCGGTCTTTGTTTCCAGAATTGAGAACCAATCCTAGTCGTTCGATCTTTGACTTATGGTAACCTATTTTTTACCATCTCAGTAGCCTTTTACTGCTCTTTCACCCGAGAATAAGCCCTTCTTCATCTTCTTCCTCCTCTCCAAACCCTAGCCTCTCAAATCATCATTGTTGGAGATTTTTCTTGCTCCAACTTCAGTTCTTGGATCTATTTTGTGGATCTCTTCCACAAAACCAATCTATTTCGAGGTATAACTCTCTCTCTTTTCTCCATGGCTCCTAGACTAGGTTCAAGGAAGAAGAGAATGGCTCCTAGACTAGGTTCAAGGAAGAAGAGGAGCTGATGAAGCCTCCTCCTCCAATCCTCCAACTGAGTAGATTCAAAACTCTTTATTTAGTCCATCTCAACCCAATGAGGGAGATTTTGATGGAAAACTTTTTATCTCTCAATACCAAAAAAAGTCAAATTAGCGACATTTAAAAACGTCGCTAAATGACGAAAAAATGTCGCTAATCACATTTAGCGACATAATTAGCGACGTTTTAAAGAAGTCGGAAAAAAGCAAGTCGCTAAAAGAAAAAACGTCGCTAAACATCGCTATGCCGACGTTTGTTAGCGACTTAAATGTGTCGCTAAAATTAGCGACGTTTAGCGACGCAACGTCACTAATTAGTGACGTTAATTAACGTCGCTAAACGTCGCTAATTAGCGACTTAAATAGCGACGTTACAGCGACGTCTTTAATGACCTGGCAATACTGCCATGTCAGCAATTTGCGACGTACAACGACATTTTTAGCGACATGTTTAGCGACGTCATTAGCGACGTGTATGAACGTCGCTAATTAGCGACGTATTTAGCGACGTATCGCTAAAACGTCGCTAATTTTACAGAAAAAAATAAAAAAAAATTCTGAATTATGTCCAAACATTATTCCTGCAGTTTATTAAATCACAATCAGTACAAATATACCCGGAGCAACCCTCCGTTGAATTTTTGGGTTTGCAAACCCCCTTGGGTTGAACACTCAACACCGGTAAAATAACATATTTAATATGAATAATATAATAAAATTTGAAGAAAAGAAAGCATCCAGCAAATCTCAACGTAAAGAATACGACAAATATGTATCCATACAATCTCATCCTAAATAATAAAAAAATATAAATATCCAGCAACTAGCTATACTACTGCGGATCTGCAGGAGGCTGACCACCGGCGCGCATGAAGGATAAGAACAGCTCATACTGCTCCCGTGGAATCGACACCGATGTCGATGGAGAAGGCAGTGACATCGGTGGACTCTGTGTCGATGTAGGCGCACCAGAAGGCCGTCCCCGCTCCAAGTCTGCGAGTCGCTGGTTGTAAGAATCCATGGTAGATAGCAGCCTTGTACTGCTATGAACCATTGAATCCTGCATCATTGTCAGCCTCTCGCCCATCGATAGCTATGACGCATGCAGCTCTATGATGTTGCAGTCTGTCGAGGCTCTAATATCATTTGTCAAATCCCGGAGCTCCGTGATGCTGCGGTCGAGCATATCGAATCGTGCGATGAGCGTCGGATCGTCCGCCTGCGGCTGGGACCGGGGCTGCTCCTCCATCATTCGCAGCAACTCTTCACGGAGAGACGCAATCTGACGGTCAACGACCTCCTGGACTCTGGCCGACGACTGCGAGGGCTGTGTGGAATGCACAGCTGTCGAGGAGGCCCTAGATGACTGCGTCACAACCAGGGCGCCATAGGATCCCGTACCGTAGTACGTACCCCTCTGGAGACCACCAGCTGCGGTCACCCACAGGTCGTCCGCCGACGGAGCTGGAGCGGGCTGCGAGGAAGTACCAGCCTCTCCAGATATAGGTGCACTAGCAGTCACCCACTCACGCAGCCTAAGATACTCGGCCTAGAAAGGTTTGGAAACTCGATAATTGCCTAAGTTATATTAAAATTAACACAAAGTAAAGTAATACTTACATAGGTCTGCGAGGTCCTCTCATCAATGAGATTTCCGTCCTTGCGATGGGTGGCCAGGAAGACGGTCACCATGTTTGCATCCTCACCCCTCTATACCTGTTAAAAATATATTATTTAGTACTAAACTTAAACTTTTTTTCCTACTACCATTTTATGATACTTACATTAAAATAATATATTTTAAAAGAAAAAAATATACCAAACGACGAAAATGTTCCGTCATCGGAATCGAGCTACCACACCACTTGGCAGCATTCCGCCTAGCCGCCTTAGCCTTCTCAGACCTTTCCTTGTAGCTCGGATCGTCGAATCTAGCCCTCATCGCAGTCCACTGCTCAGGCGTGATCCAACCTTGGATCGGTTTTCCAGCACAATCACGAGCCTTCTGGTCATCCAGAGCATCTCGGATAAGCTTGGCGGCAACGGTCGAAAACAACTGCTCGATCAACTCGGCCCGGTGCGGAGGATTAAAATACGTTTGCTACAATAAATAATTTAGTAAGTGAGCATCACGGATAAGTTATATAATATGCATAAATTAGAGAATTTATTTAATATACTTTTACTTGGAAGTGCGCAAACCAGAATGCCTTTCTCTCCTCCGGAGCCTCAGAGTAGTTGATCCAAGGGCCACCGTAGTTGTTCTTCAGAAATTGGTTCAGGCGTCTTTGAACCGACGATGGACGATATCTATACAGAGATAATTATTTTGATCGAAAAAGTCAATATACGATGAATAAAGAAATACACGATATATATCATGCTAAACCATCTATTGACTTACTTTGTACCGTCGGCCCAAATCTCTGTCCTCGTCTCCTCCGGAGGTGCACATGGAAGATCTTGCTGATGCTGGGACAACGTGGGCACGACCTCCTCAACATGCTCATCTGTCCCCATGGTTCCGTCAGCAGGAGGAACACTGGACGAGGGAGTAGCATCACGCCTTGAACTACTCGTCCCAACAGTCGGAGATGTGAGTGATCGATATACTGGAGTACTGGACGACGATGATCCGGAACCAATAGTAGGCAGTAACGGAGGAGCATTCTACATTCTACAGGCAAAATATAGTTACATTCTACAGGCAAAATATTTTATTTTCAATCATTTTCAGAAAATTCATCTTGTTCGCCTTCCTCGTCCTCCTCTTCCTCTTCCTCTTCCTCCTCCTCGTCTTCACTTTCATCTACTTTGTCTTCGTCTTCCTCTTCGGATAATTCTACATCTTCTACATTATTACTCGTGTAATGAGTAACTTCCGTTGAGTCCACATCTACAATATTTGTTACAAGAGGTAGATCGTCCTCCTGATAAGCTATTTCGTCAATGTCAAAGGTATTTCTAGCTTTAGTCTTGATACTGCCCACCAATCCGATCTCGCTGTCCCCCATCTAGGATAAGTTGTGAAGTACATGAGCTGAGCCTGACTTGATAGGACAAATGGTTCGTAGCCTTGATATTTACGCTTGTAGTTTATATCCACAAGGCCATGCTTGTCAATTTTCCAACCTTGATCTTGAATCAGATCGAACTATTCACACTTGAGTAGCACGATATTAGCAGGTTCTGTGCCATAATTATATGTCAACTCCACAATCTCTTGTAAGATGCCAAAGAAATTATTGTCTGGATCGACGTCTTTGTAGTTCGAAGATTTGATACACAAACAACTGTTTTTCGTGGAATCAAGATCCAGAAAGCTGTCTCTGATAGGAGCATTTGTTGACTTGAACCTGAACCCATTCACACAGAAACTTGGCTATATTTTAACAACAATAAATGGTCCCTTAGCTAGAGTTCTAATAGATTCAGTCTCGGGTGTTATTAGACGATCGACCTAAATACCAAAGTAGCGATAGTAAGTTATTTGTTTTGCAAGTGCAGAATTAAAAAGTAATTACCAAGCATCTTACATATGCGCTCAACCATGAAGGAAAATGGCATCTCATTTCTTCTACTTCTTCGTCTGTTATGTAGGGTCTAACCGACCTCAACTCATCATTATATGTGCTGAAAAATAATAAAGCAACTGCTGATTAGTAGCATGCTAGTATCTTATATTATTACATTAAGATGATGTAAACGTGGACGTATTAATTACTTACTCCTCTAGCTTCTCCACTTCATCCTCGTCGCAATTGAGTAATATATACAACTGAGCAGCCCTTAGCTCGTCGTCATTCAAATATCTCTTCTTCATTTTTCCCGAAGGCTTTCCGGACGCATTGAATACTTTGAGTATTGCATTATTAGATTCCTGATATGCGTCGTCGTTTCTCGGAGCTTTCGTTCTATTAGTAGCAACATGCGGTTTGAAATACGTCGAGCAAAAGTTTGTAATCTCCTCGAGAACATAAGCTTCACAAATAGAGCCCTCAACCCGTGCGTTGTTTTTCACCTTTCTCTTTAGGTGATTCAGATGCCGCTCGAAGGGGTACATCCACCAATAACCGACAGGACCACCAACACGTGCCTCATAGGAAAGATGAATTGGCAAATGCTCCATAGAGTCGAAGAATCCAGGAGGAAACACCTTCTCGAGCTTACATAGTATTACCACAATGTCCTTCTCTTGCTTTTCTAGACGATCGACGAGCAACTTAGTACAACAAAGATCTCTGAAGAATATGCTGAGATCTGTCAATGGATCCCAAACGACCTGCGGTAAGAATTCCCGAAATGCAATCGGAATTAACCTCTCCATGAATACGTGACAATCATGGCTCTTCATACCCACCAGTTTGTTCTCCTTGAGGTTGACGCATCTTCTCAAGTTTGACACGTACCCGTCTGGAAACTTTAGACCCTAAATCCACCTACAAAGTCTCCCTTTATCCTCTTTCTCCAATGAGAAAACTGACTTAGGTTGCTTTAACTTTTCATTCCCCTCCTCTATCAAATGCAATGCAGGATGTCTACATATTTCTTCTAAGTCCAACCTGGCCTTCAGATTATCTTTTGTCTTTTCCTTTACCTCCATTACAGTATTAATTATGTTATCAAACACATTCTTCTCGATATGCCTGACATCAAGGTTATGTCTGATCAGATTGGTGCTCCAATATGGCAGATCCCAGAATATACTTCTCTTCGTCCAGTTATGGTTGCGACCAAATCCGTCACACTTGTACCCCTTAGCAGGCTCTTCGATAGCACTTGGTAAATCTTTTACCTCTTCCCATATCGTATATTCAGACCACCTTGGGGGTGGATTGGCCTTCTCCACAACTCCCGCACGAAAAGCATTTCGGTTCCTCCGGTACGATGATCCTTCGGCAGAAATTGTCGATGACAATCGAAGAAGCACGGTTTGCCTCCGTATTTCAAACGGAAAGCCTTAGTACGGTCCATGCAATACTGACATGAGAGACGACCATGAGTACTCCATCCCGATAACATTCCATAGGCCGGAAAGTCGTTGATGGTCCACATAAGTTCTGCCCTCATCTGAAAATTCTGCTTTCTAGAAACATCGTACGTGTTGGCACCTACTTCCCACAGCTGATTCAACTCATCTATCAAAGGCTGTAAATACACATCGATGTTCCTCTTCGGATTGTTCGGACCCGGGATAATAACGGTTAGGAACATATACGGAGTCTTTATGCACATCCAAGGCAGTAGATTGTACGGAGTGACGATCACAGGCCAACACGAATACTGGGAGCCCGAAAGTCCAAATGGGGTAAAACCGTCAGAGGAGAGCCCCAATCTGACATTACGCGGATCTTCAGCAAAATGTGGATACTCTCGATCAAAGTGCTTCCATGCTTCTCCATCGGATGGATGATCCAATACTCCTTCGATCTGTTTTCGCCTGTGCCAACTCATATTTTCTGCAGTCTCCTTAACCATAAACAACCGCTGCAACCGCGGCGTCAAAGGCAAGAGTGCATCGAATCGGTAGGCTTCCTTGCACCGACAGACTTTCCTCTAACAGTGGCCTTGTAGCGATCAGCACCACAGAATCTGCACCCATCTTCATCCTTGTCGTCTTTGTCGTACAACATGCACCCGTTGTGACATGCATTGATTTTCTCGTATCCCATCCAAAGCGATCTCACCATCCTCTTAGATCGATAGAAGTCTTTAGGCAACTTTGCACCCTCGGACAAGATCTCTATAATCAAATCGATTAGTCGATTATAGCATTCTTGCGACATGTTAAAATCGGACTTGATGCTCAATAATCTTGTAACCACCTCCAACGGTGAATGATCCTCACAACCAGGATATAGTGGAGTCCTTGCATTCTCCAGCAACTCCATAAACTTTGCAGCATCGGCATTCGGTGCCTCCTCAGCTGCATCATAATTGTCCGGATTGAAACTAGGTCCCGCCACATCATAATTGTCCGAATTGAAACTAGGCCCCGCCGCATCATAAACCATGTTCATCCACCCGTCGTCGTAAGCATCGTGGTCGTGGACATCCATATACGGCTCCACATAGGGCTTCGACTCCGATGCTAGAGATACAAGTTCTCCGTATGCGGTCCACTGATAGTAATTCGGCGTGAAGCCCTTCGAGTACAAATGATATGTGACTTCCACTTCTGGATGATATTTCCTGTTGCGATATCTCACACACAGACACTTAATTTTGGTACCGTCCATGTACTGAGGGAACGCCTTAGCAAACTGCAGGAACTGCTGTACACCCTCAATGAATTCGTCCCACACACCGCACATGTCATCAGGATGACGGTTGTACATCCACGAACGATGACGCAGATAGTAATTCATATCCATTTCTAGATACTTCTGCAAAAATGACAGTATGTATCATATAAATCATTACATACAGTGTGATTCTCTAAAGAAGAAGCTGACAATTAGTTGGCTAGGTAATCTATATTTGAAGTCACATAGAAGAAGCATGTTAGATCCTGTGCAGAGTGTGTGCACACCAGTGTAGGTACAATATTTTGTAGGACAGCAGCATGCTAGATCCTGGTAACTATAACAAACCCAAATCTCAGCCTAGGCCAGGACAGAAGCTGTGGTTTCTTTTTTGTTAGGCTTGGTTTGAGATTGTTAAAGCTTATTATAAGATGGTAGGATTAAATTAAAAAAGATAATGAATTTTTAAGTCAAAACGAATTTGATAAGCAACACTTTTTGATGTGATTCAAGTTTCTGCTTTCTTTCCTCAGAGTGAATATATCCACTGCTTGCTTTCTTGCCAAATCTATAGCACGATTATCCAAGCTTCTCCAATAAGAGAAGGGTCGGGTATTGACCGGTTGCCCACTGATTGCTACACTGTTTTCTGCACTCAAAATCTGAACACAACACACTCATCTCACTACTAGTTTGCAGCACAGAGCCCCCAAGGTCTGCACACTAACACAGGCACTCTTGACACCATCACATGGTATACATCACTACCTACATACACTAGACAGACACATATCAATGCACAGATTACACACCCTCTCATATGCTAATATTGAACACATTTCTTAAGTTCAAACCCATAATACTTCAATTCCTACAATTCTATACTCAAATAGCAGGTGCACACACATATTGATACCCCTATTCTATGGTTAATCCTTGACACTGCTGCAGACTTCTACTGCACTGATGCACACTTGGGATTCTTGCACTGCACAGGCTCTTTAGAGACATACACACATGCAGGAAATATTGTTCCTCAACACAGAAGCAATGTGCCAGGTTGCACAGTTTCAAATGCCACTGCTGCAGTTTCAGTCTTGCACATACTACAGGGCACTGCTGCACTTACTGCTCTGAGCAGTTGCACAAATCCAAACCACACACCATACTGGAATACTAATATGCACACAGAAAACTGTGGGGTACCGTGTTTAAGTTATGCACACACACAGAGAACTACCCAATCTCTGATACACACTTTATTGGAATCCCCTTTGCTGCAGACACGGGTGTCTATGATACACCATGACACTCATCTAACACAGTTCACATCTACAATTTAATCACAACACTACACACCTTACTCAAGAACACATATACGCACTGTTAACACAAGGATACACTGTCATAGAGCAGTGTTCACTCTTGCACACTCCTCACAAGATCCAGTATACACCATCTCCGCATTGTTAACACAAGGACCCAGGTCAAAAAACCTAACCCTAACCCTAACCCTAGGTCCTGATTAGTGTCTGTGTCAGTATGTGTGTGTGTGTCGTGTCTGTGTCAGTGTCACATGTGTGTCCTGTGAGAGAGAGAGAGAGAGTTAGGGTTTACCTAGAGGAGGAGGAGGAGGAGGAGGAGGAGGAGGAGGGGGGAGGACGCGGCCGGAGGGGGAGGACGTGGCTGGAGGGGGGTCGCCGGGAGGGAGGGAGGAGGAGGCGCCGGAGGGAGGAGGGGAGCCGGAGGGGGAGGACGCGGCCGAGGGGGGTCACCGGAGGGAGGAGGGGTTGCCGGAGGGAGGAAGGAGGAGCCGGGGGGTTTGAAATTTGGGAGTGGGAGAGGGAGAGATCGAAGGAAATGGAGAAAATCAGCCCTAAGTAAAAAAATTAGCAACGTTTTAGCGACGCCACTAATGACGTCACTAATTTAGAATTTAGCGACGTTTTAGTGACGCCAATAACGACGTCGCTAATTTAGCGACATCTTAAACGTCGCTAATGACGTCGCTAAATGTTCAAAATAAATAAGTCGCTAAAAAACGTCGCTAAGTGTCGCTAAATAAAACATATTAGCCACGTTTAACGACCTAAATTGAACTTATAGCGACTAATCTTTTAAAAACTGAATAAAAGTTGCTAAACGTCGCTAAATGTGGCCAATTAGCGACGTTTAGCGACGTTTTCACATGGAGTTGCTAAATTAGCGACGTTTTAATTGGAGTCGCTAAAAATGTCGAGCATCCCGCTTATTCTATTAGTGTCTCTAGATGCTTCCAAAACTTAGTTTGATGATTTTTGTGCTAGATATATTTGTGTTGGCAATCCAATTAACTTCACAATCTTTGATGAGTTCTTGCCTAACTTTAGATATCTTTGCTTAGATGAACTTGTTTCCATCCAAAATCGTGTTTTCCTTAATGCGATTAGGATGTTTTATTGCAATCTCACACACGACTCCAAAAGAATTTATTCACGTGTGTGTGGTCTTCATATTGAATTCAAGGACAAAGACTTTACGGAGATTCTTCAACTCCCTCCTTCTTATGGAGATGCCTTAGTCGCGTGAATTCAAATATGTCGACGATACACTGATAGTTTCAAGTAATTGATGTGTGATCCTTATCCTTGTCCTCATGGTATACTTCGTGCAAGACACTTGAACCAAAATTTCTATGAATTGCACCGTCTTGTTTTCTCTGCTATTCTGCCAAAGACAGGTTCTTCTGATGAAATCACCTACTTGAAAATCAATGCTCTCTATCACCTGCATTACATTATTCCGTTCAGTTTTTCACGTACGATGATGGACAACATGATTCGTGCAAAGAAGAAAGGACGAAATCTTGTGTATCCGATGTACTTGCCTTTGATTTTCACTGCCTTCGGCATTCCTCTAGCAGATTGTCACTTCATAGATGCACCTCATTTTCTATCCAAAGTTCGTAGGACTGGTCATCCACCTCCACCTCCTGTTCCAGCAGATGATCCATAGCCTCCTGCTGATCCACCAGCTACTTTGGACTCTATTCAGGCTATGCTTCGAGATCGTATTTGTATAGATGACGATCGTCGGCGTATGAGGATGCTTGCTTCCGGGAGATCGACTATTGCACCACCCTGCATGTCCGTGCTATTGGGAACACATGGTCTGACATTCAGTGGAGTATGGGACTTGCTCCTTCTGGTGGTGGTCCTATACCCATGGTTCGTCATCTTGATCGTGCTGGATATCATGTTGCTGATATTGCTATTCAGCGGTACTTTGGCCCTACAACGACCTACTATGATCCTTCCCGTTCAGCTGATGACCTCTCTTCTGGAGATGATCCTAGCTCGGATTAGTTTTAGTTTAGTTTGTTTTGGATTGATGTTCTTGCTTATTTCTTTCAGTTATGCACTTTATGATGCGTAAGTTATGCACTTTGTGATGCACTCTTAAGTTTATGGTTTTGTCGTTAACTTTCACATTTTTATATGCTTATGAAAACTTCTACTTTATGGTTCTATTGTGTTGTTATTTTACATTGCAATTTACTTGTGTTATTGTATATCTTCACCCTTGTCCGCTATTGTGTCAATGATGCTACCCTATTCTTTTACGGGGAAGCTTGTTATTTTGAGAAAATGACAAAAGGGGAGAAATGACGATACCGCACAATATCATGTTGCGAGGGAGCCTTCATCCAAATTCAACTGTGCCAAGATAATATTGACGTATCGATCATCGTTTGTCAATTATCAAAATGAGGGAGATTGTTGGCCCAAACTGGTCATATCCAACCTGATTTTAATAATCGACTAAACAATGATCTGGTATGACTCAATACGGCACACAAACTGAAGATTACTACATCACTGTTACATCGCTGAAGTCAAACAACTTCTTGGATTCAAGATAGTTATTTTGAGTATTTATTTTTTATTTTATTGAGTCTAAGAAATGATGTACATCGAGTCACACTTGCAAAAAGAGACTCAACCATTTCCATATAACTCAGTCCACTTTAAACAACCCAAATCCATACTCAAATGACCAAAGTCCAAACAACCTACAAGCTTAACCACAACATTCTGGACAAGGCCAAACCGAACTCGGACCGAACTCGGTTAGCCTGATTTGATCATTCCTAAAACTTGGTCTTCCACCTGACCAGGAGCTCAACGTTCAAATTTATGAACGTTGGGGACCGAACTCTGCCCGAACTCGGTCCTCCCAGCACCCTATAAATAGAGCTCTACTTCTCTCCATTTTAATTCATTCAATCATCAAGCAATTCACTTTCATATCTCTATCTGAGCAATCATCTTCTTCATCTCCAAAGCAACAACTTCTGAGTTTTCTAAGTGCCAAGTTCGAGTCGGTTAGAAGTTGTTCGAGTTGTACAAAGCTTGAAAAATTTCAAGATCGCCTTCCTTTCAAGAAGTGTGAAGTCAACGTGCTCTTCGGATCAAAGCACGAGTTGTAAGAATTTGCAAGTCTTCGGATCAAAGCTTGTGTTTTACTTGATAGTGAATTCAACTCCGAGCAAGAGTTCTCGGGACTAGACTAGTTCTCTAAGAGGAAAACCAGTATAAAATTTTTGGTGTCATCTAGTTGATCTTATTGCTTTACTTTACTTACTTGCAAGCATAATTCTTATATTCCGCATTCTTATCGTATTGCTTGCATAGTTAGCAGTTGTTAATTTAACTTAGTTACATTACTACTTTTAGTTGGTAATTATTGACCGGAACTATATTCACCCCGCTCTATAGTTGCCTTAGATCCTTCAGTTGGGAGTCAGGATAATCTGGCGGATCCGTTCACCAAAGGCTTCAAGTGCCAGCTGGTCGAGGGCACAACAAAAATATGGACTTGAAGGCATTCTGATATTGTGTATTTGTAATTCTACCATAAAGTTCTATGTTATTAGTTCAAAGAGAAATCTACTAGACATCTAGCTTTTGGTTCAAAAAAGGATCGTTGACAGGAAGAATATCAGGTACATATGGTAGTCCTTTGAGACATTGAGGGGATATGGACCTAGAACCATTGTTGCCTACTATTTGTTCTTTGTATAGAACCTAGAACCACTGTTGTCTACTATTTGTTCTTTGTATACAACAAGTCCTGTAGGAGGATGTACATAGGCCTTAATGAGTTCTCGGATATTTTGAATATCCGACGTACTTTACAGGAAGTACGGGTGGCTCGGCACTACAAAGGGGACGGTACTCCCATGCTACAGTGGCGTGACACCATGATGAGGTGAGGCGACCTTGGGCTATGTCATAGCGGCAGTAGCACCGCACATAGGTCGGTAGCCTAATGCCAAATATGTGAAGAGTACTAGGACAACACTACAAAGAGGCTGGTGACATGCTATAGTCTAGCGACACTACCAAGAGGTTGTAGACCTCGGTTTTGGACCATGTCGTAGCTGCGTAGCACTGTATATGAGCACAATGCTTCATGTTGGGTAATACAACACTACAGAAAGGCTTGTGACCTCATGCTACAGTGGTATGATACCACAAAGAGGTTGTGGACCTCGGTTTCGGGTTATGTCATAACGGCGTAGCACCGCAAGGAAGCGCAAGGCTTCATACTGGAGAATTTTTTAAACTCTTTGAAAGAATTCACCAAAGTGTATGGAAAGAGATATTGGCCGTCTCTTAAGGGTAAACTTGTAGACATCCAATTTACATACATCGAGACTAGGTCAGTATAGGATCTTTAAAGTGCGACCAGAGGCACAGCTGATGTTATTGTGTGAGTGAAAAGAATATCAAATATGGTATATAATTCAAGGTTTAGTCCATTCTTGTATCATATTGTTGTTTGACCCATGCGAGAAAATTCAAGTCGTCAGTGACATCTATCCTAATGCATGATGGATAGTCACTGTGGGGAACGCTCATCCATATATATTGAGATATGTGGAGGATTGTTGGAGTTTTTCTCTTTGGACTAGCAAATATAGTCTCACTTTGACTACAACTCAAGGTGAGTATCTCAATATAAGACTTTGCTTATTATTGTGGTATGCACATGGGTTGTGGTGGGGTACATGTGAGTGTCATGTGGGGGTGTTTTTCTAGGAGAATTAAGGTTAAACTTCTCAAGAAAGCATTTATGCTTTTTATCACTCTTGGAAAAATATTCTTAGAAGCTGAGCAACTCGGACTCGGGCTCAAGGGTGTAAAGTTGCGCTTTAATGGCACACTTTACACTTAGCACATCAGCATCGTCGTATGGCGCTTATGTGCATATGTTGTGCTCGTCTTATGCACGAGTTTTTGCGCGAGTTGCATGCGCGGGTGCAAGTGCAAACGCATACGCAGGTGCAAGCACGGGCACATGCGCGGGCGCTGAGCGGGCAATGCACGGGCTATGCGAGACTATGCGCGGGTTATACGCGGGCTATGCGCATATGTGCACATGTGTAGCGCTGCTGCTGGTCTATGCGCTGCTGGTCTATGCGCACAAGAGTAGTTGTGACTGTGCTGCTGTACGCATATGCGCAGAGAGCGTTGTTGGCACATAATTTCGCTGATTGTGGAATTTGGACTGTTATAGAAAGATTTGAGTCAATTATTCAGAACCATTTTTTGTGGAATTTGTATTTAATTGATTGCTATCTTTTTGCAATTAGTTGACGGCCATGATTAGGGATAGGGTTTCCTTTCTACTCTATAAATACTCTCTTCGTGCCCCTTTGAGAACTACTTCAAAACTGAGAGACGGAGAGAGTATTTTCTTACTGTTGGCATTGGAGTCCAGCACTTCGTGCGAGTCGGAACTAAGGTGATGGCGAGAGTTCCAGAATTTTTTCGTGAACTTGCTGATTACTGGGAGCAGATCGTGTAAGGCGAATCTTGCTTTGATAAGTGGTGATCATCATTACCCCTGCAAGCCTTTTTGTCTTCTTCTAGTTGTTCCTTCTTCTTCGTTGTAGAACATTCTTTCTCAATTGCAACATGTTTGCAAGGAAAAACGTATTTTGACTATTGTAAATTTGTAATCGAGGATCATTAAAGTTATTTTGTTAGAATCGAGTTTCTTCGAGGAGCAAACTTGTTTGCGTCATTCTCTGAGTCTCGACTACAATATCAGGATCAAACAGAGGGTAGACTATAAAGTTTGCATGAACCTCTATTCCTGACCTTTGTTCAATCTTTTGATCATCCTCGGGGCTAACAATATGTAAATCCAATCTTATGTATGCTTACTATATATTGGAAATCCGTATATGGAAATCCAATATATGGAAAGTCCAATATATGGAAAATCGATATATGAAATCCAATCATATATATGGTCAAAGTAAAAAATGGACATAGGACTATTTCGTTTGACATTTTTTTTCATATCTCCACATCGGCAAGGTTTTACCACAAAATCGAGCCGACACTTCTCTACCACACAACTTCCCCAAATCAACCACTCATCAATTCCGCCCCGAAGGGCTCTCAAGCAATAGGAAGGACTTGGAGACTCCAAGTCATGTTGGAACTTAGCTCCATGAACAACCTTAGTCAACATATCATCGGGGTTGTCCTTGGTATGCACCTTTTCAAGTGCAATGTCACCGTCTTCTACAACATCCCGCATGAAGTGATAGCGAATATCATTTTGTTTGGTCCTCGCATGATAGATTTGATTCTTTGTCAAGTTGATAGCACTCATACTGTCACAATGCACATCAACTACATCTTGTTTCACCCCAAGTCATCAATCAAGCCGCGAAGCCATATGCGCTCTATTACTACCTCTGTCACTGCCATATACTCTGTTTCCATAGTCAACAAGACAACCGTAACATGCAACATAGACCTCCAACTGACTTGTGCATTATGTAGAACAAACACGTATCCAGTAGTTAACCTGTGCTTATCTAGAATACAAGTATATTTCGAATCTACATATCCACTGACCTGACTAAAGTCTCCACTAAAGTGTAATCATACGTCAATGATGCCCTTCAAGTACCTGAATGTCCACTTCACAGCCTTCCAGTGCTTCTTTCCCGGATTAGCCATAAAGAGATTAACAACACTTACGGCCTGTGCAATGTCTGGTCAAGTGCATACCATAGAATACATCAAGCTGCCAACTGCACTCACATAAATTGGCCGAGAGCCTAAAGTGATCAGCCAAGGGAGTAGAAATAGACTTTGCATCTTCCATACCAAAATGAGCAATGGTCTTCTCAATGTAGGACTTCTGAGATAAAGACAATCTTCGTTTCCCTCTCTCCCTTTTAATACCCATCCCCAAAATCTTCTTGGCTCAACCCTTCTTCATCTCAAACTCCGATCAAAGTTAAGACTTCAATTTATCTCTCTACCATTCTTTTTGAAGCAATAAGCATATCATCCACATAAAGCAATAGATAGATATAACCTCCACCGCGAAGTTTATGAAAGTAAACTCAATAATCATACTTACTTCAGGTAAAATTATGCCGTGTTATGAAGATGTCGAACTGCTTGTACCACTGTCGAGACGACTGCTTCAACCCATACAACAATGTTTTTATCAAAACACATGATTTTCCTTAGGAAATGGAACCAAATCTCATGTACAGTTCTTGTGGAGAGACTCAATCTCTTCCAGCATATCTACTATCCAGCTCTTACTGCTAGTATCTTTGACAGTCTGTCTGAAGGTGATAGGCTAGTCATCCTCCACTGGCAGTGCATATTGTATCACATTCAATTGTCCATAGTGCTTGGCTGGTGCATCAAATCTATATCTATGCACTGGCTTGACCGGTCCCCTTGGCCTAGTGGTAGCCAAGGAATCTTGCAGCTGGTGCTTCTCTTTCTTTGATTGTTCTTGTGAGGCTTGATGAACATATTTGGAAACCTCCACCTCATCTGATGTATCCTCAGACGACTCAATCTCAACAGTTTAAAATTTGTAGATTCACCGCCATCCTGTGGGACTCATTCTTCTTGCTTGAAGTCAACACTGAAGATTCATCGAAGGTGACATCCTTGCTCTTAAGAACTCTCTACCACAAAGATAAAGAAGAAGAAAAAGAAAAAAATTTCTCTCAAACTCTTGTGTTGAACTTATTCAACAACTTTTTCTCTCGTGTTGAGCTTATTCAACAACTTTCATTGATCACAATTGAGATATCTCAGGAGAACCTTTAGGTCCCTTTATATAGCATGAGATGTGTCTATATATGGAAGTCCAATTTTATGTAGGCTTACCATATATTGAAAACCCATGTATGTAAATCAAATATATGGAAAGTCCAATGTATGAAAAACAAATATATGAAAATCCAATAATATATATCGTCAAAGCCAAATGGACATGGGCCTATTTTTGTTTGACATTTTTTCTTCACCAACATAGCTTGATACCATTTTAACTTGTAGTTTCCGATTGCTTCTGTCAGTTGTGGCATAATATGGCCAATACGTTTCGATATTTTTTTTGTTTTTCTACCTTGGCTCGAACTATCTTCATATGAAATAAGAAATTAGAAACTGAAGTCAGAATGAATACGATAGAGCTTGTTGCATTCAATATATCTGTAGCAACAATTCTTTGACATCAATTCAACTTGGGGGCTTTTTGTTATATATGAAGGGGAAAGGTTTTCTGTTTCATAGATTTGTTGAGGTAAAAGGTTACAGGTCTCTGACTATTCCATTCATATGAAATAAGTTTGCTGTTCATGTGATGTTATCAACTTATTTTATACTGATATCTGTTGAAATTTCTTTTAATACTTCCAGAGACTATCTCTTAAGCGTAAGGGGTCTAGGACTTAAAAGCGTTGAATGTGTTCGACTTTTAACGCTTCACCATCTCGCTTTTCCAGTAAGCCTTTTTCCTGAGATAGCTCATAAATTGAAGAATTAATAATTATATGAATAAGAACTCTTACCATTTTGTTATTCTCTGTCTCACTAACAAGGTTGATACGAATATTGGTCGCATTGCTGTGAGGCTGGGATGGGTACCACTTCAAAACCTACCAGATTCCCTTCAGTTGCATCTTTTAGAGCTGTAAGTATTTTGGATATGACTGGACACAATACTCAATTCTCTTAGCATTGTGAAAGCCTTTCTCATCCATGAAGATGTTTAGCAGAGATCTGTCTAATCGTTTTCTCCTTGCTATCTTCAGGTATCCTGTAATGGAGCATATTCAGAAATACCTCTGGCCTCGTCTATGTAAACTTGATCAACAGACATTGTAAAGTCAAGCAGCCGTTTCCAAAATATTTATACTCATTCCAAAAGATTTCTTCTATGTCAAAAGTTCAACAGCAATTTAGAAATTCACGTCATCTTATTATAATTTTATTTCTGATCACAGGTATGAGTTACACTATCAAATGATTACTTTCGGCAAGGTATCATGCCATTGATTTGATCTATATCCTACACCAACTTTGTTTTCAAATTGATAACTTTTATGGAAGAATAAACAGAATGCGTTGACTTTATGCAGGTCTTCTGTACAAAAAGCAAGCCAAATTGCAATGCATGTCCTATGAAAGGGGAATGCAAACACTTTGCAAGCGCATTTGCTAAGTACGTTTCTGAAACTGTAAACACTCATGAGTAGACTACACCAAGCAGTAGAAGTTTGTATGGCATGTAAATACAAGTTTTTTTTGTATGTTATATCAAGTGCGACGGCAAATTGAAATATAGATTGACATAGGACTTTACTCATTCATACTCGTGTACAAACTACCAGTATGCATATTTGCAGCATAGTGATATTGTAAATTCATATAGTGAACATTGCAACTACAGTTGGTAGGTCCGAAAGTAAACTTCCAAAATAAAAAAAAGCATAGATAGAATGTTTTCCTTGTTTGAGGTTTAGAATTTGAGATAGCTTGACTTTAAGGATGATAAAGGTCCTTAACTTTTGTTCTGTTATGTTACAGGAACTTAGTTATCTTTCTTTCAAAAAATACATCAAAAATATCTCATAACAAACATTTTTGAGACATGTTTAGGTCACTAAATGTTGAAACATGGAAATTACATTAAAAATCCATGTTGCAGTTCAAGACTACTTACTGGACCAGAAGAGAAAAGTCCGGGGGGCTCAGCAACCTCCATTGCCCTTGAGCGAGGCCATACTCCAGTTTTTAGGAGAATGCCCCTTGAGGGAGGCCATACTCCAGTTTTCAGGACAATTCCCCTACCTCAACTTGAGGAGAGCACACAATCACATGATCAAACTGCTCCCAGGAACTGTGAGCCTATCATTGAAGAACCAGCATCACCAGAGCCTGAATACGAACGGACTTTAGAAAGTGCAATAGAAGATGCCTTTTACGATGATCCTGATGAAATTCCTGCAATAAACCTCAATATGGAAGTGTTCACACAGAACTTAAAGAGCTATATGCAACAAAATATGGATCTTCAAGATGGTGATATCTCAAACGCTTTAGTCGCTGTAACTTCAGAATCTGCTTCTATTCCTATGCCCAAGCTAAAGAATGTGAGCCGCCTGAGGACAGAGCATCAAGTGTATGTTCTTTCACACTTTTTCACACTGATATGTAAGCTTGAAACATGGTGGTTGCAACTAAGAAAACATTTTAAAGGATATTTGCCAAGGTGGCTTTGAACTCGTTCACCAATGCTTATTTTTGTCCTCTCTATCAATGCAGATATGAACTTCCAGATTCACATCCTCTCTTGGAAGGAGTAAGCTATTCCTCTGATCATGTTGAAGTTTCTATCCGATATATTGTTAAATTCTATTACTAACATATCTGATCCTTACTATATCATAGATGGACGACAGAGAGCCTGACGATCCCTGTCCTTACCTCCTTGCTATATGGACTGCAGGCAAGCATATTTTTTATGAAGGCCAAAGATGGCTAGGTCATGTTTCACCTCTATGTTTAACTTCACGTTTTGATAATATGACATAACAGGGGAAACGGCCAATTCATCTGAACCTCCCAAAGTATTTTGCGACTCCCAAGACAAGACTAAATTGTGTGAAGACAATACCTGCTTTAGTTGCAATACCATACGGGAAGCACAAGCTAAGACAGTTAGAGGAACACTTTTGGTAATGCTTGCAACTTCCTCATCACATGTTGATTACTAAATGTATGGTTGGGAATGAATCAAAATAGAGCATAGCTTAAGCTCATGATCGAATAAATAATACTGTAAAAAGCTTTATAGTTTATACTAGATGCTAACTGTTAATTAACCATATGCAGATACCTTGCCGAACAGCAATGAGGGGAAGTTTTCCACTCAATGGCACGTATTTTCAAGTTAATGAGGTAAATATGGGTTTTACTAATGTCAGATCTGACCATCTCGAATGGTTTATGTATGGTCAATGTAATTGGTGGTGGCGGAAAAGCAAACGGCTTATTGATTTTATAGTCACCATGTATTTGGTCGACCATAAAAACTGACCCCCATTACTCCTGATGCAGGTGTTTGCAGATCATTATTCTAGCCGTAATCCAATTAATGTTCCTAGGAACTGGATATGGAACCTTCCGAGGAGAACTGTTTATTTTGGAACCTCCATACCAACAATATTTAAAGGTTCATAGATGATGACAAGATGACTCTTGTGAATACTGAGATCCCAGTAACAATAAACTGACATCTTATTTTCTCAACTACATTCTCAGGTCTAGCAACAAAAGAGATACAACACTGTTTCTGGAGAGGTATGTAGTCTGGCCCTAGTTTTTAACTTATATTGTTAAGTAGGAGCATAGGAAATGGTTACTGATTCTCACTGATTGTATCAGTGGAAGAAAAAAAAAATCATATAAGAGCAGGAAAAGGGGCTGACTATAAGAGTAGTTAAGATACTAAAGGAAAGACATCAAATAACGGTTATCATTATTCTTTAGAGTTATTTGTATTTACCTCCACCCTCCATCCTAATTGTTAACACCCCACCCCCCCTTCCCCCCCCCCACCCACTAACCCACCCACCCACCCCCACCCCCCACTCCCAACCCCCATTTCTTAAAAGTAATAGAATTATATAGTTTGTATTTAGAAAAGAATACAGTATAAAATATGACAAATGTATTCATGTTGATTTTACTCAATTAGTTGCTTTAAATGAATAGCATGGTTAATATATCTCTGATGACCTATCTGTCAATTAATCGTAGTTATTCACTAAGCTCTAAACCTCTAGGATTGCTTAGTCTTGTGTAGATTGTAAAGAATACCTTATATATAAGGTGTTAGGTAGACATGGGATTTAAAGACAAGATGATGTCTATGTCCATTTCCATGCCCAGGAGAAGAATAATTATTTGAAGAAACCAACCATACCTCTACGTTGGAGTTCATTCTTACTTATAACAATGAACAACTATATAAAGTTTACTATACTACCCTCAAATCGCCTAGAGTAGACCCTAAAACTACGGAGAAATATTCTAGTATATCTAAACAGGAACTCCAATTATAGACAATCAAAATTCTGATTCCTATTCTTCAACAGTCCCCTCAAGTTGTTCATAGGAAGCATTACAACTTTGATATAAAAACTATTTTATTTTCAGTACCCTACAAGTTGAGCATATGTTCGCTCTTGATATAAAATAAAATGAAAACAATTTTTTGAAGGAAAACTAGAAAAAAATTATTTGTTGATTTTCATTCGGGCAGAGACATCCTAAGCAACTTCCATTTAAGCAGCAATCTCGAGCCCCTTTGGCGATATTGAGAAGACCTCCATGGAAGAAGACACAGCTAACATAGGCCAATCCATGACCAACATGCACATGCCTTGGCTGCTATACCCAGATCAATAAATCCAAGTTTTCCTCGGATTTATTTTCACCATTCATGAAGGCTGAGTTGGAGTCTCTCTATCCATGGAAGGTTACTTCTATGCATATTTTTTATCTACTGAAACCTCTTTCTGCAACTACCAATTCCTCTTTTTCTTTTCTTTTTTCCTTTTCTCTCTCACCGGATCACATACGGCTCACCAGTAGGGAAACTCTTCCTTGCGTTTTCTCTTATTCTCATTACCGTATCACTTTGACTCACTCATATATGGGATTATCTTCACTCGCATACGGCTCACCAGTAGGATCCATCACATGTTGCGTATCCAGGACTCCTGTATACAGATAATGGCTTTTACAGAAAGTTATAAAGAAGGGGACATGTTGTACATAGGCCTTTGCTGGGGATGAAGAACCAAGGGTGTAAGGACCGTACATCTTGATTGCACGGCTAGGGATAAGGGGAGTACAAGTCTAGCTTAGACATAGTACTTTTTCAGGAACTTGTCGTTGATAGGCATCATGAGCAAGTCGCCGTTGGTTTTCGCGAGCCGGTAGGCGCCGTTGGAGAATACTGATTCTACGACGAACGGGCCTTCCCATTTTGGTTGGAATTTGCCGGCCGTCTTGTGGATCATAACCATCGGCCTCCTTACGGTCAGGACAAGGTCACCCACTTAGTAGGTCCTCTTCTTCACCCGATTGTTGAAGGCTCTCGAGAGACGCGCTTGGTATAGCTCAATGCGCTGCTGAGCTAAGAGACATTTCTCGTCGAGTGCTTCTAACTCTTGTAGCCGTCGGCGGTGATTGTCGTCGATGGTTAATTGGTTGGAGAGAGCTACTCGGAGTGAAGGGATTTGGATCTCGAGTGGGAGGACCGTTTCGCTTATGTACACCAGAAAGAAAGGCGTATTGTCAGTAGCTGTCCAGACCGTTGTATGGTAGGCCCAGAGACATTCACCCAGCTTCTCATTCCAACCGCGTTTGTTGGATGACACAAACTTTTTGAGTAGCTTTATGATGGTCTTGTTGAAGGTTTCTGCCAGATCATTTGTTGTCGGGTTATAGGCAGTTGACGCTATATTCTAAATCCGATTTTTGTCGCAAAACCAGTAGAACGCATGACTTGCGAACTGTGGACCGTTGTCATGGATGATCCTTTGTGGCAAGCCGAAGCGGTATATAACATAATGCTTGACGAAGCTGATCACGTTGGTCGTTTTGACTTCAGCAAATGGTACGGCTTCCGCCCACTTAGAGAAGTAGTCGGTGATAACCAAGATGAAGAGATGTCCCTTAGCCGAGGGTGCACTGATCGGCCCTATGATATCCATGCCCCAGGCTTCGAACTGCCAGGACGCCACGGTCGGGTGTACAAACTCCGAGGGTTGGTGAATGAAGTCAGCATGGATTTGGCACGCTTGGTACTTTCTTGCGTAGTCAACGGCGTCTGCTACCATTGTCGGCCAATAATAACTCATTCTGCGGAAGCGGTCCTATAGCTTGGGCCCTGGCTAATGGGCACCGCAGACCTCGTCGTGAGCCTCGCGGAGAGCCTGCTTCGCTTATGTATTCGATAGGCATCGTATCAGAAGACCGTCATAGGAGCGGCGATACAGTTTTTTGGTAACCATATCGTAATAGAACCGGAGGGAGCGTATTCTGACCGAAGTGGGTTTCTTTGGGTTCTCAGGGAGAATTTCATAGACTGCGTAGTCGATGAATGGAAGTCTCCAGTCTTTTGAGTCAGAGCTCGTCTCTACTGAGTAGCTCATGCATTAATAGAGGTAGTTCTTTGGGAAGACCAGCTCCTGACCGATTACGGTGATCAGTTCATGAGTATTGACCGGAATAGCTAGAGAGGCTGCAAGGCCGGTCAGGACGTTAGCCTTGATGTTTTGCAATCGAGGGACGTGCTCTAAGAAGAATCCCTCGAAGGTGGTGATTATTCCAAGTGCGAGTTGATAGTAGGGAATTAAGTCTTCATTCCGGACCTCGTACTTGCCTCAGACTTGATTGACTATCAGCTTGGAATTGCCGTAGGCTTCCAGGTGGTCAACTCCCACTTGTTTAGTGAGTTGGAGTCAAATGATGAGAGCGTTATACTTTGCCATATTGTTGGAGTATGGCTCAGTGAGGGAGTAGGCACGGTTGATAACCAAATCATATGGAGAGATCAACACTATCCTGATTCCAGCGACGATGTTGCCTTTGGGCCCTGTTCTTGAAGCACCGTCGAAGAACATTCGCCAAACGTCTTCTGCGTTCGTCACAGTATTGGAGTCTGCGACTTCGTCGAGGATCTTCTCGTAGTGTTTCGAAGTTTCTGACACCGGGTGGGCGGCCAGGAAGTCAGCTAATGCTTGGCCCTTGACAGCTTTTTGCGGATCAAATGCCATGTCGTATGGTGACAGCAGTATTACCCATGTGGCTAGGCGAGAGTTGAGCACTCCAGGTTTCGTCATGAGGACCCTGAGGGGATTAAGTCGCGAGATCACATGGATGGTTTGTCCTGCCACGTAATGCCGGAATTTCTGGATGGCGAAGACTAGAGCAAGGCACTCCTTCTCGATGGGGTTGTACATGTGCTCTGCGCCGGCCAACATCCTAGAGATAGTAGATGGTCTGCTCGTGACCTGCGTCGCTTGGCTGAGCTAGCAGAGTGCTGAGGGAGTGATTCATTTCTCGCACATATAGCAGGAAGGGTCTTCTTATCACGGGGGCCACCAATACTGGGGGATTCATGAGGTACTCCTTGATGTCGTCGAAAGCGCGTTGGCATTCTTTGTTCCAGACAAAGAAGACTTCCTTCTTCATAAGCTGAGTTAACGACCGACAACATCCAGAGAGGTTTGATATGAACCTCCTGATGTAGGCCAGTCTTCCTTGAAGGCCACGAAGTTCTCTGAGGTTCTTCGGTGGGCGCATTTCAAGGATTGCTTTGGTCTTGTCAGGGTCTACATGGATATCCTTCGAAGTTAGGATGAAACTCAGGAATTTATCGCTGGAGACTCCTAAGAAAGATTTGGTAGGGTTCATTTTGAGCTGGTGCGTATGCATGAGGTCGAACAGTATTTAAATCCCTGAGGTATTCATAAAACCCCCTAATACATTCTAATATACCAATACTCCTCCTCAAGATAGGCGAAATATATTCACTAAGTCCATCTTGTCACATCCTCTAATCATATCTACAGAGTTAAGTCCCTTGGTCAGACTGTCTGCTACCTAATCCTTGGTTGGAACATGGCCTAGCTCTAGTAGTCCACTGTCCAACTTCTCCTTGATGAAGAATCTATCGATCTCGATGTATTTGGTCTTGTCATGCTGCATTGGATTGTTGGCGATACTGATGGCTGACTGGTTGTCACACCACAGCTTCATCTTGGCTCCTTGATCCAGCTTTAGCTCCACCAGCATATTCTTCAGCCATAGCAGCTCTACAACTCCCAATGACATAGCTCTGTACTCTACTTCAGCTGTCGATCTGGCCACTACTGACTGCTTCTTACTCCTCCAAGAGACCAAGTTGCATCCTACAAATATGTATTAGCCCGAGGTAAACCTCCTTTCATCAGCACAGCTAGCCCAGTCCGAGTCACAGTAGCCCTCGATGCTCACGTGATTATTCTTCCTAAATATCAGCCCATTTTCGGGGGCACCCTTCAAGTATCTCAGAATCTGGTACACTGCGTCCATATGACCCTTCCTTGGCTCATGCATGTAGCAGCTCACCACACTCACTGCAAAGCAGATATCAGGACGTGTGTGGCTCAAATAGATCAACTTGTTCACCAGTCTCTGGTATCTGTTCCGGTCAACTGGTTCTCTAGTCTCAGCACCCAGATTGAACCTCTGATTGATCGGCGTCGCTGCAGATTTGCATCCCAACATTCCTGTCTCTCTGAGAAGGTCCAGCGCATACTTTATCTGAGAAAGAACAATTCTCTCTGCTTCTCGCGCAATCTCAATCCCAAGGAAGTACCGAAGAAGGCCAAGGTCCTTCACCTCGAACTCCTTGTCAAGCTTTCCCTTGAGTCGGACAATCTCCTGCTCATCATCTCCTGTTATAATCATATCGTCCACATACACCGCAATCATGGTGATGTGGCCTCTCCTCCGACAAAAAAATACAGTGTGATCAGCGTTGATCTGTCGATATCCCATTCCTATCATCTCCCTCATAAATCTGTCAAACCATGCTCGAGGAGACTGCTACAGTCCATAGAGGGACTTCTTTAACCTGCAGACCTTGCCCAATGTCTTATCACTGTAGAATCCTGGTGGTATCTACATGTACACCTCCTCCACTAGATCCCCATGAAGAAACGCATTCTTCACATTCAGTTAGTGTAGCTTCCATTAACCATTCACTGCCAAAGAAATCAGGGTCCTGACGGTGCTCATCTTCGCCATTGGTACAAAAGTCTCGTCGTAGTCAATATCGTACGCCTGACTGTATCCTTTTGCCACCAGTCGAGCTTTGTAGCGCTCAACCTGTCCATCTGGGTTCTGCTTTATAGTAAAGACCCACTTGCATCCGACTGCCCTCTTCTCCTCTTGCCGTTTTACCAGTTCCCAAGTGTGGTTCTTCTCAAAAGTCCCTAACTTCTTGTGCATCGTCGCTTTCCACTTTGGATCGTTCTTAGCAACCTGTCAATTGTTAGGTATAGTTATACTATCCAAAGACGCAATGAATGCTCTATGAGAAGAAGCGACGTTATCATATGAAACAAACTGAGCAAGGTCCCAACTATATCTATCAGGAGGATTTTTCGCATTGCTGCGAGTGGTCCTCCGTACTGATAATGGTGTTGGAGGGGTAGGAAGAATGATATCACCTGAAGAGAAATCTGGTGGTGGTGGTGTAGGTGTCTCAGGAGTCGAGACAGACGTAGGCAAGGGACTTGGCACTAGCACTATAGGCACTATAGGTATTGGTCCTGCAGTTTGCTTCCCTTTCCTGTTGTAGGTAAGTAACTCTCCCTGAGTTGTGGGCCTAACACCTCTCATCTCCTCCCCCTGTTCCTCTTCACTCTCATCCTCAACCGTTCCACAATGCCGTACTCCTAAATCGGTCACCAAACTCTCACCAATCTTCCTCTCTCGCCTCATACTCTCAGTGTCAGGTGAGTTGCCCATGGATGAGGTTTCCTCCTGACGGTAGTATGGCTCAAGCTCCCTGAAGTGAACATCCAGGCTCACAAACATCTTCTCTACTGGGCTCCAGCACACGTACCCCTTCTGAGTCGCCGAATAGCCCACGAAGACACACTTGACTGCTCTAGGGTCAAGTTTCCCAACAGACGGTCTGTTGTCCTTCACAAAACATACACAGCCAAACACCTTCAGCGGGAGTATTCCACTATTATTTTCTTGCAATATCTCACATGGAGACTTCCATCCCAGTATTTTCGAGGGCATCATGTTGATCAGTTGAGCTGCTGTCAATACTGCATGCCCCCACAGACTCTGTAGGACATTCATGATGATCATCATGCTCCTTGCCACCTCCAGAAGGTGTCTGTTCTTCCTTTCTATTACTCCATTCTGTGCTGGTGTGTATGCACATGTGGTCTGATACTGTATCCCTTGGGCTGACAGGTATTCCTCAAGTGCTTTGTTGGTATACTATGTCCAATTGTCAGATCTCAGTACCTTCACTACTGATCTATACTTAGTCTGGACATATTTATGAAAGTCCCGGAAACAGGTAAAGCCATTACTCTTATTCTTCATTAAATACAGCCAGGTGACACGAGAGGAACAATCAATAAAAGAAACAAAATACTTGTAATCATTCATAGTAGTTGTGGCGCACATCCCCCAAATATCAGAATGTATAATATCAAAAACAGAAAAGCTCTTATGGCCCACACTAACATATGAACTCTTAGTAAGTTTGCCTAAATTATATGCATCACATACTAGTTTCTCCTTATTTGCTTTCTCATAAATAAATGGATATAACCTACTCAAAATACCAAAAGAGGAGTGCTCCAACCGCCTGTGGTGGAGTATCAGTGTATCCTAGGCACTCATCTTCGATCCTCCCATTCATGTCCTCTTTGCCACAGACACCAATGCCGAACCTACCCCTTCGCGATCCAGGTACCATAGTCCATCATGCCAAGTGCCAGTCCCAAGTCTTCGTCCCGTCTCCTGGAAGATCACCTTAGGAATATCAAAAGAGAATGTATTTTAGTTGGAGGATTATAGAACTAATGGACAAAAGACTGACCGAAAAAGAAGGAGCATACAAAATATTGGACAATTTTACTGAACCGGTACAATCGACAGTACCCTTACCGACCACTGGCTGGAAAGTACCATCGGCTGTTTGAATGTTGTCCGTCGATGCTAGGTGAGTGTAGTAAGAGAACTCACTAGCATTCACTGTCACGTGTCGAGACGCACTCGAATCGACAATCCAGTCCGACGATCAAAGGAAAGACATAGATGCATGGGCGAGTGAGTCGTCAGTACTTTCTGATGGATGGGCATACATGGCAGCGTTGTCTCTGGCGATGACTGAGGTGGATGCCTCCTCAGTCCCACTCCTGTCTCCATCGCTTGACGCTCTCAGCTTTCTCTTGAGTACCTCCAGCATGCCCAGCAGTGCCTGATCCTTCTCAATATATGCACCATCAGTTCCCTCCTCGCCTTCTCCTACCAGCAGGTTCGTCCGATAACCTCCTCGACCACCCCGTCGACCCCTACGGCCACGACTACGTCCTCCAAACTGTCCACGTTCACCACCTGAATCTTCCTCCTTGGGTTGTTTGGTGCAAGCATACCTCAGATGGCCCACCTTTCCGTAGTTGTAGCACTACTGGGGGTCTTCCTTAGGTCTTGTACCACCTGAATTGGCAACCACCAATGCTGACTTCACTTCAGAAGGACCACATATCCCTGTCTGCAGCTTGATGCGAGTCTCCTCTTGGATCATGGCCAAGATAGCCTCCTCAAGTGTAGGGATCTTCGGTTGGACTAAAAGTAGTGCTGTCCTCTGAGCAAACACTGCGTCCAGCCCCTTAAGAAACTTCATCGTCCTCTCCTGCAGACATACCTGTCTCTCCTTACACTTCGGGTCCTCGCAGCTTACCCGATCTGAGGAGTGATCGTAATCCAACCACAGACGCTCCAACTCCGTGTCATACTACTGCATCGTCTTCTCTCCCTGTACGTTGTCGTCGATCTCCCCCTTGACCTGAAAAACTCTCAATTTATTCACCACACCATCGTAGGTCCTCCTTAACTTCTCCCACACGTCCTTTACCATCTCAAGGCCATCCACTGTGGCGGAGATCGATTGGACTAAAGAATTGAGGAGCCAAATGTATATCACCATATGAGTGGACTTCCACTCGTCGCGTCCTGTCGAGCCCTCATCCGGCTCTGTCTTCTCTCATGACAAGAAACCCTCCAGGTTGTTCCCTGAGAGGGTTCTCCTTACCCGTCGTGACCAACTCAGGTAGGTGGCCGGTCCATCAAGCTTCAGATCGATGGAGGAAAGCTGCAACTTCGCCGGTGTTCGTGTCGCGCTCTCACCAGCCGACAGTTTCATTAGCTTTATCAACGTTATGACCTCCGCAGGATCCAACTTCTTGATAATCTCCTCCATCGATCATCCTCTTCTCCGATCACCTCACACCCGTCCTACGATTCACGTTCAGCCTCTTTGTTCTCTCCTAGACCCGATCATGCCTCTCCCCCATCGAATCTAGGCCTTCAATGTCAATGTCCGGAACGACCCGTGGGAGACCCCGGGAACCGCGACAAAAGGCTCCTACGGGCTCCGTAGGAGTCGCGGCTTCGCGGTGGTGACGGAAGTATGGTGGCGGCGACGACGACGGTGGTGGTGGGCGAGCGGTGCGACGACAATGGTGGCGGCGGCGGTGTTGGTGGCGCGACAGCGGTGGTGGCGGCTAATGTTTGGCGGCTAGGGTTTGTAGCGGCTAGGGTTTGTGCTCTGATACCATGTAGAATATTTTGGAGTTCTGTATTTTTATTAATAATCTCTTGTATATATATATATATATATATATAGCCTTACAACCGTTCATCTTACATAAAACTCCCTAATACATTCTAATATACTAACATATATCTACATGGAGAAGGAGCTGAATGGTAAGACTAGGGCTATATGTCTCATATACATAGAAAGTTGTTAGTTAGTCCTAATTGTTTCCTTTTAGATATACATCTATAACAAGGATTATGATCCTAAGCTTGATAATTCTATAAAGACATATATGGATAAATATAAGTCTTAGTATTATGACCCAAGGAACAAATCTATTTATAGAAAATTATTGAAGATAACCCTAAAATTAATAAATTATATGGAAAATAAATAAGTTAAGAATATAAACTTGTTAAAATCTACCCAATCCTTTGACAATAATCTAAATTCCATTAGCTAAATATTATCTTAAATTTATATAAAAGTCATAATGAAATATAATCAATTATAATATTTAATCAAATAAACATCTTTAAACTTCCTAGAGACATTGTTGGAATTACAAATGCACATTCTAGTTATACCCGCAATAACCAAAGTTGATCTAATTATCCAAATTCCTGAAAATTCTAAAATGCTATTTGGGTTTAGTCCTTAGTTTGAAGTATCGGCCCATACAGATCCGATACGGCCGATACTGTTATAGTTATGTCCCGATATGATACCAACCGATATCCGATATCCAATACTGACCGATACCAACATTAGAGGTCTCTTTTCGTGTCAATTCGGCAAAGAAAATTGAATTAAAAAGACCAATTAACAAGGTGTAAAAGCATAGTATGGCTGTAAAAGCAAATAAAAAAAGGAAAATAAAAGAGGAAAACTTATCTATCGCATATAAATCAATCAACAAGGGTGACTACTATTTCATTCAATTTCAAAAATACTAAGAAATAACACTAGAAATACGTAAATTATGCAAAAATGTATAAATATATTTTCTAAAATGTTAATAATTTACTAATAGTTGTTTGCTTTCTGATACCAAAAAATTCGATACTCCGATCCGAAACTGCCGATACTACCGATACCGTCGATCCCGATACTCATAGGAATGGTCCGATTCCGATACCGATACTTTGAACCTACTTTAGTCTAGGCTATGGTCCTACATGTTAGTGTAAGTCTATACTTACGGACATAGCTGTGGTAACGATGAATACATAAATACACCATTTTCCCGTTTCATAAGTAATTATTGTTTTAATTAGGATTTCCCAAGTAGTAAATGTTACAAAGGGTTAGGTTGGTAGGTGTTGCGGTAGGAAGTCTAAGGTCATTGAAGTCTGGGTGGGTGGTGGTGAAGGAAAGGTGATTTAGGTTGGTGTTGTGGCCAGGATTGTTAGTGGTAAAAAAATAAAAAATAAATAATTGGAGGCAGTCTCATAAGGGTGGTGGGTTGTTTGGCTATGGGGGTTGATGTAATTATTTTTGGAGAGCAAGGTCAAGGAGAGCCATGCTCTGATTCCATGTTGAGAATAATGATAAACTAAATTGGATCAAGTTTCATTGATGATAGTGAGTATATATTTATATGAGTAGGTGATCCTGCCTCTCTAGTTACTAATATATAGGACTAAAGAGGGATTACAAAAAGGTACTAAATATGCACAAAATAAGAGAAGGATTCCTACTCTAACACTGTGGTAGATGACAATGTCAATTCTGGGAAATATCTTATAAGAGAATATAATCCAGAAGAACCATGCTAGATCTGCAGCTCGCTTATTATATGACTATCTGACTCTATTATATTACACTACTGCTAAAACATATGACGTGAGATCTTATCTGAAATTACTACAAAAAAAAGGGTAACAAAAGAGTGGTTGCCAGGGCAAAACAAGGGCTTTTAGAATAAAGAAAATCTGTTGAAAATATATATGTACAAAGGGAATGGGGAGGTGACCTAGATATCTACAAAAAAACTCTCATATAACGTATGGTTTAGATGCCAGGAGACACTAAACAAGAGAGATGAAGGAGAGTGCTGGTGGCTTATCGTAATTATGTAGACGTAATTTGTAGGGAAAAAAAACCAATATTCTTTCCATTGGACCATCTCTTTTTTATTTATAATACATAGACTCGTTATGGAAGACAGAGTGATCAATATATAAATATGAGCTCTTAACACAATCTACAGAGATTCTGAAAAGATATAATGAAGTTGATAGACCAAATCTACATATCTTGGTTAAATATGGAAAGATAGACTCTTTACTTAATCTACGTGGTTACGCTGAGTTTGATCTACTAAATCTCTGACATTGCCGTATTGTTCTACACCAGTCCTTTCTTAGAACCCATCAATGTCTTCTTAATGGTTGGTTTCTAATGCATTGACATAAACACATAATCTATAAGCACATACGTGATAACATGCCACTACCACCAACTTTGTGTGTCAGTGTGTCCGCTTCTTACCTATATGACAAATTAAGTTATATCATTTCTTCCAGATTCTGGTAGACAGCCCAAAAGATTGCTAAGTTTCTATATGTTTTCTATACTGTTATTACTGCAGAGTAAAACCACTCTAGTACTGTATAGTATGATGCTAGTGCCTCAACTGCATCTCCCCAACTCTTGTTCTTGTTCTTAGAAACCACACAAATGTTCTTGGTTTTATGTCAGAGAGTGATCATACTAGTTCATCTCTTTACTACTATGACTTTATTTATATTGTTCATAGAAATTCCCGGACTATGGTTTTCAATCAGAGTTATGCTTTTGGTACTTAATCTTCGCATAAGTTCATATATTATTGGGTATTGTCCTCGTAATCAATTATAAAAATATTAGAAGCCATAAGTTGTATAACTTGTGAGGACATCATTCATGATTTTTTTTTTTATATTTGATGCTTCCACCAAAGTGGAAAAGGTAGAGAATCGAAGAAATGACTATTTTAGCATGTCATATCTCCATACATGTAAATCTAATCCTAAGTAGTCATGACATAAGTTTCCATGTTTAGAAACTCGATATGACTAGCTCGGTACTCAGCCTTGGTGGAAGAGCGTGCCACGGTTTTTTTGTTTCTTTGAACTCCATGATATTAGATTGCGACCAATGTAGATGAGATAGGCACTAGTTGATGTGAAATTATCTTTGTTCCCAGTCCAGTCGGCATCCAAAAAAGCAGCATGTAGTGACAGGGGTGAGTTTCGGTAGAGAACAACACCATGAGCAATAGTACCACAAAGATATCGTAGGAGACACTTTGCTACATTCCAATGATCAGTCTTGGGGCAGTGCATGAATTGTGATAACTTGTTGACAGTGTACGCAATATCCGGACGTGTGAGTGATAAGTATTGGAGACTGCCAACAATGGCTCTGTATTCAGTTGGATCAGAGAGGGATGATCCAGAGTGAAGAGTAAGTGTTAGAGTAGTGGCAAGTGGCGTAGACACGGGCTTGGCATCGATAATGTGAGTATGGGTAAGAAGATCATGTATATATTGCCGCTAAAAAACAAAGATGCCCAGCAGATGTAGAATAACTTCAACTCCAAGGAAATATGGAAGGGGGGCAAGATCCTTGAGGGAGAATCTATTGGAGAGAAGATGAATGAACTTTTGTACTGCTGGATCATTGTTTCCTGTGATAATGATGTAATCAACATAGACCAAGAGATATATTATGACGCCATAAGCATTGAATACAAATAGAAATGTGTCGGCATGAGAGTTAGTGAAGGCAGAGCTGATGAGGAACTGACGTAGCTCATGGTACCATGCTCGAGGGGCCTGTTTGAGACCATATATTGCTTTGTACAGTTTACAGACATGATGAGGAAGGTCTTTGTCAATGAATCCTTGTTGTTGTGTCATAAAAACGTCCTCAGAGAGAGCCTTGGATAAATGCATTATTGACATCAAGTTGGTGCAGTGACCAACCACGAGTGACGGCAATAGAGAGAACAAGTCATACTGTTGTGGTTTGACCACAAGACTGAAGGTGTCATGGTATTCAATACCTGGTCGTTGGTGGAACCCCTTGGCAACTAAACGTGCTTTGTACCTGTCAATAGAACCATCAAATAAATGTTTAGTTAAAAAAATCCACTTGCAACCAACGATATTTTGGGACGGGTGAGAGGGAACAATGTTCCATGTTCCGTTTCGAACAAGAGTATCATACTCCTCAGACATGGCCTGACGCTATATAGGATCTTTGATGGCCTGGGTCACTGTAGAGGGTTCAAGGTTAGGTTTGGTGGAAAGTTGGGCAGTGAGATTGAGTTTTTGGATTAGTTTTGGATCGAGTAACTATACCCTAATGTGGAGAAGGAATAGGTGTCGGGTCTGGAGGGTATGTGATGATTGGGGTACGGGTGAGTTGGATGTAGAAGGTGGAGTTTGGGATGGCAGTTGGGTGAGACGGTGTGGTAAAGGTGGAGTCGCGGAGTGGAGTCCCAAGTTTGCTGTGAGAGGGATACTTTTGGATGGAAGAATTATTATGGTGGGTATGATTGTGTAGTCTTGAGTGGATTCCTCTGGAGGGAATGGTGCATGAGTGACTGATGGTGTGATGGTGACCGAAGACAATGACTCGGAAGGGATCCAATCATGTGACATGGAAGAGGAAGGACGAGGAATGTTGAGTTGCATGGTTTTGAAAGGCATAATCGACTCGACGAATTTAACATGACGAAATGTGTAGAGACGTGAGATTCCTGGATCAAGACAGAGATAACACTCTGGGTGGAGAAATAACCTAGAAAGACATATAGGAGGTGGAACGGAGAGATTGCTTGTGAGACGAATACGGACGCAACCAAGGATAGCATAGACAACCAAAGCTCCAATGTTTGTAGTAGTTGGGAGATGTGCCAAAAAACTTTGCATATGGTGATAAAAGTTGGAGTGTGGGAGTGGGTAGACAGTTAATGAGATAAACAATAGTAAAGAATGCATACGATCAATATAACAAAGACATGTGAGAGGAGTGATAAGCATGTTTCAACAATATGACGATGACGACGTTCAGAGTACCCATTGTGCTCAGGAGTGTGTGGGGGTGAAGTCGGGTGAGATATCCCATTATAACTGAGGTATGATGAAAGTGCTTGATATTCCCCTCTATTGTCAGAATAAAGCGTGATGATTTTTTGATTGAAGTAATTCTCCACCAGTGATTTAAAGCGGATAAAAATGTCATAGACATCATATTTCCTTTTAAGTGGATAAAGCCATATGTATTTTGTAAAATGATCAACAAAAAATGACATAATATTTGAAATCATCAATTGAATGAACTAGAGAGGTCCACACATCAAAAAATATTATTTCAAGTGGAGAAGTTGAAACAAGAATGAAAATAGAGAAAAGGTAACTTATGACTTTTATTGCATTGACATGTACTGTAATTGAAACTTAGAGATGATGGACTGGAGACTTCTAGTTGGAAATCAGAAACAATGTAAGAATTTACTACGACAGATGACCTAAGTGATGATGCCACTCAGACGAAGTGGTCTTGATGCTGGAGAAAGCAACCAATGGAGAAGACTTGATAGAACGAACCGACCATTCATACATGCCATCCTTAGTGTGTTCTTGTAAAAGTATTGCCCCCGTACGAATATCCTTCACAAGAAATGAAGAGGGTAAGAATTCGATGGATGTACTGTAAGATTTAAAAAATTGAGAAATAGAAATAAGATTTTTACGTATGGTAGGAACACAAAGAACATTATGAAGTAAGAAAGTATGTGATGAAGTATGCAGAGATGTAGAACCAGTATGCGGAATAGAAAGATCCGTGCCCTCGCCAATCATAACGTCGTCAGTCCGTGAATAGGGAGCATGAGCTGAGAGATTACTCAGGTCGGTAGTAACATGGTGTGACGCACCACTATCTAGGAGCCAATTGGTGTCTTCGGAGTTGTCCGTTTTTGCAACATTGGCACGTGGTTTCCATGGAGCTGGAGGTTGAGATTACCATTGTCGAGATGCTCGTTGTGGATTGGACTGCATATTTGTTGGTGTCAAGCCAAATAGAGGACACTGTTGAACCGTGTCCTTGAGAACGACACCCTTGACACTTTCCAAGATATGTTCGAGGAAAGGGACGATAAGTCCGCATATTGGAGTTGGTTGATGTGCGTCCTGACGACCATTGGATCCTCGACCGATTCGGTCGAGAGTTGGCCATGGGATTCGGAGTGGCAAATGCTGCCGGCATAAGGGATGAAGAAATGTTATAATTTTGTTAAGGAAGAAGGAGAGAGGTTCAGGAACCGATGCCCTGATACCATAACATATTTAAAAGAGAGTAATATTGTAGAATTATTGCATGCCCATTTTATTGAATCAAACTGAATATATACAATACAACCAATCTAGAATAGGTAATTACCAATCTATAATAGGTAATTAATCTCTTACAATCATGCATCTAGAATATTGACATATATGTAGGTAATTAATCTCCTACCAATTTATAGTAGGTAATTAATCTCCTATATTATGCATCTAGAATATTGATATTTATGTAGGTAATTAATCTCCTAGCAATCTATAGTTGGTATATCAAGATCCTATTGATTACAATATAATAAATCCTAGATATTGACATTTATGTTCCTATGAGTTTGCGCAAATCGTATTATTATTAGGATTATTAAATATGAGTCAAAACCTAACATATTTTGGTCATTAAGAAACCTAATTATTTGGCAAGTTCTTTTACAATATTATAGCGAAAACAAAAATTCATTCCAAAAATTTGGATTGAATAGATCAACTTTTTTCTTAATGAAGATCTATTTGAAGCTCAACTTTTTCTTCAAGAAGATCTATCTGAAGCCGTATCATTTTTCCAGGAAAAATTGAGGATTGAGAATGGAAACAAAATGGTGTTCTATCATGTTACGTTTGAAATACTCAATCTGTAGGTAAAGCTCAAGTTATCAATCCCACGGGAACCTTTTGGGTTATAAATAACCCACTAGTCATAGTTCCCACTTCCCACAAACTTGCACACACATAAACATCAATGATACTAGGGAAATTTACAAGTTGATTGAATCATGGGATGTAACCTGGAATTGATTAGCTTGGTGTCCACTAGCATGTAGTTAAAGGAAAGGGACTTGCATATGCCTTACGATGGTAATAAAAGACTTTGATTGCAGGTAGGAAAGAAAAACAACAAAGGTTACAGTAGAGTCGACATAAACACTATTCAGGATAAGGAGTCATTGATATTTGAGTTGTGTGATGTTCATTCTGTTGGGAATGCGGTGTGATCCGAATCAGAGTTGGCCCATGAGGTTTGATATTGGACTAGGCCCATATGTCTTAAAAGAGAATTCCCTTGTAAGGCCTGAACCAATCACAGTTTTCTACATCTCATGATCCCACTTTCTACCCGATGTGAGACTAAATTACCAACTCCATTGTCACCACTTTGAGCATTCATCCGAAAACGAGATACAATCCAACAATTTCCACCTTAGCTCGTTTTCGCTGACCGAGCAACCAAGTACACCCCGACTACCTTTGCTAATTTTCGCTAGCCGAGCACCTTGCTCGTTTCCGCTAGCCGAGCACCTTGCTCGTTACCGCCAACCGAGCACTCTGGAGATCCAAGATATTGTCATATCGATCCGTTCGTCCACAGAACCAAGCCGACACGTTCATCCAGACCAGCATTGTGTGCCAACCATAACGCCTTGCTCCACCTTGGGTGTGCTAGACCCACTTTTGAAGTCAATTCGTATACTTGTCTCTAACCTTAGGTCTGATGCGCCTTCAAACCACCTTATAGAGGATGCTCCTACTCCACCTTGAGAAGAGCATATATAATCTGATTATACGCATGAACGTTCAGCACAATCTGTCTCGAACATATTTGAGCCTCCCAAACCAGCCCCGTAACCTTGGGTTCTGATACCACTTGTTGGGAACGCGATGAGGCCCGAACCAGAGTTGGCCCATGAGATGTGATATTGGACTGGGCCCATATGCTTTAAAAGAAAATTCTCTTGTAAGGTCTCAACCAATCCCAATTATCTACACATCATGATCCCACTTCCTATCCGATGTGAGACTAAATTACCAACTCTATTGTCACCCACTTTGAACGCTTATCTGGAAACAAGATACAATCCAACACATTCAATCAAAGCTTCAACTAAGATATTGTCCATCTTGAAATAATGCCATGATCTTAAAGCTATGTTGCACAAACACGGGGAATTGGTGTCTGTGGTATCTATCGTGTGTGCGACATAGGGGACTACATATGTATCTATTTGAAAATGTTTGCATCCCGTATCTATATTGTTTCCTTATCCATATGTGTTTGTACTGGTGCAACAGTCTTAAAGCACATAAAACAAAGAAACACTTGTTTGATGACACATTTAGCTCTTTAAGGTAATTTATCATGGGAAATTTCTTCCTTCTACCAGGGTTTGTTTGTGTGAGAGGATTTGATCAGACAACCAGAGCACCGAAGCCTCTCTACGCAAGGTTGCACCTACCAGCGAGCAAAGCAACGAAGGATAAATTGGCAGCTAAAGCAGCAAAGGAGAGTAGTAATATGCAGGCGGCAACAGGAAACAAGAGCTAACCAATGCCAGTTAGGAGGAAGAAAACAAGATTATGAAAGAGTGGATCTCTGTCAAATTTGTTAAGTGTTGTTCATGGCATGTCTCTGGCCTTCTTGAACTCCCCAAAAGTCAGCCCCACCAATCCCAGCCAATTGGAGTTTTGAGAGAGCTGATTATTAGTGTGACGTGAACATTGTTTCGTGTCATGCTTGGGGCTAACAATTCTTAGAGGAAGTTGTAACTTGTAACATATTATCATAACAAGCAGAGAGAACATTTGTTGTACAATCACTCTCCGCATAGAAGTAGATACAGGCAGTATGAGATGTACAGGAAGATTCAAGAGTTCCTAGCTGCATGGTACGAGAAGGGTAAATTTCAAATCCTGGTTTGGGATTATGTAATCAAGAATCAAATTCTTTCTCAATGACTTTTTTTTTTTTTTTGTTCAGCGTACCGCAATATTGTGTATCTGATGAGAATCTTTGGGCTTCTTACGCCCTTTAGCTGCAGGTAAATCTGGAAATTAGCAGTCATGTCGCAGGAAGGACATACCAAGTACACCAAAATAATTGTTTTTCTTGACATTCTATTGCCAACTTGAATGTAGTGTAGTATTCAGTCCTTACTCGTGTTCAAATTAAAACACATATATTACCAAAAGCCCTAAAGTCTTGATCGAAGTCGAGCAGCGACTTCGCTTGACTTTTTTAGAAATTGCTCATTTTGTGTTGGACATACCAAAACTCTGAAGAACAAGACCTCGGAAATCAGGGTTCAGTCTTTGCATCAGAATTAGATCTCGGCTACGAAACTTTCGGAGGGCTCAATTTAGGACTTGTCCGACTATCCCTCAGTGTTAAGCCTCCTCGACTTGCAGTTCCTCTTTATTGATTTTGTAGTTACAGAAAGCTGTAGTGGTGGGACCTATACAACTTAAGTGGATTGTCCACGTGCGAGGGTGTCCATGTGTCGCGCAAGGAGCTGTTGACTCAGGATGGAGCTGTCGATGCTAGAGGGTGGTGAACTTGGATAGCCACAAGTCTTCCAAGCTAACTGACGGATGCGAAAGATCCTACTAAGGGCCCATGCGAGTTGGAAAGGCCCATAAAGGGCATGGTGAGGAAAATACTCTTGAGCCTTTAAATGGGGATGGAGACTGGCTCGAGACTGAATTCTGTGTTCCTATGAGAGAGAGAGAGAGTGTACCGAGGGGAGTTTGCCAGTTAGGAATTGGGTCCACTGAGTGGTTCTCCCTGTAGCTAAGCAGGTCTTTCACTACAGTGGAGGACCACTTAGTCGATCCACTGAGTTCACATATATGAATAACCAATAAGGAGTTCCGAACACTAGAAACATAGTGATCATGAGGCTAACAATACTATATATATATATATATATATATATATATATATATATATAAAAGAGTGTAACATTAATACGATTACAAAATTAATGCACGAGAACAACTCCCATAACTCGGGCTCACACTTGTTCGTGGCTAAACGCCTAAAAGAATATACAACATTTACAGTAGGAGAGAAATAAGGAATCCACTCATGCTCCAAGGCCGCAGTCCTCCGGATACGTGCCATCAAGTGGTAAATACGATAGATCCTCTAGCTCAGGTACGAGATCTGGTCATGCAAAACCAGTAGGTTTAGACCCCAAATAGCAAGTACTACAAGGAGGCTCTAAGGTATGGTCAAAACCAGCATGCAAGCAAATTGCAGAAAACTAAAACATTCAATAGTTGTGGAAAACAGTAAAACATGATGGGTCTTACGGTACCAATCACACTATCACTAATGGTACACAAAATAACATTATATAATATTGCTAAAAAATATAGAGACACAACAATCGTCAGCCACATAATCCAATGACTTTCTACAATATTTAACAATGGAGGTTAATTATTAATGAAGCTAGGATTCCACCATAACAATGCTCTACAGAGTACCAAAATTGACAAGTGTAAGAAGGCATGAACTATGTATAAATAATAGGGTCGATATATGGCCTACAATCCAGAGAACAATAATCTAGGGGCAAGGGTATCCATAGACCGTCCCCAGAGAAGAATCACATCCCTACACCAAATAAGGACAAGGAACGCAACCCTATCCCAAAGTAGTAACCACGACTCTACAGTCGATACGTAGGCATGTGACTCCATACACACACACTAGTGCCTCATGTCAGTAACCATGACATATAGGTACAATAAACAGAACATTTGCCACATACATCGGAGGGTCATGATCTGTAACCTTGGTCAACAAGTTTGCATGAAATTTAGAATCCTCCCCGCCCAATGAACTAGGTGATATATCTAGTTATTAACTCCTATGTTTTACATGTTAAGCTTCTTAAGCCATAGAAATCCCTAGGAATCATCATATATAAACCAAGCCAAGACAACAAGACTCGATGAATCAACATCACAATCACAAGGAAGAATAATTGCACTTTGAATGTAGTCCACGATACTAAGTACAAACATAAAACAGAGAAGTGAAATGCAAGCGACAAGCATGTCGAAAGACATATAGTAACGATATGTGTGTCAAACTGATGTAATACAATCATCTACTGAGTTTATACAGTGTAGTTTGTACTGAACCAAGTCTCATCGTGCAATGATGTCACGCCCATTACCATAATACATAGGACTAGGAGACGTGACAATGTCCAGCTATATATAAAGTGGACTCCAGTCCAATTCGGATACGCAAATGTTATCCAGTATATGGTATTCTAACTATATACATGTCTCCATCATCAATAACATATCTAAATCCATATCACGAATAAATGACAAGAATGAACACTATGTTTCACGGTTTACTATCAATTAGCATATATTTTCGAATGGAACCAAAGAACAATATATATTTATAAAACTAGGTTATAAGTCTATGACAACAGTGTACATTATGGTAAGAAATATAAAATATAGAGGAACGATAAAGGGGTACCACTAGAGATACCTAAATCCTACAAAAGTACACACCAACACCATCTTATGGGTACAACACAACAAATACCTGGAAAGAAAACCAGATCCTTAGAGGGATGTAGCAAGATACATAATATATATGTCGAATGTAACAATAAATAAACATACAAAAAAAGATAAGAAAAATAAACACAAGAAATAACTACAACTAAGACAAATAGAATATTGTAACCAAGATGGTAGCATGCCGTCGAGAATAACAATATCAATCGTGGCTACAAATAAGTTAGGTAGTAATAACCGCAATCCGATGAGGCACTAACGTTCCTGTAACAGGTCTCTATCGCAACCCGGTAAGGTGTTAATGATCGAGAATAGTCAAGTGAACATGTCTCTATCGCAGCCCGTGAGACGCTAAAGAGTTGAGAGTGGTCATAATAGCCAACGCCTAGTAGCCATATCCTTGCCCAAGGAACTACGGAATCAAGTCAAGACACGCTCAAGTAATAGGAATCTGAAGCAACAAATAAGATCAAGTAATGTACAAGAATATGTAAAATAATGACATGATGTAAAGCAGGTAGTACGTGAACGTGACCGTGCACAAGTATTAACATGAAAGACAGTAACTGAAATAACAAACAATAATATAAAAATACAAATACGATAAAAAATACATATAAAAAATACTATATAATTGGATAAGGTATACTTGCTTGAGGTTTGAACAGAGTTTTGACGACATTTCGGCTGCGAACTAGTCAAGTCAAGATTGGCATGAAAAGTAAAAACTATTAAAACATCACCAGATGTTGAAATAAACATCACCATTGCGTACAAAATGGGTGGGATACTAAAAAAATCCTACCCAAAAGTCCAATTTGGACACAAGACAAAAATAAGCAGTTTCAGGATCAAAGTGGGGGTCCTTAGGGGGGGCCCGCAAGTTACCAAGTTTAGGTTAACATAGGCCAATTTGGTCACTCTCCAAATGGTTCAAATTATATATCAAACAAGGCCTAAAGGAGGATACAGTCTCAATGGTACATCCAGAATTGGATTTTGATGAGCCAATAAAAAAACATCAATCAATTTGGATCGTCGGACCCATGATCAGACAATTTTGTCGACTGCCTCAGAATCGGACAAAACTTGGGTCACTAGACAAATCAGATGTTGCATTCCAATGGTGTAAGTTTCGTCGCAACACGACGAGCGTGGAAAAACTAATTACAAATTTCTCAAAAACCCCAATACGATAATTTTCAACAAATACATGCCAAATTCACCACTCGCATGCGGCCAATTTGAATTTCATTAAATCCATCACATTGTAGAATACTGTACATGTTTTTCGGTGTAATTGGTTTGAATCAGGGCATTTCGATTTGCCGGGACAGCCCTTACTGAAGAAATTTTATATATAATTACAACTTTTATGGAGACTACTTCGATTATCAATTTGATCAATCTATAGTTTGAATTTTGGATAGAACTTTATGGTATCGAAATAGATTTATAAAACTACGTACATGCATAATTGGTTAGTGACATGATTGACGGAGCATGGGGTTCTATAGTCTTGAAAATCAAGCAAAATATGCGGGTTGCCTCTGTTGCATATATTCTATTCTGTTGACATTGATGCCGGTGGTCGGTGAGGGTCGAGCAACGTGCACAAGAATTGGGAAGGAGGATGGATTGTAGTCTATGGTCATGGCATCGTGATATGTCTTCCTACACTGGGTTCGAGCACTGACTGTGCTATCGAACCTTAGCGGTCGGCGGACAGGGCATGATTGATGACAACTTTTTGACAATTTGAAGGGTCAAAAATGGTGGGGAACGATCGAGATTGGACTGTGAGTCGATTGGGATGGGTTTAGGGGGCTCTTATGGTCGTTAGGGTCGAGTTAAGGAATGGGTTATTGTCGAGGGAACTGTCGAATGGTCGGTGAATATGGGAAGGAAGGGTCGAGGAGGTTGAGAATGAATTAGAGAATATATAGAGGAGGAGTCGTGGAAGTTAATCGAGGAGTGGTCCAAAAAATTGGGATAAAGCACGAAATAATTTCAGAGAGGGGGGAACGATACTTCCGTGCGTGGGCTCGAGGAAAGGGGTAAAGAAAAGTTAGTTTTTGTTATTGTTGGGTTAGACTTCGTGTTAATGGGTTTGGGTTAATTTAATGGGCTTAAGGTTAGTTTTAATAATGAGTTTGGGTGATGGGTTAAAGGGTTTAAAAAAGAAATAGGTTATTGGGTTTAAAAGATGTGTTTTGAGTATAGTTGGCAGTGATTGAAAGTAATATTGGGTTTAAAATGGGTTATTTGATTATTGTATTAATGGGTTGGGTTAGAGGAGTGGAGTTTGGTTCTAATAAGGAAGGGTTTTAAAGGCAGAGTGAATGGATTTGGGTTTTATAAGAGTTATGAATGGTTTTGAGGGTGTTAATTTATTTTATTTTCTCTGTACTTAATAAACTGACTACCATATATATATATATATATATATATATATATATATATATATATATATATATATATATATATATATATATATATATATATATATATATATATATATATATATATATATATATATATATATATATATAGTCGCCTAGTGGTTACAACGGAGGACTCTTGTGGGGGACACCAGGTTCAACCCCCCCTGGACGCTGGCTGGGTGGCTTTGTGCCACGGGCGTGCCAAGCCTACTTGGATGGGATGGGGCTCCCTGTTGGGTAATCCGAGTTGTAGACCCCTCTCCGCTGAAGGGGCTCCCTGTTGAGCACTCCGGGTTGTAGACCCCACTCCGCTCTAGTTGGCTGGGTGGCTCTTCCACGGATCCGAGTAGGCCAAGAATGGACAATAAAAAAAAAAAAAAAAATATATATATATATATATATATATATATATATATATATATATAAATAAATAAAGCGGCTTCTAGACGGCTCAAAAATGAGCCGTCTAAGCCGTAAGTAAAATTCAACCAATAAAATTAAAAAAAATTAATTACGGAAGATAATAAAGATCTTAAACCAACTTCCATCTTATCCATCAAAATCGTTAATAAATACTCAATCAATTTAATTAAACTAACGGGAGATTAACAAATATCTAAAAACAACTTCCTTCTCACCATCCGCAACTCACTCGTTTCTTCCATAATAAATTATAATTAAAATATTTTAAACATTTAAACTATTTTACAATAATATAAAAAAAAATTACTTGCAAAGCACGTGCAATTACTAGTATATATATATATATATATATATATATATATATATATATATATATATATATATATATATATATATTAGTTTCTTTAATACAATTAGCATAAAAATAAGTATACCCGAACCTATCAAAAATGTGTACAGCTACCAAAAAAAAAAATCGCTATTCTCCACCGTTGAATCCTCTCCTGACCCTCCTGACCTTCTCCTTCTCCCTTATCACCTCAAATATCAATTATTCCTTTGAGAATGAGTTCCCCTCATACCTGAACTTATTTTTATTCTTCCAGAGCACCTAAATCATAGTGCAACTGTCATGCCTCGATCCCGCAGGGGGGCCGTTCATCCTCGCTTGGGTCCTTGCGGGACCGATTGTCCTCACGTGGGCGTGATGCCGTGCAAGGCTAAGCTGCGCTTGCACAAGGCCAAAGCTTGAACAAGGACAAGTAAGCTATTCAAGACGGAAGCAACGGCACAATATTGCAGAAAAGTAAAGAACACAATGGCATATGAAACACAAGCTCTTTATTGATAATCAAGATGTGTTATAAGCGACGCTTGGCCGAGATTACAATTTGCTCAAGCTTTCTTTCTCTTGATGACAATGATATCGTTCCATACATTATATCCCTTTATACAAAAATAGCTCAAACAATCTCGATACGGCTCAAGGCATCGACTCTAGATTTTTGGGTCCTTGGGATGAGGCACGGCTATCGCTTCCTCGGACGATCCAGTACCTGAGAACAAGCAAACTGTTAGTGGGTCAGCACTTTGGAGAAAGTACTAGTGAGTATAAAATCAACGAACAAAAGCAACACTCCCGAAAATCAACACTAAGTAAGCATGTGGCAAAATATTATATTACTAGTGATCTTGCTACTTTTACCAAGGTTCATTTCATGCAACAGAAGATTATAGTCAGTTTACATCTTTTCAAAAATATGTCTTTGAAGCCAAGGTTCATATTTAATACATACAAGCAAGCTATAGGGACATTGTTCTATCGTGCAGTGCGAAACATGTATTGTGAGCCATATTCGATCTAATAGGAACAAAAGTTATCTCTAGTGGACTGTTCATCTCGAATCAAGACAAGTGCATCAAGCGGACTTATTCAATTCGATTCAATGGGGCCAGCAGCATATTTAAGTAAAACAGATGTATCTAATTTAGCATAAATGATAAGGAACATAAGAAAATACAAGTGATCACTTATTCAGTGATCCTTACCCATGCCGAACAGTTATCCCTGTAGCAGACATTACAAATTAGCATCATATATATATATATATATATATATATATATATATATATATATATATATATATATATATATATATAAACGAGGTTCTCCTTTCCTGTCCGTTTTTGCATCAAACAATTAGGTATTCAAGAAGGCTAGCCTAGCATGCGCCCTAACTACATGATGGTCCATGAGTCTACTTCCTCATGAATAGCAGTATCTGGGACTACAAGCCCAGGCTAACTATTAGACAGGATACCCCCTAATCGCGAGGACTACAAGCCTCAGGGTGTTTCGATTATCTTCCCTAGAAATGAGCGATCCCAGTGCCCCAGGAAGCGCTCGAGAGATAAACCTTATGCATAAGTTATCCAAAGACCGATGCGATGTATGCAATTCTATCAGATAAATACTATAAGGTGCATATAATCCAGAACAAGCAAGCAAGCATATTCAATCAAGCTATAGAGCCGGAGCTCTCAATACTCTTACTTCAATCAAGTCGATAGGTTTGATACTTTCGATCAATTCGATAGGTTCAGTCATTTGATAGGTTTAATCTTCTTTCTTTCAATCAATCGATATGTTCAATATCATACTATATAAGTTCTTCAAATAGTTCTTTCTTTACAATGCGATCAATAAAATATATTAAAGCAATCTAGTTCTTTTAACAAGTAACAGGCAAGAACAGTTCTATATATCTAGCCTGCAATTATATCTTATTTAGCATACGATGGAACCATATGAACATTTTTTTACTCTTGTTTATTAGCATGACATCGGTTCGTTCGATAGCGGTATCCGTGTAACTAAGAATACAATATTTCTATCTTTTCTTAGCATGGCAATGGTTCTATCTCTTTTAGACAAGCATTGAAGTTCTTTAGTTAGGCAAGCAGATTCGTTTCAATGACAAGCTATACGAGTTCTCTTATTAAGCATGCATAGTCAGGTTCTATCATTCTTCTTATAAAACTATCTTCTTAGAACAAGCATTCAAAAACTCAAATTTATTATTAAGGCGTGTAAGAATCAGAGAATGAAGTTCTGCCTACTCACTTTGATCAATCATCTTGTATTTCGATCGGAGAATACTTTGAGAAGTGTCACGCCCCAGTCCCAAAATACTTAGGACTAGGATCACGTAAGCATGCCAACCGCATGGATATGGCAACTCCAATATATGAAAACCAAAATCCACACGTACGCTGTAATATGAATATCAATCCACAAGTGGTAAAAATATATGTCACAAGTCACAGGGTACAATCTAAATCTCATCCACGAAAATCAATATAAATAAATAACCAGTATCTATGAAACCAGATCTCAATAAGAAGTATCTAAGGATGATAGTTGGGTGGAGATAAATCCACTACCAACTCGAATATAAGAGCAAATACAATATAAGGACAACACAATAAACACCATATAAGATTACCAGTTAACAATCACGGGCTCGAAGAGATGACATCCTCGAAACACATGTAACTATCCGAATCTGTGCTCCTGCGAATACTCAATAACAGATACACCTGGAAGGGGCCAGGTTCTCAGAGGGACGTAACAAGATACACAAAACACATGCCAATAAAGTACTAAAATAAATATCCAATGGGGTCATCTAACCATCTAAGTGAATGCAGTTAAGAACAACTTTCCCCACAAGTGAGCTATCTGGCTGAAAACTGGGATTTGGCATAATTTCCTTTTGGGGATCCAGGGGCCTAAAAGGCACATCGTCTTTTGAACGTTGGTGGCCCGCCAATGTAGTACATAATATATAAGGTTCATCACCACCCGTATCTCCGACGGAGAATCCGGGCGCACAGAAAAAAGTGCAAAGGAGCTCAAATGCGGTACTTGTTGTTCTCCCCACCCCATGCTCTGAGCATGTCACATCCATGACACAATATGGTTCATAGCCTATCCTTAGTGCCCTGGCTCAATTCTGCAACCAAACAAGGACAAGGATGGGACCACCGTACTACAATAGGCTATGCCCCTAGACCTCTAATAACTACAAAGTCTACTAGCATGCAAAGTTTCTAACAGCAGTTATTCTTAACGCACGGCCCACACGTACAGGAGGCCAAACCCTGCATGCCAGTCCGTGATCTATATGAGACTCACAACTCGTATAACAACTGTGTCACGGTCAATGAACCTAAAGATGCTACATGATAATGGGGTAGTCTCATAAACAAGGTCAATGCAATACATAAATAAAAATATACCGCGACGACACCGTCGCGCGCATTTTATATAACAATTAAAATATATGAACTAAAGACAGAAAAATAAAGATGCATGCAACATATGGAATATAAATAACAGTACAATGCAAGGTATACTTTCTTGGCAAGAAGCTGCAAAATGTAACGTCCAGATGTCCAATACACAGGACCAAAAGCTATGGCCTCAGAACAAATATCTCCGGATGCTGAAATAGATATCACCAACATTCCCAGAATAAACAAAATAGCTTAAAAGCACTTTCCTTTCGTCCAATTTGGACACAGGGGCAAAACCGTAATTTTAGGTCAAAGTGGGGTCCATGTGTGGCCCACTTTGCACCGAAAAGTGTGTCAGAACCAATGGTCTCCAAATTCGTCCAACTTAGTGTCAACAAGTCCAGAACGATGATACGAACCCAATGAAACTTCCAGAATTGGATTCTGATGAGCCGATCACAAAATCGCCCGTCAAGTGGAGCCGTGGGGCCCACGATACGCGATTTTGGTCAACGTTCTCAGAATCGAACCAAACTTGGATCACAGGACCAGCATATTGCTAAGAGTCCGATGGCGTAAGTTTAGTTTCGATCCGACGTGTGTACACAAAGTTACGACGTATTCCAGAACAGGTAGATACGGGACGTTGTCGGCGGATACGCGTTGATTCCGGTGTGCACGCACATCCAAATCAACTTCTGCGAAATCCCGCACGTCTGTATCAACGGCGCGCACGTTTCGGTGAAGACCGTGTGCGACCAAGTCGTCCCGTTTGGCAGGGCGTACTCAGTTCCGGGGTAAAATATGGCGTTGGTTTTTCTATTTTTGGATCGCAGTTTACGATCGCCACAGGACGCGACGCACCGAGCGGGTTGCACGGGCATCGAGAGGGTCATACAGCCTAAGCGTCACAACTGACGGAACAGAAAACAGAGCAACGAAGAGAGAGAACGGGTTACCTGAACAGGGCTTCGTGGAACGATGATTTCTCTTATCCGGGTCACTGTGCTGTGTCCTGAGTCAGCCGTGTCCAGTCTGAGAGCTGCTATCCCGTGTCAACCGTGTCCGGGCTAGGGCAGCGTGTCGTCGAGGCTGCGCGGGGCTGGGCGGAGGACGGTGAGTTTCGAGTCGTCAGGTTCTCGACGGCTAGGCGGAGGAGACGGTCGGCTATGGACGCTCGAGGGCTTTGGGGAGGCCGTGGGTGGTGGAGGTCGTCGGGGTCGAGAGCTTTGGGGAGAGGTGGTGATGGTGGTGCTCGTCGGGGTCGAGATGGAGGAGATGGTGGCCAGGGGATGACTAGAGACGGTAAGGGGATGGTCGGCTGTGGAGGTGTTCTGGTTGGGGGAGGAGATCTGGGCAATGGTCGGGTAGAGGACGTCGGGGACGGGTGGAGATGCGGTCAGCGGAGATGATGGCTGTGGGGGGGGGGGGTCGTCGGGGGAGGAAGACGAGGGAGGTTAGGGTTCAGGCTAGGGCTTAGGACGACCGGGGCGGAGTTGCGGGCGACGGAGAGAGGAGAGAGATAGGGTGATCTGGCGGCGGGGCGTGGGAATCGAGAGATTTATAGGTGGCCGGAACAGTGTATTCGGTGTAGATTAGGATTAGGGTTTCGGTTAGGGTTAATTACAACTTGGTTTTTAGGACTTTAAAAATATTTCCGGGGTCCAATAAATTCCCAGAAAATTACTCTATGTCTAGTTTTCTATTTCACACCCAAAAATATTATTCTCATAATATTTTAATATTAATTAACATCATTTAAAAATTATTAAATTCAAAATACCTAGGTTTTAATTAGTTAAAAAATCCCAGAAAATTACGAAAAATTGTGTATAAATTGTTATTAAAAATTCTTGAAAAATCAGGGGGTTTACAATCTACCCAACTTATAAAAATTTCGTCCTCGAAATTAAAATTAAGTCACGGTAGAAAGTCAAGGATGGTATAAGATTTGCATTGTTTAAAATGCAAGGCCAGGTTTAAAGGAGTGGGCGATGTTGCGCGTTGCACATCCCAAAAAATCATGGGAAAAATCCGCATGAGCAAAAAAATAGGTTTCTTCATGTGTCATGTCCAATAGTGTGGACACCTAAATGCTCTTTTGCATAAAAGTGCCCAACAATTGGAAAATTGCACAAAGATGAGAATGGATGATGGGCACGTCTACGATAAGGGTGTGGAATTTGTAGGAAGGCATTGACTAGTGAGGTGCTCCAATTATCGAAGCAATGGTAAGGTGCGCTAAGTGATACCATATTGTAAAACTAAATAAAAATCCCGTGTTCTATTTCTAAGTGGATTCGAGCTAGCCTCAGTCTCACTATCTAAGCCAAGTAGGTCTAATTCTTGGGTGAGGGGGTTTCACAATCCAGCCAACTTAGAACAATCTCGTCCTAAAAAATAAGGCATAATTTATTAATCCTTCATGTACATAAGGCAAGTCAATCGCAATCTCCTTGCGATAATTAAAATCCTAATCATACCCACCGCAATTACTTCAAGGTTAAGATGATCACTGTTCCAATCAACATTCAACCCATGGTTATCTCTTCTCACTTTCTCAAATTATCCACATCCAAATTTAAATTAAATCCATATAACATCTTCAAGATTTAAATATGCATATAAATTTTATCTCACGATCTCCAACTATCATAATCTCCTCTAGAAAGCAATTCGAGTCCAATATTATTCCTATTTTCACTTATAATTTTTTTTTGTATTCTTCAACTTTTTAATTTCCATTCACATCCTCAATATTTCAAATAGGTAGTCCAACCTATCAAATTTTAATTCTTAATTTAAATCCTTAAATTAAAAAATAATTTAAATGCAGTCCACCAATGTTCAAGTCTGAAATTCTATATTTATCCTCCAATTTTAAATTAATAATTTTACCTTTAATATTCAAAAATTTAAATCATGCACTTAAGGTATAAATATTGGGTCCTCACTATCAAGATTGTAAAATTCATTAATCCTCATCATCTTAGTCATAGTGCTTATAAAACAAGTGTCAATAGTAAGGATAGAAGAGTTACTGGTTGTTTAAGGGGAAAAGGGATCTCACTTGTATCGAGGTGAGGGTACAAATTACGTGATTTAAAAACTAAAGGTTAATCATCGATTACAATCTACAAAAACAACTTAAACTTATCAAGTTCTAACTACCAAGCACAAAAATTTTCACATTCAAGGCTACAACTATAATCCTAGCAAACTATGAGCCCTTAACAAAGAATAAAATTACTTGGCCTACTATCCGAAGTGTAAGATGGCACGAGTTGAAAGATAAAGAGAAGAAACGTAATTAATCGTCGCAAAATAACGAGCGCTATGGTCGCAGGGGAACAATATATAAAATTAAGATAGAGGGATCTAGATAGCATCATGGTTCTCTAAGGGGAGTGGGGTGTTAGTTGCTATGTTCGAGACATGATTAGGAAAATATTATATGCCTTGCTCTTGGCTTTCTAAGGTACTGTCTACTAATAACAAGACAATGATATAAGTTTACAGTTCTCCAATACTTTCTAACTATGAAGATTAGGTTCAGTCCTAATATTCAATTTTAGTTTTCTATTGGTTCCTCAATACTAGGGTCAAACATTATGGTAACTTCTAACTAACTCTAGTAGTATCTATACTACTCACAGGTCCTCATAATTCATCAAGGGAAAATGGTAAACCAACTCTAGAGATAAGGAATTTTAGGGTTCACTAGATATTCTAAACTTAGTGGTGTGTCTATATTCTCGTTGTATTAGGTGTGCTACCCTAATTATCATCCTAATAACAAGGGTTCCTATATTCTAACAGAAGGCTATACTCAAAGAACTTATTAGGGAAGTACATGAATCAAGCATGATACAATTGTTCAAATAGAACAGATAGGAGGAAGATGAATCATAGTCAATTGTGGATGAGATCCTATACTCTAGTCCTAGGTACAGGCTTGCTCGGTACCGTAACGTAACCGAGACAATATGCTCTCGACCTGCATGGGCCACCACAAAAATATGTCACGCCCCAGTCCCAAAATACTTAGGACTAGGAACACGTAAGCATGCCAGCCGCATGGATATAGCAACTCCAATATATGGAAACCAAAATCCACACGTACGCTGTAATATGAATATCAATCCACAAGTGGTAAAAATATATGTCACAAGTCACAGGGTACAATCTAAATCTCATCCACGAAAATCAATATAAATAAATAACCAGTATCTATGAAACCAGATCTCAATAAGAAGTATCTAAGGATGATAGTTGGATGGAGACAAATCCACTACCAACTCGAATATAAGAGCAAATACAATATAAGGACAACACAATAAACACCATAAAAGATTACCAGCTAATAATCATGGGCTCGAAGAGAAGACAACCTCGAAATACATGTAACCATCCGAATATGCGCTCATGCGAATACTCAATAACATATACACCTGGAAGGGGCCAGGTCCTCAGAGGGGCTTAACAAGATACACAAAACACATGCCAATAAAGTACTGAAATAAATATCCAATGGGGTCGCCTAACCATCTAAGTGAATGCAGTTAAGAATAACTTTTCCCACAAGTGAGCTATCTGGCTGAAAACTGGGATTTGGCATAATTCCCTTTTGGGGATCCAGGGGCCTAAAAGGTACGTCGTCTTTTGAACGCCGGTGGCCCGCCAATGTAGTACATAATATATAAGGGTCATCACCACCCGTATCTCCGACGGAGAATCTGGGCGCACAGAAAAAAGTGCAAAGGAGCTCAAATGCGGTACTTGTTGTTCTCCCCACCCCATGCTCTGAGCATGTCACATCCATGACACAATATGGTTTATAGCCTATCTTTAGTACCCTGGCTCAATCCTGCAACCAAACAAGGACAATGATGGGACCACCGTACTACAATAGGCTATGTCCCTAGACCTCTAATAACTGCTAAGTCTACTAGCATGCAAAGTTTCTAACAGCAGTTATTCCTAACGCACGGCCCACACGTACATGAGGCCAAACCCTGCACGCCAGTCCGTGATCTATATGAGACTCACAACTCGTGTAACAACTGTGTCACGGCCAATGAACCTAAAGATGCTATATGATAATGGGGGTAGTCTCATAAACAAGGTCAATACAATACATAAATAAAAATATACCGCGACGACACCGTCGTGCGCATTTTATATAGCAATTAAAATATATGAACTAAAGACAGAAAAATAAAGATGTATGCAACATATGAAATATAAATAACAGTACAATGGCAAGGTATACTTGCCTGGCAAGAAGCTGCAAAATGTAGCGTCCAGATGTCCAATACACAGGACCAGAAGCTATGGCCTCAGAACAAATGTCTCCGGATGCTGAAATAGATATCACCAACATTCCCAGAATAAGCAAAATAGCAAGAAAGTACTTCCCTTTCGTCCAATTTGGACACAGGGGCAAAACCGTAATTTTGGATCAAAGTGGGGTCCATGTGTGGCCCACTTTGCACCGAAAAGGGTGTCAGAACCAATGGTCTCTAAATTCGTCCAACTTAGTGTCAACAAGTCCAGAACGATGATACGAACCCAACGGAACTTCCAGAATTGGATTTCGATGAGCCGATCACAAAATTGCCTGTCAAGTGGAGCCGTGGGGCCCACGATACGCGATTTTGGTCAACGTTCTCAGAATCGAACCAAACTTGGGTCACAGGACCAGCATATTGCTACGTGTCCGATGGCGCAAGTTTTGTTTCGATCCGACGTATGTACACAAAGTTACGACGTGTTCCAGAACAGGTGGATACGGGGCGTTGTCGGCGGATACGCGTTGATTCCGGTGTGCACGTACATCCAAATCAACTTCTGCAAAATCCCGCACGTCCGTATCAACGGCACTCATGTTTCGGTTAAGACTGCATGCGACCAAGTCGTCCCGTTTGGCGGGGCGTACTCAGTTCTGGGGTAAAACAGGACGTTAGTTTTTTTTGTTTTTGGATCGCGGTTTGTGATTGCCACAGGACGCGACGCACCGAGCGGGTTACACGGACATCGAGAGGGTCACACAACCTACGCGTCACAACTGACGGAACAGAAAATGGAGCAATGAGGAGAGAGAACGGGTTACCTGAACAGGGCTCCGTGGAACGAGGATTTCTCGTGTCCGGGTCACTGTGTTGTGTCCTGAGTCAGCCGTGTCCGGTCTGAGAGCTGATGTCCCGTGTCAGCCATGTCCGAGCTAGGGCAGCGGGTCGTCGAGGCTGCGCGGGGCTGGGCAGAGGACGGCGAGGTTCGAGTCGACGGGTTGTCGACGGCTAGGCAGAGGAGACGGTCGGCTGTGGGGGCTCGAGGGCTTTGGGGAGGCCGTGGGTGGTGGAGGTCGTCGGGGTCGAGAGCTTTGGGGAGAGGTGATGATGGTGGTGCTCGTCGGGGTCGAGATGGAGGAGATGGTGTCCAGGGGATGACTAGAGACAGTGAGGGGATGGTCAGCTGTGGGGGTGTTCTGGTCGGGGGAGGAGATCTGGGCGGTGGTCGGGTGGTGGACGTCGGGGACGGGTGGAGATGCGGTCGGCGGAGATGATGGCTGTGGGGGGGATCGTCGGGGGAGGAAGACGAGGGAGGTTAGGGTTCAGGCTAGGGCTTAGGACGACCGGGCGGAGCTGTGGGCGGCGGAGAGAGGAGAGAGATAGGGTGATCTGGCGGCGAGGCATGGGAATCGAGGGATTTATAGGTGGCCGGAACAGTGTTTCCGGTGTAGATTAGGATTAGGGTTTCGGTTAGAGTTAATTACGACTTGGTTTTTAGGGCTTTAATAATGTTTCCGGGGTCCAATAAATTTCTGAAAAATTACCCTATGTCTAGTTTTCCATATCACACCCAAAAATATTATTCTCATAATATTTTAATATTAGTTAACATCATTTAAAAATCATTAAATTTAAAATACCTAGGTTTTAATTAGTTAAAAAATCCCAGAAAATTATGAAAAATTGTGTATAAATTGTTTTTAAAAATTCTTAAAAAATCAGGGGGTTTACAAGTAGGCTTCCACTCGAGCTAGCAAAGCGATATCTCTTGTTCATAGTGCCTATGCGGAGTGGGGCACTACATGCTTACCCACCAAGAAAGAGTTTCGTCCTCGAAACTCAAGAGAAACTTTCGATATCCAGAGCAGCGATAGTCCTCATCCCTCACCATCCTCAATCGAAAACTCTAGCAATCAGAACTCAATAAAACTCTAGCCATCATAAATCATAAATTATATCTCAAGCAAATAAAATAATCCAGAAAACTTTTGCCGGCATCTTTAAGAATATCTATGGACTTATTGTATGGAACGCTCATTGAGGCAAAGATATTAAGTGGCAAAGAACATCTTAAGTTGAAGCTAAGCAGCGGAATGACCAAAGGGTCGAGTCGCTCTGATACCATTATGTCACGCCCCGATCCCGCAAGGGAGCCGTTAGTCCTCACTTGGGTCCTTGCAGAATCGATCGTCCTCGCATGGGCGTGATGTCGTGCAAGCCTAAGCTGTGCTTGCACAAGGCCAAAGCTTGAACAAGGGCAAGTAAGCTATTCAAGACGGAAGCAGTGGTATAATATTGCAGAAAAGTAAAGAACATAATGGCATATGTGTAGAAGCATGAAAAATACGCCGGATGACTATACGCGGCATATCGGTGCAGAGCAGCGTAAGCAGAGGCCTTCAGAGCCATCAAGCATGCAACAGAGCCCTTTTCTGCTAGAACAGAGCGTGAAACATAAAAAAGCTCAAAGGACTATCCGCGTAAGGCAGTACGTTCAAGCCGCTTCAGCATAAACATGGTGCTTCTTCTCCTCCAGGGCGTTAAACTCATCCCCTTTTCGTACGCAGCATGGAGGTGTACAAGAGACGCTTCGTATTCTCCGAAGTGAACCTGTCAGATCCTGCAATGAACCTGTCAAAGCCTGCGATGAACCTAACGTCTGGACTTCTGACAAAGGGATACGGCTCGACTACCCAAGCGACGGTTATAATGATGGCACAGCACTGCCACACAGGCTGTCAAATACCGCCATCCCCTTCGCGTAAACTTCTTCTTCAAGCACAAAGGGATACGCCGCCTTATTTTACACAGGCAAAACGTGAGCTGTTTACGTTCTGCAGTAGACAAACCGCCTGCTACGCCAAAAGCTGCACTCCGTACGGAGTTCGAGGCACGTCTCTTCGCCTAATGCACAGAGCGGTGACAGTTTCTCGAGGCACGTCTCTGCGACTGATGCGCAGAAAGGGTTGCAGACCGTCAAAGAACACGCCTTCACATTTAATGCACAGGATGGTGGCAAATCTCGGCATTTAATGCAAGAGATTTGATTATATTTTCAAAAGCCGTAATTTCGGCTAAGACGTCCACATCAGCACTGTGGCACGGTACGCAGCGGCTTCTACGCCCATCCAGCGTTTGTGCTCATTCGGCTTCTACGCCTGCTCGGCCCCTGTGCCCTTTTGGCTTCTACGCCTGTTCGGCCTCTGTGCCCCCTCGGCTTCTACGCCTGTTCGGCCTCTACGACCACTCGGCTTCTATGCCTGTTCGACTTCTATGCCTGTTCGGCCTCTACGACTACTCGGCTTCTATGCCTGTTTGGCCTCTACGACCACTCGGCTTCTACGCCTGTTCGGCTTCTACGCCTGTTCGGCTTCTATGCCGGTTTGATAACTATTTGGCTTCTATGCCATGGTGACAGATATTTGGCTTCTATGCCAACCTCTTCTACGCAATGGATACCTACCTACGTGGCTTTTACGCCATGATCTTCGTAGCAATAGTACGCGTTGTGTCCCTTAGTTGGACCCGCGTCACACGCTCATTCAAAAGATTATCTATAAGCAGGCATTGGTTACTTTAACCGTTGTATAAAAGGATGATGTACTTTCCACTCCTCGGTTGTTACACCGACGGAGTGGTCACTGTCACTAAAACTCTATAAATAGAGACCTCTATCAATGAGGAACAAGGTCGGAAAATTGGTCAAGAAAACCAATATCAGATCCAAGGTCAAAGAACTGAAAACTTGAAGATCGAACCAGGTCAACAAGAATCGGAAGATCGAACCCGAGAGAGAGAGAGAGAGAGAGAGAGAGAGAGAGAGCACCCGGAGCTCAGGCAAAGAGTAGGGATCGACGACTTTGGCATCGTGCATCCACCCTCTTCTGCAACCTTCGAAGCTGCTTCCTGTCTTCTACGGTACTTCTTCAACATCGTGTGGTCCAAGGGCTAAAGTGATCGACTGCAGATGAGACACCTATAACAATATCTACCCAGATTAAATAAATTGTACTCCCATATCCTCGTATAGGATCAAATTGTACAAGTTTGTTTGTAAACAAAAGAAGGCGGGTTCTGTGTAAACCCCATATTGAATACATCTTTATTCTTTCGTTTAATACCACAAACAAGATGGCGACTCTGCTGGGGATATCTTTCTCTTCTGACAAGGAAGCAATTGTTCAACACGATGCGGTATCCGTGGGATCCGTGAAGAAGACACTGGTCGTCCAATTCGACCAGTCTGCCTAGGAAGACATGCTTCGAACCGGGGGTAGCTCTCACTCTCTCTCCGTCCAAGACAACAGGAAGCTGCACAAAGTGTGGATGCCCAAGACATCCTCTACCATTCCTGTGGACTCTCCGATCTCTCCGACCAATGAGGTTGTAGCACTGCTCCCTCCGTGCCCTGCACGTAAAACTCAGTCTCCCGCTACGCGCGGTACAGACGAAACTTCGGGCGAAGCCTCGGCGCTAACCAGAAGTATCCACTGTGCTCTACGCGTAGGAACCAGTCTCCCGCTACGCGCGGTACAGACAAAACTTTGGGCGAAGCTTCAACGCTAACCCAGAAGTATCCACTGCGCTCTACGCGTAGAAACCAGTCTCCCGCTATGCGCGGTACAGACAAAACTTTGGGCGAAGCCTCAGCGCTAACCCAGAAGTATCCACTGCGCTCTATGCGTAGGAACCAGTCCCCCGCTACGCACGGTACAGACCAAACTTCTGATGATACCTCAGCGCCAAGTCAGAAGTACAAATCACACTCCAGGCGCAAGACAACATCCGACCTCTACGAGGAACCACATGAGCGCCATGATTTCCGCGAGGGGAAGCAAGCAGCAGAATACTCAACTCCTCGGCCGTTACGCCAGCGAAGAAGCAATCTGCCTACCCTCCGGGTTATGCAGGAAGCCGACGGCCGACTGAGAACCTCTTCAGCTTTACGCCAGTCTGAGCAAATCTCTAAATTATGCCAGGCGAAGTCCCACGACGTAAAGCAAGCTCAGGTTGCTATTCCTCCTGACCTACGCGAATGCCTAATCCAGAAGCGTAAGGGGAGGGGACCTTCCAACATGTCTATTACACCCCCTAGAGAGCAATGTTGTAATAGTCATAAAATTGTGATTGACTGCTGCTGTTCTAAAGCAAAACGGTCGGTTTTCGACCGATTGAGCTACTCTCAGTCTTTCCCGGAAGAAGAGCCCGCGTATGCATCCGTGAACATGGCTTCACACATACCTAGAGGAGGGTCGAGCTCAAGACGTCATCCCTTTGGGCCTTCGAGCCGAAGGAGATTCGAAGACCTCCTCAGGAACACTGAAGTTGGGGTGTTCCAAAACACCCGTGTAAGGTCACAGCAACCAGCTCCGTACTCGTCTGATTCCGACGCTGGGGGTCACCAATCTCCCAGATCAGATGCTGAGAGTATAGAGTCAACTTCTGCAGCGACCTATACTTATCCTTCGAGGATGCCCAGGGAAATGGGAGTTTACGCCATTGAAGACGAACGCGAGGAAGCTTCGCCGTCAGGAAACGCGGACAACGTATCACTATACTGGAGACGTCTCTGAAACAAATACAATCCATAATGGAGAACATGCACCAGATGATGCTAACTCAGCACGCAACTGCCATGGCTCAAGCGTCGGTCCCGCCAACTCAGATACGTGTGGGGGTGGACTTGCCACCATCTAACCCAAGCCAAGAGCCTGCTCTAGATCAAGAATCAGCAGTTCCTCCGCTTCCTCCCTCGGTAAATATATTACCTCCCGTTGGAGTCACGATACAACCAACTCTACACTACACCGGAGCCTCGCTTTCAGCTGAAAATCCGATGCAGGCAGTACGGGAGTTGAAAGCCCAGTTTGAAACCTTGAAGCACAAAGATCAGCTCAAGAAACTGAAAATCAACCAACCTTACCCAGCTATCTGGGAAGAAGTCCCTTTTCCTCCGAAATACAAATCTCAGACTATGGCTCTGTTCGAAGGAAAAACATCACCAAGTCAATATATGAACTATTTCAGTATGATGACGGTGTTGCTACAAGGGAACGACGCCCTCCTCACTCGGGTGTTCAAAGGCTGCCTCTCAGGAGTAGCCTATCAGTGGTACCGTAGCTTGGCGGACAACTGTATTACTTCCTTCGAAGACTTTAAAGCTTTATTCTTCACGCGATTCTACGAGGGTGGAATGGACATGTCTATGTCCTCTCTCATCGAAGTCAAGCAAAGGGAAAAGGAAGACGTTCGTACCTTCGTCGAACGTTTTCGTCAGGCCACCTTACTGATACCTCCAGGAGTTCCAGACTCGGCGTTAGTAGACATTTGCAGGAAGAACCTCCTTCCCATAGTCTCGGTGTTTACAGGACCATATCAGTTCCATGAGTGGCCCTCGTTCATAGTCTCGGCAGTGGCCGCCGAAGACAACAGTCGCAAGGCGCACGATAATGGCATCATGATCTTCGCCTCCGATAAAGGCAAAAGGTCATCTCCCAGCAACGACCATCCTCGCAGCTCCAAGGAAAAAGAAGCTCTGACGGTCAATACGTCCAGACAAAAGATGGCGGCGACCACGCAGACGAAGCCCGGGACTTCCAGGCCCGTCAAAGTCTACTCTTTCGACGACGACGATATCCCTAGTATATTCGAGTGTCTCGTCAAAAGCGGCAAGATCACCCTTCCGGAGCTAAGGCGGCCCCAAGAAGTCGGCAGTACTGACGACCCCAAATACTGTATCTTCCACAGATACGTACACCACCCAACAAAGGCGTGTTACATACTGAAAAGGAGGATCCAGGGGTTGATCGATGCTAAGGTCATGAACGGTGTCACGCCCATTTTCCGAGCTACGATGGACATCGTCAATCTCCCTCCAGCTAGAGATCAAAATCAAGACCTAGTACCCCTGACCACCCGGCAGGGCGAGATTATGTGGGTTCATCCGGATTTGGTGTCAGAGCTCGAGGAAGAGACTGAAGCTACTAAAGCTACGTCTAGAAGAAGCTCCAAGCGCAGACCATGCCATATGGTCGCAACTTCTTCGCCATCAAACGAAGACGAGGTACTTGCTGCAACCCGTTCATGGAAAGCCTACCTCAACGACTGCGGAGCAAGTCAGGAGTATGCACCGGCGGATGCTTCAACTGCCAAACCTTCAGGACCAGGCCCCGTCGTACCAGAGGCCAGCCCTTCAAAACTGACGCCGGCAGACAAAGGGAAGCAAAGAGAAGTGCGCTTTGATAAACCTGTGAAAAACATTTCAAACAAAGGTTTTGAGAAGCCATACAACTTCGATATCCTGGCCCAACTGGCTAATACACCAGCCAGGCTCTCCATCTTCGAGCTACTCAGGCTCTCCCAAGACACTCGTCTAGCCTTGAGTGAAGCGCTGATGCAGGCAGAGGCATGCTTGACCCAGCTCAAGTCCTCCGACGAAGAACCAGTGGCGTGTCCTCAATGCCACAGTGTGATGGAGGTGGTCCCAAATATCACCTTCACCCAAGACGACATGCTGTTAAAATATAACAAGCATGACAGGCCCCTCTATTACACCGGGTACGTCGGTTCCATGGAGGTCGATCGGATTCACATAGATCCGGGATCGTCAATCAGCATCATCCCTCACAGTCTGCTCAGACCATTGAGGATTCCTACCAGCGAACTGGCTTACACCTCCACTACAATCGTGGGTTTCAACGCCGAAAGGAGTAAGCCGTTGGGGAAGATTCGCCTGAGGATCCAGATTGGCAACCTCAGATCAGTGGCCACATGTTACGTGATCGATTCAGAAGTATCCTACAACATTTTGCTGGGAAGACCGTGGATCCACGATCACAACATCGTTCCTTCAACTCTACATTAATGTCTTAAATATGTAGACCCCCAAGGAATAGTACAAACGGAGGTTGCCGACCTAAACCCGTTTAAAGGAGTAGCATCCTACTATTCCGACGCCGTATTGTACTCTCAAGACCACACGAAAGAAGTATCGGGCGAGACGGAGAAGGAATCCCGCCGGGAGCCAGGAGAACCCTCTGCCGCACTACCGCTGTCAATCAGAGTGAAAGGACGAACCACTCATATTAAAGCCATAGAGCCTATGGCTATTCACTTGAACAAATTCAGCTCAGGAAAAGGAAGCAGTTCTTCAGCGGTCACTCTGAACCAGAAGCCTCCACCTTTGGTCATCAACCTTCGGTACAAAGGGCAGCTGACCGATGTAAACGCAACCGGGAACGGGGTTCCAGATGATAATAAACATCCTCTTTTCCAGTACATTAATGCTCATATTCCAAATCAGGAATCCACTCTCCGTGACGAGGTAGAACCCATAGCACAAAAATTCTTGGAAGCTATAAACTCCTACCGTCCGTATGTCTGGGAAGTAGCGTTATCATCCAACGTCATCACAACGTATGGACCCCATGAGGATTCTATCTTCGTTGTCCCGCCTACCTGCAGCGGTCAGCGTCCAATATTCTTCGGCCGCATGCGCAGTCAACCGGCTAACCAGGAAGATCCTTTCGATGACGATACCGAAAAAATGCAAGTTCACCGATACAGCCCGCAGGCATTAAAGATCATGCAAAACATGGGCTACGACTTAAAGCGGAAGCCAGGCCTCAACTACGGAAGAGGCAGACGAACGCCGCCACGCGGTGACCCCCGCTATCAGCAAACCCGTTTCGGGTTAGGATATGCCACCGTGCTTACGACTTCTAAGTCAGACGAGGACATCTTTTTCTCCTCCCAGAACGGCTCGTCGCCCCCCGACTCACCTAATGCTCTCGAACAAACACTATCAGTAAATATGGTGGTGACGGATCCCTCAGGAGCAGATGAACAGGATTCTGAGCCGTTTGAGAACGACTCTTGGGCTCAATAAATGGATACGCAGTGGGAATTCTGCTTCGAACAAAGAGAACCTCCCACCAAAGACGAAGTTATCCAAATCGATGTTAGGGGTGAACTTTCGCCAAAGCCGATATTTATCAGTGACAATCTTCCCCCAGTTGAAAGGGAAAAAATCATACAGCTGATAAAGGAATACGTCGACGTCTTTGCATGGGATTATGGGGACATGCCGGGCCTTGACCCGAAGGTGGCTACTCATAAACTCAATATATTGACCAACTCGAAGCCTATGAAGCAGCACCAACGTCGTTTCGGCCCGGACATGATGGACGCCATTGAAGCTGAAGTCAAGAAACTGATAGCCTGTGGTTTCATCCGGGAAGAACAACATCCCGACTGGGTCACCAATGTTGTCCCATTCATGAAGAAAAATGGGAAGGTACGTATCTGCATCGACTACCGAGATCTGAATGCGGCCTTCCCCAAGGATGAATTCCCTCTTCCTATCACGGACATCATGATCGACAACACCTGCGACTTTGAACGCATGTCTTTCATGGACGAATTCTCAGGATACAATCAGATCAAGATGCATCCAGAAGACGAGAAGCACACTGCCTTCCGGACACCATTGGGGGTATATTGCTATACGGTCATGCCCTTCGGATTGAAGAACGCTGGGGCTACATACCAACGGGCTATGAGTAACATATTCTATGAGCATTTACGCAAAACAGTAGAATGTTACGTAGATGATATGGCCGTCAAAAGTTGCCTCAAGGATGACCACATTCAAGACTTGAGGACGGTATTCGAGTTAATGCGCCAACATCAACTCAAGATGAACCCTACGAAGTCCTTCCTGGGTGTATCTAGTGGCAAATTCCTGGGGTTTGTCATTACCGCTAAAGGCATCCAGGTGGACCCTGACAAAGTCCAGGCAATCGTGAAAATGCGATCGCCCCGTAATCTGAGGGAACTCCGGGGATTTCAAGGCCGTCTGGCTTACATTCGGCGATTCATATCCAACCTCTCGGGAAGATGTCAGCCCTTTTCACATCTCATGAAGAGAGGTGTATCCTTCGTATGGGACGAAACCTGTCAGGAAGCATTCGGGGATATCAAACGCTACCTCACCAGTCCGCCAGTTCTGGTGCCTTCCATCATGGGAAGACCATTCTTGCTGTACGTCCGAGCAATGGATCATTCGCTAGGAGCTCTTCTCGCGCAGAAGAACGATGAAGGGCATGAACAGGCTATCTACTACCTCAGCAGGATGATGGTCGGAGCCGAACACCGGTACAACCCAGTGGAGAAAGAATGCTTGGCTCTGATGTTCGCTATCCAAAAGATGCGGCACTACGTCACCGGCCAGACTATCTACATCATCTCCAGGATCAACCCTCTTCGAGTACTAATGAGCAAGCCGAGTGTTCTTAATTCCCGACTCGTAACTTGGGTGATGTTGTTAACACCATATGACATGGTATACGTACCGCAGAAGTCCATCAAAGGCCAAGCGCTGGCCGACTTCCTAGCTGCTCATCCAATCCCGGAGGCCTCCAAATTATACGAAGACATTCCCGACGAAGTTGCAGAATATAATTCCGCAATGGAAGGTGACGCATAGCAACTGTTCTTCGACGGCGCCTCCAGGATTGGTCCTCGGGGAAACGTGGTTTCAGGGTTAGGAATCATCCTAGTCACTCCTGATAAACTCGTCATCTACCGGGCGTATTATCTTAACGAACCATGCTCCAACAATGTGGCAGAATATAACGCCATGTTAATTGGACTCCAAGTCGCTAAAGAGCTGGGGGTCGAATCCCTGGAAGCTTTCGGCGATTTTTTGCTTATCGTCAATCAAGTCAGAGGAATATATGAAGTCCAAAATCCAGACCTCATCCCCTATCACCAAGCGACGGTCGAGATAGCCATGACATTCAAAGGGTTCTTCCTAGAGCATGTGCCTCGATCTCAGAATCTGGAAGCTGATGCCCTAGCCAGTCTAGCCGCGGATTTAGCCACTCCTATAAGAAGGCAGGACTCAGTAATCCTTCTTAACAGAGATTTATTCTGCGTGAAGAGCAACTTTCACGTAGAACGCATCTACGCCGTGAACACGGATCCCCCTGGAAGAGACTGGAGAAGTCCCTTCATAGATTTTGTCGCATACGAAATCTTGCCAGAGGACCCCAAAGAAGCAGTATCCGTCAAGAGACGATCATTACGCTTCTACTTCGATGCATCTTCACAATGCCTATATCTCCGGACCTACGACGGACTGCTATTAAGATGTCTCTCAGACAACGAAGCACAGCAGATCATCCGGGAAGCTCACGACGGCGTATGCGGAGCCCATCAGCCCGGCCCTAAGCTGGAAGATCGTATCAGGAGAATGGGCTATTACTGGCCCACTATAATCACAGACGCGATTAACTACGCAAGACAATGCAGAGCCTGTCAGGTCCATGCAGACTTCATACATCAACCGTCTGAATATCTACATCCTACGGTTGCATCCTGGCCTTTCGAAGCATGGGGTATGGACATCGTTGGTCCTATTCACCCGTCTTCTTCCAGAGGTCACCGGTTCGTACTGGCCATCACGGATTACTTCTCCAAATGGGCAGAGGCGATCCCTCTTGCTGAGGTAAAGGCATTTGACGTAATCAGCTTCATCAAGTATTACGTCATTTATCGCTTTGGGATTCCCCGAAGGATAATCCATGACAATGGGCCTCAGTTCATCAGCCAAGTGTTTCATCGATTTTGCGATAAAAATCGAATACATAATATTGCCTCTACGGCATATTATCCAGCTGCTAATGGTTTGGCAGAAGCTTTCAACAAAACCATTATCAAACTCCTAAAGAAGTTCGTCTCTTCGAACAAAAGAGACTGGAACGAGAAGCTGGGCGAATGTCTCTGGGCATACCGCACAACGGTATGAACACCGACAGGTTGTACCCCCTTTTTACTGGTCTACGAGAGCGAAGCAGTTCTTCCCATCGAAATCCAGATCCCGTCGCTCAGGATAGCCGTGACTAATGAGCTGACCCAAGAAAAGAATGACCTATTAAGGCTTCAGGAGCTCGAAGGATTAAACGAGAAATGCCTTCAAGTTCAACAGCGCATCGCGCTCTACCAAGCACGCATTTCCAGAGCTTTCAATCATAAAGTAAAGAAAAGAGTGTTCAAGGTCGGCGAGCTAGTTTTAGCCGTGAGAAGGCCGATGATTCTCACTCACAGGAGTAAAGAGAAATTTTAGCCCAAGTGGGAAGGCCCTTATGTGATCGAGACAACGTTCTCGAATGGCGCTTACAGGTTAGCCCGGCCTAATGGAGACCTATTAATGGCTCCTATCAACGGTAAATTCCTGAAGAGGTACTATGCTTAACCCCCTCCACCCCAAAGCGTATAGGGAGAATCTATATCCTGACAAAACTACTTCCACAACGAAGCTAGCTAGGTCATAATTCTATCATGTCCGTATGACCTCTGAATAGATATGTCCTGTTAGAAGTTTATCGAGAGTTTATCACTACCTCTGATATCACTCTCACCTAAACCTGTCATTTACATTCCGAAATAATGGGTCCACAAAGTAAGAAAATATTCGCTTTATTTCCAAAATAAAAAGAGCAGAATTACATTTGGGGAAGCTAAAATCAAGAAAGGGTACGTCATTGCGGGAGAGCAGTCAGGTCGCGAATCAACTTCGCCAGTGCAGCTACCCTCTCTCCCCTGGAAACTAAGGCCTCAGCGCGGGCCCGTTCCAGCCATGCCTCAGGATTGTCTGTAAGGGACAGTTCGGCCCTTGCCCGAAGAGAGCCAGCTCGAGCAGCTTCTGTACGCTCCAGGTCCCGTCGTGCGGTGCTCAGTCGACCGGACGCTATGCCTAGACCTGCCAGCGACTGAGAGGCCCACTCCTCTGCCCGGGCGAGTTTAACCTTCAACTTGCGGACCCTCGCTACGTTCCCTTCGTGCTCGGATTGGCACTTCGTCTCGAAAGCAAGAGCCTCCTCCACGACGGCCTTTCTTTTATCCGTCTCCAGCTTACGGGCTTTGATAGAGTTATCCAAGCTCTCCAGCTGTTTGGTAAGCCGCGCAGTCATGGAGTCGTATCTGGCCTGGACATCGGCTTCAAAACTGCCCCGAGTCAGCTGCAAGTATTCGTTAATGGGTTGCTCCAACCCATTAACCATCGCCTCCAGGGCGTCAGCTACCCCAGAATCGCCAAACTCTCTGATGGCCCCAATCAAAAACTGGGAAGCCCTCTTCAGGCTCTCAAAATCCAGATTCTTCGCCAACACCATTGTTATCAGCGTGTTCAAATTGGCGTAGAAGGTGCCGGTATACAGCTTGGTCAGCACAACCAGATCTGGTTGGACGCCAGGAGTGGCCGCGATATTGGCGAGTTCCCCTCCAAGGACGATTGCAGACGAGGTGACCACAGCCGCCGCCTCAACAGGTGGTGCGACCGAAGAAGGTGCGACAACGACGGTCGAAGTCATTGCCATACTCACAAGAGGCGAGGTCACGATGACGGGTTCATCCTCCTCTTGAGACGACAAAACTACTCCGGGCGAGCTGGCCCCCGAAGCCATTTCCTCCTCGAAGTCGAACGCCTCCGTATCATCGTCAGGAGCCCGAGCAGAGCCAGAGGGCGTTTCGGCACTATGCCCCCCGTGGGCTCCATCTCCTGAAAAGAGGACAAGAAAGTTGACATCAATATGATAGTAATCTTTCTAAGAGGAGACATAAAGATGACCTTTACCCGTAGCCAACGGTATATATGCCGCGTCTGCAGCCGATGTAGCTATATCGCGCCTTAATGACACAATACGAACTGTCATACCTGGAGAAGGAGGTGGGCCAACCGACATCGCCTGGAGCTCCACCAAGCCTCCGCCGAGAAATGTTCGAGGTTCGTCAGCTAGAACCTCGCTGGTCATGCTCACGGACGCAGCAGAAGTTTTCTCCGTTGCTGGTCTAGAGGAAGATTCTCCCATTTGCCTCGGCCACGCGAGCGATTTCATTCCACTACCGGAGGCAGTGGCAGCAACGGCAGCCTCAAGCAGGAGTGCTCCGACACCGCCAGCCGGAACTGAGGGTCCCTCTCCGAGAGGCCGGGAGTCTCCAATCAGAGAGGCATCCCCAACAGGGGAGATATCAGGTTCCTCTCTAGGAACCTCAATGCCAGGAATCCGGAGAGGGCGATCAACCGTCTTCTTCTTCCTCTGGCAAGGGGAAGTCTGCTTCGAAACAGGAGCCCTTCGCTTCCCAGAGACCGCCAGTGCCCCCGCAGGCGGAGGCACTTCGCACCTCGACACCGACACCAGAGGCTCATCCGGAGTGACGGACTCCTCACCCTCGTCAGATGAAACCGAGGGGACTTCAATTCTTCCCCCAGGCTTGGAAGAAGGCACCCTAAAGCTTCCACGCGTGTCAAAATCGCGATGGAGGGTGTTGATCGCCATGTAGAACTGAGCATACGAATGGAGGATGCGCAGCTCCGTGGAGAGGGTGGCGACCGGCACGATGAAGATTGCTCCCATGCAGCCCATGATAAAATATCGCCATCCCCTGGCTCCATCTATAAGTCCGCCCCTGGACCTGAAGCTGGTGATGGCATTGCCCACGTGCAGCTGATCGTACCCAAACTGCCTGGCGAACCGACTGGGCAAGTAAGGCTCAAAGAAGCAATGATCTTCGCTTCTGTACAGCAAATGGGAGGGTCTGATACAGACCAACCAATTAAAGGCTTCCGGGGAAAGATTGGTCTTTTCTCCGCCTAAATCCTCAAGCCTAATCCCCGACTGATTACGATGTACGGAAGGGACAGTGCAGAAGAGCTTCCAACAATGACCGAGGTTCAGCGTCAGCAGACAGTCCACGACTGTGTTCACGTTCCAGAGGGAGTCCTTGTAGTTCAGCAAGAAACTATCCCCCGCGCTGCTACCAGGACCGGGAGACATCACCCGAGGGTTGTGAAGAATTAACCATCCCATCAAGTACAGGTATGGTAACTCTACCCGGGGAAAGCTATCACGTCGAGCTTCATCGACGAGCAGTCCGTCAGTCATGGCTCTCAGTCCAGCCTGTATACGGCACACCATGGCAGGAAACAAGCCCAGCCTTGCCCCGAACACCAGACGGACGGCGGGCCACAGGATGTTCCGATGAATGCGGTCCGCGGACGCGGTGCCAGGCACCACTACTCGACGCAGCCATAAAGAGAGAAAGCCAGCCAGCTTGGCTTCCTCAGACAAAGGCCTGCGGCAGCGCCTCAGGTAGCTATAGGCCTTAGTGCCTTCAGAGTACTTTCCTACCCCGTCAGGGAGCAACTGATCTGGAGCTTTAGCCTCCTCCATAAGATCCTCAACGACCTCGGCACTGAGCACGCCCAAACAGTTCACGGGCTCACGCTTGTCCCCCGAAACCTTCACCAACTTGACAGCCCTGGCCCGGTGGAAGAAGAGGTAGGACATCCACTTAGTGGTGTGATCCAAGTCAGAAGGCTCATTATAAAAAGCAGTGTACGCGAAGTAGTGGCACATCAGCTCCTGGTACACCTCCACAACCCGAGGGTCAGAGTCCTCCAACTCCCGGTTGGTGGAAACATACTCTTCATACGGAGTATCCCCCATCGGCAGTCTCGAGATCACTGCCATTTCGTGGAGGGCCAAACCCAACTCCCCCAGTGGAGTGGCGAAGGTCCCGGTGAGCGAAATGTATCGCTCCATCAGCGCCAAAAAGAGGTTAGGGTTGGGAGGCAACCCAACACTCGTCACGCTCACGGCGGCACACAGTCCGATGATTTCCAACTCTCTCCGAAAATGCTTCAAAGTCCAGTCAACTAGGCAGGACCATCGGAGATTTGTTGGGGTGATCTACCCATTGCACCGAGGATTCTCCTTGGGGTATACCCCCTCGCACCATGAAGTCATTACAGAAAGTCGGCAATTGCACCGGCTGGATCACCGAACTGTCTTCACTCGGGACGCTGCCCGGACACAGTCCCCTGAACAACGTCACGACGCCAGTGGGGCGGCTGACGAACGACCCCCGGTCGGCTCCTTTCAGATGAAAGATCTTTCCCGGCTTCCCGTGAAGATCAGGAGTCAGCGTCCACGACATCCTCATGCGATGTGTGACATGGAAGAAAGCCGAGATCGAATAATCTCTCGGCATCGTGGGCAGATACAAGACCACGCTCTCGGCAGGAAAAACCCAGGGTTCTCTCTTGGGCTTCGTCTGAGACTGCTTGTCTATCATGTCCCCAAAGAGAAAGGCTGGCTTGATGTACTGTTTCCCGTCTACGTACGTTAGGGGCTCTCCGTTGATCATGCTCAGCAGCATTCGCTCACCCTGAGCCGATATCAAAATCCTCCTTCCTTCAGGATACTGGGGTCCGGAGATAGGAAATGTCATATGCGACAGATCCTTCAAGTAGTTCGAGTGCAGCATCCCAGCAGCGGATCCCATCACCTCGGCCAGTGGAGACTCATGCAAGTCGACTGCAAAAAACACAAGGAAAACACGTCATTACGAACCTTGCAACATAAAGACCAAGAAACGACAGTCAGTACTTTACGCCAAGACTGTACAAAATTTGGTCATCCTACGCCAGGAGTCATATCCCGAAAGCGTAATTGGCGGTATACGGTCCGTGCTTTTCGCCAGACTGCTAAAATTCTAGTTATTACGCCAGAGGTCCCATCCAAAGCGTAAAACTAAAATTTTATAGTATACACCAAGTCTTCGGCAGCCAGAGCTTTTACGCTCATAACTGCGAAGACATGGAGTTTTTACGCTGACACATTAGAAATATGGGCGTAAAAGATGAAAACGTCTCCGTGCGTCATCTTCTTCAAAGAGGCTATCAGCACAGAAGATGACCTAGCACGGTCACGTTCAACGTGTGCGAAGGATTTTTCGTCGTTCTTTGTCATTCCCAAATGGCTCTACCTCTAAGGTCGAGTGCGCTACTCGTCGGCAGAATGCTTCGATCAGAAGAAAGTTTACCTCGCCCAACCGAAGACTCCCTCATCGGGGCAGAAGGACGAGAAGAAGAGCCTATGCTCTTTCCCTTGGTGGAGAGGGTTTGCTTCGGCGCCATTTCTGGAAACTTGGAGTGCTCGGAGAAAGAACGAGGGAAAAAACTTAAACAATCAAAGCTCTCTCTCGCAGAAGACGGATAAAAAGTTTTTTTTCTCTCCAAAGCTTGGGATATATATAGAGTTCGGGTCGACTCTTCGGATCCTCAGGTGGCTCCTCGAAAACCCCAACCAAATCTCACGAATTAATATTTGGTTATGATTGGGTGCTACGTCAGCCCGCTACTCTCGAAAGACGGACAGTCAGCAAATTCGAAGAGTTTTTCGTGCAAAAGCAGGTCAGCAGTTCCTATGCTAAGGAGCTTTCTATGCTCGACAGCAACAGATCTACGATTTTACGCTCGCAAGCTACAAGTCTATGATTTTTTACGCCCGAATGCCTTTGTGCTCGGTAGCTTTTATGCTCCAGAGGCTACAAACCTACGACTTTTTACGCTCAGCAGGTACCAAATCGATGATCTCACGCTCGGTGGCGCTTAGTTTACGCTCGGAGGCAACAGATCCGCAACCTCTACGCTCGGAAGATTTCTTTCATTCACAGGCTACAAATCTACAGTTCTACGCTAAAGAGCTTTCTACGCCCGACAGCAACAGATCTACGGTTCTATGCTCGCAAGCTACAAGTCTATGGTTTTATGCCCGGATGTCTTTGTGCTCGGTAGCTTTTATGCTCGAGAGGCTACAAACCTACGACTTTTTACGCTCAGCAGCTCCAAATCGATGATCTCACGCTCGGTGGCTTTCTACGCTCAACAGGCCTACGAACTCAAGATTTTTAGCTCATCTACGCTACGGATTTCTGACTTTCCGCATATCCGAACTCAAGGCGGTCGATTACAGGAGTTCACACAGAAGATACTCCTTCTTGACCTTAATATATCTCAAGTACCCGAAGCATACAAGAGTTCGAACATTGAGAAATTTCTCTTCTCGGGTCAATTGGAGGTTCATCCAGACTCCAGTCTGAATATCTCGTCTATCAAAAGATGGAAACTCAGTTAGACAGCCATTGCTCGACCCTGTTCCAAGGGATTTTTCGAGAAGTCATTCTTGAAGACGAAGTCTGAACAAAAATTCTGTTCATCAGAAGTTCAGAGCTCTACGCGGTTCCTCAGTCCTAGCAACAGAACAGTTCTAAAAATGTTCAAAATGCTCTACAACATTCTATGGACTATTCGCTATACGTAAAGGACAGGACCCAGCACTCTTTCTACAGAGTCGACGTACAGAATCAGACGTGTCGAAGCTACACATATTCAGACTTCACAGTAACGTATGGCAAGATGATCATATGGAGAAGCAAGATAATTTTATTAAAAGATTAAAGTCATAATTACATATGAGGGAAATCCAAATCTACAAGGGTTTTCTTTTTATTTTCATGATTACATATGAGGGAAACTCCGTCGACAAAGGAGTCCCCCATCATCGTCTGAAGATCGCCCAGAAGCTGTTCTGACAGGTTCTCTCATGGGTGGAGATCTTCCTCTTCTTCGAAGACAGTTCATCGACTACCACAGTCATGAACAAGAAGATCCTCCATACGCCATGGTCGATCCAGTTGAGGCTTCTTTAGCCCAACTCGATCGAGGACGACAGATTACGGTTTGTCTAATCGCGTCCGCGGGGGTCTCAGGAGAAGAGATACAGCTTGCCAGCCGTATGGTGGAATATGATCCTTCCCTCCTTCCGGAAGAACCATCATACAAAGTTGCTGATTATCCCGAGCAAGGGAGGCTAAGATATCCTTCCATGATCTATCCTTGCAGTGGACACTTGCTCGAAGATGCCATCTTTTTCGGCTCCTTACACGCTGGAAGAACATGATCTCCTTCTTCCTCAAATTGACTCGGCGAACTCCGGCGATCATCTCTGTGTGGTGATAAAAATATGGGGAGAACAGGCTAACTCCCCCAGCCTTTTTATAGGCGAGAGGGGTCACACCGGTCCCCAATAAATCCGCCATAAAGTCGGCATCGACCGTTTCAACGCTCCATTCAAAAATATTTCGAGTCACGAGGTGCGGTTCATGCTTCATTCAAAGCGTTCCAACTTCCGAGGAATTTGAAAGCTTTGAAGGGGGTCTTGTAGAAGCATGAAAAATACGCCGGATGACTATACGCGGCATATCGGTGCAGAGCAGCGTAAGCAGAGGCCTTCAGAGCCATCAAGCGTGCAACAGAGCCCTTTTTCGTTAGAACAGAGCGTGAAACATAAAAAAGCTCAAAGGACCATCCGCGTAAGGCAGTACGTTCAAGCCGCTTCAGCGTAAACAGGGTACTTCTTCGCCTCCAGGGCGTTAAACTCATCCCCTTTTCCTACGCAGCATGGGGGTGTACAAGAGACGCTTCGTATTCTCCGAAGTGAACCTGTCAGATCCTGCAATGAACCTGTCAAAGCCTGCGATAAACCTGATGTCTGGACTTCTGACAAAGGGATACGGCTCGACTACCCAAGCGAAGGCTATAATGATGGCACAGCACTACCACCCAGGCTGTCAAATACCGTCATCCCCTTCGCGTAAACTGCTTCTTCATGCACAAAGGGATACGCCGCCTTGTTTTACACAGGCAAAACGCGAGCTGTTTACGTTCTGCAGTAGACAAACCGCCTGCTACGCCAAAAGTTGTACTCCGTACGGAGTTCGAGGCACGTCTCTTCGCCTAATGCACAGAGCGGTGACAGTTTCTCGAGGCACGTCTCTGCGACTGATGCGCAGAAAGGGTTGCAGACCGTCAAAGAACACGCCTCCACATTTAATGCACAGGATGGTGGCAAATCTCGGCATTTAATGCAAGAGATTTGATTATATCTTCAAAAGTCATAATTTCGGCTAAGACGTCCACATCAGCACTGTGGCACGGTACGCAGCAGCTTCTATGCCCATCCAGCGTTTGTGCTCATTCGGCTTCTACGCCTGCTCGGCCCCTGTGCCCCTTCGGTTTCTACGCCTGTTCGGCCTCTGTGCCCCCTCGGCTTCTACGCCTGTTCGGCCTCTACGACCACTCGGCTTCTATGCCTGTTCGGCTTCTATGCCTGTTCGGCCTCTACGACCACTCGGCTTCTATGCCTGTTCAGCCTCTATGACCACTCGGCTTCTACGCCTGTTTGGCTTCTACGCCTGTTCGGCTTCTATGCCGGTTTGATAACTATTTGGCTTCTATGCCATGGTGACAGACATTTGGCTTCTATGCCAACCTCTTCTACGCAATGGATACCTACCTACGTGGCTTTTACACCGTGATCTTCGTAGCAATAGTACGCGTTGTGTCCCTTAGTTGGACCCGCGTCACACGCTCATTCAAAAGATTATCTATACGCAGACATTGGTTACTTTAACCGTTATGTAAAAGGGTGCTGTACTTTCCACTCCTCGATTGTTACACCGACGGAGTGGTCACTGTCACTAAAACTCTATAAATAGAGACCTCTATCAATGAGGAACAAGGTCGAAAAATTGGTCAAGAAAACCAATATCAGATCCAAGGTCGAAGAACTGAAAACTTGAAGATCGAACCAGGTCAACAAGAATCGAAAGATCGAACCCGAGAGAGAGAGAGAGAGAGAGAGAGAGAGAGCACCCGGAGCTCAGGCAAAGAGTAGGGATCGACGACTTTGGCATCGTGCATCCACCCTCTTCTGCAACCTTCGAAGCTGCTTCCTGTCTTCTACGGCACTTGTTCAACATCGTGTGGTCCAAGGGCTAAAGTGATCGACTGCAGATCAGACACCTATAGCAATATCTACCCAGATTAAATAAATTGTACTCCCATATCCTCGTATAGGATCAAATTGTACAAGTTTGTTTGTAAACAAAAGAAGACGGGTTCTGTGTAAACCCCATATTGAATACATCTTCATTCTTTCGTTTAATACCACAAACAATATAAAAATAAGCTCTTTATTGAAAATCAAGATGTGTTACAAGCGGCGCTTGACCGAGATTATAATTCGCTTAAGATATTTTTCTCTCGATTACAATGTCATTGTTCCATATATTACATCCCTTTATACAAAAATAGCTCAAAGCAATCTCGATACGGCTCAAGGCACCGACTCTAGATTTTTGGGTCCTTGGGATGAGGCCCGGCTATCTCTTCTTCGGACGATCCAGTACCTGAGAATAAGCAAACTGTTGGTGGGTCAGCACTTTAGAGAAAGTAATGGTAAGTATAAAATCAAAGAACAGAAGCAACACTCCCTAAAACCAACACTCCCTGAAACCAATACTAAGTAAGCATGTGGCAAAATATTACATTACTAATGATCTTGCTACTTTTACCTAGGTTCATTTCATGCAGCACAAGATTATAGTCAGTTTATATCTTTTCCAAAATATGCCTTCGAAACCAGTTTTCATATACAATACATACAAGCAAGCTATATGGACATTGTTCTATCGTGTAGTACGCAACATGTATTGTGAGCCATATTCGATCTCTTAGGAACAAAAATTATCTCTAGTGGACTGTTCATCTCGAATCAAGACAAGTGTATAAAGCTAACTTATTCAATTTGATTCAATGGGGCCAGCAGCATATTGAAGTAAAATAAATGTATCTCATTTAGCATAAATGACAAGGAACATAAGAAAAATATAAGTGATTACTTATTCAGTGATCCTTACCCATGGCCAAATGGTTATCCCTGCAGCAGTCATTACAAGTTAGCAACATATGCATATATGCATAAATGAGGTTCTCCTTCTCTTTTCGTCTCTGCATCAAATATTTAGGTATGCAAGAAGGCTAGCCTAGTATGCGCCCTAACTACATGATGGTCCATGAGTCTACTTCCTCATGAATAGCAGCATCTGGGACTACAAGCCCAGGCTAACTATTAGATAGGATACCCCCTAATCGCGATAACTACAAGCCTCAGGGTGTTTTGATTATCTCCCCCAGGAACGAGCGGTCCCAGCGCCCTAGGAAGCGCTCGAGAGATAAACCTTGTGCACAAGTTGTCCAAAGACCTATGCGATGTATGCGATTCTATCCGATAAATACTATAAGGTACATATGATCCAGAACAAGCAAGCAAGCATATTCAATCAAGCTATAGAGCCGGAGCTCTCAATACTCTTACATCAATCATGTTGATAGGTTCGATACGTTTGATCAATTCGATAGGTTCAATCTTCTTTCTTTTAATCAATCATTATGTTCAATAGTATACTATACAAGTTATTCAAACAGTTCTCTCTCTTTACAATGCGATTAATGAAATATGTTCAAGCAATCTAGTTCTTTTAACAAGTAACATGCAAGAACAGTTCTATATATCTAGCATGCAATTATATCTTGTTTAGCATATGATGGAAATATATGAACATTCTTTTACTTGTTTATTAGCATGACAGCGATTTTTTCGATAGCGGTGTCCATGTAACTAGCATGCAACATTTCTATCTTTTTTTAGCATGTCAATGGCTCTATCTCTTTTAGACAAGCATTCAAGTTCTCTAGTTAGGCAAGCAGATTCGTTTCAATGACAAGCTATATGAGTTCTCTTATTAAGCATGCAGAGTCAGGTTCTATCATTCTTCTTATGAAACTATCTTCTTAGAACAAGCATTCAAAAACCCAGATTCATTATTAGGGCATGCAAGAATTAGAGAATAAAGTTCTTTCCACTCACTTAGATTATTCATCTTGTGTTTCGATAGAAGAACACTTCGAGAAGGCTTCCGCTCGAGCCAGCAAAATGATATCTCTTGTACATAGTACCTACGCCAAGCGGGGCACTACATACTTATCTACCAAGAAAGAGTTTTGTCCTCGAAACTCAAGAAGAACTTTCGATATCCAAAGGAGTGATAGTTCTCATCCCTCACCATCCTTAATCAAAAACTCTAGCAATCAGAACTCAATAAAACTCTAGCCATCATAAATAACAAATCATATCTCAAGCAAATAAAATAATCCATAAAACTTTTGCCGGCATCTTTGAGAATATCTATGGACTTATTATATGGAGCTCTTATTGAGGCAACGATATCAAGTGGCAAAGAACATCTTGAGTTGAAGCTAAGCAGCGGAATGGCCAAAGGGTCGAGTCGCTCTGATACCATTATGTCACGTCCCGATCCCGCAGGAGGGCCGTTCGTCCTCGCTTGAGTCCTTGCAGGATCGATCGTCCTCGCGTGGGCGTGATGTCGTGCAAGCCTAAGCTGCTCTTGCACAAGTCCAAAGCTTGAACAAGGGAAATTAAGCTATTCAAGATGGAAGCAGCGGCACAATATTGCAGAAAAGTAAAGAACATAATGGCATATGAAAATAAGCTCTTTATTGATAATCAAGATGTGTTACAAGCGACGATTGGACAAGATTACAATTCGCTCAAGCTCTCTTTCTCTCGATTACAATGACATCGTTCCATATATTATATGCCTTTATACAAAAATAGCTCAAAGCAATCTTGATACGGCTCAAGGCACCGACTCTAGATTTTTGGGTCCTTGGGATGAGGCACGGTTATCGCTTCCTCGAATGATCCAGTACCTGAGAACAAGCAAACTGTTGGTAGGTCAGCACTTTAGAGAAAGTACTGGTGAGTATAAAATCAAAGAACAGAAGCAACACTTCCTAAAACCAACACTATGTAAGCATGTGGAAAAATATTACATTACTAGTGATCTTGCTACTTTTACCTAGATTCATTTCATGCAACACAAGATTATAGTCAGTTTACATCTTTTTAAAAATATGTCTTTGAAACATGTTTTCATATTCAATACATACAAGCAAGCTATAAGGACAATGTTCTATCGTGCAGTACGTAGCATGTATTTGAGCCATATTCAATCTCTTAGGAACAAAAGTTATCTCTAGTGGACTGTTCATCTCGAATCAAGATAAGTGTATTAAGTGGACTTATTCAATTCGATTCAATGGGGCCAACAGCATATTCAAGTAAAATAGATGTATCTCATTTAGCATAAATGACAAGGAACATAAGGAAATACAAGTGATCACTTATTCAGTAATCCTTACCCATGGCCGAACGGTTATCCCTGCAGCAGACATTACAAGTTAGCAACATATGCATATATACATAAATGAGGTTCTCCTTCCCTGTCGTCTCTGCATCAAATAGTTAGGTATGCAAGAAGGATAGCCTAGCATGCATCCTAACTACATGATGGTCCATGAGTCTACTTCCTCATGAATAATAACATCTGGGACTACAAGTCCAGGCTAATTATTAGACATGACACCCCCCTAATCATGAGGACTACAAGCCTCAGGGTGTTTTGATTATCTCCCCTAGTTACGAGCGGTCCCAGTGCCCCAGGAAGTGCTCGAGAGATAAACCTTGTGCACAAGTTGTCCAAAGACCGATGCGATGTATGCGATTCTATCAGATAAATACTATAAGGTGCATATGATCCAGAACAAGCAAGCAAGCAAGCAAGCAAGCATATTCAATCAAGCTATAGAGCCAGAGATCTCAATACTCTTACTTCAATCAAGTCGATAGGTTCGATACGTTTGATCAATTTGATAGGTTCATTCATTCGATAGGTTCAATCTTCTTTCTTTTAATCAATCGATCTGTTCAATAGCATACTATACAAGTTATTCAAATAGTTCTATCTCTTTACAATGCGACCAATGAAACATGTTCAAGCAATCTAGTTATTTTAACAAGTAAAAGGCAAGAACAGTTCTATATATCTAACATGCAATTCTATCTTGTTTAGCATACGATGGAAACATATAAACATTCTTTTACTCTTGTTTATTAGCATGGCAGCGGTTCTTTCGATAGCGGTATCCGTGTAACTAAGTATGCAATATTTCTATCTTTTCTTAGCATGACAATGGTTCAATCTCTTTTAGACAAGCATTCAAGTTCTCTAGTTAGGAAAGCAGATTCGTTTCAATGACAAGCTATACAAGTTCTCTTATTAAGCATGCAAAATCAGGTTCTATCATTCTTCTTATGAAACTATCTTCTTAGAATAAGCATTCAAAAACTCAGATTCATTATTAAGGCGTGCAAGAATCAGAGAATGAAGTTCTGACCACTCACTTAGATCAATCATCTTGTGTTTTGATTGGAGAACACTTCGAGAAGGCTTCCGCTCGAGCCAATAAAGCGATATCTCTTGGACATATTGCCTACGCGGAGCGGGGCACTACAACAACTATCACTTTCACCTCTATCGACATCCCATCCGCCTACCCAACCTGCAACCTGATTTTAATATCAACCCGAGCAGTCTCAACATCATAGACAACCCTAATATCTTCGTAGACACTTATCGCTACATCCCCCTTCGAAAGAATATGACTAATGGTCTCCTCCTTATGCCCAATACAACAATGGCACCTCGACGCCAATCGAATACCTATAACCTTTCGGATGTCGTCCATGGGTAACTTACTACGAAGAACCCTCCAAACAAGGATTGGCTACTTGAAAGGAAAGCGCTCGTTCCAAATATTAGCAATATCCGAAGCAACAACATGTCTGGAGTGCACCACTACCCAAGCTGATCTAATAGTGAAGACTCCCGTTGAAGAGGTCGTCTACATAAGTGAATCATTTGTATCCGAGATTGTGCACCCCCTTTCCCTGACCGCGTTCTCCATCGCATCACCAAATATACTAGAAATATGGCTGATGTTCCATCCACCCTTCTCCCTACAGAGTTGACAAACTCTAGAAACCGCATCACTAATGGTTAAAGGCTAGAGCCGACCTCCACCAGTTCACTTATCAAGTAAACATTATTGTCCCCCTGCCCACCTGCAATTGCATATGGCCTTCACCCAACTTTCGCCTGCGCAACAGCCACCTCCACACCCGCGAGGCCTTATTGTTAGCCATGGCTACCACCGAATGGCACCTATGAAAGTATTACTCCTTCATGTAGATGCTTCAGAGATACGACTTATTTTTAACCTTCTACCATAGTTTAATAAAATAGGTATCAATGACTTCTCATATGCCTCGAATCCTAGACCCCTTTCCTAGTAGTCCTTGTCATGCTCTTCCATCTGGACCAAATTATCTTCTTTATGCCCTCTTTGTTCCCCCATAAAAAATTGACAAAATAAATACTTGATCACTGTACAAGCATGAAAAATCTTTAAAATAAATTTTATTCCTAGCGAAAAAGCCTCTTTAGTAGAAGACTCAAAGTAAAACCCTTCAGCGGAAGGACTTACAATGTCACTCCATGTGACAGGCCATCAAGTCATCATGCGCTGTAAGGACATACAACATATCCATCAAGCAGATTGACAACATTAACCTATCAGCTACATCAAAGCCTATCTCGCACATAAGGGGATCCGCTCTTTTCTCACGAAGGAAGTTCACTTACATCATATCCATCAAGCAGACTGACAATGCCTAATGCCCTATTTTCCTCTAGTAAAATAGTCATAGAGAAACTACCGCTCCACGATTATCATCATTAACTAATTACGTAGTAGATATGCTTTAGTGACTCACCCCACGATCGCCACCACTCCACTAGAAGCTCCCGCTTAGTGCACACGTGGACAACTTCTCGCCAACTATCGGCCATTTTCCTCCTCCACGATCTTGTCATGGGAAAAAACTAATTATAAATGCAAAGCCACCTATCATCTCTATAAGAAAGAACCCCCGTTCATGGGCCATAACTCTGACCTGTCACGTTGGTACATGGGCCATGTCATCTCTATTATATTCCTTGATCGCCTATGGAAGCTCCTAACTCAGTAGCTTCTTTCCACCTATAGCTCTATGCCATAGGAAAGTCAAGTGCAACGGTCATCAGGTCATTCTTCTATAAATACTTGGCACTTTGTAATTTCAGAGGATGGCTAACGCGAGAACAAACATTAGCCTTGACACAAAGCTCCTGCTCGCCCTATATTTCCCGTTCCCACAGTTGTGTTCGATAGTCAAAGATTCGATCTCCATTGTCTCACTCTCCAGAATCTTGACTTGTTTTCAAACTTGTATTTACATCTCCTATGTAATCCAGTTTGTAAAAAAATTCAATCAAATTGTTTTCACTAAAAATATGTTTCTCATTATATGACACCACTCACTTGAGCAGAAATAAGATGTCGACTCTGCTGGGACCTCTTTCTCCTCTAATGAGAAGCTGGTGATGCAATACGACACACTACCAATGGAAAATAGTACCAATGCTCTGATCATTAATTTTGATCAGTAGAAGTTCAAGTAGACGATCTCAGAATGTTCTGTTAGCCTTCACAGTTCCTATTACCATAACGAGATCTCCCACCGAACCAACATAATATATAATAGTGTTGATCCTGCCGAACGAGGATGCATAACTTACTCCCATGAAGAGATTATGTGGCATGTTGATGCCCTCAATATCTATAAACCTGTGGATCTTATCTCAAGCAAGGCTTAAGTCGAACCCCACACCGTTAATGGGATATGATAAGGCAATAATTAGGAGAAAATTGCCAAATTCGCTACTATAGAAGCCCCTTCCTGCGAGGTGAAGGCAACACTACCGACCTCAAAATTAGTTTGCAACTTCAACAGTTGGTGGTGCCTTTCTAGTACAGCGCCTGAGTGCAAACAAGATAATCCTTTGGAATATAAAGCATTATATGAAGTTTATGTTGGGGATAGCCATTCCTCTAAGGTCAGTCAACCCATAAAGGACAGTCATTCCTTAGGGGGTAGGCAACCACGTGCCAACATGCAACTTGTTAGAAGTTAAAGCATCTCTAGGTCGTGCCACCGGAGTACATATATCTAGCGGCAAGGCGTCGAGAAGGCATCCTACCTACCCCACTACCAGTCGGAACCCTAACACCGGGACGAGCAAACATGGACCTTTGTGAGCATTTCAAGAGCATGAGGTAGATTGCTAATGATCCAGGGTCTGTAGGCCCTCATTTAACTAGCTGTCACCAGATTCTAATTTGATACCATTATTCCAAACATCGCGCAGTATCCCTACGACCCTCTGTTTTTGACAGACTTCAAGCGATCCTATCTTAAACTCGAAGATGGCGACCACGATAAGCTGCTAATAAGGAACCTTCATGCGCCTCGGTCAACATAGTAGGGCACGAGTCTAGCCGAAAGAAGCCAAGGAGGAGAGAAGAAACTATCAACCTCCAACATTGATTGCAAATATAGTGCAATCTAACGGTGAGTAGAGGATATTTACTCAAAGCGGTTCTGCTGAAGGTGTATACCAAGGGACCAGATCGAAGAGACGTTCAACACAATATGCTACTCCTTTTGGGGGTAGCCAATATATCATATCTGAGTCTAAAAACAAAATCGTCGAATCAATCTACATATCCTCTGATATCGTGTCGTCCGTTGAAGAAAGGAGGGCACCAGCCTATATGACAATGCAAGGTAACAAAAACAATGAAGATGGCAGTGTTTACATACAGAATATAGGGGCAAAACTGGAGGAGCTAAGAACTCTTTCTATGTCAATATCGTCCTAATGAAGCCCAATAACTACCGGCCCTTAGCAAACAAATGAAGGAAACCACAAGGCTGCCACTACGTCCGCTGCTCTAGAGCCCGAAGGCGCAGGAAGTAAGACGACTCCAGAAGTTGCAATCAAGAACCTGGAGGCCAAGTTCGAGTCTCTAATCAATCGAGAAAACCTCTAAAAAGTGGGGGTAGGCTTGCCATATCTAATCGAGTGGGATGAAGCAGTCGGCCCTACTAATTACAAGTTACCGATATTCCTGTCATACCATTGATACATAGGTCATCCAACAATGCACTATTACGTGCTCAAGGACTGTCACGCCCCGGACCCGCCCGGGCCGCCGCTCCGCCCTGCCCCGCCCCGTGCGGCCGGGATTAACGAACCGGACACGTATCACCGTGCCTCGGCGCGCCGGACGCGAATCACCGCGCCCGTCCCGCGGGTGCGAGGGAGGAAGGGAGCCAAGCGAATGGCCCGTTCGAGCTTTCGGGGGACGTGATGCCGCACGGGCCTGGGGTTGCGCCCGTGCAAGGCCAATCGTTTAAGTTGATAGTTGGCTATCATCGCATCAATCGAGTAAGCAGCGGAAAGGGACTTGTTGTAATGTAATGCATTAGCCAACTGAGTGTTCGGGACAATCGAGGCAACTTGGGTTTCCTTTAGCAAAGGCACACGTTCGTTCCATACATTATGCCCCCTTATACGATAGCATTATCGGGGCAACAATCGAAACCAGGATTCCGGGTCTTGGGGACTGTGGCACGCCTATCGCTTTCTCGGACGATCCAGTATGCAAGCAAGTAAACTGTTGGTGGGTCAGCACTTTATACAAGTACTGGTGAGATAAATCAACTGAACAGAAACAAGCATTCACTCAAACAGGCACTAAGTAATCATGTTATAAAATATTATATTACTAGTGATCTTTCTAGTTTTACCTAGGTTCGTTTCATGCAGTTCTAGCAGAGTCGATTTACTTGTTTGAAAACATGTTTGGAAACAGAGTTTCATATTGAATATGCAAGCAAGCAAACCGTTCATGTTTCTGGGTGTGCGCAGCGTGTCTCGTGTGACTCGAGGGTCTGATGCATAGCTAGACACACGATGCACATTCTTAGGGGCAGTCACTATCCAAGCCAACACAATGACTTAGCTATATGCAGGGCGGTCCCCGAGTATCTCAGGATCGGCAGCTGGTGGAACAGCATACCAATGACTCATTTTTCTGATGCTAATCGCAGCTGTGACCCATGGTGGCTATGACGCATGCAGTTCAGCTCTCCACCAAAAGCCATTGTCCGACCGCGTGCGAATGCATGGAACACTATCAAATAAACTCTAGTATGCAGACGAGATGAACCATCAGAATACAATCGTTGTTGCGGGGCAATCCGACTTATCACTTGAACACGTTCAGGCACAGTATGGTTCTCTCGAAGCATAGACGATAGTGAACATGTTCATGCACTCTAAGCAGGCGATTCAGGATTCTCGTTAAGCAGGCATTGATTCAAAGACAAGCTAGGTGAGTTCGTTCATTATCATGCAAGGCAGGTTCTATCATTCTCTTAAGAAAACATTGCAAGCAAAAACTCAGGTTATTATTAAGGCGTGCAAGAATCAGAGAACGAAGTTCTGCCCACTCACCTTGATACATAACGCCGGCGCGGAGCGGGGCGTTACAAGGACAAGATTCAGTAGCTGGTCGATTCCATGGTCCTCACACTACGCAATGAGTAGAAGAAGGTCACTATCAATGTAGTGTCAGTCCAGTTCAGTAAATTTTCTCCAGAACAAATACAAAATTGTGTGGTTCCCATTCTTGCAGTAGAAATACAACTCATCAACCTACCTCCCCAGTGGGAAGGCTGTAGTTTGGTGCCCCTTACGCTGAAGAAAGGAGAGAAAATGTGGGTACAACCAGATCTCCTCGAAGATGAGCAGTGGACATCATCCCCCATAAGAGTTTAGGACCTGCAAATACCATTATTCTGGACGAAGAACACCCTCTCCCATTAATACCATAGATATTGCCTAAACAAGGACTACGAGGATAGACAAGCCATATGCAAAATTATATGATTAAGACTCTGGCAGGAACCTGCCATCATCTACAACAACAAGTCCAGTGAAAGGCTTATCAAAGTTGCCAACAGCAGAAAAATCCAAACAGACGAGGTTCGATAAATCCTTGTGAAAAGACATGTCTACAAGTCTCGCGGAACCATACACATTCGACATCCTGGTCTAGTTATCCAGTATCTTATCTTAACAACATGCCTTTTCTGTTCCAATCCTCATGTCCACCAATAACTTTGAACCGATCGATAATCATTTGAATTTCCCCTTTCCTGCACCTTCCTAAAAAGGAGCGGAGGGGAAAACATCAATGTTTATGTCCATATTACCTCTACAAAATTATTTATCCCAATTTTTTTTATCAAATCTACTTGTTGTTATGTCTATACTACCTCTGAACAACGAACGACGGGTAAAACTATTACGTTTGATATTACCTATGATAGGATTTCCCTCATGTCCTGTGTAGGCATTTTCTAAGCCCTCTCATTCCATTTGTTGTTATGTCCATATTATCTATGAACAACAAGCAATAAGGGATATTAAAGACTATTACATCCACATCACCTCTAGTAGATCTTGGTCCGTCCCCTACATTCAATCCATGGTTTATTTACCAACCCCAGAACTAGGTTATTATGTCCATACACCTATAATAATCCACTGATTTTTAATAGACTGTACAAAAAATAACACACCAACAAAATGTGCTATTATTTTATTACTTAAAAAAAAAGAGAAAATGAAATAGATCCGACGAATCTGATCCTTACCCAAAATTTATTTACATAGTACAAGAACAACACACTAACATGGGCGGTTTGCCATCTCCTCCAGTTGGCGTCTGAGTGAGTCCAAGGCAGCTAAATAACTTTTTTGTACGGATTACAACTTCTCGATACAAACCTTCTTTATTAAACTGAGCGAGAAAGAGAGCCATATCACCCACAATGGTTATCTAACTAGTCTCTTCATCTTTAAAAGCCTATTCAAGTTCAGTAAGATGACATCTATAGAAGGATTCCTTATTTACCTCCTCCGTTTTACGAGCCTCAAGTTGAGACTGTCAAATCGTGAGACGTTTTATCTTCTCAACAAATATCAAGTAACCAGGAAGTACTAGCCACTCGAGAGGAGACAGTGGCCATATGTTCTGGCATTAATCCGATAAATTTATCTTCATGGACCCTTCAAAATTTGTAAATAAAGATTCAAATTGAGTCGACAGCTTGTGGAGTTCATCGGTGATCAAAGAATTAGTCTTGCCCAAACGCAAAGTTATCTACTGATCGAAGAGTTGGTCCATCTTTTCAATAATTTATTCACATTCACAATCTAGAGCATTCAAATCCTTCAAAGATTGGATATACTTCTCCAAGTTTTGGTGCACGACGCTGAGAGGGAGACCCTTATCGAAGACAAACTCCAAGCCTACTTGAAGGTAATCATGGAAGCCCCTGGCGAGCCCAGTCACGATCTTATTCACAATGGTCCCTGTTTGCGGAGTGGACATAATTTTAATGGGTGTGACATGCGAAGACGAAGCAGGAAATGCACGAGTTTGCGGAACTGAAGTCGATAACAAAAAAGTCATAGAGGTGACATTTATAAACGCAGATGGAACGAATGCAATTGAAGAAAATGTCCTCAGCGAGGTCAAGGCTGCAGTAGAAATATGCACAAGCATGTCTCCCAGTTTTGACCTCATAATATTAGGAGGAGCATTTTCCTCAATGATGACAAAGGGGAAATCCTATGATAAAGTTGGCCCCGCACCGGAATCAACCCCCTTAGTTTGAATGCTAGGGTTGGCGGCCTAGACCGCTCCAGAATTATCATACTCAATATTTGTATTCGATGGACCCCCGTTGCTACCATAGTCTATGAGTTCTTTATTAATATCCTGCACATGGGAGGCCTCAATATCCGAAGCTTTGAAGTCATCAGTTCCTCTTCTCTCTTCGGTAGTTGCTCTTCCAGTATTTCGGGCTCCCCCAGCAGAAGCACCTCCAACAATTACTGAGATCGATCTGGGGTTGATCAATACTTTCGGGCTCGAAGGATATGGGCAGAACATAAATGGAGCTATCTCTGACATTGGCTGAAGTCTCTCCCATCCCATGCTGTCCTACTATAAGAAGAAAATGCCTTAGATTAGATATAAAAGAAGAAGAAGAAGAGACGAATAAAAGGAGAATCATGGTTTAGCTACCAGGGGTCTCCCTCCATTCTGTGATGACGGATAAACGGCTAATGCTCATGTAGAGAATGGTCCAAAATCTCTGTCCATCGTCAAATAAGCTGAGAGGACTGATACGTCGATGGGTTCGATTGTCGGGTCAAAAAAACTGTCCCAAAGTATACTTCTGTCTCTAAGACCAGTCTATCAAAGTTTAGAGGCAATGGAAGATGGAGAAGCAACTCCATACGTCTCTTCTAAGTCAATGGACAAAGGCCTTGTACTGGAACCATGAAGTGGTTTATACACACAAACCTTTCTGCGACTTCCTTCTGCTTTGATTCACCAAACGGGGCTATAGGGTTAACTGGGGAGGTCTTCCTCTTCCTTTTCATAGGAACTAAAGGGCAGACATCTTTCTTCTTCCTTAACTCAATCCTAATAGTGGGACATACCTCATTTTCTAAAGTGTCAAGATGGGCTGGGTCCACGAGAGGTTCTGGATCGTTGTCAAGATCTTCATCATCATGGGCCGAGGAGTCCTTATCAAACATAGAGAAATGAAGCCCCTCTGATTCGACTGCAACTTCACCTCTACTCATAATTTGATCTTGATTAGCGTCTGCAACCTCGGCTCCCCAATCTCTATGGATAGACATGAAGCTAGTACCAAGATCATCCCCTTTCTCAAACTGATTATTGGAGCAATAGTAGTTAGTGAAAGCTAGCGTTAAGACTAAAGGAGGATCTTGGTCAGACAGGATGAAGCGTGCTAGAGTACAACCCATGACGAAGTATTGCTAAGACCTGGCTCTGTCCAAAATGCCTCCCATACTTATCAAAGTTGAACGGGGGTTACTAATGCATAACTGATCATAGCCGAATTTTCTAGCAGAGGGTCCAGAAAAACATTATCCCAGGTCCTTATAACTAAATGAGAAGAACAAATTGCAAGAACCCAATGGATAGGACGGAACAATTCTTGCCTTTGTCCCTCAAGAGTTCGCTAGGGTTCAATTGGCGATCCTCCAAAATATACCTAAAAAAGACTTGATCCTATTAGATGATCCCGCCATATCTCAGGTCATAAGAGCAGGATGGTGTCGGACCAACCATCCCATCAAGTAAGTATAAGGCATTTCAACTCTTGGAAAGTTAGATTCATCTCCAAAATATGGACGACGGTTCAGAGTCCTAGTATTCTCCGAAAATACGGACAAAATGGTAGTGATCAATGCTACAGGGAAACCAAAAGCTATTTTTAAGGTCGAAAATGAAAGCTTCCTTTTAAAATAATCCTATGGTCCCCTCGGGACCACATATTTCTGGAACCATAATTAAATGTAATCAGCTAATGCTCTTCCGAGACAATGGATGAAAAGCTTGCCTGAGTCATATTCCTATATTCACAATACCTGATACTCTCTTCCACAATGTCGGGACCTGTCGGGAGCAGATGGTAGTCTATCCTGCGAGTAAATGAAGGTTATTGAAACAAATATTCAAGCAACTTCGCGGTCTTCACAACAGAACTCCCCTTCGAAGAACGAGGTTGACGATAGATATGAAAATGACACACAAGCTCTCTGTATACTCATAAAGCTCAGGGTTCTCTCTTATCTACTTCCACAATTCCTCATCGCAGGGAACATACTCTTCGTAAGCTTCTTCTCCATATGGAAGCTGATAGAGCGAAACCTAATTCTCCTGTCGAGGTAAAGACGGTGCAGGTTACAATAGTTAAAGCAACTTTTGAGTTATAATCCTGCATGCTGTCACTTTTGAGTTTAATGGCGAATACAGCGGATGAAGTGAAATGGCCTCGTGAGCTTATGTATGATCTTTCATTGGTTGGTGTGCAGATTCCAACTGTACCGATCTACTGCGACAACTAGGCAACTGCAGCGGTGGCATCAAATAATCTCTTTAATGATAAGAAGAGGAATATGTGGTTTAGGTACAGAGTAGTGAATAATTTATCAAGACTGGAGTTATTAATGTAGTTGATGTTCGGAGCTAAGAGAATCTGGCAGATCCGTTCATCAAAGGCCTCAAGTGACAGCCGGTCAAGGACACATCAAACAAAATGGGCTTGAAGGCATTTTGATAATGTGTCTTTGTAATTCTACCATAAAGTTTTATGCTATTTATTCAAAGATAAATCTATTAGGCATATATCTTTTGGTTCAAAGAAGGATCATTGACTAGGAGAATATCAGGCACAGTGGGAGGTCCTTTGAGACATTAAGGGGATACGGACCCAGAACCACTATTGTCTACTATTTGTTTTTTAAATAGAACAAGTCATGTAGAAGGATGACCATGGGCCATAATGAGTTCTCAGGCATTTTGAATGTTCGGCGTGCTTTACAAGAAATACGAGTGGCTCGGCACTACAAATGGAATAGTAACCCCCTATGCTAAAGTGGTTTGACACCACCAAAAGGTTACTAACTTCAGCTTTGGGCCATGTCGTAGCGGTGTAGCACCGCAAGAAGGCGCAAGGTTTCATGCTGGAAATTTTTAAACTCTCTATAAAGAACTTACCTAAGTGTATGAAAAGAGATATAGGTCATCTCTGAAGGGTAAAACTTGTAGAAACCCAAGATACATATACCGAGACCAGGTCAGCATATGGCATTTACCGTGTGACCAGAGACACAACTGATGTCATTATGTTAGTGGAAAGAATTACAGCTATGGTATAAAATTCAAGCCTTGGTCTATTCTTGTATCATATTGTTGTTTGACACATGCGAAAAGATTCAAGTCGTAAGCGATATCTATCCTAATGCATGATGGGTAATCATTGTGGAGAAAGCTTAACCCATATATTGAGATATGTGGGGGATTGTTGAAGATTTTCTCTTTGGACTAGTAAAGATAGTCTCATATTGGCTACAACTCCAAGTGGGTATCTCAATATAAAGCTTTGGTGATTGTTGAAGTATGCACATGGGTTGTGGTGGGGCACATGTGGGTGCCATGTGAGGGTATTTTCTTGGAAATTTAAGGTTAAACTCCTCAAGAAAGCATTTATGTTTTTCACTCTCTCAGAAAAAATTTCTTAGGAGCTAAGCCCCAAAGAGGCTTAGCGACTCGGACTTAGACTCGGGCTCAAGGGCACAAAGTGGTGCTTTGATGGCGCACTTTGCACGTCTCTGCGTGCGTCTCTGCGCACGTCTCTTTGCATGGCTCTGCACATGATTCTGAGCACGGCTCTACGTGTGTCTCAACGAGCATCTCTGCGTGCGGGTTCTGCACGTGACCTCTGCATAGGGTGTTCTACGCGGGTATGCAGGAAGCGTTGTAGGAGCATGATAATGCTGATTGCGGAATTTAAACAGTTATGGAAAGATTGATTCAATTATTCAGATCTGATTTTTATGGAATTTGAATTTAATTGATTTCTCTCTTTCCATAATTAGTTGACTGCCATGATTAGGGTTAGGATTTTATCCCAACTCTATAAATACTCTCTTTGTGCCTCCATTGAGGACTACTTCAAAATTAAGAGACAGAGAGAGTATTGTGTTGTAGTAGTCCATGAGTTCGTGCGAGTCAGTACAGAGCTGACGACGAGCATTCCAGAAGTTTTCTTCAGAACTTGCTGGTTTATGGAAGAAGATCGTATGGGACAAATTTTGCTTTAAGCAACGGTGATCCTTATCTCTCCAGCAAGCCCTTCTTCTTGTCTTTTTCTACTTCTCTTTACCTCTAGTTGTAAACGTTCTAACCCAATTGCAACTACGTGTCACGCCCCAGTCCCAAAATACACGGGACCAGGCCACGTGGCATTGGCCAGCTGACACATCTCCGAGGATATCCCAATTTAATAGATCCTAGCGAAGCGTGCTACGCTGTCCTAAATCTAACAAGTCTAAAAATATCATACAACAGGCAGAGTCTATCTCATCCACAAATACAACAAGAAATACTGAAATAAAATACTGGAAAGTAAGAACATAGTCGAATGTCATAGTACAAACCGAAATATGTCCGGTGGGAACAAACCCACTACAAATGATGAAATAGAGTACTGAAGACAGAATAAAGAGTGTGACTGAAATAACTGCTAACTAGATAAGAAGCTCCAGTCCTAGGCGGAAGGCCTACCAAGATGATCAGGGAAACTCCGACGGTAATACCTCTAGCTCCTCCTCAAGAGCATACCTCGTCTCCACTCCTGGCCCTAGAATCTGCCTCTCGCCTACATCGCTCCAACATACTGGAGAACGGCACTTCCTACCATACAATGCCTCATAGGGAGCCATCTGGATGCTCGTCTGATAGCTATTATTGTAGGAAAATTCGACCAAGTGCAAATGGTCCTCCCATGAACCGCTGAAGTCAAGCATGCATGCCCTCAACATGTCCTCCAACGTCTGAATGGTGCGCTCGGATTGGCCATCTGTCTGCGGGTAGTACGAAATGCTGAACTTTAGGCGGGTACCAAGACTCTCTTGCATACTCCTCCAAAAGTACGATGTGAACCTCGTATCCCTGTCAGACACTATACTGACTGGCACTCCATGCAGTTGTACGATCTCCCTCATGTACATGTCTGCCAAGACTTCCATAGATTGCCCAACCCTGAAGGGTAAAAAGTGGGCAGACTTGGTGAGTCTATCTACGATTACCCATACCGCGTTGCGACCACTAGGACTTCTCGGGAAACCCGTAACGAAGTCCATGGTGATGTGCTCCCATTTCCACTCCGGTATCGGGAGCGGTTGAAGTAATCCGGCAGACCTCTGATGCTCAGCCTTGACTTGCTGACACACCAGACACTTAGCCACAAAGCGGGCTATCTCCCTCTTCATTCCATGCCACCAATAGTATTGCCTCAGGTCTCGGTACATCTTCGTGCCTCCTGGATGAATAGAGTAGGTCGAACTGTGCGCCTCCGTCATCAGCTCCTAACGAAGCTCTCCATTCGGAACATAGAGACGATCTCCACATCTCTAAGTCCCGTCCTCGTGTATACGCAGTCCTGTCTGTATTCCAGCCTCTGTCCTCTGTCGAAGCCTCTGAAATCTGGCGTCTGTCGGCAACGCAGCCTTGATCCTCTCCACCAATGTCGATTGTACCTGGAAACTCGACATCTGGCCGTCTACTCCGGGTATAATGACCTCTATACCCAACTGTTCTAGATCTCTCAACAGATGTTGTTGGGTAGTCAGGAAAAATGCTATGGGCTTCCTGCTTAAAGCATCGGCTACCACATTAGCCTTTCTCGGATGGTACTGTAACTCGATCTCGAAGTCCGCCATCACTTCGAGCCAACGTCTCTGCCTCTGGTTCAGGTCCTTCTGGGTGTAGACGTACTTTAGGCTCTTGTGATCGGTGAATATCTTCACGCGCTCTCCATACAGGTAGTGCCTCCAAAGTTTTAAAGCAAAGATCACTGCGACAAGCTCCAAGTCGTGGGTAGGGTAGTTCTTCTCATGGGTCCTCAGTTGCCTAGAGGCATAGGCCACAACCTTCCCATGCTGCATCAAGACGCATCCTAATCCTTTCCCGGACGCATCGCTATAAATCATGAATCCTCCAGGTCCAGAAGGTATGGTCAAGATGGGTGCTGTAGTCAGACGCTTCTTCAGCTTATCGAACGCCGTCTGACACTCCTCTAACCAGGTGAACTCCTGCTCCTTGTGGGTCAAGCGGGTCATCGGCTCTGCGATCCTTGTGAAGTTCTCTACGAACCTCCGGTAATATCCGACAAGTCCTAGGAAACTCCTCACCTCCGAGACGTTGGTAGGGGTCGGCCACGTCTTTACTGACAAAATCTTTGCGGGATCGACCGAAATGCCATCTCCTGAGATAACGTGTCCAAGAAATACGACACAATCTAGGAGAAACTCGCACTTGCTTAGCTTGGCATAAAGCCTCTCACGTCTCAGTGTCTCTAGCACTAGCCTCAAGTGTTCCCCGTGCTCCTCGTGGCTCTTCAAATATACCAAGATGTCGTCGATGAAGACTACCACGAACTGGTCCAGATACTGGTGAAAGACTTTTTCATCAGGTTCATAAACACAGTAGGCGCATTTGTCAATCCAAAAGGCATCACTAAGAACTCGTAGTGACCATAACGAGTCCTAAATATTGTCTTTGGAATGTCTTCCCTTCACACCTTTACCTGATGATAGCCCGATCTCAAGTCGATCTTCGTGAACACCACTGCTCCTGTCAGCTGGTCGAACAGATCGTCGATCCGCAGTAGAGGGTACTTGTTCTTGATAGTCAAAGCATTAAAGGCTCTGTAATCAATGCACATCCAAAATGTCCCGTCCTTCTTTGGTACAAACAACACTGGTGCTCCCCAGGGTGATGCACTAGGACGGACGAATCCCTTGATCTGCAACTCCTCTAACTGTAGCTTCAGGTTGTCAAGCTCCTTCTTCGCCAACCGGTACACATTTGAAGATACCGGTGCTGCTCCAGGTACTAGCTCAATAGTGAACTCCACCTCTCTATCAGGCGGTAGGCCTGACAACTCCTCTGGGAAAACATTCTCGAACTCTGCAACGATTTCTGGGGGTGCCGTCTCCATAGCCATGTAAGCTCCAGTTGTCTGTCCTACTCCTCGCTCGATGGTGCCCCGTATATACTCGAACTTCGGGTGTCCTGGCAGTCTAAAAGTAACGCTATCCTTCCGGCAATCTAGTACTGCATTGTACTGGCTTAACCAGTCCATGCCCAAATCAACGTCGAAAGTTGGCATTGGGAGTACCAAAAATTGCGCTCTCATCTCTCTACCACAAACTACTACCGAGCATGTTCTAATAGTGCTGGTAACCGGTACGATGCCTCCTCCGGTAAGAATCTTCCAACTCTTAGGTAAGGGGGAAGTTGCTACTCTATGCATAGCTACGAAGCTACTAGATATGAAAGACAGTGTAGCTCCAGAATCAAACAGTGCAGTTGCAGGTAATGATGTAACTAAAATTATACCTGTGATCGCCTCCCCTTCTGGTTCCTCCTCGATAGTGGCTAAAGCAAAGGCTTGCCCGTGCCTCTGCCCTCTGGCCTGCTGTCTGGCCTGGTTAAAATGTGCCTCCTGTGGGACCAAGGGTGGTCCTCTTTGATGTCCTCTGGTAGCTGGTGGACGCTGACCTCCTGCTGGGGGTAGTATCCTCAAGGGTGGTGCTGCTGGCCTCTGCCCGGTCTGCGGTGCTGTATCTCTGCATTGTGGACAGTCTCTGGCAAGGTGCTGGCTTGCTCCACAGATCATGCAGAGCCCGAGCTTCTTCCGACAGTCTCTAACAATGTGTCCCCTCTTGCCACAGTAGTGACAAGTCGAAAGCTCCTTCTGCTGGTACGGCGCTGTCCTCTGCTGCGCCGCACTCCTGGACGGCGGATCGGTCCTCCTGCTCCGTGCTGGGCTCTGGCTGGTACGTTCGTGCTGGAATATCTCGCTCCTCCGCCTATGGCCTCCTGGATCCTCGCCTCTGATAGGACCTCTTCATAAGAGATCCTCGCTTGAGTAGTGGTATACCTTTGCAGCTCGAAGGAAAGGCCGTGGTGGAATCTTCTGGCCTTTTCCAGGTCGTTGGAGATCAGGGCTGCACCGAATCGGCTGAGTCAGCCGAACTCCGCGTCGTAGGCGTCCACGGTCAAGTTCCCTTGCTCCAGGTGCAGGAACTGGGAGTACAGGGCGTTCCTGACCGTAGCGAGAAAATACTTCGCATTGAAGTACTCCAGAAATTCCTCCCAAGTCTGCGTCCTGCCGACGCTGCGCTCCATAGAATCCCACCAGTAATGGGCGTTGCCTGTGAGTTGGGCCCTCACTGTGGTCATCCAGAGGTCGGGGAGTAGCTGCGAACCCTCCAATAACATCTCAGTGTTGGAGACCCAGTCTGAGATCTCCTCTGCAGTCTCCTTGCCCGAGAAGGTTCTCGGACCCATCTGGCGGAAGCCTCGTACAGTGCCCACTGGCTGGACAGGTGAAGGTGCTGGTGCTGCTGCTTGGGCAGGTGCCCTCTCTAGTACCTCCATCAGGCCCTGTCTCAGGGTCTCAGTCTGATGCCACTGTGCCTGCATCATCGTCTGAAAGAACTGAAACATCTGTGGCTATCCCTCCGCTGGTGGCATCTGGGGTAGAAACGGTGGTGGTGGTGGTAGTGGTACCTCCGGCTGCCTCATCGGCGTCTCCTCGGATATTGGCCTCTCGAACTGCGGCATCGGAGTAGCCCTCGATGTCTGTCCCTCGAAGTGCTATATCGGGACAGTCTGGGATGTCTGGCCTTCTGGCTGCTGCGTCCCATCGTCGGGAGAGGTCTGATGCCAGTGTATCATCGGGGCCTGGGGGATCACCGGTGCCTGTGGCTGAGGCTGCTCTCCAGGTGGTCCCTGGGACGTCTCCTCCCTTGGTGCAGGGACGGATGGCACTATGGCACCAAGTGTCTCACGTCTGCTGCGTAGGTTCATCTCTCTGTAAGAGATAGAACTTCATAAAAAAGAGAGTACAAAATCAATCAAACAGGATGCAGATATTTTTAAAAAATACGGAAGAGGTTCAAAGGCGTAATCAAGTGGATGAGACCTAGTAATTTCTATCCTATTGCAGGCTTGCTGGGCACGTTACCATACCACAAGCGATAAACATTTGATGTCGAAAGACCTGCATGGGCCACCATAAAAACTATGTCACGCCCCAGTTGTAAACCCCCTGATTTTCAAGATTTTCAAAACTGAATTTTTCGGAATTTTCTGGAATTTTTCAAAAATTTTTGCTAATTAAAATCAAGGTATTTTTGGCATTAAATAAAATTACATGATTTTAAAATATATTAAAATATTATAAAAATAATATTTTTGGGTGTAAAATGAAAAACTGGACTTAGGGTAATTTTTTTGGAATTTATTGGGCCCCGGACCTATTTTATATCACCTAAAAACTATTTTTATTATTTATTTTATTATTTAAAAACTAAACCTAAACCCTAGCCCAAAGCCCAGGCCCAGCCCAAGCAAACCCAGCCCGTTTGGCTAACGGGTCGGGTCCACCAGCACCCGAACCCGCCCGCTAACCCGGACCCGCTATCACCCCTCTCCCCCACGACCCGCACCCCGTCCGCATCCTCCGGCGCTCCGCCCGCCCCGATCAGCTCCGCACGGCCCACACCCCTCGGCCACGTCTCCGCTTTCGGCGCCGCCTCCCTCGGCCTCCCCGACCTCGCCCCTCCGCCTATATATAACCCCCTCATTTCTCCTCCCTCCGGCCAATACCATTCCCCGCCGGAACCCTAGCTTTCGCTGCCCTCCTCCCAGCCACCCTCGCCGCTCGGCCCCTGCCCAGCTCCGCCCGCCTTGCCGCACCGCCCTGCCCAGCTCCGTCGGCCTCCCTCTCCTTCCTCCTCCCCCGACAGCAAGTCGCAGCAGCATCTGCTCCGGCCGCAGCAGCCGGCCGCCTGTTCAGCGCCCGCTCCGGCGCGCCTCCGCCGATGACCTCGGCCGCCTCCGCTCCCCCGGCCTCCCTCCGGCCAGCCCCGAGCCGCCGCCTCCGGCCGACAGAGCCTAGCCCTAACCCTGACCTAGGACACAGGACGCGGACACGGCCCTTCGCGTCGTGTCGGACACGGAATATTTTGGCTTTTTCGAACCCAGTTCAGGTACGTATATCTCCCTGCTCGTTTACCCATTTTCGATTTTATCAGTTGCATCGCGAACCCTGCGTAACCCTCTCGGTGCCCGTGCAACCCGCTCGGTGCATCGCGTCCTGTGGCGATCGCGAACCGCGATCCAAAAATAGGAAAACAACGCCCTGATTCACCCCGGAACTGAGTACGCCCCGCCAAACGGGACGACTTGGTCGCGTGCGGTTTACACCGATACGTGCGCGCCATCGATACGGACATGCAAAATTTTGCAGAAGTCGATTCGGATGTGCGTGCACACCGGAATCAACGCGTATCCGCGGACACCGTCCTGTATCTGTCAGTTCTGGAACGCATCCTAACTTTGTGTACACACGTCGGATCGAAACAAAACTTGCGCCATCAGACTCGTAGCGATACGTTGGTCCTGTGACCCAAGTTTGGTTCGATTCTCAGGACGTTGACAAAATCGTGTATCGTGGGCCCCACAAGCTCCACTTGACAGGCGATTTTGTGACCGGCTCATCGGAATCCAATTCTGGAAGTTCCATTGGGTCCGTATCATCGTTCCTGACCTGTTGACACTAAGTTTGGCGAATTTGGAGACCTTTGACCCTGACACATTTTTCGGTGCGAAGCGGGCCACATGTGGACCCCGTTTTGACCCGAAATTGTCATTTTTGCCCTTGTCTTCAAATTGGACTCAAGGACAGGCATTTCTAGCTGATTGATATTTTCTGGATCTAATGGTGATGTTTATTTCAGCAACCGGAGTACTGCTTGCAAACCCCGCTGAAGTCAGAGCCATAATTGGAGCCGGAACCACAGGCAAGTGTACCTTGCCAAACCCTGCAGCTTGCTACTTATTTTTCTTGACTTATTTATACATCAGTGGGCAAGTGTACCTTGCCAACTTTGCAGTCTTGTTACATATTTTCTTTGATTCATTTATATTGTTGGGCATGCTTGACCTAGGACCGTGTGACTTACTTAGCGTCCGATTAAAAGTCGGGTGCCAACCCTGTACGTGGAGTTGTGTAACGTCATCTAGACATGGATATCGAGACCCTATACTTCTCGTACTTGTCTAATCAAGTACATCATAACCCAGGACACTTGATACTATTTATAAGACAGAATCGTCTTGAGATATTCGTGGTGATTCTGTATAGGATACAGGTTTATGACATAGACATTATATTCCTAGACATTATATGCCTTGCTGCATTAGTATTGATCTTGCGTGCCATGGACATGAGACGTGTGATTACATTGGGTGGGGAGAGACACACAGGCTACAGGCTGATCATATATATATGAAACCCCTATTATTGTGAGGCACAAGACTCTAAACCCGAGCTTGGCCCTTTACATGTTATTACTGCTACCGGCTCCCCGACACAGAGCTTGTAGTGGCTCAGCCTGAGTTCTAGTGATGCTCTCAACTTGCATTTCACATAGATGGTTATATAGCTTACCCTATTGTTTCATTTATTTCTGTACTGCATTTATTTTGGCATGAGCTTTCTTGTACCTTGCTATGTCCCCTGAGGACCTGGATCCGGATTATGCCCCCAGGTATAGCCGAAGAGATCTACCCCAAGGTGTACGGAACAGGAGCACTTCTCGTAACAGTACCAGAGCCTGAGGACGAGATCGTGCCAGAGGACTTCTTCTGAGTACTGGCTTCATATACTCAGTTATTTCTATTTCCAGTTGCTTTATTTCCTGTCTATTTGCATTGATATATCAGACATATTCTCGGATTGTTCCCCGAGACACTTATTTGAGATTTGTTTATTTATTCTATTGCATTATTTCTGGTATTTAATCTGTGATTATCTGTTGTGGATGAGATTAGAATAGTCTGTGAATTGTAACAATTGTTCTATTTCCTGTTAGACTACAGCTTAAGCATGCCCTGATGGATCCATTAAATTGGGTTGTCCATCGGTGCGTGCTGCTGGCCATTGCCACGCATCCAGTCCCTCGGCATTTTGGGACTGGGGCGTGACACCAGTCCCAAAATACACGGGACCAGGCCACGTGGCATTGGCCAGCTGACACGTCTCCGAGGTATCCCAATTTAATGGATCCTAGCAAAGCGTGCTATGCTGTCCTAAATCTAACAAGTCTAAAAATATCATACAACAGGCAGAGTCTATCTCATCCACAAATACAACAAGAAATACTGAAATGAAATACTGGAAAGTAAGAACATAGTCGAATGTCATAGTACAAACCAAAATATGTCTTGTGGGAACAAACCCACTAAAAATGATGAAATAGAGTACTGAAGACAGAATAAAGAGTGTGACTGAAATAACTGCTAACTAGATAAGAAGCTCCAGTCATAGGCGGAAGGCTTACCAAGATGATCAGGAAAACTCCGACGGTAATACCTCTAGCTCCTCCTCAAAAGCGTACCTCGTCTCCACTCTTGGTCCGTACACAGCGGGGTAATATGTCTCGTCCAGCTCTGGAAGAGAACCAGGTCTTCAGAGGGATGTAGCAAGATACAAAATGCATGCCAGATATAGTACTGAATAAAATAAAGGGGTGAGCTAACCATCTAAGTGGATGCAATGTAAGGACAACCTCGGAACGTATAGGTAGGTATAGGCATAACGTCCATACTCCGAAGAGCATGGTATCTGTCTATGTAACGTCCATCATTCTGATAAATGAGATATCTGCAATGTATATACATCCTTAACACTCCAAAGAGCGCGGTATCTGAATATAGGAAGTCATCGGATCTATGGCTCCTCTGGATACCACGGAGTCCGATGTGTGTATCCCATACGTTTATCAGTTGTCCTCCCCGCTCAATGTGGATACACAAGTCGAATACACGACGTGAGTATCCCGTATCTGTATGCCAAGTCACATCTAATTATATTACTCTAGATTACGTGCTAGTCCGTGATGCATGTCGTATGCACCGATAGCGAATCAGGTACGCGGACCCGCATCCTAACATGAATTTACCATCGTGATACGTGTATAGTGTCACGGTCTAGAAAGATATCAGAATATCCTCACAGTAGTGGGTGAGTCAGCTAGCAGCTAGGTCAAGTACACTACTCTTCGACGCATTCGTCGACTGCACCCGAGTTAATCTCGGACGCGCACAGTTCATGTATATTGCAACATTTATCATTTAATTTAAACAGTAATCCAGCAAGGTATACTTGCCTGTGTTCGGTAGCTGCGAATGCCAATATCCTGCTCCTGAAGCCTCGGTTGTACGGTCCAGCAATCCTATATATGATACAATAATATCAACATCAGACACTTACAATAGTATGACTAAGACATACTACTTGCAGCAATACACTGACGCAGATCTTGACTGTACATCTAGTGGGACCATGTAGGACATATATTCATATATATATATCACATATACATATATGTACATTAATATATATTTAACATAATAAAAATACGTACGTTTTAATAGTACATTTAAAATAGCTTTTATAGATATACTTTAATAATAATCCAATAAATATGTACATATACATATTTCCATAAAATATATTTACATATTTTAAATACATAATACCATATATATTAATTTAATACATAGACATATATTTACATATATTTATATAAGCATTTATATAAATAAGTACATATATACAACAGGTATATATATAGTATACATATATATTTATATGTACAAATATAGAAAGTGTAATTATATAATATATACTAACATATATTATATTAATACACAAAGTATAAATAGATTTATGTACATATTCATATATTTATATAATACTCTAATATACTAAATACCAATATATATATATATTTATATATAAACATATACATATACATATATGTTAATAATAGGTGTAATGTATTTAATACTCATACATAATATAACAATAATTTATATACTATATATAATATACTAATAATTAATATACTACATGCAATATACTATTTTACAGATTATATATTTATACACAATATGTATCAAATATTTAATATTCAAAATACACTACGTATATATATACATACATATATGCATTTGCATTTATATATATACACACAATATATATTAATACATACTAGGTATTTAATGACAAGTATATATATATATATATATATATATATATATATATATATATATATATATATATATATAATAAAACATACAAAATACAGTATTTACATATTTAGAATACTGTATTATACAGACATATATATAATATACTGTATATATATATATATATATATAATACCCAAATACAGAATATATATATATATATATATATATATATATATATATATATATATATATATATATATATATATATATATATATTCGTATACAATAGTATACATGAGAATGCAGTCCCTAATACTCGTATAAAATATCGTACATATGTATATTCATACGTACCGACGAGTAGGAGGGGTCGAGGGGGATCCGCCGGACAGGTCGTCGACGGCGTGGGTGGCCGGGCGGAGCTCCGGCAACGCTCGGGGAAGAAATGGACAGCAGCAGCAGTTAGCACTCGACGGCGCTGCGGGGGTCGTGGCGGCCGGCTGCGGCGTCGTATGGAGGCCAGTCGCGGCGGGAACGGAGGGGACAGGCCGGCGAAGGTGTTGGCTGAGTTTGGCGGCCGGGCGAGCTAGGGTGGCGGGCTAGTCGGGGCTCGGGTGGTCGGCTCGAGCTCGGGGGGGGGGGGGGGGGGTGAGTCTGTGGGTTAGGACGGGGGTGCTGGGGGTGGATGTAGGAGGCGAGGTGGCTGAGGGTGGTGGTTGTAGGCGGGGGAAGGATCGCCGGATGGAGTAGGGTCATCGTGGGGGTGGCCGAAAGCGGTGGCTGGCCGGGAGAAGGCTGCGGGATGCTCGGGTAGGGGTGGTGGCTGTTGTGTGTAGGTTTAGAAACTAGGGTTTTAGTTTAGGATTTTAGGGTTTGTGTGCATTTTAATGTGAAGTAACATGATGTATATGTAGGAGAGAGAGAGGGGGACTACCTTGGGATTAGGGCCGGTTGCTAGTGTGCCTAGGGTTGTGCGAGGGTCTCCACATGTAGGACATGGGGCTAGGATTAAAGGCATTTGAATGAAGGGTCATGATGTGCCCTCCAAAAATTGATGTAAGTACATAAAAAATGGAGGGAATTAAATTGTGGACCGGTCAAAGAATGTGGGTTCTTTCTTCATGTGTTTGGGTCAATGAGAGGGGGCACCTCACTGCTAATTTGCACAAAGGCCCCTGAACAATTTAAAAATTGAACAAAATCTGGAATTGGGGATTTGATGTGACAAAACACCATATTTGGTATTTTGTATTGGACCAGAATGGTGTATGGTATTTTGTATGAGGCTTGTGGGTGTGTGTGCGGGTTTGGGTTGGAATTTGGTCTAATTTGAGTGAGGTTGGATCACTACATTAATTAAATTATAATTAATGCACCGGTTGTCCCTAAATTAATTTAATAAATACAGGGGGGTCTAAATTGGGTGGCACAAGCGTCATTGACGTGGTAGGCTTAGAGTATAATAATGTCATGATCGGGGTTGGTCAAAATGGGTTGAGGTTGGGTCTCAATTTCGATTGGAACGGACAACGAACGTAAATATACAATTAATTTAATTTACGTACGGACGTTTGTAACGACTTTTGTGCGACTAAAATCAGGCACAAAAATCAGTATCTGAGGGTCACACAAGGGTCATTATGGTAGGTTAGTATGTCTAGGCCAAGTGTATGGAATTTGTTTCAGGGTAACAGCTAGGGTAGTGTCCTAAATATCGGGACAACGGTAAGGTGTCCTAAGTAATAAAACACTGCACAAATATTACAATACTTTGTATAATAAATCTTAATTGTATCTAATTAACCCTAATTATGCTATCTGTGTTAACTAACCCTAAATTTTGGTCGAGGGGGTTTACACTACGTTTGCAAGGAAGAATGGATTTTAGTTCTTGTTTTTGTGATCCTGAAGAAGAAGTAATCGACTACTATATATATATATATATATATATATATATATATATATATATATATATCATTGAAATCGAGGTAATCAGAGATCGGACTACAGAGTCTTGCTTGTATCTCTGATCTCGACTACAACTGCTGGATCATACAGAGACCGGACTACAAAGTCGTGCTTGTATCTCAGTTTCTCCATCTGTTGATCTATCTCGAAACTAACACATATTGCCTCCACCCTCAAGACACACACACACACACACACACACACACACACACATATATATATATATATATATATATATATATATATATATATAAAAGCATTTTCTACGACCTAAAATATGATGTCTCAACTATATATATATATATATATATATATATATATATATATGTATATATATATATATATATATATATAGGTCGTAAAAATGCTAAAATAGAAAAGCCTAAAATAGGAAACCCTATTACTTAAAATGAGAAATCCTATTTTAGGTAGTAGGAAATCCTAAACTAGGCCATCATCAATCAAATTAAATATTAGATACACATTTGTAATTCAAATTAAATCAAATATTTGATACAGATTTGGAAGGCCCGTGTATGTGTTGTTCCCAAATTCATATTGGACCCAACAGAATATTGGTAATAAAATCCAGGCTCCGCCCCTGGCCAGCTAGATGTAGACTCCAAAGGAAATGTCCGTAGAAGTAAGGGGGAGCAAATGTGTTTCCTATCCTCTGTTGGGACTCAAGTGGACATAAATGTATCATTTCGTGTAAATGAGCTTCAGTTCGGACATCTATACAGGCATTAGGGTCCTGTTGATTAATGTTGTCTGTTTTCACTTAAGTGAAGTTTTGTATGTATCTTTAGGGTTCACAGCTCCACCAATGATCAACATATCGTTCTTGAGCTGGTTTTCGTATATATTGTCTGCTGGAAGAACGAGGCTCCTCAAAGGCCACTTTTGTATATATAATGTTTAGTTGAATAGACAATAAGCAATCAATGACCTCATATCAACATGGAAATTGGAGTAACCTCTATTGTGAAAATTTGACTTCTTCAATGTTCCAACTTGTACAATGCAAAACTGTCAAGCCAGCCAAGAGTACTTTAGTGTGGAATTGTGCGGAAGTCCAAAACCAAAGAGTTTATATCAAAATTTATTGTACACTACACAAACAGACTTTTCACTTTTGTATATAGAACATAAGCAGCAATGGAGCTCACATCACTGTACAAGTAAAATAACATCTATTACGGAGCAACTGGCATCTCAATTTTAAGTATAGTATAGAAGTGGAATAATATCTGTTATGAAGCAATTGACTTCTCAAAGAATCGGTCATACCATACATCACTATGAAAACAGTTTTACTATATAAATATGAATATAGGATCTCAAATCAAAAATATTAAAAATATTTTAGTAAATATTTTCACTACAAATATAGAAACTAGTATATACCACCATTTATTTAAAAAACTAACGAAATATGCCTCCGTTATGAGTAAAATAATCAAAATTTTGATTAAATAGTAAGGGTATATCTTAAGTTTTTAAATATTGTATACAAAAAATGAAGATATTTATTAGCTTTTAAAATAAGTGAAGGTATATACAAGTTTCTATATTTATAATAAAAATATTTGCTAAAATATCCAAAAAAAAAAATAACTATTTTATTTTGGAGTTCATGTCAAGTTTCGATTTAGGACCTCCATTATAACCAAGAGTCTCCCTTCTAATTAGTTGATTAAAAAAGAAACTGAATTTCTACCCTCTTTTTTTAAGTTGTGAAGCTAAAGATTTCGCACAAATATAAAAACGGAATAATCACCATTATTTATGAAACAATTGGCATCTAGAAGACTCGGTCATATAATACATACCTATCGACAAAGAGTACTAACTATACCTATCCACAAAGGGTTTTAGAACACTTCCCAAAATCTAACGACCATTAGACAAAGAGTTCGCTTCTCCTCCATGCCCCTGGAAGGAGAAGATCCAAATTAATAAAGTGGTCATTCAAATAAAAGAAGGAAAAATCTCGACTATGCTGCAAAAAAACTTCTCAAATAACTAAAGGGCTCGTACAAATAAAAAAAAAGGGGGAAATTATCTCTATTATGAAGCAAAAACTTCTCAAAACGCAAAAGTCAAACAATATATAAGTATAAAAAAAAATTAAAACGTGGATATCATTCTAAAAGATCATGCTTATTTCTACTTAAATATCATTAGAAAGTTAGTTTTGTAATTTTCTGCCGTGTAACTGTAGAATGTTTGGAGTTCTATTTTCATTATAATCTCTTGGCTATATATAGCCTTACAATCCTTTATCTTACATAAAATTCCATAATAAATTATAATATAACAACACTCCTCCTAAAGGTAGTCGAAAGATATTCACTAAGCTCATCTTGTCACATTCTCGAATCATATCTATAGAGCTAAGTCCCTTGGTCAGATTGTCAGCTACCTGATCCTTGGTTGGAATGTGGCATAGCTCCAGCAGTCCACTGTCCAACTTCTCCTTGATGAAAAACCTATCGATCTCGATGTGTTTGGTCCTGCCATGCTGCACTGGATTATTGGCGATACTGATGGCTGACTGATTGTCACACCACAGCTTCAGCTTGGCTCATTGATCCAGCTTTAGCTCCACCAGCATACTCTTCAGCCATAGCAGCTCTGTAACTCCCAAGGCCATAGTTTTGTACTCCGCTTCTGTTATCGATTTGGCCACCACTGACTGCTTCTTACTCCTCCAAGAGACCAAGTTGCCTCCTATAAATATGGAATAGCCCAAGGAATACCTCATGTCATCAGCACAGCTAGCCCAGTCAGAATCACAGTAGCCATCGATGCTCACGTGATCATTTTTCCTGAATACCAACCCCTTTTCGGGGGTACCCTTCAAGTATCTCAGAATCTGGTATACTGCGTCCATATGACCCTTCCTTGGGTCATACATGTAGCGGCTCACCACACTCATTGCAAAGCAGATATCAAGACGTATGTGGCTCAAATAGATCAACTTGCCCACCAATCTCTGGTATCTGTCCCGATCAACTGGTTCTCCAGCCTCAGCACCCAGCTTGAACCTCTGATTGATCGGGCTCGCTACAGGTTTGCATCCCAACATCCATGTCTCTGTGAGAAGGTCCAGCGCATACTTTCTCTGAGAAAGAACCCCTCTGCTTCTCGAGCAATCTCAATCTCAAGGAAGTACCGAAGAAGGCCAAGGTCCTTCACCTCGAAGTCCTTGCCAAGCTTCCCCTTGAGTCAGGCAATCTCCTGTTCATCATCTCCTGTGTTAATCATATCGTCCACATACACAAGCATGGTCATGTGGCCTCCACTCCGACGAAAAAATACAGTGTGATAAGCGTTGATCTGCCAATATCTCATCCCTTTCATCGCCCTCCAAAATCTGTCAAACCACACTCGAGGAGACTGCTTCAGTCCATAGAGGGACTTCTTCAACCTACAGACCTTGTACACTCTCTTATCAGTGCAGAATCCTGATGGTATCTCCATGTACACCTCTTCCACTATATTTCCATAAAGAAATACATTATTCACATCCAGTTGGTGTAGCTTCCATCCACCATCCGCTGCCAAAGAAATCAAGGTCTTAAGGGTGCTCATTTTTGCCACTGCTGCAAAAGTCTCGTCGTAGTCAATATCGTATGCCTGAATGTATCATTTTTCTACCAGTTGGGCCTTGTAGGGCTCAACCTGTCCATCTGGGTTTTGCTAGCTCACAGCAAAGACCCACTTGCAATCGACTTTCCTTTTCTCCTATGGCAGTTTTACCAGTTCCCAAGTGTAATTTTTTCTCAAGAGCCCCTTACTCTACGTGCATTGCCGCTTTCCACTTTGGATCGTTATTGGCAACCTGTCAATTGTTAGGTACAGTAATACTATCCATAGACACAATGAATGCTCCATAAGAAGAAGAGATGTTATCATATGAAATAAACTTAGCAAGGTCTCAACTATAACTATCAGAAGAATTTTTCGTATTGCTGCGAGTGGTCCTCCGTACTAATAATTGTGTGGGAGGGGTAGGAAGAATGATATCACCTGAAGAAAAATCTGGTGGTGGTGGTGTAGGCATCTCAGGAGTCGAGACGGACGCAGGCAAGGGACTTGGCACTGGCATTATAGGCACTATAGGTACTATAGGTACTGGTCCTGCATTTTGCTTTTATTTTTTGTTGTAGGTAAGTAACTCACCCTGAGCAGTGGGCCTAACATCTTTCATCTCCTCCCTCTGTTCCTCTTCACTCTCCTCAATTATTCCTCCATGCCATACTCCTAAATCGGTCACCAAACTCTCACCAATCTCCTTATCTCGCCTCATACTCTCAGTGTCAGGTGAGTTTTCCATCGATGAAGTTCCCTCTTGAAGGTAGTATGGCTCAAGCTCCCTGAAGTGAACATCCATGCTCACAAACATCTTCTTCTCTACTGGGATCCAACACACATACCTCTTCTGAGTCACCGAATAGCTTACGCAGACACTTGATTGCTCTAGGGTCAAGTTTTCCAACAGACGGTCTGTTGTCCTTTATAAGCGCAGCCAAACACCTACAGCGGGAGTATCCCATTATTATTTTCTTTTAATATCTCACATGGATACTTCCATCCTAGTACTTTCGAGGGCATCATGTTGATCAATAGAGCTATTGTGAATATTGCATGTCCCTACAGACTCTATAGGACATTCTTGGCGATCATCATGCTCCTTGCTACCTCCAGAGTGTGTCTGTTCTTCCTTTCTACCACTCCATTTATGCTGGTGTGTATGCACAGGTGGTCTGATGCTGTATCCCTTGGGCTGACAGATATTCCTCAAGTGCTTTGTTGGTATACTTTGTCCCATTATCAGATCTCAGTACCTTCACCATTGCTCCGTACTGAGTCTGGACATGTCTATGAAAGTCCCGAAAATAGGCAAAGATATCACTCTTATTCTTCATCAAATACAACCAGGTGACACGAGAGGAACAATCAATAAAAGAAATAAAATACTTGTAACTATTAATAGTAGTTGTGGCGCATGGCCCTCAAACATCAGAATGTATAATATCAAAAATAGAAGAGATCCTATGGCTCGTACTAACATATGAGCTCCTAATAAGTTTGCCTAAATTACATGTATCACATACTAGTTTCTCCTTATTTGCTTTCTCATAAATAGATGGATACAACATACTCCAAATACCAAATGAGGAGAGCCCCAACCGCCTGTGATGGAGTATCAGTGTATCTTCGACACTCATCTTCGGTCTTCCCATTCCTACCCTCTCTGCCAGACACCAATACCGAATCTAGACCTTTCCGATCCAGGTACCACACTCCATCATGCCAAGTGTCAGTCCCAAGTCTTTGTCCCGTCTCCTTTTTCTGGAAGATCACCTTAGGAATATCAAAAGAGATAATGCATTTTAGTTGGAGGATTATAGAACTAATGGACAAAAGACTGCCTGGAAAAGAAGAAGAATGCAAAACATTGGATAATTTTACTGAACATGTACAATCGACACTACCCTTACTGACCACTGGCTGGAAAGTACCATCGGTTGTTTAAATATTGTCCGCTGATGCTAGGTGAGTGTAGAAAGAAAACTCACTAGCATTTCCTGTCACGTGTCGATACGCACCCGAATCGACAATCCAGTCCGACGATCTAAGGAAAGACATAGATGCAAGGGCGAGTGAGTCATCGGTATCTTTCGATGGATGGGCATACATGGTAGTGATGCCTCTGGCAAAAACTGAGGTTGACGCCTCCTCAGTCCCACTCCTCCCGTCTTCATCGCTTGACGCTCTCTGCTTTCTCCTGAGTACCACCAGCATGCCCAGCTGTGCTTGATCCTCCAAAGTATAGGCGCCATCAGTTTTCTCTTTGTCTTTTACTACCAGCAGGTTCGCCCAATAACCTCCTCGACCACCCCGTCGACCCCCACTACCACGTCCACGTCCACCACTTGAATCTTCCTATTTGGGCGGTTTGGTGCAATCATTCCTCAGATGGCCCATATTCCCGGAGTTGTAGCACTGCCGGGGTTCTCCCTTAGGTCACGTGCCGTCTGAATTGGCAACCGCCAGTACTGACTTCATTTCAGGAGGACCACCTATCACTGCCTACAGCTTGATACGAGTCTCCTCCTGGATCATGGCCGAGATAGACTCCTCAAGTGTATGGATCCCTGGTTGGGCTAGAAGTAGTGATGTCCTCTGAGCAAATACTACGGCCAGCCCCTTAAAAAACTTTACCGTCCTCTTCTGCAGACATACATGTCTCTCCTTACACTTCGGGTCCTCGCAGCTCGTCCGATCTGAGGAGTGATCGTAATCCAACCACAGACGCTCCAACTCCGTGGCATACCCCTGCACCGTCTTCTCTCCCTATACGGTGTCGTCGATCTCCCCCTTTCTCTGAAAAACCATCAAGTTATTCCCCACACCATCGTAGGTCATCCTTAACTTCTCCCACACGTCATTTACCATTTCAAGGCCATCCACTATGACGACGGTCAACTGGATGAAAGAATTAAGAAGCCAGATGTATATTACCATATGAGTGGACTTCCACTCGTCGTGTCCTGCCGAGCCCTCATCCGGCTCTGTCTTCTCTCCTGACAAGAAACCCTTCATGTTCTTCCATACGAGAGTTCTCCTCACCTGTCGTGACCAACTCAGGTAGGTGGCCGGTCCATCAAGCTTCAGATCGATGGAGGTAAGCTCCAACTTCGCAGATGTTCGTATCGCGCTCTCATCAGCCGACAGTTTCATCATCTTCATCAACGTTGCGACCTCCGCAGGGTCCAACTTTTTGATGATCTCCTCCATCGATCCTCCTCTTCTTCGATCACCTCACACCCGTCCCACGATTCATATTCGTCCTCTTCGTCGTCTCCTTGACCTGATCATGCCTCTCCCACACCGGATCTAGGCCTTCGATGTCAACGTCCGGAACGACCCATGGGATTTGGCGGGAACCACGGCAAAAGGCTCCTGGACGCTCCGTAGGAGTCGCGGCTTCGCGGTGGTGACGAAAGTGTGGTGGAGGCGGCAACGACGGTGGTGACTGGCGAGCGGTGCGACGACGGTGGTGTGGGCAAGCGGTGCGGCAGCGGTGGTGGCGGCTAGGGTTTAGCGGCTAGGATTTTTGGCGGTTAGGGTTTGCGCTATGATACCATGTAGAATATTTGGAGTTCTATTTTCATTATAATCTCTTGACTATATATAGACTTACAACCCTTCATCTTACATAAAATCCCCTAATACATTATAATATACCAACAATAACTATTTATATCAGCAACTTAGTATCACAAATTTATTTTTCTCACTTAAATACCATTAACTATCACATTTTTTTAAGAAATAAGACTAACTGTAAGCCCAAAAGACCATAATTCTCCTTATAATAATCATAATCATAATCATAATCATAATAAACTAACTATTAATTTCAAAATTTAGTTAATTAATATTTTAAATTTTATTTTATAAATTGTAATACTAATCTAACTATCCGTAAAAATAATTTCAAAAATACCTCCAACCCTATTAGTTTCTAACCATATTATCTTAATCGAAACTCTAAAGGTAATTTTTAATCACCACACTCACTTAAAGAAAAAGAAAATCAAATGAATGAAAATTACAAAATAAAATACCCTCCTCCCAAATTCCTCTCCCTTCCTCGCATTGATACCCCTGCCTCTCCCTTTCTAAGCAAACCACCTCCTGATGCCACCGATCTTGCTAACTCTAGAAGTCACAACAACAAAAACGACATTTCCCATTACAGATCCGTCCGGTGACAAAAAACATCATTTAAGTGAGAACCGAAAGAATGCCATTCCTGCTTCTTGTTGTGACTTGGGTGTTGGAGCTATACGCGATGTGCAAGAGTGATGATGGAGAGAAGTATTGAATTATCATTTAACGTTTGAAGACTATTTTGTCAATAATAGTTTTTTTTTTATTTGAACCTGACTGTCTCTATAATAGTAACAATCACTTTTGTTAAAAAAAAATTGTAAAAAATAATGATAAATAAATGTCCGGCTCTTGTTGTCAACCCCGCAAGAGGTTATGGTTTTTTTTTTCCTTCATATTTTCTTATTTTTATTTTCTTGAAGGGGTATTTGTCTTTTCATAAATAGATTTAACACCTTCAATATTTCAGAATATTCAGTTGTTGATTAAATAAAATTTTAAAATATTTTCTTAAATTTGTTAGATGGGTATTTATCTCATTAATAGTGAATATGCAAATTAAGTAGTCAAGGAGATCATAGCAATATAGAAATATAATGATCTCCATGATTGTGATTATGAAGCTGTGACATCTCAAAGGCTCAAAGTCATAACATACAAGACCCGCAAAGAGTATTAAGTATAGATCCCCTCCACATCATGGTTGTCATCCAACTTGCCATTCCATAATCAACAATGCGAAAAGAAAAAGAAAAAAAAATCATTACAGAAAAAAAAAACTAAAGGCGGCCACGAAGACAACATCATCAGTACAATGGATATGGTCAGCAGAATGAACATTAATATATTGAGTGGCGACGGAACGAGAGGAGGAAAGATGGCAGCCAGTGCGTTGAAGCAAGTTACAATCCCAGTACGTATAGTCAGTGCGGGTTTTGATGAGTATAATTGGATCAATGATGCTGCTGGAGGAAGAAAGGAGGAAAGGAGCATTCAGAGTGGTGACCCATGTAATAACAAGAAGTAGACACTGGTACAGATAAGAGGGAAAACTCACTTCACATGTTTTCATTTCTATTTTTAAATTGTCATAAGGATCTTTATGTAGAAAATAAATTTGATTTTGTGACCATGTTTTGAGTCCAAAAAATCTACTTGGTCCACTATCCTTTGGTTTTGTTCGTTAGGTCCTTTTTAGGTTTACGCTTGGTCCATATTCTAGGATGTTCTATACTTAAAATTGTTCTTGGTAATTTAAAATATCTATGTTCTAGAGATGTCATAGTTATTATAGTTGTAAAAGAGTCTAGAATGATCAATATCTATATTTTAATATATGTGTAGACTCTTCCAAGAGTTCTATAAATAGGGATGTTCTTCCATCATTTGTAACACAACAAGCATTCAAGCTTATGCTGTAATAAGGTTTCTTTTCTTCCACGAAATTGATATCTCTATATTTTCTTTCTCTCCAAATTAGTTCCTCCTAGCTAGTTGGTCTACCACAATTCCAGCAAAGTGGTATCAGAGCAAGACGGTTCGAGGTTGAAGATGACAAGTGAGATGACTCCCTTCCAAGTTTTCGTCCTCAACAAGAGCAACTATACCAATTGGAGCACAAGATGCATGCAAGGTTGTCGAAAAAGGCTATGTTGAGCCACAAGATGAGCCTTATTATCTCAAGCTCAAAAGGAGATGTTTAAAGATTCAAGAAAGAGGGACAAGAAAGCTCTACCAAGTCATGGATGATGATGTGTTTTAGTTGATTTCAAGTGCAACAAGCTCCAAAGAAGCATGAGAGAAACTTCAAATTTCTTTTAAAGGAGAGGAGAAGGTGATGAAGGTACGCTATCAAACTTTAAAAGGTAAATTTGAAGCTTTACATATATATGAAAGAGTCTGAAACTATTCCAGATTACTTTGCTAGATTTTTAGTCATTGTTAATCAATTGAAAAAAAATGGTGAAAGTATGACCAATACTCGAGTGATGGAGAAAATTCTTCATTCTTTACTTTCACAATTCCCAATAAATTGGTATCAGAGCACTTCTCTCATCCAAGGATGATGGTGGAGAGTCTTCTCGAGATGCTATTGACATCACGAGTGTAGTAATATATAGATTCTTGCACTTCTTCACATGTGGTAATAGATTCTTGCAATTCTAATATGCTTGAAAGAGAAGGACGAACACACTACAAAATATTAACTATTGGAGAAATAGGCCAATATTATCCTATAAGAGGACGTGGAAGAGGAAGCTTCACAAGAAGAGATGAAAACCAAACATATAACAAATCTCAATTTAAATGCTATAATTGTCATAAGCTTGAATGTAGAAACACAACTAAATATGTAGTGGAGAAAGCTCAACGTCCCTACCAAAATAACTCATTTTAGCCATATTTTTTAGCGACACCAAACAAAACGTCGCTAAACATTTATAATTTAGCGACGCCACTATAAAATGTCGCAATACGTTGTTGTTGACGACTTTTAGCGTCATCCAGCGACTACAACTAATATTATGAAAATAGGCACCGCTAGGGGTCGTTGTACGTTGCTAATATTTTCATAACAGTGAAGTGTGACGTCTTTTAAGTTACGTCGCAGTATAATAAAAGTCAGCGACGTGTAGCGACGTCTTTTAAGTTACGTCGCTAAATATTTTAATATAGGATTTCAAAATTCATTTCCCCCGTTCAAAATCCCAAAATTTTGAGCCCTCATGAGCTCCTCTGGCCTAACCCTCCTCTTCGACCGATGGAGCTCTCCCCCCTCTCCGACCGATGGCGCTACCCCCTCTCTGACTCCACTCAACCTCCTCCCCGTGAACGACGACACTCTCCCTCTGACCGACCGACGAACGACTCCTTCCCGTGACCGACAATCGACTCCTCCACTCCGCCTCATCCGACAAAGTAAAACCATAAGCCTATTTGTCATGCCCCAGTCCCAAAATACCGAGGGACTGGACACGTGGCAATGGCCAGCAGCACGCACCGATGGACAACCCAATTTAATGGAACCATCAGGGCGCACTTAAGCTGTAAAATAAGGTCTACGACAACATGCCACAACTAATCTCATCCATAAAAGATAAATATAATCAACTGCATAATAAAATGAAAATAAGTAGCAACAAGTCTCAACAAGTAGGTCGGAGAAACAATCCGACATAAGTCTGAATACACTGGCTCAATAGGCCAGGAACAAAAGAGTCAAACATAAAGTAAATACTGAGTACGAAATCAGGTACTCAGGAAAAGTCTTCAGCAGTCACCTCGTGCTCAGGGATTGGTTCTGCTCCAGTATCAAGTCCAGTAATAGCTTCAGCTCCTGTCCCGTATATCTCGGGGTACTGCTCCTCAGCTAAACCTGGGGACATAATCCATTCTAGGTCATCAGGGGACATAGCAAGGTACAGAAAATACAAGCCAAATAAATAAGCAGTGCAGCAATAAGTAAATAATTGGGTAAACTATGTAACCAGCTAAGTGATATGCAATATGAGAGCAGCACTAGAACTCAGTCTGAGACCGCTACAAGCTCTGTGTCGGAAAGCCGGTAGCAGTAATAACACGTAAAGGGTCTAGCTCTGCTGGAGAGTCTACAACCTCACAATAGTAGTGGATATATATATATGAAACAGCCTGTAGCCTGTGTGTCTCTCCCCACCCAATGTAATCACGCATATCATGACCATAACGTCTCATGTCCATGTCAGCGGGATTATAGCTAATGCAACAAGTCATATTGTCTATAAATAAAATATCTCTGTCAAGTCCTGTATCCTATACAGAATCACCACGAATATCTCGGGAAGATCCTGTCTCATGAATAGTGTCAAGTGTCCTGGGTTATGATGTACTTGATAAGACAAGTACGAGAATACATAGGGTCTCGATATCCATGTCTATGTGACGTAACACAACTCCGCGTACGGGGTTGGCACTCGACTAGTAATCGGACGCTAAGTAAAGTCACTCGGTCCTGGGTTGAACAGTTAAAACAAGATTATATGTTTACATAAGTACTCCAGCAAGTACTATAACAGAAAACATTGCAAGTTGGCATGGTATAATTGTCCACTGATGTATAAATAAGTTAAGAAAATAAGTAGCAAGCCGCAGGGTTTGGCAAGGTACACTTGCCTGATGTTTGAATTCCAACTACTGTTCTGTTACTCAGAAAATTTCCAGAAACGTCTCTGGATGCTGAAACAAACATTACAATCATGCTCAGAAGATATCAATCAGCTAGAAACGCCTGTCCTTGAGTCCAATTTGGACACAGTGGCAAAAATGGCAATTTTGGGTCAAAACGGGATCCACATGTGGGCCCGCTTTGCACCGAAAAATGTGTCAGGGTCAAAGGTCTCCAAATTCGTCCAACTTAGTGTCAACAAGTTAGGAACGCTGATATGAACTCAACGAAACTTCCAAATTTGAATTCCGATAAGCCGATCACAAAATCGCCCATCGAGTGGGGCCTATGGGGCCCACGACACGCGATTTTGTCAACGTTCTCAGAATCGAACCAAACTTGGGTCACAGGACCAGCGTATTGCTACGAGTCCGAAGGTGCAAGTTTCGTTTCGATCCGACGTGTGTACACAAAGTTATGACACATTCCAGAAAGGGCGGATACGGGGCGGGGTCCGCGGATACGCGTTGATTCCGGTGTGCACGCACATCCAAATCAACTTCTGCGAAATTTCGCACGTCCGTATCAACGACGCGCACGTATCTGTGAAGACCGCACGCGACCAAGTCGTCCCGTTTGGCGGGGCATACCCAGTTCCGGGGTGAATCGGGGCGTTATTTTTCCTGTTTTTGGATCGCGGTGTGCGATCGCCTGTAAACCCCCTCGACCAAATTTCAGTATTTTTAGGATTATTTTAACAATTTAGGATTTATGGCAATATTTTAATTTATTTTTCCTACATATCCTGTTGACTTGTGCACCTGTCCGTCACCTAATTATTTGGAGCTTTACCTTGACTGTTATCCCCGAACAAAGTTCACATACCTGTCCTAGACATACCAGACTATTTTTCTGAACTTTGTGCAACTCACAGATGTGCTAAAATGAGCCTCGTTTGAGACGCACAAATATCGTTACAAAAGCCGTATTAATTTCCTATTTTATTTCCTGCTCTTTACCCATCTCTGTACCCCTAGGAATTTGAGGCCCAACATGCACCTGTTTTGCCCAAACAAAAATACGTTAATATTCTACACTGAGTATACTACATTTAGTATATTGACACCGTAGAAAAATTATGGCCCTACCTGCCTCTAAATAATTAGAGAACACCGTGCGTAGTATTTATTAATTAAATAAATACAATGGCCCGTATCACCCAAGAAAATCAGGCCCTGCCCCTGCCCAGACTCACCTCCATTCCCCCAGGGCCCTCACATAACAATTTCCCTTAGTTCTGTGCATTTTAGAATTTTCAGAAATCGGGTGTTTTTCCAGACAATTTTGTAATTGCGCAATTTCCCAAAACTAGGACTTTATGCAATTTATGAAATTACAGGGACTTTCCTGCAAATTGCAGTGCAAGGTGTCACCCCCTCATTGGCCGGTGAACCTGTGCCATCCATTTGGAGACGGGACCCACCCGAAAAGATCCCGAAAAGATCCCGAAAATATCCCAAAATATCTTGTAAATATCTTTAGATATTTTATATATTATATTAATATATTTTTCTATAAAAGAAAAATGATAAAATGAAAATAAAAAAAATAAAAGAAAATGATAAAAACCCTAACCCTACCCTGGCTGCAGCCGCCCACCTTGCCGCCGGAGCGGCAACCCCCACTCGCCGGAGCGGCGAGCCGACCCCCGCCCGCGGCTAGTCTTCCCCCCCCCCCCCCCGCTGGCCCTCTCTCCTCAGCCCCCTCTCCTCGACAAACTTTTCCCCCGAGCCCTTTCCCCGACCCCGACCCCCGCCGGCTGAGCCCCCGACCTCCGCCTCCCCTCACCGTGGCGAGCCGACCTCGCCGGAGCTACTCCGTCTCTTCCCCCCCGTGGCGAAGCCAACCCTCCCCGGCCTAGACAGCGGCTCCCCCGAGCCCCTTTCTCCTCCGCCACTTCCCCGTGACCCGCCGGAGCCGCTCTGCCCCCCCCGCCAGCCGGACCTCCTCCACTCCGCCCTTCCTCTACCTCTCCTCCTCACCAGCAACCACCGCCACCCTTATCACAGCCCGCCACCACCGCCATCATCGTCAACGTCACCTCCTCCTACCACTCCGACGACCCTCCACCACCTCCAACTTCGCCCACCGCCACCTCGACTCCCCTACCTTCTCCCTGTTTCCTCCACCACCTGCCACCCTCCACCACCAGCACCTACACCAAGACTCCTCCTATTCTCCTTCCCGACCTCCTCCACGCCCTCTCCCAGCCCGCCACCTCCACGAAAAGCCCCAGCCCTCGACGCAGCGGCCACGACCTAGATACCCAACCCCGGACACATCGACCCCGCAGAACTCGAACACAGCAGCTGGACACGGTCCGGACACGGCGGAGATGAATCAGGACACAGCAGCGTCGTGTCACCTCGGACACGAAGAAATTTATTCCACGGAGCCCTGTTCAGGTAACCCGTTCTATCTCCTCGTAATTCCGTTTTTAATTCCATCAGTTGTGACACGTAGGCTATGTGACCCTCTCGGTGCCCGTATAACCCGCTCGGTGCATCGCGTCCTGTGGCGATCGCGGCACGCGATTCAAAAACAGGAAAAAAACGACCCGATTCACCCCGGAACTGAGTACGCCCCGCCAAACGGGACGACTTGGTCGCACGCGGTCTTTACCGAAACGTGCGCGACGTTGATACGGACGTGTAGGAATTCGGAGAAGTTGATTTGGATGTGCATGCACACCGAAATCAATGCGTATCCGCCGACACCGTCCCATATCCGTCAGTTCTGGAATACGCTGTAACTTTGTGTACACACGTCGGATCGAAACAAAACTTGCGCCAACGGACTCGTAGCGATACGCTAGTCCTGTGATCCAAGTTTGGTTCGATTCTGAGAACGTTGACAAAATCGCGTATCGTGGGCCCTACAAGCTCTACTTGACGGGCGATTTTGTGACCGGCTCATCGGAATCCAATTCTGAAAGTTCCGTTGGGTTCGTATCATCATTCCTGACTTGTTGACACTAAGTTTGGCAAATTTGGAGATATTTGACCCCGGCACGTTTTTCGGTGCAAAGCGGCCCACATGTGGACCCCGCTTTGACCAGAAACTGTCATTTTTGCCTCTGCGTCCAAATTGGACGAAAGGACAGACGTTTCTAGCTATTTGATATTTTCTGAGACTGTTAGTGATGTTTATTTCAGCATCCGGAGACTTTTCTTCTGAGGCCATAGTTTCTGACTTCTTGGCATTTGACATCTGGACATTGTATTTTGCAGCTCTTGCCAGACAAGTATACCTTGCCTTGTTGTACTGTTTAAATTCAGTTATTGTTAGTTACATGTTTATTTATTTTAATATTATATAAATGTGCGCGTCCGAGCAGACTCGGGTGCAGTCAACGATGGCGTTGACGTTAGGACTTGTGTCTGACCTAGTGTCTAGTAAACCCACCTAAAAGTTGTGAAGTTATTGATATAACTTTCCAGGCCTTGACACGTATCATTACACATCACAGAGTGAGTACATGTAGGGACGCGTGCCTCATGCGCGACTGGCCATCAGTGTGAGCAACACGTGTAGCGGTATTTAGCTCAGTTGTTATTTTATTGAGACTTGCATCATAGTAGGAGGTGTCCACGTCGTTTTCACGACTTGTACATCAGTATTGGGCTGGAAAGATACTAATAGACGTATGGGACACCCCCTCCTTATATATTCCTGTTGCCTGATACCATACTCTTCGGAGATGGGGTATTCCTGTTGCCTGATACCATACTCTTCGGAGATGGGGTATTCCTGTTGCCTGATACCATGCTGCTCGGAGATGGGGTATTGGTTTTCTTGTTTCCGTTACCATGCTCCGAGGAGGATGGGGTACTGCTTGTGCCCTTGCGACGGGGGCATATGTGGCATATACTAGCCGGTCATGACGATTGGTGAATTACGTCAGCATATGTCTAGCCGACACATTCCCATGCGTACTACAAGGTCTTTAAATTGCATTCACTTAGATGGTTAGCACACTCCATTTATTTATTCAGTATTTACATTATGGCATGTCATTTTTCTGTATCTTGCTATGTCCCTCTGAGGACCTGGTCCCCTGCCAGGTGTAAATGTTATTGAGTACTCGCAGGAGCACAGATCCGGACAGGCTACTTATTTTTCGAGGAGGTCTTCTCTTCGAGCCTCATGATTGTCATATGTTGTTCTTTATGGTGTGTATTCTAGTTCCTTTTATATTCTTTTTTGGCAGTAGATTTGATTTCATCTGACTGTCATTCTTAGATATCTGTATTGAGATCTAGTTACATGGTTATTGTTTATTCATATTTGACTTCGGTGGATGAGATTTAGATATTACCCTGTGACTTGTGATTAGTTATACCACTGGTGAACTATTGTTCACTATACAGCGTACGCATGTATATATGGTTTCCATATATTGGAGTTGCCATATATACGGACGGCTGGCATGGTTACGTATCCTAGTCCTACGTATTTTGGGACTGGGGCGTGACATGTTTTTAGTGGTGGCCCATGCAGGTCAGAGCATATTGTCTCGGTTACGTTACTGTACCGAGCAAGCCTGCACCTAGGATTAGAGCATAGGATCTCATCCAATTGACTATGACTTATCTTCCTTCCAGTCTGTTCTACTTACAAAATTGCATCCTGCATGATTTGTGTGCTTCCCTGGTAATTCTTCGAGTATAGCCCCTGCTAGAATATAGGAATCCCTGTTGATAGGATGATAATTAAGGTAGTATTCCTATTAAGAACACAACTAGGGCTTTGACATATCATTAAGTTCAGACTACTAAATGAACCCTAGTCTTCCATACTACCTAATAAACCCTAGCATCACTACCTATAGATTAACTTACCATTGATCCTTGACGTATGACTTGAGAGTAGTATAAATATTACTAGGATTAGTTAGAGAATTGACCATAGTGTTGACCCTAGTCTTGAGGAACCCATAGAAATCTAAGGATTAAATACTAGGACCGAAAACCTCATCCTATAGTTAGATAACCAGAGTTTTACGCCAGAGACCATTTACCCTTGTTGGCGTAAAACCCATTTGACCGTTGTTGGCATAAGAATCCAAACAACTGCCTAGTTGGCGTAAAAGCCAAATGACTTTATTGTTGGCATAAAAATCAATTATGTAGAAGATTATCTCCTTTATGCTGCAGTTAAAATAACTGCTATCCACTTTCATTTAGTATTCCTTATCCTGCGTAGGACACGTCATGAGAACCACGTAGGTAACTGCCATACGTAAACCTGATGATTCTTGAATATTAGATAACCGTAGAGTAACCTGATTAGGCGTAACCTAAGGATAGAATGTGAGCGTATTTTGTTACAGCCTTAGCTTTTCCCCAGCCATGACCCAATCTCGTGCATTAAAGGCAGAGATACACCTCGAGCCCTGTGCAAAAAGAAACAGCTTTCTGACAGGACATTTGATTTTGTCTCATCTCAAGCGTAAGTGACTTGTATCCAATCAGTCACTAGACGACAACCTGGGTCCCTATGAAAACCATCATCACAAACCGACCACTCGATCGTTGTGCAAGTACTTTTTGTCAGGTGTCAGGATTCACTAATTTGACTGACAAACTCATGAGTTTCTCGTACAACTTTACGCTGCAACGCAGGAGATATTTACGCGCAAATTTCTACGCACAGACTTATTACGCAGGCAGCTCTGAAGCTCTACCTTACGCTTCTCTGTTTTACGCGGATAACTCTGAAGCCTAGTTTACGCCGATAGTTTGAATCCCTGGTTTACACCAAACTACTTTGGATCCCTGCCTTACGCTAGACAACTTAAAATTTTTTTGTACGCAGATAGTTTCTGACTTCTACCTTACACCAAATTATTTTATCTCTGCTTTACGCAGACAACCTCGAAACCCCTACTTTATGCGGACTTTCTTGAAATCTCTGTTTTAGGCAGACAGCCTATAGTGTTTATTAAGATTATAGAACTTAGAAGACCATACCTCTTTTAGGTCAACTAGCGACTTAGATAAGGAATTAGAATAATAACTGTAGAGATTGTAGGGTCTTGTCTGTTTGTGATTTTGAATTGTTTTGAGATTTCTCACATCATAATCTAGCGTACTTATATTTACCGTACTACTTTGACTTATGCCGCTATTATAGCCTAGTTTTGCAAGCTTATTCTTTATCAATCTTGTTCTTGAGATATGTATTATTGGAGTACTACACTAATATATTTCAGAATCAGTGTATTACGGTCTGATCAACCAGAGTGCACTTGGTTCGCCCTTCGCATAACTACTTTACGTGGATTGAGATAATTAGTAGACAGATGTACTTGCCCTCTAGATATGTCTGAGCATATCGTATCAGTTACCTAACTGTGCTGATACGAATATGTGAATAGGGATTACCAGAATAGAATTTTAATCCACAACTGCCTTGACAATTCCCCCTTTGAATTCTTTAAAATACCTTGACCCTCATACTTCTAATCTATTACCTCCCCCTTGAACTTTTGATTACTGTTTTCCGTCTTCCCTTATTTCGGAAGGACGAAACCTCGTACTTAGTATAAATACGAAGTGTATTGTTTATGTAACCATTTTTGTTTGTTTCTTGGGTAATTACCAAACCCTATTATTGGATTAGATTTCACTATATATACTGTGCTACCCTTAGAATGACCTTCGCTACCTACCTACCTACTTTCCTGGTACGTGCATCACTTTGACAGCATAAAATTTTTGCCTCGTAACTTAGGACAAGTTCAGAACCCAAGTATTACGATGAAGAATGGATCATTTTGTTGTCAGGAATCCAAATGGATTTCACCCGGATGGACAATTGACTAAATGGATAGCAGCACTTATGACTAGGTTGACTTATTAGGATCCAGAATTCCTATAACCAACGAGTGTCAAGCCACTTTCGAGAAATTGAAGAAGCGACTGACCACAACACCCGTATTAACTATCCATCCGGATCAGGCGGTTGTGATCTACAGACGCATCAGGAAAAAGTTTGGGAAGCGTATTAATACATGATGACAAGGTAATGACAGATGCATCCAGACAATTATAAGTGCATGAAAAGGATTTGGAACTTGCAACCGTCGTGATTATGCTGAAGCTATGGAGACATTACTAATATGAGGCAAATCCTAAGATTGTACGGCATACCAGTCAGCATTTTACCAGACAAGGATTCGCGTGACCAGAGTTGGTGGTCAATACCGTAGAGACAGTTAAGTAAATACAAGGACACTCGCAAGTAGTGCAAGACAGACAGAAGCAGTGGGCAGACCGTCATCATCGTCCCTTAGAATTCAAAGAGGACGATCATGTCATCTTGAAGATCTCACCTACTAGAAGCACCATTCGATTCGGAGGACACAGCAAGTTGAGTCCAAGGTATATTGGACCATTGACGTGCTAGAAAGAGTGGGAGTAGTGGCAAATCAACTTGCGCTACCACCTTCACTTGAAGGAGTACTTGCTGTATTCCATGTGTTGCAACTCAGGCGTATGTGACAGACAGCAGTCAGGTTCTCAACCATTCGGAGATCACCATTAGGCCGAGCTTGTCGTATCAGGAGCAGCCCGTAGAAATCCTTGATCATCGAGAAATGGTATTGAGAAATCAGTCTATTTCCCTTGGTCCGCGTGACATAGAAGCACGGCGCGACAGGAGAATCTACTTGGAGCGTGTGGACGACATGCGTAAACGTTTTCCGAACCTATTCGTAAACCAAGATATAAATTACTTTGTTAAATTATATCTATTGCCGTCTTTGACTTCTACCGTGGCTTAGTTTTAATTTCGAGGACGAAATTTTTATAAGTTGGGTAGATTGTAAACCCCCTCGACCAGATTTCAGTATTTTTAGGATTATTTTAACAATTTAGGATTTATTGCAATATTTTAATTTATTTTTCCTACATATCCTGTTGACTTGTGCACCTGTCCGTCACCTAATTATTTGGAGCTTTACCTTGACTGTTATCCCCGAACAAAGTTCACATACCTGTCCTAGACATACCAGACTATTTTTCTGAACTTTGTGCAACTCACAGATGTGCTAAAATGAGCCTCGTTTGAGACGCACAAATATCGTTACAAAAGCCGTATTTATTTCCTATTTTATTTCCTGCTCTTTACCCATCTCTGTACCCCTAGGAATTTGAGGCCCAATATGCACCTATTTTGCCCAAACAAAAATACGTTAATATTCTACACTGAGTATACTACATTTAGTATATTGACACCGTAGAAAAATTATGGCCCTACCTGCCTCTAAATAATTAGAGAACACCGTGCGCAGTATTTATTAATTAAATAAATACGATGGCCCGTATCACCCAAGAAAATCAGGCCCTGCCCCTGCCCAGACTCACCCCCATTCCCCCAGGGCCCTCACATAACAATTTCCCTCAGTTCTGTGCATTTTAGAATTTTCAGGAATCGGATGTTTTTCCAGACAATTTCGTAATTGTGCAATTTCCCAAAATTAGGACTTTACGCAATTTATGAAATTACAGGGACTTTCCTGCAAATTACAGTGCAAGGTGTCACCCCCTCATTGGCCGGTGAACCTGCGCCGTCCATTTGGAGACGAGACCCACCCGAAAAGATCCCGGAAATATCCCAAAATATCTTGTAAATATCTTTAGATATTTTACATATTATATTAATATATTTTTCTATAAAAGAAAAATAATAAAAAAATAAAAAAAATAAAAGAAAATGAAAAAAACCCTAACCCTACCCTGGCTGCAGCCGCCCTCCCTTGCCGCCGGAGCGGCAACCCCCCCTCGCCGGAGCGGCGAGCCGACCCCCGCCCGCGGCGAGTCTTCCCCCCCCCGCTGGCCCTCTCTCCTCAGCCCCCTCTCCTCGACAAACTTTTCCCCCGAGCCCTTTCCCCGACCCCGACCCCCGCCGACTGAGCCCCCGACCTCCGCCTCCCCTCACCGCGGCGAGCCGACCTCGCCGGAGCTACTCCGTCTCTTCCCTCCCGTGGCGAAGCCAACCCTCCCCGGCCTAGACAGCGGCTCCCCCGAGCCCCTTTCTCCTCCGCCACTTCCCCGAGACCCGCCGGAGCCGCTCTGCCCCCCCCGCCAGCCGGACCTCCTCCACTCCGCCCTTCCTCTACCTCTCCTCCTCACCAGCAACCACCGCCACCCTTATCACAGCCCGCCACCACCGCCATCATCGTCAACGTCACCTCCTCCTACCACTCCGACGACCCTCCACCACCTCCAGCTTCGCCCACCGCCACCTCGACTCCCCTACCTCCTCCCTGTTTCCTCCGCCACCCGCCACCCTCCACCACCAGCACCTACACCAAGACTCCTCCTATTCTCCTTCCCGACCTCCTCCACGCCCTCTCCCAGCCCGCCACCTCCACGAGCAGCCCCAGCCCTCGACACAGCGGCCACGACCTAGATACCCAACCCCAGACACATCGACCCCGCAGAACTCGAACACAGCAGCTGGACACGGTCCGGACACTACGGAGATGAATCAGGACACAGCAGCATCGTGTCGCCTCGGACACGAAGAAATTCATTCCACGGAGCCCTGTTCAGGTAACCCGTTCTATCTCCTCGTAATTCCGTTTTTAATTCCGTCAGTTGTGACACGTAGGCTATGTGACCCTCTCGGTGCCCGTGCAACCCGCTCGGTGCATCACGTCCTGTGGCGATCGCGGCACGCGATCCAAAAACAGGAAAAACAATGACCCGATTCACCCCGGAACTGAGTACGCCCCGCCAAACGGGATGACTTGGTCGCACGCGGTCTTTACCGAAACGTGCGCGACGTTGATACGGACGTGTAGGAATTCGGAGAAGTTGATTTGGATGTGCGTGCACACCAGAATCAACGCGTATCCGCCGACACCGCCCCGTATCCGTCAGTTCTGGAACATGCTGCAACTTTGTGTACACACATCGGATCGAAACGAAACTTGCGCCATCGGACTCGTAGCGATACGCTGGTCCTGTGATCCAAGTTTGGTTTGATTCTGAGAACGTTGACAAAATCGCGTATCGTGGGCTCCACAGGCTCCACTTGACGGGCGATTTTATGACCGGCTCATCGGAATCCAATTCTGGAAGTTCCGTTGGGTTCGTATCATCGTTCCTGACTTGTTGACACTAAGTTTGGCAAATTTGGAGACCTTTGACCCTGGCACATTTTTTGGTGCAAAGCGGCCCACATGTGGACCGCACTTTGACCAGAAACTGTCATTTTTGCCCCTGCGTCCAAATTGGACGAAAGGACAGACGTTTTTAGCTATTTGATATTTTCTGAGACTGTTAGTGATGTTTATTTTAGCATCCGAAGACTTTTCTTCTGAGGCCATAGTTTCTGACTTCTTGGCATTTGACATCTGAAAATTGTATTTTGCAGCTCTTGCCAGGCAAGTATACATTGTCTTGTTGTACTGTTTAAATTCAGTTATTGTTAGTTACATGTTTATTTATTTTAATATTATATAAATGTGCGCGTCCGAGCAGACTCGGGTGCAGTCAACGATGGCGTTGACGTTAGGACTTGTGTCTGACCTAGTGTCTAGTAGACCCACCTAAAAGTTGTGAAGTTATTGATATAACTTTCCAGGCCTTGACACGTATCATTACACGTCACAGAGTGAGTACATGTAGGGACGCGTGCCTCATGCGCGACTGGCCATCAGTGTGAGCAACACGTGTAGCGGTATTTAGCTCAGTTGTTATTTTATTGAGACTTGCATCATAGTAGGAGGTGTCCACGTCGTTTTCACGACTTGTACATCTGTATTGGGCGGGAAAGATACTAGTAGACGTATCGGACACCCCCTCCTTATATATTCCTGTTGCCTGATACCATACTCTTCGGAGATGGGGTATTCCTGTTGCCTGATACCATACTCTTCGGAGATGGGGTATTCCTGTTGCCTGATACCATGCTGCTCGGAGATGGGGTATTGGTTTTCTTGTTTCCGTTACCATGCTCCGAGGAGGATGGGGTACTGCTTGTGCCCTTGCGACGGGGGCATATGTGGCATATACTAGCCGGTCATGACGATTGGTGAATTACGTCAGCATATGTCTAGCCGACACATTCCCATGCGTACTACAAGGTCTTTAAATTGTATTCACTTAGATGGTTAGCACACCCCATTTATTTATTCAGTATTTACATTATGGCATATCATTTTTCTGTATCTTGCTATGTCCCTCTGAGGACCTGGTCCCCTGCCAGGTGTATATATTCTTGAGTACTCGCAGGAGCACAGATCCGGACAGGCTACTTATTTTTCGAGGTGGTCTTCTCTTCGAGCCTCGTGATTGTCAGATGTTGTTCTTTATGGTGTGTATTCTGGTTCCTTTTATATTCTTTTTCGACAGTAGATTTGATTTCATCTGACTGTCATTCTTAGATATCTGTATTGAGATCTAGTTACATGGTTATTGTTTATTCATATTTGACTTCTGTGGATGAGATTTAGATATTATCCTGTGACTTGTGATTAGTTATACCACTGGTGAACTATTGTTCACTATACAGCGTACGCACGTATATATGGTTTCCATATATTGGAGTTGCCATATATACGGGCGGCTGGCATGGTTGCGTATCCTAGTCCTACGTATTTTGGGACTGGGGCGTGACATCGCCATAGGACGCGATGCGCCAAGCGGGTTGCACGGGCTCCGAGAGGGTCATGCAGGCTACGCATTGCAACTGACGGAGTCAAAAACAGAGCTACGAGCAGGAAGAAAAGAGTACCTGAATAGGGCTCCGAAAACTAGGGTATTCTCGTGTCCGACACGACACTGTGTCCTGTGTCCGGTAGTGTCCGTGTCCAACTTAGGGCATCAGTGTCTGGGTATCGCCGGAGTCGGCTGGCCACGGTGGGGAGGACAGCAGGGCGAGGGCTCGCGGAGGGAGGGGAGGCCAGTCGGCGAGGTCCGGAGGCCCGAGGACAGGCTCGCCGGACAGAGCGGGCGGAGGGGAAGGCGGCTGCGGGTGCTGCTGCTGCTGGCGCCTGGAGGGGAACTCGGCGGGTGGAACGGCGTGGTCCGGAGGAGAGGAGGAGAGGGCGGCGGAGGAGCTAGGGGATCGAGGTGGTGGCGGCTGCCGGGGCTGGGGGAAAGGGGGTGACTGGAGTTAGGGTTCCGGCGGGCTGGGTTCTGGTTTGGGGGGAAAGAGGGAGGAAGAGGGAGAGATATTTATAGGGGGACGGCTGCGGAGGTGGCGCCGGGACGTGGCAGAGAAGGCGGAGCCGCGGGGGTCGTGGGGTGAGCGGGGCGCGGGCGGGCGACGTGGCCGGAGCCGCCGCCAGGAATCGCGGGGCGTGAGGGAGAAGACGGGTCCTCCGGATCGGGTCGGGCGGCGGGTGCGGGTCTGGCCGACCCGCCCGACCCGCTAAGCCGGGGGCTGGGCTGGGCCGGGCCCGGTTGGGTTGGGCTAGGGTTTAGGGCTTATTTAATACTTAAATAAATAAATAAATAAGTAAAATAGTTTTTAGGTGATATAAAATAGGTCCGGGGCCCAATAAATTCCAGAAAAATTACCCTAAGTCCAGTTTTTCATTTTACAACATAAAATCTTATTTTCATCATATTTTAATATTAATTATTAGCAGTTAAAAATCATTTAATGACCAAACACCTTGTTTTAATTCTTGAAAAATACCAAAAATCCCGAAAATTGTTTTCAACATATTTAGAAAAAAAAATTAGGGTGATTACAGTCTACCCCCCTTAAGAGGATTGCGTCCTCGCAATCGAAGGGTAAACTATAGAAGGGCACGAACTACGAAAATAAAAGAATGCTTAGGTTATACCTGCATCTGCGAATAAGTGTGGATAACGCTGGCGCTTGATATCCTCCCGTTCCCAGGTTGATTCGCCAGGGGAGTGTTATTTCCAAGCTACCCGAACCAGTCTGATTGTCTGTCCTCGCAGTGTCTTCTCACTGGTGTCGAGTATACCCACTGGTTGCTCCTCATATCTCAGGCTAGGGCCCCTAAAATCTCAGAATGATCAACTACGTGACTTGGGTCCGTCACGTACCGTCTCAGCTTTGAGACGTGGAATACATCATCCACTCCCTCTAAGGATGGAGGTAATGCAAGACGATAAGCCACCTCACCAATGCACTCCAAAATGTTGAATGGCCCGATATATCTTGGGCTCAACTTGCCTCTGCTCCCAAATCTGATAGTACCTCGAGTGGGCGAGATCCTCAAAAATACGTGTTCTCCTTCCTTGAACTCCAGAGGACGTCTGTGCGTATCGGCCCAATGCTTCTGTCTATCCTGGGCTGCACGAAGATGATTCTGAATCTGCTTTACTTTCTCAACTGTCTCCGTTACCAACTCTGGACCCAGTAATTGACGTTCGCCAACGTCACTCCAGCATATCGGCGATCTGCACTTTCTTCCGTACAACGCCTCGAAAGGTGCCATTTGGATGCTTGCCTGATAGCTGTTGTTGTAAGAGAACTCCACTAAGTGCAGATGATCTTCCCAAGATCCTTCAAAGTCCAGTATACATGATCGCAGCATATCCTCCAAGATCTGAATCGTGCGCTCCGATTGGCCATCTGTCTATGGATGATAGGCAGTAGTGAATTTCAGTCGGGTGCCGAGACTCTCTTGCATGCTTCGCCAAAAGTGAGACGTGAATCTCGAGTCTCGATCCGATACAATACTAACCGGCACTCCATGCAATCTTATAATTTGTCGCATATACATGTTGACTAGTGCTTCCGTGGATTGTCCGACTCTAAATGGCAAAAAATGTGCCGACTTAGTGAGTCGATCCACGATAACCCATACTGCATCTTTTCCACTGGGGATTCTTGGAAATTCGGTGACGAAATCTATGGTAATATGCTTCCACTTCCTTTCAGGTATGGAAAGCGGCTGCAACATACCTGCAGTCCTTTGGTGCTCGGCCTTTACTTGCTGGCAGACTAAACATTTTGCCACAAATCGGGCAATCTCCCTTTTCATTCCATGCCACCAATAATACTGCCTTAAGTCTCGGTACATCTTGGTTTCTCCTGGATGAACAGAGTATATGGAGCTATGTGCTTCCGTCAATAACTCCTGCCTCAATTCTTCATTTGGAACATATAGGCGATTTCTGCACCTTAATGTCCCGTCCTCATGGATGCGAAGTCCTATCTGCATGCCTGCTTCTGTTCTCACTTTCAGCCTTCGAAATCTGGCATCAGTAGGTAAAGCTTTTTTGATCCTCTCCACAAGCGATGACTTAACTTCGAGGTTAGCCAGCAAGCCATTTTGTCCAGGTAAAACAACCTCTATTTGGAGATCTTGTAGGTCTTGTAATAGCTGAGGCTGCTCCGTCAATAAATAAGCCGTGGGTTTCCTGCTGAGGGCGTCGGCTACAACATTTGCCTTCCCCGGGTGGTACTGCAGATCTATATCAAAGTCCACCATCAACTCAATCCAACGCCTTTGCCTCATGTTGAGCTCCTTCTGAGTATATACATACTTCAGACTCTTATGATAAGTAAAGATTTTGACCTTCTCTCCATACAGATAGTGCCTCCAGATCTTCAGTGCAAATATTACTGCAGCTAGCTCCAGGTCGTGCGTTGGGTAGTTCTTCTCGTGGACCTTCAACTGCCTCGATGCATAAGCGATAACCTTGCCATGTTGCATCAAGACACAACCTAGTCCACTACCGGATGCATCACTATAAACAACAAAATCTCCTGACCCTGAGGGAAGAGTCAAGACTGGTGCTGTTGTTAGACGCCTCTTCAGTTCTTCAAAGGCCTTCTGGCATCCTTCCGTCCATATAAACTCCTGATCCTTCCGAGTCAGCTTCGTCATTGGCTCCGCAATCCTTGAAAAATTCTCTACGAACCGCCGGTAATACCCAACAAGTCCGAGAAAACTTCTCACTTCTGCAACGGAGGTAGGTGTCGGCCAAGTTTTTATTGCAGTGACCTTCTCCGGATCAACTGACAGTCCTTCTCCCGAGATGATATGTCCCAAGAATGGAACCTTGTCCATACAGAACTCACATTTGCTGAGTTTAGCATACAACTTCTCCCGTCTTAATGTTTCTAGCACAATTCTGAGGTGCTCCTCGTGCTCTTCGTGGTCCTTGGAGTAGACTAGAATATCATCAATAAATACAACCACAAATTTATCCAAGTACTGGTGGAAGACTCCGTTCATCAAACTCATAAATACGACTGGCGCGTTGGTTAAACCAAACGACATTCCTAGGAATTCATAGTGTCCATACTTAGTTCTGAAGGCCATCTTCGGTATATATTCCTTCTTCACCCTAATCTGGTGATAACCGGATCTAAGGTCAATCTTTGAGAATACCCTAACACCACTCAATTGGTCAAATAAGTCATCAATGCGTGGTAAGAGATACCGGTTCTAAATGGTTACAGCATTTAGGGCTCTGTAATCAATGCACAAGCGTACAGTTCCATCCTTCTTTGGTACATAAAGTATGGGTGCCCCCCAAGGTGAAACACTGGGCCGGATAAATCCTTTCTCCAGAAGATCGTCAACTTGCTCTTTCAACTCCACTAACTCCTTAGGTGCTCGCCGATAGACCGATGAAGTGATAGGTTCGGCTCCTGGAGTTAGGTCTATTGTAAATTCTATCTCCCGATCAGGTGGTAAACCTGGAAGATCATCATGAAATACATCCACAAACTCTGATATGACTCTTGGGTAACCTGACTCCTCCTCTACAGATAATACCCTAAGAGTTGGCTGGACACCTTGCTCTACAGCTCCCCGAAGAAATTCAAACTCAGGAAGGCTAGGGGGTCTAAATATCACTTTTCCAAGCTGGCAATCAAGTGTCGCATGGTACTGACTTAACCAGTCCATACCAAGTACAACATCATAATCAGGCATAGAAAAGATCAGAAATTGGGCTCGCATCTCTCTGCCACAAACTACTACCGAGCATGATCTACAGATATCACTAACTGGGATAATACCACCTCCCGTAAGAATTCTCTTCATCTTTAAGAGAGGTGCGGTAGCTACTCTATGTGTGGCTACGAAGCTAGCAGCTATGAATTAATGCGAGGCTCCAGAATCAAATAAAGCTACAGCAGGTAATGAAGCTACTAATATGGTACCTGCTATAACCACGCCTGCAGTAGCTTCCTCCGTGACTGCTAGTACATATGCCTGTTCTCGTCCCTGAGCTGGACCTCTCTGCTGACGAGCCTGCTGAAATAATGCTGCCTGAGGTGGTAGTGGTGGCCTGGCTCCCCCAGCTCCTGTCTGTGTTGCTCCTACAACTGGAAGAGCTGGCCTTGGTGCAGGTAGAGCTGGTCGATTTGGAGCTATCTCTCGACGCTCCGAGCAGTCCTTTGAAAAGTGCTGGTTGGATCCATAAACCAGGCAGAGTCCCAGCTTGCGTCTACACTCCCGTTGAATGTGGCCTACTTTGCCGCAGTAATGACAAGTAGGTAGGTTCTTTGATGCTGCTTTCTGAGGCAGGTTCTTCTGGGGTCGTTTGGCAGAATCCCCCTGTGATGACTTGGACGGTGCTGAGGAGAATGGACGTTTCAGACTTGACTCCCTCCGAGTAACGCGCTCCATACGACGTGCTGCAGCAAGGACGTCGGTGTATGATGTTGGCGCGACAGATCCGATTAACCTCTGGAGCTTAAACCTGAGTCCATCAAAGAACTTCTCTGCCTTCTCTTCTTTGGTAGAAATTAGAGAAGGGGCGAAGCGGCTCAGCCGAATAAATTCGGCATTGTATTCCTCCACCGACATATTGCCCTGGATCAGGCGGTTGAACTTGTCTCGGAGTTCTGACCGAGCAACAGCAGGGATGTACATTTCCTGGAAGAGTCTGGAGAACTCCTCCCAGGTGACTTGATCATGTCCGAGCCTCCTTTCTTTGGACAACCACCAATGGTGCGCGTTGTCCGTCAGTTGCATCCTGACGGCAGTCATCCACTTTTCCCTTGGAAGTTCAGCGGCCTCCAACTGGTGCTGCGTGTTCGTAAGCCATTCATGAACTTCAGTTGGTCCTTCCTTGCCCAAGAAGGTACGGGGTTTGAGTTGACGGAAATCTGTGATGGATCCCGTCGCTGGTCGCCTAGTTGGTGGATTTGCCTGCTCCAATGCTACGACTAGGCTGTTCCTTAAGTACTCGACCTCATGACGCTGGACCTCTTATTGGATCTGTTGTTGGGCCTGCATCATGGCATAGAACATCTGGAACATTTGCTGTCCGTCCATTGCCTGCCCTGGGGGAAAGACAGGCATCGATGGAGGGAACTGGGGTGGAGGCGGGATGTCATCACGCCTGAACCTGGAACTTGGCTGGCCAGATTGGTTGCTCTGAGAGGACTATCCTCTGGTATCTGGCGTAACCCCAGTTTCACAGGTAACCACAGCTTCGGGCGGTGTACCCAAGGGGTTCTCGTCACCACTTCTGGGATCCATTACTCTGCATCAAAAGAAAACAATGAGAACGCACAGAGGAATCAAACATGATGCAATTCAAGCAATTAAATTGAATTCGACATAGAGTCCAAAAATGATTCAATCAATGGATGAGATCCTATAACTTATCCTATCTTATTGCAGGCCTGTTCGGTCCCTAAGTTGAAACTGAACAATTTAGTCGTAGACCTGCATGGGCCACCACTAAAACCATGTCACGCCCCAGTCCCAAAATACCGAGGGACTGGACACGTGGCAATGGCCAAGAGCACGCACCGATGGACAACCCAATTTAATGGAACCATCAGGGCGCACTTAAGCTGTAAAATAAGGTCTACGACAACATGCCACAACTAATCTCATCCATAAAAGATAAATATAATCAACTGCATAATAAAATGGAAATAAGTAGCAACAAGTCTCAACAAGTAGGTCGGAGAAACAATCCGACATAAGTCTGAATACACTGGCTCAATAGGCCAGGAACAAAAGAGTCAAACATAAAGTAAATACTGAGTACGAAATCAGGTACTCAGGAAAAGTCTTCAGCAGTCACCTCGTGCTCAGGGATTGGTTCTGCTCCAGTATTAAGTCCAGTAATAGCTTCAGCTCCTGTCACTTATATCTCGGGGTACTGCTCCTCAGCTAAACCTAGGGACATAATCCATTCCAGGTCCTCAGGGGACATAGCAAGGTACAGAAAATATAAGCCAAATAAATAAGCAGTGCAGCAATAAGTAAATAATTGGATAAACTATGTAACCAGCTAAGTGATATGCAATATGAGAGCAGTACTAGAACTCAGGCTGAGACTGCTACAAGCTCTGTGTCGGAAAGCCGGTAGCAGTAATAACACGTAAAGGGTCTAGCTCTGCTGGAGAGTCTACAACCTCACAATAGTAGTGGATATATATATGAAACAGCCTGTAGCCTGTGTGTCTCTCCCCACCCAATGTAATCACGCATATCATGACCATAACGTCTCATGTCCATGTCAGCGAGATTATAGCTAATGCAACAAGTCATATTGTCTATAAATAAAATATCTCTGTCAAGTCCTGTATCCTATACAGAATCACCACGAATATCTCGGGAAGATCCTGTCTCATAAATAGTGTCAAGTGTCCTGGGTTATGATGTACTTGATAAGACAAGTACGAGAATACATAGGGTCTCGATATCCATGTCTATGTGACGTTACACAACTCCGCGTACGGGGTTGGCACCCGACTAGTAATCGGACGCTAAGTAAAGTCACTCGGTCCTGGGTTGAACAGTTAAAACAAGATTATATGTTTACATAAGTACTCCAGCAAGTACTATAACAGAAAACATTGCAAGTTGGCACGGTATAATTGTCCACTGATGTATAAATAAGTTAAGAAAATAAGTAGCAAGCCGCAGGGTTTGGCAAGGTACACTTGCCTGATGTTTGAATTCCAACTACTGTTCTGTTACTCAGGAAATTTCCAGAAACGTCTCCGGATGCTGAAACAAATATTACAATCATGCTCAAAAGATATCAATCCGCTAGAAACGCCTGTCCTTGAGTCCAATTTGGACACAGTGGCAAAAATGGCAATTTCGGGTCAAAACGGGATCCATATGTGGGCCCGCTTTGCACCAAAAAATGTGTCAGGGTCAAAGGTCTCCAAATTCGTCCAACTTAGTGTCAACAAGTCAGGAACGCTGATACGAACTCAACGGAACTTCCAGATTTGGATTCCGATGACCCGATCACAAAATCGCCCGTCGAGTGGGGCCTATGGGGCCCACGATACGCGATTTTGTCAACGTTCTCGAAATCGAACCAAACTTGGGTCACAGGACCAGCGTATTGCTACGAGTCTGAAGGCGTAAGTTTTGTTTTGATCCGACGTGTGTACACAAAGTTATGACGCATTCCAAAAAGGGCTGATACGGGGCGGGGTCCGCGGATACGCGTTGATTCCGGTGTGCACGCACATCCAAATCAACTTCTGCGAAATTTTGCACGTCCGTATCAACGACGTGCACGTATCTGTGAAAACCGCACGTGACCAAGTCGTCCCGTTTGGCGGGGCGTACCCAGTTCCGAGGTGAATAGGGGCGTTGTTTTTCCTGTTTTTGGATCGCGGTGTGCGATCGCCACAGGACGCGATGCGCCGAGCGGATTGCACGGGCACCGAGAGGGTCATGCAAGCTACGCGTTGTAATTGACGGAGTCAAAAACAGAGCTACGAGCAGGAAGAAAAGAGTACCTGAATAGGGCTCCGAAAATTAGGGTATTCTCGTGTCCGACACGACACTGTGTCCTGTGTCCGGCCGTGTCCGTATCCAACTTAGGGCATCAGTGTCTGGGTATCGCCGGAGTCGGCTGGCCATGGTGGGGAGGACGGCAGGGCGAGGGCTCGCGGAGGGAGGGGAGGCCGGTCGGCGAGGTCCGGAGGCCCGAGGACAGGCTCGCCGGACAGAGCGGGCGGAGGGGAAGGCGGCTGCGGGTGCTGCTACTGCTGGCGCCTGGAGGGGAACTCGGCGGGTGGAGCGGCGTGGTCCGGAGGAGAGGAGGAGAGGGCGGCGGAGGAGCTAGGGGATCGAGGTGGTGGTGGTTGCCGAGGCTGGGGGAAAGGGGGTGACCGGAGTTAGGGTTCCGGCGGGCTGGGTTCTGGTTTGGGGGGAAAGAGGGAGGAAGAGGGAGAGATATTTATAGGGGGACGGCTGCGGAGGTGGCGCCGGGACGTGGCGGAGAAGGCGGAGCCACGGGGGTCGTGGGGTGAGCGGGGCGCGGGCGGGCGACGTGGCCGGAGCCGCCGCCGGGAATCGCGGGGCATGAGGGAGAAGACGGGTCCTCCGGATCGGGTCGGGCGGCGGGTGCGGGTCTGGCCGACCCGCCCGACCTGCTAAGCAGGGGGCTGGGCTGGGCCGGTTGGGCTGGGCCGGGCCCGGTTGGGTTGGACTAGGGTTTAGGGCTTATTTAATACTTAAATAAATAAATAAATAAGTAAAATAGTTTTTAGGTGATATAAAATAGGTCCGGGGCCCAATAAATTCCAGAAAAATTATCCTAAGTCCAGTTTTTCATTTTATAACATAAAATCTTATTTTCATCATATTTTAATATTAATTATTAGCAATTAAAAATCATTTAATGACCAAACACCTTGTTTTAATTCTTGAAAAATACCAAAAATCCTGAAAATTGTTTTTAACATATTTAGAAAAAAAATTTAGGGTGATTACAATCTACCCCCTTAAGAGGATTGCGTCCTCGCAATCGAAGGGTAAACTACAGAAGGGCACGAACTACATAAATAAGAGAATGCTTAGGTTATACCTGTATCTGCGAATCAGTGTGGATAACGCTGGCGCATGATATCCTCCCGTTCCCAGGTTGATTCGCTAGGGGAGTGTTGTTTCAAGCTACCCGAACCAGTCTGATTGTATATCCTCGCAGTGTTTTCTCACTGGTGTCGAGTATACCCACTGGTTGCTCCTCATATCTCAGGCTAGGGCCCACTGAAATCTCAGAATGATCAACTATGTGACTTGGGTCCGTCACGTACCGTCTCAGCTGTGAGACGTGGAATATATCATGCACTCCCTCTAAGGATGGAAGTAATGCAAGACGATAAGCCACCTCACTAATGCGCTCCAAAATGTTGAATGGCCCGATATATCTTGGGCTCAACTTGCCTCTGCTCCCAAATCTGATAGTACCTCGAGTGGGCGAGATCCTCAAAAATATGTGCTCTCCTTCCTTGAACTCCAGAGGATGTCTGTGCGTATCGGCCTAATGCTTCTGTCTATCCTGGGCTGCACGAAGATGATTCTGAATCTGCTTTACTTTCTCAACTGTCTCCGTTACCAACTCTGGACCCAGTAATTGACGTTCGCCAACGTCGCTCCAGCATATCGACGATCTGCACTTTCTTTCGTACAACACCTCGAAAGGTGCCATCTGGATGCTTGTGTGATAGCTGTTGTTGTAAGAGAACTCCACTAAGTGCAGATGATCTTCCCAAGATCCTCCAAAGTCCAGTATACATGATCGCAGTATATCCTCCAAGATCTGAATCGTGCGCTCCGATTGGCCATCTGTCTGTGGATGATAGGCAGTACTGAATTTGAGTCGGGTGCCGAGACTCTCTTGCATGCTTCGCCAAAAGTGAGACGTAAATCTCGAGTCTCAATCCGATACAATACTAACCGGCACTCCATGCAATCTTACAATTTGTCGCATATACATGTCGGCTAGTACTTCCGTGGATTGTCCGACTATAAATGGCAAGAAATGTGCCGACTTAGTGAGTCGATCCACGATAACCCATACTGCATCTTTTCCACTGGGGTTTCTTGGAAATCCGGTGACAAAATCCATGGTAATATGCTCCCACTTCCATTCAGGTATGGAAAGCGGCTGCAACGTATCTGCAGTCCTTTGGTGCTCGGCCTTTACTTGCTGGCAGACTAAATATTTTGCCACAAATCGGGCAATCTCCCTTTTCATTCCATGCCACCAATAATACTGCCTTAACTCTCGGTACATCTTGGTTCCTCCTGGATGAACAGAGTATATGGAGCTATGTGCTTCCGTCATTAACTCCTGCCTCAATTCTCCATTTGGAACATATAGGCGATTTCTGCACCTTAATGTCCCGTCCTCATGAATGCGAAGTCCTGTCTGTATGCCTGCTTCTGTTCTCTCTTTCAGCCTTCGAAATCTGGCATCAGTAGGCAAAGCTTCTTTGATCCTCTCCACAAGCGATGACTTAACTTCGAGGTTAGCCAGCAAGCCATTTTGTCCAGGTAAAACAACCTCTATCTGGAGATCTTGTAGGTCTTGTAATAGCTGAGGCTGCTCTGTCATGACCCGCACCCAAAAATTCGGGCACGAGTGCGTGGGTACGTCCAGCCTACGCCGCAGAGTCGGCGGTAGTACGCTGTCTAGGTCAAATCCACAGTTAACTAATCTAGCTCATTCACCAATAACATAGGCAAGATAATAATGGGAAACAGAAACTTAAGATTTCAAATGAAATATATGCGACAATAGATTTAAATGTTTAGTACAGAAGTTCAGAATGAAATCGGGGACAAACCCGATTACTAAGATAAAGAGCAAATAACTAAGATAACTACTGCTAACTACTCCGCAGGAGTAGCTTCCTGTGCGGGAACTGGCTCTGCGACTGTATCACCTGCTGCCTCATAGGGGCCATAATAGGTGGGGGCAAGGTTCTCATCTCGCCTAAACCAACAGATCCAGTCAGGAAAGGAGCAAAGTACACAATGCACAACAAGATTAAACTAAATATTTATGACAATTAAATTGAGCATCATATTGAGAAAGTTGCATAAAAAACATCAATATCTCAGAGTTAATGCTTATAAACAGGAATACGAGAAAATCGTAATAAATGAGACAGGAAATAAAACTACAACAGTCTGCAAGAAATATAACAAGATCTAGAAACTATCTGTGTGAACTTGTGTTTGTTTTAGAATACATAGTTGGCATGTAGGGGTTTATAAGGCTAATCCGGCCGTCATAAACGGCTATTAAATAGGAATAATCGAGATCCGGCTGAGGGTACAGTCGCGTACCAACAGCTATTAAACACGACAGGGGAATAGGTAAACTACATGCCTTCTAGTATTCTCCCACCCGACATGAAAAATAAGACATGAACTCCAATATTCAAGACATGAAATCCAGTGTTCTAGCACTACGTGTAATCATCAATGGTACTAGTAAAGCAGGAAATTAATTATCACAATATAAAGATTAACTTGAAATGCAGGTACTTGCCTGTTGTTTGGATCCGATTAATAGTTCTCGGGGAAATTTCCAGAGATGAGTCTAAAAGATGAAATAGACATTACCATCACGCTCAGAAGATGTCAAATAGCTAGAAATGCCTGTCCTGGGGTCCAATTTGGAGACAAGGACAAAAACGGCAGTTTCGGGTCAAAACGGGGTCCGCTGGTGGGCCCGCTTTGCACCAAAAAATGTGTCCGGGTCAACGGTCTCCAAATTTACCAAACTTAGTGTCAACAGGTCAGGAACGCTGATACGAACCCAACGGAACTTCCATATTTGGATTCCGATGAGCCGAACACAAAATCGCCCGTCGAGCGGGGCCTGTAGGGCCCATGACACGCGATTTCGTCAACATTCTCAGAATCGAACCAAACTTGACCCACAGGACCAGCGTATTGCTACGAGTCCGATTGCACAAGTTTCGTCTTGATCTGACGAGTGTACAAGAAGTTAGGGCGAATTGCAGAAAAGTCGAATACGGGGCGATGTCCGCGGATACGCGTTGATTTCGGTGTGCACGCACACCCGAATCAGCTTCCGCAAAATCTCACACGTCCGTATCGACGACGCGCACGCATCTGTGAAGACCGCACGCGACCAAGTCGTCCCGTTTGGCGGGGCGCACTCAGTTCCAGGGTAAAACAAGGTCTGGTTTTTCCTGTTTTTGGATCGCGGTGTGCGATCACCACAGGATGCGATGTCCCGAGCGGTTTATCCGGGCACCAAGAGGGTCATACAGGCTTCGCAACACAATTTACGGAATTGAAAATGGAGCTACGAGCAAAAAGATACACGCACTTGAAGGGGATCCAAAATTGGGTCTTCACAGTGTCCGTGTCGTGTCCGACACGGAATTTGGGAATTAGGGTTAGGGTTTGGGACTGTCGGCCGGAGGCGGCGGCTCGGGGCTGGCCGGAGGGAGCGGAGGCGGTCGAGGGCGGTGCGACGGCTCGCGGGGGTGTCGGCGCAGGGCTCGGCGGATGGGTGGCCGGAGCTGCTGTGGCTGCGGGCCGCTGGGGGAAAGAGGAAGGAGGAGGATCTGCGGCGGGGCTGCAGCGGGCGGCGAGGTGGCACGGGCGGTGGAGCTGGCGGGAAGCGGCGTGTGGCGGCGAGGTGGCGGCGAGGTGGCACGGGCGGTGGCGGAGCGTGGTCGGGGGTCGGGGCAGCTGCCGGAGAGGGGATTTATAGGGCGGGGGAGAGGAGAGAGGGAGCCGGACGAGGCGGCGGGTGACGCGGGGAACGGGAGGTCGTGGCGAGCAGCGTGGAGGTCGGCCGACGGGTGCGGGGACGCGTGGCGGGTGCTCCGGCGAAGCGGCCGGCGGGGGAATCGGGCCGAGCGAGGGACGCGGGTGACAGGGATGAGGGGAGGCGGGTTCACGGGTCGGGCGGCTGTTCGGGTTTGACCGACCCGACCCGACCCACGAGCGATTGCGGGCTGGGCTGGGGTAGTGGGCCGTGGGCCGGGCCAAGGAAACGGGCTGACAGAAATAATAAGAAAAATAATAATAATAATAATAATAATAATAATAATTGTTTTTAGGTAATTAAAAATAGGTACGGGTTTCAAAAAAATCCAGAAAAATCACCCTAAGTCCAGTTTTCTATTTTACACCCAAAAATATTATTTTCACAATATTTTAATATTGTTTATCATAAATTAAAAATCATGTAATAATTTAAAACCCTGATTTTAATTTCAAAAAATTCCCAGAAATTCCAGAAAATTGTGAAAAATCCCAATTTTAATATTTTTGAAAAATCAAGATCTTACAATCTACCCAACTTATAGAATTTCGTCCTCAAAATTTAAATTATGGCAGGGTTCTCTCTGTCTAAACTCACTTGATTACAGCCTAACGGGTTTCTCTCAGGTGGACATTGCGGTTGCTACCCAACTTATAGTTTTACCCATATATCCGCTAAGGTCGTACAACTATTGAGGCTAGGTCTCAACTTAATAAATCATGGTATTGAATCTTCAAGCCTGCAATACAAATACACCACTTATGGTATTCCCTTAGTCATAGAGGTTATCATCAATTCGTCCGGTCGGAGGGGTATGTCTAGCAATACAAATCAACACAGGATTTTGTCTTTCCGAAATAAGGGAAGACGAGGATTTATAATAAAAGTTTAAGGGCGAGGTGGTAGAACAGAGGTATAGGGATCAAGGCGTTTAAGGAATTCTAATGGAAATTGTCAGGCGGTTATGGATTGAGATTTTATTCTGGTAATTATTTTATTCGCATGCTCGTATTAGTACAGTTATGTAACTGATACGATATGCTCGAACGTATTTAGGGGGGCAAGTATACTAGTCAACTATATATCTCAATCCACGTAAAGTAGTCGTGCGAAGTGCAAATCAAAATGCACTAAGGTTGATCAGACCGTAGTACACTGATTCTGAGTAGACACTTGTATTAGTGGGGTTGATCAGGCCTCAATAATACAGGTATCGTAAACAAGCCCGATATAGAGTAAGCTTGCAAAACTAGGCTATAAAATAGCAGCATCAGTCGAGTTCAGCAAAATTAAGTGCGCTAGATGATGATGAAAAGAGGTACAAATTTATTGAAGTTCACAAGACACATATAATAAGCACAATAGCAAAACCTCAAAAATCTCTACAGTTATCAAATTTAAAAGCATACTAGGTTATTTAGCAAGTTCAAAAATTACTAGGTTGGGGCTGAGGTCACGAACCAATAGGCACGAAAATAATACTAGAAAAGGTATCTACGAAATCACTTACGCGCATTAGCTGCTTCCAGAGTTTGCGCGTTCTCTACGGTCATCATGTAAGCTTGTCCGCGTCCTGGAGCAGTGGGGCAGTCCCTCACTTGGTGTTCTGTTGATCCACAATATAGACAGGCACCCAGTCTTTTTCTACAAACTTGCCAGGTGTGACCTTGTTTTTGGCAAAAGTTACAAGCAGCAGCTTATTGGTTCTGTCCTTGAGCCTGGTGTTGGGGTGCTGGAGCTCGAGGGAGAGGACGCTGAGCTTGCTGCGGGGCCCTCTGCTGTTGCTGTTGTTGAAAAGGGCATTTGTTGGGTCCCGCGTTTCCGGTATCTCTCTCTCTCGCTTTAGTTTATGCCCCATGTCTCTCTCAACGCCTTGTGCCACGCTCAAGATTTTCTCATAGGTGCGAGCTCTGCTGGTGGTGACAGCAAGGCGAATATCCGGAGACAGCCCCTTCTTGAATCTACGGGCTCTGTCCTCCGGGGTACGAACCATGTACTCCGTAAAATGGCTCAACCTGCTAAATTCAGCGGTATACTCATCAACAGATAGGTTACCTTATTCCAGTCTCTCGAATTGGCTTTCGAGAGCTTCCCGAGCCACTTCGGGGTAGAATTTCTCCTTGAATAGCCTCTTGAAGTCCTCCCAGGTGAGGTCAGGAGCAGATAGTTGGGGTTCATCTCTGAACCAGGTTCGAGCTATGTCGAACAGTTGCAGGCTTGCGGATTCCACTTTGAGATCATCAGGAACCCGAGCAGTCTTCAGGAGTCTCTCGACATTCTCTATCCACTCATCGGCATATATAATGCCCTCAGTTCCGTAGAATTCCAGGGGTCTAAGGTTCTTGAAGTCTTTGGCACTTCCTGGCCTCTTTTGTGGTGACTCCTGGGTCCGAAGAGCTTCTGAAAGGCTGGTCCGTAGCAGGGCAGTTTGTTCTTTCTGGGATTCCACTAGTCCCTGGAACACTCCAAGTAGCTGTGCCCCATCCAGAGTAACTGCCAGAATAGATGGAGGTGGAAGGAGGGTAAGAGTTTCGGGCACAGTCTGCTCAGCTGATTCTGATGTGCCTCCTACTGTGTTCCTCGTCTGAACCATTCTGAAATATTAAAGGATAGGAAGATCAGAATAGATTACTTGAAAATTAAGGGCGATAGAAAAATTGAGTAGAAATGATATCAAGAATTGAAATAAGGACCCTATACTGTGAATGAGCTTTTCCTAGAATCCTCAATCTTATTCCATACCCTGTCCTAGGGTATTACCCTATTTAAGGATACAGACCTGCATGGGCCACCATAAAAACGTGTCACAACCCGCACCCGGAAATTCGGGCACGAGTGCGTGGGTACGTCCAGCCTACGCCGCAGAGTCGGCGGTAGTACGCTGTCTAGGTCAAATCCACAGTTAACTAATCTAGCTCATTCACCAATAACATAGGCAAGATAATAATGGGAAACAGAAACTTAAGATTTCAAATGAAATATATGCGACAACAGATTTAAATGTTTAGTACAGAAGTTCAGAATAAAATCGGGGACAAACCCGATTACTAAGATAAAGAGCTAATAACTAAGATAACTACTGCTAACTACTCCGCAGGAGTAGCTTCCTGTGCGGGAACTGGCTCTGCAACTGTATCACCTGCTGCCTCATAGGGGCCATAATAGGTGGGGGCAAGGTTCTCATTATCGCCTAAACCAACAGATCCAGTCAGGAAAGGAGCAAAGTACACAATGCACAACAAGATTAAACTAAATATTTATGACAATTAAATTGAGCATCATATTGAGAAAGTTGCATAAAGAATATCAATATCTCAGAGTTAATGCTTATAAATAGGAATACGAGAAAACCGAAATAAATGAGACAGGAAATAAAACTACAACAGTCTGCAAGAAATATAATAAGATCTAGAAACTATCTGTGTAAACTTGTGTTTGTTTAGAATACATAGTTGGCATGTAGGGGTTTATAAGGCTAATTCGGCCATCATAAACGGCTATTAAACAGGAATAATCAAGATCCGGCTGAGGGTACAGTCGCGTACCAACAGCTATTAAACACGACAGGGGAATGGGTAAACTACATGCCTTCTAGTATTCTCCCACCCGACATGAAAAATAAGACATGAACTCCAATATTCAAGACATGAAATCCAGTATTCTAGCACTACGTGTAATCATCAATGGTACTAGTAAAGCAGAGAATTAATTATCACAATATAAAGATTAACTTGAAGTGCAGGTACTTGCCTGTTGTTTGGATCCGATTAATAGTTCTCGGGGGAATTTCTAGAGATGAGTCTAAAAGCTGAAATAGACATTACCATCACGCTCAGAAGATGTCAAATAGCTAAAAATGCCTATCCTTGGGTCCAATTTGGAGACAAGGGCAAAAATGGCAGTTTCGGGTCAAAACGGGGTCCGCCGGTGGGCCCGCTTTGCACCGAAAAACGTGTCCGGGTCAACGGTCTCCAAATTCACCAAACTTAGTGTCAACAGGTCAGGAACGCTGATACGAACCCAACAGAACTTTCAGATTTGGATTCCGATGAGCCGAACACAAAATCGTCCGTCGAGCGGGGCCTATGGGGCCCACGACACGCGATTTCGTCAACGTTCTCAGAATCGAACCAAACTTGACACACAGGACCAGCGTATTGCTACGAGTCCGATGGTGCAAGTTTCGTCTCGATCTGACGAGTGTACAAGAAGTTAGGGCAAATTGCAGAAAAGTCGGATACGGGGCGATGTCCGCGGATGCGCGTTATTTCGGTGTGCACGCACACCCGAATCAGCTTCCGCAAAATCTCACACGTCCGTATCGATGACGCGTACACATCTGTAAAGACCGCACGTGACCAAGTCATCCCGTTTGGCGGGGCGCACTCAGTTCCGGGGTGAAACAGGGTCTGGTTTTTCCTGATTTTGGATCGCGGTGTGCGATCACCACAGGAGGCGATGCCCCGAGCGGTTTATCCGGGCACCGAGAGGGTCATACAGGCTTCGCAACGCAATTTGCGGAATTGAAAACGGAGCTACGAGCAAAAAGATACACGCACCTGAAGGGGATCCGAAAATCGGGTCTTCACCGTGTCCGTGTCGTGTCCGACACGGAATTTGGGAATTAGGGTTAGGGTTTGGGGCTGTCGGCCGGAGGCGGCGGCTCGGGGCTGGCCGGAGGGAGCGGAGGCGGTCGAGGGCGGTGCGGCGGCTCGCGGGGCGGCGGCGCAGGGCTCGGCGGATGGGTGGCCGGAGCTGCTGTGGCTGCGGGCCGCTGGGGGAAAGAGGAAGGAGGAGGATCTGCGGCGGGGCTGCAGCGGGCGGCGAGGTGGCACGGGCGGTGGAGCTGGCGGGAAGCGGCGGGTGGCGGCGAGGTGGCGGCGAGGTGGCACGGGCGGTGGCGGAGCGTGGTCGGGGGTCGGGGCAGCTGCCGGAGAGGGGATTTATAGGGCGGGGGAGAGGAGAGAGGGAGCCGGATGAGACGGCGGGTGACGCGGGGAACGGGAGGTCGTGGCGAGCAGCGTGGAGGTCGGTCGGCGGGTGCGGGGACGCGTGGCGGGTGCTCCGACGAAGCGGCCGACGGGGGAATCGGGCCGAGCGAGGGACGCGGGTGACAGGGATGAGGGGAGGCGGGTTCACGGGTCGGGCGGCAGTTCGGGTTTGACCGACCCGACCCGACCCGCGAACGGTTGCGGGCTGGGCTGGGGTAGTGGGCCGTGGGCCGGGCCAAGGAAACGGGCTGACAGAAATAATAAGAAAAAAAAATAATAATAATAATAATAATAATTGTTTTTAGGTAATTAAAAATATGTACGGGTTTCAAAAAAATCCAGAAAAATCACCCTAAGTCCAGTTTTTCATTTTACACCCAAAAATATTATTTTTATAATATTTTAATGTTGTTTATCATAAATTAAAAATCATGTAATAATTCAAAACCCTGATTTTAATTTCAGAAAATTCCCAGAAATTCCAGAAAATTGTGAAAAATTCCAATTTTAATATTTTGAAAAATCAGGGGCTTACATGCTCCGTCAAGAAATAAGCCGTGGGTTTCCTGCTGAGGGCGTCGGCTACAACATTTGCCTTCCCCGGGTGGTACTGCAGATCTATATCAAAGTCCACCATCAACTCAAGCCAACGCCTTTGCCTCATGTTGAGCTCCTTCTGAGTATATACATACTTCAGACTCTTATGATCAGTAAAGATTTCGACCTTCTCTCCATACAGATAGTGCCTCCAGATCTTCAGTGCAAATATTACTGCAGCTAGCTCCAGGTCGTGCGTTGGGTAGTTCTTCTCGTGGACCTTCAACTGCCTCGATACATAAGCGATAACCTTGCTATGTTGCATCAAGACACAACCTAGTCCACTACCGGATGCATCACTATAAATAATAAAACCTCCTGACCCTGAGGGAAGAGTCAAGACTGGTGCTGTTGTTAGACGCCTCTTCAGTTCTTCAAAGGCCTTCTGGCATCCTTCCGTCCATATAAACTCCTGATCCTTCCGAGTCAGCTTCGTCATTGGCTCCGCAATCCTTGAAAAATTCTCTACGAACCGGCGGTAATATCCAGCAAGTCCGAGAAAACTTCTCACTTCTGCAACGGAGGTAGGTGTCGGCCAAGTTTCTATTGCAGTGACCTTCTTCGGATCAACTGACAGTCCTTCTCCCGAGATGATATATCCCAAGAATGGCACCTTGTCCATACAGAACTCATATTTGCTGAGTTTAGCATACAACTTCTCTCGTCTTAATGTTTCTAGCACAATTCTGAGGTGCTCCTCGTGCTCTTCGTGGTCCTTGGAGTAGACTAGAATATCATCAATAAATACAACCACAAATTTATCCAAGTACTGGTGGAAGACTCCGTTCATCAAACTCATAAATATGGCTGGCGCATTGGTTAAACCAAACGGCATTACTAGGAATTCATAGTGTCCATACTTAGTTCTGAAGGCCGTCTTCGGTATATCTTCCTTCTTCACCCTAATCTGGTGATAACCGGATATAAGGTCGATCTTTGAGAATACCCTAGCACCACTCAATTGGTCAAATAAGTCATCAATGCGTGGTAAGAGATACCGGTTCTTAATGGTTACAGCATTTAGGGCTCTGTAATCAATGCACAAGCGTACAACTCCATCCTTCTTTGGTACAAAAAGTTTGGGTGCCCCCCAAGGTAAAATACTGGGCCGGATAAATCCTTTCTCCAGAAGATCGTCAACTTGCTCTTTCAACTCCACTAACTCCTTAGGTGCTAGCCGATAGATCGATGAAGTGATAGGTTTGGCTCCTGGAGTTAGGTCTATTGTGAATTCTATCTCCCGATCAGGTGGTAAACCTGGAAGATCATCAGGAAATACATCCACAAACTCCGATATGACTCTTGGGTAACCTGACTCCTCCTCTACAGATAATACCCTAAGAGTTGGCTGGACACCTTGCTCTACATCTCCCCGAAGAAATTCAAACTCAGGAAGGCTAGGGGGTCTAAATATCACTTTTTCAAGCCGGCAATCAAGTGTCGCATGGTACTGACTTAACCAGTCCATACCAAGTACAACATCATAATCAAGCATAAAAAAGATTAAAAATTTGGCTCGCATCTCTCTGCCACAAACTACTACCGAGCATGATCTACAGATATCACTAACTGGGATAATACCAACTCCCGTAAGAATTCTCTTCATCTTCAAGAGAGGTGCGGTAGCTACTCTATGTGTGGCTACGAAGCTAGCAGCTATGAATGAATGCGAGGCTCTAGAATTAAATAAAGCTACAGCAGGTAATGAAGCTACTAATATGGTACCTACTATAACCTCGCCTGCAGTAGCTTCCTCCGTGACTGCTAGTGCATATGCCTGTCCTCGTCCCTGAGCTGGACCTCTCTGCTGACGAGCCTGCTGAAATAATGCTGCCTGAGGTGGTAGTGGTGGCCTGGCTCCTCCAGCTCCTGTCTGTGTTGCTCCCACAGCTGGAAGAGCTGGCCTTGGTGCAGGTAGAGCTGGTCGATTTGGAGCTATCTCTCGACGCTCCGAGAAGTCCTTTGAGAAGTGCTGGTTGGATCCACAAACCAGGCAGAGTCCCAGCTTGCGTCTACACTCCTGTTGAATGTGGCCTACTTTGCCGCAGTAATGACAAGTAGGTAGGTTCTTTGATGCTGCTTTCTGAGGCAGGTTCTTCTGAGGTCGTTTGGCAGAATCTCCCTGTGATGACTTGGATGGTGCTGAGGAGAATGGACGTTTCAGACTTGACTCCCTCTGAGTAACGCGCTCCATACGATGTGCTGCAGCAAGGACGTCGGTGTATGATGTGGGCGCGACAGATCCGATTAACCTCTGGAGCTCAAACCTGAGTCCATCAAAGAACTTCTCCGCCTTCTCTTCTTCGGTAGGAATTAGAGAAGGGGCGAAGCGGCTCAGCCGAATAAATTCGACGTTGTGTTCCTCCACCGACATATTGCCCTGGATCAGGCGGTTGAACTTGTCTCGGAGTTCTGACCGAGCAACAGCAGAGATGTACATTTTCTGGAAGAGTCTGGAAAACTCCTCCCAGGTGACTTGATCATGTTCGAGCCTCCTTTCTTCGGACAGATACCAATGGTGCGCGTTGTCCATCAGTTGTATCCTGACGGCAATCATCCACTTTTCCCTTGGAAGTTCAGCGGCCTCCAACTGGTGCTGCATGTTCGTAAGCCATTCATGAACTTCAGTTGGTCCTTCCTTGCCCGAGAAGGTACGGGGTTTGAGTTGACGGAAATCTGTGATGGATCCCGTCGCTGGTCGCCTAGTTGGTGGATTTGCCTGCTCCAATGCTGCGACTAGGTTGTTCCTTAAGTACTCGGCCTTATGATGCTGGGCCTCTTGTTGGATCTGTTGTTGGACCTGCATCATGGCGTAGAACATCTGGAATATTTGCTGTCCGTCCATTGCCTGCCCTGGGGGAAAGACCGGCATCGATGGAGGGAACAGGGGTGGAAGCAGGATGTCATCACGCCTGAACCTGGAACTTGGCTGGCCAGATTGGTTGCTCTGAGAGGATTGTCCTCTGGTATCTGGCGTCACCCCAGTTTCACAGGTAACCACAGCTTCGAGCGGTGTATCCAAGGGGTTCTCGTCACCACTTCTGGGATCCATTACTCTGCATCAAAAGAAAATATTGAGAACGCACAGAGGAATCAAACAGGATACAATTCAAGCAATTAAATTGAATTCGACATAGAGTCCAAAAACGATTCAATCAATGTATGAGATCCTATAACTTATCCTATCTTATTGCAGGCCTGTTCGGTTCCTAAGTTAAAATCGAACAATTTAGTCGTAGACCTGCATGGGCCACCACAAAAAACATGTCATGCCCCAGTCCCAAAATACCGAGGGACTGGACACGTGACAATGGCCAGCAGCACGCACCGATGGACAACCCAATTTAATGGAACCATCAGGGCGTACTTAAGCTGTAAAATAAGGTCTACGACAACATGCCACAACTAATCTCATCCATAAAAGATAAATATAATCAACTGCATAATGAAATAGAAATAAGTAGCAACAAGTCTCAACAAGTAGGTCGGAGAAACAATCCGACATAAGTCTGAATACACTGGCTCAATAGACCAGGAACAAAAGAGTCAAACATAAAGTAAATACTGAGTACGAAATCAGGTACTCAGGAAAAGTCTTCAGCAGTCACCTCGTGCTCAGGGATTGGTTCTGCTCCAGTATCAAGTCCAGTAATAGCTTCATCTCCTGTCCCGTATATCTCGGGGTACTGCTCCTCAGCTAAACCTGGGGACATAATCTATTCCAGGTCCTCAGGGGACATAGCAAGGTACAGAAAATATAAGCCAAATAAATAAGCAGTGCAGCAATAAGTAAATAATTGGGTAAACTATGTAACCAGCTAAGTGATATGCAATATGAGAGCAGCACTAGAACTCAGGCTGAGACCGCTACAAGCTCTGTGTCGGGGAGCCGGTAGCAGTAATAACACGTAAAGGGTCTAGCTCTGCTGGAGAGTCTACAACCTCACAATAGTAGTGGATATATATATGAAATAGCCTGTAGCCTGTGTGTCTCTCCCCACCCAATGTAATCACGCATATCATGACCATAACATCTCATGTCCATGTCAGCAGAATTATAGCTAATGCAACAAGTCATATTGTCTATATATAAAATATCTCTGTCAAGTCCTGTATCCTATACAGAATTACCACGAATATCTCGGGAAGATTCTGTCTCATGAATAGTGTCAAGTGTCCTGGGTTATGATATACTTGATAAGACAAGTACGAGAATACATAGGGTCTCGATATCCATGTCTATGTGACGTTACACAACTCTGCGTATGGGGTTGGCACCCGACTAGTAATCGGACGCTAAGTAAAGTCACTCGGTCCTGGGTTGAACAGTTAAAATAAGATTATATGTTTACATAAGTACTCCAGCAAGTACTATAACAGAAAACATTGCAAGTTAGCACGGTATAATTGTCCACTGATGTATAAATAAGTTAAGAAAATAAGTAGCAAGCTGCAGGGTTTGGCAAGGTACACTTGCTTGATGTTTGAATTCCAACTACTGTTCTGTTACTCAGGAAATTTCTAGAAATGTATCCGGATGCTGAAACAAACATTACCATCATGCTCAGAAGATATCAATCAGCTAGAAACGCCTGTCCTTGAGTCCAATTTGGATACAGTGGCAAAAATGGCAATTTTGGGTCAAAACGGGGTCCACATGTGGGCCCGCTTTGCACCGAAAAATGTGTCAGGGTCAAAGGTCTCCAAATTTGTCCAACTTAGTGTCAACAAGTCAGGAACGCTGATGCGAACTCAACTGAACTTCCAGATTTGGATTCCGATGAGCCGATCACAAAATCGCCCGTCGAGTAGGGCCTATGGGGCCCACGACACGCAATTTTGTCAACGTTCTCGGAATCGAACCAAACTTGGGTCACAGGACCAGCGTATTGCTACGAGTCCGAAGGCATAAGTTTCGTTTCGATCCGACGTGTGTACACAAAGTTATGACGCGTTCCAGAAAGGGCAGATACGGGGCGGGATCCGCGGATACGCGTTGATTCCGGTGTGCACGCACATCCAAATCAACTTCTGCGAAATCCTGCACGTCCGTATCAACGACGCGCACGTATCTGTGAAGACCGCACGCAACCAAGTCGTCCCATTTGGCGGGACGTACCCAGTTCCGGGGTGAATCGGGGCGTTATTTTTCCTGTTTTTGGATCGCGGTGTGCGATCGCCACAGGACGCGATGCGCCGAACGGGTTGCACGGGCACCGAGAGGGTCATACAGGCTACGTATTGCAACTGACGGAGTCAAAAATAGAGCTACGAGCAGGAAGAAAAGAGTACCTGAATAGGGCTCCGGAAACTAGGATATTCTCGTGTCCGACACGACACTGTGTCCTGTGTCCTGCCGTGTCCGTGTCCAACTTAGGGCATCAGTGTCTGGGTATCGCCGGAGTCGGCTGGCCACGGTGGGGAGGACGGCCGGGCGAGGGCTCGCGGAGGGAGGGGAGGCCGGTCGGCGAGGTCCGGAGGCCCGAGGACAGGCTCGCCGGACAGAGCGGGCGGAGGGGAAGGCGGCTGCGGGTGCTGCTGCTGCTGGCGCCTGGAGGTGAACTCGGCGGGTGGAGCGACGTGGTCCGGAGGAGAGGAGGAGAGGGCGGCGGAGGAGCTAGGGGATCGAGGTGGTGGCGGCTGCCGGGGCTGGGGTAAAGGGGGTGACCGGAGTTAGGGTTCCGGCGGGCTGGGTTCTGGTTTGGGGAGAAAGAGGGAGGAAGAGGGAGAGATATTTATAGGGGGACGGCTGCGGAGGTAGCGCCAGGACGTGGCGGAGAAGGCGGAGCCGCAGGGGTCGTAGGGTGAGCGGGGCGCGGGCTTGCGACGTGGCCGGAGCCGCCGCCGGGAATCGCGGGGCGTGGGGGAGAAGACGGGTTCTCCGGATCGGGTCGGGCGGCGGGTGCGGGTCTGGCCGACCCGCCCGACCCGCTAAGCCGGGGGCTGGGCTGGGCCAGTTGGGCTGGGCCGGGCCCGGTTGGGTTGGGCTAGGGTTTAGGGCTTACTTAATACTTAAATAAATAAATAAATAAGTAAAATAGTTTTTAGGTGATATAAAATAGGTCCGGGGCCCAATAAATTCCAGAAAAATTACCCTAAGTCCAGTTTTTCATTTTACAACATAAAATCTTATTTTCATCATATTTTAATATTAATTATTAGCAATTAAAAATTATTTAATGACCAAACACCTTATTTTAATTCTTGAAAAATATCAAAAATCCTGAAAATTGTTTTTAGCATATTTAGAAAAAAAAATTAGGGTGATTACACTATCTACTACGATTTACAAATCGTAACCCTATCCGCCTATGGTGAAGAGGTATAGTTGGATTCGAAATTGGGGATGTGGGGTTCCATTATATTCTGGTTGTGAGGATCATTCACCATTGGAGGTGGTTACAAGACTGGCTATGAGGATCATTCATCCTATCTGACATGACAAAGATTTAATGATTTACAAACACATTTACGAATATGTTGTAGATTTAAGATAAAAATGATTTTTTTAGGATAAATGATGTACAATGTGTTATAACACTTTGTGGTCACATTTTTTTTTCCTTTAGCTTACATATACCATGTTTAACTTAACCATACACTTTATTCTTATTACAAACAAACTATGAACGAAATCGATCAAAAAGCAGTGTTAAACCAGAATTTTAGTCGAATTTTTTATTTCTGCAAAGTAGTGCAGCAAAATGCTATGTTAAGTAATTTTTGGTATCGAATTGAGTCGTCTTTGCTCGTGGTTTGGTATATACGTGGTATTTAATTTTCCTTACTCCATTGCATGCTTGGTTTTATATTACTTGAGGGTTTTGTTTAGTTAATTTCATGTTACCCTCGTTTACCCATATTTATCCAGATACACACAAGTTTCTCATATTTCTTCTTGTTTCTCTTAATGATTGTGGAGGATTGTGTTGTAACGTTCTTGGTTATTCTTATAGATGGGTTATTCACATTTAATTTGATGGTCAAAGGCGAATTGAAAGCTAAGGAACGGGGTTGGCTAAAAAACTTACTAGTTGGCAAGTGTTAAGTAATACGGTATTCTAGTGCAAATTCGTTCAGTGCACCCATTCTTTAATAAGCAACTAATTACTTGATATAACATTCCATGTTATATAGCCTACGAGGCTATAATATTGGCTATCACATAAAGTATGTTATTATAACATATATCCACTATAACAAGAAACATGAAATAAATTGCACATAATTGTACAAAGTAGTTATAGTCTATAACCATACTTGTGTATCGGTGTAAGAAACACATTAAAAAAAGCAATGTAAGTATCAAGATATGTACGACTACAAATAAGATTTATCTTCCAAATGATGAGTGCAGGAAAGAACTGAGATATTGCCTCGGCGATCTGAAACTACATATAACATGTACCTTCCAAATTATGTATCAAGACATATGTATGGATACATATATTTATATTTATTATTAATTATACTCTTTGTTTCCATCAATCTTACCAGATGGCACCCATGACCTGAGCATGTCGCTTGAGAGTGGCACCTCCTACTGTAAGGAGGAAGTGGTACATCCTACAATTAAGGAGAAAGTGGCACATCATTTACCTCATATATTTCAGCTTCTTTGAGATATGAGTGAGTCTTAGAGAGTTCACGTTGAGGCCCTGAGGGAGCAAGTTCATAGGATTCAGTAACTACTGAACCTAGTTCATACTCGAGGAGTTTCAGCTGGGCATGACACTAGCTCGTAGTCATCCAACACCGGATAAAGGTGAGTAGTTAATACAAATTATGGTATATACATTGATCTGTACCATGATGCTCTTAATTACTGTAAATACCCAAATTTTTAGAATTTAATCTCAAAATTTTAATTATGAATTTTTGAATTTTTGGAGATTTTCTGTAATTTTTAATTAATTATAATAAATGTTCTTCAAGGATTTATATTTTTTTGAATTAAATTAATTATAAAAATATTAAAAAATTATATTTTTGAGTGTATAATTAATAATAGGTTATTGTGTAATTTTTTTGAAATTTATTGGGCTCAAAAACTATTTTTAATATCTAAATTGTATTAGTTTTAAATAAACCAACCCAGACCGAACCAACCCAACTTAAATCAACCCAAACCAAAATGAACCAAACTGAACCCAACCCTAACAAATTGAATCCTACCCGACCCGCTAACCCGCGACCCGTACCCGACCCGCTAACCCTTTGACTACAGTAATTGAAACCTATTCTCTTCCCAGACTCCTCCGTTCACCTCTCCTCCACTCCGGCGACCCCTCCGTTCACCTCCTCGTAACTTCCACACCTAGCCCCTATAAAATCCCAGTGATGTCGAACCCGCACCATCATCATACCACCGCCATCACCACTTCGACGATGACTCCAGCCTCGACGACTCCGGCTTCGACGACGACACCGGCTCCGACAGGAACTTCCCTGAACGACTGAACTCACGGGGGACAGGCAGCAGCCGCAGCAATCCGCCTCCGATGATCGGGCACCGCCGCTGACGACCGTGCACCGACGCACGCATCCTTCCACGCGCAGCATAGCACGGAGTCGACCCTCTATTTCTAGTGAGTTTTCTTCTTCCATGTTATATCGATTCTTGAATGGCTTGTTGCATTATGTTCATAGTATGACCCTCTCGAACCCTGTATAATTAGTTTGGGGTATCGTGTAACCCCCCTGATTTGTCAAGAATTTTTAATTTGGATTTTTTACAATTTTCTATAATTTTTTGGGATTTTTCTGTAATTCAAACTAAGGTATTTTGGTAATTAAATGATTTTTAGTTGCTGTTAATTAATGTTAAAATATTATGGAAATAATATTTTATGGTGTAAAATGAAAAACTAGACATACGGTAATTTTTCGGAAATTTATTGGACCCCGAAAGCATTCTTAAAGCCCTAAAAACCAAGTTATAATTAAACCAAAATAAACCTAGAATTAAACCCGGTTCAATTGAACCAAACCAACCCGAACCAACCTAGACCGGTTTAGCTAAACTGAACCAAACCCTAGCGGGTCGGATCCGGGTCTAACCCGCCGACCCGAAACCCGCCTACCCAAACCCATACTTAAACACTAGCGGGTCGGGCCAGATTCATGTTGAACCCGACCCGCGGACCCAAACCTGAAACCATAATCCTAATTCTACCCGGAATCACTGTTCCAACCCGGCGGTGCCCCTATAAATAATCCCCTAGCTCGCCTGAACCCTAGCCCATCTCCGTCGCAGCATCTCCACTCCGCCTCGATCACCTCCGCCCTGAATCTCCTTCCTCCGCTGCCCAGCCCCCTCGCCGCCCTGACTCGACCCCGGCCGACTGATCCCAAGCCACCCCGACCCCACGACCTCGCCTTCCCTCCTTCTTCCTCAGCCACGAGCCCCGACCTCGACCCTCTCCCCGTACCACCTTCCTCCGCCTCAGCCATCCTCGATCCTCCCCCGATCCACCACCAACTTCCCCGGCCGACCAGCACCAACACCAACCCCTCTCCACCGTCTCCTTCCCTCGACCCGCTCGCCTCCGCCATCTCCCCGACTTTCCTTCACCTGAACCCTAACCCCTGAGCCCCGCTCCGTCGATGAACCCCCAAACCCGAGCAACACCGCCTCTCCCCGGCCACCAACGAGTTGCCCTAGCTCCGCCTGAGACGCCCCGACGAGCCGACGACCCAGGAGCCCTAGCCGCAGCGCCGCCCGACCCTTCTCCGGCCAGCTCCGCTGCCTCCGGCCAACAGAAGTCTAAACCTAGACCGGACACAGCTGCACAGTACCCGGACACGATCAGTGTCGTGTCGCATCTCTTCACGGACACGAAGAAACCCCGTTCCACGGAGCCCTGTTCAGGTAACCCGTTCTCTCTCCTCGTTGCCCCATTTTTCGTTCCATTAGTTGTGTCGCATAAACTGTGTAACCCTCTCGATGCCCGTGCAACCCGCTCGGTGCGTCGCACCCTGTGGTGATCGCGAACCGCGATCCAAAAACAAGAAAAATAATGCCCTGTTTCGTGCTGGAACTGAGTACGCCCCGCCAAACGGGACGAATTGGTCACATGCGGTCTTCAGCGAAACATGTGCCCTATCGATACGGACGTGCAGGATTTCACAGAAGTTGATTTCGATATGCGTGCACACCGGAATCAACGCGTATCCGCCGACAACGCCCCGTATCCGCCTGTTCTGGAATACGTCGTAACTTCGTGTACACACGTCGGATCAAAACGAAACTTGTACCATCGAACTCATAGAAATATGCTGGTCCGGTGACCCAAGTTTGGTTCGATTCTGAGAACGTTGACAAAATCGCGTATCGTGGGCCCCATGGCTCCACTTGACGGGCGATTTTGTGATCGGCTCATCGAAATCCAATTCTGGAAGTTTTGTTGGGTTCGTATCATCGTTCCTGACTTGTTGACACTAAGTTTGACGAATTTGGAGACCTTTGACCCTGACACATTTTTTGGTGCAAAGCGACCCACATGTAGACCCCGCTTTGACCCGGAACTGTCTTTTTGCCCCTGTGTCCAAATTGGACTTAAGGACAGGCGTTTCTAGCTATTTGATATTTTCTGAGACTGATGGTGATGTTTATTTCAGCAACCGGAGTAGTACCTACAAATTATCCTGAGACCAGAGCTATAGTTGGAGCCAGAACCACAGGCAAGTGTACTTTGCCAATATTGCAGTTCTTGTTACATATTTCCTTGCTTTATTTATATATTGTTGTACATGCTTGACCTAGGACCATGTGACTTTACTTAGCGTCCGATTAATAGTCGGGTGCCAATACCGTACGTGGCGTTGTGTATTGTCATCTAGACATGGATACCGAGACCCTATATTTCTCATACTTGTCTTATCAAGTACATCATAACCCAGGACACTTGACACTATTTATGAGACAGAATCTTCCTGAGATATTCATGGTGATTCTGTGTAGGATATAGGTTTTATGACATAGACATTATATTCATAGACATTAGATGACTTGCTGCATTAGATATGATCGTGCGTGACATGGACATGAGGCATCGTGGACATGAGACGTATGATTACATGGGGTGGGGAGAGACACACAGGCTACAGGCTGATTTATATATATTTATTATGGTGAGGCCTTAGACTCTATATCAGAGCTAGGCATTCTACTAGTGAGATATTATTGTGAGGCCTTAGACTCTACATTAGAGCTAGGCACTCTACTAGTTATATTACTGCTACCGGCTACCAAACACAGAGCTTGTAGTGGTCTCAGCCTGAGTTTTAGTGATGCTCTCAACTTGCATTTTACATAGATGGTTACATATTTACCCTGTTTATTTCATTTATTATTTTACTGCATTTATGTTGGCTTAAGTTATTTTGTACCTTGCTATGTCCCCTGAGGACCTGGATCCAGATTATGTCCCCAGGATTAGCTGACGAGATCTATCCCGAGGTATACGGGACCGGAGCATTAGCATTAGCAGAAGCAGGTGCCTACATTAGAGCAAAACCAGGACCTGAGGACGAGATTGTGCCAGAGGACTTCTCCTGAATATTGGCTTGAGATACTCATTTATTTCTGTTTCTAGTTATTTTATTTCTAGTCTATTGCATTGATGTATCAGACTTGTTCTCGGATTGTTCTCCGAGACACTTTGATTGAGATTTGTTAGTTTATTTTATTTGTATTTATTCTGGTATTTGATCTGTGATTATCTGTTGTGGATGAGATTAGAATAGACTGTGACTTGTATCATTGGACCCTTATTGTTGTACTACAGCTTAAGTATGCCCTGATGGATCCATTAAATTGGGTTTGTCCATTGGTATGTGCTGCTGGCCATTGCCACGTGTCTGGTCCCTCGGTATTTTGGGACTGGGGCGTGACATATCGTGTCTAGTGTCGGTCGCAAATTGCGACGCAAAACAGGAAAAAATAACTCAATTTATAGTTTAGAAAACTGTCCCAAACTCCTATGTTCATGGCCGTTTTTCTTCCAACTTAGTTAATATTTTTAAATTTTACTTAAACAGTAATTTAGATAAAATAACCACGATTTAATCCTATTAATTAGTTTATTTTAATTTATTGTAGGTTGAGTTTTATTCGCGGTTAAAGTTGACCAAAAACTTGGTTTTTAAAACCTAAAATTTCTCGAAACGGGATACATCCCGCTATACGAAGCGACTTCATCGTGTGCAAATTGTATCAAAGGCGCGTATCATCAAAACGGACGTGTGAAATTTTATGAAAGTTAATTTGGATGTGCATGCACACCGAAATCAACGCATATCCGTCGAAAAGTCCCGTATCGGCCTATGCTGACACTCGTCATAATTTCGTGTATGCTTATCGTTTCATAACAAAACTTGCGCCATCAGATTCGTAGTGTTACGCTGGTCCTGTGACCCACGTTTGGTTCAATTCAGAGAACAATGATAAAATCCTGTTTCGTGGGCCCCACGGTTGCGTTAGACGGGCAATTTCGTGACCGGCTCATCAAAATCTAGATATGGATGTTCCGTTGGATTTGTATCATCGTTATAGACTCATAGACACTAAGTTTGACAAATTTGGAGAACTTTATCTGTAGCACATTTTTCGGTGCGAAGTGGGCCACAGTGGACCCCGCTTTAACCAGAAATTGTCAATTCTGTCAATGTGTCCAAATTGAACTTATGGATAGTCAATCCTAGCTATTTTATATATTTTGAGAGTGATGGTAATATTTGTTTCAGCATTCGGAGGCGTACCTGGAGATTTCGCTGTTACCAGAGCAACTGAAGGAATTTAAACCCCAAGTAAGTGGACCTTGCCAAACATGCAGTAATTACTTTAATATTATTTTCTTGAGTAAATTTTGTGATGTACCTGCTCAACTTAGGACCGTGAGACATTGCTTAGCGTCCGAACAAGGTTCGGGTGTCGATGCCTTACACAGAGTCGTGTAACGTCACTTAGAGAGTTGATATCACGATCATATATTTTCGTGCTTGCTTTACCAAGTACGTCATAACATAGGACACTTGACACTATTCATAAGACAGAACCTTTCCTGAGTTATTCATGGTGATTCTCTATAGGCTTACAGGATTCGTGACATAAGACTTTCATATACATAGATATTATTATGACTCGCTGTATTAGCTAGAGGTCATGATCTTGGGTGTTATGGACATGAGACGTCGTGGACATGAGATGTGTGATTACATTGGGTGGAGAAAGACACACATGCTATAGGCTGATTACATACATATATATTTATTATTGTAGTGCTTTAGTCTATGTTCCAAAGCTTGGCCCATTACATGATATTACTGCTACAGGCTCCCCGACACAGAGCTTGTAGTGGTCTCAGCCTGAGTACTAGTGATGCTCTTATTTACATATCACATAACTGGTTACATAGTTTGCCATGTTGTTATATTTTTATATACTGTATTATATTTGGTTTGAGTTATTCTTGTACCTTGCTATGTCCTCTAAAGACCTGGATCCGGATTATGTCCTTAGGTATAGCATAGGAGATTTATCCCCAGGTATATGGGACAGGAGCTAACGCTGGAGCAGTACTGGCACCAGAGGATGAGGTTATACCAGAGGATTTCTCCTGAGTATTTTATTATATACTCAGTTATTTCTGTTTCTAATTACTCTATATCCTGACTCTTGGATTATTTTATTAAACTTATTATCGGGTTGTTCCCCGAGATACTTTTTATTGTGACTTGTTGATAGATTATATTTTTTTTTATTAGTCTGACATTTTGAATTGTGTTTGTAAAATCCCCTTCCTAGAAAATCGTATACAGCCTTTATTTATTAATTATTAATTTAAATTATAGTAATTAGGTCTAAATAGGAGAAATAGATTTTTAATAATTTTTATGTTAGTTGTTCGGGCACTTAGAGGACTTATGAGACCATCAGGAATTTTTTAGAATTTATTCCATGTAGGAGACCCCTTGAGCAGTTGCTAGCCTAATGGTGTGCATTATTCTAATTCATGAATTTTCTTATGAGTATATATATAATATATATGTATACACAAATATATATATGTATATATATATTTAGAAAGAAAAAGAAAAGAAAGTAAAAGAAGTATTAAATAAAAAAATTAACTAATAATAATAATAATAATAATAATAATAACAACTATATCCCTCCTTAGCAACTTGCTCCATCCTAGCAAACAATGCCAACCCCTGTAGTGAATTGTTCCCAGGGACCAATTCAGCGACTAATCCCATTGACCGCCCCTTCATTCCTGTAGTGAATTGTTCCCAGGGACCCGACCCCCCCATTGGCCGCCCCTTATTTTCCTCTCTCTCCCTATTATATAATATATATATATATATATATATATATATATATATATATATATATATTTATCTTTCAATAAAAAAACTCTAACCTAAATCTCCAGACCTCCTCTTCCCATCTAGAGCCGTCACCGCAGACAGAGAAGCCCCGCCAAGCCATCCAAACCATCCCGACGACGCCGACCTCGCGCACTGCAAATTTCCACATGAGGCACCTTCGCTCCGGAATTGTTTTCCGTCGACTCGCTCAACCAAACTCCATTCCGTCTTCACCGGTACGCTCATCCCTTAACCCTCTTCCATAGTTGTATTATAGCCAAACTCGGAAAACGTGTGCCCCTAGGTGAAAAATAGCGTCCAAAGTGGACGGAGCAGACCCAATTCTGAAATCGCAGAAAACTGCGGTGACCACCTATATTACCGAGTTTATATCTCCCACCACAGAGATCCGAATTCGGTGATTCTTTTTGATACATGTAGAACACTTGACCTAGTTTATTTTTTGTTAAATAATCCTATGCTATTAGTTGCTTTGGACATAATTAAATTCGTCACAAAACTGCGCGCACCCACTTTTTCCAGATTTCCAAAAGTTGGAAAACGGAGCGCGGCCCGCCAAACGGGACCGCCCCGCCGTGTACCAAGTATACCGAATGGTGCACGCAGCATAACCGGACACGTGAAAATTCGTGGGGACTGATTCGGACGCGTGTGCGCGCCGGAATCAGGCCGTATCCGCGGACACACTCCGTGTCGCAACTTTTGTGGAACTCGCGCGTATTTTGTGTACGCTTGTCAGATTGCGACGAAACTTGTGCCACTGGACTCGTGGTAACGCGCTGGTCCTGTGACCCAATTTTCACGCAATTCTGAGACGGTTGACCAAATCGCCAATTGGCGGGCCCCACAGTTGACTTTTTGGACAAAATTGTGTTCGGCTCATCGGAATCCACATTTGGACATACCGTTGGGTTCGTATTGATATTTAGAGTTGTTTGACCTATAGTTTGTCCCATTTAGAGACTGTTATGTCACCACCCCATTTCTAGAGCCGGGTATTTTTTATTTATTTTTAATTTAGTTAATTGTGGATTATTTATAATTAATTGTATTTATATTTAATTAGTGATTGCATTATTTTTTATTATTTTTTATTTTGATTGTTTTAGGATTTTGGCTAGTCTGGACCCATGTCAGACCCTAGTGGACCCATGTCCGACCCAGCCCACACCCTTGTGAGAATTATTTTGGGGCTTAGAATATTTATTTTATTTTTAGGAGGTTAGTTGGAGAGATTTGGAACTAGTTTGAGTGCTTTTGGAACCCGGAACCCAAAACCGAGAGTTAGGAGGGCATTTTGGGTATTTTGGACTTTGTAACCCTTTATTACATGTTGAGACCCGACCCCTCTCCCCATTTCCAGCCCGCACGCAGCAGCCCTCTCCCCTTTTGTTCATTCTTCACTTCTTCTTCTTCATTCTTCTTCTTCTCCACTTCTTCTTTCTTCTTTCTTCCTTCCAAAGTAAGTTCCTCTTCCTATTTTCTTTCTTCTTTCTTCCATTCCTTCTTTATTTGTGAACCCTAACCCTACATTCTTCCCCAACCTAGGTGGGTAGAGCCTAGATTTGGTGTTGGAGCTTGGATTTGAGGCTTAGAAGCTTGGATTGGAGGATTTGGAGCATTTTTGGAGATTTTGGCTTGGGATTCCAACTCCCAAGAGGTAAAATCTAACTTTCCCCTTCCTAATTATTTTTGTGTAGTGTGATTAGTGTTGTAGAACCCTCCTAGACCCTAACCCTACCCGTAGGAGGAAGTTGGAACTAGTTGGGTAGTGTTTGGAGACTTTAACACTAGGTTTTGTGTCAATTTCGGGTGAAATCCAAATTTGGCCCAATTTTGGGTGATGCCCTAGGTTAGACGGACCTAGGTAGACGTTGTCGGGTGTCTTGAGGGTGAGTGCGTGTCTCCGTTCGGACACGGAAAGCCGTGTCGCGGAGAAAAGGGCGTTTCGGGCGAATTTGGGGCTTTTCGTCGTCGTCGATTCTAAGTGCGTGTGCGTTTCCGCCACGGACCTAGAATCGACGCGGGAGCACATTTTCTAGGATCTAGGCATCGTTTAGAGTGCGTGGGTAAATTTTCCGAGTTCGTTTGGTGTGCGTTTCAGGAGGTTTTCCGAACCGCGCACCACGTGTTCGTCGAAATGACCGAACGGCCATTTCGACTTGGTTTCCTCGTTTTGAGCTTGTGCACGCGTTGGGTTAGTATCGAGGAGTGTGTGCTAGAGTTTTCGAGCTATATTTTATATATTTTAGGGCGTTGGTGAGTGTCGGGGTCGTTGGGCGTGCGTAGGTGGGGCGTTGTGAGCGTTGTGTGCATCGTTGTGGTAGTATTGTGTTTGTGTGTATATCTCTATATATATATTTATTTGTGTGTGTGTTCCTATATATATATATATATATATATATATATTTTTATTTATATATATATATATATATGTGTGGTTATGTGTTTGTGAGCGTGTTAGGGAGTGCTTGTGTGAGTGTGTAGGTGAGTGTGTGTGAGTGTGAGTGAGTGTTTATAGGTATATACATTTGAGTTTATATATATATGTATATATATTTGTATATATATGTATGAGTGTTTATGTGTGTGGTTGTGTGGTTGTGTGTTTGTGAGAGTGTGTGCTAGTGTGTGTGAGTGAGGATATATAGATATGTATTTATGTTTAAGTGTGTGAGTGTGTGTGTATATATATATATATTAGTGTATATATATATAGATATATGTGTGTATGTATATATAGATATGTGTTTGTATATATTTGTGTGTGTGTGTGTTGATTTGTGTTTGAGTGTGTTAGTGTGTGTTAGTAATAGATATAAGTGTATATATATATATATATATATATATGTATCTAGTTATATATATATAGATATATATGTGTGTATATATATATATATATAGATAGTGATATATATATATGTATACAGGTATGTGGTCGTGTGTGTGTGTGAGAAGAGGGGGGGGGGGGAACTGGACTGTGCAGCAGCAGCAGTACATAGCTGCAGCAGCAGCAGTATTCAGCAGCAGTAGCAGCAGCCTATGCAGCAGCAGTAGCAGCAGCAATAGCTGCAGCAGCAGCAGCATGTAGAAGCCCAGCAGCAGCAGCAAGTTGAACATCATCAGCAGCAGCAGCAGCAGGTTGAACAACATAGCAGCGAGCGTGGGGGAGGTAGTTAAATAAATACTAGATAGTTAGATACATAGATAGAAACATAGATAGATAGATAACTAGTTAGATAGTTAGATAGATAACTAGATAGGTTGATAACTAAATAGATAGTTAGGTAATTAGATAGATGATGGATAGATATATAGATTGTTAGATAGAAAGATAGTTAGATAGATAGATATATAGTTATATAGCTAGCTAGATAGATAGATACATAGATAGATAGATAGATGGATATCTATATGGATAGTTATATAGTTAGACAGGTATACCTAGGTATAGATATATATATACCTATAGCTATATATATATATCTATAGATATCTAGAGAGAGAGATAGATAGATTTATATATAGATATCTACATATAGCTAGGTAGATAGTTTAGATATCTAGATATAGGTATATTTATATATTATGAGGAGGGTAAGGTAAGGTAAGGTAAGGTAAATGGGTAATGGGTATATATGTGTGGATATATATGTATATAGGTAGATACCTATTTAGATATATATAAATATGATAGGTATCTATATTACCTAGCCTAGATTAATAACTAGGTGCATAATTATTAGTTAGATAGCTAGTTAGAGGGGTTTAGAGCGAAACCTCAATACCTTGAGATACCGAGGTATCTCAATACCTTAAGATAACCAAGGTATTGGGTTTCGAGCGGAATTTTTGAGCATTAGCCTAGGAAATATCTTGGAGTGATTTTTATATGCTTATGTGTATATATTTACGCGTGCTAGCATAGGTTTTAGCGGGTTTAGGCGGGGTACGTGGCCTAGGTTGAGGTATCGGATACCGAGGGTATCCCGGTATCTCAAGGAGGCGAGTTTGGGAGTTTTCTAGCTTAATGATCTCGGTTTGACCTAGAATTTCAGGAGCACCCTAGTTTGACCCAGACTTGACCGTAGTTGACTCGGTTGACCGCCAAAGTCAACTTTTGACCTAATTTTGATCCAGAGTTGACTTTTTGGACCCAGAGTTGACTTTTTGACCCAGATTTCACCGGCTTGACCCGTTTGACCTAGAACGACCCTAGAAGCCTATTTTTAGTTATTTTATATCTGTTTAACTCATTAGAACCCTGTTTAACCTTGCTTTTCGCATTAGGTCCTTGCGACACCAGTTCGGATCGCCAGTTGCTCAGGACGTCAGGCGAGTACATTCTCTGATAGTTTTCATTATTTGATGATTATTATGATTCAGCTTCTAGTATAGTATCATCTGATTATTCTGGCACAACACGGGACACTGATTGATATTTCTGGATTCATTTACTTGTGACACGTACATTTCATGTTTCTGGCCTCTATTCTGGAATCACTACTGGCATCACCTACAGGCATCACTACAGGCATCATTCATGTTCAGGCTGGACTCATCTTGATTTGCGTGTCGGGTCTTGGATACACTTGTATTAGTCGGGGCGGGGAAATACTCGAGTAGACATGTAAATATTCCTATCTGGCATCATCAGGAATCACTCCCTCTGGTCTAATCTGGAATGATAGCAGCCGCGCACCCAGTGCGCGGTGAGCCGTACTTACCCCTAGCCGTTTCCATGTCGAAACAAGTATTTCAAAGACACCGAGTTCATTCTTTATAGTCTGGACTCTCATGCATTTCTTGACTTGTCTCACTTACATGTTTCTGGACTTGACTCACTACATGTTTTTTATACAGGACTCACTACACGTTCATGTGCACGGACTTGATCTTAGCTTAGATTTCCTGTATCTTGCAGTTATTACTATTTTGCTCTGATATCCATGCATCTTTACCTTATGCACCAGTGACATATGTATATTTCTTGTTCCATACTTTATTTTATTCTTCTTGCTACTTGCTATAACTGTTTTATAGTTTTTATCATTTAAATGGAACTGCTGTTAGAGATGTACTTGCTCCAGTCCTGACTGGACATATTTTTCAGAGTATCCGGAGGAGTGGTGTCCGACGTTTTATGGACCTGAGCCTGTCGATGGTGCAGACAGGGACCCTCTAGTTTAGGAGTAATTTCCGGGTTGGTAGCCGGGATCACTAGGACCTTGTTGTTGTTTTATTAGCTTTTAGTACCGGATTTGTCTCCGATTTTGGATTGAGACCTTGCTTGTATATTATTTTGGATGTTGTATTATTATTATGGATGTTGTGGTTGTTGTAGTAGTTGTTGTTGGTTAGACTTTATAGCTGTTAGTCTTCTTGTTATCTTATCGTGCTTAGATTCGTGATTGAGTACTTGATTATCATTATGATATTGCTCCTCCGTTTGGAGTTGAGATCTTGGCAGATTTATATATACTTGTTTGTGTGGTTGCCCTCCTTTTGGAGAGGTCATGGCCGATTTTTGTGTGAGATTATTATCTAGATAGTTGACCTAGACAGCGTTCTACCGCCGATGCTGCGGCGTAGGCTGGACGTACCCACGACTCATGCCCGATTTTCGGGTGCGGGTCGTGACATATTTTTGGTGGCGGCCCCATGCAGGTCTCGATTCGCAATTAGTGCGATGTCGTGGTGGTACAATAACTTAGTTGTACTGCTGCGAGCCTGCTATAAGATCAAGGATCTAGGATGAGAGTGTACTCAATCACGACTAGGAACAATTCCAATCTAATTATTCTGAAATTGTTTCTTTTGAAATATTACTGTCCTTCTTTGATGATATCGTATCTTGCACCGTATTGACTTCTTTTGATCTGTGTTCAGGATGCCTCCGAAGACACGATCCCATCGTACCGTTCCAGCAGTTGCCTCGGAGAGGTCTGCTACCTCTCGTCCAGCTCGTATTCAGGCAGCTGCTACCGCTCCACTCACCACTCCTGCGGTTGAGGGAGCATCTGCTTCTCTCGGGGATTCTCCTTCACCTGTCGATCCGAGGACTACCCCAGTCGTTCCGGTGGTTCCTCCACCGCTTCCTGCTCCAGTAGATACCCGCAGTTGTTTGCGTTCTTCAGGGAGATGATGGAAGCGCAGCACCGTCAGGTGGATGTGATGAGGTTGGGCATTGAGAACGCCCACCAGGTGGCCATGACGGCAGTGGATAGGGTGGCACAGGTTCAGCCACAGGCAGATCAGATTCAGCATCCGAGGCCGGGCAGTATTATCGACTTTCAGAGGATGCGGCCCAAGGAGTTTCGTGGTACAGAAGGGATCCTGTACGCGGATGACTGGATAGAGCAGATCGAGGGCATCTTCAGGCTGGCACAGATTCCAGACAGCATGCAGATAGAGGCAGCGGGCAGTCAGATGTTCGACCACGCTTTGACATGGTATCGCACAGATACGAGGATTGCGGCACCAGGGCTTACTTGGGAGGCTTTCAAGAGGCTTTTTAAGGAGAAGTTTTTCTCAGATGTGGCGCTCAGTGCTTTGGAGAGCCAGTTCGAGGCACTCGTCCAAGGGAGCATGACAGTGGACGAGTACGCAGCGGAGTTCTGCCGTCTGGGCAGATTTATAGATGGCTTAAGTGAGGCAGCCAAGGCGAGAAAGTTTCGCAAGGGCTTGGTTATGGCGGTCAAGTCTTTGACCAGGAGCGACCGCGAGGCGACTTTTGAGCAGATAGTAGGAGATGCTCAGAGAGCAGAGGATGACTTGGAGCTCAAGTCCAAGAGAGGCAGGGATGATTCAGGCAGTGCTAGTGGTAGTGCGGGACCAACTAAGCGTCCCTATGTGCTGAAGGCAGCGCAACAGGGTCAGGATCAGAGGGTGCCCACTTGTGCCTACTGCAGGAAGGCAGGACACACTTGGGATGTTTGTAGGAGGAGGCTGAAGGTATGTTTGTTCTGTGGATCCGCTGCTCACCAGATGCGAGATTGCCCTACTGCACCTCCATTGGGTGGAGCACAGGATCAGAGAGTTGGAGCTAGGCCATCTGTGGCACAGCATCATGCCCTGCACCAGCAGAGGGATACACCCCAGCAGGGCAGGGCTTATGCGTTGACGGTCGAGGAGGCCGATGCTACGGATGTCGGGTTAGCAGGTCTGTCTCTTGTTTCTTCTTCCTGTCCTTTCCATTCCTTGTGGTGTGCTTCATTAGTACCTGTTAGATTTTTCTTTGTGCTGTGGTAGATAGTGTAGTGACCCTGATTAAGACTGTGATAACACGACCAGTAGGACCCTGATCTTGTATGTTGTTTAGGTAGAATTTCTTGACTGTGATTGTTGGGGGTTTGACCTTGAGAGAGTGTGTTTGACTTTAAATTTCGAGGACGAAATTTTCTAAGGAGGATAGGCTTGTCACCACCCCATTTCCAGAGCCGGGTATTTTTTTTATTTTTAATTTAGTTAATTGTGGATTATTTATAATTAATTGTATTTATATTTAATTAGTGATTGTATTATTTTTTATTTTGATTGTTTTAGGATTTTGGCTAGCCTGGACCCATGTCAGACCCTAGTGGACCCATGTCCGACCCAGCCCACACCCTTGTGAGAATTATTTTGGGGCTTAGAATATTTATTTTATTTTTAGGAGGTTAGTTGGAGAGATTTGGAACTAGTTTGAGTACTTTTGGAACCCGGAACCCAAAACCGAGAGTTAGGAGGGCATTTTGGGTATTTTGGACTTTGTAACCCTTTATTACATGTTGAGACCCGACCCCTCTCCCCATTTCCAGCCCGCACGCAGCAGCCCTCTCCCCTTTTGTTCATTCTTCACTTCTTCTTCTTCATTCTTCTTCTTCTCCACTTCTTCTTTCTTCTTCCTTCCTTCCAAAGTAAGTTCCTCTTCCTATTTTCTTCCTTCTTTCTTCCATTCCTTCTTTATTTGTGAACCCTAACCCTACATTCTTCCCCAACCTAGGTGGGTAGAGCCTAGATTTGGTGTTGGAGCTTGGATTTGAGGCTTGGAAGCTTGGATTGGAGGATTTGGAGCATTTTTGGAGATTTTGGCTTGGGATTCCAACTCCTAAGAGGTAAAACCTAACTTTCTCCTTCCTAATTATTTTTGTGTAGTGTGATTAGTGTTATAGAACCCTCCTAGACCCTAACCCTACCCGTAGGAGGAAGTTGGAACTAGTTGGGTAGTGTTTGGAGACTTTAACACTAGGTTTTGTGTCAATTTCGGGTAAAATCCAAATTTGGCCCAATTTTGGGTGATGCCCTAGGTTAGACGGACCTAGGTAGACATTGTCGGGTGTCTTGAGGGTGAGTGCGTGTCTCCGTTCGGACACGGGAAGCCGTGTCGCGGAGAAACGGGCGTTTCGGGCGAATTTGGGGCTTTTCGTCGTCGCCGATTCTAAGTGCGTGTGCATTTCCGCCACGGACCTAGAATTGATGCAGGAGCACATTTTCTAGGATCTAGGCATCGTTTAGAGTGCGTGGGTAAATTTTGGGCCGATTCCGAGTTCGTTTGGTGTACGTTTCAGGAGGTTTTTCGAACCGCGCACCACGTGTTCGTCGAAATGACCGAACGGCCATTTCGACTTGGTTTCCTCGTTTCGGGCTTGTGCGCGCGTTGGGTTAGTATCGGGGAGTGTGTGCTAGAGTTTTCGAGCTATATTTTATATATTTTAGGGCGTTGGTGAGTGTCGGGGTCGTTGGGCGTGCGTAGGTGGGGCGTTGTGAGCGTTGTGTGCATCGTTGTGGTAGTGTTGTGTTTGTGTATATGTCTCTATATATATATTTATTTGTGTGTGTGTTCCTATATATATATATATATATATATATATTTCTATTTATATATATATATGTGTGGTTATGTGTTTGTGAGCGTGTTAGGAAGTGCTTGTGTGAGTGTGTAGGTGAGTGTGTGAGTGAGTGCTTGTGTGAGTGTGTAGGTGAGTGTGTGTGAGTGTGAGTGAGTGTTTATAGGTATATACATATGAGTTTATATATATATGTATATATATTTGTATATATATGTATGAGTGTTTATGTGTGTGGTTGTGTGGTTGTGTGTTTGTGAGAGTGTGTGCTAGTGTGTGTGAGTGAGGATATATAGATATGTATTTATGTTTAAGTGTGTGAGTGTGTGTGTATATATATATATATTAGTGTATATATATATATAGATATATGTGTGTATGTATATATAGATATGTGTTTGTATATATTTGTGTGTGTGTGTGTTGATTTGTGTTTGAGTGTGTTAGTGTGTGTTAGTAATAGATATAAGTGTATATATATATATATATATATATATATATATATATGTATCTAGTTATATATATATAGATAAATATGTGTGTATATATATATATATATGTATATAGGTATGTGGTCGTGTGTGTGTGTGAGAAGAGGGGGGGGGGGGGAACTGGACTGTGCAGCAGCAGCAGTACATAGCTGCAGCAGCAGCAGTATTCAGCAGCAGTAGCAGCAGCCTATGCAGCAGCAGTAGCAGCAGCAATAGCTGCAGCAGCAGCAGCATGTAGAAGCCCAGCAGCAGCAGCAAGTTGAACATCAGCAGCAGCAGCAGGTTGAACAGCATAGCAGCGAGCGTGGGGGAGGTAGTTAAATAAATACTAGATAGTTAGATACATAGATAGAAACATAGATAGATAGATAACTAGTTAGATAGTTAGATAGATAACTAGATAGGTTGATAACTAAATAGATAGTTAGGTAATTAGATAGATGATGGATAGATATATAGATTGTTAGATAGAAAGATAGTTAGATAGATAGATATATAGTTATATAGCTAGCTAGATAGATAGATACATAGATAGGTAGATAGATGGATATCTATATGGATAGTTATATAGTTAGATAGGTATACCTAGGTATAGATATATATATACCTATAGCTATATATATATATATATACCTATAGCTATATATATATATATATCTATAGATATCTAGAGAGAGAGATAGATAGATTTATATATAGATATCTACATATAGCTAGGTAGATAGTTTAGATATCTAGATATAGGTATATTTATATATTATGAGGAGGGTAAGGTAAGGTAAGGTAAGGTAAATGGGTAATGGGTATATATGTGTGGATATATATGTATATAGGTAGATACCTATTTAGATATATATAAATATGATAGGTATCTATATTACCTAGCCTAGATTAATAACTAGGTGCATAATTATTAGTTAGATAGCTAGTTAGAGGGGTTTAGAGCGAAACCTCAATACCTTGAGATACCGAGGTATCTCAATACCTTAAGATAACCAAGGTATTGGGTTTCAAGCGAGATTTTTGAGCATTAGCCTAGGAAATGTCTTGGAGTGATTTTTATATGCTTATGTGTATATATTTACGCGTGCTAGCATAGGTTTTAGCGGGTTTAGGCGGGGTACGTGGCCTAAGTTGAGGTATCGGATACCGAGGGTATCCCGGTATCTCAAGGAGGCGAGTTTGGAAGTTTTCTAGCTTAATGACCTCGGTTTGACCTAGAATTTCAGGAGCACCCTAGTTTGACCCAGACTTGACCGTAGTTGACTCGGTTGACCGCCAAAGTCAACTTTTGACCTAGTTTTGACCCAGAGTTAACTTTTTGGACCCATAGTTGACTTTTTGATCCAGATTTCACCGGTTTGACCCGTTTGACCTAGAACGACCCTAGAAGCCTATTTTTAGTTATTTTATATCTGTTTAACTCATTAGAACCCTGTTTAACCTTACTTTTCGCATTAGGTCCTTGCGATACCAGTTCGGATCGCGAGTTGCTCAGGACGTCAGACGAGTACATTCTCTGATAGTTTTCATTATTTGATGATTATTATGATTCAGCTTCTAGTATAGTATCATCTGATTATTCTGGCACAACACGGGACACTGATTGATATTTCTGGATTCATTTACTTGCGACACGTACATTTTATGTTTCTGGCCTCTATTCTGGAATCACTACTGGCATCACCTACAGGCATCACTACAGGCATCATTCATGTTCAGGCTGGACTCATCTTGATTTGCGTGTCGGGTCTTGGATACACTTGTATTAGTCGGGGCGGGGAAATACTCGAGTAGACATGTAAACATTCCTATCTGGCATCATCAGGAATCACTCCCTCTGGTCTAATCTGGAATGATAGCAGCCGCGCACCCAGTGCGCGGTGAGCCGTACTTACCCCTAGCCGTTTCCATGTCGAAACAAGTATTTCAAAGACACCGAGTTCATTCTTTATAGTCTGGACTCTCATGCATTTCTTGACTTGTCTCACTTACATGTTTCTGGACTTGACTCACTACATGTTTTTTATGCAGGACTCACTACACGTTCATGTGCACGGACTTGATCTTAGCTTAGATTTCCTGTATCTTGTAGTTATTACTATTTTGCTCTGATATCCATGCATCTTTACCTTATGCACCAGTGACATATGTATATTTCTTGTTCCATACTTTATTTCATTCTTCTTGCTACTTGCTTTAACTGTTTTATAGTTTTTATCATTTAAATGGAACTGCTGTTAGAGATGTACTTGCTCCAGTCCTGACTGGACATATTTTTCAGAGTATCCGGAGGAGTGGTGTCCGACGTTTTATGGACCTGAGCCTGTCGATGGTGCAGACAGGGACCCTCTAGTTTAGGAGTGATTTCCGGGTTGGTAGCCGGGATCACTAGGACCTTGTTGTTGTTTTATTAGCTTTTAGTACCGGATTTGTCTCCGGTTTTGGATTGAGACCTTGCTTGTATATTATTTTGGATGTTGTATTATTATTATGGATGTTGTGGTTGTTGTAGTAGTTGTTGTTGGTTAGACTTTATAGCTGTTAGTCTTCTTGTTATCTTATCGTGCTTAGATTCGTGATTGAGTACTTGATTATCATTATGATATTGCTCCTCCGTTTGGAGTTGAGATCTTGGCAGATTTATATATACTTGTTTGTGTGGTTGCCCTCCTTTTGGAGAGGTCATGGCCGATTTTTGTGTGAGATTATTATCTAGATAGTTGACCTAGACAGCGTTCTACCGTCAATGCTGTGGCGTAGGCTGGACGTACCCACGACTCATGCCCGATTTTCGGGTGCGGGTCGTGACATGTTTTTGGTGGCGGCCCCATACAGGTCTCGATTCGCAATTAGTGCGATGTCGTGGTGGTACAACAACTTAGTTGTACTGCTGTGAGCCTGCTATAGGATCTAGGATCTAGGATGAGAGTGTACTCAATCACGACTAGGAACAATTCCAATCTAATTATTCTGAAATTGTTTCTTTTGAAATATTACTGTCCTTCTTTGATGATATCGTATCTTGCACCGTATTGACTTCTTTTGATCTGTGTTCAGGATGCCTCCAAAGACACGATCCCATCGTACCGTTCCAGCAGTTGCCTCGAAGAGGTCTGCTACCTCTCGTCCAGCTCGTATTCAGGCAGCTGCTACCGCTCCACTCACCACTCCTGCGGTTGAGGGAGCATCTGCTTCTCTCGGGGATTCTCCTTCACCTGTCGATCCGAGGACTACCCCAGTCGTTCCGGTGGTTCCTCCACCGCTTTCTGCTCCAGTTGATGCCGCGCAGTTGTTTGCGTTCTTCAGGGAGATGATGGACGCGCAGCACCGTCAGGTGGATGTGATGAGGTTGGGCATTGAGAACGCCCACCAGGTGGCCATGACGGCAGTGGATAGGGTGGCACAGGTTCAGCCACAGGCAGATCAGATTCAGCATCCGAGGCCGGGCAGTATTATCGACTTTCAGAGGATGCGGCCCAAGGAGTTCCATGGTACAGAAGGGATCCTGTACGCGGATGACTGGATAGAGCAGATCGAGGGCATCTTCAGGCTGGCACAGATTCCAGACAGCATGCAGATAGAGGCAGCGGGCAGTCAGATGTTCGACCACGCTTTGACATGGTATCGCACAGATACGAGGATTGCGGCGCCAGGGCTTACTTGGGAGGCTTTCAAGAGGCTTTTTAAGGAGAAGTTTTACCCAGATGTGGCGCTCAGTGCTTTGGAGAGCCAGTTCGAGGCACTCGTCCAAGGGAGCATGACAGTGGACGAGTACGCAGCGGAGTTCTACCGTCTGGGCAGATTTATAGATGGCTTGAGTGAGGCAGCCAAGGCGAGAAAGTTTCGCAAGGGCTTGGTTATGGAGGTCAAGTCTTTGACCAGGAGCGACCGCGAGGCGACTTTTGAGCAGATAGTAGGAGATGCTCAGAGAGTAGAGGATGACTTGGAGCTCAAGTCCAAGAGAGGCAGGGATGATTCAGGCAGTGCTAGTGGTAGTGCGGGACCAACTAAGCGTCCCTATGTGCAGAAGGCAGCGTAACAGGGTCAGGATCAGAGGGTGCCCACTTGTGCCTACTGCAGGAAGGCAGGACACACTTGGAATGTTTGTAGGAGGAGGCTGAAGGTGTGTTTGTTCTGTGGATCCGCTGCTCACCAGATGCGAGATTACCCTACTGCACCTCCATTGGGTGGAGCACAGGATCAGAGAGTTGGAGCTAGGCCATCTGTGGCACAGCATCATGCCCCGCACCAGCAGAGGGATACACCCCAGCAGGGCAGGGCTTATGCGTTGACGGTCGAGGAGGCCGATGCTACGGATGTCGGGTTAGCAGGTCTGTCTTTTGTTTCTTCTTCCTGTCCTTTCCATTCCTTGTGGTGTGCTTCATTAGTACCTGTTAGATTTTTCTTTGTGCTGTGGTAGATAGTGTAATGACCCTGATTAAGACTGTGATAACACGACCAGTAGGACCCTGATCTTGTATGTTGTTTAGGTAGAATTTCTTGACTGTGATTGTTGGGGGTTTGACCTAGAGAGAGTGTGTTTGACTTTAAATTTCGAGGACGAAATTTTCTAAGGAGGATAGGCTTGTCACCACCCCATTTCCAGAGCCGGATATTTTTTTTATTTTTAATTTAGTTAATTATGGATTATTTATAATTAATTATATTTATATTTAATTAGTGATTGTATTATTTTTTATTATTTTTTATTTTGATTGTTTTAGGATTTTGGCTAGCCTGGACCCATGTCAGACCCTAGTGGACCCATGTCCGACCCAGCCCACACCCTTGTGAGAATTATTTTGGGGCTTAGAATATTTATTTTATTTTTAGGAGGTTAGTTGGAGAGATTTGGAACTAGTTTGAGTGCTTTTGGAACCCGGAACCCAAAACCGAGAGTTAGGAGGGCATTTTGGACTTTGTAACCCTTTATTACATGTTGAGACCCGACCCCTCTCCCCATTTCCAGCCCGCACGCAGCAGCCCTCTCCCCTTTTGTTCATTCTTCACTTCTTCTTCTTCATTCTTCTTCTTCTTCTCCACTTCTTCTTTCTTCTTCCTTCCTTCCAAAGTAAGTTCCTCTTCCTATTTTCTTCCTTCTTTCTTCCATTCCTTCTTTATTTGTGAACCTTAACCCTACATTCTTCCCCAACCTAGGTGGGTAGAGCCTAGATTTGGTGTTGGAGCTTGGATTTGAGGCTTGGAAGCTTGGATTGGAGGATTTGGAGCATTTTTGGAGATTTTGGCTTGGGATTCCAACTCCCAAGAGGTAAAACCTAACTTTCCCCTTCCTAATTATTTTTGTGTAGTGTGATTAGTGTTGTAGAACCCTCCTAGACCCTAACCCTACCCGTAGGAGGAAGTTGGAACTAGTTGGGTAGTGTTTGGAGACTTTAACACTAGGTTTTGTGTCAATTTCGGGTGAAATCCGAATTTGGCCCAATTTTGGGTGATGCCCTAGGTTAGACGGACCTAGGTAGACGTTGTCGGGTGTCTTGAGGGTGAGTGCGTGTCTCCGTTCGGACACGGGAAGCCGTATCGCGAAGAAACGGGCGTTTCGGGCGAATTTGGGGCTTTTCGTCGTCGCCGATTCTAAGTGCGTATGCATTTCCGCCACGGACCTAGAATCGACGCGGGAGCACATTTTCTAGGATCTAGGCATCGTTTAGAGTGCGTGGGTAAATTTTGGGCCAATTTCGAGTTCGTTTGGTGTGGGTTTCAGGAGATTTTCCGAACCGCGCACCACGTGTTCGTCGAAATGACCGAACGGCCATTTCGACTTGGTTTCCTCGTTTCGGGCTTGTGCGCGCGTTGGGTTAGTATCGGGGAGTGTGTGCTAGAGTTTTCGAGCTATATTTTATATATTTTAGGGCGTTGGTGAGTGTCGGGATCGTTGGGCGTGCGTAGGTGGGGCGTTGTGAGCGTTGTGTGCATCGTTGTGGTAGTGTTGTGTTTGTGTATATGTCTCTATATATATATTTATTTGTGTGTGTGTTCCTATATATATATATATATATTTCTATTTATATATATATGTGTGGTTATGTGTTTGTGAGCGTGTTAGGGAGTGCTTGTGTGAGTGTGTAGGTGAGTGTGTGAGTGAGTGCTTGTGTGAGTGTGTAGGTGAGTGTGTGTGAGTGTGAGTGAGTGTTTATAGGTATATACATATGAGTTTATATATATATGTATATATATTTGTATATATATGTATGAGTGTTTATGTGTGTGGTTGTGTGGTTGTGTGTTTGTGAGAGTGTGTGCTAGTGTGTGTGAGTGAGGATATATAGATATGTATTTATGTTTAAGTGTGTGAGTGTGTGTGTATATATCTATATATTAGTGTATATATATATATAGATATATGTGTGTATGTATATATAGATATGTGTTTGTATATATTTGTGTGTGTGTGTGTTGATTTGTGTTTGAGTGTGTTAGTGTGTGTTAGTAATAGATATAAGTGTATATATATATATATATATGTATCTAGTTATATATATATAGATATATATGTGTGTATATATATAAATAGATAGTGATATATATATATGTATATAGGTATGTGGTCGTGTGTGTGTGTGAGAAGAGGGGGGGGGGAACTGGACTGTGCAGCAGCAGCAGTACATAGCTGCAGCAGCAGCAGTATTCAGCAGCAGTAGCAGCAGCCTATGCAGCAGTAGTAGCAGCAGCAATAGCTGCAGCAGCAGCAGCATGTAGAAGCCCAGCAGCAGCAGCAAGTTGAACATCAGCAGCAGCAACAGCAGGTTGAACAGCATAGCAGCGAGCGTGGGGGAGGTAGTTAAATAAATACTAGATAGTTAGATACATAGATAGAAACATAGATAGATAGATAACTAGTTAGATAGTTAGATAGATAACTAGATAGGTTGATAACTAAATAGATAGTTAGGTAATTAGATAGATGATGGATAGATATATAGATTGTTAGATAGAAAGATAGTTAGATAGATAGATATATAGTTATATAGCTAGCTAGATAGATAGATACATAGATAGGTAGATAGATGGATATCTATATGGATAGTTATATAGTTAGATAGGTATACCTAGGTATAGATATATATATACCTATAGCTATATATATATATATATATATATATATATATATATATATATATATATATAGATATCTAGAGAGAGAGATAGATAGATTTATATATAGATATCTACATATAGCTAGGTAGATAGTTTAGATATCTAGATATAGGTATATTTATATATTATGAGGAGGGTAAGGTAAGGTAAGGTAAGGTAAATGGGTAATGGGTATATATGTGTGGATATATATGTATATAGGTAGATACCTATTTAGATATATATAAATATGATAGGTATCTATATTACCTAGCCTAGATTAATAACTAGGTGCATAATTATTAGTTAGATAGCTAGTTAGAGGGGTTTAGAGCGAAACCTCAATACCTTGAGATACCGAGGTATCTCAATACCTTAAGATAACCAAGGTATTGGGTTTCAAGCAGGGTTTTTGAGCATTAGCCTAGGAAATGTCTTGGAGTAATTTTTATATGCTTATGTGTATATATTTACGCGTGCTAGCATAGGTTTTAGCGGGTTTAGGCGGGGTACGTGGCCTACGTTGAGGTATCGGATACCGAGGGTATCCCGGTATCTCAAGGAGGCGAGTTTGGGAGTTTTCTAGCTTAATGATCTCGGTTTGACCTAGAATTTCAGGAGCACCCTAGTTTGACCCAGACTTGACTGTAGTTGACTCGGTTGACCGCCAAAGTCAACTTTTGACCTAGTTTTGACCCAGAGTTGACTTTTTGGACCCAGAGTTGACTTTTTGACCCAGATTTCACCGGTTTGACCCGTTTGACCTAGAACGACCCTAGAAGCCTATTTTTAGTTATTTTATATCTGTTTAACTCATTAGAACCCTGTTTAACCTTGCTTTTCGCATTAGGTCCTTGCGACACCAGTTCGGATCGCCAGTTGATCAGGACGTCAGGCGAGTACATTCTCTGATAGTTTTCATTATTTGATGATTATTATGATTCAGCTTCTAGTATAGTATCATCTGATTATTCTGGCACAACACGGGACACTGATTGATATTTCTGGATTCATTTACTTGCGACACGTATATTTTATGTTTCTGGCCTCTATTCTGGAATCACTACTGGCATCACCTACAGGCATCACTACAGGCATCATTCATGTTCAGGCTGGACTCATCTTGATTTGCGAGTCGGGTCTTGGATACACTTGTATTAGTCGGGGCGGGGAAATACTCGAGTAGACATGTAAACATTCCTATCTGGCATCATCAGGAATCACTCCCTCTGGTCTAATCTGGAATGATAGCAGCCGCGCACCCAGTGCGCGGTGAGCCGTACTTACCCCTAGCCGTTTACATGTCGAAACAAATATTTCAAAGACACCGAGTTCATTCTTTATAGTCTGGTCTCTCATGCATTTCTTGACTTGTCTCACTTACATGTTTCTGGACTTGACTCACTACATGTTTTTCATGCAGGACTCACTACACGTTCATGTGCACGGACTTGATCTTAGCTTAGATTTCCTGTATCTTGCAGTTATTACTATTTTGCTCTGATATCCATGCATCTTTACCTTAAGCACCAGTGACATATGTATATTTTTTGTTCCATACTTTATTTCATTCTTCTTGCTACTTGCTATAACTGTTTTATAGTTTTTATCATTTAAATGGAACTGCTGTTAGAGATGTACTTGCTCCAGTCCTGACTGGACATATTTTTCAGAGTATCCGGAGGAGTGGTGTCCGACGTTTTATGGACCTGAGCCTGTCGATGGTGCAGACAGGGACCCTCTAGTTTAGGAGTGATTTTCGGGTTGGTAGCCGGGATCACTAGGACCTTGTTGTTGTTTTATTAGCTTTTAGTACCGGATTTGTCTCCGGTTTTGGATTGAGACCTTGCTTGTATATTATTTTGGATGTTGTATTATTATTATGGATGTTGTGGTTGTTGTAGTAGTTGTTGTTGGTTAGACTTTATAGCTGTTAGTCTTCTTGTTATCTTATCGTGCTTAGATTCGTGATTGAGTACTTGATTATCATTATGATATTGCTCCTCCGTTTGGAGTTGAGATCTTGGCAGATTTATATATACTTGTTTGTGTGGTTGCCCTCCTTTTGGAGAGGTCATGGCCGATTTTTGTGTGAGATTATTATCTAGATAGTTGACCTAGACAGCGTTCTACCGCCGATGCTGCGGCGTAGGCTGGACGTACCCATGACTCATGCCCGATTTTTGGGTGCGGGTCGTGACACGTTACCCTTGGCACACTTTTTGGTGCAAAGTGGGCCACACGTAGACCCCAATTTTGCCCGAAATTATCGTTATGCCCCTGTGTCCAAATTGGACGAAAGGGATGTGCTTTTTAGCTATTTTGCTCATTCCGAAAATGTTGGTGATGTTTATTTTAGCATCCGGAGACGTTTGTTCGGAGTCCTTAGTTCCAGGTTCCGTGTCCTTGACATTGGGCGCGTACACTTTACAGATTTCTTGCCAGGCAAGTATACCTTGCCATTGTACTGTATTTACATTCCATATGAGGCATGCATATTTATTTTCTGTTTATTTAGTTCATTTATTTTAACTGCTATATAAACTGCGCGTCCAAGGAAACTTGGGTGCAACGACGGTGTCGTCGTACTATATTTTTATTTATGTATATGCATTGGACCTATTTTTTGAGACTACCCCATTTTCATGAGGCATTATGTTTTATTGGCCATGACACTATTCTTACACGAGTGTGAGTCACATGTAGGACACGGACTTGCGTACTCGGCTGGCCACTGGTACGTATAGATCGTGCGACGGATAGGGATAACTACCAATAGAAACTTTGCATGCTAGTAGACCTGGCGGTTATTAGAGGTTTATCTTGTCATGGACATGACATGCTTAGAGCATTGGGTGGGGAGAACAACAAGTAAGGCATTTGGGCTCCTTTACACTTTTCCTTCTGTACCCCGGAAGCTCCGCTGGAGATACGGGAGGTGATGACCCCTATACTACTTGGCGGGCCTCTGCCGTTCAAAAGATGACATGCCTTTGAGGCCCCTGGTTCTCCGAGAGAGTCATGCCAATCCCAGTTTTCAGCCAGATAGCCCACTTGGTGGAAAGTTGTTCTCAAACTACATTCACATAGATGGTTAGGCGACCCCAATGGATGTTTACATTTTAGTACTTTATTGCCATGTGCTTTTTGTATCTTGTTACGTCCCTCTGAGGACCTGGTCCCTTCCAGATATAGGTGAGCAGGAGTACCCGCAGGAGTATGGACCTGGACCTGACGCTACCTATCAGTCGGAGGCGATCTTACCTTCTGATTATATGTGATTCATTGCAGCTGTTTAGAGATTTTAGTTACTATTCTTTTCGAGACATTTATTCTTATATTAGAGTTTATTCCTTTCTCTCTTTAGTAGTTTATTATAGTCGAATTGCAGTGGATTTGTTTCCACCCAACTATCACACTTTGAGATTACTATTTGAGACTGCTTCTTTGATATTCAGTTATTGATTTCCATTATTCTATTATTTGTGCTGTGGATGAGATATAGAACTGCGTGTGACTTGTTGTAACATATATTACCACTGTGGATTGGATATTCATGTACAGCGTACGTGTGTATATGGTTTCCATATATTGGAGTTCGTATACATACGGCTGGCGTGTTACGTATTCCTAGTCCTACGTATTTTGGGACTGGGGCGTGACATATTTTTGTGGTGGCCCATGCAGGTCAAGAATATATTGTCTCGGTTATGTAACTGTACCGAACAAGCCTGCGTATAGGAATAGAGTATAAGGATCTCATCCATGCTTGATTGAAATTCATCCTTCCTATTTAATACTTGCATCTTGTTTGATTCCTGTACTTTTTCTAATCGTTTCGTACATCAACTGCAGAGAGATGGATATGCAAAATGGATGTACTACCGCCGATGGCGACGCAACTTCTGGAGTCAATGGTCAGACTCAAGGAGAGACCCCAACGATTCCTAGGCTTCCGGGACCAGATGGACAGACTCACACCCCAGTTCCATCTGATCTTCCCGCTTCACCTATTGGGAACCTTCCACCTGTCCCAGTACCGCAAGATGGCCAAGCGCAGATGTTCCAATTCTTTCAGATGATGATACAGGAACAGAGGCAGCAGGCAGCCGAGCAGAGGCAGCAGGCAGCCGAGCAGAGGCTAGAATTTTTGGCAGCACTGGAGAGGATGGCTGCACATGCTACTGTACCAGCCCAAGCACTAGCTCTAGTACCTCGAGCTAGGGTTGGATCAGTAAAGGATTTTGTTCAGATGGGTGCAAGGCAGTACAAGGGCACTGAGAGCCCGGAGGAGACTACCAGCTGGATCACTCACACGCAGAAGCTACTGGAGGCATCGCAGTTACCTACGGACCTATGGATGACGGGTGTACGGACGCTTCTAGATGGTAATGCTCATCACTGGTGGGAATCCATGGAGCGCCAGTTGGGTACTTACCAGACTTGGGAGCAGTTCTTGGAGTACTTTAAGGGAAAGTACTTCCCAGACATTGTCAGGGACACCTTGTATGATCAGTTTCTTCACTTAGAGCAAGGGAACCAAACCGTGGACGAGTATGATGCCGAGTTAGTCGACTCAGCAAATATGGCGCTGCTTTGATACCAAATGACTTGGCTAAGGCTAAGAGATTTCATCGAGGACTGACCTAGGAGCTACAACATTATACAAGCTCGCAGTCCCGAGTCTCTTATGCTGAACTTCTGACAGAGGCCAGATTTTAGGAAACCATTAGCAGAAGAAAAGGAGGTCAGCTGAGGACACAACAAGGATCAACAAGGATACAACAGGGACCAGTCAGGACACAACAGGGAGGACCTATCAGACGTCCCTTGGCATAGTAGCATCAGCAACATAGAGCCGGACCATACCAGATTCCGGAGAAACCCTAATGTAATTATTGTGGGAGGATTGGACATATTTCGAGAGATTGTCGGACCCGCTTGGGTCAGTGTAGGAGATGTGGCTCTGGACAACACATGGCGAAAGACTGCCACCTGCAGCAGACACTTCCACCACCAGTTCAGAGATTAGCGCTTCCAGCACCAAAGCCAGCCCAGCAGATGACTGGACCGGGAGCACCTCAACCCCCAGCAGCAGGAGGATTTCAGAGAGGACCACCGCTACCCACTCAGGAGGAGCAGTATATGAGGACCGAACATGGACAGCCGCAGAGGAACGAACGAGCTTTTGCATTGGAGGTAGATGACCTGGATCATGAGGTGGATGTCATAGCAGGTATTACCCTTGCTTTTACTTTTTCTGCTGTGACATTATTTGATACGGGAGCCACCCACTCATTCATATCATCTAGTTTTATTGCCAAACACAACATTGCTTCTACACCATTATCTAGTTGTGTTAGAATTCTAACCGGAGGAGGAGTTGTACCAGTTAGTCGAGTTTGTAGATCGGGCCCTATAGTGATACGTGGCAGAGAGATGAACGCCCAACTCTTAGTCCTTTCTATACCATCTTTTGATATTGTGCTTGGAATGGACTGGCTAAGCAAGTACCATGCTTTCTTCGATTGCTTTGGAGGAATCATTCTTTTTAAGGTACCAGGCCAGCCTGAACTTGAGTTTGCCAGAGGATCCACAGAAATCCTTGATGGTATGCAGCTCGTAATGGACGATGTTGTCTATCACCCTATTATTTCAGAATTTCTAGACGTCTTTCCAGAGGATTTGCCAGGACTACCCCCAGACAGAGACGTAGAGTTTTCAATTGAACTAGCACCCGGAGCAGCACCTATAGCATCGCATGTTTACAGACTAGCAAAGAAGGAGATGGACGAGCTGAAGGCACAATTAAAGAAGCTAGAGGAGAAAGGTTTCATCCGACCGAGTGCATCACCCTAGGGAGCACCAGTGTTGTTTGTACCCAAGAAGGATGGGTCAGTGCGTATGTGCGTTGACTACAGAGCCTTGAATGCAGTGACAGTGAAGAACAAATATCCATTACCACACATTGATGACCTGTTTGATCAACTCAGTGGAGCTAACGTATTCTCGAAGATAGATTTGAGATCGGGATATCACCAAGTGAAGGTATGGAAGCAGGACATTCCGAAGACCGCATTCAGAACAAGTTATGGGCACTACGAGTTTTTGGTCATGCCATTTGGTTTGACCAATGCTCCAGCGATCTTCATGGACTTGATGAATTGAGTCTTCCACCAGTACTTGGACCAGTTCATGGTCGTCTTCATAGATGATATACTTGTCTATTCGAAGAGCTATGAGGAGCACGAGGAGCACCTGCGGATTGTTCTAGAGACTTTGAGAAGAGAGCAATTATATGCTAAGCTCAGCAAATGTGAGTTCTTCTTGGACAGAGTTTCATTTCTTGGACATGTTGTTACAGGAGATGGTATTTCTGTTGATCTAGAGAAGATCTCAGCAGTTGAGACATGGCCTGTTCCTAAATCAGCAGCAGAGGTGAGAAGTTTCTTTGGACTTGCGGGATATTATCGACGGTTCGTGGAAAACTTTTCAAGGATAGCGGCACCTATGACTCATCTGAATTGTAAGGACCAAGAATTTATATGGACTGACGAGTGTCAAGCAACCTTTGAAGAGTTGAAGAAACGACTGACTACAGCACCAGTATTGACGATTCCGTCAGGATCATGAGGTTATGTGATCTACAGTGACGCATCAGGAAAAGGCTTAGGATGCGTATTGATGCAGCATGGCAAGGTGATTGCATATGCATCTAGGCAGTTACGAGTACATGAGAAGAATTATCCGACTCATGACTTGGAACTTGCAGCCGTTGTATTTGCTCTGAAGCTATGGAGACATTACTTATATGGGAAACGAGTAGAAATCTATACAGACCACAAAAGCCTCAAGTACGTCTTCACGAAGAAGGAGTTAAATATGAGGCAACGTCGATGGCTCGAGTTGATGAAAGATTTCGAGATAGAGCTATATTATCATCCAGGCAAGGCTAACGTGGTAGCAGACGCGTTAAGCCGGAAGCCAGCAGTTTATTTCTTGACAGCACAGAGGGAACTATTGGAGGACTTGCAAGAGCTTGGCATTGAAGTGATACTACCCGGAGCAGATGGGACACTAGCCAACTTACAAGTTCAATCATCATTTGTAGAGAGGATTAAGGCATCTTTGCCTACAGATGTCAGATTCAGGAGACTAAAGGAAAGGACAGAGGCTGAAGAGCAGACCGGATTGCGCATTCACAAGGATGGGACATTACGATGTGGTGATCGTCTTTATATTCCAAATGGAGAGATTCGACAGGAGCTGATGGCAAAGGCTCATAGTTCGATTTATTCTATTCATCCTGGAGGCACCAAGATGTATCGTGACTTACGACAACACTTTTGGTGGCATGGAATGAAGAGAGAGATAGCTCGCTTTGTAGCTAAATGTCTGGTATATCAACAAGTGAAGGCGGAGCACCAGAGGATAGCAGAATTATTGCAACCACTTTCGATTCCAGAGTGGAAATAGGAGCACATCACTATGGACTTCGTCACGGATTTTCCCAAGAGTCCAAGTGGGAGAGATACAGTGTGGGTAATAGTGGACCGACTCACCAAGTCAGCCCATTTTATACCTTTTAGAGTGGGTCAGTCTACAGAAGCTTTAGCTGACTTATATATAAGGCAGATCGTGAGATTGCACGGCATACCAGTCAGCATTGTATCGGACAGAGATTCACGCTTCACATCGCACTTTTGGAGGAGCATGCAAGAAAGTCTTGGTACTCGTCTGAAGTTCAGTACATCTTACCACCCGCAGACAGATGGGCAGTCGGAGCGTACTATTCAGACCTTGGAGGACATGTTGAGGGCTTGCATGTTAGACTTCGGAGGATCATGGGAGGACCACCTACATCTTGTAGAGTTTTCTTACAACAATAGCTATCAAGCGAGTATTCAGATGGCTCCGTTTGAAGCATTGTATGGAAGAAAATGTAGGTCTCCTATGTGTTGGAGTGACGTGGGAGAACGTCAGATTTTGGGACCCGAGTTGGTGGTCAATACTGTAGAGACAGTCAAGAAGATTCAGGGACACTTGCGAGCAGCGCAAGACAGGCAGAAGCAGTGGGCAGACCTTCATCGTCGTCCCTTGGAGTTCAAAGAGGGCGATCACGTCTTCTTGAGGATATCACCGACCAGAGGCACCATCCGATTCGGAGGGCGCGTCAAGTTGAGTCCAAGGTATATTGGACCATTTGACGTGCTCGAGAGAGTTGGAGAGGTGGCATATCGACTTGCGCTACCACCTTCACTGGAGGGAGTACATGACGTATTCCACGTGTCGCAGCTCAGGCGATATGTGGCAGACAGCAGTCATGTTCTCGACCATTCAGAGATCACCATTGGGCCGAGCTTGTCATACCAAGAGCAACTCGTGGGAATCCTTGATCGTAGAGAGAAAGTGTTGAGGAACCAGTCTATTCCTTTGGTTCGCGTAGTATGGAGGCATGGCGCGCCAGGAGAATCAACTTGGGAGCGCGAGGACGACATGCGCAAGCATTTTCCGAACCTATTCGCAGACCAAGGTATGAATTTACATTGTTAATTTATATCTTATACCATCATTGCATTCTATCGTGGCTTAATTTTAATTTCGAGGACAAAATTTTTATAAGTTGGGTAGAATGTAAAATCCCCTTTCTAGAAAATCGTATACACCCTTTATTTATTAATTATTAATTTAAATTATAGTAATTAGGTCTAAATAGGAGAAATAGATTTTTAATAATTTTTATGTTAGTTGTTCGGGCACTTAGAGGACTTATGAGACCATCAGAAATTTTTTAGAATTTCTTCCATGTAGGAGACCCCTTGAGCAGTTGCTAGCCTAATGGTGTGCATTATTCTAATCCATGAATTTTCTTATGAGTATATATATAATATATATGTATACACAAATATATATATGTATATATATATTTAGAAAGAAAAAGAAAAGAAAGTAAAAGAAGTATTAAATAAAAAAAATAACTAACAATAATAATAATAATAATAATAATAATAACAACTATATCCCTCCTTAGCAACTTGCTCCATCCTAGCAAACAATGCCAACCCCTGTAGTGAATTGTTCCCAGGGACCAATTCAGCGACTAATCCCATTGACCGCCCCTTCATTCCTGTAGTAAATTGTTCCCAGGGACCCGACCCCCCCATTGGCCGCCCCTTATTTCCCTCTCTCTCCCTATTATATAATATATATATATATATATATATATATATATATATACATATATATATATATATTTATCTTTCAAAAAAAACCCTAACCTAAATTTTCAGACCTCCTCTTCCCATCTAGAGCCGTCACCGCAGCCAGAGAAGCCCCGCCAAGCCATCCAAACCATCCCGACGACGCCGACCTCGCGCACTGCAAATTCCCATACGAGGTACCTTCGCTCCAGAATTGTTTTCCGTCGACTCGCTCAACCAAACTCTGTTCCGTCTTCACTGGTACGCTCACCCCTTAACCCTCTTCCATAGTTGTATTATAGACAACCTCGGAAAACGTGTGCCCCTAGGTGAAAAACAGCGTCCAAAGTGGGCGGAGCAGACCCAATTCTGAAATCGCAGAAAACTGCGGTGACCACCTATATTGCCGAGTTCGTATCTCCCACCACAGAGATCCGAATTCGGTGATTCTTTTTGATACATGTAGAACACTTGACCTAGTTTATTTTCTGTTTAATAACCCTATGCTATTAGTTGCTTTGGACATAATTAAATTCGTCACAAAACTGCGCGCACCCACTTTTTCCAGATTTCCAAAAGTTGGAAAACGGAGCGCGGTCCGCCAAACGGGATCGCTCCGCCGTGTACCAAGTGTACCGAATGGTGCACGCAGCGTAACCGGACACATGAAAATTTATGGAGACTGATTCGGACGCGTGTGCGCGCCGGAATCAGACCGTATCCGTGGACACACTCCGTGTCGCAACTTTTGTGGAACTCGCGCGTATTTTGGCACGTTTGTCAGATTATGACAAAACTTGCGCCACTGGACTCGTGGTAACGCTCTGGTCCTGTGACCCAATTTTCACGCAATTCTGAGACGGTTGACCAAATCGCCAATTGGCGGGCTCCACAGTTGACTTTTTGGACAAAATTGTGTTCGGCTCATCGGAATCTACATTTGGACATACCGTTGGGTTCATATTAACATTTAGAGTTGTTTGACCTATAGTTTGTCCCATTTAGAGACTGTTACCATTGGCACGCTTTTCGGTGCAAAGTGGGCCACACGTGGATCCCACTTTTGCCCGAAATTACCGTTTTGCCCCTGTGTCTAAATTGGACGAAAGGGATGTGCTTTTTAGCTATTTTGCTCATTCCGAAAATGTTGGTGATGTTTATTTCAGCATCCGGAGACGTTTGTTCGGAGTCCTTAGTTCCCGGTTCCGTGTCCTTGACATTGGGCGCGTACACTTTACAGATTTCTTGCCAGGCAAGTATACCTTGCCATTGTACTGTATTTATATTCCATATGAGACATGCATGTTTATTTTCTATTTATTTAGTTCATTTATTTTAACTGCTATATAAACTGCACGTCCAAGGAAACTTGGGTGCAACGACGGTGTCGTCGTACTATGTTTTTATTTATGTATATGCATTGGACATATTTTCTGAGACTACCCCATTTTCATGAGACATTATGTTTTATTGGCCATGACACTATTCTTACACGAGTGTGAGTCACATGTTGGACACGGACTTGCGTACTCGGTTGGCCACTGGTACGTATAGGTCGTGCGACGGATAGGGATAACTGCCAATAGAAACTTTGTATGCTAGTAGACCTGGCGGTTATTAAAGGTTTATCGTGTCATGGACATGACATGCTTAGAGCATTGGGTGGGGAGAACAACAAGTAAGGCATTTGGGCTCCTTTACACTTTTCCTTCTGTACCCCGGAAGCTCCGCTGGAGATACGGGCGGTGATGACCCCTATACTTGGCGGGCCTCTGCCGTTCAAAAGACGACATACCTTTGAGGCCCCTGGTTCTCCGAGAGAGTCATGCCAATCCCAGTTTTCAGCCAGATAGCCCACTTGGTGGAAAGTTGTTCTCAAACTGCATTCACATAGATGGTTAGGCGACCCCAATGGATGTTTATATTTTAGTACTTTATTGGCATATGCTTTTTGTATCTTGTTACGTCCCTCTGAGGACCTGGTCCCTTCCAGATATAGGTGAGCAGGAGTACCCCCAGGAGTATGGACCTGGACCTGACGCTACCTATCAGTCGGAGGCGATCTTACCTTCTGATTATATGTGATTCATTGCAGTTGTTTAGAGATTTTAGTTGCTATTCTTTTCGAGACATTTATTCTTATATTAGAGTTTATTCTCTTCTCTCTTTAGTAGTTTATTGTAGTCGAATTGCAGTGGATTTGTTTCCACCCGACTATCACACTTTGAGATTACTATTTGAGACTGCTTCTTTGATATTCAGTTATTGATTTCCATTATTCTATTATTTGTGCTGTGGATGAGATATAGAACTGCGTATGACTTGTTGTGACATATATTACCACTGTGGATTGGATATTCATGTACAGCGTACGTGTGTATATGGTTTCCATATATTGGAGTTCGTATACATACGGCTGGCGTGTTACGTATTCCTAGTCCTACGTATTTTGGGACTGGGGCGTGACAGTGTTTACCTTCTGTGGATGAGATTATAATTAGACTGTGACATGTATCGTAGACTATTATATTTGTTTTACAGCTTAAGTACACTCTAAAGGGTCCATTAAATTGGGTTGTCCATTGGACTTATGCAGTTGGCCATTGCCATGTGGCTAGTCCCTCGGTATTTTGGGACTGGGGCATGACAGTTTTTGTGATGGCCCATGCAGGTCTACGACTATATTGCTTTGGTTTTAACTAAGGTACCGAGAAAGCTTGCGATTAGGATAAATTATAGGATCTCATCCACTTGTTGACTTGTTCTTGACCTCTATATCGACTTCAAAATAATTTCTTGACTTGCATCCTGTCTTGATTCCTCTGTACGTTTCTCATAGTTTACTTTGTATACAGAGTAATGGACCCACAAGCCGGAGACTAGACTCCCGTAGGTACACTACAAGGTGCTGTGGTCACCTATGACGATAGAGTGACACCAGTCGGTGGAGGTTCATCCACTCAACAAAGCAATCAAGCAGGCCAGCATGCCTCAAGATTCCGGCGAGACGATATTCCACCACCGCCGCAGTTTACTCCACCAATGCTCATTTTTCTACCAGGACAGGCTATGGACGGACAACAGATGTTCCAAATATTCTATGCCATAATGTAAGCCCAACAATAGGTTCATCAAGAGGCTCAGCGTCATGAGGCGGAAAACTTTAGGAACAGCCTAGTAACCGCACTGGAGCAGGCGAACCCACCAGTTAGGCGATCATTGACGGGATCTATTACTGATTTCTGCCAGCTGCAGCCCCATATATTTTATGGCCTAGAGGAGCCCACTGAAGTTCTTGAGTGGCTCACAAACACTCAACACCAGTTGGAAGCAGCTGAACTTCTGAGGAAGCGATGGATGACTGCCGTCAGGATGTAGCTGACGGACAATACACATCATTGGTGGCTATCTGAGGAAAGATGGCTCGGACCGGACCGAGTCACTAAGGAGGAGTTTTCTTGACTATTTCAGGAGATGTATATTCCAGCCATTGCCAGAGTGGAACTTAGGGATAAGTTTAACCGCCTCATTCAAGACAATATGACGGTAGAAGAGTACAATACAGAGTTCATCTGTTTGGGTCACTTTGCTCCTACTCTGATTTCGACAGAAGAGGAGAAGGCGGAGAAGTTCTTCGACGGACTTAGCTTTGAGCTACAGAGATTGATCGGATCTATTGCACCTACTTCATACAAGGACGTCCTTGCTGCAGCAAGACGTATGTAGCGCGTCACCAGGAGAGAGTCCATTCTGAAACGATCATTCATATTAGCACCAGCCAAGTACCACACAGGGAGTCTGCAAAGTGACCCGAAAGAAATCCACTACAGAGAGCAGCCCCAAGAGCCACATCCCTTCCTACTTGTCACTACTGTGGCAAAGTAGGCCATATTGAGAGGGAGTGCAGACACAAGTTGGGACTATGCTTGATTTGCGGATCCAACCAACATCCAGCCAAGGACTGCCCTGCGCTTCGAGAGAGAGCACCGATGGTAGATCGACCAGCTTTACCAGCACTGAGGCTAGCTAATCCAACATTGGGAGCACCACAGATGGAAGTTGGAGGAGTCAGACCAACAGCTACAGGAGGGTATCAACCGAGGCCACCTTTGGCACCACATTCAGCACTATTCTAACAGGCTCGACAGCAGAGAGGTCTATCTCAGGGTCGAGGACAGGCATTTACATTAGCTAATGAAGAGGAAGCTATTGTAGGAGAGGTCATAGCAGGTACTATAACCACATCAAGGGTAACCGGTATAAAAGTAAGCATTGCTAGTCTTTTGCCCGAATCAGCTCTCAAATCTATCCCCTTTCACCTTTTCACCGGGCTCCTGCTCACATACACCAATCATTGACAAGGCGCCCTAAGGAAGGATGAGTGTTCTAGGTTCTCGAGTCCGGTAAAGGGGAAGGATTCAGAGCGAAGAAAGCGGGCTTTGCCCCAGCTACGCTTGAGTGAGCTCGCTTGATCTTTGCTTAAGTAAGAAAGGTCCCCTTTCATTCATCTTCTGAACTGCTTTAGCGAGAGCTGCTGCTAGTCTCTCGACTGCCAAAGCAGCACTTAGCACTCCAACTTAGTAGCTTCATTACCTACTGTAGCTTTATTCGATTCTGGACTCGCATTCATTCATAGTTGCTAGTTTCGTAGCTACACATAGAGTAGCTACCGTACCCCTTCCGAAAACTAAGAGAATTCTTACGGAAGGTGGAATTATCCCAGTTAGTGACATTTGTAGATCTTGTTCGGTAGTAGTCTGTGGGAGAGAGATGCGAGCTCAATTCTTGATCTTTTCCATGCCGAATTATGATATTGTACTTGGTATGGTCTGGTTAAGTCAGTACCATACGACTCTAGATTGCTGGCATGGACGGGTTATATTTAGATCGCCTGGACATCCAAAGTTTGAGTTTCTTCGGGGAGCGATAGAGCAAGGTGATCAGCCTACACTTAGGGGTACTCTCTGTAGAAGGGAAGTCCGAGAATCCAAAGGTTGTATCTGAGTCTGTGGATGTATTTTTCGATGATCTTTCAAGCTTACCACCTAATCGGGAAATAGAATTCACAATAGACTTGACTCCAGGAGCGGAGCCTATCACTTCATCAGTGTATCGGCTAGTACCTAAAGAGTTGGTAGAATTGAGGAGCAAGTTGATGATCTTCTGGAAAAGGGTTTTATTCGGCCCAGTGTTTCACCATGGGAAGCACCCATACTATTTGTGCCAAAAAAGGATAGGATGGTACGTATGTGTATTGACTACAGGGCACTGAATGCTGTAACCATTAAGAACCGGTATCCCTTGCCATGCATTGATGATCTATTCAATCAGTTGAATGGTGCTAGAATATTCTCAAATATCGATCTTAGGTCCGGTTATCACCATATTAGAATACGGAAAGAGGATATACCGAAGACATCCTTCAGGACCAATTATGGACACTATGAGTTCTTAGTTATGCCATTTGGTTTAACTAACGCGCCAGCTGTGTTCATGAGTTTGATGAACATAATTTTTCATTAGTACATGGACAAGTTCGTGGTTGTGTTTATTGATGACATCTTAATATATTCCAAGAGCTACGAAGAGCATGAGAAGCATCTCAGAATCATGCTAGAGACGCTGAAACATGAGAAGTTGTACGCCAAACTCAATAAATATGAGTTTTGTATAGATAGGGTGTCTTTTCTGGGATATATCATCTCGGAAGAAGGACTTTAAGTTGATCCGGAGAAGGTTGCTGCAATAGAAACTTGGCCCACACCAACATCAGTTGCGGAAGTGAAAAATTTTCTCGGACTTGCTGGATACTATCGGAGGTTCCTGGAAAATTTCTCAAGAATTGCGGAGCCTATGATGCGGTTGACGCGTAAGGACCAGGAGTTTTCATGGACGAAAGATTGTCAGAAGGCCTTTGAGGAGTTGAAGAGGCGATTGACGATAGCACCGGTCTTGACTCTTCCTTCAGGATTGGGAGGCTTCGTTGTTTATAATGATGCGTCTGACAGTGGACTAAGATATATTTTGATATAACATGACAAAGTTATCGCTTATGCATCGAGATAGCTGAAGGTTCATGAGAAGAACTACCCGATGTACGATCTTGATCTAGCTGCAGTAATATTTGTATTAAAGATATGGAGGAACTATCTTTATGGAGGGAAGGTAGAAATCTTTACTGATCACAAAAGTCTGAAATATGTCTATACTCAGAAAGAGCTCAATATGAGGCAAAGACGTTGGTTAGAGTTGATGGTCGATTTTGATATAGATTTGTAGTACCATTCGGGCAAGGCGAATATCGTAGTAGACGTACTCAGCAGGAAGCCCACAGCTTATTTCTTGACGATGTCGCCCCAGCTATTAGAGGATCTACAGGAGCTCAAGATAGAGGTTATTTTGCCAAGGCAAAGTGGATTGTTGGCGAATCTTGAAGTTAATTCATCACTATTGGAGAGGATTAAGGCGGCATTATCCAAAGATGCTAGGTTCCGGAGACTTAAAGAGAAGACGAAAGTTGGCATGCAGACAGGGCTTCGAATCCATGAGGACGGGACATTAAGATACAAAAATCGCCTATATGTTCCGAATGGGGAGTTGAGACATGAGTTGATATCTGAAGCACATAGCTCCATATACTCTATTCATCCAGGAGGTACGAAGATGTACCGAGATTTGAGGCAGTACTATTAGTGGCATGGGATAAAGAGAGAGATTGCACGATTTCTAGCAAAATATTAGGTCTGTCAACAAGTTAAGACATAACATCAGAGAACCGCTGGTATGTTACAGTCGCTTCCCATACCTGAATGGAAGTGGGAACATATCACTATGGATTTCATTATAGGATTTCCAAGAAGCCCCAGTGGAAAGAATGCAGTATGAGTTATTATGGATCAACGCACCAAATTGACACATTTTTTGCCGTTCAGAGTTGGACAGTCCACAGAGTTGCTAGCTGATATGTATATACGACAGATCATAATATTACATAGAGTACCGGTTAGTATTGTGTCATATCGTGACTCAAGGTTCATATTCCATTTTTGGCAAAGCAGGCAGGGGAGTCTTGGCACCCGACTCAAGTTCAGTACTGCTTACCATCTACAGACAGACGGACAGTCAAAGCGCACGACTGAGATCCTGGAGGATATGCTAAGGTCGTGTATGTTAGACTTTGGAGGGTCTTGGGAAGACCATTTGCACTTGGTGGCGTTCTCTTACAATAATAGCTACCAGACGAGCATCCAGATGGCACCTTTCGAGGCATTGTATGGAAGGAAGTACAGGTCACCGATATGTTGGAGTGACATTGGCGAGCATCAGATACTCGGTCCAGAGTTAGTGATACAAACGGTTGAGAAGGTAAAGCAAATTCAGAGTCATCTTCGTGCAGCTCAGGACAGACAAAAGCATTGGGCTGACACACACCACCAACCTTTGAAGTTCAAGGAAGGAGAACATGTATTCTTGAGGATCCCACCTACTCGAGGTACTATTCAATTTAGGAGCAGAGGCAAGCTGAACCCAAGGTACATTAGGCCATTTAATATTTTGGAGCGTATTGGTGATGTGACGTATCGTCTTGCATTATCCCCATCTCTAGAGGGAGTATATGATATATTCCATGTCTCACAGCTGAGGAGGTACGTGACTGACCCAAGTCACGTAATCGATCATTCTGAGATTACAGTGGGACCTAGCTTGAGGTATAACGAGCAGCCGGTTGGGATACTTGATATTAGTGAGAAGATATTACGGGGTCAAACGATTAGATTGGTCCGGGTAGCTTGGAAACATTACTCCCCCGGCGAATCTACTTAGGAACAAGAGGATATCATACGTCAGCGTTATCCTCACCAATTCGAAGATGCAGGTATGACCTAAGAACTACCTATAGGTTACCATGATTATTTTTCCTGAGTAGTTAATTCTTAATTGTGATGACGCAATCCTTTTAAGGTGGGTAGATTGTAAACTCCCAGATTTTTAGAATTTAATCTCAAAATTATAATTATGAATTTTTAAATTTTTAAAGATTTTCTGTAATTTTTAATTAATTATAATAAATATTCTTCAGAGATTTATATTTTGTGAATTAAATTAATTATTAAAATATTGTAAAATATATATTTTTGAGTGTATAATTAATAATAGGTTATTGTGTAATTTTTCTAGAATTTTATTGGGCTAAAAAACTTTTTTAATAGCTAAATTGCATTAGTTTTAAATAAACTAACCCAGACTGAACCAACCCAACTTAAACCAACCCAAACCAAACTGAACCAAACCAATCTGAACCCAACCCTAACGAATTGGATCATACCCGACCCGCTAACCCTTTGACTACAGTAACTGAAACCTATTCTCTTTCCCGACTCCTCCGTTCACCTTTCCTACACTCCGCCCACCCATCCACTCCGGCGACCCCTCCGTTCACCTCCTCGTAACCGCCGCACCTAGCCCCCACAAAACCCCAGTGATGCTGAACCCCCACCATCATCAGACCACCGCTATCACCACTTCGACAATGACTCCGGCCTCGACGACTCCGGCTTCGACGACGACTCCGGCTCCGACAGGAACTTCCTCGAGCGGCCGCGACTGAACGTACGGGTGACAGGCAGCAGCCGCAATAATTTGTCATCGACAATTGGGCACCGCCGTCGACGATCGTGCACCACCACCCGCATTCGTCTACGTGCAGCACAGCGCGGAGTCGACCCTCTGTATCCTGTGAGTTTTCTTCTTCCACGTTGTATCGATTATCGAACGGCCTATTGCGTTGTGTTCACAGTATGACCCTCTCGAACCCTGTATAATTATATTGGGGTATCGTGTCCTGTATCGGTCGTAAATTGTGACATAAAACAGGAAAAAATAACCCAATTTATAGTTCAGAAAACTATCCCAAACCCCCATGTTCTTGGCCATTTTTCTTCTAACTTAGTTAATATTTTTAAATTTCACTTAAACAGTAATTTAGAAAATATAACCAAGATTTAATCCTATTAATTAGTTCATTTTAATTTATTATATTCTGAGTTTTATTCGCGATTAAAGTTGACCAAAAACTTGGTTTTTAAAACCCAAAATTTCCCAAAATGGGGTGCATTCCGCTAAACGAGGTAACATCGTTATGTGCAAATTGCGTTGAAAGGCTCGGATCGTCAATACGGACGTGTGAGATTTCTCAGAAGTTAATTTGGATGTGCGTACACACCGGAATCAACGCGTATCCGTCGAAAAATCCCTTATCGGCATGTGCTAACACTCGTCATAATTTTCTGTATGTTTGTCATTTTGCAACAAAACTTACACCATCGGATTCGTACCATTACGCTGGTCCTGTGACCCAAGTTTGGTTCGATTCTGAGATCGATGACGAAACCCCATTTTGTGGGCCCCACGGTTCTATTTGACAGGCGATTTAGTGACCGGCTCATCGGAATCCAAATCTGGATGATCCGTTGGGTACGTATCATCGTTCTGGACTCGTAGACTCTAAGTTTGACGAATTTTGAGAACTTTGTCTTTGGCATATTTTTGGTGTGAAGTAGACCAGATATGGACCCCGCTTTAACCAGAAATTGTCAATTCTGCCCCTGTGTCCAAATTGGACTTATGGGTGGTCAATCCTAGCTATTTCATGTATTCTGAGAGTGATGGTAATATTTATTTCAGTATTCAGAGGCGTACTTGGAGATTTTCCTGTTACCAGAGCAACTGAAGAAGTTCAAACCCCAAGCAAGAGTACCTTGCCAAACTTGCAGTAATTACTTTAATATTATTTACTTAAGTTATTTCTGTGATGTACCTGCTCAACCTAGGACCGTGAGACACTTTTTAGCGTCCGAACAAGATTTGGGTGTCAATGCCGTACGCGGAGTCGTGTAACGTCACTTAGAGAGTTGATATCACGATCCTATATTTTCGTGCTTACTTTACCAAGTACGTCATACCATAGAACACTTGATACTATTCATGAGACAGAATCTCTTCTAAGTTATTCATGGTAATTCTGTATAGGCTTATAGGATTCGTGACATAAGACTTTATAATACATAGATATTATTATGACTCGCTGTATTAGCTAGAGGTCATGATCTTGCGTGTTATGGACATGGGATATCGTGGACATGAGATGTGTGATTACATTGGGTGGGAAGAGATACACAGGCTACAGGCTGATTACATACATATATATTTATTATTGCGGTACTTTAGTCTCTGTTCGAGAGCTTGGCCCATTATGTGATATTACTGCTACAGGCTTCCCGATACAGAGCTTGTAGTGGTCTCAGCCTGAGTACTAGTGATGCTCTCATTTCCATATCAAATAGCTGGTTACATAGTTTGCCCTGTTGTTATATTTTTATATAATATATTATATTTGGCTTGATTTATTCTTCTACCTTGTTATGTCCCCTAAGAACCTGGATCCGGATTATGTCCCCAGGTATAGCAGAGGAGATTTACCCCGAGGTATATGGGACAGGAGCTGACGCTGGAGCAGTACTGGCACCAGAGGACGAGGTTGTACCATAGGATTTCTCTTGAGTATTTTGTTATATACTCAGTTATTTCTATTTCTAGTTACTCTATAACCTGACTCTTGGATTACTGTATTAAACTTATTATCGGGTTGTTCTCCGAGACACTTTTTATTGAGACTTGTTGATGGATTATATTTTTTGATTATTCTGACATTTTGAATTGCGTTTACCTTCTGTGTATGATGTTAGAATTAGACTACGACATGTATCGTAGACTATTATATTTGTTTTACAGCTTAAGTATACTCTAACGGATCCATTAAATTGGGTTTGTCTATTGGAGTTGTCCTGCTGGCCATTGCCACGTGGCTACCCCCTCGGTATTTTGGGACTGGGGCATGACATTTACTTCTCCTCGTACTGCAATGCCATGATATCAGTTTAATTTCTCTTCTGCAGCGGAGGTGCCTATAGCGGAAATTGATCACCTAGACGCTGCTTATGTGGAGTTTCTGAGGGACTGGGTTCTACTCCAGCATAGAGTTATATGATAGATCTTTTGCCCGAATTTGTCTCTGATAGACTTATCATTGTATTTTCTTTCTGGATTAGACTTCTTGGATGTTGTTGACCTAACCCTAGACTTTAAATATGTTGGTTATTATCTAGACTTGTTTACAACTTGAGAAATTAGATTTTCTTCTCTATATATCATATTGTGGTTATCTTACGTAACATTTGATTGAGTATTGTTTTGTGATATTATAATTCTTCTTAGGGAGTTGGATATTATTGTGTGAGATCATTAGATCTATGGTGTTAGCCTGGACAACATTCAACCAATGTTGAGTGTTCCACTGAAGGGGTCGGTGAATCCATTGTCACACCCCGCTCCCGAATTATCGGATACGAGTCGGACACATGCAGCCTACATTATAGGCACAACGATAGTGAGTTATTCTAAACATTAGTTTCCTCAATTTATATTTATCACTTCTTTCTCATCACAGCATTACTAACGTTCCCTTACACTAACAATCATTATAGTTTCCATTATTTTATTATTACATGTCCTTTTATAATAAATATTTGGGAACAAACCCGGTGAATGATAAAAGCAACTATAATCCTCAACAACACAACAATATCACAATACATACAAGTACACAAATAAAACTAAAATAGCCTAAGTCTCAGATGGAGTTTCCATATCCTGCTCAGCCTCTACTACTGCATCCTCAGCAAGACCGTAATAGCTAGGTATATCTCATCATCATCCTCACCTGTCAGGGTTATCCAAATTAGGATGGAGCGAAGTAACACAAATCCCAAGCCAACCACAATATAATACAATACATAAATAATAATTGATAATTGGAAAATAGACAAGTGAATAATGAAATAAAATAATTATGCACTATTACTACATGAATATCATAAAATTAGACACTAACCATAGCATGTAGGGGCTAATCGATATAAGGTACTAAAAGTGCTAGTAGTCAATCAATATGAATAAGACATTAATTAGTGCTATCTGTCAATCATATATGTATGGCACTAATTAATGTTAACAGTCAATCAATAATTGGACGTAAGGCACATAAAGTGCTAGCAGTTAATCGTTCGTCCGGCTAATTGTAAACCACATGCTATGACTCGTGTCACCCTCCCAACTCAATCAATACAATCAATGACAATGACAAAATATGCAATCAATATGTAAAATAAAATACTGTAAGTGCATAGGACAAATGTACTTGCTGTCATGCCCCGATCTCCCACAGGCTATTTCGACCGTTCCCGCTATGCGGGAATCACCCTCGCCAGCGCTCCCGCGGAATGATCGCTTGACCCATCCGGGCGTGATGCCGCACGAGCGTGTCCCACGCCCATGCAAGGCCATGGTTCATTGGCTGGCGGTAAGAGTTCTAAGCCACAGAGTCGCACAGATTATCCGAGTGCAGCAGAGTCATTAACGCATAGGCGATCGATAACAGGTTCACTGAGTCGACAAATATAGCGGAAGCATTGAAACACAAGTTGAAGTAAAGCAAGCTCTGTTTATTTATATGAACAAGTGTTACAGGCGGTGTATAGTAGAGATTACAAGTCGCTCAAGCCTCTCTCTCTTGAAACAGTAAAAGCGTGCCAAGTGGCTACAACTGTGGAATGATTGTACAGGCGATGTTCAGGCGAGTTCGGGCTATGTTCACAATATAATGTCTTGTATATGTGCTTCAGTTCTGGACGCACCATTGCTTCAGAGTGATCTCCACGCCTTAGCACGCACGTTGGAGGCATCCGCACCGAACGAGGTTCTCCCACACCCTGCATACAAACTGGTGGATTATCAGTACATTGAATGCACTAGTGGGGAAGCTACTCGCCCGCTCGATAAATCCAAACACGTAATACAAGTTCCGTGCACAACTATTAAGTTGTCTTTCTAGTTGCCTTAGGATCAGTTTCATGCAAATATTGAATAGCCTAATTCGTATGGCAGTGCGCCGTGCGACATGAGGGGAAACACGGTGAGACTTACCAACTTACCATCTCCTTCCCTGTCTAAGGAAAACATTGAGGCAAACATTGTTAATTCAGGCACGGGCAAGTATAACATTCAGGAGGCATAGCATATGCAAACATTAGGGTCATTTTAACATGATCGTTCAGGTGTTCAGTTGTTTCTTGATGCGATGCAATGACTCGCACGCGGATAGTCGCTAAGCGAGGATGACTTATCTATATGAACGTTAGTCGCTGGCATAGCCATAAAGGACCGTAGTCAATTGGTGGGGTAGAGAATGCAACGAAAGCACGTGAGGCGTTGTAAACCATCCCGTCAATCACGTGAGCGACTACTAAGTTATGTTCCATCCGGATCGGGTCGGTCCCAGTGCCCTGGTGACCGCCCGTGGAACGGTGCCTCATTGTCGAGTTGTCCGCGACATACAGGTCAGGGTCAGTTTCAATCCACAACTTGAATGATAATCATAATTTGTGATCTAAACGAGCGTTTGCTCCAAGAGCTGAGATTCGTTCGTTACATGACGTGATTCTCGTTCAGATATAAACTTGATGTGATTATCATTCAGTTGTCACGTTATTGGATTCACGTTAAGTATTCATTACCCTGATGCGTGCCCCTGGTTCAGGGATTTGCCTTGGAGACCCATCGGTCCCGGATACTTGTAGGTTCATTCAGGCACGGAACGACTACGTAGTAGTCTCCCGGGGTTTGGATGAAAATATGGCAATATTACAAGCAGACAAGCATACGTTTCTAAGAAACATAATCAGCACGTTGCTCGGGCCCGAAGGTAAACCGAGAGATGAAACCGTTAGGGGACTTAGCATGCGAGGGTCCGAATATAAGCAGTATTTTATTTTCCATGTTCTAGCATAGCAATACAAGTTGGGATTATTCCCTTAGCTAGGTGCGTTGGATTTATTAGCATGCAGGGGTGATTCACCTAGCGACTAGCATAAAATATTTCCAGATTTTATGTGTGCTGGCTAAGCAAAGACAAGTTCACCGTAGCCACCCACCTTAGCGATGATTCGCCTCGGTAGAGCGATACGTCAAGCGAGCCTCTGAAAGCCTAAGCCGGATTCCTGTAGGGACAAGTCTGGATATCATTTGCTTCTCGTTGAGGCAAAGTGGGTCAGGACAGCTGCACTATTGCCGTTTAAGACGGCAATCCGCTTGAGCGGAACGGGGTGTTACATCCTACCCAACTTAGAAAAAGTCTCGTCCTCGAGACTTACTGAGGACAAGCAGTAATCTAGGGTTTGAGGCAATCCTAGACAAGTCGTTGTACTTGTTTATTTGGATATTCACTTGCACAAGCTTCAAAATCAGCATATCGCTTAGACTGGATCGTGCGCACTTTCGAAGTGCACTTCTAGCGTGAACACGTCAACCAGCTTAGTGATAGCGAAGTCTTAGCACTCGAGTTTCACCTTTTCCTAAGTCTTGGATGGTGCACTAGTTTACGGCGTCCCCCGAATAGATGCATTCAACCAAACTTAGAGTTAGTGAAAATTGGACAAGCTACTAGCGATACTCTCAAGGGTTCGCACAGGTTGGCACAAAGGCCATTCGCAGCATACAACCAGACAAGCAAGCATATCATTCAAAACGTATTTTGAAAGTATTTAGACTTATTGTTGGAACATCCCATCGAGGCATTGAGAGAGAGCGTGCACATAACCCACGAACGAGCTTTCGAAACAGAGATATCGAATCAAAGTCCAAAGGCATAGAAGTCAGGCTCTGATACCAACATGTCACACCCCGATCTCCCGCAGGCTATTTCGGCCGCTCCCGCTAGGCGGGAATCACCCTCGACAGCGCTCCCGCGGAACGATCGCTTGACCCATTCGGTCATGATGCCGCACGAGCGTGTCCCATGTCCGTACAAGGCCATAGTTCATTGGCTGGCGGTAAGAGTTCTAAGCCACAGAGTTGCACAGATTGTCCGAGTGCAGCAGAGTCATGAACGCATAGGCGATCGGTAACAGGTTCACTGAGTCGACAAATATAGCGGAAGCATTGAAACACAAGTTGAAGTAAAGCAAGCTCTCTTTATTTATATGAACAAGTGTTACAGGCGGCGTATAGCCAAGATTACAAGTCGCTCAAGCCTCTCTCTTGAAATAGTAAAAGCGTGCCAAGTGGCTACAACTGTGGAATGATTGTACAGGCGATGTTCAGGCGAGTTCAGGCTATGTTCACAATATAATGTCTTATATATGTGCTTCAGTTCCGGATGCACCGTTGCTTCAGAGTGATCTCCACGCCTTAGCACACACGTTGGAGGCATCCGCACCGAACGAGGTTCTCCTACACCCTGTATACAAACTGATGGATTATCAGTACATTGAATGCACTGGTGGGGAAGCTACTCGCCCGCTCGACAAATCTAAATACGTAATACAAGTTCCATGCACAACTATTAAGTTGTCTTTCTAGTTGCCTTAGGATCAGTTTCATGCAAATATTGAATAGCCTAATTCGTGTAGCAGTGCGCCGTGCGAGATGAGAGAAAACACGGCGAGACTTACCAACTTACTATCTCCTTTCTTGTCTAAGGCAAACATTGAGGCAAACATTGTTAATTCAGGCACGGGCAAGTATAACATTCAGGAGGCATAGCATATGCAAACATTAGGGTCATTTTAATATGATCGTTCAGGTGTTCAGTTATTTCTTGATGCGATGCAATGACTCGCATGCGGATAGCCGCTAAGCGAGGATGACTTATCTATATGAACGTTAGTCGCTGGCATAGCCATAAAGGACCGTAGTCAATTGGCGGGGTAGAGAATGCTAAAAAAGCACGTGAGGCGCTGCAAACCATCCCGTCAATCACGTGAGCGACTACTAAGTTATGTTCCATCCGGATCGGGTCGGTCCCAGTGCCCTGGTGACCGCCCGTGGAACGGTGCCTCGTTGTCGAGTTGTCCGCGACATACAGGTCAGGGTCAGTTTCAATCCACAACTTGAATGATAATCATGATTTGTGATCTAAACGAGCGTTTGCTCCAAGACCTGAGATTCGTTCGTTACATGACGTGATTCTCATTCAGATATAAACTTGATGTGATTATCATTCAGTTGTCACGTTATTGGATTCACGTTAAGTATTCATTACCCTGATGCGTGCCCCTGGTTCAGGGATTTGCCTTGGAGACCCATCAGTCCCGGATACTTGCAGGTTCATTCAGGCACGGAACGACTACGTAGTAGTCTCCCGGGGTTTGGATGAAAACATGGCAACATTACAAGCAGAAAAGCATGCGTTTCTAAGGAACATAATCAGCACGTTGCTCGGGCCCGAAGGTAAACCGAGAGATGAAACCGTTAGGGTACTTAGCATGCGAGGGTCCGAATATAAGCAGTATTTCATTTTCCATGTTCTAGCATAGCAATACAAGTTGGGATTATTCCCTTAGCTAGGTGCGTTGGATTTATTAGCATGCAGGGGTGATTCACCTAGCGACTAGCATAAAACATTTCCAGATTTTATGTGTGCTGGCTAAGCAAAGACAAGTTCACCGTAGCCACCCACCTTAACGATGATTCGCCTCGGTAGAGCGATACGTCAAGCGAGCCTCTGAAAGCCTAAGCCGGATTCCTGTAGGGACAAGTCTGGATATCATTTGCTTCTCGTTGAGGCAAAGCGGGTCGGGATAGCTGTACTATTGCCGTTTGAGACGGCAGTCCGCTTGAGCGGAACGGGGTGTTACACTTTCCTTGGGTCCTTGGAATAGATGATGTGAGAAAGGCTCCTATGAAGACAATATGTAATTATTAGTTGCTAATCCCAAATGATTTTCTAAAATATTCTAAATGTTCTAACTAATTTATTAATTTATATCTACTTATCCTAGCTAACTTTCTTAACAAGATTCTCGGTTTAGACTATTAATTCTTCTAGTAACCAATATTTATAAACTAATAACTCGTTACTAACTAATTACTTAACAGATAATGATTCTGGGTTCTGGGGGGCTAATGTCTGGACTCAAATCTCTTACTAAACTTGAGCATGGTTCATAATTGAGGCTAATTACTGAGCCAAGCCTACTGGTTATCCAGCCCAAAAACAACTGTTATGAATGTTCAAAGAACCAACAATTTCTTGCTTAACCCAAATTTTCCTTTAAAGTCCATTTGAATTTAAACAGTATTGCTTGATACTGGAAGTCATGTCTTAGTGGAATATACGACACATTTACTCTATTGTGACTGATCTCTAAATGAACCTAGATAGAGGAACTACATTCGACCACCCGTTATTGATCAAGAATCGAACATAGAGGAGAAAGAAAATGCTAAAGGATGATACCTGCATCTGCACTGAGTCAATACGTCACCCTCGTGTCCGATCCGTTTACTACCAAGTATCAGAACTCTTCTTCAACCCCATATCAAACACATGACAAGCAATAATACAAGAGATGCTTTAGAGATCTTCTTCGATTCTTAACCATGAAAATTGCAAGAACTCAAAGGAAACAAAGAAAAAGGAAGCAGTACCTATTGATTTTGAGCTAACTGATCATTCCGATCAATTTGATCCTTCGATGGATGTTGATTCCTGACCAAGATTCACAGGTAGAGAATAATCTAATAGATCAAGACCTTGATCGATTAGAAGGAATTGAAACAAAATTAATGGAGATTGACTCTACGAAATAGAATGAAAGGAAACTTACTGATATATTTGCCAAAGAGTTGTTGCTGCTTCGGTCATGATCGGTGAGAGAACCGTGACTAGCGAATCTCCTCAATGCAGCGCGCCAAATAAACTCGTCATCGAGTTTGAAGGAAGGATGCAGTGAGCTAGGAAATTATGGTATCAAAGCTCGGATCACCATAGTGACATCCGATCAGAGAAGACAGTTGCAGTTCATAACTGATTCTTGATCGGTACAGGGGATTTAATAGGGGTAGAGAATAGTTGGACAAGGCTTCGTCGATGATCGGAGGAGTGAGGAAATAGTGGGGGCGAGGCTCTATTTATAGACTGAGGCGGTTGCCGACGAGCGATGGGAATCGGCTTCGGTATATCGGTAGCTAGCCGACAGTAGAGATCAACGCGACCACAGATCGGTGATATGGCAGCCAATTTTGTGGCAGTTCGAGCGTCTTCCCGTACCTTCTAGAAGAGTCCAAAATATTAGCAAGGATGGATCGTGCGGCTTCTCGAAGGATCGGTGACTGGTGGTGGGTCGGTGTTGGTCGAAAGGGAAATAGGGCAGAGGCGAGCAAAGAAGAAGATTAAACATAGTGGTGAAAGAATTGATTCGTTCGGTTTTCAACCAACGGTTATGGGTCGAACGGTTTGTGGGTCCGGGTCTGCCTGAATCCGACCCATCGGTAGCCGGGTTGGGCTGATTGTGTGGGCCGGCCTATTGGGCCAAGTTGGACTGGTTTGAAAGAATGGATTTGTTTTAGGCTTAGTGAATTATGGCTTGAAATTAGGTTGGCCTCTTAGCTAATTAGCTATTTATTAGTCGATCCATACATACAAAATTTTCTAATATATTCTAGATTTTCTATAGTATTAAGGAAACAACTCTGATTTAGTACTAATTGGGGAAACCATTTATTGAATACTTTTCAGGAGAGTTACATCCATAAAATTCAATAGAGGGTTAATTCGGGTCTACTTTTTATAAATAGTGATTTGATAACTTGCAGATTTTATAAACTGTGATGGTACTGTTTACAAGCAAGCTGCTTTATATTTTTTTTCAATTTTTTTTGCAACTTAGCCACGTCTAGCATATTCTGCGACGTAACACTATGTCGCTAAGAATGTATCAAAACATCGCTAACATGTATCAACAACGTCGCTACTGTCTTTATAACGTCGATAATAAGCTGACATGTCAAAGTTTGGCACGTAAGCTTTTTCTTAGCAGGACGTCACTAATGTTGTCGCTATTTAGCAGATAATCAGCGACGTTTAGAAATAAAAGTGCACATCGTTGATTAGAAACGACACGCTACTAAACATCGCTGATTACAAAATAATCTGCAGCGTGACCTCATTACTGAAATACGTCATTATAGTGACAAATAGCGACGTTTTGTGTATCAGCGACCGAAATACGCGACATCAAAAAAATGTCTGTAATAACGTCGTTATTCTTACTTAGCGACGTGTTTTGGCATATTAGCGACATTTTTATACGTCGCTAATATGTCTTATTTTGGTAGTATATGTTGAAGAAGAAATGCAAAGGAACTCAACTTTATTATTGGCACACAAAGGAGAGGAAAGCATGGAAAAAGGAATACTTGGTACCTTGACACTGCTCAAGTAACCATATATGTGTGGAAACAAGAACATGTTTGTGGAGTTTGATGAATCCATTGGCGGCAACGTTACCTTCGGAGATAAATCCAAAATACTGGTGAAGGAAAAAGGTAAAATTCTAATCTGCTTGAAAGATGGAAGGCATCAATTTATTTCCAAAATCTATTATGTCCTAAATATGAAAGAAATATTTTGAGCATAGAAAACCTCTTAGAGAACGAATATGATATCCACTTGAGAGATCTTAGCCTTTTAATAAGAGATCAAAGAAATAATTTGATTGCTAAAGGGCCACCAATGAGAAGAAGTAGAATATTTTTACAAAATATCCAAAATGAGGTAGAAATATGCCTAAAGGTATTATGGAGATACTTATTAGCTCTGGCGTTGGATTGTATCATGTTTTCGGTTGAGCGCTCAAAAGAAGGGTGACAATAGAGTTGGTAATTAAGTTTCACATCGGATAGGAGGTGAGATCATGAGGTATAGATAATTGGGATTAGTTCAGACCTTACATAGGAATTCTTTTTTAAGGCATATGGGCCCAGTCTAATATCACATCTCATGGGCCAACTCCGGTTCGGGTCACACCGTATTTCCAACAAGTGGTATCAGAGCCCAAGGTTACGGGGCTGATTTGAGAGGCTCTAATTGGTTTGAGACAGATGGTGCTGAACGTTCATGGATTATACGGGCTCTTCTCAAGGTGGAGTAGGAGCATCAACTATACGAATTAGCTTTAAACGTGGATTTGACGAGTCCAACGTGGATGGATGAACGTGTCAGGTTTGATTATGTGGTCGAACGGATAGAGATGATAATATATTTGATCTCCTGGGTGCTCGTTTAGTGAGAACAGACAAAGGTATCCAGAGTGTGCTAAGGTTGTTCTGCTAGCGGGAACGAGCAAAGGTAGCATGGGTATGCTAAGGGCATTCGACTAGCGAAAACGAGCAAAATATAGTCGGGATATGCTAAGGTTGTTCAGCTAGCAGAAACGAGCTAAGGTGGAGATTGTTGGATTATATCTCATTTTTGGTTGAGCGCTCAAAATGAGGGTGACAATGGAGTTGGTAATTTAGTCCCACATTGGATAGAAGGTGGGATCATGAGGTGTAGATAATTGGGATTGGTTCAGGCCTTACATGAGAATTCCTTTTTAAGGCATATGGGCACAGTCTAATATAGTATCTCATGGGCCCAGTCTAATATAGCATCTCATGATCCCACCCCCTATCCGATGTGGGACTAAATTATAACTCCATTGTCACCCCCTTTTTGAGCGCTTATCCGAAAACGAGTTATAATCCAACATTTGGCACTTAAGATTTGGACATTTAAATTTTGGGGAACTAAATTTTTGTATAAAAAATCAATGATGAGATATTTTTCTTCCATCAACCGTCTAGATCAATTATGTAAAGGATGTTTACTTGAAAAGAAATTTAGAAAAATCTTTCCAAGGAAGACACCACAAGAGCCAAGGAGCCCTTACAACTTGTGCACATTGATATATGTGAGCCAATCATACCTTGCTCCTATAGCAAGAATCGATATTTTCTTCTCCTTATTGATGATTATTCTAGAAAGACTAGGGTATATTTCTTAAAACAAAAATCGGAGGCATTTAGTGCATTTAAAAAGTTTAAAGCACTTATTGAAAAATAAAGTAGCACATAATTAGGGATCAAAGGTCCGATAGAGAAGGCGAATTTATATCTCATGAATTCAATCAATATTATGAAGAAAATATAATTTGTCATCCTCTAACAGTTCCAAGATCCCCCAAAAAAATAGAGTGGACGAAAGAAAGAATAGAACTATCCTTGACATGGCTCGGAGCATGTTAAAGAGCAAGAAAATGCCCAAAAAAATGGATGGAAGCCGTCAATTGTGTCGTTTACTTGTCAAAATGCTCTCCTAGAAGAAGCATAGAGGAAAAGACACCACAAGAAGCATGAAGTAGAAAAAAGCCTGACTTCTCTCATCTCAAGGTGTTCGAAAGCATTGCATATGCACATGTACTAGATGAAAGAAGATATAAGCTTGATGACAAGATTGAGAAGTTCATCTTCATCGGCAATGACTCAAGTTCCAAATGTTACAAGCTCTGCAATCCAAGCAATAAGAAGATTGTCATTACTAGAGATGTGGAGTTTGATGAAGAAACCTTATGGCAATGGAATGTCCAAGAAGAAAGCTATGACTTGGTTCCTCTCATGGAAGAATAAAATTAAAAGCAAGTACATGAAGAGTTTGCCAAAGGAGATTGAGGTAATCAATAATCAAAATAATCTAACAAATTTTTGCCTTTTTTTGATTGTGAGCCAATATGTTTTGAAGAAGCGAATCAACGTAAGAAGGGAATAGATGCCATGCATAAAGAAATCAAGGATATTATGAAGGGCGACACTTGGTAGCTAGAGACGATACAAAAGTAGCAAAAATAATTGGAATAAAAAATATCTACAAGCCAAAGAACAATGCTCAAAATAAAGTCAAGAGTTATAAGAATAGACTATTTACAAAAGACGACAATCAAAGATTGAGCATTAGCTATAATGAAAAGCAAGCACATCTACCCAAAGTTGTCAAAATGCAAAAGTAAGTTACCAATATCTTCAACAAGCAAATCAAGGAAGAAGCATTATTCATGGAAAAACGTTCACTTGGAGTCGCAAAATCAAGTTTAAGAGGAGTGTTGAAAATAAACTTGATTTTGTGATCATGTTTTGATCCCGACAAATCTACTTGGTCCACTATCATTTGGTTTTGTTAATTAGGCCCTTTTTAGTTTTATGCTTGGTCTGTATTCTAGGATATTTTATGCCTAGAATATTCTTGGTAATTTAAAATATCTATGTTATTGGGATGTAACCACTTTTACTTGTAGGTATATTTTTGTCATTTAATATTTTTTGTTAATTATATAGCTATGTTTAATTAGTGCTAGCTAGAATTAATTATAGTTAGTTAGCATGGATATAATATTCACTTTTAGAATGGTTAAATACTCTCCCTTAATTAATTAGATTCCATCCAAACAAAAGAGATTCCATACATGACAATTCTAGAACCTAATTAAAGAGTGGAGAGGGTCATATTGGATATTATAGTATCACCTAAGCCTACTATAAGTGGTTGGCCCTAATTATGGTTTAATTATTTTATTTTGTATCACATTAGCCACCCCTTCTTCCCCAAAATCCTTCTTCCTTAAGTCATTCCAATTTTATACCAATTTCTATTTCAAATCACTCTATTTCCATTCATTATCATCCCCATGGAGTGTCACGCCCCAGTCCTAAAATATCGAGGGACTAAACACGTGGCAATGGCCATCAGTACGCACTAATGGACAAACTCAATTTAATGGATCCATCGGGGCATACTTAAGCTGTATTACATCAATAATCAGGGTCTACTAATCTCATCCACATAATGAATATAACAAGTCAATAAAAGGAAATAAATATCAACATTAAGTCACAAGTAAATAATCGGGGAAACAACCCGATAAACAAGTCTGATACAATTAGTTCATTAAACAAGAAGGAAAATAACAACACAGACTGAGTATGGAAGAAACATATACTCAGAAAAATCCATAGCAATCACCTAGCCCTCAGTTCCTAGTTCTGCTCCACTGTATGCACCTGGTCCTGCTTCTGCTCCTGCTAATGCTCCTGTTCCGTATACCTCGGGATAGATCTTATTTGCTAATCCTGGGGACATAATTCGGATCCAGGTCCTCAGGGGACATAGCAAGGTACAAGAAAGCTCAGGCCAAAATAAATGCAGTACAGAAATAAATGAAACAATAAGGTAGACTATATAACCATCTAAGTGATATGCAAAATAAGAGTAGCACTAGAACTCAGGCTGAAACCACTACAAGCTCTGTGTTGGGGAGCCGGTAGCAGTGATATCATGTGGTTGTCTAGCTCGTAGTGAGACTAAGACGCCGGCGTAATATATATAATCAATCTGTAGCCTGTGTGACTCTTCCCACCCAATGTAATCACGATGTCTCATGTCCACGATGTTTCATGTCCATGCCATACAGGATCATAACTAATGCATCCAGTCATATAATATCTAAGCAAAGGAATAAGTCATAAAACTGTATCTTATACAGAATCACCATGAATATCTCAGGACGATTCTGTATCATGAATAGTGTCAGGTGTCCTAGGTATAAAGTACTTGATAAGGCAAGTACGAGAAGTATAGGGTCTCGGTATCCATCTCTAGATGACTTTACACAACACCGCGTACGGTGTTGGCACCCGACTGTAATCGGACGCTAAGTAAGTCACACGGTCCTAGGTCAAGTATGTACAACAAGTATATATGTCAAGGAAATAAATAGCAAAAACTGCAGATATTGGCAAGGTACACTTGCCTGAGATTCCGGCTCCAATTGTAGCTCTGACTTCAGGGAAAATTATAAGGAGTACTCAGGTTGCTGAAACAAACATCACCATCAGCTCCAGAAAATATTAATCAGCTAGAAACGCCTGTCCTTGAGTCCAATTTGGAGACAAGGGCAAAAAAAGATATTTCGGGGCAAAACGGGGTCCAGATGTAGGCCGCTTTGCACCGAAAAATATGTCAGGGTCAAAGGCCTCCAAATCTGTCCAACTTAGTGTCAACAAGTCAGGAACGATGATACGAACCCAACGGAACTTCCAGAACTGGATTCCGATGAGTCGTTCTCAAAATCGCCCGTCAAGTGGAGCTTGTGGGACCCACGACACGCAATTTTGTCAACGTTCTCAGAATCGAACCAAACTTGGCTCACAGGACCAGTGTATTACTACGAGTCCAATGGCGCAAGTTTTGTCTCGATCCGACGTGTGTACACTAAGTTACAGCAAGAACCAGAAAGGACGGATACGGGACGGTGTCCACGGATACGCACTGATTTCGGTGTGCACGCACATCCGAATCAGCTTCTGCAAAATCCCGCACGTCCGTATCGACGACGCGTACGTATCTGTGAAGACCGCATGCGACCAAGTCGTCCCGTTTGGCGGGACGTACTCAGTTCCGGGGTGAAACAGGGCGTTGGTTTTCCTGTTTTTGGATGGCGGTTCACGATCACCACAGGACGCGATACACCGAGCGGGTTGCACAGGCATCGAGGGGGTCACGCAGGCTACGCGATGCAACTGACGGAATAGAAATTGGGGCAGCGAAGTAAGAGATATGAGCACCTGAACAGGGCTCCGAAAAACCGAATTCTCCGTATCCGACACGTGTCCTGTGTCCGAATCGTGTCCGCCCTAGGGTTGGGTTTAGGGCTCTGGGTCAGGGACTACTGCGGCGGCCGGAGCTGCGGCGGAGGGAGGCCGGAGGCAGCGAGGCGGCGCTGGCCGGAGGCGGCGGCTGGCGAAGGCGGGCTGGCCGGAGGCGGCTGCTGGACGGAAGAGGAGATCGGGGAGAGGTGGCCACGGTCAGGGGAGGCCGGTGGAGGGGATTTAAATAGGAGGTCGAGGGAGAGGGAGAGGCGGCGGCTACGGGAGAGGAAGAGGGGGAGGCGGCCGGCGGGGGAATCCGAAGCGGCGCTGGCGTTACGCGGCGGACGGCGGCGGCGGGCTCGTCGGGTTCGGGGAGAAGAAGAGACTAGCGGGTTCGGGCGGGTGCGGGTTCGGTCGGGCGGACCCGACCCGACCCGCTAAGGAGCGGTCGGCCCGGTCGGTTCAGCTGGACCGGGTTTAGGCCAGTTCGGTCCGGTTTGAACCCGCTTCAGCCCGGTTTATTTTGGGTTTAAAATTGTTTTAATTTAAAAATAGTTTTTAGGACTTTAAAAATACTTCCGGGGTCCAATAAATTCCCAAAAAATTATCCTATGTCTAGTTTTTCATTTTACACCATAAAATATTATTTTTATAATATTTTAATATTATTTATTTATTATATAAAAATCATTTAATAATTAAAACACCTGAATTTAATTACAGAAAATTCCCAAAAAATTCCAGAAAATTGTGAAAATCCAATTTTAAAAAATTCTTAAAAATCAGGGGGTTTACATGGAGGCTTAGAGCATTGGAGCATAAGGAGGACCATTGGAGATGAGCTAATCTAGGAGAATTGTGTCTAATTTACCCATTGTGTACATTTGGTAGAGTTTTATTGGGATCCAACTCCCAATATATAAAATTATATTCTTCTACCAATATCTATTTTAGAAAATCAATTATAACTTCTAGGAAACCATCCATGGCTAGATCTAACCCAATAGGTGGTGAATTAGGTGGTGAGACCCCAAATCTAGTAGATCCATCTGTTTTTTCTAGGCCACTTGGTGGAATTATGAATTTGTGACCACCAAGTGTTTGTATGGTATCTTATATGGATATTGGTGTCTAATTAGGTTTTGGATGGTGTCCTAGTGTCCACAAATGGATACGTAGAGTCTGTATCATGATACGCCATGATACGTATAGGTAGATTTGATAATTTGGGGGTATTTGGCTATTGATGTTAATTCCTCTTTATTTGCTTTAGATTTACCTATCCTAGCTTTATTCATGCTATATTATGTATATTTTGGTGTTCTATTTGGTCTTGGTGTTTAGTACCATGGTGGATTTGATAGATTGAGTAGTATCATAGAGTATCTTGGTGTCATAGTGTTGTGACAGTAGTGTGCACATTTAGTATTTTATATTTAGTTGGTATCATGGGGGGTGTTGTGTAGGTTGGTGTATAGTTGTGTGTATGTGGGTTCATAAGGAAATTAGTTGGCATCATGAATGCTTATGTGTTATATGTAGTGTACTAGTGATACTAGTGTATGAGGTATGTACTAGAGTAGCATGAAAAGTGATTGTGTGTATTGTATATGTGTTGGTTAAGTGTTCAATTGGTTGGTATTGGTATGTGTCTTAGAGTGTGCATAGTATGTGTTCAGTGGAGGGGGAGACTATATGTGAGAGTAGGGTATTCATAGAGCTAAGTTTTGCAGGGTACAGTAAGGGAGGACTTTTACTTCAGATCTGTCTCGAGGATGATGCAGACAATGAGGCCATTGGGAACTGTGTTGCAGGAAGAAGGCATTATTGCACTTCACAGCAAGAGAAGGAGTACAGCAGAACCTGTGTATAGTTTGTACAGAATTGGTATGTTCTGCAGTGTGCAGATAGGACACTTGTAGCAGTGTAGCTGCAATAGACTGTGGGTGAAGCCTGGAATCAGTAGAGTGTTAAGGGGCTCGAGTTTTGCAGAGTTGAGGGGTACAGGCAGTATGGTGTGATGTTTTATGCAACTATAATGGCAGCAAGTTTGAAGGTTAGGAGAGCTCGGGTTGTCGTTCCAGGTTGCACAGAGTGCATATAGGGTGTTGCAGTGGGTGTTATATGAAGTAGAGGTAGTTTTGGTACTGCAGTTATGGCAGTGCAGCCCACTGCATAGGTTCTACAGTGTGGTATGGGTGGCTTGATGTGTAGATAAGTATTTGTGTGTAGGCATCTAGAGTAGATATATTGTATAGTATGGAACTCAGAGATACACCACAACTCAGAGATACATATGAATGTTGTGTAGGTTGTGTGGGTTGTGTGTCATAGTATATGAGTAGTGAGTAAGGGTTATGTTTGTGTAGATGAATTAGTATATGAAACTTGGGTATCCTAGATACAAGTGTGTATCTTAGGTATAAGTAGGTAATTTGGATACAAGCATCTCACGGCATGCTAGGTAATTTCAAGGTATTGTTTAGGATACTAGGCAAGGTAAATGTTAAGGTATTGAGGTAATGCGTTATAGTAATAGTATAGGTATTATAATATTATAGTAGATGTACATATTTAGATATGTATTAGATATTATAGTTATGCCTTGGTAATATTTAGATAACCATATCTAGAACCCAAATAGGAAATATTGATCCAATTAAGATACTTAACCAGATGGATACCACTAGACCTAGAAATGACCGAGTAGCCGAATAACCTAGTGACTAGAATTGATTTTAGTTCAAATACCTATTGATGTGATTATTTTGTATATAGGTATCTTGGAATCCAGCTCAGACACTGATTTATCTTTACTACTCAGGTTCAGAGGCGAGTACATTCTCTGATAGTTTTCTTTACTTGATATTTTCTAAGATACATGTTTATAGTACCGTTTTACTTGATTCCTGACATACTGCATACACAAATTGGTATTATATAGATTCGTTGTCATGAGATATGTAGTTTCTGGCCTATTGAATTTTTTGGACTAATGTATTTACTAGCCTATTGACTTTTCTGGACATTGTGATACTTCATTTCAGACCTAGATCCATGAGTACTAGTTGGGCAGAGAAATACCTAGGAGACGTATGAACGTACCCTTTCTATCTCATGGTCTTACTGGAACAATAGAAGACACACACGGCACGTGTGGTTTGCCAGATTTTACCCCCTAGCCGTTCATATGTCGACTTGGTATTTGAAAACACTTAGATAGGTAGTCTTCCTTGCTTTCACTCTTTACTTGTTGGTTACATTCTTATATTGGCATGTTACTTGATTCCAAATATTTACTTATTTTTACTGTCATACTTACTTGTTTTACTTTATCTACCTTACCATGATATCTTACTTATTTGTTCACTCTATTTCTTGTACCATGATTACACGCTTACATGTTCATCATGTATTTCATTACTATTAATGTTTTATAGCCTTTATCATTTATTGGAACTGATGTTAGAGTTGTGCTCGTTCCATACTGATTTAATAACAATTTTAGGAAATTGTCTGGAGGACTGGTGCCACACTTATCATGGACCCAGGAGGGTGTAGCAGCTGAGTTGGACCCTGTAGTTAAAGAGTAGCTTGGAGGGATTATTGGGAGGTCTAGCCGGTGTTACTTAGTTATCTTAGATCATTCTTAGCATTTTAATACTGGATTTGACTCTATAGACCACTTCACTTTTTGGGATTGTTATATTTTGGATCTTAGAATTGTTGGTTGTTGTTTATACTTATTAGCTTTGTGACTTTAGATTTTTTATCTCTTATTTCATATCGTGTCTTATCTTCTTTAGATCTTTGATTAAGTATTATTTGTCGTATCATTGTTCTCCTTATGGAGTTGGATAATATTTTGTGAAATAGTTAGTTATATTGTGATAAATTAGACAACGTTCTATCGTCGATGTTGTGGCATAGGCTAGACGTACCCACGTACTCGTGCCCAATCATCCGGGTACGTGTTATGACAAGGATGTCCCCTTATTTTGTAACATAACAAGCATTTCAAGCTTGGTGGTCTAAAAAGTTTCTTTTCTTCCATTATTTTCTTCTAACAAAATTCTTCTCTCTATATTTTCTCCCTCCAAATTAGTTCATCCAAGCTAATTGGCCTACCACAGTTCAACACTTTATACTTTGCCTAAATGGGTCATGCATATCTTTTGGTATTGCTTTCTACATATAGAGACATCTAATAAGGATTTGATTGAACCCATATACCCTATTATCTGTATTCAAAATGAAATTATTTACAATCAGGGAGATTTATGAGCTCTATAACAATAATATAAAGGTCTAAAAGGAATTTACTTCTTTCTTATGAAATGGTAGTATGGAGGAGCAAGATGTTTAGGAAACAAAAATATTTAGAGAATAAGTACTTTGAATCTAATACCCCAATTCTAATCAAGGTTATGCAAAAGGCAATTTGTGATGTGGAATTCGATGCCAAAGTTAGAAATGCTAATATTTGCGGATATATATGTCGATGACCAAGTCTGAGTTTGTCTTTGCTCTCAATCTAGCTTCAGCATCAGAGCGACGTAGATTATCCCATCCCACACGTTTGTTTGTCTATGCAGGTGAATGAGAAGACATGATTGGAGAAGAACAAAAAAATTGATATAGTCCACAAATTAGCCCCTTATGCCTGATGGTAGAAAAATATCCTTAAATTGACACCCATTATGAGGTCGTACTTCTATGACTACTACGTTGAAGTCATTCTCCTAACCAAGGAAGATGCTTAATGGTGCTTCCAGTAGCAAAGTCTCTCCACAACACTCGAACTCCATCGCAAGTGTACCCATTGATGGCTTGAGTTATCATGGAACAACCAGTTCATAAGTTCCAACGATGAATGCCTCTCGACCGTCCCTCGCTATTCCTCTATTCCACTAAATACCGTATATGGCATGGTGCAATCAAGATCAGTATCATCTACTCATACTTATTGCACGCACTGACATTTTTAGAACAACAAGTGCTGCATCTAATGCCACCTATGCCAAAACTTAACCTAATCCCTATATATTGCTTTAGGGGCTCTTACCATAATAGAGGCCAAAAGACATCAATCTGATATAATGAAATTATAGATTGATCAAGAGTATACAACATATTTTGACCATATAAAATTAAAAGTATCTCTAGAATTAAAAAATCTCAAAACCAACACTCAAACCATTGTAGCTAAACATAAGATGTTTGATGTATCAGTTACATGTACCCTTATGTGCTATAAAAATATTGGGAAACAAAAATACAAAAGAAGCAAACACCCAAGGAATGAGAAAACAAAGATCATCAAGATCAATAACTAGTTATTAGAAATAGCTAAATAATTTTTCAAAAAGCTTTCATAGTGCACAATAGAAATATTAGATGGAAGTGTGTACTTAAGAATGATTTAAGTAAAATGCAAGTTAAAGCACAAGAACATGTGATCTTAAATAAATAAATATATATATATATATTATTCATTACCAAGACATTAATAAATATTTCCTCTCAGTACCCTAAAGTAAAGATATAGAGAAAATAAAGCTCAAAAGTAAGGGCTCATCAATGTATATATAAATTATATATTATATGGATGAATACATGAAAAAGATTCAAACAATGAAAAGTATATATTCATAATGACAACCAAAAGCCAAAATGGGATTAATCAAGAAAAGGATTTTAGAAAGTAGCTAATTGATTCATTTCAAAATACACAAATTGGACGAATGGAATCAATAGCTAATATATAAAAGGTAAGCTCAAGTTTTTTGATACAAGGCAGAATACTCTTCAAATCAATATGAAATTGAGCTTAAATCATATGCCCAAATAATGATATTGATACAAAAACATATATCAATATAAGAGATACATGAGCAATATTAAAATTTTAATTATATAGTCATGTATCCTTAATGAAAATTGAAAAGCTATAACAAATTCAAACGAGTTTAAAACGAGTTTAAATATGCTTTATTAGACAAGAAATAATTAATTCACAAGAAGTTGGTTAAAAAAATACAAGAATCAATAGTGAATATAATATACAAGCACAAAGTTATAAAGTATAAGTATATACTTTTTCAAAAAGTAAGATGTAGTGCCCCATCCGCGATGGCACTATATAGTTCGAGATATTGGTTTCTAGCTCAAGAGGAAGCCTCTCAGAAGAGCTCCATGTTGGGGCACAAGACGATTGATCTTGGTGAGTGGACATACCTTAATTCTCTGATTCTTTAATGCGTAATAAAAATTTAATTTTCTTATAATTGCTTATTGCTAAGAAGATTAATGTTCATAAGAAGAATGATAGAATATGAACCTGCATGCTTAACAAGAGAACTCATATTTCATGTCTAACGAACGAACCTTTGCCATGCTAAGTGTAGGAAAGAATTTTACATGATAAGTACATTGTCACTGCTATTGAACGAACCACTTCCTTGCTATTAAGAAGAGTATTGGTGGTTACGAACCATGTACCTTGATGGTTACGAATGTCGTACATCAATATAGATTAATAAGAAGAAGAGTATTAATGGTTATAAACTCGTATATTGATGGTTACGTGCCTCATACATCGATGGTTATGAAAGTTGTACATCAATACAATCTAATAAGAAGAGATCATATAAAAGAACTGAATGAATGTTTTTGCTGTTATTGCCTTTATGCTTAGGAATATAGCTTACAAGTCACGCTGTGCACATCAAGATAGTATATGAATCTATATATCGTGCATGAACTGCCTGTCCTGTATGGTTGATTTTTTTCAAGATTGAGATATGGTTTTCAAAGATATTTCAAAGAAGTGTAATCTGACTCTGATCATATATAACATGAAATGAACCTAAGTAGATGTAGCAAAATCACTAGTAATTTAATATTTTTTCATATGATTACTTAGTGTTGGTTTCAGGAAGTGTTGCCTTTTTTGTTGTTTTTGTACTCACCAGTGCGTTCCCCAAAGTACTGACCCCCCATCAGTCTTGTTCGCAGATACTGGACTCTCTGAAGCGATAGCAGATCCTCATCCTCAGGAGCCAAAAATCAGGAGATGCCACGAGATGCATTGAAGATGTCTTGAGATGCTTTTATATAAATGGATAAAATGTATGGAATGATGTCATTGTATTCTAGAGAGATGTAAGCCAATTGGCAATGTACTGAAAGCTTGTAATTATTTTAGTTATCAATAAAGAGATTTTTTTTTCTTATACCATTGTGTTTATTTACTTTTTTGTAATATTGTGTCGCTGCTTCTACTTTTGATAGCTTATCTTGTTATTGTTCAACCCCTGGCCTTGTGCAAGTGCAACTTAGACTTACACGACATCACACCCAAAGCGAAAACGATCACTTTCGCAAGGCTTGAGCGAGGACTATTGGCCCTTGCAGGATCGGGACATGACATAAGGGACTTTTGCTAAACATGTATAATCATGAAGACTGATTATATAAATAGAATATAAAAGACAAATCAAAGAAGAGTACAACTAACTCAAAAATATTTACTCAAAATAGATTATCAAGAACCTATGGACTGGAATGATATGCATGCTTTATGAATAAATAATAGGAATATAAAACATGCATATATCATAGTGTCACATCAATAGAAATCAATGAAAGACTACTTAGTATTAACTAATAATTTAATCTAAACAACTAGTCATGATATATATATATATATATATATATATATATATATATATATATATATATATATATATATATATATATATATATATATATATATATATATATATCTTAGCCTTCTTTGGGTACCCCCACACGGAGTCTCGAGGGTACTATCTAGCGTACAGATGAGTCCAAGAGTACTAGCCCGGAGTACGAGTTCATACACTCATTTGCATATCACATAGTTGGTTATACTAGTTTTCCATGTATTATAGTATTATATTGTTTACTTTGGCATGTTGTTTCTTGTACCTTGTTACGTCCCTCTGCGGACCTGTTCCATTGCCAGTTTTGCAGCATAGACTGTTGTGGAGATTCCTGGAGCTGCTGATGTTTATTGTCTCATCATGTAGGCATTGGACTCAGGTACTGTTATCATTTCTATCGTTATTATTTTTATTATTTCTTGTTACCTATCTCTGCTGATATAGTCTAGTTTTATAGACTATATTCCATTCTCGAATCTATTCGAGCTTGTGTGTTACTGGCGGCCAACTTTAGCACATGTAGCTCTTTCTTGAGATTTGGTGCCCTTGTGGATTGAGACTTGGAGATTTATAATATTATTTAGGTAATACAACTTAATTGAATTCTAATAGGTCTATTAAATTGGGTTTTCCCATTGGAGTTGTGCTGATGGCCATTGCCACGTGGCTAGTCCCTCGGTATTTTGGGACTGGGCGTGACAACACTCATACACCCATAACATATTGTGTCACAGACCTCATCTCTTCCTCACATCCACATATCATGGATACATTGATACCTAGCAACTAAACCTCATATAATCACACTAATATATCATACACTCACTGTGCAGCCACATATATAATCACAGTTGTTGCAAAGTCTGCAAGCTGCCCTCATATTAAATCTGCATTGCAAGCCTCAACAAGCTCTACAACAAATAAGATGACAAAGTTTTCGATCAGGTAGTTCGAGCAATAACAAAAAAATATCACATAAATCAGCCCCAAATGTCGAGTAGTAACAAAAAATTATCACATAAATCATCCCCAAATGGTATACCCTAAATGTCAACAGCAACATATATTGAGAGATCAAATGATCTAGAACTTACAGTAGGAGGGGACACGTTGGAGGAGGAGGGGAAACGACGGAGAAGGAGGGTTACGGAGTAGACGAGAGGGGGAACAGGCACGGAGGAGAGTGGGCACGACCACGTCGAAGTTGAGAGAAGGACCACGGGAAGGGGAACGCCGAAGAGAGGGAGAGAGGGAAAGTCAAGTGAGAGATGAAAGAGGAGAGCGGTCGATCAAAATATTAAATTTTGATCGGCCGCGTTTTCTTTTAACTTATGGCACAGACATAGGCGACGGACCAGCGACGTCCTAGTACGTCGCCGCAATCGAGTAGCCATCGTCAATCTGTCATAAATGTTTATCGCATAGTTCTCGCGTAATGTGGCGCAATCCGGTGACGACATAGCGACGACCTGGCGATGAAATCATATTAAATTTCTGATCTATTGTATTTGGTCGTTATAATGCCATTGAGACATCGCTATTTGACGTCAGATATCAGCCGTCGCCAATATTCCGTCGCTAAATCTCTGTATTTTAGTAGTGTATACACCGTTGGATTATATCACATGGGCCAGATTAGTTGCGATTATGAGGGGATATATATATTAGATTTTTTCTAACCCTAATTAACATTGTAAGAGGAGGCTTTACCTTTTGGAGAGAGAAGATTCACGGGTATTTTGAAGAGGAAATCGCTTTGGGTAACTCTACTCGTCATCTTCGTTCTTCATCAGTTTGTAATCGTATTTTTCATCTTTCGAGTAGTGTGGTGATCTATTTTGGATCTGTGAAGATGTAAACCCCATTTTCTAAAAAACATCTGATTAGTATAAATTAGTTAGTTTAATAAATAAATAAATAAATATATATATATATATATATGCACAGGCATGCAAAATCGTACACACACACACACACATATATATATATATATATATATATGTGTGTGTGTGTGTGTGTGTACGATTTTGCATGCCTGTGCATATATTTATTACATATTCTTAAGTAATAGTCTAAAAACCCATTAGCCCTATAATCGTTAAACTTGCCTTATACTCAGAACCCAAACTCTCTTTAACCCAAATCCATTTAGTCCGCTAGTCTAATCCCACTTCCCAACCTGCAAAGCTACTGTTGATATTTTGTTTCTTAAGCTCATTTATCCTTAAAACTTGTTGATACCCAACCCGGCTCACAGTAGCCCAATTATTGTTACATTTTTCTTCAAAGCCCGGGAGAATAGGGACTTCGTTCGTAACCGATCCACCACTCTCTCCCTCTCGCTCTTAACTGCAACTCCACATCTCACTCCCTCACCTCTCACGTAAGAGAGATCCCCAACGTCTCATCCTCTACGAGAGTCCCCCTTGCCAACCGTCACCCCTCAACCATCGTAGAACACCCCTCCCAATCCTTCTCTCTCTCTCTCCCGAGCTCCTCTCATTTTTCCTCTCCATCTCTCCTTGCTCGAATCGTCAACTTCGGAAGTCATGACAGCCCTAACGTGGAGTCCTGCTGCCAAGTAAGCTTGCCGACGTACACGCACCATCATCGCCAACTCAGTCCTCGGATTCACCAGTCCAACTCACGCAAGCCAACGCCGAGGAGACGATCATCTAGTGAGCCTTGTCCGAACTCGACGACGCCTACCGGTAAGCTGTTTTACCGTCATGTTTGTAAATAGGAAGAAGAATAGGAACAGTCGAGTTAGCTATATAGTTAAGCTTGCATGGAACCCTCCTTTCCCGTTTAATAAGAAAGGGAAATAGATAACACAATAGCTAAGAACATAGCATGGTTTATGAGCTACTTGTCACACACCATATTATGTGGTCCCATCAAGATCCGAAAAGTTTTCAGAATTTTGCACATGGAAAAATAGAATTCAGCACATGGCAGAATACACTTTCCATTATAGAGGCTTACTTTTTAGTTATTTGACAATAATAATGATGTAAGGAATATTTTTAAGATATAGAATAATTCCTAGCATATTTTCGAGAATAATTCTTGAATATTCTCATTCCAAAAGGTTCATGCATGTAAGTCCTTGAGTCAATATAAATATGGGGGGAATCATTTGTTCCTCACTACTGAAAACTTGTAAGCTTTTCCAATATTAATAAAGAAGTCTTCAAATTTTCATCTTGCTCTACTGTTCTCTATTTTCCTTAGCGAGTTATCTAAGTTCGTAGTCAGGAAGGTTTGCACGAGTCTTCGAGGAGAAAGTTTGTACGTCGCATGGGTCGAAGTGGAGAAAAAATTACTGTCCATGACAAGTGGTAACGGAGCTAAGGTCGATCGTAGCCATGTCGACATCCGAGATCAGCATTGACCAGCGTCCTGCATCACCCAAGAAGGCAAATAGGAGAGGCAGAAGCAAGTAGACAACGTTGGAGCCGGCCCTTGGTGATTTGACATCTCGCCTGAAACTCTTGGAGTAATGCGTGATGGGTGTGGAGATGCAAGTTGAGCAGAACCAGACGGCTTACGAAGAGTTCTCTCATGGGTTGGAGAGCGATGTCGCCAACGCCATGACATTGTTTCAAGAGCAACTTCGCGAGATGCAGGCTGGGTTCGAGAAGGAACGCCAGGCTATGAAGGCGGAGATTGCTGAACTACGCAAAGAAATCAAGACTAAAGTCTCTATTCTTAAGAAAGCCATCGCCAATGGTGGGTCTTCGAGTAGGGAGGCGGCACCAAAGGTGAAGTATCCGGAGCCAAAATTCTTCAACGGCGCTCAGGATGCAAAAGAAGTAGACAACTTCATATGGAACATCGAGCGATACCTTAAGGCGATTCGCGTCGAAGACAAAGCCGATAAGGTAAACACCGTATCCCTTTATTTCACTGACGATGCTATGTTGTGCTGTGCTAGAGTCGTAGGTGCCTTAAAAGGGTTTGTGCTTAATCGAGGCTTGGGAGGATCTCAAGAAGGAGATCAAGTCTCAATTCTACCCGAAGAATGTTGAGTTCGTGGCCAGGAAGAGCTTGCGTAAACTCAAGCACACCTGGTCGATCAAAGATTATGTGGCGGAGTTCACTCATCTTATGCTTGCCATAACCAATATGAGCGAAGACGACCGTCTATTCTTCTCCTTGACGGTCTACAACCATGGGCGACGCAAGAGTTGTAAAGGCAGTGTGTCCAAGATCTGAACATGGCCGTCTTCACGGCTGAGAAGCTAATGGAGTATTGGCGGGGCGATACGTCCAAGCCCAAGCCAAAGGCCACCACCAAGGACAATGGTGGGGGAGAGAAGAAAGGCAACAAAAAGGAGGCCCCGTCGAAGGACAAGTAATATGCGAAGTCCCAGACGGAGCGCAAGATTGAATGCTTTATGTACGGAGAAAATCACTTCGCCCACGACTACAAGAACAAAGGCAAGCGGGTGAACACAGTCCAAGGTGAGAGGTCGAGGATGAAGGACTAATGATAGGGCTCAGATGGGAGCCCTTCGCTTGCTCAATGCCTTGAAGAGCAAGCCCGTCTTGACTAAAGCCCCAAATTATGAACTTATGTACGTAGACGTGAAGATCAATGGCCAGAGTACGAGGGCGATGGTTGACACGGGGCAACACACAACTTCATCTCGGACACGGAGGTCTACCGCTTGGGTCTGGTGCTAGAGAATGACTCAAGCAAGATAAAGGCGGTTAACTCAGCAACTCGCCCCATGCAGGGGGTGGCCAAGGGTGTGAAGATAGAGGTTGAAGACTGAACGAGAGTCACCAGTCTTACGGCCGTACCTCTCGAATACTGCAAGATGATCCTAGGGATGGACTTCCTGACTTCGAAAAAAGCAGTTCCAATGCCACACTTGGTAGTCGTCGGGATCATTGAGGAGGGCTCGTTGTGCATGGTTAATGTTGCTAGAGGCGAGTCCACGAAGGTGAAAGCTCTCTCCTCTATCCAACTTAAGAAGGGTATGAAGCACAGAGAGATGACATACCTAGCGGTGCTCAGGATGGAGGAAGCATCCGTGCATGAGGATCTTCCGCCTGAGATCAGCAACGTCCTCATGGAGTTTGGGGATGTCATGCTGCAAGAGCTTCTGAAGATGCTACCTCTGCGGAGGGAAGTGGACCACTTTATCGAGTTAGAATCGGTCACAAAGCCGCCCGTGATGGTTCCATACTGCATGGCCCCGCCAGAGCTCGAGGAGTTAAAGAAAGAACTGAAGGAGCTGCTCGATGCAGGATTCATTAGGCCGTCTAAGGCCCCGTTCGGTGCACCAGTACTATTTCAAAAGAAGAAGGATGAAAGCCTTTATTTGTGCATTGACTATCATGCACTTAACAAGGTGGCCGTCAAAAATAAATATCCTATCCCATTGGTGGCATACTTGTTCGATCAGTTGGGAGGTGCGAGGTACTTCTCCAAACTGGATCAGCGCTCGAGGTATTATCAGGTGCGAATAGCCGAAGGAGATGAGACCAAGATCGCATGCGTCACGAGGTATGGTGCTTATAAATTTTTAGTTATGCTTTTTGGTCTAACAAATGCTTCTATGACATTTTTCACTTTGATGAACAAGCTCTTCCACCCCTTTCTTGATCGGTTCATCGTGGTGTATCGCGACGATATCGTCATATACTCAAACGCGATGGAGGAGTACATTGAACACTTGAAGATGGTTTTCCAGGTGTTAAAGGAGAACCAACTCTTCGTCAAGCGGTAGAAATGTTCCTTTGCCCAAGAAGAGGTGCCGCTCTTAGGTCATTGGATTGAACGTGAAAAGATATGGATAGACGAGACGAAGGTCCAGGATAGGCCATACGGGAGTGGAAGGCTCCCACCAGGCCAACGAACTGCGATCGTTCTTCCACCTGGCGAACTACTATCGGTGGTTCATCCAAGGATGCTCCGTCATAGCTGTACCACTTACAGTCCTGTTGCGGAAGGATCGTACATAGAGCTGGACCTCCAAATACGAGGAGATATTTGATGCACTGAAGAAGGCAGTAACGGAGGAACCGGTCTTATCATTATCGGACTATTCCAAACTGTACGAGGTGCATACTGACAAGTCCGACTTTGCCATTGGAGGGGTCTTGGTGCATGAAGGGCACCCCATCATATTTGAGAGCCGCAAGTTGAATAACAGAGAGTGGCACTATACGGTACAGGAGAAGGAGATGACAGCGGTAGTCCATTTCTTGTGGACGTAGCGTCACTATCTCCTTGGCACCAATTTTGTGGTGATGATAGACAATGTCGCCATGAGCTTCTTCCAGACGCAGAATAAGTTGTCCCCCTAGCAAGCGAGATGGCAAGACTTCTTGGCCGAGTTTGACATAGAGCTGCGATACAAGCCGGGCAAAGAGAACCATATGGCCGATGCACCCAGTAGGAAGGCCGAGCTAGCAACGGTGTGCTTGCTCAAGGATGACTTACTTGATCGTATCAAGATGGGTATGGTGGACGACCCATTGGCACAAGCTTTGGTAAAGCTAGCTTGTGAAGGCTAAACGCGAAGGTTTTGTCTAAGGGACGGGCTTCTCTACACGAAGGGCGACAAGGTGGTCGTTCCTAAGTGGGGTAGCTTGTGCAGACAACTACTCAAGGAGTGCTACGATGCCAAGTGGGATGGACATCCGGATCAGAAGAGGACATTGGCAATGCTGGAGGCCGCCTACTATTGGCCTCACATGCGCGAAGATGTGGAGGACTATGTGCGCACTTATCTTGTATGCCAGCAAGACAAGGTGGATCACCAGTGACCCATGGGCCTGTTTGAGCCTCTCCCCGTGCCGAGTCGACTATGGAAGAGCATATCGATGGAATTCATCTCTGTCTTGCCTAAGGTAGGGACACTTGGGTCCATTCCTTTAGTGGTGGACAGATTCTCCAAGTACGGGACCTTCATATTTGCACCGATGGATTTTACTTCAGAGGAGGCCACGTGCTTATTCATTTCCCATGTGGTAAAGTTTTGGGGCATCCCGGAAAGCATCATCAGCGATCGAGACCCCCGCTTCACGGAAAAATTTTGGACTGAGGTGTTCAAGATCTTTGGGACGGACAGACAGAGTGGATTAACTCCTTATTCGAGGAGTACTTGCGGCACTATGTGAGTGCCAACCAGCGGGATTGGATGCATCACTTGGACATCACTCAGTTATGCTACAATCTACAAAGGAGTGAGTTGTCTCACAGTAGTCCGTTCGAGTTGGTAATGGGTCAAGAATCGCTTGCCCCAAACACACTGTGTACGGGGACATCGGGAAAGAGCCCAGTGGACCACCAGTTTGCCTCGGACTTCAGGGAGAAGATGGATACTTTTAAGGCATTTTTTGGAAAAACCGCACAAGATAAAGAAATGGGCCAACACCAAGCGAAAGCCTGTTGAATACAAGGAATGGGACTTGGTTATGGTCAAGCTTCAACCACAACAGTTCAAGGTATTCTGCAAGTTGCAAAATGGACTGATTTGCAAGTGTGAAGGACCATTTCCCGTATTTAAGAAGGTAAGCAAAGTTGCCTACAAGCTCGAGCTCCCCGTCAAGCTGAGGATCCATCCCATATTTTTTGGTCCCACCAAGATCCGAAAAGATTCTAGAATTCTGCACATAGATGAATAGAATTTAGCACATGGCAGAATACACTTTCCATTCTAGAGGCTTCATTTTTAGTTATTTGGCAATAATAATAATGTGAGAAATATTCTTAAGATATAGAATAATTTCTAGCATATTTTCGAGAATAATCCTTGGAATATTTTTATTCCAAAAGGTTCATGTAAGCCCTTGAGGCAATATAAATAGAGGGAGACACATTTGCTCCTCACCACTGAAAACTGGTAAGATTTTCCAATATCAATAAAAAAGTCTTCAAGTTTCCATCTTGTTCCATTGTTCTCTATTTTTCTTAACGAGTTAGCTAAGTTTGTGGTCGAAAAAGCTTGCACGAGTCTTCTAGAAAAAAGTCCGTGCATCGTACAGGTCAAAGTGAAGAAAAATTTACTAAGTCCGTGACATACTTCTAGCTAGAGCATTGCATTTATCATAAAATTTTGGACGTGGGAGCATGCAATATAAATGTAGCAATAGTAAGTTAGCAAGCTCCATGTGCACCATTGATTGGAGGCACTACAAGACTAAGCTTACTAAAAGCTAGTTCTTTATATACCTAGTTGAAGTGCTACCACAGCATGTACCACCACACTTTACTTGCTACTATACCAAACAAATAAATATTGGTTTATATTCAATTACACCCTCCTTTAATAAAACTATTCCACACTTTAGAATGGAACAATGGGAGATGGGAACAATTGAATTGATTATTATACAAACTCTTGTCATACAAAGAATTATCACCACTCTTCTCTTTCTTGTTTAAAACTAGTATATAAAATAGGTCATTAGAAATTTTTTTTTTTTTTTTTTTTTGCCAAAGCCCAAATGTTTTTGAGCCAGGCTTTATCATTGCCATTAGTTTAATAATTGGATGACTAGATGAATAAAACTATAGTAGCACAGTAACTTGAATATAGTTTAAATATAGTCTTTGTTCTAATATTTCAACTTAAGGGTTATGGTATCCTTAATCAGATTAAGTAGCTATTATTAAAGGACAACCATAAGGCTATGTGTAGTCTAATGTTGAAATATTAGAGTAATTAGTTAAGGTTATGAAGGTTAGTCCTATGTAGCATTAAATATTAATCCTATGCATACTTTTGAATAGGCTCCCTGGACAAAAATTGGGAGTTGTGTTTCTATTTACAACAAGTGGATAGTAGCAACAGGCAAGTATACCTTGTCCGAATTGTACATCAATTACATGCATTTTCTATTATTTGTTTCTCTTCGGACATAAATAAATTACCTGCTACTTACCATCTGTTGTTTTCTCATTGACGTTCATGCACTTATTTACCTTCAATATATCACTGCTTGTTTCATATGCAAATTATGACATTATTTGTTTGTTCAATACCTCTTTTCTAATGAGTTTGACTTGACTAGACTTGTACCACTTAGTTGAGACCTATTGCTAGATATTGGCTTGTATTGTCTGTAGGACCGGGAGTGTCCCATGGTATTAAGATATCAGAGATTTGTTCTAACATCTCAAGACTGGGAGCATCCCATGGCATTATGGTATTGAGATATAATCATACCTAGATCATCCTAGGTGTTATGGTATATTGAGTCTTTATTCATTGTACGTCTATTTGTAGTTATTGCCTGTATTATTTGTCTCATTCCTGCATGATTTACTGTATATTTTTGACATATATATTATGTATCTTGCTATGTCCCACTGAGGACCTGGACCCTTCTCCAGGTATAGACAAGGAATAACCACAAGTTTACGGACCTGAACCCGACGTAGTTGCAACCTCTTCTGATCAGGTCAAGATCGATCCACTTGAGTTTGTGTGATCTAGGATCACCATGATTGTTATTATTTTCTTTATTTACTGTTTCAGATAATTAGTCTACTAGCAGTAGATTTGTCTCCACCGAGACGATTTCATCATCTTTGGTGCACTTTGACTTGTCAACTAATTTTTGGTATTTTATTCATCTATGCAATTTTTTGTTTATATATCATCGATGCGATATAGAAATTACTTGTGGTACTTGAGACCAGTATAGACAGCATAAGTGCATGCTTGAGGGATTTGCATGGTAAGGAGTAGCCCTTGAGCATGTACCAATTAGCCAAGTCACGGGCTAGTCCCGTGAGTTTTGGGACTGGGGCGTGAAGAAGAGCTTGTATAGGTTATAATACTTTAATTTATTAGGGGAGGCTTTTTAGGGTTGGACTCCGATCATTCCGTGGTTTTGTTTCCATCTAGGTTTTTCACATAAAAATGCTTATGTCTACGTTTGGATTTTTTTTGTGATTTTGGCGTTTGGTTTTGTGAGCTTTTTTCAGTTCTCTCACAGCTTCTTGGTTTGGAGGAATGGTTTTCTAATTACGTTCCTAACATAGTATCAAAGATTTTGGTTCTGCTCAGCTAATACCAATACGTGGTATCAAGGCTTTGGGTTCATAGTGGTGTCAGGAGTTGACAATAACAATAAAATCTAGGAGAAAAGATTAACACGAAGCAGGTGTGCATAGTAAAACTATACGGTTCTAATTATCACTACTTGCAAAGGAAGATTAAGAATTTTCTATTTGTCAAGAAGGTATATCTCACTAACAAAATATGGCATATTAGTGACATTTTTATTGACTCTATAAGAAAAAGTCGTTAAATTTATTAAATTTAGCGACGATTTAAATAGACTTCACTATAAGTCTCTATCGGCGACTAATAGCGACGACTAGCGACTATAATCATGTACGGCAAAACATGTGTCGTTTTAAGTCGTTAAATGTCACTAATTATTTTATTTTTGTGACGTTTAGCGACATATATAACGTTGCTAAGTTTTCTAAGTTTGCGACGTCTAGTGAAGTCGTTATACGACGCTAATATTTTATATTAGTAATGTTTAGCGACGTTATTTTAGGATGTCACTAAAATTTGACATATGCACTCGATGGTTTCACTTTTCCTCCATTTTCTTTTTCCAAATCCAAACTCGCATCACTCCCTTCTCCTCTAAATTCTGGCTCCCCTCAGGTCGCCCCCTTCCACTACCTCCCCCTCCGGCTACCTCCCACTCTGGCCTCCCACTCAGCCCACCTCTCCCTTGCGGCGCTCAGGCCCCCTCCCCCAGCTCTGGCGCTCAGGCCCCCTCCCCTTCGGTGCTCAGGCCACCCCCCTTCAGCGCTCAGGCCTCCCTCCAACGCTCAGCCCCACTGTCGTCATCTCCGATTGGCTCTGACCACACTTTCTCTCCACGAACCCCCCTCCTTGGTCAACCCCCCTTTCGGATCAGGTAAAACCTAAGCCTATCTCCCTCATTGCAAGCTGACATGACACATACACACAAACACACTAATATGACACACTTATACGATACACATACACACACATTGACACAGACACCCCTCATCTTTCCTAATAGTTATGTCCGAGTGTGTGTCCAGATGAGCGTTGTGTTGGATCAAGATTTAAGGTGGATTTGGTTAAATAAAAACCTTAGTAATCTGGTAGGTTTATCTTAGTTAAACAAAAACCTTAGTTAATCAGGTAAGTTAGCCTTAGTTAAACAAAAACCTTAGTTACTGACACAGACACACCATAAACAAAAACCTTAGTTAATTTGAATATTTGGTTAAATACTGTAAAATTTGTTAAATCATATGTTAAGGAGGAATATGTTATACTAAATTACTTCTTGTAGCAAACATATTTTTGTCTACCGTACCAGGCCGAGTTGATCGAGCAGATATTTCCTATCGTTGTCGCTAAGCTGATACGTGATGCTTTGGATGACCAGAAGGCTCGTGATCGTGAAGAAAAACTGATCCAATGTTGGATCATGCCTGAGAAGTGGACTGCGATGAGGGTTAGATTCGACGATCGGAGGTACAAGGAAAGGTCTGAGAAGGCCAAGGCAGCTAGGCAGAAGACAGCAAAGCGGTTTGGTGGCTCGATTCCGATGACGAAACATTTTTATCTTTTGGTATATTTTTTATTTCAGATATATTATTTTAATTCAAGTACAATAAAATGGTAGTAGGATATAATATTTAATTTTAGTACTAAATAATATATTTTTAACAGGTACAGAGGGGTGAGGATGCCAACATGGTGACCATTTTTCTAACCACCCATCGAAAGGACAGGAATCTCATTAATGAGAGGGCCTCGCAGACCTATGTAAGAATTACTTTACTCTGTGTTAATTTTAATATTACTCAGGAAATATGCAAATAAATATCCAAATAGTTAGTAATAAGTACCTTAGACACATTAGCAATTATCGATTATCCAAACTTTTCTAGGTCGAGTATCTTAGGCTGCATGAGCGGGCGACTGCAAGTGCACCTACAGCGGAAGAGGCTGGTACTTTCTCGCAGCCCTCTCCAACTCCGTCGACGGACGAGCTGTGGGTAACCGTCGATGGTGGTCTCCGAAGGGGTATGTACTATGGTACGGGATCCTATGGCGTCCTTGTTGCGATGCAGTCATTTAGGGCCTCCACGGCCAATACGCATTCCCTACAGCCCTCGCAGGCGTCGGCCCGAGTCTACGTGACTGTTGAGCGTAAGATTGCGTCTTTCCATGATGAGTTACTACGAAGGATGGAGGAACAGCCCCAGTCCCAGTCGCAGGCGGACGATGTGACACTCATCGCACAATTTGATACGTTCGATCGCAGCATCATGGAGCTCAGGGATATGACAGCTGATCTTAGAGTGTCGACAGAGCGCAGTGTGACAAAGCTGCAGGCATCACAACTGTCCATGGGCGATAGGCTGACGATGATGCAGGATTTAATAGTTCATAGTAGTATGAGGCTGTTATCTACCATGGATTCATACAACTATCGACTAGCAGGGTTGGAGCAGATACGTCCTCCTGGTGTGCCTTCATCGATAACTCCACCGACGTTACTGCCTTCTCTACGAAGATTTTTTTCAGACTCGATTTGTAAACCCAATATTTTGTTTTCTTCAAATTTTACTGTATTATTTATTTTAAATGTATGTTAATTTATCGGTGTTGAGTGTTCAACCGAAGGGGTCTACAAACCCAGAAAATTCAACGGAGGGTTGCTCTGGGTCTATTTATATAAATTATGAATTCATAAACTACAGGAAGATTGGTTTGAAAACCATTCTATATTCTTTTGTTTTCACTGAAACTTTAGCGATTTTTAGCGACGTTTAAATACATCAATAAATACGTCGCTGATTATCGCTAAATATGTCGCTAAATATGTCGCTAAGTACGTCGCTGAATGTCGCTAAACACATCGCTAAATATGTTGTTGAATGTCGCTAAATTGCTGACATGGCAGTATTTGACAGGTCAATATAACGTCACTAAATATGTTGTAAAACATCGCTAAAAAGAAAAAATTTAGCGACGGATAGCGACACAAAACACGTCGCTAAATTAGCGACGTCGCGTCGCTAATATGAAAAATATTAGCGACGCAAAATCATTGCTAAAAAAAGTCGCTACAATGACGTTTTACGATATTTTTCTGTCAGCGACTAGCTTAAACGCGACTTCACTGAAATGTCACTAATTACGTGGCTAAATTTTTTTAGCGACATTTTTATGTCATTTAGCGATATTTTTTAACGTCACTAATTTGTCTTATTCTGGTAGTGTATGAGGCCTTTGAATTTTAGTATTTTTTGTAAATTATTTAGAGCTGCTTGGTCATCCTATATTTTTCTCTCAGAGTTTTGGTTTTGGCAATAATTTCCACTCTAGTTGCATCTCACATATACTCATCAACACACAGAGACTTAATTTTGCACATACACACATCTGATACATACACACACATCTGAATGTTTTCTTTCATATGTAATAAATATTTTAGTTATTGCAGGTCTATTAAGAAAGTTGCGAACATGTTATGATCTATTGGGTCAATGTGTTGAGAGTTATTCCAGCTGGATCAACAAGTGGTGGGAAGAAGGCTTTCGCTGCAATCTAAAGGTGCCCCTATGTCCTTTGGTGGAGTTAGTGTTCGGCAGTCCTGATAACTATTATGTTGTTTTAAATAGAGTTTGTTTCCATTACCCTGATTAAGTATTATGTCGTAAGCAGCAAGAGCTTATTTTTCATTTTATTTTTTTAGTTTCGGTCATGAAACCTTGTTTTGGAAGCTTAGCTTTGTTGCACTTATCAAATGTTTTACTTCAAAATGGATGATTTTGGTCATTTTCTCATGGTGTCAACAATGTGCTTTGCTTTTGTCCTTGTGGATCAAACTAATTACCCAGTGATATGATTTCTTGTTGAGAAGGTTTATAACTTTGTACTATATCTTTTGGTAGTACACTGCAATTGTTATTGCGGAAGAGGTTGGCTTAATGTATTAGCAATGCTTCTTGGAGGTTGTTCTTTCAGGAAAATTTACTGTTTGTTATTTAAATTCACATTGATTAGTGATTTGTAATTGAATGTCAAAAGGTAAAATTGATTATTTAAAATACAGCTTTTTTTAAAAAAATTGAAAAGAATTTAAGGCATGCATAATATGTCCTAATTGATGTGTATATGATATCTTTTATGATATACAATGAATGTCATAATAGACTAATAAAGACATGCAAAGGTATACCGTAAAATATTAATAATGATGTGCAGCCGAATATCGTTATTGGGCATTAACGACGTCGATGTGTATGTCGAGAATATTTATTAACCGCACACGACTACATGCCATAATTATCTTTTCACAGCATGCAATGAATGTTATGAATGAGTATAGACGACGAACAAATTAAGTTTAGATGACGCGCAGATTATGTCATCTAAACTACCATCATTTTTTGGCATGGGATAATACGATGTTCGCCTGTGTGCCTTCTAAAGTGTTTTACGACACAAATTGCTCTCCGTAAAAACATATTTTTCCTCTAGTGGTCGCTAATCATCGTATATTCTGCGACGTATTCTCGTCGCAAATATACGTCGCTACAGCGACAACTAGCGACATTTTTGTTGTCAGCGACCATGTAATATACGACAACGTAAAAATGTCACTAATTACGTCGCCAAATTATTTTAGCGACGTTAATTTACAAATTAGCGACATTTTTGGACGTCGCTAATATGTGTTATTCTGGTAGTGTCTTTTGATATTTGTTGTCCAAAGGCCCAGTGATAAATTCGAAGAGGACTAGAATTTCGAGCACATACAGGTGTATGGATACATATATCAGTTCATTAATGAGAACATATATAATCATGTTCCCAATATAGAGCATACAAGAACACTTTTGGGAGATGTTGGAATCTTCGTATGCGAAGAAAATCGAGATAAAAAAGTTGTTCCTAATCCGAACGATGATGGATCTGCGGTACAAAGATTGTACAACCATAATAGATTAACTTAGTGAGTTTCAGGGCATAGTTGACCAGTTATCCTCGATAGGAGTCAGGGGTTGTAGTTGTTGTGTACACTTTCAGACTCATAGGAGACCATACGAGTGTCCATAATTACTTTTGCTCTATTAGGCATGGTCAGCCTGGAGTTTGCCAAGAGCGGGATGTTGAATGAAGATGAAGAGGAAATCTTAGGGCGCATCATCTTTATCTTATTCAGAAATGCATATTTCAGAGATACGTGGAAGGAGTAAAAGTAGGGGTCTAGACGGTGGCAGAGACAGGAGCAAAGGCAAGTCCAAAGGTCAGTACGAGGACTCTGAGTGTTTTATTGTGGCAAGAATGGCCATATCAACCAGAACTGTTTTCTTGGAAGAGAGAAGAAGGGTGACAAGGGGAAGTAGAGTGAGAACACAACAACGACTGTCTCATGAAGGCGATATGATCATTGTAGATAATAAGGTAGTCATAAACCTCGCATGCGATAACAATTCTTGGTGGGTGGACTTAAAGGCTTCAATGCATATATCTCATAATAGGGTACTATTTTCCACTTATACAACAGAAAATCGTGGAGTGTTAAAGATGAGCAATGGAGATATGTCAAAAGCTGTTGTTATTAGAGATGTGTATTTAAGAACCAAGATAGGTATAATTCTTGTTCTCTAGGATATTCATCATGTCCCTGATATCTTTTTTAACCTGGTGTTGGTTGGAAGGTTGGATGATGAAGCATTATTCAATCTCTTCAAAAATGGTCAATGAAAGCTTTCTAGAAGTTTGATGGTGATTACCAAAGTAAGCAAAAGGTCTGATCTCTACTATATGGAAGAGAGTGCACGTAGGGCATAGGAGGTAAACGCATTTATTGATGCGTCTATCAAGTTATGGCACAAGTGGCTTAGCTATATAAGCGAGAAGGTAATGAGGTAGTTGTTGAATAGGAAATTAATTTCAGGGCTCAAGTCTACAATATTGGAGAGATGCACACATAGTTTGGTGAAAAAGAAAAATAGGACGTCTTTCAAAAGTTACCCAACTTTAAGAAAAACGACGTTACTTGAGTTGGTTTACTCGGATGTTTGTGGTCCAATGAAGGTAAAATCTATTGGTGGTAATTTCTTACTTTATAACTTTTATTGATGATTCTTCCATGAAAGTTTGGGTCTATGCTTAAGACCAATGATCAGATGCTGCCTACTTTCAGAGAGTTTCAGGCCTCTGTTGAAAGGTGCAAGAAGTTGATATATGTTTTGTCCAACATTGGTCCCTTTGATACGAATTACAGAGAGTAAGGGATGCGACACCAAAAGACACCACCAAAGACACCTCAGCTCATGAATAGTGTAGCAGAGCGTACGAACATGACACTGATAAAGAGGGTATAATATTTGTTGTATGAAGGAAACTTATCGAATAATTATTAGGGTGAGGTACTTAACACTACTGCTTATGTTATTAATTTGTCTCATATTGCTCCTTTATAGGATGATATGCCTGATAAAGTATGGTACGACAAAAAGTCGTCATAGAGTCACCTGCGAGTGTTTGTTTGTAAGGCCTTCTTGCATGTACTGAAGTATGAGAGATCCAAAGTTAAGCCAAAGATGAGGCTGTACGTCTTTGTCGACCATTGTCGGGATGAGTTTGGCTATAGACTCTATGACCTGGTAGGAAAAATGCTCTATAAAAGAAGGGATGTAGTATTTGTCGAGGATTAGACCATGAGCAATACTCATTATTTTAAGATGCCTTCTGAGGAAGAGGAATTGCCTGAATTAGAGTCCTTTTGCTTTAAGCCATTTCTAGATGACACTATAGAGGATCTAGTTACAGAGGAGCTAGTACATGAAGATGTTCCCAACCTTGGTCATCAGCCTATTGATGGTAGTCAGGATGACCCTCAGGAGGATGAGCATGCTGAGGAGACAATTCCTAGAAGGAATTAGGTTGTTCGTATACAGCCACCACCAGAGGTTCCATTGAGAAGGAGCACGGGAGAGTGTCGACTATCTTCTAGTTACTCATTAGATGAGTATGTTCTACTGACTGGGAGAGCCCAAAAGTTTTGTAGAGGCTATAAAAGATGAACACAGGTAGAAGTGGATGCAGGCTATACAAGAGAAGATAAGTTCCCTACAGTCAAACTCAATTTATAATCTGGTGCGGTTGCCAATGGAAAAGAAGGCTTTTAAGAATCGATGAGTGTACAGAGTGAAGCAGACGGATAATGCTACTCGCCTTTGATAGAAAACAAGGATAGTAGTTAAAGGCTACAGTCACTACCAAAATATAAAGAAATAATTACATTTTTAGCAACTTCTTTTTCTAGCGTCGCAATATTTTATGAATTTAATGACATCATAAATAATGTCGCTTGGCGTCGCTGTTAGCGACTGTCAGCAACGTATAGCGACTATCAATAATATTACGTAAGCAGATGTCACTAAATATCGTAAAATATCACTATTATTTTTATTCTAGCGACGTTTAGTGACGTAATATTACATACATTGCAACATATTATAACCTCAACGACGTTTAGCGATGTATGTTTAAAATGTCGCTAACATTTTTCATATAGGTTTCCAGAAAGATTTTATTTCCCCCATTCCAAAAAATTTCCCCAAAAATTTCCCCCTATCCCGCGCAAGCCTCCCACGACCATCCCCTCCGGCGCTGACCATGCTCCCCCCTCGACCCCCATCGATCGGCGGCTCAGGTAAACCCTACCCCCCTTCTCCCTCTCCATCTCTCTCACACTCTCTCTTTAACTATCTTATTTTGACTAGGGCGAGGGTTTTGACCCCTCCAGCGGTGCTCCTTCCTCGACCTCGGGCTTCGACGGTGCTCCCCTTGCAACCTCCTTCGGCGGCTCAGGTAAACCCTAACCCCCCCTCTCTCTTTCTCTCTCTGACACGATCGACACACATACATATACACACATACATATACACACACACTGACAGGACATATATATATACACATACATACACTGATACGATACGGACACACAAATACAGACACAATATGGACACACAAATACTGACACAAAACTAGGGTTAGGGCTAGTATGAAGGACATATAGACATGACACGGACACACAAAATTAATACAAATACAGACACGACACGGACACACAAACACTGACACTTACATGAAACTAGGATTAGGTCCAACCCATTCCAATCCGTTCGGTTTAAATTTCTAGTGTTTACATAGATTTACATAAAAAATTATATAACTAAATAAGTAAAATAAAGTTATATATCTCTAAATTTTATATGTATTGTGCAAATTTCTAATTAAGATTGTGTGTGCATATGTGTATCAGTTATACATGAATGAGTAACCTATAGGTAGATAAGTACCTAAATGGAGATTGTGTATGCATAGTGTGTACCAGAGAGTATCATATAGAATATTCTATGGGTATGTCTATGTGCAGTTAAGATTAGTGATTGTGTGTGAGTTAATGGCATAGTTAAGTAACAAAAAAATTTGAGTTTATATTTTAGTCAAGATATTGTGTTTGGATATGGGTAGTATTGTATGTGTGTGTGTGTGTGTGTATGTGTGTGTCAAGTGTATGAGAGTCCATATGATCCATGTGAGCCCTTCTCTTAAACAAAATTTTTGAGGCTTTTAGGTCTAGAATAGTAGTGACTAGGCTTTTAGGTCTAGAATAGTAGTGACTAGGCTTTTAGATTTTACCATGTTGAATACTTAGTTCTACCTATGTTGGACACTCCGAAGTCAAGTGTTCCTTCGTGGTCCATTATTTGAAAAGGAAATTGGGTTCTGCAAGCCATTTGAGGCTATTAGAGTTATACCTGAAAAGACTAAGAACGAAATGATCTAAATATCTAAAAAGACTTGTGGTGAGAACTAGATTTCAAGTATTTTTAGGGTTTTTTAGAGGAGTAAACAAAGGCCTCTCAGTCTTTTCAGATAATTTATAATACTTAACCTTTTCTTGGATTTTTTCCAAAATCTTGTATAACTCTCAATAATTTTTTTTCCAGATAATGGATCACAAGGGAAAACGTGTTTATTATTATGAGCTGCCCATTTAATGGAGTTTGAAATTGGAGTTGTCCACATGTATTCTAAGTTCAAAATCATGTCTTCATGCTATTACTTTTGCAAGCCTTTGAACAATATATACTTGAACAATCATGTGCATCTATCTTTGCAGAAGTATTAATGGATATTAATTACTACCTACGACATCGTTCACAGATGTACAACCATCATCCTGATGACATGTGTGGTGTACGGGATAAATTCATAAAGGATGTACAACAGTTCCTGCAGTTCGCCAAGGCATTCCCTCAATACATGGACTGTACCAAAATAAGTATTTGAGTGTGAGATGTCTCAACTTAAAATATCACTCGGAAGTGGATGTGACATACCATTTATACTCGAGGTATTTCACGCTAAATTATGTTTAGTGGACCTCACATGAAGAACTTGTATCTTTAGCATCAGAGCCAGAGCCTTATGTGGAGCCGTATATGGATGTCCACGACTACGCTGATTATGACGACGGGTGCGTGAACATGGTTTTCAATGCTGTCGGGCCTTGTTTCAATCCGTACAATAATGATGTAGCTGAGGACGAACTGAATGTCGATGCTGCAAAGTTTATGGAGTTACTAGAGAATGCAATGACTCCATTATATCCTGGCTGTGAGGATCATTCACCGTTGGAGGTGGTTACAAGATTTTTGAGCATCAAGTCCAATTTTAACATGTCGCAAGAATGCTACAACAGACTGATGGAGTTGATTATAGAGATCTTGAAGGCGGATGCTAAGTTACCTAAAGACTTTTACCGATCTAAGAGGATGGTAAGATTGCTCTGGATGGGATATGAGAAAATTGATGCATGTCGCAACGGGTACATGATGTACTACAAAGACGAAAAGAATGAAGACGTGTGCCAATTTTGTGGTGCTGATCGCTACAAGGCAACTGGTATTGGAAGGCCTGCCGGTGCAAGAAAGTCGATCGATTTGATGTGCTACTTGCCTTTAACGCCGTGGTTACAGAGGTTGTTTATGGTGAAGGAGACTGTCGAATATATGAATTGGCACAGGCGAGAACAGATTGAAGGAGTGTTGGATCACCCTTCCGATGGAGAAGCATTGAAGCACATCGATCGAGAGGATCTAGATTTTGCTTTCGATCTACGTAATATAAGATTGGGGCTCTCATCGGACGGTTTCACCCCATTTAAACTTTCGGGCTCCCAATATTCGTGTTGGCATGTGATCGTCATCCCATACAACCTACCATCTTGGATGTGCATGAAAACATCGGTTATGTTCTTAACTGTCATTATTTTGGGTCCGAACAATCCGAAGAAGAACATCGATGTGTACTTATAACCGTTGATAGATGAGTTGAATCAGCTGTGGGAAGTAGCACCAACACGTACAATATTTCAAATAAGCAGAATTTTCAAATGAGGGCAGCACTTATGTAGACCATCAACGATATTCCGACTTATGGCATATTATTAGGATGGAGCACTTATAGTCGTCTTTCATGTCCATATTGCATGGACCGCACTAAGGCTTTTTGTTTGAAACACGGAGAAAAATAGTGCTTCTTTGACTGTCATTGACAATTTCTGCCGTCGGATCATCCATTCCGGAGAAACATGAATGCATTTCGTGCCGAAGTTACAGAGAAGTCAAATCCATCTCCAAGGTGACCTGGAGACACGATATGGGAAGAGCTTAAATACTTACCAAGTGCTATCAAAGAGACTACTAAGGGGTACAAGTGCGATGGATTTGGCCATACTCATAACTGGACGAAGAGGAGCATATTCTGGGACCTACCATAATGGAGCACCAATCTGAACAGACATAACCTTGATGTCATGCATATCGAGAAGAATATGTTTAACAATATAATTAATACTGTGATAGACGTAAAGGAAAAGATGAAAGGCAATCCCAAGGCCAGATTGGACTTGGAAGAAATATGCAGACATCCTGTGTTGCTTTTGGTAGAGGAAGGAAATGGGAAGTATAAGCAGCCTAAGGCAATTTTTTTACTGGACAAGGAGGATAAAGGAAGACTATGTAGGTGGATTCAGGGACTAAAATTTCCAGAATGGTACATGTCAAATATGAGAAGATGCGTCATCCCGAAGAAGAACAAACTTACGGGTATGAAGGGCCACGACTGTCACGTATTCATTGAGAGATTAATTCTGATTGCATTTCGAGAATTCTTACTGCAGGTAGTTTAGGATCCTTTAACAGAGCTTAGCATATTATTTAGAGATCTTTGTTCTACCAAGTTGATCGTCAATCGTGTAGAAAAGCAAGAGAAGGACATTGGGATAATACTGTGCAAGCTTGAAAGAGTGCTCCCTCTTGGATTCTTTGACTCCATGGAGCATTTAACAATTCATCTTTCCTAAGAGGCACGTGTAGGTGGCCCTGTCAGTAATTAGTGGATGTACCCGTTTGAATGTCAACTAAACCACCTAAAGTGAAAGGTAAAAAATAAGGCAAGGGTCGAGGGTTCTATTTGTGAAGCCATATATCGCTCAAGAAGGCCCATCGATACTCGTTTAACCATTCTACGCTCATCCTATATCATATTTTACTTAGAATCACCCATCGACACTCGTTTTACCATTCGACGTCTGTTGAAGCGATTACAAACTTTTGTTTAATATATTTTAAGCCACATATTTCTACTAATAGAATAAGATCTCCGAGAAACGATAACGGATATCAGGAATCTAATGATGTAATATTGAAAGTATTCAATGCTTTCGGTAAGCCTTCGGACAAAATAATAAAGAGATATCTGAATGACGACGAGCTAAGGGCTGCTCAGTTGAATATACTACTCAACTGCGATAAGGATAAAGTGGAGAAGCTAGAGGGGTAAGTAATTAATACGTCAATATTTAAGTCATCTTAATATAATACTATACGCTAATATTGTTACTCTAATTGGAAGATATTTTCTTTTTTTTTAGCACATTTAATGAATATGTGAGGTTGATGAGACCAAACATAATAGATGAAGAAGTAGAATTGGAAATGAGACTTCATTTTCCTTCTTGGTTGTGTGTATATATAAGGATCTTTTTGTGTATGCACTTGTACAATATTTAACAGAACATTGAACTTAATATCATTTTTTGGTATTTATGTCGATCGTCCCCATACAACATCAAAAATGAGTCTATTAGAACTCTAGCCAAGGGACCAATTTATGCCGTCAAAATCTGGCCAAGCTACTGTGTGAATGGGTTTAGGTTCAAGTCAATAAAAGTCCCGATAAGAGACAGCTTCTTGGATCTCGATTCTACGAAAAATAGTTATTTGTGTATCAGATCTTCGATCTACAAAGATGTCAATCCAGGCAATAATTTCTATGATGTCTCATGGGAGATTGTGGAGTTGATATATAATTATGAAACAGAGCCTGCTAAGATCGTGTTATTCAGGTATTATTGGTTCGATTCGATCGAAGATCAAGGTTGGAAAATAGACAAGCATGGTCTTGTGGATATAAACTACCAGAGTCGATACCAAGGCTATGAACCATTTGTCCTATCAAGTCAGGTTCAGCTCATGTACTTCACAACTTATCCTAAACGAGGATCAATGAGGTCATACTAGTAGGCAATATGCAAGACGAAAGCTAGAAATACCTTTGACGTTAACGAAATAGCTTATCAGGAGGATGAGCTACCTATTGTAACAAATATTATTGATGTTGACTCAATAGAAGTTGCTCATTACATGTCTAATAATGTATAAGAGGTAGATTTATTCGAATAGAAAGACGAAGTAGATGAAAGTAAAGATAAGGAGGAAGAGAAGGAGAAGGACCAGAAAAATAAAGAAGATAAATTTTTAGAACAGGATTAAAAATAAAATAAAATACATTTAGAACTCTAGCCATTTACTGTATTTTAAATGTGGAATATAACATCTATTTTAACTGTATGAATACATATATTTATATCTGTTATCAATTATATTCTTTTTTTCATCTATCTTACCATATGGCACCCATGACCCCAGCACGTGCACGTCGCTTGAGAGAGGCACCTCCTATTGTTAAGAATAAAGTGACAGTTAAGGAGGAAGTGGTACCTCCTACTTTTAAAGAGGAAGTGACTATTAAGGAGAAAGTGATATCTCCTACTGTTAAATTGGAAGCGGTTGTTAAGGAGGAAGTGGCAACATCTACTGTTAAAGAGGAAGTTGTACCTCCTATTGCTGGGCAGACACCAGCTCATAGGGGGGTTCCAGTCACCCAGCACCTATAGCGGAGATTGATCATCTAGACGCTGCTTATGCGAAGTATCTGAGGGACTGGGTTCTGCCCCAGCATATTGGATTTCCTTGAGAGATTGAGAAATTGGATAAAACTTATGGTGTGACTGTGATACTTTTATTGTGCTTATTGTGTTACTGTGATACTTTTATATTATACTTATTGTGTGACTATGATACTTTTATATTATACTTATTGTGTGTTGTGATACTTTTATATTGTGTTTATTGTGTGACTGTGATATTTCATATACTTTTGTGATATTTCGTACCCAAAAAATTCAACGGAGGGTTGCTCCGAGTCTGTCTATTATTATAAACTTTTATAAGTTTGTGTTTTGTTTTAATATCATATATTATTATTAGGTATGGTCTGATGACGCAGATCATTCGGAGGTCGGTCCTCTAGACAGATTCCTCCTCCGGTACAGGCTACTGGTTCCGGATCCTCCTCACAGAGTACTCCAATGTACCGATCTTTACCATCTCCGACTCCATCGACGATATGACGTGGCAGTACTCCTGGGACGAGTAGTTCTAGGTTTGAGACTACTCTCTCTTCAAACATTCCTCCAGCTGACAACACCATGGAGGCAGAGGAGAAGATAGAGGAGGTCGAGCCGACTACGTCTGTACATGTTTAGAGCAATCCTCCATGCGCACCTCCGAACGAGACAAGGATAGAGATTTGGACCGACGGGTCTCAAAAGTAAGTTAATTAGTTAACATTTTGGACCGACGGGCCAAATAATTATATTTTTATATTCATGAATTTCATTATCGTTGTATAGATATCGTCCGTCGGTGGTACAGAGAGCACTGGGGTATTTCTGAGGCAGAACTATAGTGGGCCTTGGATCAACTACTCAAATGCCCCTGAAGATAGGAAGACATTCTGGTTTACCCACTTCAAGGTAAAAATATATTTACTTTTAATATTAATAATTATTTATGCATATTATATAACTCTCAATCTTACTTTTGTAGAAAAAATATTTTAATCCACCACACCTGGCTGAGAAGATCAAGGAGCAGTCTCCTTCCATCGCCGCCAAGCTAATCCGTGATGCGATCAACGATCAAAAGGCTCATGATCGTGACAGAGCCCCGATCCATGGTTGGATCACGCTTGAGCAGTAGACTGTGATGAAGGTGAGATTCAGCGAACCCAGGTACATGGAGGGATCGGAGAAGGCAAAGGCAGCTAGGTTGAAAGCAGAAAAGTTGTGTGGTGGATCGATTCTCATGACATAACATTTCCGTCATCTGGTATGTATTCTATTTAATATATATTATTTTAATAAAAGTAGGATGAGATATTTAATTTTAATAACAAACAATATAATTTTTAATAGATAAAGAAGGGTGAGGACGCCAACATGGTGACCGTCTTTCGGGCACTCATCGGAAGGGCAAAAATCTCATCGATGAGAAGGCTACGCAGAACTATGTACGGTACTTTAACTTGTGTTACTTTTAATATAACTTTGAAAATTTGCAAATAGATATCTATATAGTTAGTAATAAGTACCTTAGACGTTAGCAACCATTTTTCTATGACGAGTATCTTAGACTACATGAGCGGACGACTGCTAGTGAACCTGTAGAGGGAGGGGCTGGTACTTCCTCGCATCCTTCTACAGCTCCGTCGATGGACGCGCTCTGGATGATCGTCGTTGGTGGTCTTCAGAGGGGTACGTACTAAGGTATGGGATCCTATGACACCTTTGTTATGACGCAGTCATCCAGGGACCCTTGTCATGACCCGCACCCGAAAAATCGGACATGGGTCGTGGGTACGTCCAGCCTACGTCGTAGCATCGGCGGTAGCGCGTCGCAGCAGCACCGCGGCAGTAGCAACAGCAGCAGCAGTTGCAAGTGCGCATACCCGAGCTAGTTTCTCCCCCCCACTTTTTTATATTTAAGTATATATATATATGTATACATATATTTACATAGATAGATATAGAGATAGATAGATAGATAGATACTAGTATATATAGTTAAAAATATATATTAGTATAGATGTATATGTGTATGTGTATGTATGGATATATATATATATAGATATGTAGGTAGATGCATATGTGTTATATATATATATATATATATATATATATATATATATATATATATATATATATATATATATATATATATATATATATATTGCATAGATATATAGCTAGGTCTATATATTTATATTGATAGTTAGCTAGTTAGTTAGTGTTAGAGTAAGGTAGGTATCTCAATACCTTGAGATACCAAGGTATTGAGGGTAGTGAGGTAAGGTGAGGTAAGGTGAGGTAAGGTATTGAGGTAACCTATGTACTAGGTTATATGTATATATATATATATATATATATATATATATATATATATATATATATATATATATATATATATATATATGTATGTATATATTATAGATAGCTAGCTAAGTTAGTTAGAATTAGAGGGTAAGGTATCTCAATACCTTGAGATACCAAGGTATTGAGGTATAGGGGTAAGGCATTGAGGTGTTTACCTATACACTAGGTTATATATATATATATATATATATATATATATATATATATATATATATATATATATATATATATATATATATATATATATATATATATATAGTTAGTTAGTTAGTTAGTTAGTTAGATATATGCTATATATATATTAGTATATGGTAATATATATATATAGATAGTTAGTTAGCTAGCTAGTGTTAGTGAGGGGTAAGGCTTGAGTATCTCAATACCTTGAGATACTCAAGGTATTGGGCATTGGGGCAAGGTATTGAGTTTTAGCCTAGGATTGAGGTTAGAGATGCTTTTATATATATAGTTTATATATATATATATATATATATATATATATATATATATATATATATATATATATATATATATACATGCTGGTATATTTTTAGAGGGTATAGACGGGACGTATAGCGTAGGTTGAGGTATCGGATACCGAGGGTATCCCGGTATCTCAAGGAGGCGAATTTGAGAGTTTATTAGCTTAATGACCTAGTTTTGACCTAGAATTTTAGGGGCACACTAGTTTGACCTAGAGTTGACCGTAGTTGACCCAGTTGACAGCCAAAGTCAACTTTTGACCTAGATTTGACCTAGGATTGACTTTTTAGACCCAGAGTTAACTTTTTGACCTCGATTTTACCGGTTTGATCCGTTTGACCTAGAATGACCCTAGAAGCTTGCTTTTAGTTATTTTATATATGTTTAACTCATTAGAATTCTGTTTAACCTTACTTTTCGCAATAGGTCCTTGCGACACCAGTTCGGATCGCCAGTTGCTCAGGACGTCAGGCGAGTACATTCTCTGATAGTTTTTATTATCTGATGATTATTATGATTCAGCTTCTACTATAGTATTCTCTGATTTTTTTGGTACGACACGGAGTAGTATTTCTGGATTTATTTACTTGAGACACGTATATTTCATGTTTCTGGCCTCTATTCTGGAATTACCTACTGGCATCACTACAGGCATCACTCATATTTCTGGCTGGACTCATACTTAATTTGCGTATCGAATCTTAGATTCACTTATACTAGTCGGAACGGAGAAATACTTGAGTAGACATGTAAATATTCCTAATTGGAATCACTAGAATCACCCCCTCTGGTCTAATTTGGAATGATAGCAGCCGCACACCCAGTGTGCGGTGAGTCGTACTTACCCCTAGCCATTTATATGTCGAAACAGGTATTTCAAAGACACGAGTTCATTCTTTCTAGTCTGGACTCTCTTGCATTTCTTGCTGGTCTCACTTATAGTTTATGGACTTGACTCATTACATATACTCTTGCTGGACTCACTACATGTTATTGTGCACACACTTACTCTTAGTTTAGATTTCTTGTATCTTGCAGTCATTACTAGATATTCATGCATCTTTACCTTTATGCACCAGTGATATGTATATATTTCTTGTTTCATACTTTATTTCCTTCACCTTGCTACTTGCTACAACTGTTTTATAGTTTTTATCATTTAACTGGAACTGCTCTTAGAGGTGTACTTGCTCCAATCTTGACTGGATATATTTTTCAGAGGATCCGGAGGATTGGTGTCCGACGTTTTATGGACCTCAGTTTGTCGATGGTGCAGACAGGGACCCCCTAGTTTAGGAGTGATTTTTGGGTTGGTAGCCGGGATTATTAGGACCTGTTGTTGTATTTTATTAGCTTTTGGTACCGGATTTGTCCCCGGTTTTGGATTGAGACTTTGTATTATATATGATTCTAGATATTGTTGTATTATTATTATTATTATGGTGGTTTTTAGTAGCAATTGTTTAGACCTTATAGTTGTTAGTCTTCTGTGTTATCTTATCGTGCTTAGATTCGTGATTGAGTATATTATGATTATCGTTATGATATTGCTCCTTCGTTTAGAGTTGAGATCTTGATAGGTATATATATTGATTGCGTGAGATTGTTAGCTAGATAGTAGACCTAGACAGTATTCTACCGCCGATGTTGTGGCGTAGGCTGGACGTACCCACGACTCATGCCCGATTTTCCGAGTGTGGGTCGTGACACCCCCTCTGGCAGTGTGAATTCCTCGCAGCCTTTGCAGGTGTCGGCATGAGCCCAAGAGAGCATTAACCGTCATAGTGCGGACCTGTGTGACGAGTTTCTACTGAGGATTACGGAGCAGTCCCAGTCTCATCCCAGACGGACGATGCGACGATTACCGTACGTTTTGATGCGCTCGAGCATAGCCTATTGAAGATTAGGACTCTGAGCCAGACGACGGAGCACATCCTTAAAGAGCTCAGGACTATGAGCCAGTGGATAGAGCGCAGCTTGGCGACTCTGGCCGCATCTACGAAGCGAAGACATACGGAGCTGGAGGGGTTGATATGGCCATGAGCGACTCACTTGCGAGGATACATGCGATGGAGGATTTGTTGAGTCGGGCGGTGGAGACGAATACTTTGAGGATGGTATCTGCCATAGATTCATACAATTCTTGATTTTTAGCATTAGAGCAGATACGTCCTCCTGGTCCACCGACATCGACACCAATACCGAAACTGACTCCATCGATTCCACTTCCTCCTCTATCGGCATCGGTGATGCTTTCTCAGGAGCAGTATGGCTTCCTCTTATACTAGATGTGCAACAGTGTTCCTCCTCCTCCTCCTGATCTGCAGTAGTTCTTATTGGGACATTTTTAGTATGTTTGTGTGTATTGGCCCACTCTTGGGTCTTTGATGTACTTATTTCATACTTTTTACTACATTATTTGGATAAGACGAATGGCACATTATTTTAGATTCATATATTTATTTGTTGGAACATTCATGTGTGTTTAATATTCTTGACGCGTTTGTGTATGCATCGGTGTTGAGTGTTCTATTGAAGGGTTCGACGAACCCAAAAATTTCAACGGAGGGTTGTTATGGGTCTATTTATATAAACTGTAATTTTATAACTGCAGGCAGACTTCTGTTGGAAAATAATTTTAGAAATTGCATATATTTTTCTGGTTTTTTTTAAATTTAGCGACGTTTTTGACGTTTACCGACGTGACAGTGCGTCACTAAATTATGTTAAAATGTTACTAACTGGTATTAGGGATGTCGTTAATCTGTGTTAAAATGTTGTTACACGTCACTAAATAGATGACATGACAATTTCTGCCAGGTCAGCATTGGTGTAGCAAAATATCGATGATAATGTCGCTGATTTGGCGACGTTATGCGACAATATACAACTTTGCTGATATACCGACGTCTGTAGTTGAACGTCGCTAATAACAAAATATTTGGCGACGTGTACGCGTCGCAAATATACATCGCTATAGTAACGAATAGCGACGAATTTCTTGTCAGTGACCATGGATTACGCGACAACACCAAAACGTCGCTAATTATGTCGCTAATATATTTTAGCGACATTTTTTACCTATTAGCGACATTTTTTGACGTCGCTAATATGTATTATTTTGGTAGTGAGTCGACAAATGGGTGTGGATTTCGATGAGATCTTTTTGTCGGTTATCAAGTTATCATCTATACAGGTGGTGCTAGCATTAGCAGTCAGTTTTGACTTGGAGGTTTAGCAAATGGATGTGAAGACAAATTTTTTTTACGGTAATTTAGAGGAGAAGTTATACATGGAGCAACCAGTGAGATATTGTGAGATAGGCAAGTCATACTTAGTCTATCGGCTGAGAAAGAGTTTGTATGGTCTGAAGCGGGCTCCGAGGTAGTGTTACAGTATGTTTGAGTCGTTTATGGAGGAGAATGGTTATGCACGGATGTCGTTGAATCACTATGTGTTCGTGAAGTACTTTGTTGATGATAATTTTATCATACTTGTATATGTATAGAGGATATGCTACTGAAGGGTCGGAATGCCACCTGGATAGCAAAGTTGAAGCACCAACTGAGTGCAACCATCTCTATAAAGGATTTTTATGTAACGAAGGTTATTTTTGAGATGGAGATCAGCCAAGAGAGAGTCCAAACTCCTTTATTTGTCCCAAAGAAGTTTATTCACTGAGTACTTCAGCGTTTCGGGATGGACATGTCAAATAAAGTGAGCAACTCCCTTGTGGCTCATTTTAAGCTTACTACGGAGCACTATCCATCTACAGAGGACGGAAAGGAAGAAATGGAGTGGGTTTCGTATACTTCAGTAGTTGGAAGTCTCATGTATGTCATGGTATGTACAAGGCTAGACATCGCTCACATAGTTGGCATGGTTAGCTAGTATCTTTCCAATCCTAGGAGAATACATTGGAGTACGGTCAAGTGGATTCTATGGTACCTTCAGGGCACTGCTTATTTGATGCTTTCATCAGGTGGTGACGAACCGAGGCTGGCTAGATATACTAACACTGATATGGCTGAAGATATAGACACGAGGAAATAGACTTTAGTCTATGTGATGATGTTTCTGGTAGAGCGGTTTCGTGGCAGTCGTGGTTACAGAAGTGTGTTGCCTTGTACAGAGGTAATAGTACATTGCAACGACGGAGGCTTACAAGGATTTATTGTAGATGAAGAAGCTGTTGCAAAAAATGGGGCTAAAGCAAGAGCAGTATATTTTGCTTTACGATAGCTAGAGTACAATCCACCTTAGAAAGAATCTGATATTTCATAAACGGTATAAGCATATTGAGACTCTGTATGATTAATGGATATGAGATGTCCTTTTGGCGAAGGATGCGACGCTTAAGAAGGTTCATACGGATGGCAATAGAGCAGATATGTTCAGAAATGTTCTACCAAGAGGAAAGTTTGGGTACAAAATGCGAATAATCTGTATGACGAGCACCTCAACCTAATTGGGAAGTAGAATTTTTTTTGGATTGGGTGGGGTTCCCAACCTATGTGAAGAATAATCCGGAGTGCGACGAGCATCATCCCTGTGTCGGAGAAACTCAGTGTGGCGATTAGTGCCATTTGAAGTTCGAAGAAACCCGAAAAATTGGAGCATCAGTTTCTGCCCGGTCATATGTGGAACTCGACCTGGGTTCAGCCTGAGTTCGGTCCCCAGATCGTGTTCGGCCTCAGTTCGGTCTCTGGGAGGACAGAACCTCGCTTGACTTCCTGGCTCAACACATGTTGAGTTCGGCCCGAGTTCGGTCTCCAGACCAAGTTCGATTGTCGACGAGCTATAAAAAATTTGAGGTATTTTATACACCGTTGGATTACATCATACGGTCCAGATTAGTTGTTGTTATGAGGGGATATATATATTTGGTGTTTTCTAACCCTAATTAACATTGCAAGATGAGGATTTACACTTTTGGAGAGAGAAAGGAGATTTGCAGCTATTTCGAAGAGGAGATCGCTTCGGGTAGCTCTACTCGTCATCTTCGTTATTTGTAATTTTGTAATTGTGTTTTTCATCTTCCGAGTAGTGCGATAATTTGTTTTGGATCCGTGAAGAGCTTGTAGAGGTTGTAATACTCTAATTCATTAGTAGATCAGGCTTTTCATGGTTGGACTCCAATCTTTTTTTTGGGTTATCTCGCAACTTCATGGTTTGGGGGAACGGTTTCTGTGTTTCGTTCCGAACATTTAGTGGTTTTGAGCTAGAGTTTAGAAGAAAGGTAAAATTGTTAAAATGGATACAAATTAAATTTTAACGGTTTTTAGTTATATTCATCAACGAAAATGAGATATGAACAATAATCATAATGATCGTGGATTATCTTTATAAATAAAAATAATCGTAACGAAATAGATAAGATTCGAGGGACTCATGTCAGAACAATTCTTTATATATACCCTCCCACGTGGTTTTTTTGCACATAATGTCAACTCTTACCAAGTCCAGTTTGAATTTGGATCCAAATAATTACATAATCGAACTTCGGGGACAGAAGAGCCAGCAACAATCAAATCCCCAGAAAATGAGAGAAACGGCAAGAATAACACTATTTCTGCTCCATTTTCATCTTCTCTCGCTGCTGGAAAAAGCGGCAATAATGGCGATTTCAATTTCATCCTCCTCCAATGTAATCCGGCCGCACTGCCAGGGCTCGTGCGGGGATGTCGGCATCCCCTACCCCTTCGGCATCGGCCCCGCCGACTGCTTCAGGGAAGGGTTCGAGGTCACCTGCGAGGAAGAGGCAGGCGGCTCCCTCGCGCCCTTCCTGAACGGCTCCCTCGGCAAAATTAGGGTCGTCAACATCTCCCTGCCGCAAGGCCAGGTGCGAGCACGCCAGCCGATGTCGTATGTCTGTTTCGACGAGTCCGGCCTTCCGGCGCACAACGTGTCCGCGGAGCTGGCTTTGGGGGCAGGATACCAAGTCTCTGCTGCTAGGAACACGTTTGTCTCCGTCGGGTGTGACATCTTCGCATTCATCGACGCACACGTCTACAGAAGAAGCCAGCACAAATACGTGACCGGCTGCCTGTCCTACTGCGGCACCCCGAGCAGTCCCACGAACGGCTCCTGCAGCGGCTCAGGCTGCTGCCAGACCTCGATCTGGGAGGACCTTCGCTCCTTCAGCATCCATTTCACCGCGAGAATGAACGACACGTCCAGCGCCTGCAACTACGGGTTTGTGGCGGAGAAAGACTGGTTTCAGTTCGACACCCGCTACCTCGTGGGGTCGGAGAGCTTCAGGGATAAATACAGTGGCGGGGTGCCTCTGATACTGGAGTGGACGGTGCTGGGAGACGAGAACTGCGCGGCAGCGGCGAAGAAGGATGCGTCCTACGCGTGTCGCAGCGCCAACAGCGAGTGCATTGATTCTACGACTCATCCCGTCAATATTAGCCGTCCTGGCTATATTTGCAACTGTACCCGAGGCTACCAGGGCAATCCCTATCTCCCAGATGGGTGTCAAGGTATCATAATCTTCGACTTCTTTGTATCTATTCACACACATGTGAGCAAAAGCTCAGCTTCCTCCTTTGCTTAAGTCCCACATCAATTGGACCATTCCACCTTTGCATGTATATAATGTTAGCTATGCTTGAGTAAAAGCTCAACTTCCCTCTTTTCAAAAGTCCCACATCGATTGCGGGCGTCGAATGCCGATCCAATTTATCGGACTGGGATCCAAAATCTTTTTGCTCCCCTTATTTTTGGAACCGTTTTGATTCATTCAAATTTTGAACGTTGAGGCTCATGTCCAGGTTCTTTGAACCTTGCAACAGCTCTTTTGACAGCCATTCCTCCACGTTTTTATTGCTCCTTAATGGCCTGTTTATGAGCCATTAAGTATCATGTCCGTGACTGTGTATTAGATCTCTCTCTCTCTCTCTCTCAAATCACATTCTGATCTCTAAATCCTTGCTCTGGAAAGAGCTAATTTCGGTCTCTCTCTCCGAGTTGTGTGCAACGAAGGAACCCGGTAGTCAGAGGATTTTACCACTAGAAGCTTCCGAGAAACGTCTGCACATAGACCTCGGATCAACTATTAGGACAGTGCTTCGTGCACGACTTTTCCGGAGGCGGGTAACAACTTTTTTTGTTTCTTTGTTCTCTTATTAACTTCTGGAAAATTATATATATATATATATATATATATATATATATATATATATATATATATATAAAAACTAGTAACATATAATAGTTCTTACTATTTGCTTCCTTGTGGCCTTGTGTGGGGAGTTCTTTGGACCACACATGCGCGCTACCGCCGCTGTTCGGTTCGGCAAGTAACGGGTGCGGGTCCACACCTGCGGGCGCCGAATGCCGATTCTATTTTCTCTTTGAGTTGAGACCCTAAATATCTTTTTGCTCCTCCTTATTTTGAACCGGTTTTAAACTCATTGGAGATTTGAACGTTGGGCATTTATTGCTCCATATGTCCAGATTCATTTTGCACATGTGACAGTTCATATGACAGCAATTTTTTCACGTTTTTTCCTTTTGTTATTGTTCTTTAATGGCCTGTTTATGAGCCATTTAATATCATGTTCATTGGTTGTGTCTTGGGACTGCCTTTATATTGCGATCTTCTCCACCTTCATTTTTTACAGAATATTTTCCTCCACGTGAAACCTCTTTCTCTTGTTCTTTTCTCCAACACCTCTAAATCATTGCTCTGGGCAGAGCTAAGTTCGGTCTCTCTCTCTCTTCGAGTTGTGTGCGACGAAGAGAAGCCAGTAGTCAGAAGATTTTACCACTAGGAGCTTCCGAGAAATGTCTGCACATAGAACTCGGATAAACTCTTAGGATAGTGCTTCGTGCACGACTTCCCCGGATGCCGGTAACATTAATTTTTTTTTATTATTATTGTTTACAAATTTCTAAATGAGAAAATGAGTTGAATTTTATCTAACAGTATCTAAATGTTCTGAATTTTTTTTTTTTTTTTGCAAATAATTATTCAGAACTTTTAGTTTTAATAACAAAATATCCTAAGCCGCCGTCAATTTTGTATTGTTAATACTGTTTTTCCTTAACATTGGCAAAAATAAATAAATGAAAAACCAAAATGCAAAAATAAGTTTCTTTTTTGTTTTGTTTTTTGTTTTGTTTATCAGGGGAGTGAATTTGTCATTTTTCATCCATATTTCACCATTGCTAACAGGCCAATAGTTAAATTTATTTAATTACTAGTAAAAAATTCAAAATATTTATTTATAAAATCTTGAAAATTCAAGATATTTAGTTGCAAATTGACATGTTCACCTTCGTCAAGTTGTGTTGTCTGTCTTTCTATTTGTTTGTAGATATCAACGAGTGCAATCAAACAAGGGATCTGTACCCGTGCTATGGCATATGCACTAATACTGAAGGGGATTACTACTGTACATGTCCACATGGGACACGTAGCGAGGATCCTAAGAAAAACAATTGTGACCCGAATCCAAGACTTCCGCCATGGGTTAAAGCGGCTCTAGGTAACAAAGTTTTTTTTTGGCTAAATTTTAACTTAATACCTTCAACTATTCATAATTTTTTTAAGTTGATGGCATAAATTTCAAAAATAGATAATTTGATATCTCAACTATAATTATACAACTTAATATACTATCAAAATTAACAAAAAATATTACATGACAAAAATACCACCGTTCTCTTCCTCTATCCTCAACGGCATTTACAGCCTAGGGGGAGCTCAATGGGTTAGAAGCAGGTGGAGGGAATGTAGGGAGGGTTATAGTGTGGCAGCAACAGGAGGGGTGGCGTATCTATGGGGGGTAGGAGTGGGATAGTGGCGGGATAGCAAGGAGGGGAGGATAATTTAGTCATTTATTTAATTTTTTTTTTTATTTTTACTAACGGAGGATATTAAGTTAAAAATATTAAATAGTTGATGATATCAAGTTGTATAGTTTTAAACTTTTTAGCATTAAGTTAAAAAGTTTGAATATATGAGGATATTAAGTTAAAATTTAGTCTCTTGTCACTCTTGATTTTTTTCAAGTCTATTCAAACTTTATCCTTCTATATAAGTAGAATAATTTTCATAAGTTTGAAATTTAGTATTTTTCGACTATTATGAATCGTAGATAATTTCAGAAATTTATTAGTCCGTGCACGTGATATTTGTTATATTTAAATATATAATTTGCATTCACAATTTATATGAAATATAAATTCTAAATAAATTTAGTCATCGTCTTTCATAAGAAAATAATGAATGTACAAGAGAGAAAAAAATATTGAAATTAAATTGTATCATTAATTTATATTTAAGGTGATTGGTCATGTGACTTAAGCCTAAAGTTGATATGTGGATGTATATATATACAATATCATGATGAATGAAATACCTAGAATATTAACCTTCTATCACTTTTTCACATGGTATCAGAGCCTGACAGCTAGGGCACATTTTTTTTGAGCGGCGGCGGTCATGATATGTTGAACGGCGACGGCGATATGATGAGCGGTGACGACGACATGACGAGCGACGGCGGCGGCAGAAATTCTACACTGGCGGAATCGAGGATCGATCACACATCCCCGTATTACCTTGGTTCTAATGACAATCCGGATAATACAATTACGAATGTGGTATTTCGTAGGAAGAATTATGAGGAATGGTCGAGATCTATTTGGCTTTCTCTACGGGCTCGACAAAAATTTGGGTTTGTTGATGGGTATATCAATAAACCTTTGGAGAAGGATCAATTGGAGGATTGGTATTGCGTCCAATCGATACTTGTGCGGTGGATTTTGCATACTATCGACGTTTCGGTAAAAAAGACAATACCCTACTTTGAGGAGGCCAAACCACTGCAGGATTCCCTCAATGTCCGATTTAGCGGACATGCAGTTGGTGATAGACGTGGACGGGGTGCGAAAGTTCTTACGGCGGTGGCAGGACGTAGCTTCATTGCTACAAAGTCGTGGATAGAAGATGATGGTACAGGCGGCGACGGTGTGACGGGATTGACTATGGACCAATGGCAACAACTTATTTCTATGCTTAGTAATTCTTCGGCCAAATCTCCGGAGGATCGTATGGTGGGTAAGTCCATTGCACCTTGGATTATTGATACAGGCGCTTCAAATCATGTTACGGGAAATTTGGATTCATTGTCGGGGGTAACGACAATAGAGGAGTGTCTAGTTGGACTCCCGGACGGACGGACTACGGTTGTCTCGTGCTGCGGGCGTATTTCTCTTGCACCAGCCGTGGTTCTCACGAATGTTCTATTCGTACCTCAGTTACATTACAATTTAATTTCTATGGCCCATCTTATTGATGATATAAATTTTGTTGTATAATTTACTAAAAATTTATGCGTGATTCAGGACCCCAATTTGAGGACCCTGATTGGCGTCGGTAAACGGCAAGACGGACTCTACTACTTTCGTATTGTACCGAAGAGTCAGGCCTTAGCATTGACTGGGACGACTTCTCTGGACATTTGGCATCAGCGACTTGGGCATCCTTCTGATAAAGTAGTAAAGTCACTTCCTGTTGTCAGAAGCTCTAGTAGTTCAGTGAATAAGGCATGTGAAGTTTGCCACCAGGCAAAGCAAACTCAAGGTATCTTTCCTGTCAGTGACTCTTGGTTTGTTATAATTTTTGATTTGATACATTGTGATCTTTGGGGGCCGTAACCTACGCCTTCTTCGTGTGGAGATCAATATTTTTTGACGATTGTGGATAATTTTTCTCGTGCTGTTTGGGTATTTTTGTTGATTGATTAGACCGAAGTATACAAGATATTCTCGTCATTGTTTCTATGAATGAGCGGCAATTTAATTCCAAAGTTCGCATTATGCGAAGTGATAATGGTACTGAGTTTAATTGCCTGTGCAACTACTTTGCACAGAATGGTATTTTATTTCAGACATCTTGTGTAGGTATACCTCAGCAGAATGTGAGGGTCGAACGAAAACATAGACATATTTTGAATGTGGCACGTGCTTTACGTTTTCAGAAAAAATTATCAATTTCTTTTTGGGGTGAGTGTATTTTGGCAGCTGGTTATTTGACCAATCAAACTCCTTTGAGCCTTCTTGGTTTTAAAATCCCCTATAAAATATTATTTGGTGCTCCTCATTCTTATGATGAATTACGTGATTTTGGTTGTCTTTGTTTTGCCCACAACCAAAAAGCTAAGATGGATAAGTTTGCTCCTCGCAGTCGAAAGTATATTTTTGTGGGATACCCCTATGGCAAGAAGGGTTGGAAATTGTATGATAAGCTACTGGTAATTTTTTTATCTCTCGAGATGTTAAAATTTATAAGAATGAGTTTCCCTATTATGTTGAAGATGATCGTGGTGATATAGCTCCTCCTGACCTGGAGTCCCTTGTCTTGGGCGATGATGCTTTGGGGTTTGATCTACCTCATATGAATAGGATGGCCGTCGCAGAGGCTGAGGCCACCATGGAGGACAACGCGGCTGAGGCCGGAGGCCACCCTGGAAGATGCTGCAATGGAGGCATCGTGGCAGAGGCAGCCGTGTCAGCTGCGACAACAGAGGATGAGGCGACGGTAGTGGTGTCGAATGGGGAGGGTGCACTGGGGCGTGGCATGCATAGGAAGATTCCGTCTGTGAAGCTCAGTGACTTTGTTATAAATATAATACGAAAGTTGTCTCATAGTCCTCCCTCCCAATGTCCCACCATGTCCAATCACTCCTCAGGTACTACTTATCCTATAACACATTTTTTGAATTGTGACCAATTTTCTTTGGGACATGAATTTTCTTGCAAGTATAACTACAGGTACAGAACCGACCTCCTTTAAAGAGACGGTTAAAGATGCAGGGTGACAAGAAGATATTTAGAAGGAGATACGGGGCATTGGAGGATAATGGTACCCGGACCATGGAGATACTTTCGGCTAAAAAATATGCTCTGGGGAGCTGGTGGGTGTACAAGATAAAGTATAACTTTGATGAGAGTATTGAGCGGCTTAAAGTCCATTTGGTGGTTTTTGGAAATTATCATGTTGAAGGGATTGATTACACTGATACTTTTCCTCCGATTGCAAAAATGGTTACTATTCGTGCCTTTCTAGCTGTAGCCGCAGCAAAGAATTGGGAACTACATCAGATGGATGTTCATAATGACTTCCTACAAGGAGACCTTACCGAAGAAGTGTATATGAAACTACCACCTAGTTTCCAAACCAAATACCCTGGTTAGGTATGTTGGCTTCGATAAAATCTAGTTATGGACTTAAGCAGATGCCTCGTTGTTGGTTTGTAAAGTTGGCATCTTCTTTGCTGGAGTACGGATTTTGCTAATCGTACTCTGACTATTCGCTTTTTACTCTTCCTAAGGGCGATATTCAGATAAATGTTCTTGTGTATATCGATGATTTGATTCTCTCTGGCAATAATTTTGCTGCTCTTACTGCCTTTAAGAATTATTTGATTACATGTTTCACATGAAGGACCTTGGGGCATTGAAGTTTATTCTTGGTGTTGAGGTAGCGTGAAGTGCAAAAGGTATTTTTTTTGTCAACGAAAATATACACTTGACATTATCTCCGAGACATGATTGTTGGGGGCGAAACCCGCAAGCTTTTCCATTTAACAACATTATCAACTGGCATACTCTACAAGTCCACTTTCATTTGATGGGGAAGCATATCGACGACTTGTGGGATGACAGATTTATCTTTCGTTTACTTGGCCGAATTTGGCTTATGCTGTTCACATCTTGTCGCAGTTTATGCATGAGCCCCGGCATGATCATTTGGATGCGACTTTGAGGATTGTTAGATATCTGAAGGGTTGTCCCGGTCAAGACATTCTTCTTCGCTCTGACTGTAATTTATGGCTCCAGGGGTGGTGTGATTCTGATTTGGCGATTTGTTCCATCATACGATGCTCTTTGTCTGGTTGGTTGGTTGGTTGGTTTCTCTTGGTGATTCGTCCATCTCTTGGAAGATGAAGAATCAGGTGACGGTGTCCCATTCTTCGGTCGAAGCAGAGTACCGTACGATGGCAGCGGTCACATGTGAGCTTAAGTGGCTCAAGGGGTTACTTGGCAGTTTGGGGTTGCAACATTCGTGTGCTATAGATTTGTTTTGTGATAGACAATATGCTTTACATCTTGCGCAAAATCCAGTTTTCCATGAGCACACAAAACACATTGAGGTAGATTATCATTTTTTGAGGGATGATATTCTTGCTGGAGTTATTCACCAATCTCATGTACCAACGGATGGGCAACTGGCGGATGTTTTCACCAAAGCTTTGGGCAAACGATAATTTGAGTTTCTTTTGTGCAAGTTGCGCATTTGTGACTTGCATGCTCCAACTTGAGGGAGGTTTGGGATTAAATTATATTTATGTTGATTGACCAAGTGACTTAGGTCCCAAGTTAATATGTGAATGTATATATATGTAATATCATGATCAATGAAATACCTAGAATATTACCTCTTATCAATTCTTCACAAAAAAGCTATGTACACAATAGTCGCCTATAGTGGTAAAAAGTTGTTTTGTTGCACGAAAGTATAGAAAAATATAAAAGGGAAAAATAGAGTTTGTATAAGCGATGTGTACGCATAATTTTTACTTTTTAAAAGTTATTTGGTTGTAGAAATTTTAAGATATGAAAATAAAGAAAAAAATAGTTCCGTTCTTTGGACGATTACTGAAAGTATATTATTATTATTATTATTATTATTATTATCTCACTCAACTCTCTAGATATCCCCAGCCCATATCCTCCCCTATTCTGTTATTTGCGTCTCTCTCTCCTTCTCTTAACCTCTCTTCACTACCAGAATAAGTCAAATTAGCAACGTCTACAAAAGTCGTTAAATGGCCAAAAAATGTCGCTAAATAATTTTAGTGACGTATATAGCGACGTTTTGATGAAGTCGCTTTTAATCTAGTCGCTTTGCGAAAAAATGTCATAAAACATCGCTATACCGACGTTTTCTAGCGACGTAAATGCATCGCTATATTAGCGACATTTAGCGACGCAACGTTGCTAAATTAGCGACGTGTTGTGTGTCGCTATATGTCGCTAATTTTTTCTTTTTAGCGACGTTGTGCGACTCATTTAGCGACATTATATTGACCTGGCAATACTGCCATGTCAGCAATTTACGACGGGCAGCAACGTGTCTACCGACATTGTACGACTCATTTAGCGACGTTATATTAACATGGCAATACTGCCATGTTAGCAATTTGCGACGGGCAGCGACGTATTTAGCGACGTATATAGTAACGTATTCAGCGACGTAATTAGCGACATGCATAAATGTCGCTAAACGTTGTAAAATGTCGGTAAAAACATCGCTAAAGATACAGCAAAAAAATAAAAAAAATAAAAAAATAAAAATTGAATTATTTCCAAACCATTCTTCCTGCAGTTTATGAATTCATAATTTGTACAAATAGACCCGGAGCAACTCTCCGTTGAATATGCTGAATTCGTCGACCCCCTTCGGTTGAACACTCAACACTAGTAAATTAACATACATTTAATATGAATAATATAGTAAAATTTAAAGAAAACGAAATATTGAGATTACAAACCGAGTAAGGACAAAATCTTATCGTAAAAATTACAACAAATATCCACACAACTGTATATGAAAACCTCATCCTAAAGAATATAAGAAATAATGTTTGAATGTCTCAAAAATAAAGAATATTCATAAATGACCAAATATCATAGGTCTAAAACACAAACAATGAATAAACGGTCCTAACTAGGACTATTGCGGATCTACAGGAGGATGACCACCGGCGCGCATCATGGATAAGAACAAATCATACTGCTCCCATGAAATCGACATCGATGTCGATGGAGAAGACAGTGACGTCGGTGGAGTCTGTGTCGATGAAGGCACACCAGGAGGACGTATCTGCTCCAACTCTACTAGTCGATGGTTGTATGAATCCATAGTAGATAACAACCTCGTACTGCTTTGAACTATTGAATCCTGGATCATCGTCAGCCTCTCGCCCGTAGACAGCTGTGATGCTTGCAGCTCCGTCAGGCTGCGCTCTGTCGACTCTCTAAGATCAGCTGTCATATCCCGGAGCTCCATGATGTTGCGCTCGAGCATATCAAATTGTGCGATGAGCGTCGCATCGTCCGCCTGCGGCTGCGACAGGGGCTGCTCCTCCATCCTTCGCAGCAACTCGTCACGGAGAGACGTAATTTGACGATCAATGATCTCCTGGACTCGAGCCGACGACTGCGAGGCTGTGGGGAATGCGCACTTGCCAGGGAGGCCCTAGATGACTACATCGCCACCAGGAAGCTATAGAATCTCGTACCGTAGTACGTACCCCTCTGGAGACCACCAACGGCGGTCACCCACAGCTCGTCCGTCGACGGAGCTAAAGAGGGCTACGAGAAAATACCAGACTCTCCCATTATAGGTGCACTAGCAGTCGTCCGCTCACGCAGCCTAAGATACTCGGCCTAGAAAGTTTGGATACTCGATAATTGCCTAAGTTATATTAAAATTAACACAAAGTAAAGTAATACTTACATAGGTCTGCGAGGCCCTCTCATCAATGAGATTCCCGCCCTTTCGATGGGTGGCCAGGAAGACGGTCACCATGTTTACATCCTTACCCTTTTGTACCTGTTAAAAATATATTATTTAGTACTAAAATTAAACATTTTTTCCTACTACCATTTTATCGTACTTGTATTAAAATAATATACCTGGAATAAAAAATATAACAAATGACAAAAATGTTCCGTCATCAGAATCGAGCCACCACACCACTTTGCTGCTTCCGCCTAGCCGCCTTGGCCTTCTCAGACCATTTCTTGTATCTCAGATCGTCGAATCTATCCCTCATCGTAGTCCACTGCTCAGGCGTGATCCAACCTTGGATCAGTTTTCCAACGGGATCACGAGCCTTCTGGTCATCTAGAGCATCACGGATCAGCTTGGCGGCAACGGCAGGAAATATCTGCTCGATCAACTCAGTCCGGTGCGGAGGATAGAAATACGTTTGCTACAATAAGTAATTTAGTAAGTTATATAATATGCATAAATTAGATGATTGATATAATATACTTTTATCTTGAAGTGCGCAAACCAGAACTCCTTCCTCTCATCCGGAGCTTCAGAGTAGTTGATCCAAGGGCCACCATAGTTGTTCCTCAGAAAGAGGCACAGGCGTCTCTGTACCGACGAGGGACGATATCTATACAGAGTTAATTATTTTTATTGAAAAAGTCAATATATGATGAATAAAGAAATACACGATATATATGATGTTAAACCATCTAATTGACTTACTTTGTATTGTCGACCTAAATCTCTGTCCTCGTCTCCTCCGAAGGTGCGCATGGAGTATCTAGCTGATGCTGGGACGACATCGGCTCGACCTCCTCCATATGCTCATCTGTCTCCATGGTTCCGTCAGCAGAAGGAACGATGGACGAGGGAGTAGTATTAGGCCTAGAACTACTCATCCCAGGAGTGATGCCACGTAACGTCATCGCAGTCGAAGATGTGACTTATCGATATACTGGAGTACTAGGCGACGAGGATCCAGAATCAACAGTAGGCAGTACCGGAGGAGCACTCCGTCTACCTCGGGACCTACCGAACCCTCCGCGTTGTCCTGTCATCCCTAATAACAACATATGATGAATAAAGAAATACACAAATATATAGTACATTCTACAGTCAAAATGTTATAAATATCTCACAGCATTCATAGAATTGCACAGTAAATAACTAATGGTGTCATAAGTCTAAATGGATAGTACATTCTACAGTCAAAATATAATACATATCTTCATCAAAATAGTATATTCTACAGTCAAAATATAGTACATTCTACAGGCAAAATATTTTATTTTCAATCATCTTCAGAAAATTTATCTTGTTCACCTTCCTCGTCCTCCTTTTCCTCTTCCTCCTTATCTTCACTTTCATCTACTTCATCTTTGTCTTCCTCTTCAGATAATTCTATATCTTCTATATTATTAGTCGTGTAATTAGTAACTTTTGTTGAGTCCTCATCTACAATATTTGTTATAAGAGGTAGCTCGTCCTCCTGATAAGCTATTTCGTCAGCGTCAAAGATATTTTTAGCTTTAGTCTTGCATACTGCCTACCAATCTGACCTCGTTGTCACCCGTCTAGGATAAGTTGTAAAGTACACGAGCTGAGCCTGACTTGATAGGACAAATGGTTCGTAGCCTTGATATCTATGCTTGTAGTTTATATCCACAAGGCCATGCTTGTCAATTTTTCAACCTTGATCTTGAATCGGATCGAACCATTCATACTTGAATAGCATGATCTTAGCAGGTTTTGCCATAATTATATGTCAATTCCATAATCTCTCGTAAGATGCCAAAGAAATCATTACCTGGATCGACGTCTTTGTAGTTCGAAGATTTGATACACAGACAACTATTTTTCGTGGAATCCATATCCAGAAAGCTATATCTGATCGGAGCATTTGTTGACTTAAACCTAAACCCATTCACACAAAAACTTGGCTATATTTTGACGGCAGTAATTGGTCCCTTGGCTAGAGTTCTAATAGATTCAGTCTCGGGTGTTATTAGACGATCGACCTAAATACCAAAGTAGCGATAGTAAGTTATTTATTGTGCAAGTGCATACAGAAAAAGTAATTACCAAGCTCCTTACATATGTTCTCAACCAAGAAGGAAAATAACGTCTCTTTTCTTATTATACTTCTTTGTCTATTATGTTGGGTCTAACCAACCTCAGCTCATCATTATATGTACTGAAAAATAATGAAGCAACCGCTGATTAGTAGCATAATAGTAGCTTATACTATTATATTAAGATAATGTAAACGTGGACATATTAATTACTTAACCCTCTAGCTTCTCCACTTTATCCTCGTCATAATTGAGTAATATATACAACTAACCAGCCCTTAGCTCATCGTCATTCAAATATCTCTTCTTTATTTTCCCCGAAAGCTTTCTGGGGGTATTGAATACTTTGAGTATTGCATCATTAGATTCCTGATATCTGTCATCGTTTCTCGGAGCTCCCGTTCTATTAGTAGCAACATGAGGGTTGAAATACGTCGAGCAAAAGTTTGTAATCTTCTCGAGAACATAAGCTTCACAAATAGAGCCCTCAACACGTGCCTTATTTTTTACCTTTCTCTTTAGGCGATTCAAATACCGCTCGAAAGGGTATATCCACCGATAACTGACATGACCACAAACACGTACCTCATAGGAAAGATGAATTAACAAATGCTCCATAGAGTCAAAAAATCCAGGAGGAAATACCTTCTCGAGCTTGCATAGTATTACCGCAATGTCCTTCTCTTACTTTTCTAGACGATCGACGAGCAACTTACTAGAACAAATATCTTTGAAGAATATGTTGAGCTATGTCAATGGATCCCAAATGACCTACGGTAAGAATTCCCGAAATGCAATCAGAATTAACCTCTCCATGAATACGTGACAATCGTGGCTCTTCATACCCATCAGTTTATTCTCCATGAGGTCGACACATCTTCTCAAGTTTGACACATACCCGTCTAAAAATTTTAGACCCTGAATCCACCTACAATGTCTCCCTTTAACATCATTCTCCAGTGAGAAAACTGACTTAGGCTGCTTTAACTTTTCATTCCCCTCATCTATCAAATGCAATGCAGGACGTCTACATATTTCTTCTAAGTCCAACCTGACCTTCGGATTGTCTTTCGTCTTCCCCTTTACCTCCATTGTAGTATTAATTATGTTATCAAACATATTCTTCTCGATATGCATGACATCAAGGTTATGTTTGATCAGATTGGTGCTCCAATATGGCATATCCCAGAATATACTCCTCTGCGTCCAGTAATGGGTGCGACCAAATCCGTCACACTTGTACCCCTTAGCAGGCCCTTCAATAGCACATGGTAAATCTTTTATCTTTTCCCATATCGTGTATCCGGGCCACCTTGGCGGTGGATTGTCCTTCTCCATAATTCCCGTACGAAAAGCATTCCCTTCAGCAAAAATTGTCGATGACAATCGAAGAATCACAGTTTGCCTCCATGTTTCAAACGGAAAGTTTTAGTACAGTCCATGCAATACGGATATGAGAGACGACCATAAGTGCTCCATCCCGATAATATTCCACAAGCCGGAAAGTCATTGATGGTCCATATAAGTGCTGCCCTCATCTAAAAATTTTGCTTTCTGAAAATATCGTACGTGTTGGCACCTACTTTCTACAGTTGGTTCAACTCATCTATCAAAGGCTGTAAATATACATTAATGTTCCTCTTCGAATTGTTCGGACCCAAGATAATAACGGTTAGGAACATATACGGAGTCTTCATGCACATCCAAGGTGGTAGATTGTACAGAGTGGCGATCACAGGCCAACACAAATACTGGGAGCCCGAAAGTCCTAATAGGGTCAAACCGTCGGAGGAGAGCCCTAATCTGACATTACACGAATCCGAAAAAAAATTTGGATACTCTCGATCAAAGTGCTTACATGCTTCTCCATCGGATGGATGATCCAATACTCCTTTGATCTGTTTCTGCCAGTGCCAACTCATATCTTCTGTAGTCTCCTTCACCATAAACAACCTCTGCAACTGCGGCATCAAAGGCAAGTAGTGCATCGAATCGGTAGGCTTCTTTGTACCGACAGACTTTTCTCTTCCAGTAGCCTTGTAGCGATCAGCACCACAGAATCTGTACGCATCTCCATCCTTGTCATCTTTGTAGTACAACATGCACCGATTGTGACATACATCATTTTTCTCGTATCCCATCCAGAGTGATCTCACCATCCTCTTAGATCGGTAGAAGTCTTTAGGCAACTTTGCATCCTCTGGTAAGATCTCTATAATCAAATCCATCAGTCGGTTATAGCATTTTTGCGACATGTTAAAATTGGACTTGATGCTCAATAATCTTGTAACCACCTCCAATGGTGAATGATCTTCACAACCAGGATATAATGGAGTCATTGTATTCTCTAGCAACTCCATGAACTTCGTAGCATCGGTATTCTGTGGCTCCTCAGCTGCATCATGATTGTCCGAATCGAAACTAGGTCCCGCCGCATTAAAAACCATGTTCACCCACCCGTCGTTGAAAGCAGCGTGGTCGTGGACATCCATATACGGCTCCACATAAGGCTCGGACTCCGATGCTAAAGACACAAGTTCTTCGTGCGTGATCCACTGATAGTAATTCGACATAAAATACTTCGAGTACAAATGATATATGACTTCCACTTCTGGAAGATATTTCAAGTTGTGACATGTCACATACGGGCACTTAATTTTGGTACCGTCCATGTACTGAGGGAACGCCTTGGCGAACTGCAGGAACTGGTGTACACCCTCAATGAATTCATCCCACACACCGTACATGTCATCAGGATAATGGTTGTACATCCACGAACGATGACGCAGATAGTAATTCATATCCATTTCTAGATACTTCTGCAAAAATGAATAGACATCGTTCAAGTATATACTCATCGTTAAATATCGTACATGCACTGATACTCCTAGTCCTAGCATATATACTCATCATTAAATACAGTGTAATTCTTTGGAGGAAGGTAAGAAATGCTCTAACTTGATACACAATGCCCTCTGTGACAGTCTGTGTCCTATAAATCAAATTACTACGAAGACTTAAGTCATTTTTGTTGTCAAATTTTATACCCTTTATGACAGTCTGTGTTGCATCTGTGTCAGTGTGTGTGTATCGTATCTATGTCAGTGTCATATGCATCTTTGAAAGAGAGAGAGAGAGAGAGAGAGAGAGAGAGATCGAACTAATATTACTACCTTAACTAACATAAGACTCTAGACATTACCTTAACGAGACACTTAAAAGTTATGACTAGACTAATACACCAAGGCCTCTCTTGACTGACTGTTACCTGGATTTGATTTTTCCCTCCTGCTGCACTTACTGCTACTTGATCATATGCAGCTGCTGCTGCTCCCTAATGCATGAATATTGGCCTACAGGTACTCACTCCTTGCTATCACTATGTTACTGTTACCTGTACCCAATCTTGCAGTGCACCATTGTGTGCACTGCCTCACTTGAATGCCTAAGCTCCCTTACACTTCCCAACTAAAAGTATTTCCCCACTGAACACACTTTCCCTCCTTGATTATACTCAAGTGTTTCCTTGCCCCACACCTATATCTAATATAGAGTATCAGTTTTTCCAGGCAACTCTTGTTGCTACTGCACAACATAGTCACTGCACTCACTTGCCACTTTCCACCTGGTACTGCTATTCTTGAGTGTGTATCAACTGATACCACTCTTTATCATAACAGACCCCCCACCAAGTCTGATACTCTGTATCAGTTCTTTACAGAAACATCTAGCTCACAATATAACTCCCTATCAGTTGGACAAGTATATGCACCTACTTTCTTACTTATATCACTCCATATATATAACCTCATCAGTGCACACATTTCATACTGGCACTTAAACATCTGCTGTTGTTGCATTTGTTACAACTTCCACTAAGGATAGGGAACCCCCAACCTTGCAGCTACTGCTGCTATCTAGTTTCCCCTACACACTCCAAACTGGCCTGCTGTCACTCCACTTAACTCATGTGCACTGCCAACTACCCATCATTTGTTCACACTTCTTACCACGACCACCAGAACATAGCACACTCGATTTTATAACACAGTCCAATCACCACTTCACCACAGTGCTCATGCACTTATCTCGCTCTCCTACATCCTACATTCACACACACATCAAATGCACCTATGTATACACATGTACAACTGAGAAATTTTCCTTCGTTAATATAGGTATCTCAAACACACACAATACCAAAGTCAATCTATCAAACACCTTTAGTGCCACACTATACACACAGTGTGTGTGTGTCATGTCTGTGTCAGTCACGTGTGTGTATAGTGTCAGTGTCAGTGTTTGTCACGTGTGTGTGTCGTATATGTGTCAGTATCATGCCGTGTCCTGTGAGAGAGAGAGAGAGAGAGAGAGAGAGAGTTAGGGTTTACCTAGAGGGGGGAGAAAGATTTCGGGTTAGGGTTAGTGTCATCTCTTGTATGTCACTGTGTGTGTCGTATCAGTGTCTGTGTCATGCAGAGAGAGAGAGAGAGAGAGAGAGTTAGGGTTTACCTAGAGGAGGAGGAGGGGGACGTCGGAGTGTGCAGTTCGTCGGAGAGAGGGGGAAGAAGGGGTTTTAAAAAATTAGGGAGAAGATTTCGACATAAGAGGGGAATTGAAACCTATATTAAAATTTTAGCGACGTTTAGCGACGCCAACTTATGATGTCACTAATAAAAATATTTTGCGATGTTATAGACGTCGCTAAAAATGTCGCTAAATATCTAAAAGTGTAACGTCACTAAATACGTCACTAAACGTTGTTATATCATAAAACTCAGCAACATTTAGCGAACTTAAATAAACTTATAGCGACTATTCTTTTAAAAAACTGAATTACAGTCGCTAAACGTAGCTATATGTCACCAAACAGTGACTTATAGCAACGTTAGTCTTTGGAGTCGCTGAAACCTTTAATATTAGCAATATTTTACTTTGACGTTGCTAAAAACGTCGCTAATCCCACAATTTTTAGTAGTGCTCTCTCTCTCTCTCTCTCATTCGAACCCTCGTTCTCCTCGGGGTTTTCGAGGCCGAGCACAACAGTGATAAATCGGACACAGTCCATCTCGAGAAGGAAGTAGCAAAGCAGGAGAAGCATCGATTCGAGGAAAAGTAGCGCGACAGTCATCTCGGTCGTCCACTGCTAGTAGAAAGGGACAAGCACAAGCACCGCTAGTTCCAGCGCCATCCACAATGCTGACAGTCAATCGTCGTCCGGCTAATGGTAAACTACATGGCAGTATAGTATTACCCTCCCGACTCAATCAATAAACAAATAATAACGGTGATAATATACAATCAATATAGAAAAAGTAATGCGTACTTGCCTTATCCAATGTTATATGTTACTCTCTTTTTTTTCTTTTTCTTTTCCTACCTGAAACCCTCCCAATACCCCTTACCCGAAACCCCCCTACCAAAGGCTCGAACCCAACACTCCCCTACCCATGTCCTTGGCCTTAGCACTAAGGCATTCCACTTATGTTACTCTTTAGTTCACCTGAAGTCAATATACATAGGTGTTAGATTATATTTCTAAGTAGCTTTTCTAAATCTAAATATATATCCATGCTTAAGTTTTAACAAAGTGTAGTTAGGAATTCTATATTACTACTTCTTGGTTTTAACCAACTTTTGACTAAATATTAACTAGTTCTTTGATTGTTCTAACTAATAATTATTATCACTAACCTAATTAACTAAGTTACTTACTAACCATTTTCTAACCCTAAAATCCAGTTCCCACCGGTCTAGCCTATAATTGATACTGAGCTTTAGCCCAAAGTTGTATATATAATTCTGTCTGTCTTGGCCCACATAACTGTAAGGGTAAGTCATTACTAAATCTGATGCACTTACAAATAAAGCCTCAAAGCTACTTAAATTAATCCTATTTGAATCTCCACTATTTTAATCAAAATTAACACCAAATTCCTGCCTATACAAAGAAAAGAAACAAATTTGACACAGATACATATTCGTATCAAATCGGGCATAGTTCCATGAATGACCAAATGATCAGACAGACTTCCCTTTCTCTGTCAACTCAGTGTCAGACATAATCTAGATTGCTCAAACACATAAGGGTCATCAACAAAATTCTGCGTTGAACTTGACACATAGATACGGTTGATCAAACTTCCCTAAAATCGAATCAAGAAGGGGTAACAACAATACCTGTGTAAAATCAGGTTTGAACTTGCAGTCATGTAACTTAGCTAAAAATTCAAAGCAGCAGTGATCACAAAGGAGAATCACTGTCGGATATAAAGTCTTTTATGTCCAAACAATTCACAGACATAGATTCGATCTTCTCTTTGTCATTTCTGTTGGTGTTGTTTCCTTTTGACTAAAAAAAAATAGTCCCACATTGGCTACACCACCAAATGTGTATCTCAATATAATATTTTGTATGAGTTGAGGTGTGCACATGGTGTGTAGTGGGGTACATTGGTGCCATGTAAGGGTATTTTATTAGAAGAAAAGATGATTAACTCATTAATGAAAGCTTTTAAGCTTTTTATCATGCTCTTGGATTTTATTCCATAGAAGCTGCTATTCGGGCTTAGTGGCACAAAGTGGCGCTTGTTGGCTCACTTTGTACTTTGCGCGTCAGCATAGTCGCAAGGCCCTTGTACGCTTTTGTTGTGCGAGTTTTATGCTTGGGTTGCATGCGTGTATTGCATGAACGGGTGCTGAGCGGGTGCTGAACGAACGATGATTGGGTTATGCATTAGGCTAAGAATGTGGGATATCAATTTTGTATATTGATTTTTTAGTCCTATATCGAAGAAGAGGAGGATGGGCTTCCATCCTTTCCTATATAAAGAGTCCTCTAGCCTCTTTTTAAGACACACCAAAAATTTGAGAAAGATGAGTCCAAAGGAGTCCGTTCGAGTTACAGAAGGAGGTGACTACGAGCATTCCAAAAGTTTTCTTGTGAACTTTCTGGCTCCTGGGAGCAGATAATCGATAGAGGACGAATCTTGCTTTGAGAAATAGTGGTCTTCACTGCCCTAGAAAGAATATTTTTATTCTGTCTTCTTCTCATTTTTCTTCTTTGTTTGTTCTGTTTGATTGCAACTATGTTTTGCAAGAAAGAACGAAGTTTATTTTTGTTTTGTTGGTTCTTGTTCTATCTCAATTACAACTGCGTTTGCAAGGAAGAACAACGCTTGTTTCTGCCAGTTGATTTCTGGAATTGGCACTCGTCTTGAGTTTAGATCTCAGTTCAGAAAGATCTTGTACCATCCTAACAAGCTCGTTCAGGAATAACAATCTCAAAGCAAGATCCGAGTAAGATGGAGAACAACCATACAAGTCTTCTCGACACAAGTTTTTACAAACTTGAGAAGATTGACGGGCTACACTTCAATTATTTGGATGAGGATGGAGTCCTCTGTCAAATGTTGGACGTAAGTAGAGAGATCTAGGATCTACTATTCCTACGGATGGAAGTAAACTTGATCTGGCATCGCTGGAGACGCATATTCCAAGAGAAAGAAAGTCGACATCTGATGCAAGTTGACACATGAAGATGTATGAAGCTAGTATCCGCATGGAGAAGTCTACTGTGGTTGCTGGAGAGAGACTGGTACTATGTATCTATGCATGGCAACAATTATAAGATGGAAGAACTCGACACATAAGCAGTCTCAGCACAGAGGGCACTCACTGCGCATGGTGGACTCGGTGCAGTGTAGTCACTGCGCATGGCATTCTTTCGGTGTATGGAAGGACTTGGCACATGGAAGCATCTTTGTGGCTAGCTCTAAGCAAGGTCTATGCGCGACCAAGTTATGCACATAGGGCTATGAGCACCTTGGCGCATGTCTCTTCAAGCATGAAGGACCATGAGAATGAGGATTGCAGATCCAATTTTAAACCAAAATAACAAGGTAAAAGCTTAACTTGGTTACTTTGATTACTTAACTTGGTTGCTATGATTGCATATGTTAAGTCATCTGGCATGGTTGCTGACTAGTGAATGGACACTAGTGCATCTAGCTACGGGAACTCTAGGAAGAGTAGTTCACTGAGGTCAAGCCTATCACTTAAGAAGTCCGAAGATCTCGATAGCGAACAAGGATCAAGCAGAGGATCTGGGGATTGGGACAATGGTTATGGGCCTTGAGAAGTTACAGTCAAAGAAGTACGTATAGCAAAGTACCAATGATTATCAAGGAACTGATCTCAGGAAGTCTGTTGTAGACTTGAGGGTAAAAATTCATGGTTTTCAGATGGTGATATCTTGGTAGGAGCCATACTTTGAAACAAGGCTTCAGTATTAGATGGATGTTCGAGCTTTTGCTTGTGAGTAGAGTCTCATTACAAGATTTGTGGGACACCAAGACTAGGAGATGTACTTTGTATCACAAGATGTCTAGTCTATGGATTATCTCCAAATGTAGGATAAGAAAGTGGAGAGGTGTGAGTTCTGTACACAGATAAAGATTACAAGAAAATTGTTCAAAAGGGCAAATTAAAGTATAGATTTTTTGGAGTTGGTACACTCAGATATCTGTGACTTCAAACAGTTCTCCACAAAGTCCATGAGGAAGTATTTTATTACCTTCATCGACGAATACTCGAAGTACGCATTCATCTATCTGCTCAGGACAAAAGATGTACGAAGCATTCGAGAAATTCAAGGAGTTCAAGGCTGAGGCTGAACGTCGAACAGGAAAACAATTCAAGAGACTAGGAAGTGATCGAGGCAGAGAGTATAGGTCCATTGAATTCGCATCGTTCTGCAAAGAACATGAAATTGTCAATGAGACGACTGCTCTGAATTCTCCTCAATTAAATGGAGTATCTGAATGGAAGAACATAACGTTGACAGAGATGATAAAGTCAATATTGTTAATTGTGGGTCTTCGAAACTTCTTCTAGGGAGAAGCTGCACTAACGGCTATGTTTATTTTGAATAGAGTATCGTATGCAACTTTTGATATCACTCCTCATGAACTCTGGTTCAAGGTCAGACCTAACTAGAATATCATTCGAGTGTGGAAGTGTCTGGCGTATGTGAATCACCTGGACTTGAAGATACAGAAGCTGGGAATGAGGACTACAAAAGCTATATTCTTGGGATATGCTGAAAAGAGTAACGCTCGGAGGTTCCTTGATATAGAGTCTAACTAAATCATTGAATCTCGCAATGTAGAATTTTTTAAAGATAAATTTTCTAGGCACAAGAACGTTGTTAGCACAGACATTCCAAGAATAATGTAAGTGCAACGGAGGCTATCGCTTCCAATAAAGATGTAGTCCAAGAAGAAGTTATCATTCCTGAGATAACGTTCAAATTAGAACTCGCAGAACCAAGAACTAAGCGGGTAAGGAGACAGAAGGACTTCAGAGATGATTTCGTCACCTATCATATGGAACTAGATCCGCTCACCTATGATGAGGCGATGAAGACCAGAGACGATATCTTCTGGAGGGAGGCTATAAATGATGAGTGACTCAATAACCTCCAATAACACTTAGGTGTTGGTCGATCTGCCTGAAGGAGATAAACTAATCGGATGCAAATGGATCTTCAAGAAGAAGATGAAAGCCGATGGAACTATTGACAAGTTCAAGGCGAGGCTGGTAGCCAAAGGGTATTCTCAGAAGCAGGGGATCAACTACTTTGACACATATGCTCAAGTAGAGCGGATGACAACTATCAGGATGTTGATTTCTATAAGTGCAATCCATAAGCTAGTTATACATTAGATAGATGTAAAAATAGTATTCCTGAATGGTGAATTGATCGAAGAGATTTACATGCAACAAACAGAATGATTCATCGTCAAGGGCCTTGAAGACAAAGTCTGCAAGTTGGTAAAATCATTATACGGTCTGAAGGAATCTTCCAAGATTTAGCATGGGAAGTTTGATAAAGTTATAAGATCAAACGGCTATAGGGTCAGTGAGACAGACAAGTGTGTTTAAACAAAGTTCATTGATGGGAGAGGAGTCATAGTTTGTCTATACGTGGACGACATACTGATTCTAGGTACGGATCTAGCACGTATCTTTGAGACAAAGAAGTTACTCTCATCTAAGTTCAGTATGAAGGACTTAGGGGAAGCTGATGTTATCCTGGGGATAAATACCATCCGGACGGACACTGGAGTGATGTTGTCACAGTCTTATTATAAAATTATCACACGCTATGGATATCAAAATCTTCCAAGGATCGATACTTCGTACAAGTGTGACAAGAAGCTGAAGCTTAATCTGAAGAAAAGTGTCAGGCAGCTGGAGTATTCAAACGTCATCGAAAGTTTGATGTATGCAACAACTGCCATAAGGCCTGACATAACTTTCGTTTTGGGGATGTTGAGTCGATTTACGTACAATTCAGGTATTGAGCACTGGAAGCTGTGAAGAGAGAAATGAGATATCTCAAGAGGACTCAGAAGTATGCATTGCACTATAGCAGTAATCCGACCGTAGTGGAAGGCTTCAGTAATGCAAATTGGTGTTCAGAAGAAGTGAGCTAAAGGTCCACAGGAGGATAAGTCTTCTCAAATAGTGGAGCTACTATATCGAGGAAGACGAAGAAGTAGACAATGCTCTCTCATTCCTTAAGAGAATTTGAGTTCTATGCACTGGCGGCTGTAGTAGAGGAAGCAGGATGGCTTCGGGAGCTCATGTATGATATTTTAGTGGTTGGTGCGTATATTCGGTAGTACTGATTCACTGCGACAACCAGACGACTGCAGCGGCTGCATTAATTTTTTATCTTTAATGGTTAGAAGAGATCTGTGCAACTAAGGCATATGGTGTTATATGAGCGTAATAAGGATGGCATCATGGTAGCGGTTAATGTTCGGAGCTAGGTGATTCTAGTGGGTCTATTCAAGATAATACATGAGTGCATCAAAGATGCCATTATTACAGTGGTTGATGATCGGAGTTGGGTGGGTCTGGCGGATCCGTTCATATAAGATCTCAAGCGCCAGCTGATCATAAGAACTTTAAAGGAGCGTAGTACTCCATGTTACAGTGGTGATACCACATGAGGTAACTTTATAGGGTAAAGCCTCGGCATCAGGCCATGTCATAGCGGCATAATACCGCATATAGTCAAGGACACAACATACTTGGGCTTGGAGGACTTTTGATATTCTGTCTTTGTAATTCTACCATAAAGTTTTATGCTATTAGTTCAAAGAGAAATCTACTAGGCATCTAGATTTTGATTCAGAGATGGATCATTGACTGAAAGAATATCAGGAACAATGGGTAGTCCTTAGAGACATTGAGGGGTTACGTGTCACCCCCCGATTCCCGGAATGGCCGATCGTCCTCCCTTAGCGCCTAACGGAATCGATCGTCCCCGCATGGGCATGATGTCATGCAAGCCTGAGTTACGCTTGCACAAGGCCAAAGCTTTAAACAAGGGCAAGTAAGTTATTCAAGACGGAAGCAACGGCACAATATTGCAGAAAAGTAAAGAACACAATGACATACAAGACAAGCTCTTTATTGATATTCAAGATGTGTTACAAGCGGCGCTTGGCCGATATTATTATTCACTCAAGCTCTCTTTCTCTTAATTACAATGACATCATTCCATACATTACATCTCTTTATACATAAGTATCTCAAAATATCTCGATATAGCTCAAGACATCGACTCCAGATTTCTGGGTCCTAAGGATGAGGATATGCTGTCGCTTTTTCGGACGATCCAGTATATGCGAACAAGTAAACTAGTGGGGTCAGTACTTTAAAAAAAGTACTGGTGAGTATAAGCAACAAACAGAAGCAACACTCTCTAAAACAAACACAAAGTAAGCATGTAGCAAAATATTATATTACTAGTGATCTTGCTACTTTTACCCAGGTTTATTTCATGTAGCACAAGATTAGAGTCAGATTTCTTCTTTTAAAAATATATCTTTGAAAACACTTTGCATATTCAATACATTCAAGCATGCTAGGGACAGTGTTCTATCATGCACTGCACATCATGTATTGTGAGACATATTCGATTTTAACTCTTAGGAACATAAGTTATCTCTAGTAGATTATTCATCTCAATTCAAGGAAGTAGTGCATCTAGTGGACTATTCAATTCAATTCAATGAACAATAGCATATTCAAGTTAAAAAATGCAAGTCTAGGAGCAAAACGAGATTCAAGCATAATCAGAAATCTCACTTATTCAATGATTCTTACCCTTCGTCGAATGATTATTCCTACAACAGACATACAAGTTAGCAATAATTTGCATATTCAAATGAGTGATATTTCATGTTCGTCTCTGCATCAAACAGTTAGGTATGCAAGAAGGCTAACCTAGTATGCATCATAACTATATGATGGCCCATGAAAACCATGATTAGTAGCGGTGTTATCACGGCCCAGCACTACACCAAAAATATGCTCAAAAATGGCTGCTTTGACACGTTAACCAGCTAACTAATGACATAAACACCCATCTAATAGTGAGGAACTCGTTGCCCCCAGGGTGTTCCGATTTGCCTCTCCCAGGCCGAACGGTCCCAGTGCCCCAGGATACCGCTCGAGAGACACTATACCTTGTGTATAAGTTGTCAAACCGATGCATAGATGCACTCCTATCAGACAATTCTATAAAGCAAACAAGCAATGATCAAGCAAACTTCTATCTCTTCTCTTATCAATCGATAAATAGGTTCAATTCACGGTCCAGCACTACACTATATACGCTCATACTAGCTCCTTTGGCACGTAATCAAGCTATTCTTTGAACGAGTTCGATAACAAGTCTATGTTTCAAGCAGTACTTCTTTTAACACGAAATAAGCAAGATAACAATTCATAATTCTAGCATGCAATATCTTACATTTTTATCTTTCAAGCATCAATGACAAGCAAACATGTCATTGTTCTTCTATCTCATCTAGCTAAGCATGCAGTTCTACTCTTGTTTAGCATATAATGAAGGAACATGTTCAAGCATCTTTTACTCTTCTTATTGGCATGGCAATGGTTCGTTCGATAGCGGTGTCTGTATAACTAGCATGCAACATTCATTTCTATACTTAGCATGGCATGGTTCTTTTTAAATGACAAGTAATATGAGTTCTCTTATTAAGCATGCAGAGTCAGGTTCTATTATTCTTCTTATGAAAACTATCTCCTTAGAACAAGCAGTATAAAACTCAGATTCATTATTTAGGCGTGCAATAATCAGAGAATAAAGTTTTGTCCACTCACTTAGATTAATCGTCTGGTATTTCGATCGGGGAACTCTTCAAGACATTTTCACTCGAGCCAGCAAAGCGATATCTCTTCTACATAGTGCCAACGCAGAACGGGGCACTACATACTTACCCAGAGAGAAAAGTTGTCCTCGAAACTTAAGAAAAAACTTACAATATCTAGATCATCAATAGTCCTAATCCCTCACCATCCTCAATCAAAAATACTGGCAATCAAGAAATCATAAATCACATCTCTCAAGGAATAAAGTAATTCAAAAAACTTTTGCGCGCATCTTTGAGAATATCTATGGACTTATTGTATGGAACAAACAATACAGCAACAATATCTGGGATATCTCTGAGTAGAAGGGAAGCAACAGAATGGCCAAAGAATCGAGTTGCTCTGATACCATTATGCTACGTCCCAATTCCCGCAAGGGGCCGATCGTCCTTATTTAGCGCCTTGAGGAATCGATCATCCTCGCATGGGCGTGATGCCGTGCAAGCCTGAGTTGCGCTTGCACAAGGCTAAATATTTAAACAAGGGCAAGTAAGCTATTCAAGATGGAAGCAGCGGCACAATATTGCAGAAAATAAAGAACATAATAGAATACGAAAATAAGCTCTTTATTGATATTCAAGATGTGTTACAAGAGACGCTTGGCCGAGATTATAATTCCCTCAAGCTCGCTTTCTCTCGATTATAATGATATCGCTCCATATATTATATTTCTTTTTATAAAAGCTTCTTAAAACATCTCGATATGGCTCAAGGCATCGACTCCAGATTTCTAGGTCCTGAGAATGAGGATATGATATCGCTTCTTCAAACGATCCAGTACCTGCGAACAAGCAAACTGGTGGGGGGTCAGCACTTTGGAGAAAGTACTGGTGAGTATAAGCAACGAACAGAAGCAACACTCTCTAAAACCAACACTAAGTAAGCATGTGGCAAAATATTACATTACTAGTGATCTTGTTACTTTTACCTTGGTTTATTTTATGCAACACAAGATTAGAGTCATATTTCTTCTTTCAAAAAAATATCTTTGAAAATAATTTCCATATTCAATACATTCAAGCATGCTAGGGACAGTGTTCTATCGTGCAGTGCACATCATGTATTGTGAGCCATATTCGATTTTAACTCTTAAGAACATAAGCTATCTCTAGTGGACTATTTATCTTAATTCAACGCAGTAGTGCATCTAGTGGACTATGCAATTCAATTCAATGAACAATAGCATATTTAAGTTAAATAATGCAAGTCTAGGAGCAATACGAGATTCAAGCATAATCAGAAATAAGTATATCACTTATTCAATGATTCTTACCCTTCCCCGAACGGTTATCCCTGCAACAAACATACAACTTAGCAAAAATTTGCATATACAAATGAGTGACATTTTTTTCATCTCTGATCAAATATTTAGGTATGCAAGAAGGCTAACCTAGCATGCGCCCTAACTATATGATTGCCCATGGAAACTATGATTAGTAGCGGTGTTATCACGGCCCAGCACTATACCAAAAATACGCTCAAAATGGCTGCTTTAACACATAAACTAGATAACTAATGACATAAACACCCGCATAATAGCAAGGAACTTCTTGCCCTCAGGGTGTTCCGATTAGCCTCTCCCAGGCCGAACGGTCCCAGTGCCCCAGGATCCCGCTCGAGAGACCCTATACCTTATACACAAGTTGTCGGACCGATGCATGGATGCACTCATATCCGACAATTCTATAAAGAAAGCAAGCAATGATCAAGCAAACTTCTATCTCTTCTCTTATCAATCAATCAATAGGTTTAATTCATGGTCCAACACTAAACTAGTATACGCTCATACTAGCTACTTTGACACGTGATCAAGCTATTCTCTGAATGAGTTCGATAACAAGTCTATGTTTCAAGTAGTAGTTTTTTTAACACGAAACAAGTAAGATAGCAATTCATAATTCTATCATGCAATATCTTACAGTTCTATCTATCAAGCATCAATGACAAGCAAACATGGCACAATTCTTCTACCTCATCTAGCTATGCATGCAGTTTTACTCTTGTTTAGCATATAATGAAGGAACATGTTCAAGCATCTTTTATACTTTATATTAGCATGGCAATGGTTCATTCGATAGCAGTGTCTGTGTAACTAGCATGCAATATTCATTTTTATACTTACCATGGCAAGGTTCTTTTCAAATGACAAGTAATATGAATTCTCTTATTAAGCATGCAGAGTCAGGATCTATCATTCTTCTTATGAAAACTATCTCCTTAGAACAAGCATTATAAAACTCAGATTCATTATTAAGGCAAGAATCAGAGAATAAAGTTTTGCCCACTCACTTAGATTAATCGTCTGGTATTTAGATCGGAGAACACTTTGAGAAGGCTTTTGCTCGAGCCAACAAAGCGATATCTCTTATTCATAGTGCCAACGTGGAGCGGGACACTACATACTTACCCAACGATAAAATATTTCGTCCTCGAATCTTAAGGAGAAACTTATAATATCCAGAGCAGCAATAGTCCTCATCTCTCACCATCCTCAATCGAAAACACTATCAATCAAGAAATCATAAATCACATCTCTCAAGTAATAAAAAAATCTAGAATATTTATGGATTATTTTGCACACATCTTTGAGAATATCTATGGACTTATTGTATGGAACGCATATTTCAGAAAAAATATCTGGGACATCTCTGAGTCAAAGCGAAGCAAAAGAATGGCCATATAATCGAGTTGCTCTGATACCATTATGTCATATCCCGATTCTCGCAAGGGGCTGATCGTCCTCGCTTAGCGCCTTGCAAAACCGATCTTCCTCTTATGGGCGTGATGTCATGCAAGTCTGGGTTGCACTCACACAAGGCCAAAGCTTTGAACAAAGACAAGTAAGATATTCAAGACGGAAGCAGTGACACAATATCGCAGAAAAGTAAAGAACATAATAGAATACGAAAACAAGCTCTTTATTGATATTCAAGATGGGTTACAAGCGATGCTTGGCTGAGATTATAATTTGCGCAATCTCTCTTTCTCTCAATCACAATGACATCGTTCCATATATTACATCCATTTATACAAAAGAATTTCAAAACTTCTCGTTACGGCTCAAGGCATCGACTCTAGATTTTTGGGTCATGAGGAGGAGGATATGCTATCGCTTCTTTGGATGATCCAATACCTGCGAACAAGCAAACTGGTGGAGGATCAGCACTTTGGGAAAAGTAATGGTGAGTATACGCAATGAACAGAAGCAACACTCTCTAAAACCAATACTAAGTAAGCTTGTGGCAAAATATTATATTACTAGTGATCTTGCTACTTTTACCTAGGTTCATTTCATACAGCACAAGATTAGAGTCAAATTTCTTCTTTCGAAAATATATCTTTGAAAACAATTTGCATATTCAATACATTTATGTGTGCTAGGGACAATGTTCTATCGTGCAGTGTGCATCATGTATTGTGAGCCATATTCAATTTTAACTTTTAAGAACATAAGCTATCTCTAGTGGACTATTTATCTCAATTCACGGCAATAGTGCATCTAGTGGACTATTTAATTCAGTTCAATAAACAATAATATATTTAAGTTAAACAATACAAGTCTAGGAGCAACACGAGATTCAAGCATAATCAGAAATTAGTATATCACTTATTAAGTAATTCTTACCCTTCGCCGAACAATTATCCCTGTAACAGACATATAAGTTAGCAACAATTTGCATATACAAATGAGTGACATTTTCTGTTCGTCTCTGCATCAAACAGTTAGGTATTCAAGAAGGCTAACCTAGCATATGCCCTAACTATATGATGGCACATGAAAAGTATGATTAGTAGCAGTGCTATTATGGCCCAACACTACACAAAAAATAAGCTCAAAATGACTACTTTGACATGTGAACCAGCTAACTAATAACATAAACACCCGCCTAATAGCGAGGAACTCCTTGCCCTTAGGGTGTTCCAATTAGCCTCTCCCAGGTCGAACGGTCCCAATGCCCCAGGATACCGCTTGAGAGACCCTATACCTTGTGCACAAGTTATCGGACCGATGCATGAATGCACTCCTATCAGACAATTCTATAAAGCAAGCAAGCAATGATCAAGAAAACTTCTATCTCTTCTCTTATTAATCAATCAATAGGTTTATTCACGGTCCAATACTACACTAGTACATGCTCATACTAGCTGCTTTGACACGTGATCAAGCTATTCTCTGAACGAGTTCGATAACAAGTCTATGTTTCAAGCAATAGTTCTTTTAACACGAAACAAGTAAGATAGAAATTCATAACTCTAGCATGCAATATCTTATAATTCTATCTATCAAGCATCAATGACAAACAAACATTGCACGATTCTTCTATCTCTTCTAATTAAGCATGCAGTTCTACTTTTGTTTAGCATATAATGAAGGAACATGTTCAAGCATCATTTACTCTTCTTATTAGCATGACAATGGTTCGTTCGATAGCGTTGTCTGTTCAACTAGCATGCAATATTCATTTCTTTACTTAGCATGGCAAGGTTCTTTTCAAATGACAAGTAATATGAGCTCTCTAATTAAGCATGCAGAGTCACATTCTATCATTCTTCTTATGAAAACTATCTCCTTAGAACAACAAGTATAAACCTCAGATTCATTATTAAGGCGTGCAAAAATCAGAGAATAAAGTTTTGCCCACTCACTTAGATCAATCGTCTAGTATTTTGATCGGGAAACTCTTCGAGAAAGCTTTCTCTCAAGCAAGCAAAATAATATCTCTTGTACATAGTGCCAATGCGGAGCGGGATACTACATTACGGACCCAGAATCATTATTGTCTATTATCAGTTCTCTGAGTAGAACAAAGTTCTGTAAGAGGATGGCTTAGATGCCTTAATGAGCACTAGGGCATTTGGAGTGTCCGACGTGCCTTACAGGAAGCACGGTAGCACAATACTACAAAGGAGCGAATGACTCCATGCTATAGTGGATGACACCACCATAAGGTTCCTCGATAGGGTAATGCCTTGGCTTCGCGAGCCATGTCACAGCGATGTAGCACCGTATATAGGCAGGTGGCCCAATGCTGTAAAATAAAGAGTGGTAGATAGCACTATAAAGAGGCCGGTAACATCATGTTACACTAGTGTGACACCACCAAGAGGTACCTAGAGAGGGTAAAGCCTCGGTTTCACGAGCTATGTCATAGCGGAGTAACACCTAAAGGAAGTACAAGGCTTCATGGTGGGTAGTTTGGCACTACAAAGAGGCTGTGACCTCATGCTACAGTGGATGACACCACAATGAAGTAAAACCTCGACTTTGGGTCATGTCATAGCGGAGTATCTCTACAAGAAAGCGCAAGGCTTCATGCCAAGAACTCTTTAAAAGAACTCACCTAGAGTGTATGGAAAGAGATATAGGCCGTCTCTTGAGGGTAAATTTGTAGAAGCCCAAGATATATACACTGAAATCAGGCATGCGCGGAGCCTTTAATGTGCAACCGGAAGCACAACTGATATCATTGTGCGAGTGAAAAGAATTACAGCTATGGTACAAAATTCAAGGCCTAGTCCGTTCTTGTATCAAACTGTTATTTGACCAATGAGGAAAGATTCAAGTCAAAGTGACATCTATCATAATACACAATATACAATCACTGTCGGGAACGCTCAATCCATATATTAAGATATGTGAGAAATTTTTGTGTTGTTTCCTTTTGATAAAGAAAAATAGTTCCACATTGGCTACACCACCAAGTGTGTATCTCAATATAATACTTTGTATGAGTTGAGGTTTGCACATGGGGTGTGGTAGGGCACATGGGTGCCATGTGGGGGTATTTTATTAGGATAAAAAAAGGATTAACTCCTCAATGAATGATTTTAAGCTTTTTGTCATGCTCTTGAATTTTATTCCATAGGAGATAAGCCCCAACGGGACTTAGCAACTCAGACTTGGATTCAGACTCCAAATGCAAGGATCTATTTGATGCACTAAAGAGGGTCATAATAGATGAACCATCCTTATCATTGTCTTTCTACTCCAAGCCGTTCGAGGTACATACTAACGTATCTGCCTTCGCTATCGGTTAGGTATTGGTGTAAGAAAGATACTACTATCACATTCGAGAGCCGCAGGTTAAATGACACATAATGATGCTATACGGTGCAAGAGAAGGAGATGATCACAATAGTACATTGCTTACAAATGTGGCTTCATTATATCCTTGGTACCATGTTCGTGGTGATAACGGACAATATTGCCATAAGGTACTTTTAGACATAGAAGAAGTTGTCCCCAAGGAAGAAAGATGGCATGACTTCTTGTTGACATGGAGCTATAATACAATCTGGGCAAGCAGAACCATGTATTCGATGCACTCAGCAGAAAGGTCGAGCTAGGAACAGTGTTCTTGCTCAAGGGTGACTTACTTGATCGTGTCAAGATGGGTATGGCGGAGGAAGCATTAACTCAAGCTTTGGTGAATCTCTCTCGTGAAGGCAAAATATGAAGGTTTTGGTTAAGGTATGAGATTTCCTACACAAAAGGTGATAAGTTACTCGTGACCAAGTGGGGTTACTTGTATAGACAACTACTCAAAGAATATCACGAGACCAAGTGGACTGGACATCCGGAGAAAAAGAGGATGTTAACATTATTGGAGGTCGCCTACTATTGGCCACGCATGTGCAAGGATGTGGAGAATTATGCATATACTTGTCTTGTGTGCCAATAACTAAGGTGGATCATCAATAACATTGGGGCATGCTCGTGCCTCTTCCCGTACCAAGTCTTTCGTGGGAGAGCATTTCGATGGACTTTATCTCTGTCTTACCTAAGGTGGGGACACTTGGGTCTATCCTTGTAGTGGCACACCAATTTTCTAAGTATCGGACCTTCATAGCTCCACCGACGAACTGTACTATAGACGAGGGCATGTGCTTGTTCATTTTCCACGTGGTAAAGTTTTGGGGCACCCATAAAGCATTACCCGCGAGTAACACCCCCTCTTTTTAAGAAAGTTTTGGACGGAGATGTTCAAGATCCTTGGATAGCATCTACACTTCTAAACTAATTTCTACCTGCATACAGATGGACAATCAGAATGGGTCAATTCTCTACTCGAAGAGTACTTGTGGCACTTCGTGAGTGCCAACTACTAGGATTGGGTGCATCACTTGGACATTGCCCAGTTTTGCTACAATAGCCAAAGGAGTATCGTCACACAGTAGCCTATTCGAGTTGGTAATAGGTCGACATTTGCTCACCTCGTACAAGCTAAATATGGGGTCATCAGACAAATGCCCCGTGGCTTACCAGTTTGCTTGGACTTCAAGAAAAAGGCAAATATTGATAAGACATTATTGGAGAAAGATACGTGCAAATAAATGGGTTGATGCTAAATGAAGGCTTCTCGAGTACAAGGAAGGAGACTTGGTAATGATCAAACTTTAGCCGCAACAGTTGAAGGTGTTTTACAATGTGCATAAGAGACTTATTCTCAAGTATGAAGGCCTATTTCCGGTCCTTAAAAATATGGGTAAAGTTGTCTATAAGATCAAACTCCACGCTAAGCTAAAAATTTATCCCGTCTTTCGTATAAGCTATCTCAAGCCTTATCATGAAGACTTGGAGGATCCTTAGTGAAGGGTTTTAAAATGATCCATGGCTATCATGACCACGTAATTAAACAAAGAAGCGAAAGTCGTGCTTGACTCGAGGACCATTCATCGATGAGGGATTTACCCGTATATGGAGTATCTTATCAAGTGGAAGGGAATGTCATTCGGCGAGTCTATCTGGGAATGACTGACACGATGCATTAATTCGAGGAAAAAGTTCTAAGAATTTCTTAACGGATATGTGTAATGAGGACGTCAACACAATCGGTAGGGGAATGTTACGCACAAGATTCTAAAGAATTCCATAATATTCCCACTATGGTATGATCTAGGACCTAGAGTATTCTGTAGAATAATGATTAATTTAGAATATAGCGTAATGCCTTAGTTTAGTATGGACGTATACCACTCAATATTTTTCCAAGTAAGTTTTTTCTATTAATTTTACTATCATGTCAACCTAACTTTATGACAAATAAAATTAGTTTGTTGTTGTTAGTCCTAGAAATATATTTGTGACTTCGATGGGGAGGATACCATTATTTGTATCTAAGTGTACACCATTAGTTAAGACTAAGTCCATTACCTCATAATGAGATCCTTCAGATGGAGAAGTAAACTCACACTTGGTAACTTTCTATAATTATCCCTAAGAAAGTTTTTACTGGTGATCCATAATTCGATTCATTCGATATAGATAAAGGCACTAAAGCCAATACGTAAGTATACGTACATTACCTTCAAACCAGTAATGAAGACCATGAGATTTATGCTAAATAAATTCTCTCTCCCACTTAGTTATTTAACAATAAAGTTTTATCTACTAGTTGATTTATGTCCATATTGTCCATTATTAATGTGGTCTTAGTTTACAATAAACATCTACAAAATAATAAATACATATAATAAAAAAAGTAAATATAGCAATAAAAGGAAAATAAATATCTAAATATTATAGCCATATGTCCTGCTTCTTCCTCAACCTTATCGGATCCAGAATGTTGCACTTTGCAGAGACCTTCAGGGTTTGACATCCGGACTACTTAAAAAAATCTGACTGCCTCCGGACTGCTCTAAAAAACAACATTTCATCATGTAGCAGAAATAGACACCACCAACGGGCATGAAGCCCTACCGCACTGAAGCCCTCCAGCGCAAAGACTCTCGCAGCAGACCAAAATAGTTATATATATTTAAATATACAACAATCATATGACTCCCGTAGGAGTTTATACATAATCTAGATTGAAATAAATAAATAAATAAGCACGATCAACCCTCATGATTTTAGTTACATCTATGAAGAACAATAACCACGATAAGCTTTAGGTTTAAATCGCAGAAATAAAATATGCATTCAGACCATAATAGTTGGATCTAATATGCCTGCAAAAGTGAGTCAAAAAAGATCTATATCTACCGACTATTTTTTGATAAAAGTTTTATTGGTCAATATAGATTTATCAATCGATACGCGGATCCAATACAGTCTCTGATACCAAATAATGGAACTGGGGATCCCATATCACAGATTGATGTGTATATCAATCGATAAAAGATGAACAAGTTTAAGGTGTGATATAACCCTTCAATAGTGGAAAATAAGGTAAATAAATTGTACATGAATTGATGAGAAGAAAATGATGGTTTCCAACAACCATGATCAGTTAGTGCCCTCAAGATCTTCTGCCGCATTCCTTCCTTGGGTTGGATGTCGTGTGGGTGACGATCTCTTAAACGTTTCTTCTCCTTAGCCGAGCTTTCTCTCTCTCTCTCTCTCTTTACATGAAAAACTAGTATATATAACCATCACAAAGGCAAGCTCCAAAGATATAGGATAGGAAGTTTAATAAGGTCATCAGATAAAATGGCTTAAGGGTCAACGAGACAGATAAGTGTATGTATACACAAATTTTGCTAATTGCAGAGGGGTGATTGTGTTTCTCTATGTGGACGACATGCTAATCATGGGTACAGATCTAGAATAAGTAATAGAAGAAGTTCCTCTCGTGCAAGTTTAGTATAAAAGACATGGAAGATGTTGATATTATCTTAGGGGTAAAGATCATCGGATGGAAGTTAGGCCTGCTTTATCATAAGCTCATTACTTATAGAAGATACTCATATGCTATGGATATCGGGATCTTTCTGGGATCGATACACCTTATAATTAGTGTAACAAGAAGATGAAGCTAAATTTAGAAAAAAATATCAAGCAGTTGGAGTATTCAAGCATTATCGAAAGTTTAACGTATGCTACGAGTGCGACAAGACTAGATATTGCTTTCACTATTGGGATGCTGAGTTGGTTCACGAGCAATACAGTATAAAGCACCAGAAAGCCGTAAAGAGAGTTAAGAGATATGTCAAGAATACTCAAAAGTTTGTATTACACAATAAAAGTTATCTAGCTATGGTAGAAGGCTTCAAGATGCTAGTTGATGCTCAGAAGAGAGTAAAAGTTTCACAGGAGGATACGTCTTCTCCATGGATGGGGTTACTATATCATGAAAGTCAAAGAAGCAGCCTTTGTTCCCTCACTCATTTATGGAATCTAACTTCTATCCTCTGGCGGGAATAGGGAATAAAACAAAATGGCTTCAGAAGATCATGTATGATCTTACGTTGGTTAGGATACATATTCTAGTTATATTAATATAATATGACAACCAAGCGAATACAGCAGTGGCATCAAATGATGTTTTCAATGGTAAGAAGAGGATTATGCAACGTTGTCACACAATATTGAATGAGTGCATCAAGGATGACATCGTTATAGTAGTTGATGATCGAAAGCAAGAAGATTTGGTAGATTTATTCACTAAAGGCCTCAAGTGTCAACTGGTCATAGACACAATAAAGAAAATGAGCTTTAAGGAGTTCTGGTATTGTGTCATTGTAATTCCATCAAAAAGTATTATGTTATTAGTTCAAGAGAAATCTACTAGGCATATTACTTTTGGTTCAAGAAATGATCATTGACTTAGAAAATATCAGGTACAAAGGTCAGTCTTGGAACTTCTATAGTCTACTATTTGCTTTTTGTATAGAGCAAGTCCTATGAGATGATGGATTTAAGTCTTAATGAGTTCTTGGACATTTGCAATATTCGATGCACTTTGCAGAAAGCACAAGTAACTCTGCACTACAAAGGGGCTAGTACCCCATGTTATAGTAGCGTGACATCAAATGAGTTGGGACCTCGGCTTTAGGCCATATTTCACAGCGGTGTAGGACTGCATAATGGTAGGTAGTCTAATGTTAAAAGATATAGAGTAGTAGGACAACACTAGAAAGAGTCTAGGACCTCATGCTATAGAAGTATGACGCCACCAATAGGTTGGACCTCAACTTCGGACCATGTCATGGCGGCATAGAACCGCAATGAAGCGAAATGCTTCATGTTGGGATAAATTAATCTATCTAAAGAACTCACCTATTAGTATGAACAGAGATATATGCTATCTCTTGAGGGTAAACTTGTAGACATCCAAGATACGTACAAAAATACTCTGTCATCCCATGGCCTTTAACATGCGACCAAAAGTACAATTATTGTCATTGTGTGAGTGGGAATGATAGCAGCTATGATATTGAATTTAAGGCATTGTCCATTCTGTATCGTACTGTTATTTGATTTGGAAGATTCAAGTCATAAGCGACATCTAACCTAATGCATAATATATAATAATTGTAGGGAATGCACAGTTAATATATTGAAATATGTGTGGAGGATTATTAGAATTTTAGCTTTGAACTCTAGAAAATAGTCCGACATAATGTAGGCAACCCCAAGTGTGTTTTTCATTATAAAATTCTTCTTTTGTTGACTTATATATATGTGGTGTGGCAGCCTATGCGGTTAAAATGGCAAGGTGTTTTCGTAGAGTTGCAAGTTTCAAATCCTCTAGAAAATATCTATGTTTTTTTTCCGTTCGTTTCTTTTGGATTTTTCTTAGGAGCTAAGTCTCGAAGGGGCTGAGCAAGTCGGACTAGGGCTACGACAAAGGGCGCAAAGTAGCACTTTGGTGACACACTTTGCACTTTGCATCGAACGCAACATGATACTTTGTGCGAATTTATGTTGTTTGTGCTCATTTTCTCATGGGAGCAGTGCAATGTGCAATTCGAGTGCGTGGGGGTCTACGTGGATCTTCAACTTGAGGGACTTCCGCATGGGACTTTTCCGTACGAATGCGTGCGGGGATACATGAGCTTCCATTCGGAACTACAAACACTAAATTTTTGCACGAAAATGGCTCTCAAATTGGATATTTGGGTGGATATTCTGTTTAAACCGCTCTTATTTTAGGATTCGGAGATAATTTGTAACTGTCCCTTCTCCTTCGGTATTATCTCCGGATTAAGGGATGTTACGACTGAGCATGAACCTTCCCAATTTATATTCTCTTTCTTTTCTCTTCTAAGTAAGAGACAACAATAGATTTACTAGTCGAGGAGTTTACAGCAGCTATAGAACCAAATTTTGTCCGTTCGTCTAGTTTGAGATCCACAGCAAGAGTGACAAGAGTGTCCCGAAGTTCTATTTTTGAACTTTGTTGGTTCCTAAGGGCAGATTGACGGAAAGTGCTCAATTTTATTTTGAGCAACGACGATCTTCATCACCTGGTGTGATCTAAAAAGTTATGTGTTCTTTCTTCTTTCTCGTGTTCTTGTTCTTGTTTTTGTTCTATCTTTATAGCAACAACGTTTGCTGGAGTTATTTTTACAAGATTTATTTTTCTAAGAGTCAGTTTATAATCTGATAACATATGAACAATAAAGGCAAGACCACTAAATAAAGGCAAGGCCAATAAAGGAAGTAACGAGTTATGGTCTTTGGTTTTTCTCTACAGTAACAAATAGTTCCATCATATAGTTTAAATCTTTCTTGGGACGTAAAAGAGTCTTGTAGACATTTCTAGACACAATGCAAGTATATACTTCACTCCATATTTTTTTAAACTTTCTTCCTAGAAAGTACATCAACTTGTAATGTGTAAAGGTAATCAAGTTTATAGACGAGACATATTTAAGTTTCTTCTTGCAAGCTAAAATCATTATGTAATGGCAGATTGCGTGGGATCCCCAAGCTCTATCATTATTAAGAATTAATCCATGCAGCTTACTCTCTTGTCTGATGTACGCTTGCAGGGGTAAGCATTGGTTTTGTTTCTTTACTTGTTATAAGCTTTGTGACGTATATTGAGTACCAAAAAAGAAAGTTGGCGGAAGAGAAGGCGAGATTTTTCAAGCAAAATGGAGGTTTAATATTGTACGAGGAAATTAGGTCTACGAGCTCTATGACAGCCTTCAAGATATTCACAAAAGAAGAACTAGAGCAAGCGACGAACATGTTCGACAAGAACCAAATCTTGGGTCGAGGAGGCCACGGAACGGTCTACCTGGGAAATTTGGAAGGAAATGTAAGCGTTGCTATAAAGAAGTCTAGAGTAATCGACGAGAACCAAAAGAAAGAATTTGTGAAAGAGATCCTGATCCTCTCCCAAATTAACCATAAGAACGTGGTTAAGCTGTTGGGATGTTGCTTAGAGGTTGAAGTACCTATGTTGGTCTATGAATTTGTTCTGAATGGAACTCTTAATGAGTATATCCATGGCGAAAATAGCAGATACGCAATCCCTTTGGCTACCAGGCTGAGGATCGCAATAGAGTCGGCCGAAGCAATAGCTTATCTACACTCTTCTGCCACCCCTCCAATCCTTCATGGAGACATAAAGTCGTCCAACATACTCTTGGACGAGAACTACGTGGCGCGAGTCTCTGATTTCGGAGCTTCGACTCTGGTAGCAATGGATAAAATCCAGCTGGCGACGATTATACAAGGAACGTATGGCTACTTGGACCCGGAATATATACAGACGTACAGATTCACAGAAAAGAGTGATGTTTACAGTTTCGGAGTGGTCCTTCTTGAACTACTTACAAGAAAGAAGGCATTCTTTGTCGACGCATCGAGAGAAGAGAGAAGCCTTGCATCATACTTTCTCTCTTTGATGAAAGAAAACCGGGTGACAGAATGTCTAGATGATCAACTTATCAACCAAGGAGACGCCGAGCTCCTCCACGAAGCTGTGGAACTTGTGAAGAAGTGTCTGAGCATCAAGGGCGGAGATAGGCCGACCATGAAAGTGGTTGCAGAGGGGCTCCAAAGGCTGAGGAGATTTATGCAGCATCCGCGGGAGGAGCAACATCACCCGGAGGAAATAGAGGGCTTGCCAGCTGAATCATCACTCTACCGTGCTGCAGATTCCGCCGGCTTTCATAATATTGACAACAGTGCAGTGCTGAGCATCCAAAGAGGACGTTGATAATCAAATTTTCAGTATGTCACTTTATTCAACATGACTGTAGTATAGTTGTTCGGTATGATAAAAAAAGTTGGAATAATATTAGAATATTGAGTTTGTTTAGAATGACTGTAGTAATATGTTGTCATTTTTTCATGTTGTCTAGGTTATTACTGTTGCTTCGGCCGAGTTTTCGCGGGACAACAATTTGTGTCTTAAATAATATATTATTGTTTGGCTAACTTTACCTTGGGTCCAGATATGTTTGTTAGAAATTGGTATTCATTGTCAAGAAAGACCTAGTGGCTCTATCAAATGACTCAAAGCTAGTTTCAGTGACAAGGGTTTCTCCCATTGACTATGAATAATCTTTTATCACAAAATTTGAATTAACTGGTTCTACTCTCTTTGATTTTCAACATATGTGGTCATTACATCAACTTGATGCCAATAATATCTTTTTTTTCATAGGCATCTTTTCAACACGGTTTACATGTAGCAAACTCACTTGTAAGTATGGTTGAAGCACCTAATCCATAATTGTTGGGGTTTTTGACTTGCTAGCACTAGGTTTTAGTCCCACATCGGTTGGAATCCCAAGTGGATATTTCAATATAAGGCTTTGCCTTGTATTGACATGTGCACATAGGATGTAGGGTCACCTATGTGGGTGTCATGATGGTGATACTTTTCTAGTGGTACAAGAATTAAATCCTCAATGAGACATTTATGTTTTGTCACTCTCTTAGCGACTCAGACTCGGACTCGAGTGCAAAGTGGCGCTTTGATGGCACACTTTGCACTTCACACTTACGCATTGGGCGTTGTTTGCGCTTGTTCTGCACGGGTGCAACAGGAGCATCGCGGGCTTCCGCGTGGACGCTGCATTTTTGTCGGTGCCTGCTTCCGTAAAAAAATGTGGTTCTAGGCAACACCAACATGGCAGTAACCACTAGTCGTTAATGTCTATGATGTTCTCAATTAGTGTGGATAATGGGCATTAATAAACGTGGTTCATCGTAGTATATCTCGACAACATCGTCGTATGTTCAAACATGATAAAGTAGCATATTTATCACTTGAAGCATTTTTCAGGTGCTAAGGGAGAATCAACTCTTCGTCAAGTGGGAGAAATATTTCTTTCCCAAGGGGAGGTGCCATCCTTGGGGCATTGGATCGGGCTTGATAACATTACGAAAATATGATAAAATAGCGACGTTTTTAGCGACGTCATCATAAACCGTCGCTAATGTTAAAGATTTTAGCGACTCCAAAAATAAACGTCGCTATAAGTCGTTGTTGGCGATGCATAGCGACTGTTTAGCGACTGTACTTAGTTTTTTTAAACAATAGCCGCTCTACGCTTCTTTAACGTCGCTAAACATCGCTAGTTTTTTTTGATTTAGCGATATTTGGCGATATTTTTATCGACGTTGCTTATTTTTTAATTAGTGACATTTTTAGCGATGTCCTTAACGTCGCAAATATTTTTAATTAGCGACATTTAGCAACGTTCAATTTAGACATCGCTAAAAAGTTAATATAGAGTTTTGAGTTTTTTTATTTTCTCCCATTCTCTCGATCTCCCCCTCTCCCTCCTGCACCCCTCGCCCCCCTTCCCCCCGCCCCGGCGACCCCGACCCCCCTCGACTCCGTCGAACCTCCTCGGCCCCCTGCCCTGGCGACCCCGACCCCTCTCGACTCCGGCAACTACTAACGGCCCCCTATCCCGCCGCCCCTCGGCCTCGACGACCCCCTCGGCCCTATGTCCCGACGCCCCTTGCCTTTACGACCCCCTCGCCCCCCTCGGCCTCCTCGACCCGATGACCCCCCTCCTCGATTAGAGGGTCTGGTAACCCAAACCCTATCTCCCTCTTGCTGACATGACATAGACACACTAACACGACACATATACATACACAAATATACTGATACGACACAGACACACAAATACAGACACGACATGGACACACAAATATTGACATGAAAGTAGGGTTAGGGCTTGCATGAAGGACACATAAACAAAGACAAGACATGGACACACAAAACTGAAACAAACACAGACACGACACGGTTCAGACATATATATATATATATATATATATATATATATATATATATATATATATATATATATATATATATATATAAGGGTTCCGTTTACTTTAAAAATATGACATGTTTTGGTTCAACCCATTCCAATCTGTTCGGCTTAAATTTCTATTGTTTACATAAAATGTTTAAATTTCTAGTGTTTACACGAAACTCTGCTATCCTGGTGGCATTCCGACCCACCAATAACATATCATCCACATAGAGAAAAAGTATGATAAAATATTCCTCGCCAAGTACTTCACGAAAACAAAGTGGTCCGACGTCGTCCGAGCATAACCATGCTCCCCCATAAATGACTCGAACTTCTTGTACCACTGCCTCGGAGTCTGCTTCACACCATATAGAATCTTCTTCAACCGGCAGACTAGGTCTGACTTTCCATGCTCATAGAATCCTCTGGCTTCTCCATGTACAACTCCTTCTCTAAATCACCATGGAGGAATGTCATCTTCACGTCCATCTGCTCAACCTCCAATTTGAAACTGGCTGCCAACGCTAGCATCACCTAAAAAAATAATTGTTTGATGACTGGCGAGAAGATCTCATCGTAATCCATGCCATTTCGTTGACCGTAGCCTTTAACTACCCACCTCACTTTGTATCTGATGGAACTAGGGATCCCTAGGACCGCAGATTGGTGTGCATATCGATCGATAGAAGATTAACAGGTTTAATACGTGATCTGACCCTTCAAAGCCGAAAAATAGGGTTCACGAATTATACCTGAAGTAACGAGAAGAAGATGAAAGTTTTCAGCAACCTTGATCAGTTAGCGACCCTAAGATCTTCTTCACATATTTCTTCTTCGGATTGGACGTCATGTGGGCGACGATCTTCCAACCTTTTTTCTTCTTGTCGACCATCTTTCTCTCCTTACATGAAAGACGAATTTAGAGAAAGTTGCTTTCTTCTGATTATCATATGATGGCCAGAGAATAGAGAATATATATAGGCTATGGCAGGGACCATGAGAATAAATTAGGGTTAGGTCTTCTGACGGATCTATCCCATGTTCAGCCCTAACACACAACGCAGACCCGTTAACAATAGCTCGGTCCACTAAAGAGCTATTGTTGCACTACATTCCTAACCCTAAATTATGTTTATGGGCTCCTTCTTATTATATGCATGTTCATCTTCCCATGTTATGATATCAAATGTTCGTCGATCAAATTAAGTTACTAATATTGATCGATATCTTTTATCCTTAAGTAGTACCACTCAAATTTATTTGTAATGTCGGATATAATCCACCTGCTGGTTTATATGACAATCCTTTTGAGTTTCTTAAGGGGACATCATCAACCCGATGTATCAGGACACAGATTTCTTTATAATCAACAACCCATCATACACACAATGCCATTATTCAATTTATAGAGGTTATTGACCCATAATGAATCTTACTCTTTTATGAGTCAACGTAATGCACACTGGTTATACATGTTTGTTATTATATCAGGATTAAGAGCACAAGCAACCACGTATTTGTTCTCTTATGTAGTCAGTATAAAGAGAACAACCTCAAGTTGTCATGTTCAATACACACAAAGTGTACTAGTGTAAACCTATAGTCAAGATAGACTAATACCATATTACACTACAAAATTACCAATGGTTTGTCGAAATCCATCTAGGTTGTGAACTATTTATATATTCCATAGGGAACTGATAATATGATCTTGTGTGTGACATAATAAATGTGAAATATCAAATTTATCCTTGCTTTTACATGCATGGACATATAGGGGAATGATGTGTCCATGCTAAATTGTGTAGTTGCATAATTTTCCTAGGGACTTTTATACAGTTAATATATAAAAATTATGAAAAATAATTTTAAATCAAAAGATATATATGAATGATAAATATAATTGAAAAAATTTGGAAAATATAAAAATACTTTATTACGAATAATGGTTATGACAAAATTGGATCTTCCAAAAAAAAAAAATTTTAAATTCCTAACAAATAAATAAAAAGAAAGCTAATAATGTTTAGACTAGTTCATAATAATAATAATAATAATAAGGAAAAAAAGAAGAAGTCATAGGCCATAAAATGCTTCTTCAAATGCATCACATAATCACTTAAATATTACTCACCCTTAGGACGACGGAAGGGAAGAGAAGACTGAGACGGTCAGAGCGACGACAGAGGAGAGAATTTTGATACTGACTACACAAAAAAAAATCTATAGCCTGACTAACTGACTTGTCTCTTGGTATTCTAATATATGAAGTTTATATGTCCTATGACAAAAAAATTAAGGCTAAAAGGATTATAATGAGTCTAGTGGACTTTTGTTCAGAATTGAGCTTATATATATTAGATAGTATAAAAAAATTAGTGTCCTCTAAAAATTTTGGACATGAGACAATTGTCTTACGGACCTCATATCAAGCATGGGTGTTGCCCTTCTGATAATAAGCCTTTTTCTAAGTAGATATTGTTTATCTTTTAAACTAAATATTCTGAATAAACTATTAGTAACTAAATATTCTGACAATGTTAAATATAACTAATGACAACACATATCCTTCTAACAAAATAAATTAAACTCAATAAAAATCTTAACCCTAGATAGGGTTGAGGGTTGAGGGTTGAGGACAAGGCTAGAATATTTCAATTTTTTTACATTGTGATTATTTAAAAAAAGAAAAAAAAAACTAACTAGTACTATTAGGAGGCGTTTTGTATCGAATACTTTATAAATTTTTTAGAATTAATTTTTTTGAAATATTGTATTCCAATATTTGGTGAAGAGATAAAGATTAAAAAAATTTAAAAAAAAATAAAAAAAAGTTTTTAAAAATGAGATAAAACTACGGACAAAAAAAAATCTAAAAAAAAATAAAAAATATCAATTTTTGAAATATTAGAAAAATCAAAGAGGAAAAAAATATTCTTAAAAAAGAACAAAAAAATGAAAAAAAAACAAAACAAAACCAAAAACCAAAAAAATATGAAAAACCTAAAAAAAAATCAAATAGATTAAGAACAAAATATATTCTAAAAATGAAAAGATTTAAAAAAAAACAAAATAAAATAAATCTTAAAAAATGAAAAATAATAAGAACAAAAACAATTCTTGAAAAATGAAAGAAATGAAACTTTTTTTTTAAAGACTAGAGAAAACAACATGAAAAATTTACTCGGACAAAAAAAAAAAAAAACTCCCATTGAAAGATAGAATTCTTATATTTTGTGGAAATTGTTTATCTAGTAATTCATAAATTTTTATAAACTATACCAAACAAGAAAATAAATTTCTATCTTAAATTTGTTCGATAATAAAAAAAAAAAAAAAATTATAGGCACTACAATAGTTACTTAGTATAGTCCATTATTTTAGGACAGCCGAACCTCCCCTCCCAAAACCTTTCCAAAACCCTCTCAAAACCTTTAAACTCGGGACAGCCCAATCCCCCCCCTCCCAAAACCTTTCCAAAATCCTTCATTCTAAATTTCTACTCTCTCTCTCTCTTCAAATTTTCAAACCCCCAAACCCTAACCCAAACCCAAACCACAACCCTAATCGCCGGAGGAGGAGGAGGAGGCGGAGGCGGCGGGAGGCGGAGGCACGCGTGCGGAGGGCTGCGCGCGGCGGAGGTTGACATCTCGGCGGCGGAGAAGCTAATTCTCCAGTGGGACCCAACCGCGCGCGCGCCTCCGCCCCGCGTCGGCCCCGCTCCCCGCAGCCCCGCGCCGTTCCCGCTCGCCTCCGCCACGCACCACCGCGCACGCGCCTCGGCCCGCGCCGCCCCTTCTCGCCTCCACCCAGCACCGTCGCCCTCGCCAGCATCCACCCCGCACCTCGCACCTCCGCCCCCACTCGCCGCACCATCGCGCGTCGTCCGCCACCGCACCTGATGTTGCTGCTGCTACTTCTTCTTCTCCTTATTTTTCTCTTTGTTAGGACTGTAAAAAAATTTTACAGTCCTAATTATTTAGGACTGTCACAATGTTGACATTTCTTCCAATTGGAATGACTGTCAACATTGTGACAGTTCTAATTATTAAGGATTGTCTCAATGTTGACAGTTCTTTCAATTGGAAGGACTGTTAACATTGTGATAGTCCTGGGGAAAAAAATTTGGGCTGAAAATTAGAAATCATTGACTTTTATTTGAGGATTTGGGCTGCCCTCAAGTAAAAAATATTGGGGTATTTGAATTTTTTTTTTTAACTTACCCTCCACTTTATTTATCATATTTAAGGGTGTTGCCGACAATTTTTTCATAATGTACAGGACCTTTCATTTTTGACGAAATCCGTCTAGAATTGACGGTCAATGACTTTGACAAAAAAAAAATTGACCAAAATATTCCTCCGATTATCTTCTTCTTTCCTCTCACATCCATCCCCGCTGCCGCTCCCTCCCCTCCCCCCCAGCAGCAGCACACCAATAGCAACGCAACGTCAGCGACGACAAGCAGCGGCTGCTGTAGGTGTTGGTAGGAGTACCCGGGACAGGAAAGGGGACCAGTGGGGGGGGGGGGGGGGGAGAGCGAGCGGCGGTGGCTGGGAGGAGGGGTGGCTAGCGGCGGGGAGGGGGGGAGGGGAGAGGTTAGAAGAAAGAAGAAGAAGACAATGGAAGGGACATCTTGGTCAAAAAAAATTGTTCAAAGTCGTTGACCGTCAATTCCTGACAAATTCCGTCCAAAGTTAGAGATCTTGTAAATTATAGAAAAATTATAAGATGCACCCTTAATTATGATAAATAAAGTAGAAGATAAGTCAAAAGTTTAATCAAAAAAATCTCTCATAAAATAAGCTGAATAATAGAAAAAACAAGTACCGTACAAACGGCTCTACTCTGATTAGAATAATAATATAGATGAGGCCAGCTATAGCTATGGGCATTGGTTAAGCCTGATGCCGGCAACTCGAGGCAGAGCTGACTGTACCTTCATACTTGCTTGTGCCTAGGCCCATATACAATATGTACCATATACATATCTATGTACATGTGTCAAACGTATATGTCACAAAAAATAAAATATAAAAACTGTATAAATTGAACTTGCACTGTGTGAGCAGTTCATCCCTCTGAAGTCGCAGCACCTCTGTAGCACACCAAAGGTCTCAGCGTCGCCCATCTTTTGTTTGATATTTTTTACGTCTGATGGCCAATCTTCATCATCGAACGTTCTATCGGACCAACCATCAATTCTACAATTCTCTACCTAAGTAGACTGTTTCCTAAAACGGCTGGTAACTTGATAACAATTCATCACCATTTAATATTAAAGAGCAGGAGCCCACGGCCTACTTTCCATCACGGAGCACCATTTCATACCCCTCGGGTGGAATTTTAGTGTTTATACCATGAATTTTATTATAGCTTAGAGTTTAAGTCTATCACATGTCCAATTATAAATTTTTGACCCTGAATTTTTATTATTAGTTTCATTTTTCCATTATACTCTCATTTCCAGCATGTATTGGGTGTTGCCCTTATACTCATATTAAGGCTATAATGAAAAACATAGAAACCAAAAATAAAAATCCAGTGCCCAAACTTTCCAATTGGACATGTTGGAACTTAAAACTCAAAGTTGTATAAAGTCCAGGGCCTAAAACTGAGACATGGTGTTGTGCTAGTCGAGTCACAATCACTGGATATGTTTGTAAATTATAAAGACACGGTATGTTTGTAAAGCAATTCCCCTTGTGCTTCAAACATCATTTATTAGCCAAAATTTATATATAGAATGGGACGTCCCAAGCAAATGCCCCACTCATCCTCTGCTGGAGGAAGAAAGAAAGATTAACTCAATTCTAAGTTTAAAAAACCAGTTAAAAAAAAACAAATCCAAATTTATCAGGTTCATTGATGAGCAACCATCTAACGCGCCATCAATGTGGTAAGCAGGACAAAAAAATGACACTAATTCTCCAATATGTCTTCCCTATGAAACTCCACAAGCAAAGCTGGCCATCGGGTGCCATCCTGTTACCATTTATTCTGTAAAATATCTGCGGTAATCCACCTTCGATTATGATGCACTTGGATTTAAGAAGATTTTTTGCAGTAGTTCTCAAGCCATTCCATGGTCACACTCTTTGGCCTCTCAAGTGGCAAGCCAAGAGCACGATCCCATATAAGCTGCAGGAAGACAGTAGTGCTTAGAAACACTTCCGATTATTACTGGAAGAAAGTAGTAGAGGTGCACGAAGCAAGAACCTGAGAACAAATTCCGATGCTCCTTGACACGCCAAACAGTACAGTAAAGTACCTGCAAAATTTAATATTTAAATCAGGCTGCTCAGGACAACTGATTTGACATGAGAAGACGGAAGTTTTGCACTTACTTTACTGCTAACTAGACTAGGACGCATGGATACTCTGAACACGGGTATCATACCTAGGAATGTGCTGTGGATAAGCATAATAATTCTTCTCCTAGGGCAGACCTCAGAAAAATACCAGACAAACAGTTTTCAAAGTCCTGCTCTTGGACATGCTAAACTCGTGTCTGACAATTTTCGGTAACATGGCTGACACTGGGTTAGTTTCCTATCTAACACTATCCATCTTATGAGTTCATTATGGATTTGTACAATTTTGTTTAGGTATTTTTCCAACACAGTGATCTATGTATACATATGGGTAAGAGGAATATTTTTGAAATTCTTTCCTGGATGCATGTATACTCATGATCTTTTATGTCCTGTTCCAATGCCATTGTCCCAAGTTCACGCTAGAATATGTGCTTGTCCTGCTGTTATACTTATTGTTTTCTTAAAAAATGGAAATTAAATGAAATCATTCAATGTCATTAGGATTGGAATCTACTACTATCTGGTCCGAAGCATTTCCCATGAACAACTTTTTCCTAACATCATACCTTCACACTTTACACTGAAATGCTTTTTGGGGTCTAATGGTGCAGTCTTAGTTAGAAAATAAATGTTGTAAAGTGTCATAGACGTGGAGCTTCGTCAAGAATCTATAAACAGTTTAATGAAGGATTTCAGTTAAGGTTGAGCCATGGAGGACTAAAATTCAAAGACGTTAACTAGTGTTAAGAACCGTACCCAAGAAATGTGGCGTACCTCTTGGTTAAGTTACACGAGAGAAAATTAAAGAAATGAAATAGAACAAACATCATTACATGCGCCAAAAGATGAAAATTCACACATTACATACTGAAATGAAACATAAGCCAAAGCATATGGAATGTATACCATAGTTCACCGTATCGGACGATACAGATACATGCGGCCAATACTGAAAGAAATTTTGGCATGTCCAGATCCGATATTGACCGATAGCAACGGTGTCTAGTCAATTCCATTTAAACTAGTGTCTACACAAATAAATAAAACAATAGTATATATTGCTAGTGTATATTATTCCATTTAAACTAAGAGAAATAACATATAATATATTAAATTATGTCTAAATATAATCAATTATTATTTAGCTTTTTAAAAAGCATTTTATCATTATTTATTTTTCTAAACGAAGAATCTGATACTCCGTTCCTTAACAGGCAAAACTGTCGAAAACCGGTGATACCATACTCATAGGAAGGGTCCGAAACCGATTCCAATACCAATATATCGAACCTTGCTATATAGTATATACCCGGCTATTGGAGGGCTGAAGAAGCATACCTTGCTTCGGATAAACCAAAGTAATTCAGCAAAACCCCACTATGAGCATCAACATTAGGCCATGGGTTCTTGACCTGCAAGCAATCCAAAATGCAAGAATTATGTAGAATACTTTTGAAAATAATAGTCCAGGAAGAAATAAGGAATATTCTGCACAAGGTCAGATATCCTGCTTGTTGCAACACTCTTAGAAGATATAATGGAAAGTGCAAAAAAATCCTCCTTAGATGAGTCACTTTTTCAAAAAAAGACTCCTAATTTAAAAATATCCTCAAATTTTACATTTGGTGCAATTTACACCCAATTTGATATCTGCTGTTAACGGACATTAAATTAGATATGAAAGGACGATTATACCCATCTAAACCAAAGGGTAAGATGCAAAATAACCCCTTGTTATTTTTGTTTATATATATTTTGGTGGCGGGAGAATGAGGAAGGCCATTAGGTTTTGGATGGATACTATTATCATTATTTGTATATATTAATTTGCTATTATTTATATTAAATTATTATTATCTATATTTATTTGTTATTATCTATATTTATTTGTATACTAATATATTTATTTGTATGTATTAGTTTGTTATTAATACAAATAAATATATACAATTTTCTATCTAATTTTGTATTTGTATATACAAAAAAATAAAATATTTCTAACCGCGTATGTACCTTCTCACGTAGGCAAAAATAAAAATACAATTCTAAAATATATTAAATATTTAAAAAATGGCTTAGAAACGGTTCAAAAATGAACAGTTCAAAAATAAAATGGTGCAAAAAACTAAAAAAGCATGTTATTATCTATAGTAATGTATGGGGGGGGGGGGTTAAGAAAAAGCCTGACGAACCGAGGGGGGGAACCGAGCGCTATTAATTTGAAATTTTGAACGTGACTATTTTTTCTTTAGAAAAAAGTCTGACGAATCGAGGGAGGACTAAACACTGACGCGGTCTAGGACCGCACGATCCTACCCTAAAAAAGTGCAAAAACCTAACTAATAAAGTGCAAAAACAAGAAAAAATAAACCAAAAAAATTCGAAAAACGAAAAAGGAAAAAAAAGAAAGAGAATACTTAAAATAATGAAACAAAAAAAATGAAAAAAATCTTAAAAAACGAAAAGGATAAAAAAATGTTCGAGCAAAAAAATATATACCGACATATTCTTGGGGATAGGATTTCCATATTTTATGGGTAAATTATTTATCCCGGTATTTATAATTTTTGGAATTTTTTTTTAACCTAGACCAAACATAGGAATAGGTTTACCACAATAAATTTGCCTTGGATATTTATACTTTATGTCTGATATTTTTGGACAATTAATATATAGACGGTAGGGGGTCTTTTGATCAAATTAGTTATATATATATAAATTAATTTGTATGTATACAAATTAATAGATACAAATTAGTTACATATAACCATAAATTCTCTCTTTAACTGCCATTAAACCCAAAATTAATATATAGAAATTTGTTAGGGGTATTTTCAGTATATCAGAATTTTTTATAAAAAATCCTCGCCTCTAACGTTCACATGGAATGGAAAATAGACGGTAGAGGGCCTTTTGATCAAAATATAAAACCATTTGTTGTCAAATTGAACAAAAAATTTAGTGGTCTTATTTTGCGAAAGTTGAAAATCTAAGGAGAATATTTTTGCACTTTACCCAAGATATAACTGACATCTAAAGCATATAATGTGCCATAGGGCAGTAACATGCCCAATATCAAATCTTAAGACTTACCAACTAATTTCTGAATTGGCATCCCACAAATCAAAACTCCTAATATTAACGTGCTACTGTGAGGGAAATAAAATTTTCCGGATTGAGGAAAACTAGAAAGTGTATTACATATTGTGGCTTCATCACAACATAACATTAGACCTACTGAAAATAAGAAGATAATTCTCTCATAGAGCAACAACACATAGCAGGTGCAAAGTTTTCTCATATCTAACCATTGTTTGAAAAAGCTCTAGGTGCTCCTAGGCGAGGAGTCTCACCTCATCGCCTGGGAGCGTCTATTAGCCTCGTCTGGAGAAGAAAAGTGTCATCTGGACAACTTCTCAAATTCTCTTTTCAGAACACATTTTGTTACTTTTGTAGCTCGTGTTAGGTTATTCAAAATTTCCCCTATATGTCTAAAATCTCATCAAACTCGAGTTTTTAGACAATAAACTGAAGAATAGAGTAAAAGATAATATCAAATTTCCAATAGAAAATAATAGAGTAACTTAACAAGATCACAAAATAGTCTATGGGACAAAACATTAAGTTCAAAACAATAGCATCATATATGTCATTATAATAGAGGACTTCAAATGGAAAAACAAATATAAGATAATCAACAAGTCAATGTTTCACATTCCTAAATGAGTTAACGAAACCTTCTTCTTTCTACTCAATCCCATCATTAATCTTTAACATCCGAGTCTAAGACATCATCCTGAACATTAATGAGTATAAGAAGTAAAGAATATTGGAAGAGAAAAGAGAATAAACAAGCCCTAACATTTTGTTGATGAGTGCAAAGGCGAATAGAATCACCTAAGAAGAATAGAAAAAGAAAAAAGTGATTAAGTCATCTTAATTTGGCCAACAATGGTGAAAACTGCCAAAAAAATCGCCCTAACGAGGAACCCAACCGAGATAAATGTCATTGCTCTCCTCTCTGTCGTTGTCACGTGATATTCCCTTCTCTTCTCGTTTTTTGATTTATGTCTATTCACTACTAAAAAAGCGGGATTAGCGACGTATTTTAGCGACTCCTGGTATAAACGTCGCTAAATTAGCGACTCCACTGTAAAAGTCGCTAAACGTCGCTAAATGGCGACATTTAGCGACGTTCAGCGACTTTTATTAAGATTTTAAAAGATGAGTCGGTATAAGTTCAATTAAGGTCGCCAAACGTCGCTAATATATCTGTTTTAGCGACGTTTAGCGTCGTGATTAGCGACGTATATGCCAAAAATATTTAGCAACGTGTTTAGCGACGTCTTTGACGTCGCTAAATGAAAATTTAGCGATGTTTTAATTTGACGTCGCTAAACGTCGCTAAATTTAGGTTAATTAGGGCTCAGATTCTTTTCCCCCATCTGTCGAAAAAATTCAAAGTTTAGCGCAGATTCTTCCCCCCCCCCTCTCCGGCGACCGCCTCTCCACGGCTGCGGCTACTCCGGCACCCCCCTCCTCCTCCTCGAGCTCTAGGTAATCTCTCTCTCTCTCTCTCTCTCTCATGTGACACTGACACAACTGATGACTGGACAGACACGACACACGCACAGACACGACACACGCACACAGACACGACACACGCAGACAGACACTGACAGACACACACGACACACACAGACGCAGATACACACACACTCACACAGACACTGACATGGGACTGATTTACACAGGGAGCATCGTCGTTCTTTACTGTGTCTTCACTGTATGTGCACTGTGTTGGCACTGATACCTCAGTGTAGTCAGTGGAGAGCTTGTTGTTTTACATGAAGGTAGGGCTATGTTGAGGTTAGTGTATCAGTGAGCTTAGTGTATCAGTGAGTTTAGTTTAGTGTATCAGTGAGTTTAGTGTATCAGTGAGTGAGTGAGTAAGTTCAGTGACTTTATATTTTTGTGTGAGGGAGGGAAAGCTCGGGCCGTAAAACTGTGCATCAGTATGCCAGTGTATCAGGGGGGAATCGGTTTCACTATGGTGTGCACAGTGTGCCTCGACCACACTGTGTATCAGTGTACTAGTGGTCGAGGGGGATCGGGTTGAGGAGCTTGCGATGAGCAGCAACGTGGAGTCAGCCTCGAGTCATTGTACCCAGAAATGCAACATTGTGCTAGGGTATTGGTGTTGCAGTAGGAGTTCAGTGTATCAGTCGAGCCCTGCAGCAATGCAGCAAGGGCACAATATAAAGGGAGAAGTTCAGCAGTAGGAAAGTATCACCAGTGTGCAGTTTCAGTTGCATTTAGTGAGCTATGTATACTAGTGTTAGTTAGCTTAGTGTCAAGGTATTGGTTAGTTGGTTTAAGATGGGTTAGCATGAGTTATTGGGTAGAAGTTAAGGGTATCAGTTTAGTATTAAATTAGTACATAGTTAGTGTAGTTAAATAGTTACTTACTGATATACTTGATTTTGTTAATAGTTAGCTAAGTAACTATATGTCCTAGTAAGCACTGTATACAGTAAAGAACCCAAGCTTTTACCAATAGTATAAAATATTAAAAAACTAAGAGACTTTGCCTCTTTTCAGTTGTTTTGAATATTGCTTATTTTAGACTTTGATAAATGAAAGTATGTATTATATCAGTTATGATTTTTATAGTACGGTTAAGTTATGAAGTTAGGTGATAAACCACTGTATGTAATGATTTATATGATACATACTGTCATTTTTGCCCTATGTGGAGCCGTATATGGATGTCCAAGACCACGATGCTTACGACGACGGGTTGGTGAACATGGTTTATGATGCGGCGGGGCCTAGTTTCAATCCTGACAATTATGATGCGGCGGGACCTAGTTTCAATCCGGACAATTATGATGCAGCTGAGGAGGCACCGAATGCCGATGCTGCAAAGTTTATGGAGTTGCTGGAGAATGCAAGGACTCCACTATATCCTGGTTGTGAGGATCATTCACCGTTGGAGGTGGTTACAAGATTATTGAGCATCAAGTCCGATTTTAACATGTCGCAAGAATGCTATAATCGACTGCTCGATTTGATTATAGAGATCTTGCCCGAGGGTGCAAAGTTGCCTAAAGACTTCTATCGATCTAAGAGGATGGTAAGATCGCTTTGGATGGGATACGAGAAAATTGATACATGTCGCAACGGGTGCATGTTGTACTACAAAGACGACAAGGATGAAGATGCATGCAGATTCTGTGGTGCTGATCGCTACAAGGCCACTGTTAGAGAAAAGTCTGTCGGTGCAAGGAAGCCTACCGATTCGATGCACTACTTGCCTTTGACGCCGCGGTTGCAGCGGTTGTTTATGGTTAAGGAGACTGCAGAAAACATGAGTTGGCACAGGCGAAAACAGATCGAAGGAGTATTGGATCATCCATCCGATGGAGAAGCATGGAAGCACTTTGATCGAGAGTATCCACATTTTGCCGAGGAAGCGCGTAATGTGAGATTGGGGCTCTGCTCTGACGGTTTTACCCCATTCGGACTTTCGGGCTCCCAGTATTCGTGTTGGCCTGTGATCGTCACTCCGTACAATCTACCGCCTTGGATGTGCATGAAGACTCCGTATATGTTCCTAACCGTTATTATCCCGGGTCCGAACAATCCGAAGAGGAACATCGATGTGTATTTACAGCATTTGATAGATGAGTTGAATCAGCTGTGGGAAGTAGGTGCCAACACGTACGATGTTTCTAGAAAGCAGAATTTTCAGATGAGGGCAGCACTTATGTGGACCATCAACGACTTTCCGACCTATGAAATGTTATCGGGATGGAGCACCCATGGTCGTCTCTCATGTCCGTATTGCATGGACCGTTCTCAGGCTTTCCGTTTGAAACACGGAGGCAAACCGTGCTTCTTCGATTGTCATCGACAATTTTTGCCGAAGGATCATCCGTACCGGAGGAATCGGAATGCTTTTCGTGCGGTAGTTGTGGAGAAGGCCAATCCACCGCCAAGGTGGCCCGGGTGCACGATATGGGAAGAGGTTAAAGATTTACCAAGTGCTATCGAAGAGCCTGCTAAGGGGTACAAGTGTGACGGATTTGGTCGCACCCATAACTGGACGAAGAGGAGTATATTCTGGGATCTGCCATATTGGAGCACCAATCTGATCAGACATAACCTTGATGTCATGCATATCGAGAAGAATGTGTTTGATAACATAATTAATACTGTAATGGATGTAAAGGGGAAGACGAAAGATAATCCGAAGGCCAGGTTGGACTTAGAAGACATATGTAGACGTCCTGCATTGCATTTGATAGAGGAGGGGAATGAAAAGTTAAAGCAACCTAAGTCAGTTTTCTCACTGGATAAAGAGGATAAAGGTAGACTTTGTAGGTGGATTCAGGGTCTAAAGTTTCCAGACGGGTACGTGTCGAACTTGAGAAGATGCGTCGACCTCAAGGAGAACAAACTGGTGGGTATGAAGAGCCACGATTGTCACGTATTCATGGAGAGGTTAATTCCGATTGCATTTCGAAAATTCTTACCGCAAGTCGTTTGGGACCCATTGACAGAGCTGAGCATATTCTTCAGAGATCTTTGTTGTACTAAGTTGCTCGCCGATCGTCTAGAAAAGCAAGAGAGGAACATTGCGGTAACACTATGTAAGCTCGAGAAGGTGTTTCCTCCTGGATTCTTCGACTCTATGGAGCATTTGCCAATTCATCTTTCCTATTAGGCACGTGTTGGTGGTCCTGTCGGTTATCGGTGGATGTACCCCTTCGAGCGCCATCTGAATCACCTAAAGAGAAAGGTGAAAAATAAGGCACGGGTTGAAGGCTCTATTTGTGAAGCTTATGTTCTCGAGGAGATTACAAACTTTTGCTCGACGTATTTCAAACCGCATGTTGCTACTAATAGGACGAAAGCTCCCAGAAACGACGACGCATATCAGGAATCTAATGATGCAATACTCAAAGTATTCAATGCGTCCGGAAAGCCTTCGGAAAAAATGAAAAAGAGATATTTGAATGACGATGAGCTAAGGGCTGCTCAATTGTATATATTACTCAATTGCGACGAGGATGAAGTGGAGAAGCTAGAGGGGTAAGTAATTAATACGTCTACGTTTACATCATCTCAATGTAATAGTATAAGATACTATTATGCTACTAATCAGCAGTTGCTTCATTGTTTTTCAGCACATGTAATGATGAGTTGAGGTCGGTTAGACCCTACATAACAGACGAAGAAGTAGAACAAGATATGAGATGCCATTTTCCTTCTTGGTTGAGCGCATATGTAAGATGCTTGATAATTACTTTTTATTTCTGCACTTGCAAAACAAATAACTTACTATCGCTACTTTGGTATTTAGGTCGATCGTCTAATATCACCCGAGACTGAATCTATTAGAACACTAGCCAAGGGACCAATTACTGCCGTAAAAATATGGCCAAATTTCTGTGTGAATGGGTTCAGGTTCAAGTCAACAAATGCTCCTATCAGAGACAGCTTTCTGGATCTTGATTCCACGAAAAACAGTGGTTTGTGTATCAAATCTTCAAACTACAAAGACGTCAATCCGGGCAATAATTTTTTTGGCATCTTACGAGAGATTGTGGAGTTGACATATAATTATGGCACAGAACCTGCTAATATCGTGCTATTCAGGTGTGAATGGTTCGATTCGATTCAAGATTAAGGTTGAAAAATTGACAAGCATGGCCTTGTGGATATAAACTACAAGCGTAGATATCAAGGCTACGAACCATTTGTCCTATCAAGTCAGGCTCAGCTCGTGTACTTCACAACTTATCCTAGACGGGGGACAGCGAGGTCGGATTGGTGGACAGTATGCAAGACTAAAGCTAGTAATACCTTTGACATTGACGAAATAGCTTATCAGGAGGACGATCTACCTCTTGTAACAAATATTGTAGATGTGGACTCAACGGAAGTTACTCATTACACGAGTAATAATGTAGAAGATGTAGAATTATCCGAAGAGGACGACGAAGTAGATGAAAGTGAAGACGAGGAAGAGGAAGAGCAGGACGACGAAGGCGAACAAGATAAATTTTCTGAAGATGATTGAAAATAAAAAATATTGCATGTAGAATGTAACTATATTTTGACTGTAGAATATAGATCAAGGTTGGAAAATTGACGAAGTAGATGTACCCATTAACGAATATATGTATTATATTTTGACTGTAGAATGCTTTGAGATATGTATCACATTTCGACTGTAGAATGTAGTATATATTTGTGTTTCTCTATATTCATCATATGTTGTTATCAGATATGACAGGACGACGCGGAGGATTCGGCAGGTCCCGAGGTAGACAGAGTGCCACTCCGGTACTGCCTACTGTTGGTTCCGGATCATCGTCGCCCAGTACTCCAGTATATCGATCACACACATCTCCGACTGTTGGGACGAGTAGCTCCTGGCGTGATAGTACACCCTCGTCCAGCGTTCCTCCTGCTGACGGAACCATGGGGACAGATGAGCATGTCGAGGAGGTCGTGCCGACGTTGTCCCAGCATCAGCAAGATCCTCCATGCGCACCTCCGGAGGACAGAGATTTGGGCCGACGGTACAAAGTAAGTCAATTAGATGGTTTAGTATATATTTGTGTTTCTCTTTATTCATCGTATATTGACTTTTTCAGTAATCTAAATTATTATCTCTGTATAGATATCGTCCATCGTCGGTTCAGAGACGCCTGGGCCAATTTCTGAGGAACAACTACGGTGACCCTTGGATAAACTACTCTGAGGCTCCGGAGGAGAGGAAGGCGTTCTGGTTTGCGCACTTCCAGGTAAAAGTATATTAAATAAATCCTCTAATTTATGCATATTATATAACTTATTCGTGATGCTAACTTAATGAATTATTTATTGTAGCAAACGTATTTTTATCCTCCGCACCGGGCCGAGTTGATCGAGCGGCTCTTTCCTACCGTTGCCGCCAAGCTTATCCGAGATGCTCTGGATGACCAGAAGGCTCGTGATCGTGCTGGAAAACCGATCCAAGGTTGGATCACGCCTGAGCAGTGGACTGCGATGAGGGCTAGATTCGACGATCCGAGCTACAAGGAAAGGTCTAAGAAGGCCAAGGCGGCTAGGCAGAATGCTGCCAAGTGGTGTGGTGGCTCGATTCCGATGACGGAACATTTCCGTCGTTTGGTATGTTTTTTCTTTTAAAATATATTATTTTAATATAAGTACCATAAAATGGTACTTGGAAAAAATATTTAAGTTTAGTAATAAATAATATATTTTTAACAGGTACAGAGGGTGAGGATGCAAACATGGTGACCGTCTTCTTGGCCACCCATCGCAAGGACGAAAATCTCATTGATGAGAGGGCCTCACAGACCTATGTAAGTATTACTTTACTTTGTGTTTATTTTAATATAACTTAGGCAATTATCGAGTTTCCAAACCTTTTCTAGGCCGAGTATCTTAGGCTGCGTGAGCGGGCGACTGCTAGTGCACCTACACCTGGAGAGGCTGGTACTTCGTCGCAGCCCGCTCCATCTCCGTCGGCGGACGACCTGTGGGTGACCGCAGCTGGTGGTCTCCAGAGGAGTACGTACTACGGTACGGGCTCCTATGGCGCCCTGGTTGCGACGCAGTCATCTAGGGCCTCCCCGACAGCTGCGCATTCCACACACCCCTCGCAGTCGCAGCCCTCGCAGTCGTCGGCCGCCGTCCAGGAGGCCGTTGACCGTCAGATTGCGTCTCTCCGTGACGACTTGCTGCGAAGTATGGAGGAGCAGTCCCGGTCCCAGCCGCAGGCGGACGATCCGATGCTCATTGCACGATTGGATATGCTCGACCGCAGCATGACGGAGCTACGAAAATTGACAAATGATATTAGAGCCTCCAATGATCGCAACATCATGGAGCTGCAGGCGTCACAGCTATCGATGGGCGAGAAGCTGACGAGGATGCAGGATTCAATGGGTGATAGCAGTACGAGGCTGTTATCTACCATGGATTCTTACAACCAGCGACTCGCAGACTTGGAGCGGGCACGGCCTCCACCGACGTCACTGTCTTCTCCATCGACATCGGTGTCGATTCCACGGGACGAGTATGAGGAGTTCTTATCCTTCAAGCGCATCGGTGGTCAGCCTCCTGCAGATCCGCAGTAGTATAGTTATTTTTATTATTATTTAGGATGCGATTATATATTATGAATTATTGATACTTCAACAATAGGCATGATGTATGATGCTTCTTGTAGTCTTTAATTTTTTAGTTAATTTAATTGGATTATATAGTTATCTTGCATATCCACATTTAATTGGATTGATACTTCAACAATGCTTCTTGTGGTCTTTAATTTAATTGGATTATATAGTTATCTTGCATTCAACAAAAGCTAACCGAAGATTGATCTAGACAAGAGGAGCATGAGCAGGAGGATGTTGCCATTAGTCTCATGATGCTCTCTAGAGACGCCGGATACTGGGGATCCAATCCTGCCGAGTCGTCGGACAAAAATTCTGCAATCTTGGAGGAGGATAGGGATTGGAATGAGTTGAAGAAGCCAAACAGCTACAAAGATGGCGAATTCTACTGTGATTCGGACGAGGAAGAGTCGAAGAAGGGTGGTTCTTGTGGTGTCAAGAAGAGGAGATAGAGGAGGACTAGATTGGATCATGTTGGTGTGTGTGATGAAGATGGTTACGGTGCTAGATTGGGGAAGAGCCGATACGAGTGTGCCTCTTGCAAGAAGAGCTTCCACTCCTACCAGGCTGTAGGCGGGCACTGTGCGAGCCACAAGAGGCTCAAAGGGGGATGCTGCAGCAGAGGAGGCGAGAGTACTACTAGCCCATTGGGTGTCGTCGATCCGACAGTTGTCCACAGTGGAAAGGCAAAAACTGCAGGGAATCACCAATCTGGACACTATTTTTTTTTTAAATTAGCGACGGTTTTAGCGACGTTTAGCGACTTTTAGTGACGTTAAGTTACGTCGCTAAATACGTCGCTAATTAGCGATGCTGTAACAAGTCGCTAAATACGTCGCTATACGTCGCCAATTGCTGACATGGCAGTATAGCCAGGTCATTAAAAACGTCGGTGTAACGTCGCTATAGACGTCGCTAATTAGCGACGTTTAGCGACTTTAATAAACGTCGCTATTTAGTGACTTGGCGTCGCTAAACGTCGCAAAAATTTGCGACACTTTAAAATCGCTAAAAACGTCGGTATAGCGACGTTTAGCGACGGTTTTTTTTTGGCGACTTGGGTTTTTCCAACAACTTTATTACGTCGCTAATTACGTCGCTAAACCAAATTAGCGACGGCATTTTGTTATTTAGCGACGTTTTTTAACGTCGCTAATTTGACTTTTTCTGGTAGTGATTTACTTAGTAACTTATAGTGTTAAAACTTAAAAAATACTATTTGGATATTTAAACTTAAGTCTGCAATTTTAGAAACCAATAAAACCGAACAAGGCCATAAAACTTACAAAAGAAAATCCAAACAAATCCCAAAAAACCTGCAAAAAACACCCAATAAACCTAGACGTACGCCTAATCTCGCATTTGGCACCTTTCTCTTCAACGTGTCGCCTAGAGAAGATACCACATTTGCCTTTGAATTGGGCGGTGAAACATTACCTCTCGCATTTTGGGCACCTAGGCGCGCCTGGGCACCGTCTTTTAACACATTGCATCTGACGGTCATCACTTGACTATAAACCTGACATTAACCTTATTGTCTTGAGCCTAATTCCTAGACAAGGTAGTTGAGCAAGAATATTAAGAAAAAACTACATTTTTAACACAATACCGCTCACAGTTCACAACGGTTATTAACAGGTAGCAGCAGGAGTTTTGTGTGTGTGTGTGTGTGTGTGTGTGTGTGTGTGTGTGAGAGAGAGAGAGAGAGAGAGAGAGAGAGGATAAACTTTTAGGATACTTGTAATATTGGGTTACAGGTAAAACATTTACTTTTCGTTATTAATTAACCCTAAAACCCAGTTTTACAAATAATGTCCATATAGAGCTTATATCTGATATTGATCAGTTAAACATGTCCGACCCAATATATCAATTTATATTTATCAAAGCGACATAAATTTTCTTTTTTACACATATTAGTGTCATTCGTGGTCATATTTGACATGCCGGCTGATAAATCAAACATGTCAGGGCACTATTTTGAACAGTAACAACCTAAAGCTTGAACATGGAAAAAATATTCTCATTCCTAATGAAAGCAGATCCAAAAGACTATACGAGGCGAGAATTCATTCATGTATTCAATATTGCATATGTACAGAAAGTTGTATATTTACATGTCAAAAGACTTGTCAGTGAGACTTGAGTTATACAGTGCTAAATATTACCATCAGAGTTAAGGGGTTGTTTGGTTGCCCATAAATGAAAATCTCATGCAACATTTGTTGTTGTAAGTGGTGGTGCGAATACATTGTTTGGTTGCATGTTGTTGACACATGTAATGTTGATGTATTTACAGATTCATCCTTTGGAACAATGATGCTTGGTTGCAACTGGTGTTGCCGTAAATACAAATCCATGGTTCAGTTGTGACTTGAAGAGGGAATGGGAGAAAATGATGTAAATAGTGCAATAATATTGTCGTAGGTGGTGTTGCAGCCATTTTGACCACAACAAAACTTGTGTAGTTGGCAAAGTTAATGCAACATTTGTTGCACCAATTCAACCATTTACATCAAACCAAATATCGAAAATGGTGCAAAAAATGTCAAATGTATTTCCATTTACAGACAACCAAACACCCCCTAAGTTTGAATATCCACAAAAAACTCTGGTCTCACAATCCAAATAACAAAACAGATGATCTACTCATGTTCCTAGAGAAACAGAACTTTATGCATGTATTAGAGGATAGTATCTCACTCATCTATGTGTTAACAAGACAACAAAATATTAAATTGGAATTCATCTGAAAAATATACCTTTCCCAACTCAGTAAGAATTGGAGGAACAACTTCATACAATTTCGACACCTGAATAAGAGAGGTATACAAAGGTTACAGAAAAACTTGCAGATGAAAACATGTTCAAAGGAGATATCAGTAAAAAAAATTATGCATAATAAAACTGCATAGATGTGTTTAAAGAAATAACCAGCTGAAAGAGTGGATCATTAGGTAAGTGCTTCAGTGCGAATTCCCTTTGGCATGTGTATCTTGGATCTGTTTTACGAAGAACTCCATGTCCAAACCCAGGAACGACCTGTAAGAACAAGTTAGAATTTGCGAGAAAAAAAGATAATGACACTGTTAACTTTGTTAATGGTCGGTCTAATTCATAACAGAAGTTACTTTCATTCTATAACCTGCATGGAAATTTACATGCAACAGAAAGGATATTCAAATCACATTTCAGATGACAAAAGAAACTTTCGAAGCTATTAGATTCCTCAAGCCCCTTTACTCTAAAGTGAGATAAGATAGAAAAAGAAAGTAAATGATATGCAAAAGAAGCTTATTTCTCATTCTTACATTTTTTTACCTTCAAACTTCATGACATATTTTCTCATTGTAGTAGCTAAAGGTATTTTCTATAAGACTTTGCAATGATGATCTTTACTGCGTTCAGGTTAATATAATAAGGTCTGGAGGCATCCTGCCTCTTCTTGAGCCATGATTATATTGATCTGAGTTTTCATCTAGTTCAATCAATGTTATGCAAGTGACATTGATATGGATAGTACCTTGCCGCTATTTAATGTTTTCCATACGTAATCCTTCAACTGTTCTGTTGAAATGTTTTCTCCACACTCTGCTACCACAGATTTAATCCATAGCAGCACTTCCTGAAAGCAAAAACAGAAGTATGACTGATGATGGTGGAATCACACATGAGAATAATTAATTAAAATCTTAACCATGCCTACTTTACCATATAACTACTGTTCCAAGTTCAAAGGCAAACAAATTCAAAATGAAGTGCTTAAGATATGATTCCTCTATGATGAAGACTGGATTCTTAATCCCCCAAACAGAGAGATTTAAATTGACAAACTTTTATTACCCTTCATAAACAATTAGGCTAGAAAGTCGAAATTATGCTGATTTGTGAGGGTTGATGCCACACACATTGAATTTAACTTTGACTTGGTTAACATGTTAAGTAAGAAACCAACTAGGGAATATTAGGTTTATGATTGGACTCTGTCCATATGAAGAAAAGTTGCTAGGATATTGGTTTCATCTGTTGTCTGAGTAGTTCTCATGTTGAGTATGAAGACTTACATGCTTTCCGTAGTATATTGCATGTTCATTCATTCTTCTCCATTTTCCATTGCAGACTTTGCACTTAAGTTGGGACATTAGATTCAGATCTTGTTAGTCTCGGAGCTTAATCAAAAGATGAAAGAACAGACCAGGAACATAGGTTCCAGTAAAATTTGCAGTCTGCCCTCTGTTTGATCCTGAAGTTGTAGTCGAGAGTCAAAAGTTCCAGCAAACAAGTTTGCCCTCTAAATCCTCGATTCCAACGAAGCACTTTATATATATATATATATATATATATATATATACAACTAGTTTACAAGATAACAATAATCAGAAACAAATTTCGTTCTTCTTTGCAAACGCAATTGCAATTGAGACAGAATGAGTTACAACTCGCAGAAGACAAGTAGAAGAAGAATATAGATATATGCTTGCTTGGGTGATGAAAATCACTGTTGCTTAAAGCAAGATTCGCCCCAACGCTCGTTGTCACCTCCTTTCTGGACTCGCACAAACTCCCTAGACTCCAATAGAGGTAGCAGCAACTCTCTTCGTCTCCCAATTTTCGAAGTGAGTTCTCAAAGGGACACGAAGAGAGTATTTATAGAGAAGGGTGGAAACCCTAGACGTCCAGTTACGAAAGGATAGGAACGATTTAAATTCAAATCCCACAAAAAACAGATCTGAATTAATGATCATACCTTTCCACAACCGTTCAAATCCCGCAATCAGGGGGATTATGCGCCAACCGCGCTCTCTGCGGATATGCACGCAACAGCCCAACCGAACTGTTCATGCGCGCATAAGTCGGCAACGCAGCGGCCTATGTGCGCAGCAGTACAACAGGGCATGCGCGCAATTGCGCATAGCCCGCGCATGGCAGCGTCATGCCTGCACATGCGCCTGCTCAGCACCCTACTCATGCGCCGGCACATGCAACTACGCTAGCAACAACGCATACAACTCGCGGATAACTGAGTGCATCAAATGCGCACAAGCGTCATGCGCTGATGCTGACGTGCTAAGAGCAAAGTGCGCCAACAAAACGCTACTTTGCATCCTTGAGCCCGAGTCCGAGTCGCTAAGCCCCTTTGGGGCTTAGATCCTAAGAAAATTTCCCAAAAGAATGACAAAAATCATAAATGCTTTCTTTGAGGAGTTAATCCTTTTTTTCTCCTAGGAAAAGAATCCACATGGCACCCAGATGTGCTCCACCATACCCCATGTGCACACCTCAACTCATACAAAGTATTATATTGAGATATCCACTTGGTGGTGTAGCTAATGTGGGACTATTTTTTACTAATCCAAAGGCAAAAACACCAACAATCCCCCACATATCTCAATATATGGGTTGAACATTCTCCACAGTGACTGCCCATCATACATTAGGATAAATGTCGCTTACGACTTGAATCTTCCCACATGGTCAAATAACAGTACGATACAATAATGGACTAAGCCTTAAATTCTGTACCATAGCTACAATTCTTCCCACTCATACAATAAAATCAGTTGGGTTTCTGGTTGCACATTAAAGGTCCTGTGCACGCCTGATTTCGGTGTATGTATTTTCGACGTCTACAAGTTGTCCCTCAAGAGATAGCCTATATCTCTTTCCATACACTCTAGGTGAGTTCTTTTAAAGAGTCTTGGCATAAAGCCTTGTGCTTCCTTGTGGTGCTACGCCGCCATGACATGGCCTAAAGTCGAGACTACACCTCATCATGGTGTCATCCCACTATAACATGAGGTCCCAGCCTCTTTGTAGTGCCATACTACCCAACATGAAGCATTGAGCTTCCTTGCAGTGTTACGTCGCTGTGACATGGCTCGCGTAGCCGAGACTTTAAATTTTTTACCTCTTGGTGGTGGCATACCACTGTAACATGTGGTCACTAGGCTTTTTGTTTTTTGTAGTGCTGCTTACCACTCTTTATTCTACAACATTAGGCTACCTACCTATATGCGGTGCTACGCCGCTGTGACATGGACCGAAGCCAAGACTTTACCCTATCGAGATACCTCATAGTGGAGTCACCCCATTGTAGCATGAAGTACTATGCTCCTTTGTAGTGTTGTTCTGCTCGTGCTTCCTATAAAACACGCTGCACATTCAAAATGCCCCAGAAATCATTAAGACATCTAAGACATCCTACCACAGGACTTGTTCTACTCAGAGAACAAATAGTAGACAACAGTGGTTTTGGGTCCGTAACCCTCAATGTCTCAAAAGACGACCTATTATTCCTGATATTCTCCCACTCAATGATCCTTCTTTGAACCAAAAGCTAGATGTCTAGTAGATTTCTCTTTGAACTAATAGCATAAAACTTTTATGGTAGAATTACAAAGACACAATATCAGAATATCTTCGAGCCCATTTTTATTGTTGTGTCCTCGACAAGCTGGCGCTTAAGACCTTTGGTGAACGGATATGCCAAATTTTTCTAGCTCCGAACATCAATCACGGCAATGACTCCAGTCTTGATAAGATCATTCATTGCAATGTGCCTAAGTTGCACAGTCCTCTTCTTACCATTGAAGAGGTCATTTGATGCCACTGCTGCAGTCGTCTGGTTGTCGCAGTATATCAGTACCGCCGAAATCTTCGCACCCACCAATGGAAGATCATACGTGAGCTCCCGAAGCCATTATGTTTATCCGCTGCGGCCGATAATGCATAGAACTCAGATTCCATCGAGGAATGAGAGAGCATTGTCTGCTTCTTCGACTTCCACGATATAGCAGCTCCACCCATATAGAAGACGTATCCACCCATGGACCTTTCGCTCGCTACTTCTGAACACCAGCTTGCATCACTGAAGCCTTCCACTACGGTCAGATAACCGCTGTAGTGCAGTGCATACTTCAGAGTCCTCTTGATATCTCATCAATCTCTCCACAGCTTTCCAGTACGTAATACCTGGATTGCTCGTGAACCGACTCAGCATCCCCACGACGAAAGCTATATCAGGTCTTGTGGCAGTTGTTGCATACATTAAACTCCCGATGACGCTTGAATACTCCAGCTACCTGATACCTTTTCTTGGATTTGTCTTCAGCTTTTTGTCACATCTATACGGAGTATTGATTCCTGGAAGATCCTAATATCCATAGCGTGTGAGCATCTTCTCAATATAATGAGACTGTGACAGCGCCACTCCAGTGTCAGTCCGGATGATCTTTATCTCCAGGATAACATCAGCTTCCTCCAAGTTCTTCAAACTGAACTTGGATGAAAGGAACTTCTTTGTCTCAGTGACATGTGCTAGATCCGTACCTAGGATCCGCATGTCGTCCACGTACAGACAAATGATAACTCATTTTCCGTCAGCAAACTTTGTGTAAACACACTTGTTCGTCTCACTGACCCTGTAGCCGTTTGATCTTATGACTTAATCAAACTTCTAGTGCTATATCTTGGAAGCTTGCTTCAGACCGTACAGTGATCTCACCAACTTGCAGACTTTGTCTTCAAGACCCTTGATAACAAATCCTTCTGGCTGTTACATGTAAATCTCTTTGGTCAACTCTCCATTCAAGAATGTTGTTTTAACACCCATTTGATGAATAACTAGCACTTATAGTAATCAATATCCTGATGGTTGTCATCCGCGCTACTGGAGCATATGTGTCGAAGTAGTCGATTTTCTGCTTCTGAGAAAACCCTTTGACTACCAGCCTTGCCTTGAACTTGTCAATAGTTACATCGGCCTTTATCTTCTTCTTGAAGATCCACTTGCATCTGATTGGTTTAGCTCCTTCAGGCAGATCGACCAACACACAAGTATTGTTGGAGGTTATTGAGTTATACTCGTCATTTATAGCCTCCCTCCAAAAGACGTTTATGGTCTTCATCGCCTCATCATAGGTAATCGGATCTGCTTCCACATGATAGGTGACGAAATCATCTCCGAAGTCCTTTTGTCTTCTCACTCGCTTAGACACCGGTTCTGCGAGTTTTGATTCGAACGTTATCTCTGTAATGACTTCTTTTTGCACTACATCTTCATTGGAAGCATTAGCCTCCTGTGCACTCACATTATTCTCCGGAATGACTGCGATAACGTTCTTGTGTCTTGCAAATTTATCTTCAGAAAATTTTACGTTGCGAGATTCGATGATAAGATTTGATTCAATATCAAGAAACCTCCGAGCATTACTCTTCTCAGCATACCCCAGTAAGATAGTCTTCGTAGTCCTCGTACCCAGCTTCTGGATCTTCAAGTCCGGAAGCTTCACATACGCCAGACACCCCACACTCGAATGACATTAAAGTTGGGTCTGACTTTGAACCAGAGTTCATAAGAAATGACATCGGAAGTTGCGTACGACACTCTGTTTAGAATGAAAGCAGCCGTAAGCGCAGCTTCTCCCCAGAAACAGTTTGGAAGACCCGCAGTCAACAACATTGAGTTCATCATCTCTGTCAACGTCATGTTCTTCCTTTCAGCTACTCCATTTAATCGAGGAGAATACGGAGCAGTTGTCTCATTGACAATCATTGACAATTCTATGTTCTTTGCAGAACGATGTAAATTCAATAGACCTATACTCTCCGCCTCGATCACTTCTGAGTCTTTTGAGTTGTTGACCAGTTTGGTATTCAGCCTCAACCCTGAACTCCTTGAACTTCTCAAATGCTTCGTCTTTTGACTTGAGCATATAGACGAACGCGTACTTCCAGTAGTCGTCGATAAATGTAATAAAATACTTCATCCCGGCCATTGTGGAGAGCTGTTTGAAATTACAGATATATGAATGAACCAACTCCAGAAGATCTGTGCTTCGATTTACCCGTTTGAACGATTTTCTTGTGATCTTTGTCTGGGCACAGACCTCACACTTCTCCACCTCCTTACCCCCACATTTAGAGATAAGCCCTAGACTAGACATTTTGTTTATTATTTTACAATGAACATGTCCTAATCTATTGTGCCATAACTCAAGAGAATAACCAGAAGAAGAGACTGGATTTATTTTATTAGCAGGAGTTACAAGCTGAAGTTTGAACATCCCTTCGGTACAAAATGCTTTTTCGAAGTATGTTCCTTTGTAAGATCACCATATGTCCAGCATTCATGTCCATCCTCAAGCCTGCGTTGCAGAACATATTTTTCGAGACCAGGTTATTGGCTATCACCGGTACATGCTTCACATCCTGAAGCGTGAGCAACTTTTCCGAAGTCAGATTCAGAACCACTATTTCGGTCCCAAGTATTTCAGCTTGTGCTTGGTTCGCCACCATGACCTTCTCAGATGTAGGCTTATAGGTAGTAAACAACTTCTTTGAGCAAACATAGCAGGATGCGTCAGTATCCACCTAGCAGTCAGTGTCGACACCGGCCGTCACAACCTGTGCAATTATAGCAACCTTGTTAGGCTCACCTTGCTTCGTTTGTTTGAAATTGGATCTGTAGTCTTTTTGGTAGTGGCCCTTCTTGCCACAGTTGAAGCAAGTCACATCTGACTTGGGCTTTGACTTGAACGAAGCCAACTTTACCTTCAGATGGTTGAAGTCATTTTTCTGATGAGAAGCCTTTTGCTTCCCCTTAGATAAATTTGCTCCAAGTTGGCCTTGGCCAATTGGTTTGACAGCATGTCCACCTTGTTTTGAGCCCTCAACTCATCTTCAACGTGGATCGAATGCAGTAGGAGATCAAGGTTGACCTCCATCCTCTTCATGTGCATATTTGAGATAAATTTGCTCTATCCAGACGGGAGCTTCGCGACAATACCTCCTACGACGAAAGCGTTGACCATAGGCATGTCATCATTCTCAAGTTTTTGACGTAACTTGAAAATTTCCTTGACTTGAGCAACATCGTCTTGTTGTCCTCAAATCACATCCTCTAGACCTTTTCCGTCACATGGATTTTGTGGCGGTGCTCATCCGCCTTTTAATGCTTTTCCAGTGACTCTCAGACGTCATTGGCATGGTCCTTCTTGCTATATGACTCCGCCATAGTATCTTCCATGGAGTTCAGAATCAGCAGCTTGCAGAGGTTGTTATCTCTCCTCCACTAGTTCCGAGCAGTAGTTGCACTAGCAATCGCCCGAACAGTAGCATCATCACCCTCTGGAATAACAGGCTCAGGATCTGTCAACACGTAATCCATGTTTACGAGTTGAAGATTAAGACTGACCTTCCTCTTCCAGATGTTGTAATGCTCCCCGTCAAACTTCTCAAATTTGTTAAAACTTGTGTCGAGAAGACTTGCACGGGTGTTCTCCATCTTACTCTGAATCTTGCTTTGAGATTGTTAGTCTCGGAGCTTAATCAAAAGATGGAAGAACAGCCCAGGAACAGAGATTCCAGTAAACTTTGCAGTCTACCCTCTATTTGATCCCGAAGTTGTAGTCGAGAGTCAGAAGTTCCAGCAAACAAGTTTGTCCTCTGAATCCTCGATTCTAACGAAGCACTTTATATATATATATATACAACTTGTTTACAAGATAACAATAACCAGAAACAAACTCTGTTCTTCCTTGCAAACGCAGTTGCAATTGAGATAGAACGAGTTACAACTCGTAGAAAAGTAGAAGATAGATCTCTGCTTGCTGGGTGATGAAGATCACCGTTACTCAAAGCAAGATTCGTCCCACACAATCTGCTTCCAGGAACCAACAAGTTCACGAAGAACTTCTGGAATGCTCGTTGTCACCTCATTTCTGGACTCATACGAACTCCCTGGACTTCAATGGCGACAGCAGCAACAACTATCTTCGTCTCCCAATTTTCGAAGTGAGTTCTCAAAGGGGCACAAAAAGAGTATTTATAGAGAATGGTGGAAACCCTAGCCGTCAATCAGTTACGAAAAGATATGAACGATTTAAATTCAAATTCCACAAAAAGGATCTGAATCAATGAGCATATCTTTCAATATTTATTCAAATCCCGCAATCAGGGGGATTAAGCGCCAACCGCGCTCTCTGCGCATATGCGTGCAATAGCCCAACCGAATTGCTCCTACGCGCATAAGCCAGCAGCGCAGCGGCCCATGCGCACATACGCGCATAGCTGCGCATGGCAGCGTAATGCCTGCGTATGCGCCCGCTCAGCACCCTGCTCATGCACCCGTGCAGAAGTGATAAGTGCAAAGTGTACCAACAAAGCGCCCTTAAGCCCAAGTCCAAGACTAAGTCCGAGTCGCTAAGCCCCTTTGGGACTTAGCTCCTAAGAAATTTTTTCAAAAGAATGACTAAAAGCATAAATGCTTTCATTGAGAAGTTAATCATTTTTTCTCCTAGGAAAACACCCCTACATGGCACCCACATATGCCCCACCACACTCCATGTGCCCACCTCAACTCATACAAAGTATTATATTGAGATACCCACTTTGTGGTGTAGTCAATGTGGGACTATCTTTCACTAGTCCAAAGAAAAAAACACCAAGATCCGAACTAGGTCTCTTTGTGGTTATTGTCATTGCAGCCATTGGTTCAGATAGGTGGGTCTTGGGAATTATGAACTTATTTGTGACTCGGCTGGGGTTATTAAGTATATATGTAATCTGTTTCCCCTGTTCACTTCAGATCAATTGGCAGAAAATACATACGCTTGCTGCCTTTTGTGAGAAGAATATCTTCTCGGGTTGGATTCAGACATGGGCATCAATTCCCATCTATCGCTTTCCAGTTTGTTGCAATCAAAGGTCTGCCCATACTTTTGCTTCCTAGCAGAGTATGCTAGGGCATATTGTACTAGGACTCCTATTTGAGAGCGGCTGGGATTATAAAATATATATGCAGTATTTTCCCCTGTTCACTTCCGATAAGTTGGCACAGAATACAAAGACAAGGCTGCCTTTTCTGAGAAGAATGACTTCTCTTGTTAGTCTTCTTCAACTTTTTGCTAGTTCCATTCATCCAACCCTCCCATGCCCCAAAAAATAAAAATCTGTTCCTCTATTTATCTTTTCAACACGTTCATCTTCATCCCTTATATTCCCTTAATTTAATAAGTTTAGGACGGATCTCTCAGTCCTTGTAAGCTAATCCTAGTCATTAGCAGTGTTTTTTTCTAAACTTTCATTGAACCAGTTTTCACTTGGCACCGATTGTTTATCTTCTTTGTTGGTAGATTGCATGAATTGTTATTTCAGTGCTGGACCATAGTTGTGAAAAACGTGCCTGAGGCTCATCTCTTAAGACCTCAGTGTACGTGAGGATAGAATCCCTTCATGAGGCTCACGCCTCATAGCGTCTCTCGGCAAGATTTAAGTTGATTTTGAGGCGCACCTCATATATATTCTACTTTACATATTAGTTTTACTCTAAATTTTAGCCACCATTGGAACGTAAGTACTTAAATTCCATTTTCCATTTATTTGGACTCTAGGTTCTATTATTAGAGTATTAGAATGTTATTGCCTATTGTTCTCCGTGAACCAAAAATAAAAAATGAGTCGGTTATATTATTGTGTAAAAAAGGAAAACAATAAATCATGAATAATTTAGTTCTCATTTCCATACAAATAATATGCGTTACACATATGATTATAAATAAAATTTTATATAATTTTCAGAAAGTGTGCTCTTCGCCTTCATGAGGCTCATGTTTCTGCCTCATGCCTCGCGCATCAGTCTAAACATCCTTTGCCCCGCAGTGCGCACTGCACCTTTAATAAATATGGCTGGAACTGGTGTATGAGAATTCCTTTATATCGCAGGAAATTGCAAATAATTGCACGAACTAGGAATTCTTGGTGCTGCAATCCACTTTGGCAAGCATCAGTTGGAGCACTTTGATTTGGGTCTATTGAGTCATTTTTATCTTCTAGTAATCTGGTTGGTTCATGTTTAAGTCGGTTGAGTATATTCAAAAATAGATGGTTGAGTCGAGTACTCTCAAGTAGGTGGACCTGCGATTTTATTGGGGTTTGTATTAGGCCTTTTTGTTTAAAGGAAACCTACTTGTTTAATAATCCAAGTTGAGAAACATCAGGAGTCTTTTGTTAGAGCACATATTTGAAAGGCCTAAATCCATTGGCAACTTTTCATGGAAAGATTGATTAATAAATTAGGAATTTTTCATTAGTGTATACCTTCAGGAGCTGGTGTCTGAACTAATTAAGCAATCCTTCTCTCTCCTTTCCCCCTCTGCTACTTCTTTAAATTCCAACCAGCAATGTCACATTTCTAAAGCCCATAAAAATTACGAAATGGTGATAGCTCAACCAACCTGAACAATCATTAAGCCTTCCTTCACAATTGGGATTTTTAAGTCTTTTATAAAGCTAGAAAAATATTTCATACAATTAAACATAATTTTATTTAGTATATCTATGCCACAATCCATTGTATCTCATCTCTATTTCCAACTCAACAGGTAGTGCCACCAACCAATATGTAGATATCTCTCTCTCTCTCTCTCTCTCTCTCTCTCTTTTCTTCTATACCAAGGTCCAAGGATCAGGATCTCGAAGTTGACGATGATGGATGTTCTCTCTTCGATAGGCCCGCGTCCCTCTCTTTTCTTTTTTGTTTAGACGAATTTTTGTTTTCTCTATTAGGGAAATTTCTTCCTTTGGCTCTTCACATGCAGTTTAGAAAGCACAAAACACTTCAAAATTCATGTCGTGTCCGTGTCATGTTGGGCACGTACCCGACATGCCACTGACACTTCGAGTACACCATATTAGATATTGAATCTGTGTCGCGTCGCCATGTTCGGAACTTGCCATGTAATATTCGCTCTCTATATGATGGATTTAGGTAAGAATGGTTATGTTATCCATAATTAGGGACTCAAATCTTTTCTTACTTAAGAGAGAGAACTGCTATGACTTGGGGGCAACATAAAATTTATTAACCATATGTTTGTCTTAACCTACCTACTGCACAGTCCAAAATTTTAATATCGAGGTCCCTGCCTCGCCGCCTTGAGGCCCCGCCTAGGCCTCTCAAGGCTTTGCCGCGTGTATCATGTCACCTTAAAAAACTTGTTTGTAACATACCTAGACTTCTAATTAAGTAGTCCTGTAGCATCAGTATTTTTTATTGTGAATCAACAAGACTTACCTAGTATTCTGTGAATCAACAATACGTAGTACATATAAGGCCAGGTCATTCCCTGATTATTTCAGATTGTTTGAGAGAGAATTCAAAGGTAGATAGCTGCATTTTCTATTTCTGGGACACGAATAACTTTGTTAGTTATCTTCATTACCCTTTGGTGAGGTATCTTTCCTCTCAACCCTGAATCTCTTCTTTCCTCCATTTTCATAACCCTTTTACCTTCATCCGTTGATTATTTATCATTATGCTTAGATTCATCAACCTTTGTAGCAATACTGTGTTGTCTTAGCCGTTGTAATATTGTGTTGGTTTCATTTTTATATTAATTGCTTACTTAGTACTGAAATTTGAGGCTCTTTATTGCCAGAATTGATATTAAATCGTTGAATTTGCTAGTTCAATGATGGGAATACTATTTTGCATACTTAAAACTTCATAATGGTGCAGGAAATTTCATTTATGGAAGTGGGGGATAAAATGCAGGAAGTTGGTTGGTTTCTTTACTGAACTTGTAGTTAGATTACTACTTTGACGATTCAGGAGGAATACTGAAATCAGCCTAACTTTAATCTCTTATTCCCAATTTCTCTCTTCATAATTACCTAGATATGGCGATTAGGTACATGTGCTAATCAAATGACATCACAATTGTATGAATCACACGACTATTAACATGATCAACCAAACTATTAGGACATGGAGACGGTTAATTATATACAGCTCAATTTGAGCAAATGGGTGCTGAAGTTCCCAAAATCTACAAATAGAAATTATTGTTAACTGAGTTGAGATAATATTCCTTTATATGTTCCAACTAATAGTTTGATACAAGTTCGCACTATTGGTATCGAAATTGCTTTCATGTCGTTCTTATGAGTATTGGTATCAGCAGTTTCGTAGTTTCAGATGAACTTTTAGAATTCTTATTTTGGTAGAGAAAAAAAGAAGAAATTATTAGAAGCTAGAAAAATATTTGATACATTTAGGCATAATTTTATGTATTATTTGTTGTTTCCTACTTGTTTGAATAGAATAATATTTAAAGATGATGAATCATTTACCCAAAATAGATGCTATTGTTTATTTTATCTGTTTTGTAGACAAAATACCACCATGGTAGATAGATAGAGTGAAATAATATTAAGATGCATGAATATTGTGAATTTATAGGCATAAATATCCGACAAGTAGTAATGGTTAAAGTGTGTCAATAACGAATCTTATCCACACACCATAGCATATTGAATTCAACATAGCAAAATCATTGCCTGGACTGTTTTTGTTGTACTTTGTATTTTTCTATTAATTATTTCTTTGTTGAATTGATCCAGAAAAAGATACCCAATTTCGATACCAGCAAGTATCAGTGGGGATAGGTATCAAGTCGGGACATTCCAGAACAATATGAACCCTTCCACCACCTTGATCTTCACTATTGAAATTCTACATCATATATATGGACAAAGATAACCTACTACATATTAATGGACAAAGCCTATGAGCTAGATATAAATTGGACATTCTTATAGTTCATCTTAAGTATATGTGATTAGTGAGTTTTAGAACAAGAAGTGAGAAAGGAGAGAGGAGAGGAGGTGAGAGAAATAAGAGAAAAGATTGCAAGGGGATAAAACCCTTAGTTGTACAACATGGGTATTTATATAATTACATGATGATCGATACACCCACAACGTATTTGACTGTAGCCACATAAAAAAATAAGACTTATGAAAATAAGAGAAAAGATTGCAAGGGGATAAAACCCTTAGTTGTATATCATGTGTATTTATATTATTACATGATGATGAATACACCCACAACTTATGTGACTCTACCCACATAAGAAAATAAGACTTATGACTCTTAACATGATTGAATAGTCAAATGTAAGAATCAACACCAAATATGTAATAATTCTTACATATTTCTTTAATTTTATCCTCAGTTTTACTGAGATATTTAAAATAAGTAACCAAGATATACTTGACCTGGACTGAACCAATTGACTAACTTGTACTGAGAAATGGCATAATTCTAAGGCTAATTTACATTAAAATGCCCTAAACTTTAGCCTTTGTTCACTTAAATACCTTGAACTTTGCTTTTGTTCAAATTGCCCCTTGAAATTATCAGTTTAGTGACTTGACACAGTTAATAGAATGATACAAAAGACCATTTCAACCCCGATGTTACCCCGGTGAACATGTTTTTAACCAAAATTGATAATATTTTTTGATGAAAACCATTCAAATTGAAAGATATAAAGTAAAATACTAGATATTTACAGAAAATTCGAATTTAGATAAAAACCTCTTTCTAATTCATGAATTTAAAGTAAAAATATTAAGCCATTTCAAGTTAGCCAAAAATTTAATATCTAGACAAAAAAATCACTAAAAGAAACCCCATTCCTTCTTCCATTTCTATAAAGATATAATGTTCATGAATAGGGAAGCGATGGGGTGGGGGCAATGGCATGCAAATGAGGAAATTAGTTGCTAGAGTTAGGTATAGTGTTGAGCTAGGAAGTTGGTGAGAAGTTGAAGATGAGGGTGAAAATGTCCTTAAGAAAAAGTATGTACTGATCATGTGAGCCGTTTTCTGGATGTGTATTAACAGAAGATAGGAAAATGAATAGCTAGAAAGTTCAGGGGGGCAATTTGAACTAAAATAAAGTTAAGGGTATTTGAGTGCCCAAAGGCCAAAGTTAATGGTATTTAGTGTAAATTATTAGCCTAATTCTAGATGTTCCAAAGTCACGCAACCAGCATTTTTTGTGTCTGACACAAGACACTAGTATCTAGAAATCATTTATCAGTAAACTATTGAGTCATTGTTGTGGAACCTTAAGAAATAATTGAATATGTGCATACACAGGACAGAAGAGAGGGTATTGATTGAACTTGTTAGAATACTGAAAATTCATGCAGCAAGGAAATAATTGACGAATTGTTGTAGAAAGATTGCAGAGCAGATATTACAGTATAAATTTGCTACAGTATTCTTGAGGAGAACAATTTAAGGGTCATCAATAAACAAGTGACTAGTGTTCTGCGTAGTAGTTCAACGACATTAGCACAATGACAAACATACGGCATACAGAATTCAGAAGGTATACAGGCTCATCTTAGTTATTATTTAGCAAGTTCAAATAAGATTTGTCCAAGCATCAAAGCTCTTATCATCTATGATCACAGAATGTAGAAGTTCCTAAAGGTACTACTACATAGCATTAACCTACCAATTACCTTTAAATCCCCACTATTGCGAGTTGGGTTTTATAATCAGATTCAAGGTTATAAGTAAATTGAAAGACCATGCACATCTAAACAGCTGTGCGGTTAGCAGATAAATAAGAAAATGATTAAAACCTGATTAGCTAACCCATGGAGAGGACCAGCCAAGCCATTCAGTGCAGCCGCAAATGAAAGGTATGGATCTGAAAGGGCGCTAGCTACCTGCAAATTGGTAAAATATAAATAATAGTAAATAGAACCATTATATTTTGCAGCATGCACTTACCAGGAAAGAGGAAGTGCACATTATTTAGCTTCCAATTCTAAATTCTTTACTATTGAAAGGGATAATGTCGCATTACACAAACATAACCTACAAATAAACGGATTGAAAAAGATAAATGCATCTTATTTACCAGATGAGCAGTATGTGCACTAACATTACCCCCTTCATGATCACTGCAAAATAGCATTTCAATCAATATTTCAAAGATCAAGTAACCTGTGCTGTATGCATGTAAAATAGTTTAAAAAGAGAACTTAGCCACCTGTGGATAGTAACATAAAGTCTCATCAATTCAAGCATTTTGGGATCACTGAATCCAAGCATGTGGGAGAAATTGGCACCATAATCCAGAGAAGTGTCAGCAGGTATAATTTGCCCATCCTTATAGATCCTTCACAATGCAGTTATGACAACATCAAAGCATAAGCCTTTATAAATAACTAACAAATGCATCACATACTACTACTGAAAACAAGATTGAAAAACTTTCGGCAGAGCTCAAGGATATTTTGGCATAACCATGAAATATGAATGAAATAAATCAAAAGTTATTAGTTTTCTTAATAAAATATCATAACTATCACTATATGAATATTGGAACCCAAAAAAAATAGGAAAAAAAAAAAAACAAGCATGCAAGCAGCCAACTAGAAAATATCTTTCTGGGCAAGGCACTTAGCAATGACCATACATATATCATGGTAAGGGTCTGAAGTTTGCAATGACACTATGTAGTTCAAGTTATGTAGCATGACATCTAAGGATCTACTTCCAAGAAGCATGTCGATAATTCTCATATATTGAACTATAAGCCAATAATTACATACCTGCGGTAAATATAAGATGCCACTACAGGAAGTTGAGCAATCAAGTTCAGAGAGTCTTCATATGTAGGCTCCCAAAACCTATGAAAAAGTACATTCTTTCCTAAGCTAAAGGATATAGATAACTTCTTAAACTACACTGACAAGACAAACAGAACAAGACTTACTTTGCTTTTGGCATACCCTTATCGTATGCCTTCTGGAATTCACTTTGAACCTATATTGGGATCACAATGGACAATGTTAAAGGAAAATGCATTGGTATATAAGGCCACGTCTAAAGTCAAAGCATGATCTCGATTTCACTTGAGCAGGAAATGGCCTAGGCCCGTGTCTCACTGACTTTTTTAGACATTGTAAAGGATAGGTACTAAATCACTCGATAAAGTAGGACGATTGCACACCGCCCTGTAGCAAAGTAATCACTCTAAAGCTTGATAAACAACTTGGAATCACACCAAGAAGAAAGAAGGCATCACACCCTGGAGTATAATTCTCAAACTTTTATAATTAATTGTCTACAAGAGGTTTAGGCCATTCATATTAGGCTTTACAAATGATAACATAAGTATCTTAATCCTAATAAAACCTCTGATAAATCTGAAATAAATATCCTAAATTCATGTTCCCCATCACCAGCCTGCTAGTTTGATAGACATCTGCCCAGCAATGGCTAGCTTAGATAAAAATGTTTAGACTCACACTTTTCGTATCAAAATGCTAAGTATTAACAAGGGGATAGTTAATTACCTGAAGTGCCATAACTCCAGTGGTGAACTGTGTCATAGGGTGAGCTTGTACTGGAAGGGCATCGATTGTTTTGAAAACATGATCTGCATTCAATTCCAATATTTAGAATAAGAAAATAAGGTTCAATTCAAACATTTAAGAATAAGATAAATAAGGTTGAAGAACTTTAACTTGTCCTGTTAGTGGACAATTATTTTATTGAATGGAACTATATTTGCATGGACTATGAAGCACCCATGAACATTTACTGGAAAATCATTAAGGGATAGCTACACCATCACAGAGCCTCTCAAAAATTCTTGTGTTGGCTACAAGAATCCTTTCTTTCATTTAGCTATAACAAGAGCCAACTCCTCTGAAGCATACAAATTTGTTGGAGTGGGTGGGGTTCCCAACCTATGTGAAAAATACCCCGGAATTGGATTGAGTATTCCTACATATAATAGGAAAACCTCAATATATTTGGATTGGGTATTCCTACATATAATAGGAATATGTCAATGGATTTAGATTTAGATTGGATATTCCTACATATAATAGGAATATGTCAATGGATTTAGATTTGGATTGGATATTCTTACATATAATAGGAATATGTCAATGGATTTGGATTTGGATTGGGTATTCCTATATATAATAAGAATACTAGTTGTGGGTCTGAGGCTATATATATTAGGTGTCTCATAGCCCTAAAATATATCTCATATCTCAAAAACATTGCAAAAGGAGGCAAGAGTGCTTTTACAACATTGGAAGGAGAGAGGAAGAGATTGAAGGCTATTTCGAAGTGGAGATCGGTTTCGGGTAAAAAAAATTCTTGTCGTCTCCGTTCTTCGTTTGTCTGTGATTTATTTTCTATTCCAAAGAGTTGTGGTGATCCGTTTGGATCGGTGAGAAGTTTGTAAGGAGTCGGTGTATTTTTTATTCCATTAGTGGAGGCTTTTCAGGGTTGGACTCTGATCGTCCCGTGATTTTTTTCATTTGAATTTTTTACGTAAAAATCTGTGTCTGCTATTTGTGTTTGGCATTTTTAGTTTGTGTGTTTTTGCTCGGTTCTCTCGCAAGACTTCTTAGTTTGGGAAACGGTTTCCGCGCTTTTGTTCCCAACAAAGTGGTATCAGAACCAGGTTCTTGAGTTCAGAGAGGTCAGAATTTGACAGACAAACCAGGGAGGAGAAATGGATGCGAAGCCGAACAATACCAACTATCATTATAGGCAGAGCAAGATGAAGGATTTCTGTTCGTCAAGAAGCTGCATCTTCCAGTATTTGCGTTCGAGAAGCCCAGTGACAAATCCGAAGAGGACTGAAAGTTCGAGCATATACAGGTATGTGGATATATCAGGTAGTTCGTTGAGAATATGTATAATCACGTTGTCAATATTGAGCACGCGAAGACGCTGTAGGATAAGCTAAAATCTTTGTATGCGAACAAGACCGGGGTAAACAAGTTATTCCTGATCCGAACGATGATGGGTCTGCGGTACAAAGATGGTGCGTCTATTACGGATCACTTGAGTGAGTTCCATGACGTGGTGGACCAGCTATCCTCGATGGGAGTCAAGTTCGACGACGAAGTACAAGGACTATGGTTGTTGTGTATATTGTCAGACTCGTGGGAAACAGTACGAGTGTCTATGATCGCTTCTGCTCCGGAAGGCGTGGTCAGTCTAGAGTTTGCCGAGCGGGGTACTGAATGAAGAGATGCGTAGACATTCTCAGGACACTTCATCCACATCCCACTCAGAGGCGCAAGTTTCAGAGAACCACAGAAGGAGCAAGAGAAGGGATCCAGGTGGTGGCAGAGACAAGAGCAGGGGTAAGTCCAAGGGTCGATACGAGGACTCGGAGTGTTACCATTGTGGCAAGAAGGACCACATCAAGCAGAACTGTTTCGCTTGGAAGAGGGAGAAGAAGGGTGATAAGGGGAAGCAAAGTGAGAACAATACATCGGCGGCTTCGACACATGGAGGCTACATGATCATTGTAGGTGATGATGTAGTTATGAACCTCGCCTGCGATAACAACTCTTGGCTGGTGGACTCAGGTGCTTCAGCGCACGTATCTCACAACATGACACTATTTGCTACTTACACAACAGACGACTGTGGAGTGTAGAAGATGGGCAACGGAGATGTGTCGAAAGCTATTACTGTTGGAGATGTGCATTTGAGGACAAAGACGGATGTAGTTCTTGTTCTCAAATATGTCCGTCATGTCCCTGATATCCGTTTCAACCTGGTGTCGGTTGGAAGGTTGGATGAAGAGGATTTCTTCAACCTCTTCGGGAACGGTCAGTGGAAGCTTTCCAGAGGTTCGATGGTAATTGCCAGAGGAAGCAAGAAATCCGGACTCTATTATATGGAAAGGAGCGCACATGGGACATAGGAGGTGAACGCAGCTACTGCTGCGTCTACTGAGTTGTGGCACAGGCGGCTCAGCCATATCAGCGAGAAGGAGATGAGCTACTTGGTGAACATGAAGGTGATTCCAGGGATAAAGTCTACAAAATTAGAGAGATGTACGCACTGGTTGACGAAAAAGCAAAATAGGATATATTTTCAAAGTCATCCAAGTTCAAGAAAGTCAGCGTTGCTCGAGTTGATTCACTCGGATGTCTGCGGACCTATGAATGAAAAGTCTATTGGTGGTGCTTCTTATTTTGTGACTTTTATTGATGATTGTTCCGAAAAGGTTTGGGTCTATGCCATAAAGACTAAGGATTAGGTGCTGCCTACTTTCAAAGAGTTCCAGACCTCTGTTGAAAGGAAGACGGACAAGAAGCTACTATGTGTTCGGTCCGACAACGACGGCGAGTACATTGGTCCCTTTAATGCTTATTGCAGAGAGCAAGGGATACGACACCAGAAGACTCCACCAAAGATACCGCAGCTCAACGGTGTAGCGAAGCGCATGAACAGGACGCTGATGGAGAGGGTGCGGTGTTTGTTGTTAGAAGCAAACTTGCCGGCCAGCTATTGGGATGATGCTCTTTACACTGCTGCTTATATTATTAATTTCTCCTAGTGTTCCTTTGCACGGTGATGTGCCTGACAAAGTATGATATGACAAAGAGCCGTCATACAATCACCTGCAAGTGTTTGGTTATAAGGCCTTTGTGCATGTACCGAAGGGCGAAAGATCCAAACTTGAGTAGAAGACGAGGCGATGCGTCTTTGTCGGCTACGGTCGGGATGAGTTTGGCTATAGACTCTACGATCCAGTGGAAAGAAAGCTCTACAGAAGCAGGAACGTGGTTTTCGTCGAGGATCAGACCATGACCAACACTCAGGATTCTGAGATGTCTTTTGAGGCTGAGGAATTGCCTGAGTTTGAGTCATTTCGCTTCGAACAATTTTCAGAGGACATCGCAGAGGATCCAGTTATGGGGAGCCAGTACATGGAGTTGCTTCCAACCTTGATCATCAACCTGCTGATGGTGGTCAGGGTGACCCTCAGGAGGATGAACATGCCGAGGAGGTAGTTCCTGAAGGGGAGAAGGCTATTGATATACAATCAGCACCAGTGGTTCCGTTGAGGAGGAGCGATAGAGAGCGTCGACCATCTACGAGATACTCACCGGGTGAGTATGTGCTACTAACTGACGGGAGAGAGCCTAAATGTTTTGCAGAGGCTATGGAAGACGAATACAGGAAGAAGTGGATGGAGGCTATGCAGGAGGAGATGAGTTCCTTATATGCCAATTCTACTTATGAGCTGGTGCGATTGCCAAATGGCAAGAAGACTTTGAAAAATCAATGGGTAATCAGAGTGAAGCAGACAGATGATGCTACTCGCCCTCGATACAAAGCGAGGCTGATAGTTAAAGGCTAAGGTCAGCAGAAGGGCATAGATTATGATGAGATTTTTTCACCAGTCGTCAAGCAGTCGTCTATTCGGGTGGTGCTAGCATTGGTAGCCAGTTTCGACTTGGAGGTCGAGGAGATGAACGTGAAGACGACATTCCTCCACAGTGATCTTGAGGAGGAGTTGTACATGGAGCAGCCAGAGGGATTCTGTGAGAAGGACAAGTCACACTTGGTCTGCCGGTTGAGGAAGAACTTGTATAGTCTAAAGCAGGCTCCGAGCAGTGGTACAGGAAGTTCGAGTCGTTTATGGGAGAGCATGATTATGCACGGACGACGTCGGAGCACTGTGTATTTGTGAGGTACTTTACCGAGGATGATTTCATCATTTTACTGTTCTATGTTGATGATATGCTACTGGTGGGTCGGAATGCCACTAGGATAACAGAGTTGAAGCGCTAACTGAACGCGGCATTCTCTATGAAGAATTTGGGCGCAAAGAAGACTATTCTTGGGATGGAGATCAGCCGGGAGAGAGAGTCAAAGCTGTTACACTTGTCCCAAAAGAAGTGCATTCACCGGGTACTTCAGCGTTTCGGGATGGACGGGTCGAAGAAAGTGAGTAACCTCCTTGCGGCTCACTTTAAGTTCACTGAGGAGCAGTGTCCATCTACTGAGGACGAGAAAAAAAATATGAAGCGGGTTTCATATGCCTCAGTTGTGGGAAGTCTCGTGTATATTATGGTGTGTACGAGGTCAGACATCGCTCACGCAGTTGACACAGTTGGCAGGTATACTTCCAATCCTGGAAGGGTACATTAGAGTGCGGTCAAGTGGATTCTACGATACCTTCAGGGCAATGTCGATTGGAGACTTTCTTTTGATGGTGACGAGCCGAAGCTTGTTGGGTATACCGATGCTGATATGGCTGGAGATGTAGACACGAGACGATCGACTTCGGACTATGTGATGATGTTTGCTAGTGGAACGGTATCGTAGCAGTCACGATTGTAGAAGTGTGTTGCCTTGTCGACGACAGAGGCAGAGTACATTGCGGGGACAGAGGCTTGCAAGGAGTTGCTGTGGATGAAGAAGCTGCAAGAAATGGGGCTAAAGCAAGAGCAATACCCTTTGCTTTGCGATAGCCAGAGTGCAATTCACCTTGTGAAGAACCAGACATTTCATAGCCGGTCCAAGCATATTGATACCCGGTATCATTGGATACGGGATGTGGTTAAAAAAAACAAGCGGTGCTTGAGAAGGTTCATACGGATGACAACGGAGCAGATATGTTCATAAAAATTCTTCCAAGAGGAAAGTGTAAACCCCCTCGACCAAATTTAGGTCTACCTGGCTTAGATAGAGAGACTAGGGTTAGTTTGGAGCCATTTAGAATTAGAACATAGTATTTTAGATTAATGTACACAATATTCGTTTCACTTTGTGCACCTTGTCGTTGATTCGATATTTGGAGCACTACACTAGCATTTGCTTTTAAATAAATTTCACACTTTTCCTAGACGTGTCAGCCTTCCATTCTGACCTTTGTATAACTCATAGATACCCTCCCTTGTGCTTCATTTTAGTCGCACAATATTCGTTACAAACGTCTATTCTTAAATCCAAATAAATCCAACTTTGCATCATTGTTCGTTCCAATCGAAATTGGAGACACAACCTCGACCCATTTTATGCAACCCAATTTATAACCATAATCTATTCCGAGTCTACTACGTCCATGACACTTGTGTCCCACCCAATTTTAATCCTATATACTTTCAATTAATTAAGGAACACCACTTTTAATTAAATTGGTGTAATGATCCAAGCTAACCCAAAACTAGACCCAACACCAACCCAAACCCCCACTCACACCCTCGAGGTTCATACTAAACACCACACACATTTTTAATCCACTACATCACACCAACCATGGTATTTTTTTCCCATCCAATCCCAAATCTCATTGTTTGTGCAATTTTCCAATTGTTAGGGACTTTTGTGCAAAAAGACAATGACGTGTCCACCTCCCATTGGAGCCAAGCCATGAAGAAACCCCCCCTCATGTGTTGACCGGTTCTCCCATGGGTTTTTCCTCCATTTTGAGTGTACTACACTCTAACTTTTCCCCCACCATCATTCTAGCCCTCCATTCAAAATCAACACCATCTCCACCCTCCATTCCTTCATGTAAAAAAATCTTCTCCCATCCCTAGGAAGCTTGTAGCCGGCCCTAATCCCAAGGCCATCACCCTCTCTCTCTCCTCTACATAAAACCACCTCCTCCCTCTCTCCATTTTTCTCATCCTCATTCACCCTAACCGAACCCTAAACCACAACCATTCTTCTTCTTCCCCGACTTCCTCTTCCTCCTCCGGACAACCACCACCCCGCCGCCACAGCACCACCACCTTCCTCCGACCGTCTCTTCTCACCTCCGACATCACCACCGTCCACGACCACCAGTAGCTACCCCCTTCTTCTTCCCCGACCTCTTCTTCTTCCCCGACTCCTCCTCCCCCGGCCAACATCTCCACCACCATCATCATCACCCCGCCACCACCTTAGCAACCACCGCCAACACGACAGCAGCCAACCACCGCTACCATCGTCACCACCACTTCCACCATCAGCCTCTCCACCACCATCACCATCACACCATCATCACCATCACCATCACCATCCCGCACCTTCCTCTTCCCGACCAACCCAGCGGCCACGACCGCCTCCACCTTGCTCTTCCTTCCCCGACTTCCCTCTCCACCTTAAACCACCATCAACACCGCCACCGTAACCACCACCACCTTAGCTACCATCATCCCACCACCATCGTCATCATCCCCTCACTCCACCATCACCACCATCCTCGACCACCTCACCTCCCATCACCTTCTCATCATCCCACCACCTTCAACACCTCCAACCGCCACCAACCGCTCACCCCCACGACCAACCCGCCACCACCAGCAACCCCCACGACCTGCTGCAACTGCCACTGTAGCTGCTGATGCTGCTACTGTACACCGCCGGAGGCCGACCACCCTCGAGCATCGGACGAGCATCACCTCCCCCTCGGCCACGAGCACGCCTAGGTTTGCACTTGCCCTTCTCTTTCTTCATGTGTCGTTGCATGGATAAATGTTGATGTGTGAACCCTAGTGCCTAGTGTTTATATATGTGAATATATAGGAATAGTAGTTGGTGTTAGTAGTATTTCATAGAAAATTGATTATTTAGTTGGTACATACTTGTGTTGACCCTAGGTATTTAGACTAAACTAACATTGTGCACACTAACCTACTAGCTAGGACCTGTGTTTAGGTTATACGATATTTGGTATTGTAATGTATTTTGGTAGTAAATTTCTTGCTGTGCACGGTATTTGAGAACATGACGTACCGTACATAGAGACCTAGATAGTTACCTATATCAGACGTGTCCTGAAAATCTTAGTGAGTAGAATACCTGGTACCCATGTGTTAGAGATGCAACTTAGCACCTACACGAATCATAGCTGTGACCGTGATTGTAACATGTGAGAAATGATACCATAGGATGACTTGTAAAAATGCAGTAGGACTAGTAGACTAAGTGTACCCCTACCTCCTTGATCCTTGACTAGTCAACCTTAGCCAACATATTTAATTAGAACGTTTATTTGGTTTAGTATCTGCGTAACTCATGATGTTGCATAAGTTGTACTTGTGTACATGATTAGCATAGTGTAATGTAGTGATTGATATTTATTGTTAATTATTCATAGGCACCCAAGACGATTCTACCTTGGCTGCGGGTTCCGGATCCTTACTTGTGCACATCGAAATTCCAGACAAATATACCTTGCCTTGTTGTACTGTTTAAATTCAGATATTATTTAGTTGCATGTTTTATTGTTTTAATATTATATAACTGTGAGCGTCCGAGAAAGACTCGGGTGCAGTCAACGAAGGCGTTGACGTTAGAACTTGTGTCTGGCCTAGTGTCTAGTGGACGCACCTAAAGTTGTGGGGTTATCAATATGACTTCCCAGGCCTTGACACGTATCATTGCACGTCACACAGTGAGTTCATATAGGGACGCGTGCTTCATACTCGACTGGCCATCGATGTGAGCAGCATGTGTGACGGTATTTAGCTTAGTTGTATATTTCTTTAGTGACTTGCATTATAGTACGAGATGTTCATGTCGTATTCACGACTTGTACATTGGCATTGGACAGGGAAGACAATTAGTAGGCGTATAGGGCAGACATTTGGCTACCGTAGTTTCAGAGTAAACTATGGGGTCGTGAGCCTCAGTGTTACCCGATTATGGGCCGTGTTACCCGGTTATGAACTCGGTGCTACCCGGTTATGGGCGTATATGCTTGTCGATACATCTGGCAGAGGTTACTAGTTGCGCGCTATCATGATCGGTAATGTAGTCAGCATATACTCCTGGCATCCAGTTTACAGCTAATGCCAGTTACTTAGCCTCTGGCTTGACGCTACGCTTTATACCTTTTACCTACCCATACGTACCAAGGTTGTCTTTAAGTGCATTTCACTTAGCTGGTTAGTTCACCCTCAAGTTTACACAGTATTTACTTTATGGCATATATTTTTGTATCTTGTTATGTCCCTCTGAGGACCTGGTTCCCTTCCAAATCCGGACGAGCACTTGTACCCGACCATCTACGGAGCAGTAGTAGAGACAGGATTCGTGGCTGACTTTGAGGCATTTCCAGAGGAGTTTCCGTGATTTGGGGTACGCCGCTACCTTGGGTTAGAGCGTCTTTATCTAGCTAGTTGATGCTCTAGTCTAGCTATCTTCCTACTTTCCGTACTTTTATTTCATTGCTGTATTTCAGTGGGTTTGTCCCCATCAGACATATTTGGATTATACTATGACATTTAGACTCCGCACTTATTTTCCAGTATTTATTTCAGTACTTCTTGTTTATATTTGTATATGAGATTAGACATTTACCTGCTGTATGTTAGCATATTAGACTTGTTAGTATTTTAGGACAGCGTAGTACGCTTCGTCGTGTCCATTAAATTGGGTAATCCTTCGAAGTCGTATTAGCTGGCCATTGCCACGTGGCCTGGTCCCGTGTATTTTGGGACCGGAGCGTGACAGAAAGTTTGAGTACTACAGGCGGATCGTCGGTATGACAACCCCCTTTACATAGTTGTGAAGGGAAAGATTTGTTGGAGTGGATGGAGTTCTCAACCTATATGAAAAATACCCCGAAGTTAGATTGAGTATTCCTACATATAATAGGAATACCTCAATATATTTGGATTGGGTATTCCTACATATAATATGAATATGTCAATGGATTTAGATTTCGATTGGATATTCCTACATATAATATGAATATGTCAATGGATTTAGATTTGGATTGGGTATTCCTATATATAATAGAAATACTAATTGTGGATTTGAGGCTATATATATTAGGTGTCTACTAGTCCTAAAATATATCTCATATCTCAAAAATATTGCAAAAGGAGACAAGATTGCTTTTACAACATTGGAAGGAGAAAGGAAGAGATTGAAGGCTATTTCGATGTGGAGATCGGTTTCGGATAATTCTTTTCTCGTCGTCTCCGTTCTTCGCTTGTCTGTGATATATTTTCTATTCCAAAGAGTTGTGGTGATCCGTTTGGATCGGTAAGAAGTATGTAAGGAGTCGGTATATTTCTTATTCCATTAGTGGAGGTTTTTCAGGGTTGGACTCCGATCGTCCCGTAGTTTTTTCCATTTGGGTTTTCTACGATAAAATCTCTGTGTCTGCGATTTGTGTTTGACGTTTTTGGTTTGCGTATTTTTGCTCGGTTCTCTCGCAGGACTTCTAGGTTTGGGGAACAGTTTCCGCGCTTTCGTTCCCAACAAAATTATCATCTGTATTCACGACTAAATCCACATTCATTTTTGTCTAGTCCTAGGTTAACTAAGATCCTGTCAATTCTAAATAACACTTATCAGTAAACGTTGCACATGCCCAAACCATTTTCTCACACCTTGTCCTCAATAAACACCAGATCTAACTTCCCATGAGTTCATTGATTGTTTATCCTATCTTTCATTGTACTACCAAAATCATCCATCTCAATATTCTCATTTTACCTATGATTGTTTCTTAACCATGCTATTCTTCATTCTCACACCTTATCCTCGACCAATACCAGATCTAACTTCCCATAAATTCAATGATTTTATTGGCCAACATTTTGACCCATAAAGATGGCTGGTCATATAACAGTATAACAGTCTTACATAACTTCTCTACTTCTCGCTTCAACCATCCTGCTCAATCTCTAGGAACATATCCTTCTCAATCTTATTATCAGAAAGAAATATGGATCCAAATTGAAGATAATCACTATTGGTAACTATTGGCCATCAGTATAAAATATTTCTTCATTTATCCCATGTCTTTGCTAAATATAAATTCATCAGTAAACAACAAACATCAATGAACAAAGTACGAATGACCTAGTAAAAAATTATTTCTTTGAAAGTGGAGGGGGTGAAGCGACCAGGATATATGGATCTTTAAGTGACTTACAAATGGCAACATAATGCTATTAGCACCAACAAGGTAACTTCTAGTTTTCAGTTTCATTTTATTTCTTCTTCTAACTCTCCTTATGCATGTCTTGATAACAGGTTGCAATAGCCAGCATAGCTCTATGTTGCAATCAAATTAGTCGACTCTACTTTGAAGTATGCATAACATTTCCACTGCAGGCTGCAGAACAGGAGGAGGAAAAGAAAAATGAAAAGAAAAATTAGTAAGTCAGAATTGCTCGGGATATCTACAGGTATGGTCGGTGTACCATCCAATATATAGGTTTTCAAGGACAAATTGATGCTCTTTGTCTAACAGGATTGAAATACTGGTAATTGAACAATATCATCCAGTATATTAGTAATTACCAACCAATAAATCATGTTTGGACCAATGAGGTATGAACTCCTTAAAAGATGCAACAACAAAACCCTAATCACAAATTCGAGTTGGCAACAATAGCAGCATTTACCTCTTCTTCTGTTCTTTTCTCCTTTGAGATAACAGACCTTTTAAGTTTTGAATCGTTCAATTATTATAATTTTTATGAATGAGTATTAGATTTATATTAATGCTTTGGTTATTGTCATACATGTTATATATGAAGTGAAATATTATCTTATACTACCATGGGATCATATCTCTGTAATTTCCGGAATTGGGACCTCTAAACGGTATCCAATATCAGGGAACTTGTGATGAGGTACTCTTCCAAGGAGACCTTGAGCTGATGGAGTAGAACTAGAATTTGACATGAATTAAGAAGAAAATGCAGTAGAACAGAAGAAGAAATTGGGGATATGAGAATTAGGATTTTATTGCTATCAAGAAGAGGAAGAAGAAGGAGGATTACATCTAACAGTAAGAAAAATTCAAGAGACAATTCCACAAAAACCAGCTTTCCCTCTTCAGTCCTATTTATAGGTACAAGCTTACACCCAGCAGCAGTAACTGACAAAGCTGAGCTGGCTTAACAACTTGGGTGACGTGGCAATGATGATGAAGGAATTGGCTAACCGAATTGGTGTTGATGTGGAGTATAGGTCAGGTTCAAACAACTGATACTCTGATACGAGTATCCTTGGCCCCTGATACTCTGTTATTACCAGTTGGACCTCTCCATACTGAGCTTCTCCTGCTTCTGATAGCTAATCATGATAAAGCCAGTACCCATTCCATTGTTCTTTGCAGTTGCAAGTCAAGATACACCCAAACCTCACTCAACTAAGTAGGGTCTTATCAATACCTCCCTCTTATTTTGACCTTGACTCAAGGTCAAAGTAAGGGTAAGTTTTAACAAGATCTTCATATGGCTCAAGTAGCAGATTCTTCACTTCCTTCCTTCCACTGAACCAGAAGGTCAACAGCTGCTCTGCCCTTCCTTTGTGCTAATCTTCTCTCCAACACCCAGTCAGGTTCCTGTAATGTCTCTTCATTAGGATGAGGTATGCCAACCTGAACCTGAGTTCTGTTACTAATGTGCTTCTTCAACTGAGAGACATGAAACACTGGATGTAACTGGGCTTCACTTGGCAATTCTAGCTTATAAGCTACTGCCCCTACCCTTTGCAAGACTTTATAAGGTCCATAATATCTTGGTGAAAGTTTCTGAGACTGCCTATGAGCCAAGGAGATTTGTCTATAAGGCTGAACCTTCAAATAGACCCAGTCTCCTATCTCAAATTCTCTCTCTGTCCTGCACATATCTGCATACTTTTTCATTCTATCTCTGGCCAATTTCAAATTGTCCTTTAGAAGCTGTAGGGGTGTTGTCCCTTGAAGCCATGGTCTCTGCCACTGTCTTGTCCTTGATGACCTCTGGTAAATATGTAATTAAGTCTGGAGGTGATCTGCCATATACAGCCTCAAAGGGTGTCATTTTTGTTGAAGAGTGCCAATTTGTATTGTACCAGTATTCTGCCCAAGCAAGGTGTTTGCTCCAATGTTTGGGTTTACTACTGCAGAAACACCAGAGATACTCCTCTATACACCTATCGATGACCTCAGTTTGGCCATCTGACTGTGGGTGATAGGCTGTGCTGTAGTTTAGTTTAGTCCCTTGGAGTCTAAAGAGTTCTCTCCAGAATTGACTAGTGAATATTGGATCTCTGTCAGAGACTATTGTCTTGGGAACACCATGTAATTTACAAACACCCTCCATAAAGACTTGAGCCACGCCATTAGCTGTATAGGGATGAGTCAAAGGAAATAGGTGAATGTATTTTGTTAATCTATCCTCTACCACCAATATTGTTGTCTTGTGATAGCTAGTTGGTAGGCCTTCAATAAAATCCATGGATATATCCTCCCAAATTCTTTCAGGGATGGGTAGAGGTTGCAAGAGTCCAGCAATAGATGATGTTTCTGACTTATTGACTTGGGACACCTCACAATTCCTCACATATTCCTTAACACATCTTTTCATTCCCCTCCAATAACAGAACCTCTTTAGCCTCTGCAAGGTTTTACTATATCCTGAATGTCCTCCCCCAGGTGTATCATGGTGCTCTTCCAGCATTATCTGCACCATGAAAAGTTTCTCCTTGTAGAATATTAAACCATCTTTTAAACTATACTTGCTGCTGTCCAACTCTCCTTTGCTTCATTCTTCTAACTTCTTTTGATAAAATTCTGAGCTTCCCATTTGAGATCTAAAATCTTGCAGCCAATTAGGACTCACAGTAGAGATTGCAACCAATTCAACCTCCTTCCTCCTGGATAAACTGACTGCAGTTTGATTCTCTCTCCCTTTTTTATATTCCACCCCATGTAACTTGAGTACCCACTTATATTGAGCATCAGTGTAAATTTTTTGATCTAACAGATATTTCAAAAACTTGTGGTCTGTCTTGATAAGGAATTCTCTTCCCCATAAGTATTGTTTCCATTTTTTTTACAGCAAGCAGTATAGCTAACATTTCCTTTTCATACGTGGATAGTGACTTAACTTTTCCCTTCAAAGCTCGACACTGATAAGCTATTGGTTTCCCTTCCTGCATCAGCACAGCACCTATACCTTCCCCAGATGCATCACATTCTAGAGTAGATTCTTTCTGAAAATCTGGCATTTTCAACACTGGGGGGTCTGTCAAAGCAGTCTTTAATGCCTCAAATGAATTTTGAGCTCTGTCATTCCAACAAAAAGCATTATTCTTTAGTAAATCAGTTAGTGGTTTTGCTATGGTCCCATAGCCTCTAACAAATCTCCTGTAGTAACCAGTAAGTCCAAGGAAACCCCTCATTTCCTTTATGGATTGCGGTCTGGGCCACTGAGTCACAGCTTGAACCTTCCTTTGGTCCACCTCTACCCCTTTATCTGATATAACATGCCCCAAATAGTCCACCTGATGCTGAAAATAATAGCATTGCTTCTTTTAATTTGAGCTGATTTTCTGCCAGCTTATTGAAGATTTTCTCTACATGCTCATAGTGGTCTTCTAAATTGGAACTATATATCAGTGTATCATCAAAAAAAACTAAGACAAACCTCCTCAAATATGCCTTGAACACATCATTCATCATTGCTTGGAATGTGGAAGGGGCATTAGTAAGCCCAAAGGGCATCACCAAGAACTCATAATGCCCCTCATGGATTCTAAATGCTGTTTTTGGAATGTCTTCCCTTGCCATCCTTACTTGATGGTACCCAGCTCTTAAATCTAACTTGCTGAAGTATTTGGACCCATTGAGCTCATCAAATAATTCTTCTATGAAGGGAATAGGGAATTTGTCTTTAATAGTAGATTGATTTAAGGACCTATAGTCAATGCACATCCTCCAACTGCCATCTGTTTTTTTTCCACCAATATGACTGGTAAAGAATAAGGGCTGTTACTGGGTCTAATAACCCCTGTGCTAAGCATCTCCTGAACCTGCTTTTCAATTTCATTATTATGCACATAAGGGTGCCTATAAGGCCTACTACACAGTGGCAATGCTCCAGGAAGTAAGGGAATCTTGTGATCATACATCCTTGGAGGGGGCAGCCCTTTAGGTTCTTCAAAAAGGTAGTTGTATTTATCCAACAGTTGTTGCACTGCTGGTGGTAACCCCTCATCCATTTGCTTTTTTTCAGTTAAAGAACATAACTGCACAAAGAATATTTGAGGTTTCTGCCTCAATTCCTTATTTAATGGTTCTGAGAGATCTTCATTCCTCCATTGAATTCCCTTGACCTGATGGGTAACTCCATTGGTCTCATATTGCATAGTGAGGTCTTTGAAATTCCAGACTATATTCCCAAGTGTACTCAACCAATTGACTCCTAAAACCAACTGACATCCTGAAATAGGTAAATGTAATAAATATGCCACTAACTTCTTACCTTGGCAATCGATGGTAACTTCTTTGCTTAGGCCTTGGCTCTTCAGCTTTTCACCATTTGCTACCATAACTTCAAAGGGGTCTGTCACACTTAGGCAAACCAATTCTAACACCAAACTTGCGGTCTATGAAGCTATGAGTGGACCCAGAGTCTACCAATATAAGAACTGGCTTGTGATGTAGTGTTCCCCTTAATTTCATGGTTGAGTGAGTAAGAGTACCTGCCAAGGCTTGCAAAGAGATGGCAAAAGATCCAGGAGCAGCACCTTGCATTAAAGCATCTCCCAACTCTTCTTCTTGAGACTTCATAACTGGATCCATCTCATCTTCATTTAGTATCATATACAGTCTTTTCTCTTTACATCTGGTGACCCTTGAACCATTTCTCATCACATGAAAAACAAAGCCCTAATCCTTTCCTCCTGGCTATTTCCCCTTGAGAAATCACAGTAGCAGTTTGATTAACAGATGTCTGAGATCCTTTTGCACTATTGGTAACATAGGACTTCTTGTTATCTTCAAAGCTTTGCATGCTTCCTTGACCTCCTGATGCACTGCTAGCCATAGCTGATTTAAAATTCTGAAAGTTGGCCTTATATATCTTTCTCATAGCTAAAAACTTAGCTTCATGCATTCTTGCTAACTGCATGGCCTCAGGTAGTGAAGTTGGGTGTGATATCTGCACTTCAAATCTCACTTCATCTTTGAGACCTCCCATGTATTGGCTAATCAAACAGGTTTCACTGATGCCCTGTATTTTTTTGGTAGTTTTTGAAACTTGGAATTATACTCTTGTACACTATCTTCTTGTTTAAGTATTTTTAGCTCAATCACATGGTCTGTAAATCGAGATGGACCAAACTCCAGCCTAATTGCTTGACTGAAATCTTTCCAACTTGGACATCCTCCTCTGATTTGCAACAACCAATCATACCAATATGATTGGGTTCCTTTCAGTTGCACAGAGCTAAGCTTAACTCGATCCCTTTCAAGAATGTTGTAGAAATCAAAGTAATGATTCACACGAAGAAGCCACTCTTCTACTACACGAAGAAGCCACTCTTCACTCTTCACTCTTCTACTTCAGCAGTTGGTATAGAATGATTCCAACCCTGCCCTTGGTGATTATTCCCCCCTTGATTGTTCATATGTGAATTTTGCCTAGGACTTTGATTTAGGGTTCCTCTTGCTACAGAATTCGGTTGGAAATTGGGATTAAACTGCTGAATTGGGGATTGATTTGCATTTTGAAAGGAATTACAAGTAGCTTCATTACTGATGGGCACATAACCTTGCATATTAGCATTTGAAGCTTGTATTGATGCATCTCGAGGTGCAGGTACTGTACCTCCAGGATTAGCACCAACAGCTCTTTTAATTTGGAATAATTCCTCCATTACTCTCTCAAATCTAGAGCTTAATTGACCGAAATTAGAGTTCAGTTGGTCGAATCTACCTTCCAAAGCTTGAACCCTAGCTTCGCCATGGAGGGAAGCACGATCTGGTGGAGAACCATGGAAAGAACCCTGACAGCTCATGCTGGGATCTTCGGATGCTTCTCATGTGGATCCAATTACTGCTTTGATACCAAATGATGAGGTACTCTTCCCAGGAGACCTTGAGGTGATGGAGTAGAACTAGAATTTGACATGAATTAAGAAGAAAATGCAGTAGAACAGAAGAAGAAATTGAGGATCTGAGAATTTGGGTTTTATTGCTATCAAGAAGAGGAAGGAGGAGGAGGATTACATCTAACAGTAAGGAAAATTCAAGAGACAATTCCACAAAAACCATCTTTCCCTCTTCAGTCTTATTTATGGGTACAAGCTTACACACAGCAGTAGTAACTGACTCAGCTGAGCTGGCTTAACAACTTGGGTGACGTGGCAATGATGATGAAGGAATTGGCTAACCGAATTGGTGCTGATGTGGCAAGGATGAAGTGAGTATAGGTCAGGTTCAAACAACTAATACTCTGATACGAGTATCCTTGGCCCCCGATACTCTGTTATTACCAGTTGGACCTCTCCATACTGAGCTTCTCCTGCTTCTGATAGCTAATCATGATAAAGCCTCCTCACTGAGCCAGTCCAGTACCCATTCCATTGGTCTTTGCAGTTGCAAGTCAAGGTACACCCAAACCTCACTCAACTAAGTAGGGTCTTATCAACTTGCTAATAGGTAAGGTGTGCAGTCTAGCAATGGGGGAGCAGTTAGGGGGAGGTGGTACTGCCACTAGTGAGGGTTGATAAAACAAGAAAGGGAGTGCTGCTCCAGTGAAGGATTGGGTGCGGTGAAAGAAAAGCAGTTGAAGTCCCAAATACTCTTAAGATACTTGAATGAACTCATATTATATGTACCAGAATTTCATCAAATTATTACAAACAACATAAGCTACATCATATTATCTCTAGTTATAGGCTTATAGCAATGACACTAAGAAGTACACAACAAAAAGGAATAAACCGTTTTCGTTTAAGAGGAAAGTAGAATGGCTCAAAGCCTCCTAGGCACACATAAGAGCATCTCCAAGTGTAACCTTGGAGATTACCTAAAGTTAGGTAGATTTTGAAGTTTTATGGATCTTAAGGGGTCATTTAGGTAGTATGGACTCCAATGGTTGTCCCCCCTCAGTAATTGTTTATTAATATTTTGTAATTATTATAAATTGTATATCATTTTTTTATTTAATTGATATGTATATGGGATCCAAGTACCCGATCTGTATATTAAAACAATAAAATAGAAAGGAAAAGCAGCTTAGTTATTATTATAATAATACTGGGCCTATTTTAAGTGTACTTGGAAGAGCACCTAAAGTTAGGGAGATTTTCTGATACCCCTAAAGTTGGGGGATTTTCTCAGACTCCTTGGGCTCCATTTTTTACATCCTCTACCTAAATCTAAATAAGGGGCCTGAATTTTCAAGTTCCTTGGAGATGCTCTAAGCTTTTCAGGACGTTGACAAATTGACAATAGTTAAAGAGAACACTTTGGACAAAATGTCACTCTCAATGTACAACTGTAAAAGTAATTATTGGTAGGGATATTCTGAATTCTCTTCAAAGAAAAGGAAACAGTTGACTACTAATTAAAAGATCGATGGCAAGAGATAGGTAGCATGCATGAAGAACTCTTGTTAGTTTGAACTTTGTACTCAAACAAAAAACATAGACTCATATTTTCTTTTTATCACAATGTGCAACCTATACACGAGAAGTAGCATTTGAGATAACAAATCCCTTGACAGTTCTGCACAGTGATGGTTAAGAATCAAACGAGTGTACTTTTTGTTTGTTGTTGAACCCATTATAACTATAAATAACCATAACCAAAAACATTGATGAAGAAATCAATATAATATGCTAAAAGTGCTCAGTATCTTCCTATTTACGTTGGGTTGAGAAACAGTTTTTAGTAACAGTCCCAAATAAGGACGTTGATATAGAAACCAACCAATTTGGCCACCAGATCCGTGATTTTATGATACAAAATAAGAGCCAATAAAGCACGAGACTCGGAGGTGACAAACAGTTCTTTCTTTTCCATTTATTTATTTATTTTGTAGCCGATATCTTCATGCTCATGTAAGAAGAAGCGGGAAGATAGTATTAAGAGGACTAGAGGTAGGCCGAAAAGATGATGGAATGAAATTCTAAAAGGATATGGTTTTTGTTAGTCTTACAGAGGACATGGTCATTAATAGTAAATGAATGGAAGCAAAGGATTCAAACAGCAGACCCAAAAATTTGGAATAAAGGCTTTGTTGTCGATGTCTTGGATATAGGGCTCTTACGTTAGTCATATACATTATATTTCAATTAAAATGAAAATAAATTGTATATGCAGCTATTTTATGCTTAACGCTATTCATGTTTATAGAGTAACTTCATATACATAAGCCATAACGAATCAACTGAAGCTATTCAAGTAAAACCTGGAACACTTGAGCGACTTTGAAGTTCCTTGGAGAGTGCATGAACTTGTTCTTTATTTGGCACCTAGGATAAAAGAAATACACATTACATCATGTTAAGAGCAAAGAGTCACCACCGGTTCCCAAGAACAATATTTAAATGCAAATATCAATAAACTCTTGAAGATTGCAAAAAGTATAGGACAAATAACATGAATATAAGAAGGGTATATTCCATTATACCAGCAGCCGACTTTGACGAACACATGCGGCATTCTCGAGCATAATTTGCACTATCATCCAATAATTGATACATATCTGGCGTACTGTATTTGATTTTGGACTCTATTGATCCGAACTGACCCCTATCCTTACTAATCGATATTGGCTGATACAAAATTGGGGCTACCTTTTCGGGTCAATTCAGTAAAGAAAATTAAAAGAAAAGAGATAAGTATGGAAAAATCAATGTCGACACAATGACTCGATTGCACCGAAGATCAGCATGCTACAGAGAGGCGATATGATGTCTTAACTACACATAACCATTACCATTTTTTAAAGTTGTATGTCTATTAGTTCACAGGATTCTCTATCTTAATATTATTCCATTAAAACTAGCTATTGCGGGTGTAATTTGTATAAAAGTAAGTAAATAAACAACACTCATCTATCGTGGATTAACGATTCATACTGTCGAATATTATTCAATTCAAAACTAGCAATAAACAAAACAATAATACATAACATTATACCTAAATGTATCAAATATTTCTAACTTTTTAATATTTTAAATTATTTATTGGCTGAAATTGCCGAAGCCACCAATATCAATATTCATATTCGTAAGAGGGCCGGAACCTATTCCGAAAGTGCAAACCTTGTTGTCTAGTTCAGATATGGCAGCTTTCATGTTTCTCCCTCATCTCCTATTCTACAATGTTAGTTTCTAGTTTATCGATAGGGACAAATGTAGGGAAATTTCAGAAATACAACAACAACAAAATAATGTTGGGAGTACCCTAAACCAAAGCGTCAACCAAAAGCAATGAAACAGAAATAGAAAAACATGTTATTCAACTGAATAATTATCATATCCAAATGAAAAATATACATTTAAGCTTTAAATAACTGAAGAAACAGTTAACAACATGCAGTTTTGGGATGAAAAAAGGTCAAGATAAATTGAAAGCTCTAATCCTGTCAAAAAGAAGACCTAAGATTTTGCAAGAAAAGGTTTTGCATTCGATATAGGACTCTAGGCTGACATTGCATTTGATGAGTAGACACTTAGGTGCACACTCTATCTACATATTCATGGTTGCATATCTACATATCTTTGGATAATATCTAGATTAATCAATCATATCTTTTATTATGCCAAGTTGGTATAATGGTGGAATTGAGACAATATTATGTTTTGAAATATATGAGTTGATAGATGCACCATAATTTGGAGGATATATAAAAATCACAGTCAAAGAATGCATGATATGAAGGATTTTCAAGTTCAAAGTGTTGACCTAGTTTATTGATGCTAAAAAAATATTACTTCATACACACTTTGACATGACACATGCCAATAACTGGAATTCAAATAAATACTTATTATGCATCATATAAACTAGGCAATTGCATCAAACAAAATTGAAGCTTGAAATCTGCAGAAACTACTAAAATCTGGTACACTAACCAGATTTTTGTTTCAACCTACCAGATAACTCCAGTCAGTCTCAAGTCTGCACAGTACTGTGCCGATGGCCGAATGATGTCTGGTCATTTTGACAGGACAAGTCCTGTCAGCGCCTTGTGTTTGGCATTTTAGGGAAGTTCTCAAATGGTGTATATAGTACATATAACACCTAATTACATTTAGAACTCATCAATTTGATTAAACATTTCTCATTCTTTCTATTCATTCTCTAATGTAACAATCCAACTTTTATATTCATTCTAGATAATTTCTAGGAGTGTTTCATTGTTCATGTTGATCTCATCGTATTTCGGTTCAACTCTTAGAAGCGTAATAATCTCAATTCGGCGATTCTTACTTGGGAGCTCGTTTCTCAGATGACGGAAGCTCGTTCCTCCAGTGACGGGAGCGTGTTTCCCCGACGACATGAGCGATTCCCATTATATGACCATAATTTTAAAAGAGGACATAAATTTTGGAAAGAAAGTTAGAAAAAATTTAATACACGTTTATCAAAGTACCAACAAACTAAAGATTACTTAACATCATAAAAAATAAACATTTGGATGATTTCTGTAACTTTGTACTAACTTTATAAATTCTATTAAATATTAAAATATTTATAGATTTTGATAGCAATAATTAATAAACATAAAATATTTATTAGCGCACGCTCCCAACTTTAGACTCTTCTAAGTAGTCGTGTTCCCCCGCTCTTGCGTCTGGCTTCTAAGGTGCGTCTAAGGTACTTCCGCAAGGGTTACTCTCTTGTAGCTAACAAGGGAAGGCAAAGGCCCCAAAATATGGTGCTCCAAAGACTCTGGAGTAATCGAGCAGTAAATCTTTGGGGAGTTCTTTTGTTGTATTCCGTGGGCTTTGGGATAGTCTTCTAGGCTTGGTGCGAGTGAGAATGTCAGTAGGCTTAGCCAATGTCTTGTGGCTGTAAGAGTGGAATGTTGCTGCAGAGGGAGTTTGTTTCATTTTAGTAGTAGAAAAGTCTTAAGTGGTATCTTAGGCATTGGATTAGGCCATCAGGAATTCAAATTACAGTCTATATCACTTGTCTCTCTGCTTTTGCTCATTTTCGCGCACTTTACTTTCAATAGCATAGTTTTAGTTCTATTATTGCATAATTAGTTCAACCCTCCCTCCCCCACCCCCCCTCCCTCTAGGGCTGCCGTAAGGCCTAACTTAGCGTGCTGGTAAACACTTCATGGTGAGATAATGTACTGGTGTCTTCTGCATAAAAGTTCTGATATATGAAGGCTAAAGCCCAATACATGATTTTCTTGTATGTCTAGGTGAAAGCCTGATGACCATGAGAAGTTAACAAATGTCACAAATTACAAGTAAGAGACACCATACATTGATAGAATAGCCTAAAAGAATACTAATGCATGTTGGTCCAATTTCTTAGAAAGTTTCCATGCTAGTAAATTATCCTTTCTTCATCACATATTGGACAAAGGCCATAGCTTTCATGTTTCACCATTTTAATATCTACCGAGAACTTTAACAATTTTCTTTCCACTCAGAAAATTCTCTAGTATAAGAAGCAAAAATAACAGCAATTTAGCTTACAAGAAATATCAGAAAAGTGCAGCAGGCAAACTGATTACCTTTCCAGTCAAAAGAAGCCACAGAAGACCCTCTGGCAAGGGCTCCCCATCTGTGCTTGCAGCAGGCAACAATTTCTGACATTCAGGGATAGATAACCCCCTAAAACGAATCCCCTAAAAGTGAACAAAACTAATTTCATCAACTTAAATAACTTTGGGTGCAATACAAGTTTTTCTTTATGAAGGCATTCTAAAATAGCCTCCAGAATGAAGCATTTTTGTTCTCTTGGAATCCTGATTCCAATATGCACTTCAAACCTTCTATATATGACATCTAAATAGAACAGAAAAATGCACCTCATCTGAGTCTAGTAATGATGTTTCCCACAACAATCCAGTCATTCCTCTCATTCCACCAATTACCTAACAAAAGAAAACTGCGGGTCAGATAATATTTCTACTAGCAAGATATGCAAGCTCAGCCTCTCTGACAAGATTAACTGCCACAGATACACCTAAGCTACATATGTAGACAGGTTAATGTGCATACCATGTCAAGAGTAATGTTCCCAAGTTGAGCTTTTCCGTGTTCTGATTTCAATTTCTTCAAGCGTTCCTGCGAGATAGAAGTAAATGAGTAATGTTCAATCATTAAATAATCTCTGTGACAAAGAGGCAATCAAGGGAGTTAGCATACTGCCATAATACCTAAACAGATGAACAAATAGAAGGTTTCACATCATTAGGGAATACTACGTCTTACATGTAGTTATGGTTGAACAAATGCAGAAACTCCATGGATTGCCTAGTAGATGCATGCAGATGGTGTTTGTGCACTTGTTTAGAACTTTAGAGAGGAAAATTGTGTATGAAATCTAAAGGAATGATCAAATAACTTCCAACTTCAAATTAAACAGTATATGACAGCATTTAACTATAGTTGCCTAAACTTTTCTGAATTCTGAACATACATTCAACCATATAAGCTAGACTCTTTCTTGCTATTGCATATAAAGGGGACGTCGCAAGAGAGATGCCTGAAGACTAAAGTATCTTATTATGTGATGTTGTGAAGAAGTGCCACATAATGACATTGCAAGTTGGAGAAACCTGAAATAAGTAGAAAATATCTAGATGAAATGTAAATTATTTTTTAACATAGATTAATTCCACTGACAATAAATTTTCAAATAAAGACATTAAGTAATAGCTTCTGAAATATAGATTTAGGAGCAAACAATGTTGAATAATTTATATGTGTAGGATAGTTGCGATTGTAGGTCCATTATCCAACTTAATGGTCCCTATTATAAGTATTTGGCGGCCATCTTCCCAACCAAAGTATAAGAGCACATGACCAAAGAGGAAACTAATTAAAAACAATAAAGCTGGAATTATACACCTTTACAAACGGAAAAAGTTCGCACCAATCCTTAGAAGCCATAAACGAGAGCGGAGACGGAAGCCGGGGCGGGAGATGGGGAACGCAACTACTTAGAAGAGTCTGAAGTTGGGTGCGTGATGGTAGCGTGCGATAATAAAAAATTTATGTTTACTAATTATGGCTATCAAAACTTATAAATATCTTAATATTTATTAGAATTTATAAAATTGGGTACAAAGTTACAGAGTGATCATTCGCATGTTGATTTTTTATGATGTCAAGATAAGTAATCTTTAGTTTATTTGTACTTTAATAAAAGTGTATCAAATTTTTTTCTAACTTTCTTCGTAATTATTTCTCATTTAAAATTATAGGAAACACGCTCCCAAGAAACGAGCTCCCATAATCGGAAAAATGAACCCCCAAGTAAGAACGGATGAATCGAGGTTCTTACTGAGATTCGTTGACTCCTAGGAGTTTCTGGCTTCTAAGCACCAATCAGCTACATACTGCTCTAGCGAAGTTAACAAATTCACAATAAGATATTGTTGAACTTCACCCTCCCTCCCTTCTACATGTGCAAATTGGTCTAGCATTATTACCTAGGCCAATTTGGTAGATGGATAAGTTGGGCTTGGATTAAAAAATTCCCTTACTTGAAGTCAAACTTGACTCTTAACCACCTAGTGTGTGTGAGCCTATATATATATATATATATATATATATATATATGTATATATATATATATATATATATATGTATATATATATATATATATATATATGTGTGTGTGTGTGTGTGTGCGCGCGCGCGCGCGCGCGTGCGCTACCAAAAATTACTTCCTATTGAAAACACCCTCATTGAGTCATTTGTTGATTCATTACATTCAATGTCATTTAGATCAATATACTAAAAATTTGAAATTTAAAGCCATGTTGAGTCATTAAATTTAGTCAACCTATGTGTTTCCTGCAAAAATATTTTTTAATAGATTCATTAATGAGTCAACATAGCTTCTAAATTCAAAAAGTCGAAGTATATTTACCTAAATAACCCTAATAAATCAATAAATGACTCGATAAGGAGATTCAATGGATAAATACACATTTCTGTGGATATGTTAGCAAAACAAATTACCTACATACGTTCTTATGTGACTCGAACCTACATTCTCCATGATGCACTTATTGGAGTGCATAAGTGATGATTAAACCAAGGTTTTAAGTTTTGCCCGGAAAAGATAAGTTTTGCCAGTTTCATGTCCGGTATGGTATTTCCTAAGGTGAAACCCATTTCGAACTCAGTTATGGTTGATACTTAACCAAAACTAACAAAAAATGCCATAAAAAAATCAGTTTTATTGGTTCTATGTTGGAGCTTCTGAAGCAGCAACCTTAAATATACACAAGTCCTGATTTTATCATTTTACTCGTTAAATTGGTCTCTTAACCCTCAATAACATCCACTAGTTTACTGGAAGCTTAATTGCAATGGTTTATAGTAAAAGGATCGAGAAAGAAGGTACATATATATGCATATGACGGAAGTTGAGTTAGCATATATAGAGGAATTATTGCTATTTTAAATCTTAAGTGGGGATCTTCTGTTCAAGAAAATTCTCTTCAAATTATAAATTTTCTACTCACTAGATTGACTTATAAATGAATCATAAACCCAGATATTCTAGGTTTCATGACAAGCTACTATGGTAGTCATCCTTCCTTTGTCCTCTTAAACCCCGATAGTTTTATAATGTTCTCTCTATTTTGTATTTTACTTTCCCATCTTTACTTATCCATGGGTGTAGGCCTTCTCTTGCTTTACCTGCAAGGTTTGGCTTATTTTTATCTATCTTACGATGAGTTCCATGGAAATTTTCTTTTAGCCAAATTACAGGTATATTAGATGTAAGACTTCTGTTTCAGATTCGGAACTGGAGAACATTACAGATATTCAATTTACTGGAATAATGATTCCGAAAAGGTAACATTGATATGCTTTTGACGTCAGAACCAAAAAGTTAACATTTTGAAGTAATTAATCATATAAGATTATTTTTTAGATTAAGGATCAATAACTTACTGTACCCCGGACACAAACCTTGTACTTGCCGTTCTCATACCAAAGGTCTCAACTAGAGTTCGCGGTATCGGCCAATACCGATACGATTTTGGCATGTCTAGATCCGATACCAACCACTATCAATAGTGACTAATACCTATGTTGGAGTCTCTTTTTCAATCAATTCGGTAGAGAAAAATTTAACGAGAAAGATAGAAGATTGGAAAAATAAAATAAAAAGTTAGATGAATGAAAAAATAGTGTCAACCCAATGCTTTAGTTGTGGCTAAGACTGACATTGTTAGAATGTATTGATATGATTTCTTGTTAATAAATTGTAATCATTACCATATGTCGAAATTGTATATCTATAAATTCACACAACATTTATCCATATTATTTTATTCGAAACTATTTATTGTGGTTGCACAATGTCTAAAGGTAAATAAATAAACAATAGTATCTATTACAAGTGGATATTATTCCTTTTAAATCTACCAAAACACAACATATAATATAAAATTATGTCTAAATGTATCAAATACTCTTTTAGCTTTTTAAAAGAATTTTTACTATTTTTGGTTTTACGAAACGAAGAACTCGATACTCCAAACAAAAACAGTCGAAATTGCCGAAACCGACAATAACGATACTCATAGGAAGGGTTCGAAACCGATTCCGATCCCAATATTTCGAACCTTGGTCTCAACCATTAGACTGTCCAGCCTCTGATCCTATAAGATATTAATTTCTACCTGTGATGATTGCTATAAAAAAAAATTATTGCAACATATTAGCATCTTGTGACCATTAAGAATAATTATATAATTACAAAGAGAAGAAATAAAAGGAGAATGTAATAGGTACACAATACATGAATAGAATTCATGGTAAATATGTTGGCATCGCCACATCGCATATAGAGCTACAATGCTAATATCATTTGAAATTTCTACTCACACAAATGGAATTTTAGATCATATTTCTAGTATTGTATAGTACTGCCTAAACCAAGCCTAAGATTCAGCATGATACTAGTGTTAAAATGAACACATGATCAGAATTCAGTCAAACAGTGTCAAATTAATAAGAAATGAAATTGGTCGATAACACTATGGATGGCATGGTATAAACTATACCAAAATCAATCACAAGCTACTAGAAATGAGAGAAACCTGTTGTTCAGGGATCAGATCCTTCAACTCGGAATGAAGATCCTGCATAAGATGAATTGTAAAACATAGGTAACTAATCTACAAACCAGCAATTTCATTAAATTCCCAAACAAAGAAGAAAGCATAATCAAAAAACGAGTACAAATACATAGCAAGAACAACAGTGAGAACACATGCAACAAATCTGTACTGTTAGGCAATCCAGATATTTGTAAAATCAAATTTGTAATAGTTTGTATCTCCATCAAACAGCAATACTTAACCATCTACCTAGGGATCAAAAAAGTACATGCACTCTATGGTTGTCTTGTCCATATCGGATACGTATTGGACATGGCACAAACACTCCAAAGCACACTAGGACAAACTCCAGAGGACCATATCTATGCACATACCTGTGTCTGACACGTACGGGACATGAACTCACATGTCTAGATTCCACAGGGACAAAACATGATCGAGATATTAGAAAGTAACATTACTTTCAAAGCATGTCCTTCCTAAAACTATTTGGAACCTAAATACTATCAAAACATGCATAAGTATAGATACTATTAAGATCTAATTTAAATAATACGTGTAGAGATACTTATTTATGTGTATATATAATCAGTATCCTAAAAAAAATCTAAATAAGCTATAACCAGCTAATTTTTTTAGTGGTAAAACACATAATCAGCATCAACAGCGCCATTTCGGAATCATTTGTCAAGTGAGGACCGAAATTGAAGCAAAATCCAACATTTACGAAAATGACAAAATCAAAAATTTATAGAAAAAAATTGGAGATTATATCGATCAACACTCACAAGTCCGGGAGAACTCTGCATCTGGATCCATCGTATCGAGCCCAAAGTGGTCGTCTGCTGAGTCTGGACCCCAAAGTTCGTCAGGAAGTCAACACAACGAAACGCGATGCTAATCAAATTTCGTGGAGAAAGAATCACTTACTATGCGAGAGCGGAGATTCGAGATCAGTGCGACACTTCGAAACAAGACCATTGTTCCGAGTCAAGCTTCAAATGTTTAGGGTTAGCGTTAGGGTTTCGATGAGAGGCAAGGATCGAAGAGGAAGAAGGAACGGGAATTGGAGAGAGGAATAAATAAAAGAGGGGAGAAAGTAAACTTTTGGGTGCGCAGAACGAGGAAATGGAAGGTATTTAAGTAAATTGGATCCGACAAAATTTCCACGTGCATTTTCTATTTTGACACGCTACAGTAGACCAGGACTTCTCCAGCCCCGACCCCCGCTACGTGGGCCAAAACCTTCTCCCCCTCTGTACAGAGCATTACATTTTGCATAAAGTGACAAAAAAAAAAAAAAATTTGAATATATTATACTTAGAGGACAAAATCTAAGGACGTTTGGTTCTTCGAAAACTTACTTACCAAGATTTTTTTTTTCTATTTTTTTCCTTCTTCCGTTAGAAAAAAAAAACAAAAAATAAAATAAAGAACTATTTGCTTTTATTCCCCTGTTAGATTATGTTGATATTATCCTTTGTTAGATCATTATAGTGTCATTAAAAATTTTAAAAGTATCGTTAATAAGTTTTTAACGACACTTTCAAAAAGATAAACTTAACTTTTGATCTAACAGCGAGGTAATATCAATATACCTAATTTGATAGGGATAAAATCAAATTAGCCCTAAAATAAAATTAAAAGTTTAGAAAAAAAAACGTCTTTACCAAGAATGTTCTTAATTTTTGATATTTTTTTTCAAAGTTTGTTTTTTGTCTCAAAGGAATTAAAAATTTAATAATAAATTTTAAAAGTTAAAACATTCCTAGGAACGTTTTCTTTGTTTTTGTTTTATTTTATTTTTATTTATTCTTACTTTTTTGGGCCGAAAAAATTAACAATTTTTTTATTTGTCCACGTCTTAAAAAAATAAAAAATAAAAATTTTAACTTTTATATTTTTTATTTTTATTTGACTAAAGATTATAAAAAAAAATTATAATAAATAATATAATTTTATTCACTACTGGTTCAAGGACCATATTGCTAATAATAAATTATAGGGGACTATATTGAACAAAGAATTTTAAAACCTCCATAACATGTGCGTTTACAACTTTTAATTTTTTTTATTAATATTTTACTTATTTTTATTTATTTACTGCTTCTACGCAAAAACTTGAGAAAAAATGTGACATTTTCATTTATTCAAAAATAAAAAATAGAAAAAAAATTAATAAAACAAAACAAAACGTCTTTGCTAGAGACATTTTCACTTTTTTATTAAAAAATAAATAAAAACTGGAAAACGTCCTTGCCAAGAACGTTTTCCTTAAAAAATTATTTTATTTTTGAACATAAACAAACAAAAAAATAAATAAATAAAAACGTCCTTAGTAAGGACGTTTTGGATTGGTTATTAATTTTCACTTTTGTTCTCTGACTGTAATATATCTAAACTTATTTTTTTGTACCTAATTTATTTAAAATTTAATGCTCTATACAAAAAAAAAATGCTTTTTTTTTTCTTTTTTTTTCTAATCTGGGCCGCCATGTCAGCGCGGGAACCTGGGACGCTAGAAAATGGGGGACTATGAAGCATTGCTATAAAAATGAGTATATATATATATATATATATATATATATTCTTAAACTGGTAATTGTGGCGAACGCTTCCACTAGGAATCGATCTCTTAACCATTCGGACCGCATGTCTCACCACTACCACTAGACTAGAGGATCAATATATATATATATATATATATATATATATATATATATATATATATATATATATATATATATATATAGGGGGGGGATCCGGAGTCCCGTCTTCCTCGACCGTTGGATCGAGCAGGCGTGCGCACGGGCCCCCCGATCCAACTGTGAAAAAGGGGGCGGGCTTTAGCGGGGCTCCCGCGACGGAGTCTTTGATCCGCCCCATATATATATATATATATATATATATATATATATATATATACACCATAGACTCATATTCCTACATGAGTCAATGCACATGTGGACCAATAGAAATTGAGTGTACTAGTGCACATGGGTGCACATGGGACATAGGAATCTATTCCTATTGGTCCATATGTGCATGGCTCATATAGGATTATGAGCCTATGACTCATATCCCGTTTACCATATATATATATATATATATATATATATATATATATATATAGGAGTTCAGTCTGAATTTGATAAATTTTTGAACCCAAATATGATCAAAGATTTGATTTGATATGATTTAAAATTTTACATTAATTTTATTAGATTTTCAATTTGTATCAAATATTTAATTTGACCATATTTTGACATCCATAATTGGTGATAGGATATAATCTACACCGTTGGTTGTTGGTGGACGGCGAGATCTGATGGTGGGCTACTTTTAGGGTTTCTAAAAGGCTTTTTGATATTACCCTCATGTTAGATGAATGATATTGATATTACTCCTCTGTTGTTTCAAAAGTCGAGAAAACTCCCCCTCAAATTGTCACTTTGTCGTTAACGCGACACATTCAAAACCCATTAACGACACTTTGAGGGGGGTATTCTCGACTTTTGAAATAATATGGGGTAATATCAATATCCTTCATCTAACATGGGATAATATCAAAAATCCCTTTTCTAAACCGTAAAATTAGGTTTTTTATCCTATTTATATAAGGTGAGGGTGGAGGCACAAAGAAATAACACAAGTTTGGGGTGTTAGTCCACAGTGTAATGACCCATTTCGCTCAGAGCGGATAGCCGAATCGGCGCAAGGGTATCGACGCATCCCGCCTAGCTCGGCGAGACGACTCGTTCGATGCTAAGGCTTTCGGACTTAGCCTTTATAAGAAATTCATACTTAGAAGTTTCAGAGGCGTGCTCGGGGTCTCGCTCAACATATACGATACATCACTGAGGTGGGTGGCTCCGATGAACCTACGACTGCTTAGTTGCACACATAAGAAAAGGAATATTATATGCTAGTTTCTAAATAATAACATTTGCATGCTAATAAAAGATATGAATGCATATAGCTAAGGGAATAATCATGCCTTATCAGGGCCTAGAACATGAAAAAACGATCATAATGGTTGCATAACTTAGAGTATTAAGTACATGAGGTAACACTTATATTTTATGTCACAAGAAGTTCATTCTTGGGTTGAGAAATCACACGGAATGTGACACGGGATAGAGTAGAGTCATGTTACATACATAGACAAGGAAGGCTATCAAGTAGTCATTTCGAGTTAGGAGAAAGAAAGCAGAGAAAGTTCTCGGGATACTCAGATCACCGATGCAGTCTCCAAACAAGGAGCTGCACAGAGGACAATGAAACCGAGCATGAAGTTCTGGGATAGAAGAAATTGAGCATGAAGTTCTCGGTTAGGATGGAAGTGGTGAAGTAGTTGCATGGTCACGGACATGTTGCGCCCTGGAAAAAGAGTCCTCGACACGATTGCTGAGGCATCCGAATCGTGTCGGCCCAGGAGGACTGCACTAGTTGTGGTCCTAGTGATATCACTAGCATAAAGTAATAGCGGGCAAGTTCGGGATGTCCAGTAATGCTAGCTACCGACTTGGAAAGACAGCCGACTCGTCAGATGGAGCGGGAGGCCTAGTTGGCTCACTACCGATTGGGAAGACAGTCGTTCAATCCCCTAAGATTATATCCAATATGGCTGGCAGAGCCAGTCACCTTCATATAGATAAGTCATGCATGCACAGCGATAATCCATGTAAAGGAGTGGAGTAGCACGAAGGAGTTCGATGCATAATACATTACACATTATAGAAATGGATGCATGGTATTCTTTGTGTTTCAAATAAAACCATGCCTGAGGCTGAGACACGTTCAAAAATACTCGAAGTCTGCATAGATGTGTTCCTTTATTCCATAGAATATATATAACTAATATTATCGCTGCCCTTGAACAGGGAGGGCCAAAGGGTAAGTATGGGTAAGTCGATATTCAGATTATCGTATGACACGCTCTACAAAACGAGTAAGTTTATATACATATGTCATAAAAATTGATCCTAAGGCAAGACTAGAAAGACAACATAATAGATGGTGCACATAACTAATATAACGTATTAGTTTTTTTGAGTGGGCGAGAAGCCTCGTGCATTCAATGTACTGATACCCAAACAGATTGCTCGTAGGGTGCAAAGAAATCTCGTTCAGTGTGGAGCTTTCCCTCGTGCGCGCTAAGGCATAGAGACAACTTTGGAGCCTTGGAGCGTTACAACGGAGCTGAAGTGTCATGCCCCAGTTCCACAATATCGAGGGACTAGACACGTGGCAATGACCAGCAGCACACACCGATTGGCAAACCCAATTTAATGGACCCATCAGGGTATACTTAAGCTATAATACAACAATTAGGTCTACATAACAGGTCATAATCTAATCTCATTCATAGAAGATAAGTATGATCAATAACAGCAAAATAAAATATAACCAACATCAAGTCTCCATAAAGTAAATCGGGAAACAACCCGATAATAAGTCTGACACAATGGTTCAACAGACCAGAAATAAAGAGTATAACAACAGCAAATACTGAGTATTAATAAAGCATATACTCAGAAGAAATCCTCGGCGATCACCTCGTCTTCTGGTTCTGGTACTTCTCCAGTGCCTGCTCCTGTTTCGTACACCTCGGGGTAGATCTCCTCTGCTATTTCTGGGGACATAATCCGGATCCAGGTTCTCAGGGGACATAGCAAGGTACAAGAATAACTCAAGCCATAATAAATGCAGTGCAATAATAAATGAATCAATAGGGTAAACTATATAACCAGCTAAGTGATATGCAAGATGAGAGCATCACTAGAACTCAGGCTGAGACCACTACAAGCTCGGTGTCGGGGAGCTGGTAGCAATGATATCATATCGGTGTCTAGCTCGGAGAGGCTACGACACCGTCATAATATAATCAACCTATAGCTTGTGTGTCTCTCCCCACCTAATGTAATCACACGTCTCATGTCCATGACACGCAAGATCATATCTAATGCATCAAGTCATAATGAGATCTAAGCATGTGTATAAAGAATATGTCATGAAACCTGTAACCTATACAGAATCACCATAAATATCTCAGGAATATTCTGCCTCATAAATAGTGTCAGGTGTCCTGTGGTATGACGTACTTGATAATGCAAGCACGAGAATGTATAGGGTCTCGATATCCATATCTATGTGACGTTACACAACTCCGCGTATGACGTTTGAAACCGAATATTATTCGGACACTAAGTAATATCACACGATCCTAGGTTAAACAGAGATATTACAGTAATAAATCAAGAGAATAGTATAAACAAATGCTGCAAGTATGGCAATGTATACTTGCCTGGGGTTCTGGCTCCAACTGCTGCTCTGATATCAGCGGGATCTGCAGGTACTCCTCCGGTTGCTGAAATAAATGCTACCATCAGGTTTAGAAGATATCAAATAGCTAGAATTGCCTGTCCATAAGTCCAATTTGGACACAGGGGCAAAAAGTGACAGTTTCTGGTCAAAGTGGGGTCCACGTGTGGCCCGCTTCCCATCGAGAAACGTGCTAGAGACAATGTTCTCCAAATTCGTCAAACTTAGTGTCTACAAGTCCAGAACGACGATACGAATCCAACGGAATATCCAGAACTGGATTCCGATGAGCCGATCACAAAATTGCCCATCAAGTAAAACCGTGGGGC